>JAJMRW010000002.1:0-1252640 GCA_030558095.1 Teunomyces funiuensis
TGGTGATGGCTTTGACGGGGTACTGGATCTTAGATGCGAACAAACTCGATTCGATGGCTTTGAGAACGGGCTTCCCAACGAAACCGTTGAGGCCGACAACTGCAATTGAGACTTTAGACATTGTTTATGGATTGAGGTTTGAGGATTGTAGATTGATGCTTGGTGATTGTGATGCTCTTGTTTGTTTAAGGGGCAGGGGCTTTATTTATAATGGAATATGTGGATTTGCAGCCGCACTCCACAAGTTTACTAAGATGAAATTGGGTGATTTCCTAATTAGGACAAATGTTGCGGCACGGATGTGTTAAATTTGTAATGAATTAGTAAAACCTGCACATAAACAGTGTGGCTCCGAAACGACTTATTCATGAAACGGTTGCAAAATGGTGCTTACAAAATGGTCAAAACGTCGTAGTAATGCTTACGATATGGTTGTAAAAACGCTTACAAATCATTATTCATCACTATCAAAAACAACAATTGGCTTCCAGTTGGGCGAGATGAATCTGTTGATACCCTTGGACTTGTGGATGTGATCGATTTGGGAGCCTTCTTCTGCAGACAAGTCGACGATGCGAAAGTTGGACTCGACTCTCGACGGTGTCACGGACTTGGGCAACACAACTGTGCCTCTCCAGACTGCCCAGCTGATCAAAATGGTGGCAGGAGGCACGTTGTGCGTGGATGCAATGGCGGTGATGACATCGTCGCGCAACAACGGCGAAGCAGTGGATCCCAAGGGCGAGTAGGCTTCCAAAACTATCTTGTGCTCGCTGGCAAACTGCAACAACTTGTGCTGGGGCAAGTATGGGTGCAACTCTACCTGGTTGACAGCAGGCGGAATGGTGGTTCTTTCGTCTGAAAGCAACCGCTTCAAGTTGGTGATACTGAAGTTCGACACGCCTAGCGACCTGATCAGACCCTGCTGCACAAACTTCTCGAGCTCAACGTACGTCGTGACAAAGTCCCAGTCCACCAAAATGTCACGGTCGCCGTTTTCAGTAGTGGGAAGCCAGGGATCGCTCTTGTTTTCAGGGTTCAATGCCACCGGCCAGTGCATCAAGTACAAGTCGACGTAGTCCAACCCCAAGTTGGCCAACGACTTGGCCAACGCCACGGCGGGCCGCACCTGGTCAATGGGGGCCAATTTCGTCGTGACAAAGATCTCGCTACGAGGAATGCCCGAGTCCCTGATGGCTCTGCCCACCGGTTCTTCGTTTCTGTACGATGCAGCGGTGTCGACGTGTCTGTAGCCCGTTTTGAGGGCCGCGAGCGTTGCGTTGTAGACGTCGTCGTCGGTCGATTGCCATGTTCCCAAGCCAATAGCAGGAATGGAATGGCCGCTGTTAAGCAAAAGATGGGTGGGAGAAGTACTCATATTAGTCATAGGTCGGACTTCTTTTCGAAACAGTGTGGTTTTATGGGGGAGAAGCAGGGCTCATACAGCCAGCATCGTGTGCTGCACACGACCATAGCAAGTTGTACCAGAGCAATGCAGCCAACAGCAAGTATGACGTAACTTCCGGAAGATCAGCGTATTACGGTATGCAATTGCTGTGGAGGTGCACTGTGAAGACGCTGTGGCTCACCAAATCGGGCAGATTGACTGCAAAAACATGCAGAAACATTGCAGCAAGTTGACGTATTTTTTAGCCATTTCCGGCATGCAACAAGAAGATAACTGGAACTCAAACTTAAAGCCTAGCAAGACGAAAGAAACAACCAAGTGTTAAACAACCCAGCGTTGTTGAATTGTTATTCTGAACAGTCTTTTCTGTAATCTCCAAACGACATCATCTCTTTGCAAAGCAACACCAATGGACGCAACCCACCAATGGAACCAACCATTGCTGTGCCATCACTATAAAAGAACACTATAAAAGTACATGTGGAACTTTTCTCACCATCCAACCAACTAACAATGTCTTTAAACACAAACTTCACCCTCAACAACGGCGTCCAGATCCCTGCTCTCGGCCTCGGCACATGGAAGAGTGTCGACAGCAACGAGGGCTACACCGCAGTCAGGGCCGCCTTGGCCGCAGGGTACAAGCACATCGACACCGCCAGCGTATACGAAAACGAAGAACAGGTCGGTAGGGCCATCAAAGACTCGGGCATTCCCCGTAGCGAGATCTTTGTCACCACCAAGTTGTGGAACTCGGACCACGGCAGTGTCGAGGAAGCGTTTGAAACATCGTTGAAGAAACTCCAGTTGGACCATGTCGACTTGTACTTGATCCACTGGCCCGTGTCTAACGAGCCTGACGGCGACAAAACCACTCTCAACTGGGACTATGTCGAAACATACAAGCAGGTCCAGAAGATCTATCAATCAGGCAGGGCCAGGGCCATTGGAGTCAGCAACTTTACCGAGAACAATATCCGCACCTTGTTGGACAATAAAGACGTCACTGTCGTGCCTGCAGTCATGCAATACGAAGGCCATCCGCTCTTGCAGCAGCCCAAGTTGTGGGACTTCTTGAAGAGCAACAAGATCCAGCCGCTGTCGTACTGTCCTTTGGGCTCTGACGGTGCTCCTTTGCTCAAAAACGAAACTGTCCAGCAAGTCGCCGAAAAAAACAACGTGGATCCGGCCCAGGTCTTGGTTTCGTGGGGTATCCAACGAGGATCGGTTCTTTTGGTCAAGTCTGTCCATGAAGAAAGAATTAAGCAAAACTTCAAAACATTTGCCTTGTCTGATGTAGACTTCAAGGCCATCAGCAACATTCCAGCTGAAGAAGGCGGTGAAAAGAGAATCAATGATCCGTTCAAACATTTTGACCAATAAATGTTACTGATTGATAAGCGGTGCGTCGTACGCCCTGTCCTTGTAGTCCCAGTAGAACGTAACTTTGTCTGGTGCGCCCAGCGCAAGCTGGCACTGACTCAGGTACTCGGTGCGGCCAAGCCGGTCACCGATATAGGCTTCGTAGTCGCGTAGACTGCACGAAAACCCGGGCCCGTTGGAACAGGCAGCCAACGGAACAACCGCATCGTTGACAATAAACCTCACATACAGCTCTTTACCACAACGGTACCTTTCCGTATAGATGCGGGCGCCCTGCGGCAACATCTCGGCAGCACTGTACGGATTGGGGAACTTGATATAGGCAACAGGCAAGTCCAAGACCGGATCTAAAAGTCCGAGCGTCGCCAAAAACATCTCCATGTCTGTGTCGTGAGTAAAGGAGAGCCAGATCTTGTTTGTGGCTGCCGAGTCCTTGAGGAGTGCCAACGATGCCTGCACCAATGGCGTCCCCACGACTCTGCTAAAGCTGTTTCCCGGCCCGTTTGAGTAGTAGTTCTCCAAATCGGTCTGGTACGATCTCTTGATGTACTCGTTGATGGAAAAGAGACGACAAAACGGCGACGAGCCCTTGACGTTGATCTCAAACGCACACCAGAGAAACAACGACGAGACCTCTGCCGGTGTCAAGCCCAATCCGGGATTTGCAGCCTCAAAACGGTCGACTATGTCGTTAAGATAACTCGAATCGTAGCTGTTGATGAGATGTCGATGGACGTCGCTGTTGTAGGCCGTGCAGGCGTAGCGCGGCGTGAGTGAGTTGGCGCCCATTTTTGCGTCCTCGTCAACAACAACAAACTTGGCTTTGGCATCGTATTCTTCTCCAAGAAAGCCCCGTGCAAAGTAGCTGGATGTCTCGTGGCAGCGACGCGAGTTGGTCGTGAACACCGGCAACGTTTCTCCGCCGTAAAGCGAGCCGTACTTTGCCCGAAACAGCGCCCCGTGCCGCATCGCATCAGCAGTGCCTGCAAACAAGCCATTGGAGTTGGTGCTGCTTGTTTCCTGTTCGTAATACGCCTTGTTTTCCACAAAGTATTTATAGTCGTTCAAGAAGGTCAAGTCGCCCGTGAATGGACGGGGATATGCGTCGAATTTCGCAAGAATCTTTTCAAATTGCACCCCATCGCCACTTGAAGGATACCGCTCGCCGTGGCGCGAGAGCAAATGGACTTGTTCCACCGTGCATTGGGGCGGGATCGCTGTCGAAATGCCGTGGCCAGGCCGTTGGATGTAGGGCGCCGAGCCACCAAGAAAGCGTACAATGTTGTACTGCTCCACTGCAGCCTGCTGCGGTGTCGCAACGGTATCAAACACCGATTGACCAGCCAATAGGAAGCTCGGGTTCAACACGCGTGTGAGGGCCACCATGTATGTTGATGTGAAAGGGTTGCATACAGGTGTGTTTGCATAGCACAAGTGGTGATGGTAACAGCACGACCATGGACATCGTGGGTTTTTGTATGCAGATGAGACAGTATTGGTAGTTGTGGTTATAGTGCTGCTAACTTTTGTAGAATTGTGGGAATCTTGCTCCTTTTATAATGCAATCTGGTGTGGGGATCTTGATAGTAGAGGTTTTCTTGCATTCGATCTTGGTGCATGATGCATGATACTTTTTCCCAGTTTGGATTTTTGTCTGAACGCACTTTAAATACATCATTGGAAGCGTTCTTCAATTCGCCTACGTCTTGATGAAAATTGCAGTATATTTAGTTGTGTCTGGCTGTGTTACATAAAAAGCCACGCTGACACAGAATTCTCAGATATTTCAAAATATAGCAGTTTCCATGAAATCTGAAATTTTTTGTTACGGCTCTATCGGCCAATGCTTAGCTAGATGCCTTAAAACCAGATTATGGGGGTCAAGACTAAGAGCATTTGTTTACAGAGTTTAATCCTCAATACACAATTATGTCTGTTAATGATTACTACAGATTGAAGGAATATACGTTGATTTTGGATTAGTTATATGAAGCTCACCAGTTGATACTACTGGTCATTATGTATCAAAATCACTAACGATTACTGACTTTAGTGTAAAAGTACTAAGTCGGTACTATCTTTCCAATGCGTTCCAACTTACTGCTCATGTCTGGTATAGGATTCTTTCTGGAACCTCTTCTTGGCGGATCTCGATAGTACGGGTTGTCGATCCTTTCTTCAAGATCAGTAGAAAAATCCTGATAATGAAGGTGCTAATTTACCTTTATGCACTGTGCCCCCACAAACTTTTCCGGTTTGTGCATGTTGCATGCACCATAATTTGCAGCCGCATCTGTTGTAAAACATTCCTGCATATACCGCGTTAATCGGTAAACACACGCTGGATGCAAAACATCAACATAAAGACAACTTCCAGCCCCAGTTGTCGCAAATATCAAGCCAGTCAACACATATGCGGCCTGAGCGGTTGCGGGCCCATGCTTCCTGCACAATATCCCACACGCGTGCAAGGTTTCCGACGTGATAGCGCAGAGAAATGGCGTCGTAGGCGGCAGTGAGACGGCTGCGGTCGTGCAGCGTGCAGCAGGAGATGCCGCAAACCAAAAGGGCCATGCTGAGGCCACTGCAAAGTGCGGTTTCGCTAAGTTCTATCACCAACGCAATTGCAGGAAGGAGCAGGCGCTGGATCTCGTACGACACCGGCTGCGTCTGTTTGATGTAAAGGTCGAGGTACATGGAGCAGACGGCGCGGTGCAAGTCAAAGAACTTGACGTGGATGGCGTATGAGTCGCTGTTGCGGTCCAAGAGATCGAGCTGGCGCTGGCTGGGCGCTGCGGCGCTGAGTTTTTGGCTCAACTGCGTGTAAATGGTGTGTCTGCGGTTGAAATGGGCGCAGCGGGCGGCGTCGTCGGTTGTGTCCTCGATCAGCTTTGCTTCTGTCTTGAGCTCCACGTAGCTGTTCATGATTTCGCCCAAGAGCAAGAAAAGCGGCTGGATGCAGCCCTGGTACGGGTCGATGCCGTAGCCATCGATCTCCAACAACTTGTGCACGCGGAACAAGTCGTTGTAGCTCGCCATGGAGCACACAGTGCCGTGGGCCAACGAATCTGACGACATGACGTCGTGGTACTGGAAGTTTGCCACAAGGAACTTTGTATCGTTGGAGTAGGCGAAATCGCGGATAAACTTGGCCACGCCGCCGTACTGCGCCAAGAGACGAGCTCCGTGGGTGAAAGTGGCATGCCACTCGTGTGTGTCGCCTGCGCAGATGTGAATAGCGACGGAAATGAGCTGGAACACGAGTGCAATGAAGTAGTCGTGTTTGTCGCGGGGAGGCAGCTTGATCAACAGCTGGGCCTGCGAAAGATAGCGTTTCACCGCCGTACGGTCGTTGTTTGGATGGAAAAGCGCGCCCCACGCAGCAAGAGCAGATGCTACTGCGTCGCTGGTCACGGAAATGGTGATGTATGTCTTGAGGAAGTAGTTGGACGACATCGGCGAGATGGCGATGAGCGGTGCGACTTTGTGCTGGTAGTAGTCGAGGTACATCATTCCAGGGACGTCGAGGTAGAGATTGAGCGGAGAACTGAGCGTGCACGAAAGCGTGTGGCTGGATAGGTCGAGATCGGTGGTTGGATCGGTGGGCAGATCCTTCGGCAGATCCTTTGGCAGATTGTGGGTCAGAGGCTTTCTTTTGGGCACTAGAGCCTTCTGATTGGTCGGGAGGACGCGCAGCACCTCGCCCTGCTCGGTACTGCGCTTGTAGTGACGCATTTCCCACTCACACACCAATCCCCGCTTGCTGCAATACACGCACACCGGGCGCGTCTCATCGCACTTCTTCTTGCGCCGGCGACACACCAAGCAGCCTGTTTTGGACCGCAGATGCAGCAGCAGCAAGCGGGCAGCAGCCTGGCCGACGTGCGTGGTGCTGGTCGTGAAGTCAAACGTCGTGAACATGCTGAGCCTCGCGATGTTTGATTATCGATTTATTGAGAAAATGTCGCGCGGGGCACAACGGAATTATGTCGTGTGGGGTAGGGCTGGATCGCGCCGCACGACATTTTACCGCTCCAGCTCCATCATTTTGGCGGCCATTAATTACCAAACACCACCACTTTCTTTCCATGTCGCTCGAGCACATAGCGTCGTTCTCGAACTTGGAGCTGTTGGTGGACTCGTTCAACGAGCTGTTGAGGGGCACAGCACGTGAGGAGGGTCTAGAACCGCTGGTGTTGGCGGTGGTGCCAGCGGGCCCAGAACCAGCGGCCGCCCCACGCAAACGGGCCAAGTATACCCGTCCGTGCGACGCGTGCTCGCTCCGCAAGATCAAGTGCGATCTCCTCACGCCCTGCTCACGCTGCGTGTCCCACTCCATC
This sequence comes from Teunomyces funiuensis, assembly GCA_030558095.1. Lineage (NCBI taxonomy): Eukaryota > Fungi > Ascomycota > Pichiomycetes > Serinales > Debaryomycetaceae > Teunomyces > Teunomyces funiuensis. Next base: position 7,132 of record JAJMRW010000002.1, read on the forward strand.
ACATGCACCAACAACCGCGTCCGCAAGAAGACAGGCCCCAAACTCCTCCACCAAAAGACGCGTGCCTCCATCGATGCGGTGGCCCACACGGCTGCTGCAGTCGAGTACACGCCCCGCATCTCCATTGAGAAGCTCTTGGGCTGTCTCCAGATCTTCCAGACGTGGTACTACGGCGTGTGGCCCGTGATCTCGGTGGCGCACTTGATGTCGCGGCTCATCAAGACCAGCAGCGATACCACGAAGCTCCATGTGCTCTCGCAGGACAATGCAGCCGCATACTCGTTGGGCTGCGCTGTCTCGGCCGCCATCGCCGTTCAGTCGACGTTTCTCTCGGCCAACTCCAACTTGATCAGCCTCCCCACAGGCACAAACATCGCGGACTTTGTGGACGAGGCCCTCAAGTCCCGTGATCTCTTCAACCACCGCTTGAATCCTCTGGTCGACACGCTCCTCACGTCCTTCTTTCTCTACATCTACCACATCAACACCAAAGGCGGCATTCTGGCCGCCATCATCTACCTCCGCGAGGCCATCTCCATTGCCCAGATCCTTGGCCTCCACAACGAAGCCGCCTACACGGGCAAACCAACAGCAGAAGTCCACCGTCTCCGCAAAATCTACTACATGCTACTCGTTACAGAAAGATTCATGTGCATTGAAGACGAGTTGCCCGTTATCCTCGAGCAGAGCATTCCGTTCCCGTCGCTCGACGACGAGGAGTACTCGTCGCTAGTCTCGGGGTTTGTTGAGCTCGTCAAGGTGTTTTCGATCCCCGATAAACGCTTTTTTGACCGCATCGTCCACTTGAAAAGCGGCCGCGTCGACCCGAGCTCAGGAGCGCTTTCGCCTGCGTGGTACGTCCAGATCCAGCAGCAGCTCGACGTTATTCTGTTCAACGACGAGATCCCCGACATCCAGAAACTCAACATCTTGCTCAGCAAGTACTGGATGCAGCTGTTGGCGTGGCACATCGCCAAACGGTACGGTCTTCTCACCACCGCCAGCCACAGCAGTCTCTCGCCGCTTTTTCCTGCCACCATCGCCCACAACTTCCTCACAAGCACCAAAGCGCTTCCAATCTTTGCGTTTGAGCTCTTGGGCCCGGGAGCCAGCTTCAAGCTTTTGGAAATGGCCGAGTCGTTGATCGATACGTTTGCGTTGGGAAAGTACCTGAGCCACGAACGGACGGTAGCCTTGAACTCGCTCAGCTCGCTCTTTGCCTATATCTCCAAGTTGAAGAACGATATCACGTTGGCCTTAAACATCTACAACAAGATCGAATCTTTTCTCATCAACAACATTAATAGAAATGTGGCGGGCTACATTTCGGAAATCAGCGAGGACGACGCAGACAAAAAGCAGCCACAGCCGCAACCACCACCACCACCAGCAATAAACGTATCGCCGTTCACACAGATCGCCATGGCGTTTGGCCGCGAACCGAGTCCCGATGTCCATGGCCTCTTCCACATGACGGACCCGTTGCACAACCTCGACACACACTTTTCCGACTACGATACCATGCTGAGTGGATCATCAACTAAAACTTAAACTTCGTTAGATAGAACTCTAGACCCTTATAATTAATCATCTTCATCCAAATCCGTTTCCAAGTCGCACATGGTTCGGCAGTTGGGACAGTAAAACTGCGGATAGCTCTTGATGATGATGGGCCTAATACACTTGTAGTGCCAGGCATGCGAACAGGGACTGAGGAACAAGGCCTGGCAGGGCTCGATTTTCATCAAACAAATGGCACATTCCGACAAGTCGTTGGCCACCAGGGCCCCGGAGCCTGCAGCCACGACACTGGCGGCGGACTGGTGGCTGTTGGCGGTGGATTCGTCGCCGATTTGGAGGTTTTTGAGCTTATTGTGGATCTCCAAGTTGAACTGGTTCACCTTGCGCTGCCAGCTCTTGTTGAACTCGCACCGCATCTTCACGCAGCGGTACACTTCCTCGGTTCCGCCACGGTAGTCCATTCCCAACTGGATGATGTCACCGTCAAGAAGCGGCATCAATGTGGACTCCTGCGACGCGGGCGAGAGCCGGATGTGGTTCAAAAACGTTCCTGACGACGACTTACAGTCCTTCAAGAACCACTGGCCGTCGACATTGCACTGGAACAACGCGTGGATGCGCGAGACCACTTTGCTTTTGAACACGATGGGCGCAGACGAGCCCTGAGGCGCATGGGCCGCCGCCTTATTCTTTTCGGTGTAGCGTCCGATCGAGATGGACGAGTCGGGCTTTGTTTTGCGGATGACGGGCGAGAAGTAGAGGCCCGACGCCGATGTCGAGTGGTCAATGAGCGGCGTTAGACGGAGGGAAAAGAAGCCATCCTTGTCTGCGCCGTTGGCCCTTTCTGGTTCGTCCTGGGGCTCGCTGGCGGGCGCTATGCTGGCGGAGTCGGTGTGAGTATCGTGGGACGGTGGTGCGGGCCCGGTTGTGCTGGAGCTCAGCGGCGGGGCGGTGGGGGGCACCTGTTCGCGGTGCAGATGCAAGTGGCGCTGGCCGTTGGCGATGGCTTCGTCGTGGGCCGATGCGTGGAGGGCGTAGTTGTTCAAGTTGGCGATGGTGGGGCTGTTGGACATGAAAGTGGAGCTTTCGCCGGCGGGCGTCGAGGTGGTGCTGGAGGAAAGGGGCTGTTGTTGCCTCAAGGAGAAGAAGCCGAGCCCAAACGACGATCGGCGGCCCGTGGGCGCGCTGGGGTCGGTGAGTGGTGGCGGCGGTGGTGGTGGTGGCGACGCCGACGACGAGTCTGGTTCCAGATGCGGGCTGCTGGTGGAGCTGGACGTGCGTGTAGACAGGATGGCCTGGGGCTGTGACTTGGAGGAGAGATGGTGGTGGTGGGCGGCGGGCGCTGCTGGTGTGTGTGGGTCGTCATTGGCAGAAGCGGCAACCGCAGCGGTAGCGGGCGCCGTAGGGCCACTAGCGGCGCCGTTGGAGTCTCTGGTGGTAGTGACAGCGCCAGATGCAGACATGGCGTGGTGCTGGCGGCTATGAACAACTGGCTACGGCGTGGGCAGCGGTGACGGTTGTTTGTGGGAAAAGGAGAGTGGTGCGTAGATTTTTGTTTGGCGCGCAGCCGCCGAGCGGAGATGCGACGATGATGTAAGCGGCAAGCGAGCGATAGCGAGCGAGCGGCGGGAGAAACAGAAACAGAAAGAGAAAGCGAGAGAAACAGAAGCTGTGAGAAGAAACAGAAGAGAAACAGTAGCAAGGTGTTGCTTCTCTTTGCTTCTGTTACTGAACGTTCATCACTTGTCACGCTGTTGCTGGTAATGCTGGTGAATATCTGAAACATGGCTTGCCTATTTGGGCCACGACTCGCACTTCCCAAATAGGAACTCATCGTAAATCGATCTACCTATGTGAATATCCACAGATCCTCATAGCCATTAACATTAACCGTGTGAATATCTACAGATGCATAGCAATACTGGCTCACTGTTCCTAAGTCTTTACAAGTAATTACTCTTCTCACTCACCAAACGCAAAAGTAGCTGCTGCAACTGTTCACGGCCCTTGGGACTTGCCCAGATCCGATGCTCGCTGTTCTCTGCAATCACCCACTCTATGGTGTTCTCACTGAGGCGACTGAGCTCCCGCTGCCACTTGCCCCAGTTCAACGAGTTCTTGATCATAAAGTCTGACGAGATCACACTCACAGGCAAGTCATGGAGATCCGTCCCCGAAACCTCGTTGTACGAAAGTATCGACGCCGTCACCTGCTCCTGGAGCCGTGCGCGGATGTATTTCGACAGATAGTACATGTCACGGCCAAAAACCCGGCTCTTGGAGCTGTATTTGCGCGGATGGAAGAACCAGTGCACGTTGGGCACGAGTCCTAGCGGCGAAACCAAGCCCTTGAGCCAGAGCTTGAGGCCCGTTTTGGTGTCCATCAACTCCAAAATGTGCTTGAACACGCTGCTGGGCTCGTTCTTGCGGTTCAGCCCGCTGAACGGACGCACCTTCAACAAGTCTTCGTGCCAGCTATCAACAAGAAGCATCGAATGGATCTTTCCGGGGTTCCGTGACGCAAACACCCGCGAGTATAGCCCGCCAATATCGTACCCGACCAAACTGAAGGGCCCTTCTATCTGTTCCTTGCGTAGGGCCTCCATCAAGTACTCAGTAATGATGCTGATCGATACTGGCGATGGCGCGCTGTCGGAAAACCCGTAGCCAGGCCGGTCCCAGATACAATACCGGTCGATCTTGTTCAAATGGTACAATTCCTCGACCCATTCCTGCGTAGCTTCGCTCGAAAGCAACTGGCCACCTTCCAAGAGCAAGATGGGCTGTTTCTTCTCCTCAGGAGAAGCATGGACATCGCCAAAGCACGCCAAGTGCACCTTGAACTGGTCGTTGTCAACACTGACCATTTTGCCCCACGGCTTCTCGTGCGTATCAAACGCCTGGAGCCAGAGCGTCAAGCTGATGTTCCACACCACCAAGAGAAGAAAAAGCTTGGCTATCGTTTTGGAAAACATCACCATCAACTCCCACACCGAATGTCTCTTCTCCACGCGGCCAGTGTACCTGATTTCCTGGTAATGTCTTCCTTCTTCGACCCAGTAGTCGACCAAGCAGCTCACCAAGATGTTGAGGCCCGTCCAGATCAACACAAACGTCCCAATCAACCCAAACTGGTCCCGCATCGCCAGCAATGAAAACACAACGACGAAATCAATAAGGAGCAAGCCACACGAAACGTAGCCCAAAACCCGCTCGTAGTACACAGAAACAACAAAGCACCACACATTGAGCAAGTTGGTAAGCAAACTAAGAATCACCAAGTCCAATTCCAAAAACGACTTGCCACGGTTGTTGAGGCCGGGAATAGCAATGAAATCCGTCAACAAAAACCCGAAAAACAACACCAAATTCACAATCACAAGCCCAACAACTCCAATTCGAAGCATCCGAATCTTGTACAAGTTGAGAGGCGACACTATGGGGTCGTCAGGGTCCAAGAAACGCTGTCTTGACGACCCGAGCAACGGCTGCTCTTCGAGCTCGGACGAAGAACTACGAGTCACTGGTTCTTCCACCACCGCTGGTGGCTCAGTAGGAGCCTGTGCCAGTTCTGCTGGCGTATCAACCGAGTTATAGCCAGACATGTCAAGTAATGGACGTTTGGACTGTCCGTCACTCGAATAGCAATCCTGATAGAGCAATCTGAAATAGGCAGTTCCGGGAGGTATGTCACGTGAAGCAAGTTCCGAGGGCTGTCAAAAAAAGAAAACGATTAAATCTTATCGTAACTTTACAACGACAACTGTGGTGGTCTCCGGTCTCCTTTTCCATCTTCCATGTCAGATATTGTATCAATCACCAATGCTGCCAGCATTTCCGGCACGACATATTACGACATTAGTATCCGGCTTCCCCTCCGGGCTTTTCTGGTGAAGAAACGGTACTCGGAGTTTGAAGACTTGGTGGCCCAGATGTGTCGTGAGTTGGGCATTAACGCTCGAGATTTCCCGTACCTGCTTCCTTCCAAGCATTTCAACTGGCTCAACAACAAGACTGCTGGCGTTATAGAGGAGAGAAAGGTTGAACTAGCGCGGTTCTTGAATCTGGTGGTGAAAGATCCCAGTTTGCAGAATAGCGAAGCGCTTGGCGAGTTCTTGCATCTTCCAGTCAACTTCAAGTTCAGCAGCAACTTGTTCAAACCGGCTGCTGAGGGTAAGGATTTCAAGCTTCAGATAGAAGAGGACGCGATTGACGAAGACAACTGGTTGGAGGTTTTCAGAGCATTGAAGTCCACTCTTGGCGATGACGTGGGCCCAAACGTTACCATAGGCGAAAGAATCAGAATCAGAGACAAAATCCTACGTCAAATACAACCAAGTTTGGAGAAGCTCACCAGAACGTTGCCCAATACCAGACAACGGTTGAGTGCCCAAGAGTACGAGAGAAGAACGAGCCTTTTGAAGGAAGTAGAAGCCAAAGTGAGTGGCATAATCACTGCATTAGAGAAATCCAACCGGGCCCCAACGGTTCAGAGCGAAAGTCCTCGCTCCTCAAGAAGAGTTTTTGGTGCTAAAGAAACGGCAGATACCCTATTGTTGGACAATAGAGAATTGCTTCAACAACAGGTCCAGATCCATAAGCAGCAGGATCAAGAGGTTGAGCAGTTACGCAAGATCATCCAACGTCAGCGCCAGATCGGCACAGCTATTCATGCCGAGGTGGAGGAACAGAACACTCTCTTGGATCAATTCAACGAAGAGGTGAGCAATGCTACGGAAAAGCTTCAAACAGCACGCAAAAAGGCCCGTGGTATACTTTAACTGGTTTAAACCATATCTAACGGGTCGTTTTCGACATTCAAGTATGCGTCTCCCAACACTTCGCCCACAACATTAACGAGCTGAATGTTTGCACGGGTATCAGTCAAGTTTTCTGAGGAAGAAAGTAGGTTTGGGATGAGAGTGTTGATCTTTTTGATTGCTTCGGTGGTATTGAGGGTGCGTTTTTGGTAGGAACCAGGGAGTTTGTCTGGAATGTTCCAGAACCCACCAATGTTGTTGAAGAAGTTGGCCACGCCAATTCTCCGTGGAGGATAAGCTCTTCCTGAGTTTTCCAAGTGGAAGACACTGGGAAAATACTGAAGATAGAACCAAATCCCGATGTTCGTACCAAGAACGGCCCCACCAATGACATCACGGAGAAAATGGCGATTATCGCTGATACGAGTACATGCCACAATACAAGCGACAATTATGGGCACGATAGCCAGAACAACCTTGAAGGAAACGCCTCGGCCGTCGAAAACCTGCAATTTTCCAGCAATGTTGAGGCTACACATAATCATTCCACAAAATATGGTTGACAGATGGCCGCTGGGAAAAGAGCGAAAGCCTTCACGCAATAACGTGACGTTGCTGTTGGTGCAAATACTAACAGAGGACAAGACAAACAGATCTTGGTCCAAAGTTTCTGGCTGACATCTGGAAAGCATATCTGGGCGTGGTAAGCCACAGACGTTCTTCAAGACACACACAACCATGAGCTGAGTAGCCATGCTTCCGAATAGTGCCAATTGCCCTGCAAAGATGTCCCACAAGCCTCTTGCTGTGGAGAGAGTCTTCATGCTGAATATGGAGCAGAGAACGAACTGGATACATGGCACACCAAGGGAAAGAAATACCAAAAGCGGCATGGGGATGGTGCTTTTGTTCTCAGGAACATAGGTGTACATCAACGATATGTCATGAAGCAGGAACTCGTGGTACAGAGGAGGTACCACCGTTCCGTAGACCATGGCGCCTATGAGGATGGCCAAGTACGCTGCCCAGTCAACAGTATATGAAAGCAACAGGAGAGCAGATACCTGGACATGTCTGCATCTTAGTGGCCAGTCTTTGATATACAAATGCATACTTAAAAGAAGGAAACGGTTTGTGTAAGCTGGCGGGTTTATCAATTGCCGCAAAAACAATGTGGCCGGGTAACCTTTAGGGTTCCAGATTGACCAGTTTGGAAAGAGTTGCCATTTATGTAAAGTTTGACAATAAAAAGAGTCTGGTTAGAGTTAAAGAGGAGCCGTAGACCAGAATTAGCCAGTTTATGGTGTTTTCAAGTGGTTCACTCTTTGTAGTTCCAGCTGTTGGTTTGGGACCGTAAGCTGTCCGGGTAACTGAAAAAAATTTCCACTATAAAAAGGACCGCGAATCACCAGTCTTCAACATTTCAACCAAACAATTAGTAAGTTTTGATAGTTGAAACTGCTTTATTTTAGTGATGATAAAACTTTGCCTTTTCGAAACACATGAGAATTCCAAAAGTTTACACCAAGATCTACGCTGATACAAATAAAGACCTGTTTCCCCATGATTGTGCATTAAACTAACAAGCAACAGCATTAGTAAAGTTGTGGATATTTCTTCTTCAAGACCTGGCCCCAGATCTCGATCCCTTTCTCTATTTCCTCTTGTGTCAAGTAACTGATGGATATACGGACGGAGTTCTTGCCCCAGCCCTTTTTGTCCCCCACGACTTCAAAGTGGGTCCCTGAGGCAAGGACTACGCCGTGATTGCCAAGTTCTTCGACGACCAAATCATGGTTGATATCATCTCCCTTGATCTCAACCCAGATAAAGTAGCCACCGTCGCCTCCAAACACGTTGGTGGAGCTCGGCAAGTATTTGGCTATGCTCTGTTTCGCAGCCGTGGCCCGGACCCGGTAAACCGTCTTGAGGTTGGCAATGCTGGCCTCCAACTGGCCGTTGTCGATCAATTCCTTCACCACAAACGTAGAGAGCTGTCCAGGTGTACCTCCCGATCTGTTGGCACCGGTGCATGCCAACTGGGCCACCAATTTGGGTGTGGCCGATTCTTGCCAACCAACACGGAGTCCTGGAGCTGCGATCTTGGAGAAAGTCGCGTTCGAGATGGTGTTTCCAAAGGTCTTGTGTGGTGGAAGCGACTGCTGGTCCAAGTAGTTGATTCTCAACACAGGGTTTTCGCTGGCTGTGTAGTCCAACAAGTCGTAGACATCGTCACTGATGATGAGCATGTCGTACTGGCGAGCCAACTCCAAGAGCCTCTGGCGCGTCTTGAGCGAGTATGTCAAGCCTCCTGGGTTTGAAAAAGTGGGCACGAGGTAGATCACAAAGCGATACAATTTTCTGCTTGGTCTCAAAGGGTCATCGATGATGTTGATTTCGTCGGTATCGCTAACAGGGTCCAAATCGGAGCTGTAGAGCTTGAGCTGCGATTCCAAAAAGTCCAAGTCGATTTCGTAGTCTCCCAACGGCGTTTCCTCGACTGCAGTCAACTTACCAGCAAAGCCAGCGTCTATAAAGGCTGCGTTGATGAGGAAATACGTCGGAGACACGATGAAGGCCCGTTTGGTGACGGAGGCCGGGTCGGTGGCCGACGTGAGGATGTTAGCGGCGCCGTACGACGCTCCGGCGGTCAAGTTGATGTTTTCGGAGTCAGAGAGCGAGAAATTAAAATGACGGTTGCTCCAGTCGGCAATTGTTTTGCGGATTTCGTAGTTGCCTGGGTCTGTACCGTAAGTAAGTGGGTGTTGATTCAATGGATCGGTTTCGTACGCTTCGTAGTCGGTTTCAAGCAACACTTTCTTGTAGGCAGCAGCAATCTGCTCTGCGGGAAGAAGATTTCGTGTAGGGTGGCCCTTGAAGAAGTTGATGGCCATGGTGTTGAGGTGGAGGGATGGTGGTGGAGGGATGGTGGTGGATTGTGGAGATTTATAAGTGAACTCAGCTCACGTGAAAATAGTGGTTCCGAAAGGCGCGCCGCGCGCCGCGCAGAGGCGCCAGGGTTAGCGGGAGCGGAATTATTCCGCGAGACTGCCGCGGCACGGAATGGGCGAGCAACATGATTGGTTCAATGTGGTGTTAACCATACAGTTGTGGTTGTCGAGTTATTGACTGAAGATAAAAGTTTGTGGCTTTGTTTCTAAGTATAATTTTATTTACGGTATGGTTTTGTTGTGATATTACTTGCAATTGTCCGAGCTTTGATTTTCTCATTCTCTCGCTAGTATTGTCACTTCCATTTTCTCACTAATTCCATTTTCTCGCTAATTTTCTCACTAATTTTCTCACTAATTTTCTCACTAAATTACTTCCTCGCTAAGCTTCTCATTATTTCCACCTTCTCGCTAATTTTACCGCTAAATCTACTCCTCCATTTTTCTCACAACTCCACTTTCTCTCCACTTTCTCACCACTTCCTCCCACTTCTTCCCACTTCTTCCCACTTCTTCCCACTTCTTCCCACTTTCTTCTCACTTTCTTTCAACCATCTACCAGAATACCACCGTAATCCTCCTCACTCCTACCACATCACCTTCGCCACCAATAATATTGTAGTTGTAGGCCCTTCTTCTTATACTATACCCACACCTGCATACTGCGCGAGAAATTTTCGACAACCAATTAAATCCAAACGAATAATCCACTACCCTCCATCTACATCATCATGCCTACAACCGCCGGTATCGTCTTCAGCACCGCCTTGGGGCTCCTCACCAGAAGAATGCAAGTGCTGATGGTGGGCAAGGTTTACCCCAGATCGTGGGACCGTGTCAACGGCTACGCTTTGTCGGCCGTTGCCTTTGTCGGTGGATACCTTGTGTTTGACAACTACATCGAAAACAACAGAAAGTTGTTGGACAGAAGATTGACCGTGTTGCGTGAACAGAGAGCAAAGAAGGACGCCTTCTTTGAGTTTGAAAACGAACCTGACCACAGAATCACTGCCGAAAACAGAGGCAGATTCTTTGCTTTGTTGGACAAGTACGGTGCCAGCTACAAGTAATCCCTTCCTTTCTCCATTGCATTTTCAGACATAGTCTCATTTCATAAATATACAAGTATAAGAATATGTTGTAGATCAGTCGAGATCTTCTTCCTGGTTTTTTTGGAATACACCATCATCCTCCTCTTCTTCATCTTCGTCTTCATCCTCATCTTCATCTTCTTCATCATCCTCTCCTTCCTCCTTACCACTATCGGCCTCACTATCGAATTCCTCATCAACATCGCTTCCTTCGTCCTCTTCTCCATAATCACCATCTTCCTCCTCATCCTCTTCATCTACCTCAGCAGCAAGAACCCCCAAGTTCCCACCGCTTTCCTCTTGCTCCTCCTCCTTCACATCCCGCTTTTCTCTCAAGTTCTCGTCAAACGAGTTGTCGTTGATGTTCTGTGCCTTGATGAACTCGTCAATGACAGGAAAGTACTGCTGGTCAATCATGCTGAATTCAATCGTTGTTTCACCTACAGTCAACAAAAGACTGAATGTCAACCGCGTGATGTTGCTGTAGGATGTATGCTTGATATCTCTGATCTCAAAAAGAAGAATCGGTTTCTTGAACCCAAATATTATGAATGGCGGGTTGTGTTCGTTGGCTGCAAGAAACAATAACGCTCCGTCCTTGCTGCCCTTGTAAGCTTCCACCATGATGAACGTATTTGCCGTGCCGTTCGACAAGGCAACGGCTGAATCTGCATTGAGAGCGTATCTGCTGTGGAAAAGCGTGGGACAGGCCAAGTAGTTGACCAAGCTGACCCCACAGAGCTTGAACTGGCGCTGGAAATAGTCAATGATCCGTTCTTGGATCGGGTTCATCGCCAAGTCGCTCTTGATGGCGAGCTGTTCTGCAAACTGCGTCTCGATGTCAGCAGGAAGCTTACCAAGCCCAATCATGTTCTTCTTGACGGCGTCCAAATTGACCTGGCAGATGATGGGGTCACGCGCATGCTGTTCACCGACGTGGTCCTTGTTTAGCCAGAAGCAGAGCGACACAATGGCCTTTTTCTGGGTGTTGGTCGAGTTCCCCAAGAGTGGCACCACGGCACAGAGCTTTATGGCATTGTGGAGATGGATGAGCGAAAGCTCTGGTGTTTCTTTTGCAGGGTTGACGATGGATAAAACTGGAACCGGTTCGTTGTTGTGCTCGATCAAATGGAACGTCAAGTTCAACTTCTTTCTGAGAGGAGACTGGAAGGATGCCTGTGGGAGCTCAAAGATGACTGTTTCAGGGGCTATAGGACCACTGGTTGAAAATATACACGAAAGTTGTGGTTGTATTTTTTGTAGTGGTGGTGGTGGTGATGGATGTACGTTTGGTTTCTTGCGCTTGACATCCACCAAATGGTCGTGCAAATCAGTGAGAACTGCAAGAGCATCTGGTTGTCTAGCAACAAGGTTCTGGACACGGCTGGCCAAATCGGCGGGCAACAGCAGGACCCACGACATCAAAGAAGAAGTGTACAAGAAATCAACAAAAGATTTGTTGGAGGCCGATGCTTCACCACCACAATTGTCTGGACACAAACAAAGCTGCCACCACAACCCCAACCAGGTCCACGTCCGATTCCACACAATACACGGACGCTTCCGGGTTGTTTGACGCCAATGGTGATGTGTTGGCGTTGTTGCCGACGCTCATGACGCGCCTCTTCATCAAAACAGCGCCTGACACCTACGAAATCGACGAAAACAAAACCATAACCTTGTCTCTCATGTATGGAAGCGACTATCTACGCGCATTGGAACATGTTGCCGACATGAGCAACGTGACGGCGGTATTTTTGGGCTCCGTGGCGACAGAAACTCCGTTGACACTCGACCAATTGGTCACCAAAACAGCACCGGCGCCAGTCATGTTTCGGATCCGACAGTCGCAGCGTAAGTCCAACCGTCCGTACTACAACATGGTGGATCTTGGCCACTGGTACTGCGATTGTGATGTTTTCATTCGGTGCTACGTTGACACTGGCCACGAGCTGCAAAAAGCTTGCGTTTCCGGCAAGTTTTTGGTCGCCAACGGCTCACCAGCGGCCCTGCTGGCCATTGTGGCCTTATTGAACAACAGCATGTCCAACCATGCTGATCCGCTCCCGATCTGTAGCCATTTGCTTGCCGTGTTGATGGTGCTCTACAATGAGTTACCGTACGCTGCGGAAACGGGAAAAATGGCACTGTTTTTCAGAAATGTCTAAAACTGTTGGGATCAGATCCATTGAAGCAACACCATCACCACTGCCACTGCCACTGCCACTCCCGCTGCCACTGCCACCACAATCGGTGCCTGTGCTTCTGTCAATTTTGCACCATTTGATTACGCTTACATAAGCCGCACAAAAAAAATTTTCCAAGCAGCCTACAAATTTTTCCAGGAGTCAAAGGTTGGCGACGACTAGATTGATCAATCAACACCCCGTTCTGTGCATTTGTCCCACGTCATTGTTTCTGCTTCAAACACTCTTCCTGTTCCCGCGAGAGTAACGTCCATGTTCAATTCCATCTAAACATACTTGTTATTTATGTCTGCATCGTCATCTACATCCAACACTGGCCCCAATCGTTTCCGTGGAGATGCCGCCAGCTTCTCGCCCAGCCAGCCCACGGTCTACCAATCGTACCAACAACACCAGCAACATCCACAGCAGTTCCATCCGCAACAGCTTCCGCAGCAATACATACAGCAACAGCAGCAACAGATGTACATGCAATATGCGCCGCAATATCCCATGATGGTCAACCACCAGATGGTGTATCCGCCGGTGTACATGCCCATGTACTCCCAGGACATGTTCTACACGAACCAGCCATACATGATGCCGCAGCAGGTTCCGTTCTCGCCAAATTCGCCCAGTATCAACCACAACCACATGTACGGCGGCGGACGGAACAAAAACAAGGTGAAACGAAACAACCACTCCAACCCAAAGGCTCCCTACCCCAGTAATAATACCAATAATAGCAACAGTAATACCCACCATCAAGAGGAAACGCCACTGGAACCAGCCACCTCCTCTGCAACGCCCGACGAACCAGCAACACCTGCCTCGGCTCCACCACCAAAAGCCATAGAGAAACACTCAAACGGTGACACAAGAATCCTGAATGATAACGACACTAACGAAACGTCTAACGAAAACATAAATACTTTTACTGACACTGCCCCCGAAGCAGAAGCTTCCTTTCCTCTCTTCATCAACACAACAAAACTGGAGTTTGAAACGGGGAAATTGGCCTCTTCCAGCTTGAGAAGGTCTCTCTACACCAAAAAGTACCAAAGATTACACCAAGTCATAAATCCCCACGATCAGCTAATAATTAATACGTTCCCCATCGAAGTTATAGAGCACAACACAAACTCCACCAAAGTTGTACATGAGAAACCAAAGGAAGAGAAGAAGAAAGAACTGGCTCCAACCACCAACTGGGCCTCGATCTTGCAGTCGTCGACACCCAAAAGGGCAGTTGTGCCCAAGCGAGTTGTTTCTCCTGTTCCGGCTGTGAATGGAGCTGCTACCAACACCACTACATCTACAACTACCACCAGTTCTGTTGCTGGTCACGACTTGTTTGATATCAAGAATGAGTCGGTCCAACCATTGGGTATATTATTGTTGAGAATCATGTTTGACCCCAACTACTCAGTTTTCAGCGAAGAATTGCCCATGTTCAAGATCAACGCACGCGGTTTGACCAACACAGGCAACATCTGTTACATGAACTCAGTTTTGCAGGTCATGTTATACTGTAAGCCATTCAACAGATTGCTCAAGTTGATTGAAGAAAAGTCGATTGGGTCTTTGAGCAAAGTGTCGCCCACGCCGTTGATTGACGCTACCATCAAGTTTTTTGATGAGTTTGCCAAGGGAGAAGAAAACGAAATCAAGGACACGTTCAGCGAGGTCAGCAAGCCCATTTCGCCTGACTCGTTCTACATGAACTTGATATCACACGAGAAGTTTCTGCATTTGAAGTGGGGCCAGCAAGAAGATGCCGAGGAGTTCTTGGGCTACTACTTGGATGGCTTGAACGATGAGTTTGTTGAAGCCATGAGAAGGTTGAATACATCGGCAACAGACTCGCTCATCCAGACATACGCCAACAATACGAGCGATGTCGAGAAGGTGAACGACTTCAAGCTTAAGGTCAAGAACTGCATCAAGCTTATGAAGAAGGAGAAGGAGGAAGAAGCTGCCGAAGAAGAAAATGAGTGGAACGAAGTTGGGTCCAACAACAAGAAAATACACGTCAATCGCACGGTGGAGATTGAGCCATCGCCCGTCACGATGATCTTTGGGGGCCAATTCAAGTCCGTGTTGACGATCCCCAAGTCCCCAACGTCGAACCAGTTCCAGAAATCCATCACGCTCGACCCATTCCAGCATGTGCAATTGGACATCAGCGAAGCACTGACGATCGAGGATGCATTCACCCACTTGAACAGTCTCGAAAAGATCAGCTACAAGATGAACAGTGCCAGCAAAGAGATCCAGATCAGGAAGCAAACGTTTATAGACAAGTTGCCCGAGATCCTCATCATCCACTTGAAGAGATTCTCGTTCCTCAAGGACAAGGAAGTCGGCATCGAAAAGTTGAGAAAGAAAATTGTGTACAGCCACGAGTTGCACATTCCCCAGGACATCATCTCCAGCAAGGCTATCGAGGACAAGAACGTGTATCAGTTGAACGGCGTGGTGTACCATCACGGGATCGCGGCCGATGGTGGCCATTACACGTGTGACGTGTTGCAGAATAGCGGCGAGTGGATCCGCATTGACGATACCTTGATCCGCCTGATAACCGAGGATGAGGTGTTGAATGGAGGAAGCGACGAAAACATCAAGAACGCCTATATCTTGATGTATTCCCGAGTCGCCGTGTAAATGGAAGGGCCTGTACGATAGTGTATTTCTAGTCAATAAAATGTAATTAGTAAAAGTGTGCGCCGCACCGTGTGATGAAATGCGCTGAACTGTAAAAAAAATCTCTCGCCCAAATCGGGAACAATGCTTACCGGAAACAGATCACGAAGGCGCCCCTATGTTGCTCTTCGAGGTTACGAAAATATTTTTTGTCAAAACTAGAGGAAATGCCGGCGCACCCAACCAGCATCGAGACATTACAATAGATGTGCACAGGAGCACGGGTCGCCAAGACAATTTTTCCAGACGAGATTTTTCGTTGCTTCGTCAAGAAAAAACTGGTGCCACTTTCCCAGTTGGGTTGTATAACTACAATTCAATTTTTTCGTCAATACGTAGGCATTATGCTGGATATAACTATAACAGGTAGGAGACACAGCCGACAATCGTGCAAATAAATCAGTAGTCTTCAACTAGCACAGCCATGGAAACATCGCAACATGTAGCCGGTATTAAATTAATCCCAAGTTTTATTGGAGGCTATAAATAGTCAATTAAAAAACTTAGAACAAAGCAGCAGCGACAGCGGCAACACCAGCAGCGGCACCGACAGCGACCTTAGCAGCACCGTTAGCGGTGGTGACTTCTGGAGCCTTGGAAGATGGGGCAGCAGAGGTGGTGGTGTAGGTGGTTGGGATGGTGCATGGACCGGTAACAGTCAAAGTGGTAGCTTCAGTGACAGTGATGGTCTTGTTGTTGATAACCAAGTGGGTTGGTTCTGGGCAGTAGGTGGTGAAGTCAGTGACAACGATGTCAGTGGTGACAGTGACGTTGGCAGCAGAGACAGAGACAGCGATAGCAGCTGGGACAATAACCTTGGAGAATTGCATTATTAAGCGAGTGAATATGATGAGGAGAAAGAAAACTGAGTAAGTGGCGGAAAGGTGGTCGATATTTATACTTGAATTTTTACGCCAGTGATTAGTCAACCTTACGCAGGTGAGAGAAAAAATAAGAGAAAATTTCTTTTTTCTCCGAGTAGTGTTATGTTTTGTTATCTTTTCAGTAGATTTTTCTATTAATATCAGGATTGTTTTGGGTATGCGACTGCCCGATTGGGACGGGCTCACAAACATTTTGTTTTGTACACCGGTAGAAAATATTTTTGTCAGGGTGATTGTTGCGATATGAGCACAATCGTCAATCTGCTTGCGAACCATGATTGCTCTTCGTTCCAAATGGGTGTTATGAGCATGCAGTTTTCGTAATTGTCCACAACATGCCAGCCGTAGTGCTGGTCTGTGTGAAGCAATGGCTGCGTTTGCCTACAGTAGCCAGCAAGATCCATTTGGAAGATTTGCAGGCGCGCTGGCCCACGGGGCAGCACCGTATATTCGCTATCTGTCCCAATCTGAAATAAATGTCTGCAGCAAACATGCATTACCTGTGCATCCTGCATTGCATTATTACCGTCACGGGTCTCATGGCCCACTAATTTTTACCGGCGGCTGATTTCGTCTATTGTTGCGTTTCGCACGTGCAGAGGGTAATCTGCATATTTTTAAGTAATGGTACGTGCGCCCAATCAGGAAGCGGTGCCGCTCATTTCATTTTTATTACTTTTTATATACACACTACCAGCACTCGTATCCGCCATCCACAACCAAATTGTGTCCGGTCGTGTATGACGAAGCCGTGTCGCTTGCCAAGTACAAAATCGAACCAACGAATTCCTTTGGCTCAGCCATGCGTTTCATTGGAATATTGGACTCCCACGACTCCTTCATCTCAACGTGACCCGCAATCACGTTACGTGTCAATGGTGTCAAGATGTATCCTGGCGACAAAGTGTTAACACGAATGTTGTACTTTGCCCATTCGCACGCCAATGAGCGTGCCAAGTGGATGACACCTGCCTTTGTCATGTTGTACATGCTCTGTGGTTGTGGGTCATTGACAATTGTTCCTGACATTGAGCCGATCAAAATGATTGAGCCGCGCTTCTTGTTGTGGATCAATGGCCGTGCAAAAGCCTGCGACACATAAAAGGAGCCGAGCCCATTCACCTTCATGATTTCTTCAGCATTCAAGGCTGGATACTCTTCAGCAGGAAAGTTCTCACAGTAGCCTGCTGTGTTGATCAACAAGTCTGCGATGGCGCCGTGGTGTTCGTTGATGCCAGCGAATGTCGTATCGACAGATGTAGCGTCGCCAATGTTGCATGACCAAGCGCTTACTTGGCCCACAGGGGACGCATGGGCGCCCTTGAGTGTCTGTTTGGCCCAAGACAACACTTCTTTGGCTGCAAGAGTTGTTCTTTCCAAGTTGATGTCGACAAGTGCCACGGCAGCACCCTGAGCCACGAGTGCCCGCGTAATCACGGCAGCTAACCCTCCAGAACCACCCGTGACAATTGCAAGTCTGCCGTCTAGTCTAAAGTTAGGCACAACGTTTTCGTAGGAGTAATCCATGTCGTTAAAGATGATATGGGTGAGTTGGTAGACCTGGCCTTTTTGTACTTCCTTACCGGCCAAGGCGGCTTGGAAACGATGACGTGCTGCAGCACTGAGTTAGCATATTTGGCCAAAAGAAAAGAGAAAAGAGGGGAAAAAGAAATAAAATGGAGTGTATATAGCTTATCGACCCCACAAAGAGCATCATCAAGCATCAGAACCGCAGTAACATAAAGATCCGGACCGCCGAAACGTAATTCTGTTCGTTAAGTAGTTTTATAATCTTCGTTATTACCATTATGACATATCAATTGTGTTGCTTAGTTGAGTAGTAACTTCTGTGCTGAAAAAGCTTGCTTCAGGCTCGAAATGATTCCCAATATCAAATAAGTTAGAATTTCGTAAAAATGAAAAGATTTAATGAATGTATGGTTGTTAGTGATGCTACTCATCACCATCAGTTAATCATCACACTCAATAAGGTTAGTGATTTACATTGCTTATCACTTTTGATGGTGCAGCTCCTCTTTTTCTCTAACAATATTCACCGATCAGGTATGTTCTACAAGATACCTAAAAATACTGGCGATGCACTCATGGGCTCAGACTAACCAAAAATTAGAGTGCTTTTTTGTGAAATGAGGTAAAGGCTAACACTGGACTGAGTCCTGGATTGGTCTTTTAGATCAATTTGACGATTTGTTGTAAGATCAGCTGGTGGAATAGCACCACAAAATACTAAAAGCACAACATACTGTGCACATAGTACATCTTTAGTGACTTTCAATGACTTTCAATGACTTTAGGTTGCAAGTTTTTGGTATTATCATGTTCCAAAGTTCTTTAACATTTGGCTTAGACACTCCAGCAATTAAATTAGGGCAGAGGAATTCAATTGTAGTAAAGAGGTTGAGTATCAATTGCTAGAATGGTGGGAAAACGGATGTTTCTTCTTCGTAAAAGTGATTTTAAGAGTAGAGAAGTTTTAGATTCGGAAACAAAGGAACGATAGTAAATGTTGCTTTTAAAGATAAACCAGTGGAAGAGTTTTTGTTGGGTTTTTACCTCTTCTTGGTTTCTGGGAAGAAGGATGAGAGGTAGCTAAGAGTTTCGAGTTCTTGTTGGGTTTTCTTGAAAAAAATGTGTCTTGTTTGACACTGTCAGGTCTTTGTACCCGTAGCACCACTTTTTTGGCTTTAAAGCGTTGACCTTAGCAGGGTTTCTCTTTGTTTCTAATTTCTTGGATGATTTATAGATCATGTTTGCATTTTTGAGAATTTTCAGTGCTTGTTTGTGATGTAAATGATAAAGTGCGGACTGTCGAAATCGGGGCTTTTGCATCCACCTGTTTTGCAACATTACCCGATTTGGAAATGCGAAGCCACGAATGAGGCGTATGCGCATACAACAACATTACAGCTAATGCAACGCTAGGAGCGTCTTTTGTGGCATATAGATGTATATTATTGTTGCATCTTAAGATTTGATTAAGGGACTGATCAAGTCTGCTTCTTTGTAGTGATTCTTCAAAACAACGACTATTTTATCATGAAGGAGCACGTATTAGTTTATCCGAACTATAGTGCTACCCTTTTGCTGCGAGTGCTGCTAAATTTTTTGCATCCCTCTTTGCCTGTTGCTGTTCCATTCTCCGATTAGCCCACAACCGCAACCGCTCCCCGTAAATCAAGCAAAATACCGGGAACGGAATCCCCAATGCCAACCCTATAAACGCACACATCGTGTTACCCCAGCCATAGTGGAGCTTGTCGTACATGGCATCGGCAAACAACGGGAATCCAAAGCCAAAAAGTGACCTGAAAACTGCCGCAGCCGCAATGGCACTGGCTGCAAAACGGTTGTTCATATCAATCAAGTAGTTCTGGATCGTCTGGAAAACTGCAATAAAGGAAAACGCAAAAATTGCCATCCCAATCGAAGGCATAATCCAATGAAGCTGTTTCTCCACCAGCCAGCCGTACCAGATCAATCCCACAGGTATCCCAATTCCCGAGAAACAAAGACACGGTAAACGGAACTCGGGCTTTGCTACACCACCGTTGGCTGCCACCATCCTTTTAAAAACCTTATCGATGGTCCATGTCCAGAAAATTGTGCCCAAAATGTAGCCAATTCCCATTGGCAAGTACATGAGGCCCGAAATCCCGACTGAAAAGCCGTACGATTGCCGAAACACAGTGGGGAATGTCACAAGCATCAAGTACATAAAGCCATACACGAAAGCCATGAAAGAGCCCAAACCTATCACCATTGGATGGGTGAAGAGTAGTTTGACTGGTCTGCTGATGGTGACGTATAACTTTCCCCAGCTGGACTCTCCATCAGCTATTTCGTAGATAGTGTGCAAGTGTTCGTTGCCTGTCTCCTTGCGAAGAATATCTGCCTTTATCTTGAGTAGCCGTGGTGAGTAAGTTTCCCTAAAAAAAATAGTTCCAAAGATGGCCACGGCACCGTTGAACGCCGCAATCACGTAGAAAACCCATCTCCAGTCCAAGTTCTGGGCAATAAAACTCGATATCACGGGCGATAACACCGGACCAAGCGATGGCGAGATCGAATATGCTGCCAACGCAATAAGCCGTTCATCGTCGCTCCACAAGTCCGCCAACGTCCCTGCACCAACATTCAAGGGTGCACAGCCGCCCAAACCGCCCAAGAACCGAAACACACAGAGCTGTGCCGTGTTTTTGGAAAAACCGCACGCCAAATTAAAGACGAAATTGATCCAGATCGAGACATTGAGCACAGGTCGCCGTCCAAGACGATCACTTTCAGACATAGGTGCAATCATGAGCGGACCAATGGCCCACGCCAACACCATGACAGAAACACTGAAGGCCGGAAGAAACAGGCCGTTCATGTGGAACTCATCTGCAATGTTTGTCATCGCAGGCGATAATATCGACGACGACATGGGCGAAATGAGCGTGTACACGGAAACAATGGCTGTCTGGAAGACCTTCTGTCGCACGGACCAATTACGGGGGTATTCAGGATCGTCGCTGCCCTCCCACGTCACCAATTCGGGATCAATCGAGGAAAACTCGCCGCCAAAGTCCTTTGCGGGAACAGAAACGTCAGGAACGCTGTCGTAGATGTTTTCTTCATCGTCAACACGAGCATAACGTGTATATTTCGTCTCTTGTTTCTGTTCAGATGTTGCTGTCTGGACACGATTAACGAGCGAGTCCAAGATGGTGTTTCTCGTTGCTGTACGCATGATTCTGATTTCGTCCTGGCTCAAGTCACCATAAATGTCCTTGACAGACTTGGCTGTCGAATATCGACTAAGACTGTGAAGACTTCGGCCTGTGTCGTACGATGTTCGTGAAAACGAATTGCGGAGAGCCAGAAGCGCTGCTTCCCCCGCCGATAACGTGCTGGACAATGACGTGCGACGTCTTGCCGAATATGTATTGCTTTCATGGGAATCACGATATTCAAGCGGCACAGGTCTGTTGCTTTTGGTGTCATGGACACTTGTGGAGCCAATGGAGGCAAGCGACTCCGTCAGACCCGACAGCTCGACTGGAGCAATATGGGGCATCTCATCGCCGTATGGTTGTGGCAGCATCTGTAACTCTTGAAATGTTCTATAATGTATGTGATATGAAGTTGGAATGTTCTATAATGCTCTATAATGCTCTATGATGTGATATCTATATCGTACGTTTCATATCTGGGAACATGCTTTATATATACTTTTTCTCGTGCGGCGCAGGTCTGGTGACAGATAAATGGCTCGTAACCGCTGCATGGAAGGGATTACTCATAAAGAAGTGATGATGATGAGATGATCAACTATCAAGCAAATATTTTGTGCGTGGCTATTTGCAGTTAATCCGTTCTTTTTTCTGGCATGTTCTTTTATTATGAAGTTGCAAAGAATTACTACCCCCAAATGCCCCAGATTACGACGCCGTTCAGTAGCCATTGATCTTCTTTTATCTAAGTTGGTATTAAAAATCCAGATTCTCAAACATAAAGCTTATTTGTACCCATATTTGCCTTTATTTCCACTTGTCGAAGCTGTTGGCTGAATGTTATATCCCATCCCAGTGTAAACTCTATCTTTTCCGAGCGCAAATAGTTGCCTAATCCGGTGCGGTTGCTTTTTTGTACTGCAGATGGCCAACTGTCCGCTGCAAGCAAACTGTTAATTCCGCTTCTGTAAACGTTATTATTCCTAAACGCCGCTTCAGTTACTATTCTTAAACTCCGCTTCTGTCATTACAGTAAAACTCCGCACCTGTCATTAAACTCCGCACCTTGAATTACGCTTAAACTCCGTATGTTATTACACCTAAACTCTGCTTCTATTATAATGCAGATCTAAAGGAATTAAATAAACCTTCGTCGCCCTCCCATTTTATTTCTTCTCCAACCATACCAAAAAATGCAACTTGTACCCAATTTCGACCCCTATCTCTAGAACCGCACTCCGAGCCAAGAATAGGCGCAATTGCCTGGTGGAGCTCGTGTCCCGCATATTCTATCCTGCATGTACTAGCGGCTCGTACCGCTTTAGTCATCCAGCCTTTAATATAAAACCCAACAACCCCGTCCAAACTTTGTAGGTCAAACATGTCGCTTACCATCAGACCCATTGAAGAAAAAGACAAGGCCGAATGGCTCAATCTATGGACAGGAAAAGACGGCTACATTGACTTCTACAATGGCCAGGACAGAATTACCCCAGAGATCTCCGAAACGACGTTTGCTCGTTTCCTCGACCCCAACGAACCGGTGTACTCGATCGTTGCTGTGGACAACTCTACAGGGAAGGTCATTGGTTTTGCCAACTACTTGACCCATAGAAATACCTGGACCATCAACGATGCGTTGTACTTGAACGACTTGTTTGTGAGCAGCACCTCGCGCTTGAAGGGAACGGGCCGCGAATTGATCGAGTACGTCTACTCCGAGGCAGACAGACTCAAGTGCGAGAAGTGCTACTGGGCAACGCAGTTTGAGAACCACCGTGCCCAGTTGTTGTACACCAAGGTCGGTGTCAAGAGTGGTTTCTTGTTGTACAGAAGACCCTGATTGTTATATATATGTATGCGTGTCCACACCAAATATACTTTTAGTTTTTTTCCCTTTGCATCATGATTTAATTAAACGTCTCACAACACAGACGATACAAGGCTGGCACTCCTCTTTGCCACCACTGCCATGAATTTCTTGAAGAAGTTTATTGGTTCAAGTGCCACGGGCGAGATAGCGTCACTCCCGTCAGGGAGGTTGTTTCTTAGGCGCTCGCCCCATTCTCCCAAGGGAGAACTCGAGTGTTTATACAACGATGCGTACGCCTCGATAAGACAAACAACGACCCCCTACTACTACCAATTATGCATCACCCGCGTTGTACAGGAGGGCGAGTTGGACGCACATGGATCAAGCGGATTTGGGGACTCCGATGACGACGACGAAGAAGACCACGATACCCCACACTCCATCACCGACGGCACTTCGGGCTCAGGTAACAAGGACGAATGGACGTTTGCGGTGTTGGAGGATCTCAAGATCCATTTCTACGATAGACTGGACGGATCCAAGGCCATTGCATGGACAGACTTGAATGGAGACATTGGCGATAGGTTCGAGTTCATTGTGGATGTCGATGTCAAGTTCCACGAAGTCGACTCGTTCATCTTGGCTCTCTACAAGTGCTTGTACGAACTGAAGTACCACAAGTCTTCACATGCAATCAGAGACCTTGACCATCTTGAAGAATTCTTCTACGACCCCAAGGCAGAAGCATTGGCGTTGGATAACCTTCAGGCGCCAGTTTTGCTCGAGTACGAATCTGACTCTGATCCAGATGTTTCGGACGAGGAAGACCTTTCAGAAGATGAGTTTCACGATACTAGTTCGTCGTTGCTGAGAGTTCCCGGGCCCATCATTGCAGAACCAAAAGGTGAGGTGGTCTACAGCAGCTATGAATTTGAATTACATGAGTATGATGCATACGATGGTGTTTTTAAACTAAAAACTAAAGGAGGAAACGCACAAGTCAAGATCATACACTTGGGAGACTTTGAGTACACGTTGTACGTAGCCAGTCGTAACACAAGGGAACAGGTTGGATTCAACGCTGTGATTTCGCGAAGCATGAATCCTACTTTTAACTACGAACACTTGTCGTTTGTCTTCAATCACTTGACTATTAATGATGGTGATGTCACTGCTATTTCCTGGCTCTTCAAATTTCCTGGTTTCAATGAATTGGAAGCCTTCCAGGGCCACTTTATGAAGGGATTGTGGGAAACCTTGAACCATGCCGAGTGGACGAAAAATGAAAACTCTCTGAAAGATTATGTGACAGAAGCTTTTTCCAAATTAGCTCTTACTCCAGAGGAAGAACAAGAGTTTCAGCAAATATTGGATGATGAGGAATCCGAGAATGAAGCGGGTCCCGAGCTGAAAATACGCAGTTCCTCGTCCAAAGCTTACAACGACGATGACGAATTTGGTGATGACGAAGAAGCTGAAAAGAGAACGGCATGGAGAAATCTTGAAGCAAAAAACAGCAACTTGAGCGTGGGGTATGCCAATGATAGAAGTTATGTTGTTCGAGGAAACAAATTGGGAGTGTTCAATAATCA
The DNA here is from genome assembly GCA_030558095.1 of Teunomyces funiuensis. Lineage (NCBI taxonomy): Eukaryota > Fungi > Ascomycota > Pichiomycetes > Serinales > Debaryomycetaceae > Teunomyces > Teunomyces funiuensis. Next base: position 31,369 of record JAJMRW010000002.1, read on the forward strand.
GGATGATGTACTCAACTTTCAAACCACCATCAATGACTTGTCTGATTTGAAAGGAAAACGAATCGATCCGAAAGATATGATGCTTCACCAACAGGACCAGTTTATGATTTTATCAAACAAGAATTACGGAGACAGTCAACTATACAAGATGGATTTGACCAGAGGAGAAATCGTTGAAGAGTGGCAAACCAGCAAGGAGAATCCTGTTGTGACATTTGGTCCCAACAGTAAATTTGCACAGCTTACCAACGACCAAACTTTTACTGGTATTCAGGCCAATGGAGTTTTTAATATTGATCCCAGATTATCAGGCAACAAAATTGTTAATGACAAGAGTTATAAAAAATACAAGAGTAAGACCAACTTTCTGTCATTGGCCACAACTCAAGATGGATATTTGGCAATTGGGTCTTCAACGGGTGATATTAGGTTATATGATAGATTGGGTGTCAATGATAAGACTGCCTTGCCCTCTTTGGGAGAACCGATTGTTGGTGTTGATGTTTCGAAGGATGGAAGGTGGTTGTTGGCTACCAGTGAGTCATATGTGTTATTGATTGACACTATGATAGGAGACGGACAGCGGAACTCAGGTCTGCTTGGGTTTGAGAAATCGTTTAATGCTGATAAGAAACCTGTTCCCAGACGATTGGCCATCAAGCCAGAACATGCTGCATATATACAGCGTGAAAACGGTGGGAAACCATTGGAGTTTACCACTGCACGTTTCAATACAGGTTTGAGCAGCAGAGAGACCAGTATAGTCACGTCGACGGGGCCATACATCATTTCCTGGAATTTAAAGCAGGTCTTGCTTGGAAAGAAGGATCCATACACCATTGAAAGACACCAGCTGCATGTTGTAGCAGACAACTTCAAGTTTGGATCAAATTCAGATGTGATAATTGCATTACAAGATGACGTTTCGATGGTTAATAAAAACACCTTTAAAGCGCCATCGCTGTTGTTTGGCAAGCAGCGATACAAGAAATGAACATATTTTATCTCTATATATAGTAATAATTGGGTAATAAATAATATTTATAATAATGTACATGTGAAGAAAGTTATCTTTTACCCAAACCAAAAGACCTTTTGAGTTCATCTAGCCAGATGATTCTGAAAGCGTTGAACTTTTGCAATCTTGTAGCTTCAAAGTCATCGAAACTAACCTTTTTCATATTCTCCTTAGCTCCTTCTGGAGTTTCGTATGGAATTCTGTTGATTCTCGCATGAATTTTTCGTACCCAGCGATGAAATCCTGGAGAATCCAAAAGCTTTCTATAAAGAAGCTCTTCTAGGGATTGGGGAGGAGGTCGCATGGTGATGGAATATGAGTAAGTGAGAATTGCTCTATATGCTGGTTTGCATATAAGAATTCAAACGTCAAGACCGCAGGAGTATTTTAGTTTGCTATAAACGGCCAAATACTCGAATAAATGGTGAGATAATTAATAATAAGTGGGTTAGTTTTTGACTAATAATTATAACTTGGTGGCAATGGTTTACTAGAGTGAAGTAAGATGGTTTATATATTTGTTAAAAATTTACAAAAAAGTTGGAATTTTGATGAGTGGTAGTGTGAAAAAAGGTGAGAAGAGACGTAGTTACGGAGAGTTAACTATTGCTGTAAAGAGGTACAAATGGATATAATACCACGTTACGGATGTTTAACTAGAATTAATAAGTGAATAAATGATAAGATACCATAAACATAAGCAAGAGAAATACTAGGTCTCTTTTAGTAGTTAAAAGTGCATTTATTCTTCCGTTTTTAGAGGTGCATTTTTCTTACAAGTATACATTTAATCACATGCCAAATGGTGTAGCTTCCAGAGAGAGGGAGTTATTCGCTATTACGAGGCGTTACTTTGGCAACAAAGCGTATTTGTTGTTGTTCTGAGTCCGAGTTGGGATTTATTACGAATATTTATTTGGTTGGTTGAGCGCAGCTACTAATTTCTGTTTTCGGCGTTTTTGTAAACACCCTGGAAAAAACACAACAAAATAGATAGTGATAAAGAGCAGATACGATACCACAATCACCACCAAACACTGTTTAGCGATGGATATTTCGTTTGATGCTGATGTGCTTGATAATGACGAGTACAAAGTTGACATGAACGAATTGCTCGAGCCGGAGTCGTCTCCCCAAAAGAGCCCCGTCAAGAAACAGAACCTACACAACTTCCTTAGTTTTCCATCGTTCAGCACGAAAAGTCCGTTTACCAATGCTCCCAGTCTTAAGCCCCAGGAAAGCAATGCTGTGACAAACGAGTTGTTTCAGGTAACGAGTAACTTGAGAAATATCAGCAAGGAGGACATATTTGACGATGACGATGGATTTTTCATGGGGAAGAGGTTGAACAACGGCAAGATCCAGAAGTTGGTGAACGACTTAGGCTTGAAACAAGGTACCAACAACGAGATAATGGACTACGAGTTGGACGACCAGCTCAGAACCCGCTTCTACAAAGGCAGGTTCAACAAGGGCCAGTTCAATGTCGGGACCAACGATGGATTGGACATTCTGTTATCGAATTTCTTGGACAATTCGCTGTCGAATGAAGATAAAGAAAACATGGCACCATTCACCGATCCCATCAAGCTCAAGACGACTTCTCCCCTTAAAAAATCACAAAAGACATTTTTCAAGACACCCAGGCGAAACCAGAAAGGAACCATACCTGTGTTGAAGCCAGTGGCAGGATTGAATGTGGACTCCAAGAAGAACTTTGTTGTTAAAATGGACCATTCTCCAAAGAGAATCTGCTTACCGATGCACAGACGCAACATAATACCGTCGAAGCCATCGATCAAGTACCAAGACACAAAACACAACATTTACATGGTGGACTCGCTGACAGGACTGATTAATGACGCTACCAAGTTTGGAACCGAGTTGAATGCTTCCAATTGCGAAGACTTCCCGCTCCCAGAAGATGTCAACGAGATTGTCCAAATCCCCACCAACGAAGACTCCAAGACCAAGCAGCAGAAAATGGCCATCATCAAAGTGTTTCCTAACAAGTACTTTAACGACAAACTTTCGTCTGAGGCCAAACCGACAAAGTTGGGATTTTATTCGAGCTCCGAATTCGAAAGCTACCGTGACGGAACGGATTCTGGCGTATGTATCCAGAAACAAAAGGCTCCAAAAGTCCGCTGGGCAGACAATCTCGAATGGTAACCATGTAAATAATGATTATAGACACTACGACTTTACGATCCTATAAGAAGCTGTAGCACTAAAGTGTTGGTCTTTTGTAACTAAAGCCACTTGTTTTGTCGCTATTTTCGTCTCGTTGTCTTTTGTGCAAAGCCGCGTGAGGCAGTGCGAGCCGAGTCGCGTCGAGTTGTTGTCGCATCAATCAACCACCTCAACAACACTAATTCTACTATTACCACCAATATGTCTACCTTCTTCGATGAAATGAAAATGTCGTTTACCGACGTCTCTGTTACTGATGGTAAAGTTGACACAGCTTCGTTCTTGGAAGCCTCCGAATCGTTGGTCAAGTTGTTTGACTTGCTCGGATCGACGTCGTTCGCCGTGGTCCAAAAGGACATGACCGGCAACATCTCCAAGATCCGCACCAAGTTGCTTGCAGACCCTGCTGCAGCAACCACCTTGCAGGACCTCATCTTGTCTGAAGCTGGTTCCAAGACCAAGACGGCCACCCAAGGGTTGTTGTGGTTGTCGCGTGGTTTGCAGTTCACGGCCCAGGCCATGAAAGAAACTGTCAACGATTCGTCCGCCGAGTTGACCAAGACCTTCACTGACGCCTACTCCAAGACTTTGTCGCAATACCACGGTATGTTGGTCAAGCCTATCTTCAAGTTGGCCATGAAGGCATGTCCCTACAGAAAGGACTTCTTTGCCAAGTTGGGTGCTGACCAAGAAAAGGTCCTCAAGCAGTTGACTAAGTGGTTGGAAAGCTTGGAAGCCATCGTCAAGAACATCTTTGACTTCTTTGCTTCCGGAAACTACGGCAAGGGTTTATAAGTATACCTAGATACCATCTATAAAATGCATAGTATATTACAAGTTCCACACTAGCTATCTTCTTCGCCAATCTTCTTGGCTTCTTTCATTAGCTCGTACAACTGTCCAATCTGATCTGGCGACATCTTGTCCAAGTCCTGTTTGCTCATCTTTCCATCCAACCACGATCCACCGTCTATTTCACGTAGATAGTCCTGCCACTGGGTCAAGAAGCCCACAATATGCAATGGATTGTCTGTATTTTGATGTGCTTTGAACTCGGCCTTGACGTACTGATCTCCTAACGGTCTGAGCTCAGTTGGTAATTTGTGGACATGTGCACGCAAAATACACTTGTATAATTGGAGTGGGGCCAACAAAGGAGCCGTTTGACGTTCGGGACGACGTGGTCTCACAAGCCTAACTAACGATGGTCTCATTGCTTTGTGGAGAATACTATCAGCTGGAGAGTAAAAAGTTATGGTGGTGGTATGTACACGACCGTTATGAGATCACCTATTCATAGTTGAGAAAAGAAAAAGTAGGCAATGACCAGAATAATGCCACCTAAGAGCATGCAGGTAAGCTAATGGCTTTATTTCTTCGTGATCATTCAAAAATCAGTTTTGTACACTCTAGTTACCTGACGAATAGCTCAATTTAACTTTGCAGCTTCTCTATGTGACAGTAATAAATTTAACTTTTTCGAAAAGCCGTACGTTGAACATCATCAGAAAAGGCAACCTAGACTAAATATTCTTGACTTTAAGATGTTGCTAATATTAGCCATGTGTGGCTCTCTATTTGATGAGAATTCTTGCCATTGTCAGCATATTACTTAATTGGTCGACTATTCATCGCATTTCCTAATGCGGCAATTTTTGGGACCAAAAAAATTCCCAAAACTGAACTGCTTTTGCATCCCTATATTTTTACGAAAAATACGCAAAACCTTTATAATCTATACCTTCTCCCCCTCATTATAAATCATCTATATAACTTAATCATTTTTCTTGTTGCAACCATACAGTTCTTATCATGAGGTTTAGCTCGCTCATAGCGATCACCACTGCTGTCGCAGTCTTTGCTCTGGCTACTGCCAGCGATAATGGCTTAATGGATATCGAAGTTGTTCAAAAGAGATTCCAACAAATTGGCGATAACAATGAAAGATTCATTCACAGAAGGTCAGACGACCTGTTTATCAGTAACTTTTTGCAACTGTTAGATAGCAACAGCTTGCTCAACGATTTGGTTTCAAAAGTTGCTAGCTCTCCAATGATTGAAGATTTAAAAGAACAAGTATCCCAAGCAATTTCGGAAAACAATATAGATGTGTCTACTATTTCAAGCGCATTACAAAGTTCAAACTTGGTTTCCAATTTCCTCAATTCATCTTTACACGATAGTGAAACTCAGCTGCAGGCATCAGAGCACGCTAAAAGGTTATATGAGTCAGGTAACTTGGATTTGGAAAGTACTGAAAAATTTGTTAGGAGAGAAGAAGAAGAAGAAGAAAGCTCATTTAGCTTGGCTCCTTTATCTAAAAGGGATGAGCAATATATCGACGATGTTCTCCAAGCATTGCAACAATCTGGTGTTGTTTCTTCTGTTGCAAAATCCATATTGAATGACCAAACTCTCGTCAATTCCACCGTACACTTGGTAACATCAACAGTTGAAAACATTGACTTTTCAAAAGTTTTCGACACAATTAAGAACTCAGGTCTTTTTTCTGATTTGCTCAATGATGTATTAAACAAGTCTTCGAACCAAAAGAGATTCGAGAAACAAATTCAATCTCAGGTATCCAGTGGACTCATCAAGAGAGAATCAATTGTTGGAGATGTCTCTGTCGATTCATCTTCCAGTCTTTTGTCAAATCCAGCTCCGGCAGCAGCAATTGCTATTAGTGGTAGAGGGTTATTGGGAGACTTGTTTGGGCATAAGTCTGCTACTTCTGCTGCAAGTAATGCAACCACAAGTAAGTCTACTCCTGTTGCAAGTACTACAACTACAACTAAGGGAAGTGGAGGATTATTGGGGGGCTTGTTTGGCCATAAGTCTACTACTCCTGTTGCAAGTACTACAACCACAACGACGGGAGATGGAGGGTTGTTTGGCACCAAGTCTGCTGCAAGTCCTTCTGCAACTACTCATGTGTCTACTTCAACTACTGCAGCCAGTGGTGGTGGTCTTGGCGGTCTTTTGGGAGATATTTTAGGTGGAGGGAAGTCCAACACAACAACCTCACATCGTACTACAGCTACAACAGCTAAACCAACATCAACTGGAAGTGGTGGCGGCCTAGGTGAATTAGTTGATGGGCTCTTTGGACACAAAAATCACACTACTAAACCAACCACAACCAAAGCCACCTCAACACAAACTGGGTCTTTTTTGGATAGCTTATTTGATGACTTATTGGGTGGCCACAAATCAAACAAGACAACCACCACAGCCCACTCAACTTCAACTGGCAGTTTCTTTGATACCATTTTGGATGATTTGTTCCACCCTAAGAACTCAACTGGAACAACTGTTTCAACAGGAAGCGGCAAAGGTCTTCTCGCAGAACTATTTGGATTTCTTGGGGGAATTCTTAGCTCCTTCTTGGACCACCACTCTTCTAGTACCGGTTCCAGCACTTCGCATATTTCCATCTTAAAACTTTTGGAAGATGCTCTTGATCATTTCTTAGGAGGTGGCTCTACTCCTAGTGCCAACTCATCCGGATCAAGTGGTGGATCGTTTATTGGATTTTTGGAAGAAATCTTTAAGGACATTTTCAGTCATTTAAATCTTAAAGGAATTGGTAGCTTTATTTTACACATCATTGAAGCATTACTCAGCCAATTATTCCACATCAATCTTGGAGGTACTTCATCCAGTGGTAGTCTTACATCTGGAACATCCACACCACTTCTTGGTAGTTCCGGAAAGGTTTGCTGCTGTTCAATTGCTAGTAAAGCAAAGAGAGACGCAAGAGTTCAAATTAAAAAGTTCATCAAGAGGGACTTGAAGAAAAGGGCCGCAATTGCTGTGCAAGAGAGATACATTGACCACATTAACAAATAATGCAACTTATTTACTTCATAAATATTATACCTGTTTAATACATATTACGAGTCTATACCAAACTGTAAGTGACTTAATAAGTCTGTTGAGTAAAATAAGCTTTAAAACGACTGAAACATTATACATCGACTATTTCAAGGCGATTTAGGGTAAAAACATGCACAATTTCATTAAGTAGCCTAGACTTAGGATGTCACTTAGTTCTGCATTCGGAAAAAGACCCTACTTCGTAATTAACTCCGAGCACCGAAAGTGATACGAATATAAACAACCAAACATTTTCAAAAAAGTCTCTTGGCTGTAAACCACCAATAAACCTTCGAAAATGAAACCTCCAACGTAACCTTGGTGCGGCATCGGTTGCAAACAAAATTTCCGCATTGGGAATACAATCAAAGTGGACCTGCACTTTACATAGGACTATACCGCATTAGGCAACAAATGTTCCTCGTGCAGGAAATATTGCCAGAATTGCAATTTTCCCAACTAGGATTAGTAGTTTTCGCAATTATCTATTTCTGGGTAACGTCCATATGAAAATTACTGCTTTCGGGAGTCAATACTGCCGAAACTGCACTCACAAGCACGGTTTCGCTTACCCCATTTTAGTATACATGGACGTTCCATTGCCGTAGAAATGCCAGCAAGGTTTATATATCAGCATTCTCCTCGCTGTAGGTTAAATAATTTTTGGAATTTCTTTCACTTCGTTTCCAACAGAATATCGTCCATTCGTTAGTTCAACAGCGCAACTATTTATTGCCATTGATACAAAGGAGACATCCAATTAAAGGGTCCCTTTATCCAAAATAAATAGTCCAACCAACCATGAGAATATCGACTTTATTCAACACTGTCTTGGTTACTGCTGCAATTGCAAATGCTGAGAATGTCCAGAAAAGATCGTTCTTCGATTCATTATTTGGATCTTCAAACAAAGGAGCATTAGCAGAATCATCAGCAGCTGCACCAGCAGCAGGAACTGAGTCAGCAGCAGGACAAGTAGCACCTTCAACAGCACCTTCAGCAGCACCAGACCCAACAGACAACAGTTTGGGTTCACCTGCACCTTCATCTTCAAGCTCGGGCTTGTTTGATAATCTATATTACAGTTCAAACTCATCCAGCTCCTCATCATCGAGATTTCATACCTCCTCAAGCTTGTCAAGTTCTTTAAGCTCGTCAAGTTCTTTAAGTTCTTCAAGTTCTTCATCGGAAGAATCAGACTACCTTGATTTATTCAACCAACCAAGTTCATCGGACCCCGCTAGTTTGGGCTTTGTGTCATCTACTGTGACTCCAAGCTCTTCCAAAAAGATCAGTACATTATTATCAGCATCTTCTAGCTCAAGCCTGAGTGCTCCTGCTAGTAGTTCCAGCTCTGATCCTCTTTTGGATTTTTTGCAAGGATCCAGCTCCGATCCAGCCACTTCATCAAGTGATCCAGCCAGTTCTTCAACTGCTGACTCTCTTTTTGGATTCTTAAAGGGTTCAAGCTCGTCTTCCATCCCAAGTTCGTCTAGTGCTTCTTCTGTGCACTCTAGCTCTAGCGCTGTTCCAAGTTCCACATCGTCAGATGAATCGTTCCTCGAGTTGCTTGGACTTAATAGCAGCACAACTTCTTCAAGCTCAAGCGTTGTTTCTTCATCCAGCTCAAGTGCAAGCTCCACTTCGTCCGATGACTCCTTCTTGGATTTATTTGGATCTAAGAAGAACTCAACTACTACTTCCAGTTTAACTGCTACTTCCAGTTCGAGTTCTGTCGCTGCATCAACGACGAGTGATGTTCCATACGTTGGATTATTCGCAATCCAACCAAGCGAATCAAACGGAACTTCGAGTAGCTTTCAGTCTCCAAAGACTGTTGCAGTAGCAGCAATCTCATCTACTTCTTCCTCTGATGACGAAGACGAGGAGTGTGAGACTGATTCCGATTTACCTTCATCAGTGCCAACCTCAATCCCAAGTACCGTCGTGCCATCAAGTGGTGTAACCACTATTCCAAGCGGGTCTGTTACTAGCAAAACAAGTGTTCCAACTAGTAGCAACGATGAAAAGTTCAGTTCTGACAAGCCAGGTGAATCTTTACTTCCAACAAGCGGAGGAAATGTTACCTTGCCATCAGGAACTGCAACCAAGTCATCGCTTCCATCGAGTAGTGATGATGAGGAGGAGTACTGTTCTGATGAACCAACTGAATCAATTTTGCCAACACATAGCACTACTTCAGGTATTGCCACCTTGCCATCAAAAACCTCAGGAAGTGTGACTTTACCATCAAAAACCTCAGAAATAGTTACTTTGCCATCAGGAAATGTTACTTTACCTTCTGGAACTGCAACCAAGTCATCGCTTCCATCGAGTAGTGATGATGAGGAGGAGTACTGTTCGGATGAACCAACTGGTTCAACTTTGCCTCCACACAGCATTACTTCAGGCAGTGTCACCTTGCCATCAAAAACCTCAGGAAGTGTGACTTTACCATCAAAAACCTCAGAAATAGTTACTTTACCATCACAAACCTCAGGAAATTATACTTTCACATCGGGAACCGCCACCAAATCGTCGCTTCCATCGAGTAGTGATGATGAGGAGGAGTACTGTTCTGATGAACCAACTGGAACAACATTACCACCACACAGTGTTACTTCTGGAAGTGTGATTGTTCCTTCAGGCTCCCAAACTAAACCATCAATTACTTCCAGTGATGATGAAGAAGAATACTGTTCTGACGAACTAACCGTATCAGCAAACCCTACTGGACCACACAGCGTGCTTCCAGAATCAGAGACCACAGTAAAACCTACTGGGCCACATAGCTCGGCTCCAGAACCGGTTTCTTCAGTGACCAAGTCATCTATCCCAACCAGTGGTGATGATGAGGAGGAGTATTGCAGTGAGGAAACAACACCTGTTGCACCACACACCAATCCTACAGCAAGTACCACTCAAGTTGGACCAGAAGGAACCACCACCCAAATCATCAAGACAACCAAGACCAACCCTGCTCCTCCTGTTGAAACTGATTGTGTTGACGAATATACTACCACGCAAATAGTCACTCAGGTCACCACAGTGAACAACGGTGGTGTGACTTATACCACCACCCTTACCAGAACTTACACTACCACGCTCACTACTGCATGGGGCGAAGACGATGAAGACGACGACGATGATGATTGTTTAACAACAACAGTGACCAACGTCTACCATACTACTGTTCCAGGTAGTAGCGGTGGTAGTAGTGGTAACAACGGAGGTTCTGGATCTGGTGGCTATGACGGAAGCGATGAGGACGAAGAAGATTGCACTACCATCTACACCACTGCATACCGTACTGCTACCGGAAGCAGTCCAAGCGGTGGCAGTAGCAGCGGTAGTGGCAGTGGCAGTGGAAGCGGAAGTGGCAATGGATCTTCTTCTTGCGACCCTAACTGTGATTGTCCCGAAGACAATGAAGTTGACAACGATGTTGACGAAGATTGTGATGATGAAGACGAAGAAGTGGCCGATGATGACTGCAACACTTTAGTCACTATCCATTCAACCACAACAAAGAGCACAGCAGCAACATCGACTGTCACTCAGCCTTTAGTATCAACACAGGTCAAGGCCCAAACAACGCAAGTGATTGCGCAACTGGCCAACGGAGGTAACTCCCAAGTTATCTCCAGCATGACAGTTGTATTCTTCACGTTGTTAACCATATTGTTCACGTAATTCCAAGTATAGTTGCGGGACAATTATATGAGGGAGGCAGCTTATACGATACCAGGCATTTTTCCAGTTGGACCATGGCCCAAAATGCATCGCAGCCACATCTGCAAAGTTAATAAAAACGCATTATATGCTTTCAATTACCCTTACTATATTTCTTGTCTTGACGTTAATCGTTTGTTTCGGTGACCTGTATGGTCTTTTCTTATTTTTGTATTGGTTTAGAATTCCATATTTATTCTATGTTTGAAAGTAGTATTGGAAACAGGGAAATTGCAGGGGTTTTGCAACACCTTGTTTATAGGTCAATAAATTCCTGCATATAATAATTTTAGTACACAATCTCCAAGTCAATATACGGCCTCCACATTTAGTCACTACCGGGCCACATCCTCCAGCCATAACCACTCGACCCTTACAAGAATGCAGGTAGATCGTCAGACATTATTATTCTTTATGATAATGTTCATCTTTCTTTCCTTTCCTGGTGGTGAACAGCCAGTGACCAGGGAGGGCAAAGATACCTTGACGACATTCCACAACGACCTAATCGCCTCCCGAGATGCACTTTTCAACTCCAGCTATACGTCTGGATATGGCAACATCACGGGATTCCAGCTTTCTTATAAGGATAACATTGATGGGAGGAATACCTCCGAATGGCCCATACACAACTACACGCCAGACCACCCGTGGCAGGAACAGGAGGACTACTCAATATTGCCCAACGTCGTAAGAGACAGAATAAAAGGATTCTGGGGATTAGAAAAGTCAGAATCACCTTCCAAAGAGGACAATCCGCTTGGTATACACAAAGATTCACGTTCCTACTTGTTGAATATATCGGGGAACGCCTACGGTGAGTTTGAACGTCTGACTCAAGATATTGTTCCAGTCAAGTTGGACATCCCCAAGTACCTACGTGAATACTACTTATACTATACAGAAGAAAAGTTTCGTGATCAAAAGGAGAAATACGATAATGATCCCGAAAACAATTCGCCACCGGAAGAATTCCCTCAAGACCTCAAGTCTCCCAATAAAATTGGCAACATTACCCAGTCATCAGGACAGATTGCCATAAGCATCAAAGGCCATAACTATAACTATAAGGATAAAAGGTTGTCGCGATTCATTTATAACGATACTGACAGGGTCGAAGATGCTATTGCCGTGCTGGTAAATTTGGATTTGAAGGACTATGAAGAAATCGAGGACCATGGATTTGAGACTGAAGGTGTATACTTTCAGGACACGGGATCTCTTATTGTTGTGTCCCGAACATCCAAATTTCTAGGGTCTCTAGGCTTAAGCCACCTTACCATGAATGAACACAACTTTAATCGGTCCAAAAAGCTAATGAGTCAAGTTGCAAACACAACTAACGTGGAGAGAGATGTGGGGATGGATGAGATGAATAACCTTTTGGCTAGAGGTTTTGAAATGTGTGAAGTTGTTGGATACTTTCAGCTTGAAAAGACAAAGTTTACCCACGAAGAGTTGCAATATATTGACGAAGAATTGAAAGACCCCACTGGCAGGCCGCTTCCTAAGGAATTACCAGAAATACAAATAGCAGATTACCTTATTTACTCGCCAGACTGCGGGGTGGTTTTCAGCAAGAAGAAGGATACCCAGTTTGTTGGATTGAAATCAGAGGTATTGAAATTTCAGAGAAGAACAGTATTGATTGGTTTGTTGGCACTAATGAGTATTCAACTAGCATTATTCTTGAGACAAATTAAAGAAATCCGGACTCCGGGCCAGTTATCTGGAGTTTCGCTGACGACGTTATACATAATTGGTTTCCAAGACTCCTTGATAGCATTGATGTTTTTGTTGATTTCGACGTTATCCGAAGATCTCTTTTTGCTTTTAGCATGCATTGCAGTGGTTTCATTTATCATGAGCGGGTTTTTCGAGCTCCGGTTTATTGTCAGCGTGTTGTCTACGCAAGTGAACGAGAGAGGTACTACCTGGTGGGAAATCTTGAGAGGAGGAACGGCTGGAAACGAGAGTGAGAGTACCGAAGGTCCAATCTTACCTACAACCAATGTGCCGCCACCAACAACGACTACCACAACAGATGTTCCAATCACAACTATGTCAGAAGAACAATCGGTTTCCAATAGCATTTTTGTCGGTGGGTTTTCCTTGACGATTGTTGGTATGTTTCTTGTGTTGAACTCGATGTTGTGGAGAACAAAGTATCGGCAAATATTCGAGTACGTTGGGTTTTTTGCAATCAACTCGTACTGGATTCCCCAATTCTTGAGAAATACGCTCAAGAATCGAAGAAAAACCTTTAGCTGGGAGTTCATTTTCTCCACCAGTTACTTGAGATTGGTACCGATCTACTACTTGGCATTGTTCAAGAACAATCCCTTGAGACACCACTACGATCCTGTGTTAGCGATGGTGGTGACGAGCTGGATCTCGCTCCAGGTGTTGTTGCTCTTTTTGCAGGCGCGCTTGGGACCACGGTTCTGGGTCAATGAGAAGTGGTTGCCTAAGGCTTACGATTATCAGCAGGTTTTGGCCATCAAGGACTTGGAAAACGGCGGCTTTGCGTCGGATATCTTGGCAGGAATTAAGCCCGAGAACGCGCACGACGGAATCATTGAAACAACGTGTACGTGTCCCATCTGTATTACGGCTGTTGCGTTGCCGATTCTTGCCGAGGGCAGCGACGATGGCAGGAAGGCCATTGGGACCAAGGAGTACATGATCACGCCGTGCCACCACATTTTCCACCACGAGTGTTTGGAGAACTGGATGAAGTACAAGCTCCAGTGTCCTGTGTGCAGAAACAACTTGCCTCCGATATAATGCGTTGGTCATGCTCATCGCTAGCCGGAACCCATTGCCGAAGACAGGGCGCGCTGCGGCGTGCTCCGACCTGCACAGATTTCCGCGGACTTGCAACTTCCTGCACAAACCCGCACAAACCTGCACAAACCTGCACATGCCTCGTTTCGTCCCCAATTATGACCTGATTTTTCTGTGGGCGCCAAAACAGCTGTTTTTTGATCATCAGTCGATATATATGAGGTGATTCGTCATTTGCATTTGTAGAACCCTGATTGCTCGCAAACTGTGCTTACTACACTCCAAGGCTGTTCTAACGCTCTAATCACCAGCTTCTAGCACCACCAAAAGCCCCTCTGCAGCCGTGTACTTGTCCTGTTGATAACTACACTTGCTACGCGCCCTTCTTATCCCCCTAATATCAACAAAAGCCCACACACAAAAATCTCCCCATAGCAACGCAACAGGTACCATAGCACCACTGCTACTGACACATTTGCAAACTCACCAGATATGACAGATTACGAAAACAACTTTTTTGAGTTTGACAATGCAGACACCTTCTTGGACACCATCTCAGGCACGCTCAACAACCTCTCGCCGTCGTCGGTGAGTGGTGACGAGTCCAAGTACGGTGCGGGATGGAACGACTATACAAAGGTCCCTGAAGAGTTCCCCACATACATCAACCAAGACTTTACCAACCCCAACATCCAGCCTCCGCTGTACTACGACAATTCCATCTTTAACGAAATCCAGGCACAGTACCCTCTCAACAATAATAACAACAATATCAACAACAATAATGGCAATAACGGAGAGATCTTGTTGGGAAATAAAGAACCAACGTCATCCACGTCCATGTCGCAGTCGTCGTCCATCCAGGACTCACGCGACACGCCCGGTACCCAGCCGTCGATAAGTTCAGCCCATACTTCTCCAGAACTACCAGCTGTCAAGATAAAGGAGGAGAGCGACGACTCTGATGCAGCCATCAAACCAAAAACCGTAATCAAGTCGGGCAAGGTCACCAAAGGCAAGTCCAAGGACAAGATGTCGCACAACATGATTGAAAAGAAGTACAGAACCAATATCAATTCCAAGATCTTGGCTTTGAGAGATGCGGTTCCTTCCTTGAGAATAGCTGCTGGAAGTAACGATGTCTCGTTGGCAGACTTGGAAGGGTTGACTCCCGCTTCCAAATTGAACAAGGCCAGTGTTTTGACCAAGGCGACGGAATACATCAAGCATTTGGAAGCAAAGAATGATATCTTGAGAGAACAAAACTTGAAGTTGCAAAGAATTATCCAAGAAGCAAACTTGCGTCCCCAACAATCACCACCACAACCGCAACAAACTATACCCAACCAAGTCCAAAGTGGAGAATTTGGCTTTTATCCTAACGGAAACGAGCAATCTTTCAATACTTCTCCAGTCCAGGGCTCTTACAGTACTGTCAGTAATAACTCAGGAGGACAGTTGTACTCGTCTCCTGTTGCAGGCTACCACCAACAACCACAACAGCAACAGCAAGGCAATAACAAGTACTTGCTAGGAGGAATGGCTGCAGTGATGACCACATCGTTGTTTGGAGGTGGAAACCCCAATGATATCAAGGGTTTGGGTGCTTTACCATTTGCACATCTTTTACCACACACTTTAACCCATCCTTCACCAGCGGTTGTCCAGCTCTGGAGCTTGGTTAAAGTTTTATTGATTGTGGGAAGTGTTGCCACTTTGATGATGCCCAAGTTGAAAGCCCAGAAAGGAAAGGAAGTGGTTACTGATGATTCGTATTCAGGTTTGTTTAAGAGCTGGTTCTTGGTGTGTTTGGGCCTCCAGTACCCATTACCACTTGATCCAGCCAGAAAAACAGCAATCTTGAACCGTTTATCGGGAAATGAAACCAACTGGCAGCAATTGATCAAGGACTACATTTTGTTATCCATTAGCGAGGTAACGTTTGAAAATTGTTTTTTGAACTTGATCATTGGCAAGATCTTGATAACCAAGTATCCTAGTCTGTCGATGGTGTTGGACACCAATCTTTCAATCAGGGGCTCGCTAATCATGAACTTGGGCTACAAAGGCGAAAGCAAGAGTTTGCAGCAGTTGAGCAAATTGATTGGATTCGATGGCTTATCGCAATTGGGGTCCAAGCAGTTTATTGCCAGATTGACCAATTTGATTAACCAAAAGCCAGTCAATGACAGTATCAATGATGGCCAGAACCATGTGATGTATGTTGACTTGTACCAGGAAAACCGGAACGATTACTATGGAATAGTTGTGAACTGGAGAACGTTGGAGATTATTCACCAGTTGAACATGAAGTATTTGGAATCGTTTACGAGTGAAGACAGCGACGTTGGCCAAATCGAGAAGGATGTTGAAACGATTGAGGAGACCTTGCAAAAAGAAGGCAGACTTTACAAGCACTTTAGTTTGTTCAAGACTATTTTGAATTGCAAGGATACGCCTCAATTAATGAGTGAAATGCGTGCAGACATTAGTGGGTACTTGAAGAAGTTCCAAGTGTTGGTTGAAGGCCCCGAGTTGACCGACCACGAGATTTTTGAGAGCGAAGAAGAACACTTGGAGACGGAGCCTGTGGCCAAGACAAGATGGAATCCTTCGTTGGCATCACAAAAGTCGTTGATTTCAGCATTGAACTTGGTTGAGCCCGAGCAGTTTATTGTCTTGTGCTCGCAGCTCGTTGTGTACTACTTTACGAAGGACGAGACAGCGCAAGCCCAAAGAATACTACGCCATTTGGTCATAAATGATGGTAAACAATTGACGATTCTCGGGTTTACAGCATTGGTGAAGATGGTTATCTCTGTGATACCTGGAATTGAAGACCACGAAGAATTGGATGGTGTGATCAAGGCTGCACGTGAATGGTTAAATGAGGACAATTTGACTGCGTTTATGAAGTACGAAGTGCAGTCCGAGTTGAGTAAAGTGATTGTTCACAAGGGCATGACCTTGAATGGAATAGAACCTGAAGACGACGACTAAATTTATTTATTATTATTATTATTATTATTATTATTATTCTAATATTACGATAGTGCAACAAGTTTTTGGAAATCGCATGATTTATTTTGCAGGAAGGAAATATTTTTTCCCTCATCCATTTTTTTTTTTCAAGTTGGTCCAGTAGTCTCTCGCAGCAAAAGTGATGCGTGGCGAATGATAATTAATAATTACTCTTGTGTGTCTATGTCGTATAAAATAAAGGCGGGCCTTGGCATAATTCGCGTGCACCGGAACATAAGTTTTTTCCGTCTCAAAGCTGACCGCATTTAACCAAGACAAGAAAAGCGTTCGGATTAAGCTTACGGCGAGGTTTGGAACACCGACCGGAATGCCACATGGCAGAAAAATAAAGTTCTTTTTTCCGGACTGTGACCGCAGCAGAAACTTTTGCCACAGATGTAATTGAGCCGAACCCCAGCAAAGATCAGCCTTACCACCCACCGTTTGGGAACTAAAGCGTACTTTGTTGGTATTAAGTTTAGTGCAAAACGCTCCTGTGTGTGTGAGGCACGATACCCATTGGCCCGAGGCAGGGGACCGCCCCCTGCACAAACTAAAACAGAGGAAATTTGACCCATCCAGTAATTAGCAATTTCACTTGCATTGCTTAGCACAGATCCTCTGCAGGCCTACCAAAAAATAATTATTTGTCTCGCGTGGGACGCTAGCTATTGGTCCGCTGCAAGCGTGCCGTGACGCAACGTCGCGCGCGCCGAGACTAACTAGAGACGTATTTTGTGCATAACGGAAAAATTTAGTGCCGAGGGAGCTGCGCTGCGACCGTGGTTATTTTTTTCCTGCCTTCTAGAAACACTCTCCACCTTTTTATACTTTGGAACACATTTCACGTTGGTACGATTTATTGAAAGTGCGTTTGTGGCACCTTTTTGGGCCGGGTATTTTCTCGGCCCTGTTGACATATTGTAAATCCTTCTTCTTTCTCTTTTTATAAATAGATCTGGTCTGCCTTCATGCCTTGAACAATCCACCTGCTTGATGTCTGACGTGCAAGACTCGTCCTACGACATCAGGAACTGCTCTACCCATGAATACTACGACGCTGTAACATCTTTGTGGACTTCCTGGCTGCATCACACAAGCCACAGGCTCCTCCTGCTTGCGCTCTCTCGCTTTCTCCGCTTGAACAGCAGTGCCAAACACGACTTGCATCTCGGGAACGTCTTTGTCCACAAGATCAACTATCTCGATGCGCTCGTGTTTCACTGCAACGCGCAGTACCACGCCTGTTTCCGCCACAAGTACGTCGACGTGTGTCCCCAGCTCGCACTCGCAGCTTATCTCTTTGGCCGCTTCCATATGCCTGGCGAAAACGGCGCCGTTGAGTTGGTTTCCAACATCGACACCGTTTTCGATAACATTGCATTGTTTCCAAACCACCGCAAACCATCGGGCGACCATCCCACTTCGCCCAACCCGCTTGGCCTGGCGACCCTCAACAGCATTTCGCACCAAGCGGCGTTGCAGCTCACCGATTTCGCATCTTTCGGCGAATACGACTTACCCCGCAACTCCATAGAGCCCCCACCAGAACTAGTGGTCCAGATCTTTCCCTTTATCGATACGGACGCGGACTGTGACATTTCGCCGGCGTTGCGCCAGCTCCTCGCCCACTTGCGCCGTGTTTTGTGCCAGGACATGGCCGTGATGCGCAAGAAGTACCCGCAAAACGCGCTTCTCCAGCATGGCATCTTTGCATCGGCGTGCTTTAATGCGTATGTTGAGCGGGTAGCTGCCAATAGTGCTGTTGCACGAGCGCCGGTGCTCGTTCCGAACGCATCGCATCATGCGCGCGCTGCGCGCGCAGCGCGCGCAGCAACCAACATGCACCTTGACGCACCGAAGGCTGCAGCCGAAGCTCCCAACACTGCAGCCGAAGCCCGCGCTGCTGCACTCGAAGCCCGCATTGCAGCACTCGAACACAACCACCGCCGCTTCCACGACGAACTCACACAATTTGTCGCCAAACAAAGCCTGGTGCTCCAGGCACAGGCCGAATGCATCCAAAAAATCGCCCACTCGACCGACGGCCTCATGGTGTTGCTCTCGTCGCGCAGCAGGAACATGTTGCCGTTGACCCAGACGGCCGTCAGAGACACAGCTCTGCTTGCTGCAGCACTGGCAGGCTTCTTGCAGCAGGGCATTGCGTCCACGGCAGAATTTTTGGCCAAAATAGACCACCAGGCACGCGCGGTACCTTCAAACTCACCGACGCCGTCTCCAGGGTACCCGTACGGCATTGCGCCGCCGCATTACGCCCAATCGATGCTGCCAGAAGCCCAAAAACCACCACCACCGCCGCCAGACAACGAACAGGCACTACTCAAGCGCCAGAAGGTGCTCAGAAGACGCCTTTCACGGCAAGCAACGACGCTCTTTGAGATGTGGGACGATTTCAAGAGCCTTGAACACGAGCTTGCGCTCCACAACATCACCACTACGGAGTGGCTCAAGGTCCATGGGCTGTCGGAGCGCCAGTTCCGTCACACACGGTCCAAGATCATCAAGTTTATCGAGGACGAGGCCCAGGCACGCAACTGCCACGTTGAGTACATCAAGGAGAAGCTCCACAATAAGATGCGCAACCGGATCCGGCCATGGACGTTGGACGAGGTCCAGCGCATGTTGACGGCCGGGAAACGCATTGTGTTGGACAATTAGAGGTGTTTATTCACAAGTCGATCGAGTCATATGTAAATGGTTCGTATGCATAGCCCTCGCCCTCAAAGAACTTGGACATGGCCTCGACCCAATGCAACCGCAACGAATGCAACATGGCAGACGTGCCTTCCATCACAACCAAGATACACACCGTCAAGCTGAACCACATGGCAAAGAGCACCACCGTCATCACCACTCCCTTGGTTCCAGTGGTGCCAAAGGCGTTCTGGATCGTCATTGACCACAACACCGACGATAACTGTGCATGGGCAAGCGAAAGGGCCCACAATCTCAAGTACGAAGCGGTGTGACTCACACAGTTCAAACAAAACTCAATGGTATGGATCACCTGGTGGATCACAACATCGCCAAGATTGAACCCTTCATCGTCTCCATGGCCAGAGTTGTGGTTCATGGGCTCTATATCGTTGGGGAACCGGAAAAAATCATCATCATCATCATCATAATCATCAGCAGGTGGATCATAGTTCAACGCATTTTCCATCGCCACTTCCTCCTCTTGGAGCTGGATCGCATGGTTGCTCTGTGAATGCAAGTCACTGTAGCCCAACTTGATCGCCTCGTCATTCTGTCGCTTCAACGTCAACGGCTTATATATCAACAACCACGGCACACACACCGCCGCCACCAACACCAACACAACCTGAACAAACGCCTGGCCAGGATAAAGCTGCTCTTCCACCTTTCCAGGCGACAAAAACATGTTGATCAACATGTTGAGCAACCCAGGCGGCTGCTTCCCACTCCCGAGCCAGTCAACAGACCACTTGTATACAATAGTCAAAGTCAAGTAGCCAAATATACTCTCCATGAATAGAAAACCAGGTATGAAATTACCGATAATGTCGACCCGCGAGTCAAAGAAGCGGTAGTTCACCAAACTGTAAAAGAAGGAGTAGTTCATGTGGATGAAACCCATCAAGATCGACAACTTCATCTTGTACGAGTTGGTGAAGAGCAAGTTATTTTCAGCCCCGTGCCACGCCCAGTCCAAACCAATGGCATAGGTTCCAGCCAACTTCTTGGCCGTTAAGGTAATGGGACCGTCTTTGCTGAAATCATACCCCTGTGGGAACTCCCATTCCCAGCCTGATTTGAAAAGAGTCATCGATTTCGAGAAAAGATCATTATAGATAAGTCCAGTGTACATCGAAAACACACCCATCAACAACACAATGTATCTTCCATTGAAGGCCATCTCAAAAATCTCATCCTTGTTGCGCATAGCACCGAAATACTTTTCGTTCCTAATCAAGTACAATGCCACCAAAAACACAATGAATCCATGGCCCAAATCACCAAACATAATGGCAAACATAAACGGAAAGGTAATGACGGTCGCAAGACCAGGATTGATCTCTTGATAGGTGGCTATCCCATATGCATCGATAATCAGCTGGAACGCTTCAGTAAACTTATTTGTTTTGTGAAAGGTGGGAGGTGTACGGTTGGTGGAAAGCTCGTTCACCACCGCAATCAAGGCCCCGGACTCTTCATAATCCAGAGCAACTTCAAAGTCATCGATTGCAAATAAAGAACTTGGCGTGCTTGGCTCTGCTGTATCATGATCGTCATTGGTGCTGGTGGTTTTGCTTCTGATCAAAGCCCGTAATGTTTGTCGAATCACTCCCAATTCCAGTTTAGGAATCCATCCTTCACCAACCAAGCATCGTCTAGTGCTGTCTTCGTCAAACTTATTGAGAGTTTGGAAAATCTGCTTTTCCTTTTGAACACAGAAACAATAGTCGGCGTAGGACTCTTGGAAAATGATCAATTCGGATATCAAATGGTTCTTGGTGCTGGCAACAACATTACTCAAGTCGTCTATCTTATTATTCAACTCGTTAAGCGTAGCAAGACGTGCCTGTTCGCCACCATTGACGTTATCAAAAATTGTTCCATCAAGAGACTGGATAATCTTTCTGACTCTTGTTTTCAAAACATCTCCATGTACGTATATGATGAAAATGCTTTTATCAACCAACTCTATATCTTTGCCATTGGTTTTGGGCAATTTTTCAGCAGTGATGGGGATTTCATGGAAATACAAGTTTCCCCTGACTGTTCTCCACAAGAGTTTTCTCAAAAGAGGGATCTTTTCCGACTCAAAAGTTCCTGAGATGGAATTGAATCCCGAGTCTTCAAGATTTACCGTTTGTGTACCGAGCTCCAAGCTGTGGTTGTGGTCATTCAAGAGGGAAACGTCTTCGTTTTCTTCCTCGTATTGGTACTCGGATGCAGTTAGAGTTGATCGGTGAAACTCATTAAGGGCATTGACAACGTATCTGTTTTCCAACAAGTTGAGCTGCTGCTTGTCCAAGTTATCATAGGAGTTGTCGAGATGTCTGATTCTTTCGTGGAACTCGGCGATTTTTGACTTTATATCGTCCATTTCCGACACGGTGGGGAGCGGTTTCATGTCAGCCGTGAAGTTGACAAACGGATCAGCCTTCAAAGTGGCGTACTTGACCATCATTGAGTTGAGGAACGCGAGTTTTGTCTCTATGGCGTCGATGCTTCTGATATCCTTTATAAAGTTGCGCTGGAACGGCGTCAACTTTGAGTTCAAGTCCCGAAAATGGACAGACCCAAGCTGGCCCAACGTGTGGACCATATCTCTGGCCAATTCGATCGTGACGTAGAACTGGACCAACGTCATTGGCGCCGATCGGAAAATGGCCTCCGTACGCGCCAACGCTTTGTGTGCGTCATCGGGAGGCCGGAACGGAAGCTGTGGCGTGGACATCTTCACTCGGAAAACAATATAACACTAATGCAGCAAAAAAACACTGCACGGATCACCAATTGTGTGGTCCAAACTTGCTACGGTGGAAAAGGAGTAGCGTTGATACCTGGCATTTTCAACCCACAAAAGTCCCTGCATGCGCGGGCGCGCGTATGTGCAGAACTCCACATCGGGAATCACACCGTTAGACAAACAGGTGTCTATTAGTGGCGGCAACCATGCAGTTTTCCAAAACAGTATTCGCTGCCTTACTACTGCTGGTGGTAGCGGTGGCAGCAGGAGGGCCTCACTACGATAATGCTCTGGGCTTGTGGTCGATGGACGACTGGAACCCCACTCCGCTCTACACCAGTTCCAATATCTTTGACCACGTCTATATCCCGCAGTACAACAGTCTGACCAATGAATACGTCAGTCGAGCCAAGAAAGATCCTACTCCACAGTTTGCAATTGATCTCGTGGACGAACTATCGCAGAGCATCATCAACAACAACCTGACGGCCATGGTCATGTTGGCAGACCTCCTTCTATACGGCCAGTTTTCCATCAAACCGCAGTACTCCAGGGCATTGGAGCTCTACAAACAAGCAGTATCCATTGAGGCTGACGGCCACGCGTACTTCATGTTGGGATTCATATATTCCACGGGGTTGTTTGGCGAGATCGAGCAAGACCAGGCACGAGCCAACCTTTACTACCATTTGGCAGTCGAAAACGAAGACACAAATGCAATGTTGGTGATGGCTTATCGTAACAACCACGGAATAGGTGTGCCTGATAGTTGCACCAAAGCACTCCACTACTATTCACACTTGGCCGATAAGGGAATGCAGTATCTCCGCGATAACGACCAAGAAGACGAAGAAGACGACTTACTCTACAATATCAGATTGCCAGATTTCAATGGCGGTCTTTTTGGCAAGAAAATGAGCGAAACAACCAATTCTATCTTTTTAAAGTCGGATTACTACGCCAAAACTAAAGAGAAATATGACGAATTCCATTCCGACGAGTTTGACGATCAGGACTTTGTTAATCTTTACTATGATGGGATGAAGTACTACGACGGCGACTATTTTGTTCCAAGAGATTTGAATAAATCATTCGAAAACTTTGATTCATGTGTCAAATTGGGCACAAAAAGGTACGGCGCCAGCAATTACCGTGGACTCAATCAATTTGATAGAATTTTTTTGAGCAGCTGCCAAGCAAAGTTGGCCCATTGCTATCTCAAGGGCTATGGAGTCGAAAAGGACTTTGCAAAAGCCGAACAGCTTCTTGATGTTGCGCTTAAACTCCACACTAGTGCTTCAGCATTCAAGGATAGAGGCCACATTGAGGAATGGGGCCTTACAAAGGAAAGAAACTTGAGTGCAGCCTACGAATATTATCACAAGACCGGTAAAGATTCAGAATTTGGAAAGTATATCCATCTTGCTAAATTATTGACGAGAATGGCCCCCAATGAAGATCCCTTATCCAGCGAAGAGAGAAACTTAATCTACATGAATGTGAGAGATGCGGTCTTTAGTGGAAGCACTGCAGCATTGTTTTACTTTGCCGAATACCACCAATCAGGAATGACAGCAGCTTGTGATAGTTCAAGAGGAACATCTTGTCCTACAGTGGTAATGTATTACAAGATCTTCATCGAACGGTTGGAACGATTCTTTTTACCTCATGTGAAGTATGCGTTTGATGAATTTCTTAGTGGTAATTACAAGAACGCATTGTTAGCTTATCTGATTGCTGCCGAACAAGGCTTTGAACCATCCCAAATATCGGCTGCTTACCTATTGTACCAACTTCAACCATTAGCCCTGAAGTATGACAAGAAAACCTTTACAAAGGAAAGAGTTGAGGCAGCAATTACTTATCTTGAACGGGCATCATTACAGAACAACGTTGATGCGACGATTTTCTTGGGCGATTTATACTTCAATGGAGTTCCTGACGTATTGCCAGTCGATTACAGCGTTGCGTTCTTATATTATAAAAAGGCATGTCGCAGTTCTTGGCACGGGTGCTACAATTTGGGACACATGTATGAGTATGGTCTTGGCCCTGTTAACCATACCGACTATTACTTGGCCAAAAGATACTATGATACCAGTTTGGAGATACAGCCCGGGGACAAGACGTCGATCAGCTATAAAATACCAATCAACTGGGCCTTGTTGCGGCTAAGATTGAAATACTTGTTTGATACAAAAAGAGATAATCTGAAGGAAAACTACAGTTGGTTATCTGCCTTCCGGAACATCGGCAAGAATACACAAGTGAAGGAAGATCGTGCAACCGAAAAGGCTAATGCGCACCATGAAGGCAGTACCCTTGAAGAATTTGATGTTGAGTACGATTTTGGCGATTACGTGGTGATTGCAACCACAGTTATTCTTTTTGGAGCTTTATTCATCCGAGCTATAATTCGGAACTGGAGGAGAAGAGGACAAGGTGGTAATAACGACAACGACAACAATAACAACAATAACAATAACATACAATGGAATGCCCAGTTTGGTGGAGGCAATGTTGAATTTCATTTCTTTGCATTATAATCTTTCTATATCATTATCATTATTTCATATCATTAACAATATCCTTCAATATAGGGTTGCTATTAATAAGCTTAGATTGTTGGGGCTGTAATTCCGTGAGTTGGGATGCACGAAGAAGATTTCCAACGGCATATTCGTACAATAAATGCGCTTTTGGTGGTAACTGATAGATCCAGTTGCGTTCCGAAAGTAAATCAATAAAGCTCTTAATCGAATCGGCACTGGATAGAGTCGACTTGGACCCTACAATAACGAGTTTTGATCTGGCTCGAGTAATTGCAACATTGATTCTTCTCCATTCTCGAACCAAATCACCAGCCTTATTGCTATCATTCGATCTCACAAGCGATATGATGATGCAATCTTTATCTCTGCCTTGGAACTGGTCTGCTGTCAAGATTTCCAAGTCCTTCCTGCCACCCAAGGAACTCTTGAGCAACTTCAACTGAGCTCTATTGAATGACATCACTCCAATGTTGCTTTCTTCGACACCGCAGTCTATAAGACATTCAACAGTCTGACGAACTAGCTCTGCCTCAACTGGATTGTCAATCTTCTCTCCAAATGACCTCTCTAGAGCTGGAAGCTTGTCATGGTCTAAAAACATCACCTTATTGTTTTCCTGCAACACTTTGTGAAGCCACGAATCGGCCCCAGTTGTATGGTGGTTAATATTGGAAGGATGCTTAATCTTTAATGCCTGCTTAGCAACTTGTGAAGAACCACACTTCAAACGGTTATTGTAAACCAAAATGTTCGACAATTGCATGATTTCATTGCACATTCGGTACTGATATGTCAACTCAACAACACTTTCGGGGTACACTTCGGCAAGGATCTTGAAAAGCGATTGAGATAAACCTTTCTTCACTTGAGGATCGGTATGTTGGACTAACGGAGGTAACTGTAAGTGATCTCCCACCAATACAAATTTGTCACAATATCGCAAAGGTCCAAGACTGACAGGCATAGAGACTTGAGATGCTTCGTCTATGATGCAGTAATCAAAATGGGTTCTCAAATTAAAAGTAATATCAGTGACCCCCAAACACGTAGCAGCAACAACAGGCGGATTCATATAAATTGCAGAAAAATCTTCATATGTCTTAACATCATTAAACCCAGGAATAAAGCCCTGTATATCTTTATGGACTCGGGCTGGATGTCCAACTCGCAAGATGTCTATCCCAAAATCTATGACTTTCAACAAGATATTATCCACTGCAGAATGTGTGTAGGAGGCTAGAAGAACCGTCTTGCCATTGTCGACCAAAATCTTAATTAGTTCTGCTATAACTGTGGTTTTCCCCGTTCCTGGCATCCCCAAGATCAATGAATAGTCCTTGGAGCTTAAAACCTTTTCAATAGACCTAATCTGGTCCGAGTTGAACTTCTCTTTAGGAGTTGTAAATGGTAACATCTTTCCAAACGTTGGAGCTTCCAAATCCACAATCTTACGTCTTCTTTTAACATCACCGTCGGTCAAAAATAAGTTCAAGATATTGTAGCGTGCTAACCCAAGACCGTAGAACATCTCATCTTTATCAATTCTAAACGTTTTCACTGTATCTTTAGCCTGGACCTGCGTTTTCCGAAGAACTCCCTTGAAGACTTGATTATTAGCCTGATTAAAATCATTAAGTTTCATATCTGCACTGATTATTCTTCTATTGGTGGATATGAGTATGGTGTCGTTGTTAATGGCTTTAATGTTACCTATTGCAATTGCAAAATGGCCCATCTCATCACTAATAATCACCCTATCAAACTTCGTAAGCTGTGAATTCAATAAGCCGCTCTCCAGTCTCGTGAAAGTATACTGGAATTGCGTCTGGCTATCTTCAGAATCATTAGATGAAGAAATGGTTAACTTTCCTAATGACAAACCATCTGATTCTTCTCTTTGTCGGGCCGTCAATGTCCAAAGATACTTTATCGACTTTTTCATTATACTCTCTTCCTTTGTAAGTAGGTCATCCCAAAAGTTGAAGAATTCTTTGTAATAGGGATTGGTCAATTCTTCAACATATTCTTCATAAATTTCTGGCGGTATGCCACTATCTTCAGCCTTCCCATCTTCAACTAAATGGTTAATTGTCATACATGATTGCTGGACTTCACATTTATCACAGATAGAACCACGCATAAGCTCGGGTAGTTCACGGGTATTCTCCTTGAAATATTTTGATACGCGATTGCGCAAGTTGATCAATGACTTAAGATCAGATACGCTTATATCACACTTTTTTGTGATCATTTCTTTGGTATAGACAAGCAAAAATGAAGCAAGATCCATATCGTACCTGTCCTTGAACAACAAAGAATATAATGACGCTTGAGCTTGATGTGTGATATACTCACGACCCGTTTTAATCTCCATGGGTAAAAGATAGCGTCCGCTGATTGAATTACTGAGAAGTTTAGCTTCGACTGTAACATCCACTTTCCCCTTCAAACCAAACATCGGTGACCAAATGCTTTCCTCTATGTCTAAAACGTTACTTACAGAAAACATAACGCTTTCATTGTAAGTACTGGTTGGAATGCTATTGTCTTTGGTCAAAGATTTCTTGTAATACTTGTTGAACCAAGTCTCCAAATAAGGTAAATGTTCCCGGATGGTATCTCTTATCTTGTCAACTTCGGGCCCTATGCTAAATATACTCAACAAATAGCTTTGGATATTATCTTCCAAAAGCTCATTCATATAAGGTTGGGACCAGTTTTCAGTTTTGAAACATTCTTGGAATATATTATGTGTTATCTCTCCAACAAGCAAAGGCACTGACAGCTCACCAGGGTACTTAAACCTGTTTAACAAAACTGATTTTCTTGGACAGCCAATCTGTTGAGCCACGGTTGTTGCTGATAGTAAAACATCTGGATTCCAGATAAGAAGGTTGTGGGAATCGTCTATAAGTTTTGGGTTTTTCTTATCGGTAATGATCACATGAATTACATCTCCAGGTTGCAATTCAAGGTCGGTATATTCTCCACGCACAATCAATTTATGAGCCAGACTTTCTCTTCCTGTGACATTTAGTATTAGCTGTTTTTTCAGTTGGTTGACACCATACGAATTTTCCATTATTGAGCTGATTTGGTACCGTACCAAGTCCAGACGAGAAAAAGATAAGCTTGTTTCATCAATTGGCTTTTCTGATCTGAAACTTTTAAGTTGAAGCTCTTCAAATTTTTCAATACTTTTTTGGAAAGATTTGGAATGCTTGGAATCTCTTTCGAGCTGAGTTTTGGAAACTTTTTCCAAGCCTAATACTGACATCAACTCTGAATCGTCTTCTGTAAATGGATCATCTGAAGAATTGTTATCTTCTTGTAAAATATTCATTGAATTTGATTGACTTTCCTTTGGTTGTTTGACCTGAGAAGCTGCATCGATGGCTGCAATTAATTCCTCGTCATCATCAGAAAAAGGATCAAAGGACTCGTCGGCGTTTTGTTGAATACTCGAGTGTACTTGGAATGAGCTTTTGGAGCATTCAAACTTATCGATCCATCCATTCAAAGTATTTGTGAGAATTTTGACTTTCTGCTTGGACTTCAGTAACGAGTCCACGCCACTTGTTTTGGATCTTTCAAGCGTTGGTGAGTTCAGCAATTTTAATTTATGCTTACTTGCTGAGGATGTCACGTCCGAATAAGTTCGGTTCAAGACGGGTGTCTGGGTTGCTATATTGTTCAATCCGGTACCGTATTTGGACAAAACAGAGTTGGTCTGTTCGTTGATCTCCGATGTTACTGGAACTTGAAGGACTGTCAGGTTTTTGAGAGGAGACGATGGGATCTTGTCTTTATTAATGAATTTCCTGGGACTTGCTCGCCATCTGATTCCATCGAAACTATCGTCGGAGCTTTGATGCTGTACCAACTCTGCAATGGCGCTATCTTCAAGTGATTCAGTAGGTTTGGAGGGCGCTGTTGTAGATGGTGCAGTGGTGGATGCAGTTTGAGGTGCCGCGTTCTGGCCATTGGTTAATTTATTGATGGGATTGAAAAAGTATGTAGTTTTGTTGGGTCTTTTTGTGGTTTTTATAGCTTCGTCGTTTACCTGCCTCTTTCTATGTCGGTTCTCCATAATGAAACGGTAGAATACTTTCAAATCATGCTATAGATGGCGACTGCAAACAATATTGATATCAAAGAGGAATCAGATTTAAAAAAAGTCATGTGCTCAAAGTCATGTGGCTTTAGTCACGCGCAAAGTTTTTTGTGTAATTCATTTTTCCATCTGAAAATTTTACCTCATCGACTTAATTTTTCATAGAGACTCACTTTATCGTCATAGCATTTCCTTCGTTTTCAGGAGACACAAACACGGAATGGCTTACGTATTAACAGAAACCGCTGCCGGTTATGCTTTGTTGAAGGCTTCCGACAAAAAAATCCACAAGTCGACCACATTAATCGAAGATTTGAACACGGCTGAAAAGGTTGCAGAACAGTTCAAGATCCATCGTTTTGAAAAGTTCCAATCTGCTGCCAATGCTCTTGAAGAGTCCACTGCCATCATTGAAGGCCGTGTCACTGAAAACTTGCAGAGATTGTTAGAGGATGCCAAGTCCGACAAGAAGGCCACCTTGATTGTCTCCGAAACTAAGTTGGGTAATGCCATCAACAAGTTGGGCTTGAACTTTTCCGTTGTGTCTGACGCAGCCTCCTTGGACTTGCACAGAGCCATCAAGGAGTTCTTGCCTGAGTTGTTGCCAGGCTTGGACGACTCTGCCATCAAGCAGATGTCGTTGGCCTTGGCCCACTCGCTCGGTCGTCACAAGCTCAAGTTCTCTGCTGACAAGGTCGACACGATGATTGTCCAGGCTATTTCGTTGTTGGACGACTTGGACAAGCAAATAAATACCTACGCCATGCGTTGTAAGGAATGGTACGGTTGGCATTTCCCAGAGTTGGCCAAGATGATCACCGACTCTGTTGCCTACGCCAGAATCATCTTGACCATGGGTGTCAGATCCAACGCCAGTGAAGTTGACTTGTCTGAAATCTTGCCAGAAGAAATCGAAGAACAAGTCAAGACCGCTGCTGAGGTCTCCATGGGTACCGAAATCACCCCTGTTGACTTGGCCAACATCAAGTCTTTGGCTGAACAGATTGTTGCCTTCTCCGCCAACAGAGAACAGTTGTCCAACTACTTGTCTTCGCGTATGAAGGCCATTGCTCCTAACTTGACTGCTTTGGTTGGTGAATTGGTTGGTGCCAGATTGATTGCCCATGCTGGTTCCTTGACCTCGTTGTCCAAGGCTCCAGCCTCGACCATCCAGATCTTGGGTGCTGAAAAGGCTTTGTTCAGAGCCTTGAAGACCAAGCACGACACTCCAAAGTACGGTTTGTTGTTCCACGCCACCTTGGTTGGACAAGCTACCGGTAGAAACAAGGGTAAGATTGCCAGAGTTCTTGCTGCCAAGGCTGCTGTTGCCTTGAGATACGACTCGTTGGCTGAAGACAGAGACGACTCTGGTGACTTTGGTTTGGAAGTTAGAGCCAAGGTTGAGTCTAGATTGAGTGCTTTGGAAGGCCGTGACTTGAGAACGACTTCCAAGGTTGTTAGAGAACAACCAAAGGTTGACATAACCGAAGCTCGTGCTTACAACGCCGATGCTGATGCACCAGCTGCTGACTCTGACGACGAAGAGTCCGAAACCGAAGAAGTTGAAACCAAGAAGGAAAAGAAGGACAAGAAGGAAAAGAAGGAAAAGAAAGACAAGAAGAGAAAGAGAGACGAAGACATAGAAGACGAAGAAGAAGAACCAAAGAAGGCCAAGAAGGAAAAGAAAGAAAAGAAGGAGAAGAAGAAGGAAAAGAAGGAAAAGAAGTCCAAGAAGGAAAAGAAGTAAACCCTTTATTGCATTCATTACACCTATAAGTTATTGTAGTTCTTTCATTTTCATATTGTTCTATAGGGTCACGGACCATTGTTTTAATATAAGGCAGTTGCACTGATTAGTCTAGATCCTCGGGAATATCGTCCTCTGATTCCGGTGGTGGTGGCGGTGGCACTTGTTGGCCATTGACAAACACTCGGTGGTTGCCCGATAGTTGCGAAATCATGTTGCCAATGTTATTTCCCAATCCTTCTGGCAACACGGTACGTAGAACATCGCCAATTGGGTTCCTGGCAGCTGGTTGAGGTACTTCTGGAACTGGTGGAGGTGCTTCCTGTGGAGCACTGTCTGGTGGGTCCACGGGAAGAGACGGTTGGTCAACAGATACGCGTACTGAACCTTCTAGCAAGTCGCCAAAATCATTGAGGAAGTTACGAATACCAAAAACCCCGCCAGGTTCCTGTGGTTGCTGTTGCTGCTGCTGCTGCTGCAGTTGTTGCGGTTGTGGATCTTGAGGTGGATTTCGAGTGGGAAGTTCAACCACATGGGCATGGAATTGGTTGGGTTGGTTCAAGTTATTGGCCACCTCAGGAGTAAGTATGGTTGGATGCGCACGGTTGGCTCGTGCTGCAAACGAGGTGAGCATTGAGTCGCGCAAATGCGGAAAGTAGGTAAAGTATTCACGGTCAGAGTCGGCACATTCAGCACGAAGAGTCGCAAGGATGCGTCTTACATCGCTCACGACCTTTCTGATTTCCGTGGAGGGTTCATTTTGTTGGTACGAGCGCTTTTCGGTGAGCGAGATGGACTGGCACAATTTCTGGACAAACTGCGGCAACACCGATTTGACCTTTTCCTGGCGGAACTGCTGGATTGTATCGGCACTGGGGCCCGCCAGCGACAAATGGGGCGGCAACACTTCTCCAATGGCTGTTTTCAATGCCACATGGTACGATTTCAACGCCACGAGACTGTTGCCGAGGTACAAGTGGCAGTAGCCCAACTGGGTCCATGCTGGTGTGAATGCTCTGTCAAGGACAACAGCCCCGTTCAAGTCCTGGATGGCCTCACGGAAACAGTTGAGGCCAATGTATGCGATAGCACGGTTCGTGTGTAGTTGGGGCAAGTTTTCTGCGGCCTGGGGACCACAATGTTCGATGGCCGTGGTGTAGATCTGGATGGCTTGCGGGTACGACTTGTTGGCCATGGCGTTGTTGCCGTGTTCACGTAGGCGGAGGACCGATTCTGCGGCCGAGGTGTCCGTCAACAACAATTCGATATTGGCATCGAGGTGCTGTTTGAACAAAGTGTAGACTTGGGGCGATGGAGTGATTGCTGGGTCGGCCAACCTGGCCACAACAGAGTCTACTTTCATCTGCAATGTCTGGTTTGAGTCGAAGAGATGGTCAAAGTGTGCAAGTGATGTGGTGAGGTAAGCGGCGGCGTATGACGAGAGGGTATCAAAGAGGGCATCGTGTTTGGCCAATGGGTTGGTGAAGGAGGTTCCCACAAGGCCATGGATAGCAAGGGTCTGGCCCAAGAGTACGTGGAAGCGTTTGGCCAACAGATTCTCCGTCAACGACAGCGCTGTGTGGAGCTGAGGCTGGTCGAGACGGGCTATGATACTGGCGGTGGATTCTTTGGAGAAAAGCTGTGGCAAGGGAGCCATCAACAGATCCAAGCAGCAGATGTGTGTAGGGTCGTGGCTACGGCAGTGGGCTGCCACGCGGGACGGGACCAAAGTGATCTGGTTGAGGGAGTGGATCAAGTCGTCAAACTCGATCTCGTCGTCAGACCCGCCAGCAGGAAGCGACCGCCAGTGGGTCTCGACCAGCGTAAGGTGGTACTTGATGGCCAAAGCAAAGGCGTAGTCGGATATCATGACATAAACACGAACGAGAAGAGTGGTGTGTAATGTGTAAGTGGTGTGGAGGAGAGAAATAGAGAATAAGAATAGCGACAAGTAGCGAGAATAGAAAATAGTGAGGAATAGCGAGAAGAAATAGTGAGAAAATAGCGAGAAAATAGCGAGAAGGAATGAGAATAAGAATAGCGAAAATAGTGCCAGTGAGAAATAGCAAGAAACAGCAAGAAACAGCAACAGCAAGAAAGCAAGAACAGCAACAGGAAGACTCTCTACACTCACTACACAATCACTACACCACCATGTTGCTCACGCCAGAAAACTGCCGCTCGTCAACGCGGATAAGGGCGTTTCTTCGGCTCTCGCGCGCCGCCACCGACGACACCATTCGCCAGCACCTCAACGAGACCGACTGTACGAGTTTCTTCCACACCACCATCGTACCGCAGTGGCAGGCACGCGCTGAGGCCATTGCGTACTGCTCTGACTACGCTGCTGCGTTGCGGCAGGACGTAGAGCCGCTGGACGGCGGCGTGGCGCCGGAGTTTGATCTCCGCCAGGACCCGTACGCGCTAAACGACTTCCAGCGCCACCAGCACGAACGGTATGCTGCCAGTGATGCCATTACGACGTGGGTCCGCAATGAGCAGGCGGTGGAGGCAATTGTGCGGGAACAGACTGTCGATGTGTTGAATGCAAAGTGTGAGTATGCTGATTGGATGGCCCTAGCGCTAGCGGTGCGTAGCGAGACCAGAAAGTCGTAGCTGGCCAGCAAAAGTCGTACGAGACCAGCAAATAAAAGTAGCTACTCAACACTGTAAAAATAGCACTTAATTAACGGAATACTGAACACTGAAAAGATTATCAGTTGCAGCGTATTTGAGCAGCGTAGCAGTACCAGAACAAGTAGCGACTTGAGGAAGTAGCGAGAAATAGTGAAAATAGCGAGAATAGCGAGAAATAGTGAGAATAGTGAGAAAAGCGAGAAAAGCGTGCGAAACAGACGAGTACTGGCGAAAGCAAAAGTAATTGCGAACGGAGTTACAACAAATAGCGAGAGACAAGACAGCTACAAAGAATAGCGATGCCAGCATGGTAAAATAGTAAGACAGTAGGAATAGAGTAAGCTAGAATATTAGAGTAATGGTAGAATTATAGAATACTACGGTGGAAGTTGGAGAATGTTGAATGAGATGATTTAATAGTCGAAATAGAGCAATAGCGAGAAAAGCGAGAAATAGCGAGAAACAGAGAAAAACACCGAGAACTAGCGAGAAATACTGAGAGGAAAATAGCGGAAAAAAAGAAATAGCGAGAACTTCTGACATCTACTGGCAATACTACAATTATAAAAGATGCACATCTAATTGCTATTTAAGACACTCACAACACTCACAACACTCGCTACGCTCGGTTGTTCGTGTTTTTCGTGTTGCTAGTCCTTGCTATGGGCCGCTGCTGCCGCTGCATACGCAAACTTATTCACTGGCTTCTCCTCCTTCACCCTCCTCACCGCCCGCTTGACCTTTTTCTCCTTCTTCTCCTTCTTCTCCTTCTTTTCAGTCTTCGACATCTCCCTCGACATCATCAAACATTCGATCCAGCCGTAGTTTCTACCAAGCGTCATCTCCTCCCCGTTCTTGTCCGTTACACGAACAGCTCTGTCCATTCCTGCCCTGTCAGCATCGCTTATCCTTCGCAAAAAGATAAACGTGCCTGCCTCCTTCATCAACTCAACAATAAGGTACCCGTACACCTCCTCACCAGCCTGTGCTTCGTCCTCGTCCTCGTCCACAAGCACAGACTCAAACTCGTAGTCGTACATCAGGTAATCGTTGCCGTCATTGGCCTTCAAGTCAATAAGCACAACATTGAGCTCGCCGTCAATGAAGAATACCCGCGCCGTGTTGGTCACCACCATCACCACAGGCACACTCTCGCGCCGCAACTGGTGCTCGTACTGCTCAAGCACGCCGTGTATCTGTTCACTGGTGCGCAGCTTCAACGCGATGTTGGCAAGCTGCAGCTTGAACAACACGTCCATCTTGAGAATCTTTTCGCTTTCATGCAAAAGTCCCGAGATCTCTTTAAACTTGATGACGTTTGTTTCTTTGGCCGGTTTTTTCGGCTTGGGTTTGGTGGGTTTTGCCGCTTTACTGCTGGTTGCAGCAGCAAGCGCAGCAGCACTGGCGGGTGCCACCGGTGAAGGTGCTGGTGTTGGTCTCTGGAACGCTGTATTGGTTCGTGAAGTGGAATACTGCGACCGTGGCGACTCCAGGGCTGCTGCGTGGCGCACAGTCGGCGACGGCAAAACAGAAGGTCGCCTAGCAACGGTCAGGACTTGTGGTTTGGGAGCTGCCACTGCTACTGGCTGGAGCTGGACCGGTGCCTGGAAGCCCATTTTGATTTTGGTTGCGGGCTGGTAGCTCTTTTTTGCGAGGGACGGAATCAAGCCGAAATCGGAGTTTTGGAGCTGTGTGTGGAGCTGGTGGTACGAGTTCGACTGCTTCATGTTTCTGTTAAAGCCGTTCTTCTTGCCAGGAAGAAAAGCAGGCGGCGTGCTGGCGCTGGCCGTGTATGGTTCGAAGCGGGGCACCTTGCGGAGCCAGATGTAGTTCTGGTCGGACCACGGAACGTCCAGAAACCAGCTGCTTGCCATGATCTGTGGGATGGTCAAGCGTTTTTCCGGGTCTTCCACCAATATCTTGTCAATGAGGCTGGAAACCTTTGGTGGCATGGGGAGTTTGGCGCGGTAAGAGAAGTCGACGTTGATGATCTTTTCAAACGTCAAGTACTCCGTGGCACCCTTGAATGGCGGACTGCCGTAAAAGAACTGGTACAAGATGCATCCAAGCGCCCACACGTCCGATTCGAACCGGCAAATGTTGTGTTTCAAGAGCTCGGGTGAGACGTACTCTGCTGTGCCGACAAACGAGCCCTTTCTGTCTATGGGCACCAGGGACTCTTTGGAAGGCAGCGGAACGTTGTTGTAGACTATGTTGTCGTCTGTGTGGGTGTCGTCTGCGTCTCCCAAGAGCTTTGCGGCGCCAAAGTCGGTGATCTTGAGGTTCAAGTCATGGCTGACCAAGATGTTTTCCGGTTTCAAATCCCGGTGGATAACGCCCTTCAGATGGATGAAACGGACTGCATCGACTATCTGGCACATGTAGAACTTGGACACGGGTTCAGCCAACGAGCCAAACTTGCGGATGATCGACAAGAGCTCGCCGTACTCGGCAAAGTCAAGCACGAAAAAGAGCGACGTTTCGTCCTGGAACGTGTAGTAGAGCTGAACAATGCCCGGATGCTGCTGGCCCAAGCGGTGGAGGGTTGTTTTTTCGATGTTGACGTACTTGATTTTGTCTTCCTTGACGATGTGGCGTTTGGAGAGCACCTTGATGGCATATGTTTTGTTGGTGTGGATGTCGAGGGCAGAAAACACGGTGGAGTACGAGCCTTCGCCAATGCGGGTCCCGAACTGGTAGTCTCGAGCCGACCTTTTCTTGGGGGTGGGCGACGGCGCCGTGTTTTCGGCCATGGTATGGGGAGTGTTAAGCAATAATCACAGCTTTGTTGATGTGTGCAGGAGACTGCCAACGTTTTAGACTGAACATAGTACTCATAACTATAAACATACTAAACATACTAAGCATACTAAACCTACTAAACATACATAGACATGCTAAAGCTGAGAGGATTACGCTACTGATCAAGTTTTGGCACTTATGATTCCTGGTGATGGTTAAGCTCACTACTTAATTCAGTTACTCAAACAAGACTTCCACTTAATTTTTCAGTCTCAATTTGCTCGCTCAGTATTTAGGAAACTATTACTTCTACTAATTAGACATTTACCATACTGTTTTTTAGGTTCTTTACGCCAGTTCACTCACATTCACTTACAGGGAAACTCAAACTCAGTTGTTAAATATCAGCCACGTCAGAAAACAGATCTTTTTCCGATCCTGAACACTTAAAGCTTCAGTTGAGGAGTTCTTTTCTTCATCTCAGCTCTTCTACTTGCTTCATTCTGATTTATTTCTTTTAGTCTACTTATTTGTGATGTTAGGACGTTCACTTTTATTCTTCTCTCCTCACTTTTTTATTCTTTCTACTTATTCATTTTATTTCTTTCTACTCACTTCAACATTCATTCTTTCTCATTTCATCCAGTCAAAACACGTCTCTTTGTAATATTCTGTTTGTGATTATTCTGTTACTTATACTTTTTACTTTCTTCAACAGTAATACTCTGCTAGTTTTACGATAAATAATTCCAGTATTTTTCTATTTTTTTGCAATTACTGAATCACCATCCACCATTTACATAACACCAAGTCTGAACATGTGGTTGTTGATCTCATTCATGATATCATTCTACTTACTCACATTCACCAACAGTCACCCACATTGACTCACATTGCCTCACATTCACTTCGTCATGTTCGCATGTTCGCATGTTCGTCGCTGGCTGCAAACCGCGCAGAACTTTTCACGAATGAAAAATACAATCCATCTCCAACGATGAACAGGCTCCTCAAAAGCTGCCAGTTTGCCGGCAGGACGCAGCAGTCATTGCTGCCGTGGACACTGCGGCGTTTCTGGCTGCGTACCAGCACCGTTTCTCCCGCCAGCACCACTTCTCACAGCAGCGCCACTTCTCACACGAGCACATCCAACGACCACCTCCGCCGCGTGTTTGACGACCACAAGTACTTCACTCGCTTCACCAAATCAACATCTGCAGCCGACATGTTCCGTCTGGCGCCACGCACAGGTCTCTTTTGCAACGAGAGCTTGTCAACGCCGCACGGTCTCGTTGAGTTCTCGCGCCGCTCACGGCTCCAGGCCGAACAGTTGGTCAGCACCATGGTAGCCGATGCCCGGGCTGGAGAAGCAGGCAGACTTGTGTTTGTCAAGAAGTTGGACCAGTTGAGCGACATCTTGTGTCGTGTGATTGATGTTGCCGAGTTTATTCGTGTTGCCCATCCCAGCACCAAGTGGGTCGAGGCAGCACAGCAGACGCACGAAATCATGTTTGAGTACATGAACGAGCTCAATACCAACGTTGGGCTTTACCAGCAGTTGCGTGACATTCTTGCGGATGCGCTGGTGATGGCGAAACTCTCAAACGAAGAGATTCAGGTTGGCGAGTACTTGAAACAGGACTTTGAGCGTTCGGGCATCCATATGGACCCGCAAACACGGCGCAATTTTGTCCAAATAACACAGGAGATCTCGGTCCTTGGAGCACAGTTTGGGAACGAGCTCCAGACATTGCGGTCGTACTGGTGCACCGTGACAGCCGAGGAATATGCGTCCATCGACAATGCTGCGTTGAAACGCGAGATCGCCAGCTACCAGTCCAAGTTTGCCGGTCCAAACGACGACAACAACGTCAACATTCCGTTGGTGGGCCACATTCCCTATACAATTCTTGCCCAGTGTGAGCTGGAGGCCGTTCGGCGCAAGGTGTGGATTGCGTTGCACAGCGCCAGCGACGACCAGATCGCAACATTGAATGCGTTTGTCAAGCACAGGGCGTTTCTTGCCCGCATGTTGGGCTACAAGTCGTACGCACACTACCAGTTGGAGCACAAGATGGCCAAAACCCCCGAAAACGTCGTTGCTTTCCTCACAAACTTGCAAAAGTCGTTGCGAGCGCACGGAGTGCTGGACGAGGTGCGTCTGTTGTACAAGTACAAAAGCAACAAGAACAAAGATGAGGATGTGCTCCAGCAGGTCAAGCCCTGGGACCGTGACTACTTGCTTGCAAAGAAGCAGAGCGACACGCCCAGCACCACGAACTTGCCGTCGATCAGCGAGTACCTTTCGGTGGGCACGATCGTTTCTGGCTTGAACCAGTTGTTTACAAGCATCTACAACGTGGAGCTCGTGCCCGAAGCTACACGCAGGGGCGAGACATGGGACGAACAGGTGCGCAAGCTCATGGTGTTGGACCGCACCACCAACAAGAAGCTCGGGTACTTGTACTTGGACTTGTGGTCCTCTAAGGTTCTTCCGTCGCACTTTACGATCGTGTGTCTGCGGGAGCTCCACAACACGGAGTCTGTGGACGAGATGCTGCAGCTTGTACAGCTTGACGAGGACGCAACAAACCAGTTGCCTGTTGTTGCGCTCGTGTGCAACTTTGCCGAGGCGCCGCAGAGCACCGGGCGCTTTGGTCCTGCGCCGACGTTGCTCCTGTTGGACCAGGTGGATACTGTGTTTCACGAGATGGGCCATGCCATGCACTCCATGATGGGCCGCACGCAGTTGCACAATCTCAGCGGCACGCGGTGCAGCACCGACTTTGTGGAGCTTCCGTCGGTGTTGATGGAACTGTTTAGCCGCGATGAGCGGGTTATGTGCAGGATCGCCAAGCATCACGTGACTGGAGCCAATTTGGATGCTTCCGATTTCCGGGCGCACCAGGAGCAGCGGCGCGTATTGGAGGCGTGCGAGACGTACATGCAGTCGAAGATGGCGATGTTGGACCAGGCGCTACATGACGAGAGTGTTGTGGACGAGCTTGTTTCGCGAGGGTTCCGCGGGGAGGTTGACAGTACGGCGAAGTACCATGAGTTGGAGAAGCGGCTTGCGGTGTTCAGTGACGAGTGGTCGACGTGGCACGGCAAGTTCCCCCACTTATTTTCGTACGGTGCCGTGTACTATTCGTATCTCTTGGACCGGGCGATTGCCGAGAGTGTTTGGCGCGGGCTTTTTGCAGCCGATCCTTGGAGCCGTCGTGCAGGCGACAATTACCGCGCGAGTATTTTGAAGTGGGGAGGCACGCGTGATCCGTGGGAATGTTTGGGTGAGGCATTGGCGCGGCCGGAGCTCTGTGCAGGTGACGCCGGGGCCATGGCCCTCATAGCGGGAGGGGTAGAAGTAGAATAAGAGAGACAGAGACAGGAGAATAGATAGGAGAATAGTAGGAGAAGTAGGAAAGTAGAAAAATGAACATAGTAAGAATAGAGAAACAGCAGAAACGAATGAACGGTACGATAAATAAACGACAAATGAATTGAATGAAACAGCGATAAATAAAAGAAAGAACAGCGAGTAATGAAATGAATAAACCGCACGAAAAATGATAAGCGGCAAAACAATAGCACAGCAGAAAAAAGACGCCTGAAGCGGAAAGCGCAATAATCAAATGGAAGACGACGCCGAATTTTCTGCCAAATTTTCAGCCTTGACGCGGCGACCCTGCGGGTCGCAAGGCAAAAGAAGTGTTCTGCGCGGGTTGGATGCAGGACGTTCGGCGTCGCCGTTCGATAGGCGTTTGGCGACAGCGAAGCGGCGATTCTGAGATGAAAGTGGTGTGGGCAGGAGCGGAAGTAAAGTAAACGAGAGGAATGAAGAGTGAAGAGTAAAGAGTGTAGTGAAAGAGTAGTGAATATTACCTTTAGTAGTGGTGGTGGTGTACCTGCACTGGCTGCGTTGCTGCAAATGCCGTTCAAAAAAAGCAACGCGCGTTTGCAGCAAGTCATTCTACGACTCAATTCGTTATCTGTCGAAATGGGACTCCAAGCAGAAAACGCCCCTCACTTTTCGCTATTTATAAATATCGTGCTGCCACCGTCATTTCACCACAACCACAATGTCACAGTCGAAAGATATAGAGCTCAACCCAATCACCGACGTTAAAGGCGACTTCTCTGGCCAGGTGTCCGACACAGAGTCGCCGTACCTCTCGCTGGTATCAGAAGAACTCTCTGGCTGGGCCAGGTTTAAGGACGGTTTCCGCAGACAATCCAACGATACCGAGTTGGAGGCCGGAAAACAGCTCCAGAAGGGTATCTCGCGCCGTCACTTGACGTTGATGGCCTTGGTCACCGGTGTCGGGACCGGTTTGTTGGTCGGTTCTGGTAAAGCGTTGCACAACGCAGGCCCACTCTTTCTTATCATAGGCTACGCCATCGTGGGCTCCTTCTTGTACCCTACCTTGCAGGCTGCAGGTGAAATGGCCGTCAACTACAGTGATTTGTCGGGTGGCTACAACAACTACCCACGTAAGTTTGTTGACGAGTCGTTGGCTTTTGCCATCACCTGGAACTACTGTATCCAGTGGGTCTCCGTCATTGCCATCGAGTTGG
Source organism: Teunomyces funiuensis (assembly GCA_030558095.1). Lineage (NCBI taxonomy): Eukaryota > Fungi > Ascomycota > Pichiomycetes > Serinales > Debaryomycetaceae > Teunomyces > Teunomyces funiuensis. The sequence continues at coordinate 71,824 of JAJMRW010000002.1, forward strand.
TCACTGCAGCCATCACCATCCAGTACTGGACCACCTCCGTCAATGCTGATGTGTGGGTGACCATTTTCTACATTGTGATTGTGTTTATCAACTTCTTTGGCTCCAAGGGCTATGGTGAGGGTGAGTTTGTTCTTGGCTCATGCAAGTTGCTCATGATCACAGGCTTCATCATCTTTGGTATCGTCATCAACGTTGGCGGCGGTCCAAAACACGAATTTATCGGTGGTCGCTACTGGCACAATCCTGGTTTCTACACGTCCTTCAAGGGCTTATGTTCCGTCTTTGTCACGGGAGCTTTTTCGCTCGGCCAGTCGGAGTTTGTGGCCTTGTCGGCAGCCGAACAGCCCAACCCACGCAGAGCCATTCCGCTGGCATGTAAGTTGATCTTTTGGCGTGTTTTCTTCTTGTTCTTGGGCTCCTTGACCATCGTGGGTCTTTTGGTGCCTTACGACTCGCCCAACTTGATGGGTTCCGGCGGTGGTGGTTCGCATGCGTCGCCATTTGTGCTTGCCGGTGAGTTGCACGGTGTTACGGCCGTTCCTTCCATCATCAATGCTGTCATCTTGTTGTCTGTGACGTCTGTTGCTTCTTCCTCATTGTACTCGTCCTCGAGAACGTTGCAGTCGTTGGCTGAACAGCACTTTGCGCCTTCATACTTCAACTACATCGACAAAAGAGGCAGACCATTGCGTGCATTGGTTGTGTGCGCCATTTTGGGTACGTTCTCGTTTATTGCTGCCTACAAGGAGCAGGAAACGGTGTTCAACTGGTTGTTGGCCATCTCTGGTCTTTCCCAGATCTTTACATGGTTCGGGATCTGCTTATCGCACGTCCGTTTCAGAGCAGCATTGAAATACAACAATGTGTCGACAGACTCTCTCGGCTACGTGGCCTCGACGGGTGTCTACGGCTCGTACTACGCCATGGCATGGCACATTCTTATTTTGATTGCGCAGTTCTGGATCGCCTTGTTCCCCGTGGGCTCCAACAAGGTTGATGCACAAAACTTTTTCCAAAACTATCTTGGTGCCATTGTGCTTATTTTGTTCTGGGCCGGCCACAAGCTCTGGACCAGAGACTGGAAGTTGTTTATCCGCGTCAAGGACATGGATATCAACACCGACAGAACCATTTTTGACGAAGAGGTGCTCAACTTGGAGAAACAAGAGGAGGCAGAACGCTTTGCCAACATGAATATGTTCGAAAAGGCTATAAAGTTTATGTTCCATTAGATTAAATAGATGATTACGATAGTTGAATGAAAAGTTTATGTTTCTTTAAATTGTACGATTATCGCGAAAAACCATTTTCAACCCCACGATGCTCTTCCGACGCTTTGCAAGCACACGCAACTCCAGCGTGCTCATGCGGGCACAGCTCGACATAGCCAGCATAGTTGCCCAGTCAGATGCGTACCACCAGTCCATTGTGCGTCGTAACGCGCTGCCAGAAACCCTCGCTAACTTGGCGTACATTGTTGAACACAGACCGCTCCAGCTCCAGGTATCGCTGAAAATCAACGCTCTCCGCCACGAAAGATCTAACTTGGGCAAGCAGATGAAAGCAGACCCCAGTGACTCGCATAAACAACGCTTGGTACAGATCAAAACCGAAATCAAACCGCTCGAACTTGAGGAAAAGTCGCTCGTTGAAGAAATCTACCGCTGCGCAGAATCACTACCCAACTTGCTCGACGAAAATGTGCCTGAAAACCCCAACGAGGGCGAGATTGTCTCCTTTATCAACTGCAAAAGTGCAGAAGATGCTGTCAACACAAGACCCAGCTTCAATCAGTTGGACCACAAGGAAATTGGCGAACGGCTCGGAATCATGGACTTCAAGACTGCATCGCGCATCCTGGGATCGTCGTGGTACTATCTCATCGGAGACGGTGCTCTCTTGGAACAAGCCCTTGTTCAGTACGCTTTGAAAAAGGTACGGGGCCACGGCTACAAGACGGTCAGTCCGCCCACCATCGTCAGAAGCGAAATCGTCGATGCCTGTGGCTTCAAGCCCAACGACCAAAACGGAGAGAAGCAGGTGTACCAGCTTGAAAACGAGGACACTTCGCTCATTGGAACTGCCGAAATTCCTCTTGGTGCGCTCCATTCGTCTTCCATCTTGGAAAAGGATACAAAGTTCCCCCTCAAATACGTGGGAGTCTCACGGTCGTTCCGTGCTGAGGCTGGTGCCCGTGGCAAAGATACAAAGGGCCTTTATCGCGTCCACGAGTTCACCAAAGTTGAACTCTTTCACTTTACCAAACCTGAAAATGCCCAGCAAGAGTTGGAAGATATCCGGGCCTTGCAAACTGAAATCATCAGCGAGCTCGGCATCGCAGCAATGATGATCAACATGCCCACAACTGATCTTGGATCCCCAGCAATGAAAAAGTACGACTGCGAGGCATGGATGCCTGGCCGTGGCGCATGGGGCGAGTTGACAAGCTGCTCCAACTGTGGTGACTACCAAGCAAAAAGACTAGGAATACGATACTATCAAGATTCAAAGCCAGTGCCTGTATCTACGCTCAATGGAACTGCTGTGGCAGTGCCCAGACTCATAGTTGCCTTGATTGAACAAAACTATGACCCGGAGACAGAAACAGTTTCCATTCCCCAAGTGTTGCAGCCGTATATGGACGGCAAGAAACACATCTCAGCTAACTCATAATCATAAACTTCGTGTATATATACTTAGAATCCATCGTCAGAATTGTTGGTCTCGGAAATGACTCCAACTCTTTTACCAATATTGGCCTTGATCATTGGTGTAGGTGTACTAAACACTCTCTTCCCCATAGAAACGCTGTCTTTCTGTATATCTGATAGGTTGGCGCTGTGTAGTTGCCTTACCTTGGTGAATTTTCTCTGTTCAAGCTGCAAGTTGTCGGTGTTTTCCAACAATTCCTGGTAGTCGTGCTGCAACTCCTTATAGTCGTTATATTTTTGTTTGTATGCGGTGGTCATGGCTTCATATTTGGCTTGAAGCGATAGTATTTTACTTTCGAGCTCAGTGGCTTCATCCTTCAATTGCAAATTACCGCGAATTTGGACTATTTCTTCTTTCTGCATTTCAACTGTCTTGGCCACCGCAGCCATACTATCTGCTACCGCGTCCAATTTAGAATGGTCAGACTGCTCCCTCTCCAATACTGAAAGTATGCTTTCCAACAATTTGACCGATTTGGTATCCAATGATACAGACTTGAGCTCGGCAACAATAGGATCAATGATCCGACGTGCCAAATCGCCGGGAGGAAGTTTTTGATTCATGTCAGCAAGTTTATCAAGTAGAGGTGTGAAATCACCATCAGTATTTTGTAAGCCCTTAATACTCTCCATCAACTCTTTCCGGCTGTCCCTGACCTGCTCTTCCAATTTAAATATAGCAACTTTTCCAGCATCAATCTCTATTTTATCCTCTATTGTTTTAAGCTTTTCCAACAATTGAGAGAGCTTTTCATCCACTTTGTCCTGCTTATTAGTCGAAAGCTCAGTCTTTATCTCATCTAACCTTGCAATCAAATCTGAATTGTTTTGCTCACTTTGCCTTGTAGGTTCTTTGTCCAAAAACGATTGCTGCAACGCACCGATTTTTTCAATAATTTCAGATCTACCTGCCACGTCTTTTAACGAGACAATCTTGTCTACTATTTGGGCCTTATTGTCCTCAATAATGGCACGTATATCAAGAGAGTCTCTCTTGCGGAGCTCCTCGCCAAACAAATCAAGTCTCTCGATGATGTTGTTGATATCGTTCTTGGTGGCATTGCCTTCCGTGATGACCTCCTCCGAATAGCTGGCAATGTTCTGCAACAACTTATTAAGATGCTGGTTATTGTTCTTCAGCCTGTCCACCAACTGATCCAAATCAACGCCCGTCTGTTTTGTCTGGACCTCCAAGTTGTACAACTGTTGTTGCATCAGTTCGTGGACGTTGTGGATGTGGTCAAAGTGTTCGTCAATATTGTCGCTTTGGAGAAAGTTGAGCTTCCCCGCCACTTTGTTGGGCGAAACAGGCCTGAGTGCCTTTGTTTTAGTCGGAGTACTTGGCATATCCATGTTGATGAGGAGGACTCTAATCGCTTGTTATTAATGTAAACATAGAAACTGCAGATAAATCAGCAAATCCTGCATATACATAAAATCATACATATAACCAACAGTCTTAAAACTATAACCCCAACTTGCTCTTGAATGCAGCACCATAAACGGCCTTTTTCAGCAGCTCAGTGCCTTCATTGATAACCTGCCCCATACTGTTGGCATAACCATTGAGTGACTCTTCTACCTGCTCTATTCCAGTTTGGAGACTTCTCATCCATCCCTGGGTCCCCATTCCGCTTCTTGCTGTCGAGTTCGACGTACCTGCCCGACGAACTGGCGTTTTGTAGGGCTGATCAACCGATTCTTCAGACCTCCCTGCTGCTGCACCTCCCAAGTAACCTCCGTAACCTTGTGTAGGGTTGGCTTCAGGACTGATATTGTAAGCAAGTCGACTTTCTTCTGTCTTGGGAGGCTTACGATTAGGCCCTGCAATCAAAAGCGCTAAATCTTCCTCCGAAATGTACCTGGTCTGTCCCTTTGCCCACAGCAATGCACTTGCACTTGGACGAGGAGGGATCACTGCGTTTTCGTTGAACAACAAGTCGGTGCCCACATCTTTACTTGAACGGTTCAATTTGCTGTCCTTATCGTAGGCAATCAAGTTGAGTGATTCGGTGGCACTGATTCTGACAAACAACTCCCCTGTAAACAATATGTCTGATTGCGATGCAACTCCCGAGTCAAATGCATGTCTTATCTTTTCGTAAACTTCTTTAGGCACTTTGGCTTCAGCAATGTCATTCAAGGCTGGTAACGAAAAGAACCTGACTATCCCACTCTTACAGAGACATACGAGAACAACCCCTTCATTATGAATTTGTACGACTCCACTGCTCAAACAAACATCATCTATGACCTTGTGCGAAAGCTTTGTCTTTGGTAATTTCAATACACGAATATCTCTTTGCGATATCGTAACGACGTACCCCGGAATAACAATTCCTTGACTCAATTTGTGGAATATGTCCAAGGTGGCTACTGTAGATGCACCATTCTTTGCACTGATGGGAATGACTTGATCTAGTTTGGATTGCAGAGAGTCTTCTCCGGTGGGAGCCTTGTAGTTGAGTCCAGTAACCCTGTCGGTAAAAACAACCTCAAATCCCCCGTTACTGCAAGGGTTGATCTTGAACATAACCAAGTTGCCTCCGTTGTTTGTACCAACAAACAATATGATTGACGAAAAGCCATCGGTACCGTACTCCATAATGGAAAACTCAAGCGTGGATGGATAACACTCACCTTTAACAGTAACAAGATATTGACTGATAGAATCAAGATTCAAAATGACAGCAGGTCCTCTGGTGACATCACAAACAACCAACCTTCCTGATGTATAACCTATGGCTGCAAAACCAACGTTGCTCATCTTGAGACACGAAATGGACTCGCTTTCAATATGCAAAAGCGAAAGCGGAAGGAAAGTGGCCGACAGGGCAAACGAACCATTGATTCGTTCGCTTATATCCAAGATTTTGGCATTTCCATTTTCATGTTGGACAGGAGAGCTGTGGTAATCACGATTGCTAGACACTCCATTCGTGACCTTGGTCTTTCCAAACTTGCAGATCACCACATGTCCATTACCCAAACCAACTAGCAACTCTCTGCCTTCAAATGCACACGAAACATTCACAATTTGCATGCTGATTGGATTTCCGTCGTCGTATAAAGTTTCTTTCAAACTAATTTGGACAATGCCTTCAGTTTCTTGACCATCTCCTCTCGAAACATCCAACATTCTCACAACACCGCCTTCGTGGCCCGTTACCAAGATATTACGATACGTATCATCGAATCCAAGGGGCTTATGTGCTCCAGCCCGCAGTACAGGAGCACCTCCTCTTAATAACAGCTTGGTTTTGGCAGACAGACCCTGTGAGGCCCTATTTGAAAGGATACTGTACCACTCAATTCGCTTTACCAACTGGACACTGGAAAACACGACTGGAGGTTGAACAAATGCAAGAGATGGAGGCAATATTAAGTTGCCCAAATCCGTCGAGCCCTGAGCACCTGCAATAGACGAATATTGAACCAAGTATATTGATCCATAATTCGTAAGAAGAAGCAAAAGTGACGGATCATGATTACCACCAAAGTATGGTAAATTGTCTGCAGCCAAAGGATAGATTTTATTGATGAATTCGGGGTTCAATTCCTTAGCAGGAGGAGCATAAAACGTGACAGGAATAATCCTTTGGCCTGCTTGTGGATGTGCATAGAATTCGCCTTGCTTTTCGTGGGAAGTTAACGAATACTTGAGGGTGTAGCCAAAATCAATGACATGAAGCGAGTTACCACTATTTGGGTCTCCTCCACTAATTACCAACAGCGTGGACTCGGAATCCTGGCCACATACCCATCTCACGTCCAGAATTGGTACAAAAACAGGAGGAATTGGAGCCAGGGGTCCAGGTTTGTGAAGATTGGTTTCAAAAATGCCTCTGGCCTCTAACAAAGTACCACTGGAGGCGTCCCAAAAGACCAAAGTGTTATCCTGATGAACGGTCAAAACATGCAACCCATTAGGATGGAAGTGGGCCAGCATAACTTGGGAAATGACTTCCTTGGACGAGCCGAAGACCTTCTTTTTCCCTCCATTTTCCACAAATAGCGAAAGATCAAAGCCCTTTGCACCTTTTTGGAGCTGATAGACAAAAACGGCCTGAATGGTGCCGGTACTAAGGGAATAAATGACGGCACAGTGGGTATAGGTCACCAAAATGGTACCTATATCTCTCGGGTGCCATTCAATGGAAAGCACACGCGAAAGTTTTTGCTTTGGAAGCGTTTGTTTCTGGAGATTGTCGATTCTGAATGGCGTGATGGCCAATCTGTCAATGTCGTAGAACATGAGCGACCCGTTGTTGAGACCAAGGATCAACCAGTCCAACGAAGGATGTGAGCTGATTGCAGAAACCGAGCCTGGGGCCAGGAACGACGTCAAGATGCTTTTGCTGTGGAGCGAGAGCACCGTGACCATTCCGCTCAGCGACACTGCCACCAAGTAAACGCCCTTGACAAAGCTAATGTGGGTGATGGGGTTGGGTGACTTGAACTCAAACACCACCTCGACATTCAGCTGCCCATACACACGGATCTCATTGGCTGTGGAAACCGCAAGAAGTGACTGCACAGGATCATATGCAACCGCCAATACCGAGTTTTTCGGAAGCCCTAACTGGGTGGCCGTAGCAAATCGCAAAGTCTTTGAATTGAGCTGAGAGGGCGATAGATCATGAGTGCCTGCGTTCTTGATGGCATTGGATACCGACAGAAGCGAGATCTGCGGTTTTTTCGTCTTCAATTTCGAAAACATTGTTCTCGTTTGCGGAGAAGCAGTTGGGGTTCTTGAGTAGACACTGGTCGTGTACGCACCTCCAAAATATCCTATCCAAAAATAAACACGTATCGTATTAATACACTCTACTACAGACAATGGTACGCATACAGTTTTGGGACATGAAAGGAACCATTGGTGAATTACTAACATCCAGAGTTGTGATAAGTTGATTGGTCTTGCTATGCTTGCCGTGGCTACTGCTGTTTTCACCTACTACACCGCATGGGTGTTTGTTTTACCGTTTGTCGACGAATCGAGCATCTTGAACTCGTTCTTCTTGCCACGCGAATACGCCATCAAGCTTCCACTCGTGTTGTTGTTGGTTGCTGGTTTGGGTGTTGGTTCCTTCATTGGAAACGTTTTGATAAAAAATGCCCAAAAGGAAAAGTTGAAGAAAAGTAAGAAGAACCAATGATTTTTGTCATGAAATGGACCTTATATTAACATATAGGACGAAATAGTGATCCTGCGGCCCAGTTGCTCCTGTAATATGACCATTTGTACTAGCTCCGCACAATATATTCGCCTGCTTTAGTGATATACTTGACTCCCTTGTATGGCTTAATGGTATCGCCCAATCCCTTAGCACTGATGATCTTGAGTGAGTCCACCTTGATTCCACTGGGCACGGTGCCCTTGTGAGTATAGTTCAATTTAATGTAGATTGGCTTGCGTATTTTGGTAGTCGTTGTCTTGTCTTTCACCTCAATAAGATCATCTTCTGTATTCTCTTCTTCTTCGTCGCCGCTTTCAAGAATCCCATGCAACACTGGGCTTATGCTGCAGTTGACATGACGGAGATTCCATTCCCCGCGTCCCTTGGACTTGTACACAAAGTCTCCGTGGGTGATGCGGTTGGCTCTGATGTTGACTATTTCCGTTTCCTCTGCCTCTTCTTTGTCTTCACACACCACTTCCACCGATAACTCTTCTACTTTGGAAGTGCTCTTTTGGTTTCTAAAGGAAAGACGAATTTCAAACTCATTTTGACGTGCACCCAAGCCCGACTTGAAGTCAACACTAACCACTCCAAGCAAATCTTGCTGGTACTTCATACGAGCATCGTCCAAGTCAATCAGGTAAGTCATAAGGGTCGAGTGGCCGTCTGCTGGAATGAAGGAAAGAGTTCCTGGGCTCGAGTGCCACTTATCAAGATTTATACACCGGTGGAACTCCGGCAAGTCTATAGGGTTTCCATTAAGTGCTAGAACCAACTGGAGTAGAGGAACTCCTGAAATATGAGACAAAAAGTTGATTTTGCCATCAATTGTTCCTGTTATAGGGATCAATTGTGTAGATGACGATGTTTGTGCTGAGTAGAAAGCCGAATCGTAATGGGAACTCGTCAAGGCTTTCTTTGTGGTTGATGCTTTCAATATGACATTAATTGTCTCGATCACGTCAACATACATCTCGTTGTATGTATGTTTGACATTTGACCTCCGCCATGGAATGGAGGACTCCTCTTTGCTTGGAACGCTTGACTGTTTGCCATTTAAGGAATTGATGGTCTTCTTACCAGCAGCTGCAATGTCATTGCTGGTGCTCAAGAACTTACCCAAGAGACTCTTGTAGGGCACAAGGTCCCTGAGACGATTGAAATCAGTCGTGATAGGAATGCCATCGTCTATCATTTCATTGATCAACAATGTCAACGTGTCGGAGTTGGCTTCGATCTTGGTCAAGGCCAACGGGGTGCCGAAATAATCGCCCATTGCTTCTAAGAGACGCTGAATGAACACAAACGGAATGACTGGGTTTGGATGGAGCGTGTTGTCGCATAACAAGTAGATGATCAAGTTTTTTGTTTTCTCAAACGCAACAAAGTGGTGCTGGTTGATGTAGATCAACGGAAGCTCGTTATCCTGCTGGCCAATGACGTTGGCCAAGGACTTGAAGCCAGACAGCGTGAGGTTGATGAGATACTCAAACACAAGACTGTTGTTGGAGTCAGCAATGTACACTGCTTCAAACATGGTTGGTTATGAATAAGTAGTATATTTTCAAAGATCAAATATATAAATATATTTTGAGATCAATATTTTTTGTCGTATCAAGTGCACAACTCTTACAGTACAAAGCTAACAAAACCAGATACAAAGTTAACGGGTTGTAATATATTAGGGGGAAAAGAAGTTGGGATGAGTCTATACATCAAGTCCAGACAGATAAGGGTCCATGATATCCGACATAACTGGCTTGAAAGAAGTGTACAAGATAAAAAAACGGAAGTTATTTCGTGAGGAGGATGGTGCTAGATGGCTTGATTCAAAGGGGCAATGATTCTTCCATGGTCATTTGCACACCCACACACACACATAATTAAGCTTCACCAACACCATGCGCTTTCCCCATTGAAATAACCTAGAGGTGGTGTTCCTGACTGGCTCTCAAAGGAACGTGTTCGTCTTCGATATCAACAACTTCACCGTCTTCTTCAACAATGTTGACATCCAAGTCTCTGGCGACTCTGAGCTCAACATCCTTGATTTCAGCCATACCGTAAACACCAATGGCAATCATACCCAAAACGGCAGAAATAGCAGAGAAAACCAACGCAACAATACCTTTGGCAGTGAATCCACTTGGCAAAGGCTTGTGTTGGACGTTTTCACCAGTCAAGTCGAGGAAGTTGACACTGTTACCAGCGGCATTACCGGTGACATCCATACCGTTCAACTTACACGAGTTGATAAAGTCATCGGTAAAGTTTTGCGTTCCTTGTGCTTGCATGCCCAAAGGATCTTCAATAAACACCACGGCCAAACCTTGGTCCAAGTGCCATTCAATGTGACAGTGGAAGAACCAAACACCTGGGTTATCGGCCTTGAATCTCATCACAAGGTACGACTGTGGGTTGACGTAAACAGTGTCTCTGATGACAGGATATTCGGGCCATTCAGCGTGGTCAGAAGAGTTGTATGCAACTGGAGGAAGTGGCGATTCAACTGGTCCGTGTCTTTCAATGACTTGGAAGTTGTGTCCGTGCAAGTGGAAAGGATGCTTACCAGTGTCACCGTTGTTAAGAACAATGTCAACAATTTCATCCTTTTGCAAAATAATGGAATGGGTGTTGGTACCGTAAACAGCCTGGTTGGTGGCCAATTCACCAGCTGAAAGAGCGGTGACGATGGTTGGAACTTTTGGTGCAGTGTAAGTGATGTCATTGAAGAAAGCATAGTTGACACCGTTACCCAAGTTGTCCATTTCAACCGTGAGCGAAATGACATGGTCAGCATCGTCCATCAATGGAGTCTTGGAAAGTGGGACCAAGTAGAAATCGTCAAAAAAGTCTTCGATAGTGTCAACATAGTATTGATCAGGCAAAGGAGCCGAGTCGTCGTACACAATGTAGTTGGTGGAGTTCAATTCCAAGTCCTTTGGAATCGTATCCAACATGGTGTCGTCAAACTTGGACATGAAAGCATAGTTCTTAGAAGTATCGTCCTTGGTGGTGATCAAGACCGAGTAACGTTGGGCAGTGGTGATGTAGATCATGTCGGTGGTGTTCTTTTCAACGTAAACACCATCGACTTCCACAATGGTGAATTCGTGGTCTTCCATGTAAAGGTATTGGGAGACAAAACGACCAACATTGATGATTCTGAGCAAGTAGGTGGTGTTTGGTTGAACGTGCCAGGTGTTGTTTCTGGTTTCGTTGAAAAGAAGGTTTTGAGGAATAGGTTCGGCACCGGTAGGGTTGTATCTGTTCAAAAACTTTGGCATCATTTCGTCGGAGTTTTCGTGGTAGGTTTCCGACACGGTCAAAACGACTTCTTCATCGTATTCGTATGGGAAATCGTCGTCTTCGATGATAAAGGCACCTCTCATACCGTCACCGTATTGGCCCGAGGTGTGAGAGTGGTACCAGTAAGCACCAACTTGGTCAGCAACGGTAAAGTTGTACAACATGGTTTGTCCAGGAGGAATAGGACACTGGGTAACCATTTGAGGACCATCCATTTGGTTGGTTCCGTTCTGGAACATACCGTGGAAGTGCAACGAGGTGTTTCTGTCGTCGAAACCATTGGTCAAGTACAAGTTGACAGTGTCACCCTTCTTGACACGAAGGTTAGGTAATGGCCAGGTGCCGTTGAAGCCAATCCAGGGCTTTTCAAACACACCATCGGGGTTAGCATTGACCCAGCCGGTTTCAAAGTACCAGGTATGGGTTTCGGCACTGACGAGCGTGAGCACAAATGACAAGAAGGCAAGCAAACTGAAATTCATCTTGGGACAGATCCTTTCGAGATGGGCACACTGTTCTTGGAAAACAAACTGCTCAGTACTAACTTGCTGCTTAAGAATGAGAAAAATCAGTGTCCCAATGCGGCGGGATGGAGCAAATTTATATAACAAATTGAGGGAAATGGATGTACGTTTTGACTTTTCATATATTTTTTAACCTTGATTAATTTTTTTTCTTTTTTCAGACAATTTGTCTGCTGTATTACGAGGTACTTTACGGCAGAATGCTGCACAAATGGCAGCAAGCTGTAAATTGGCTGCAATCCGACTTACTATAGGCGATACTACGATTCCTTGACAGCTGCAAAGGTCCAACTTCTTGATGTTCTTTCAAAGTAGCGCTGTGAGTCTGCACAACATGGAGAAATTTCACGCCAAGCCTTCTTGCCCAACATGATCAAGGCTCACAACCTATTGATCAATCAGATAAAAATTTTCCTCCCCGACTCGCATTTACAAATTACGCCCTACGTCAGTGGCCATACAATTGGGCATAAAGTAAAAGGAGAGGCGGTGGTTATGGTTCAATGTGACTGCCTACTTGAAAAACCAGTGTGTTTTGAAAATTTACTATACTTATCAATGCCGAAGTTCGGTTTGGAATGAACCCTTGCATGACATGTGTCTCCAATGCTGTCAAGCATGCATTGGCCGAGGTTTTTCTCGTCGCGCACCGCCTGTCCAATCAGGCGAGATCGCATGCTCCGAAAAAGGCACCGGTGGTCCTGGTCCCATGGGAGGACGGGGCTCAGAAATGCGGCTGCACACTTGAAACATCCTGCCGTCTAGCAAATAATAGGCTCCCTTGCATTTGGCTTCATCCGCCAACCAATGGGCGGCTAATCTGATAAATTATAGCGTCAAAAAATATATTTATCTGATCAATTTTATTTTCAGACAAAAAAAACCCAATTGGCAGCTGCAAGTCCAATCCCGCGACAATACAACGTCGCTCGGCCGACTCATTTTTTATACCGTTGTAAGGTGCAGGAATATTTTTCGCCGAGACTAAATTCCCATCAGTGCCTGGAAATATTAGTGATGGGCCCATCAAGGGTACCACCTGCTCGGCTAAAACCCGGCTGTATCCATTGGTTTTAATACCGGAATCCGGAATCGGGTTTAGACAAGCATGTGTTGGGTAAAAAACTTTATCAACCAACAAAATTGCTTCAATGTGGAGAGTAGACCAATACTGTCAGTGTCCTGCCAAAATGTAGGCTTAGTAACGTACTGTACATAATTATTTAACACACGGCTGTCGCTTTCCTTTTTAGCATCTTTATCCGATTCGAACATTCGATCCACACAAGAGTGGAGTAAGATCGTGCGGGTATTTTACCTTCTGTACTTAATTCGTGTGAACGAATGTCGTTAAAGAAATCAACAGTATTGCCATGTGATCAGTGGTTTCAGTCCCACGATTCCATTATCGGTTCACACACGACTTGATATTCCGCACATCACCAAATTAACGTGTCACTTCTCCACGTTTAAACCTTAAGCTTTATGATTTAGTGCTCCTCGTTGGGATACCCGTTGGTGCCACCATAAGTCCAAAAAAAAATGTCTATACGTGCTCTTGCGTCCACCTTCTTGCGATACAACTCGTCAGGCTTCAACGTCAACCAGATCGCCAGTGCTGTTGCGGTTGCTCGAAACAAACAAGCGAATGACCCCAAGTCAAAATCGCACTACAAACGGTCTACACATCCAACTTCAGTCCCACTTTCCAAGCTCTTTTCCAACAATTTTCCTCTTCCCATCAAAGAGTCGCTTCAAGACTTCGCCAACCGCAACAACCCACTCAAGTTTCAACATGACTTGCTCGCAACACTACCGTTCTTCCCGGAAAGTGATGTTCCCGGTGGCAGAACGAGCGAGGTGTTGCAAACAAAGATTGATGACGCAAACTACATCAACGAATACGTCATTTATCCTCCAGGCAAGTCTGCTGCCGATAACACAACCATGAATCATTTGATTATGGTGCATGGATACGGCGGGGGCCTTGGATTCTTTCTCAAAAACTTTGACGCGATATCTACCCTCGATAACTGGTGTATTCATGCTATAGATCTATTGGGATATGGCTGTTCGTCGCGTCCTCCATTCAAACTCAAGGAGGAAACGTTGGAACAGGTGGAAAACTGGTTCCATGATTCGTACCGTACGTGGCTCGAGAAGCGAGGCTTGACCTCGGTGCCCAAAAGCCAGATCTTGATTATGGCCCATTCCATGGGTGCCTATTTGATGGCTTCGTACGGAATCCAGCGAGACCCCGACTTCTGCAGCAAACTCTTGATGGTTTCACCGGGTGCCGTGATCAAGCACCGCAAGCAGGTGGCTGTGCCCCTGTATTTTGCCAAGTTATGGGAACAAAATATATCTCCCTTCACCTTGGTGAGAAAAGCCGGCCCGTTGGGATCCAAGGTGGTTAGTGGCTGGTCTGCAAGAAGATTTGCCAAGCTCAGCAGAAGGGAAGCCGTGCTTTTGCACAAGTATGCATATGGAATATTCCAGAGTCCCGGTTCGGGCGAATACATGTTGAATTACCTCTTGGCACCCGGTGCTGATGCCAGACACCCATTGATCGAGCGTGGTATCCACAAGCTCAACTGCAAGGTGTCGTGGTGGTACGGTAAGGAAGACTGGATGGACATCAAGGGAGGCGAGCTCTGTTCAAGTATCATCAACAGCTATCATGGCGAATCACGGAGCGATGTCCTCCAGATTGAAGATAGTGGCCACCACATCTATCTTGATAATTACCAAAAGTTTAATGAACAATTGGTGAATGAAATGGAAAGTTTAGGCTAATCAATTCAAAATAGACGGTGGTGCCGTTTCGGGACCAGTAAACTCAATGATGAGCCGTAGTGAAAAAGGTAAGTTTGGATCGGTAACGACGAGTTCATCGCCTTTCTTGACTAAAGAACGTAATTGTCTGTTCAAATTGGGCCGCGTGATCTCCTCCAACGATGGTGGATTGGTGAGGTACAAGTACTTGCCAGCACTTGTTAGCGACGGGTTTTTCATCTGTATATCTTGCTTCGTGCTCAACTCCTCAATGAATGTGTCCAAAGTCCACCAGTTCTGGGCCACTATGTGCTTGGCCAAGTTGCCACATACGGCACAGTTGGGTTTCTTGGAATGGGCATAGGTGTAGGTGAAGATGGAGTCGTCTCCGGAGTACATCATGTAGTTGTTGAGGATGGGGTTGGTGTTTGTGACGATTTTGAATGCTTCGTTGCAGCACGCTGCAGCAATGATGGCGTTGGTTGATGCGATGGCCGGAATGATGTTCTTCACAACGCCCAAGGTCAACAGACGGGTGACACCTGCGATTTTGAACTTCTGGGCCCTTGAGAGCGACTGTTTGTACATCCAGTCAACGTGCTGCGGGTTATCAGAGTCAAACCTGGTGCTGGGGAACGCCTTGGGCCACTCAAGCACGCTGGCCCACTCAATGCAATGTTCAGGCAAGCGTGGGGTGTTGGCGATGGTGCAAACGGGATAGGTGGTCTTGGGGGTGACCATATCCAAAGTACATTCGTAACAGGACGTGATGGTGGGCAAGATGACCCTTGACTGGCCTCGAAAGCCCTCTGTTCCGCCATCGACGATGGGAATCAAGTTGTTGAGCTCCGAGTCCACGAGAGACACGAGCGTAGCATTGATCCAGCGCCGTGCCTCCACACTATCAAGACCACATATCACCACACTGAACTGCTTGTAGTACTCGATGGGCTTGTCCTGAATGGCACCAAAGTACGGCGTGATGGAAAGCTCGGGGTTATCGATGCGTTCCTCCACAAACCGCGCCGCCACCTCGGCCTTGCTCTTGCCCACGTCATGTTCGCGGAACAAAAACTGTCTGTTAAGGTTCGACACGTCAATGGTGTCCATATCTATGACGTGGATGTCCCGGAACCCCGTGAGGGCCAAGTTCTTGAGAAGCTCACAGCCCAAGCCCCCGGCGCCCACAACCAACACTTTGGCGCTCTGGAGGGCTGTGGCGGCGTCTTGAGCGCTGTACTCGTCAGGAACTTCGTTGTAGGGACCTACAACCTCAAGAAGTGGCGCTATGGACGAAAGATCACGGTACGTCATGGAATAAGGCAGGGGTCTTGGGATCGGTTGCAGCTGGCGGCTGGCGCTGAATCGCGCTCGATCTTGAAGGCTGCGCGCACATCTGCAACAATCGGCCATATACAGGACACACACCATTCAATTATAATCACACCTTACGGCTCTAAAATACCTTTATATTGTAGCTATCTATTCCTTATGTTTCTTTGCCGGTCGGGGAACGGGCGGCATTCCTATCCGTTTACCCAAATTGGCTCCATCTGAAGTCGCTGACGGAATCAGTTGGCTGGGATTGAGAGGATTGGATCGTGTAGTATGTTTAAGATGGTTTCCCGGCAGCTGGCTGTTTCTCACTGGATTGGTACTTGGGGTGGCCACATCGGTCCGTTTGACGGGCATGGACTTATTTGGATCAATGGTACGTCTGATATTCGGCGAAATGAACTTGGGATCAAACTGTGGAAGCTTGGTGACGTCTGCTGGGGCTTGCTGGAGCGCATCTGCACCTTTGGCACTCACAAACACGGGAAATGACACTTTCGAAACATCGGGTGCACTCGGTACGGCCTGCTGGCGGGCCCGCTCTTGCGAAAACACCAAATCTTCTTCCATGATATCGTCGCTAAAGAGAAATGAATCTTCAAATTCTTCTTCTTTGGGCGATTCGTGCACGCGTTGGACTTGGGTAGTTTGATTCTGGTTCTGATTTTGGTTGTGGTTGTGGTTTTGATTCTGATTCTGATTCTGATTCTGTTTGTGAGCTTGTGCTGGTGGTGCTGGGGCATTATTTGGTAAAGTATGGTTTTGTGGGGCCTTTTGTGCAGAAGGTACCTCAACTCCATTCAGCTGGTTAGTCGACGTATCTGGTATAGTCACTCTAATAGTATCTCGTTTTCTTCTTTCTCTCTCCAACAACAATGGATCACGGTAGAAATCCACGTCGTCCATCTCGGGTTTCGGAAGCCCCAACTTCTGGATCTTGGAAATAATCGTCTTGTCGTACAAACAGTTACCAAGAACATTGCCAAAACACCGCAAACACCGCTTGACACCGTCGGTAAAAGCTTCTTTCTTGCACTTTTCAAAGGCCATGGCCTTACTTTTTGCGTTATCGATGTATCCGTAGCCAAAATCTTCGTGGTACGTGCCGTCTTTGATGGTGACCCGCACCACCACCGATAATCCCATCGAGAAGCGGCCCGAGTTGCCGTGGGTGTCAAAGTAGTCGACCTGGGTGCTGATGAGTTCGGAGTTCCAGCCGTTGAAGCCAAAAATGTCGTTGGCGAGATTGAGGGCCTTCCATCCTTCAATGTACGACACTTTGGTTCCAGAGCCGCCCGGACGGAAACTGACGTACTCGGGCCCCAAGACCTTGTCTAGCAACAGCTGGATGCGCGTGTGTTCGTCAGCAGTGTATGGCACGGGCTTGAAAACACGCTGGGAGGCGCTTGGATGTGGCCGAAACGCATTGGAGGCTGCTGCCAGCCGGTTCTGGTTGGGGTTGTGACCGTTCATTGCTGTGTTCAAAGAAGAGTGGTGCAAGTGAGTACGCGTTGTTGGCTGCCACTGGCGCGCGGCAGAGAAAAACATCGCCACAAAATTACCGACGCTACCCATCCGCACCAGAGTGTCATCGCCAGACATGCCATGACGACCAAGTCGATCTTAAAATCGCCTACATCGTCACCAAAGAAGCCCGTGGCACCAGTTAGACCAACAAGTGCGCTCCAACACACGATCGTGCGTCTGGAGGGCCGTCTCGTTGTGCGACTCCAGCTCCCAGCAGGGTTCTTGGTCAAGCGGAAGACAGCAGAAAAGCGTCACAGCAACACACTCACACGTGAGCGTCAGATTTTGGCCTACAAAGAATGGACATTACGTGAAGACCGCCAAAAACGGTACAACAGTCGCCATTCCGATGGGCTGTCTGTTCCGCTGAGTCCCATCAGTCCGCACAAACGGGTCAGTTTTGCCGCGACGCGCACCACCACCAATAACAATAACTAAGTAACGTTTATTTCTAATATACAATTCACACATCCAAGCTCGAGATCAAGGTGATGTTGTCGCCCTTGAGCAATATACGGCCCAAGTCGTGCTTGTGGCCGTTTTCCGTGTTGACTTCGACCGCCTCGTCGATGACGACATTCATAAACTCGTCAAAGCCCCGGATCTTGCCCTGGATCCGCAGCTGTGTCTGTTCGTACAACCAGATCGTCACGTCCGACTGCTGCTGCAAGTACTTGAAGATCAAGTTGATGGGCGGAACGTTCGACTTCTTAGCACGCGACGACATATGGCAACAGCACTCGTTGTTTAAGCAAAATGTTTAGTCGATGGAGCTGCGCGTAATATATACAGGAAACCATCTTACCAACTCTAAACCCACACACATCGGCTGGTCTGCTCCATGGAACTCAAACCGCTCTTTATTCAATGGCTTGAAGAAGTGGCAGCAGAGGCTACAAAGCGTGGACTGAAAGCTGCTCTTCTCTACAACCGCATTGTCGATAAACTCCGCCATTTTGAGCCACCAATCGAAGACCCCAAAACACTCAAGCTGATCCCATTCATTGGTGCCAAAACAGTCGATCTCCTCACCAAGAAGTTGAAAGCACACTGCAACGAGCAAAATGTACCGGTTCCAGCGGCATTTGACACGCCTGCGGTTGTTCTACTGCCTACAAAGCGCACATTACCTCGAACATCACGAAAACGAACTTATGTCCCTAGACACCGATCGGGCGGCTATGCGATCTTGATAGCGCTATATCTTCGTGACAAACAACGCCACGGACTCAACAAGACCGAAATCATCAAAATAGCAGCTCCATTCGCCGATAAATCGTTCACTTCCAACCCTAACGGTAACGATTTCCATTCGGCATGGACGTCCATCAAAGTCCTTCTCAAAAATGACCTTGTTGAAGTCACAGGAAGGTCACCCAAACTATACTTTCTTACTGAAGAGGGAACTGTGCTTGCACAGAGACTAAAGGAAACTGCCAACGTTGAATCTTCCCCGATACGACATACGCACCCTGACACATCGTACGATAACCACGAATTGGTGTCAGAAACATCAGCTATTGAAAACATTCACGACGTGAAAAACAGAAAACTTGCAGGAACAAAGTACGACGTCTGGACGTCTACAGAGTACGACATTATTCTTCTCATAGATACAAGAGAAGTACGGTCGCAGCAAGATCGAGACTACTTTCAGAACCGTCTTGAACTACTCCACGTCAGCTGTGAAGTACGGGCTCTCACTGTTGGAGATACGCTCTGGATAGCTCGTCACAAACAGACCAAAAAGGAAGTGGTGCTAAACTATATTTGCGAGAGAAAGAAACTTGACGATCTTGCTCTGTCGATTCGAGACGGCCGGTTCCAAGAACAAAAGAATAGACTCAAGAAATCAGGCATGAAACACTTCTACTACCTTGTAGAAGAAGCAGGTTTGGACAAGGTCGGTGACATGATGGACTCGGTGCGCACTGCCATGGCACTGACAATAACGGTATCTGAGTTTTATCTACGCAGATTCAAAGATATCGACGAAACAGTGATGTTTCTTGCTTCAACAACCCTGGTAATAAAAGACCAGCTAAAGCAAACCAAACTCATTGTCCTACGTCCGCGGTCCATCGACTCTCAGAATGAGTACAGCGACCTCCTCAAGCAATTTCGTCAGTATTTCGAAGCAAGACTGACACCTTACGAATGCGTTCATGCGTTTGAATCGTTCCAAGAACTGCTAGCCAAGACAAATATGATGTCAGTCAAAGAAATGTTCATTCTTATGCTAATGGCCGTGAGAGGTGTCTCGTTGGAAAGAGCAATTGCTCTACAGACACGATTTCCGACCCCCAAACTGTTACTTGAATACTACCATGTTACTCATAAAGATGCATCTGTTGAAGAAAAGAAGAAGCTTTTGGTCAACGAATTTAAGCTGTTTGTGGGCAATAAAAAGATTGGCAAGGTTTGCCTGGAAAACATCTATGAAGTTTGGGGACGGCCATAAATATCTATAATTTTTGCAACCCAGGTCGTGCACGACCTAAGTACTGTGCACCTGCATATATTTATTTTTAAAATGTATACCAAAAAAAATTTCACCAAAGTTCACCAGTATCAAAAGTCAATGGGGAAAGGAGTATTTAAACACGGAGGCAAGTCCGGTATCTTGCCCAAGGTGCGTCCAGTGTTCAAGCGCCATCCAATCAGATCTCTTACCGAAGCCGAATTATCCAAGGAGGCTAAGATCGAGCAAGGGTTTGCTGAAGGTGTTCCATTACCCAAGAGAGCTGGTATCAAGTTCGAACGTGTACCTCCACCCAAGCAAATTGTTAGCGTTGAAGAAAGAATTAGAAAAACCATAGATGAAAGAGTCCCAAAAGATATAGACGAATCCAAACTCAGTAGCGACGAATTATGGCAATTGAAAAGAGACGAGATCCGTCGTGATTACCTTAGACAAGCATACTTGAACGAAGCAGACAGACTAAAGAGACTTGATGAGTACCACGCCAAACAAGAAATCAAGAAGAAGGAATTTGCAAAGTCCCACACCTACGAAGAGTCGCAAGCCGAAAAGTTGACTATTCCTACGCTTGATTCTTACTTAGATGGCCCTATCATGAGACAAAGAACTGAAGAGGAAGAGTTGATCATACAGGAACAAAGACTTTTCAACAGAAAGGCCCAGGAATTGGAAGTCAAGGAAAAGAAAGCAAACGAATTGCTCGAATTATACCACGCAGCTTCCAACTTTATAACAACCGAAGAAGAGTTGGAGTTGGCCATCACTGATGCATTTGAAGTCAACTTTAGCAAGTTTGACGGTAGCCAGAGCATAATAGAGAGCAGATTGGCTTCCACGGGCAGTGGTTACGCCAACATTGAGCACAACGAGAGATTGATTTCCGACCAAGTTTTGGGTGAAATCAACGGTAAGCCCGGTTTGAAGACCATTAAGGATACGGTGAGTGGTGAGATCGAAAGATTGAAGAGAGAAGCTCAATTGAAGGTGAATGAAAACAACTAGTGTATATAGGAGTGTCAACATGTAAAAAGCCAAATAAACAAAGTGCATGTTTTTGAAATATAAACTGTAAAAAAGCAGCCCTACCGAATCCATCACAACAAAAAAATACCCATACATAAACCAAACCTCTACACCATAGCATGCCTACAAATACTACATACGAGTACTATTTCGGCAAGGTTTTGTCCAAGCGGATGCGCTTTGTGCGGAATATCTGTATTTTGGCATCAATTCTTTTTTCCATCACATTGAGCTTGCCGTTTGGCCATATTTGGTTCCATGTCATGATGTTGGCGGTAAGAGTACCTGCTCTCTTTGGAGCCTTCATATTGGTCCAGCGTGCCCGTCAAAGGTTCCTGACAGTGGAATTCTCCACCCAACGTGCATTGGCATCACAGATTTACCACACGGCTTTTTCAGCCGTGTTTGTGAAGAACACGGTGCATTATGTGCTATCAGCATTGATCGTGCATGGCGTGTATTTTTCCGATGCCAGATACGACTACTACGTCATTTCCAAAGAATACCGCAAGAGACCATTGGTCAATGATCAGTGGGTGTTTTTCTGGTTTAGTTCAATCTTCCTTGGTGTCATTTACCTGGCCCATCACTTGACATTGAGAAGAAATAGATTGATTTTCCGCTACGGTGTCAGCAAAATTAGACCAGAAGATACATTATTGGCAAAGATACCGCTTCTTTTAGCCAATTCGCTCATTCTCAATGTGTTTTTCTTTGTGGCTTGTCCAATTGTATACTGGTTTTTCAGGCCCTTGATCTACAAGCTTAATGTTGGTTTCCTTCTTTTATTGGGATTGGATACCGGCTTGCCGAAGTTTGGTGTTGATTTCCATACGTTATTTTCCATTTCATTCTTATCTTTCCAGATCTTCTTTGCATGGGAATTAATCAACCACGCGTACAACGTCTACGCTACTGTTGGATGTTTGGATGGAAAGAAGCCAATCAGTACTTATAGTGCTGATCCGATTAATACGCTCCTCTCTGGTTTGCGTAATGTTAAGCCGGATCAACAATTATGCCGCTTAACTGCATTCCAAGAATTAGCATATATTGCCTCTACCAACGATGCTGAAGCAGTGAAGGTGAGAAGTGCAATTTACAGCGCCCATTCGCGTAAGGGGTTTGTGTGGCCCTCCATTTTGGAGGAATGCTCCTTGATAATTAAGGAAACCACCGGCCGCATCAACTACAGAACAGCTTCCGATTTGAACGCATTGAACCAAACCCAACAGAAAATCAAGCAAGAGATCCAAAGTGCCTCGTTACATACCAAAAATGTCGAGGACTCAAACATTTTTGGTAACTCATTTGTATCTGATTCCAGTCCAAAATTACCAAAGCAAGTCCAACCATATTCCACTGAAGCTCCCACCAAAAAGCCATCAAAACTTTATGCCTTGGTCGAGAGACAATTTGTTATTCCTCTCAAGAGCATTACCATTACTTATGCCAAAATCCCAGCCGTCCAGCAAATTGTTCGTGGTTTAGAAGCTACATATAATGGTTACAGGGAAAAGTTTTTGGGATCCTTTATTGGTACTTTTTTCAGAACTACTTTAAAGAGAGATACCGAGGCTCGTGTCATAAATGCTGTCAACTTTGGAAATGCAGTAATTGCCATTTCGAACTTGTTGATTCACTCCATTGAGGAGGACAAACATTCCAACATCAACAACACCCAGATTCGGGATATTTTAGAGCTCTTGGAAAAGCCAATCCGGGCCACCAGCAATTATATTGATTACTTGCCCGCATCCATTTATTTGTCTCCACGCGAAAGCAAGAACCCTGAGCTTACCAAGAACCACTTGATTGGTATACTCCACGATATGGCCATGCACGAATTTTTTCAAATATGTGTCAAATTCAACCATAAGCTCAATGACTTGGTGTTGAATCCAAAAACCTACAAGTTAGCAAAGTTGGTCATTGATGCCGCCATCGCACAGCAACAGCACCAGCAACAAAAGTATCATTAATTCCCTTTTTTTATTGATTTTTTGTTCTTTATACTTGTTCATCGGGGCTATTAGCTCTTCTACTATTGGGCAAGGTATCAAGTAATACCGGTTTGAGAACTTGTTCATCAAACTTGGTGAACCATTTAGCGTGTTCTTCGGCACTAAGGAATGCATTGAGAACACTACCGCTCGGACCAGCTTCAGGAGAGAACAGGGAGTTTCCGTGTGTTGCGGCTCTGCCAGCTAACAAGTCGTCGACATCGCTCGTCAAAAGTTCATCGTCGTCATCCGGCTCAAGATTATTGTTGAGAAGATCGTGGGTTGAACTGCGTGGAGTGGTATTGAACGACCCCAAACTGACGTTAGATTCGTTTCGCGATCTAACTCGGTCAGAAACGTCATCTTTGTATATACCTTTGGAGGAAATGCCAATGTTGCTGGATCGGCTTGGAGGGTATCTTCTGTTTCCCATGGCATTGTTGACTGGTTGGGTAGAAAGAGGGAGTCTTGGTGCTTCGATATCAAATTCGTCGTCGGAGTCAATTGTTTCATCAACAACGCCGACCTTAATGCCCAAGATCTCCAACATAGAGGCAGTAGTTCCTCCAAATAATATAACGGTAAGTACAACAACTACCAAGACTGTAGCAAGCAAAGTCCATTTTGCATCGCCCTGTATGCCCATGGCCAATGCAACACCCACAGCACCTCTTAAACCGGCCCAAAAGATCATCATTTGGTACTTGTGAGAGATTTCATCAGGCAAAGTCTGAGACGAAATACCGCCACTCAAGGTGTTTCTTGTGGTGAACTTTTCAAATCTGGCACGGTACAAAAAGTTGAGGAAGCGTGAAAGCGGGAACACGGCAGACCATCTTGCCACACAGATGGAAATGAAGGTGACAATAATGAGCAACGGAGCAAACACCAATTCGACCTCAGTAAATAACGAAAGACCCAAGTAGATGAAAATAAAGTTTTCTGAGAGTTGGGCGAGCAACTGAAAGATGTACTTTGTTGCAATCTGGGTTCTTCTGGACATGTTGAAGAAGGCATAGTGTTTCAAGGTGATACCACAGAATAACAACGACACAATGCCCGACATGTGGGCACCGTTGGAAAAGAAGTAGGATTCGTACGCAAACAAGAGCACCAAAGAGGTTTCGATTTGAGGATATCTTCTGATATGGGAGTGTTTAAGGATCAATGCCACCAAGATCCCAACAGAAATACCAATAATCGTGGAGATGGTAAAAGACATCAAGAACAAGCCAATACCTTCAAAGAAAGAGGAGAAACGGACCTGGTGGCCATGGAACTTCTGACAAGTTTCAAACATGACAATGGAAATGGCGTCGTTCAAGAGCGATTCTCCAAAAATGATGGTGTACAACTTTGGGTCAACCTTATAAGCGTTGAAAATGGACAAAATGGTGACTGGATCGGTGGCCGACAAAGTAGCACCCACAGCAAGAGCATCAACAAATTCCAACTGGACGCCGTCCAAGCCGAGAGATGTCCACACGTACAAGATACTACCAACAACCATTGCGGAGATAAAAGTGCCTGGAATGGCAAAAGTGAGGATGGAGCCCAAGTTGTGGAAAAAGTTGGCCTGATGTAGTTCGTAGCCTGAACTCAAGATGATGGGTGGTAAGAGGATGTTGAAGAAGTAGGACGAGTTGAACTTGACGGCGTCTTGGATGTAGTGGCCCGGGGAGACACGGATAATGAGGCCGACCACCATACCGTAGAATATGGACAATACTGTTTCGTGAACTGCTTTGATTCTGCGTTGTTGCAAGAAGTAGGACGACCACAATGCCGAACAGAGCAAGAACAACAAGATGAAGAGTGCCCACGACGAGAAGATTTCTTCGGTGACGGGGTTAGGTTCTTCAATCTGGTCATCAGGAGTGGTAACCTCAGGGTCCTCGTCTAGGGATAATGCCCGTTTGACCACCTGTTTGGCCACAAAGAGTGCAATGGAGGACATGGGTTGTGTAGTGGTTGAGTTCGTGTCTTTTTTTGATTTGCGACATATGCAGGGAGTAAAATCCGCAATATTCGATCCGACCAGCGACACTACGCCGAGAGAGACATCACAATTGAGTGTAATAAAATGGGAAGAATGAGAGTAGATGTGTGTTAGTACTGGTGGAATGTACCACACATGGTGCTGATAGGTTTGGACACGCCTTTTGATTTGTTCTTGCATTTGTAGCGTCACCGCGGCTGCAAAGATAAGGATTTTACAGGAGATAGTCCGCGGAAGCGATAGAAAGTGACAGCAACCTAGCTACAGGAAGAAACAACGTATGTTTTGGAAGTTTACATGTTCCACCTGTTTGTTTACAGTTAAACACCCTCTTGCTTTTGCAAGTTCGTTAGCCTATCCCAGTTAGGCAATGCATTCGCGTGGCGCTGCTTTTGTCAATTGTTTGTGTTTTATGTCGCAACTTGTAAAAAGAAATTTTTGCACGTTTACCAGATGATGTTGATGTAAGTTTGTTATTTATCACCAGTTCTTCTTGTGCTTTACGTTCGCTACTTCCCACCAGCACCATGTCGTCTTCGATCAATCCCAACTCTTCGTCGACAAACCTCACTTCGTTCCACCACCCCAAGCCCAACAAGCGCCTAAACCTCGCCAACTACAACCACTACACGTCGTTCCAGTTCCCACTAACACCGCCCGCCTCGTCGTCATCCACACCAGTCAAGGAGAAACAGGCAAAATGGACCACTCCCACTGACCTGACACATACGAAATGGCTCTCGTGGCTGTACTACAAGTCGTTGCTCCCTCCCATCGACGTCAAGATCTCTGTTCTTTGCAGTCTCTGGTACATCTTCTCCATCGTGTCCAATAACTCCACCAAGGCCGTTCTCTTACGCTGGAAGTACCCCGTGACGCTTACAGAGTTCCAGTTTCTCATTAACTCGGCACTTTCGGTCGTTCTCCTTGCGTTGCTTGCGGCCAACCCCAGCTGGGCCACCAAGTTCCCCCGTGGCGTCATCCCACTCCAAACAGAGAAACTGACGCCCATTTCGGTCCGCCAGTTCCTCACTCCCACTCCCTTCATCATCAGCACCACCTTCCCCATGGGCTGCTTCCAGTTTGTAGGCCATCTCACTTCGCACAAGGCCACGTCGCTCATACCCGTTTCCTTGGTCCACACCATCAAGGCGTTGTCTCCATTAATCACAGTCTTGGTCTACCGGACCGTCTACAACATCCCCTACAAGGCCATCACCTACATCACACTTTTCCCCCTCGTTGTTGGTATTATGCTCACTTGCTACAAGAAGAAAAACGCAAACACAACCACATCTTCTTCATACTACTTCATTGGCTTGTCGTATGCCTTTGTATCGATGCTCATCTTTGTTTCCCAAAACATCTTTGCCAAAAAGAGACTCACTCCCGAAGACGAGGTGCTTCCATCGGCTAAAAAATCCCAAAAGCTCGACAAACTCACCATTTTGTGCTACTGCTCGCTCATAGGGTTTGCCTTTACATTCCCCATCTACCTCTTTAGCGAGTTTACCAACGATGTCGTGTCTGTATTCCAGCTCACGCCCTCGGTGTTGTTTCTTATTGCGCTCAATGGCATTTCACATTTCTTGCAGTCGTTGCTAGCGTTCCAGATCTTGGGCCTCTTGTCGCCCATCAACTACTCCATCGCCAACATCTTGAAGCGAATCATTATCATCATCATTGCATTTTTGTGGGAAAACAAGTCCTTTACAAAACTTCAGGCCATTGGCTTGACCCTCACCATCATTGGATTGTACTGTTATGACCGGTTTGGCGCAACACACAAGAGCCACTAATTAATCTGTTGTATGAATATATATTATCATGGTCTTCTTTTTTCTATAAATTTCCTTAATGGCCGGCACCGTCAGCATTCAACATCTTCTTGAAAGTATCACCCAAGGCAACCATGAACACGGTTTGCCAGATACCCAAACCGATTCTTGGAGCCACACCTCTGTACAAGCCCTTGATACCGTTGTTCTTGTAGATGTAAGCAAAGGCCGAGCCCACAGTCAACTTCTTTGGTCTGTTTGGATCGTTGGTCTTGGACTGCATTTCGACTCTGACAACTTCAAGAGGCTGGTTCCAGGCACTCAAACCACCACCAAAGGCAGAGGCAGCAACTTTTTCCAAAGCAGTCAAGCTTTCGGTCTCGGACTTGTTTCCAATCTTACGGATAGTTTGTTCAGCCAATCTCGAAAAAGCAAATCTCGAACCCCAGTTGGTCATCTGTCTGAGGGCCACGGCATTGACACCCTTGTTGATACCTCTGATACCTTCCTTTCTGTAGATTTCCTTAAACACTTGGAACGAGGTTTGGGTAGCCACACCAGCAGCAGCCTGCTTCGATCTGGTGATTTCCACAGTCTTCATACATGTACAGAAACCCATGGTAAGGTAAGACTGCACCAACCCACCGGTGACACCAGCACCCATACCACTGATGAAGGGGTTGAAGCCCAATCTTCTGTACTGGTACTCGGCTTCGGCCGAGACAAAGAGAAGAACGGCACCCTTGGTCGAAGCCTCGATCCAGGCCCATGGAATCAAACCTTGGTAGAAACCGAGGAATCCACCACGCGACCACACTAATCTGGTGGCAGCACCGATGGAGAGCTTTCTGTTGGCAGCCATTGTCGTCTTGATAACTTCCAAAGGCTGACCCAATGTGGTGACCTCGGCCAAGTTGAGGGCACCGCCAAGTGCAATGTTGGCAAAGTTGATTGGCTTTTTCTTGAGTTCCTGGTCAGACGACATGTTTGTGAGCGGCGTGATGTGTCAGTAATGGCTGGCGATCGCGGTGCTTTTATAATCGTGGAGAATTTTGAAGCGATTGTTGGAGATTATTTTTCACCTGTACGGCAGCGAGGCGGCACCATTGCTGCAGTACTGAAGGTGTCCCGGAGATGAGGGGCACCGATGAGGGGCGGAAAATGTAGGAACGAGAAAAAAGACGTTGCGTTTTCAGTGCGCAATATGATAGGCTGCAGATTAGTCTGTGCGAGCATAGCATGCCTGGTCTCGGCTCCGAAAAGTAGCTGTAACTCTAGCCAGCCAATAAGATATTTTCATTACAAACTAGTTGATCCTTCCTTTCTTTGTATGTAGACCATAGAATATCGGCCTTTCCCGGGTCCATACATCAAATGGATCCAGATTAGTCCATATCTCTGCAGCAATACGTGAATTTCCGGAATAAGCCTCGTTGGCGATGTCAAACTACTGCCGTGAGAGAATCAATAATTGGAAACGCACACGACCTTAGGGTGCGACATTATACTTGTGCGACATTCAGTAAATGTCGAAGGCGTCACTTGATCCCGTCTACTCCAGCATAAACTCAACACACTTCCAGCAAAATGGGGCTCAAAAACATGTTTAAAAAGAAGGAACCGACCGAGGACGAAATCAGAGCTGAACTCCAACGGAACGGGATCACTACAAAGACCGCTTCGGGCCGCGAGGAGAAGTTCGGCGCCTTTAAGCAGTATGCCCAGGAACGCAGTACCCAGCGACCAGGAGTCGCTCCAGTCAATCCATATGCCAATGTTGGTGCTGGTGGCGATAATCCATACGGAGCAAAGCCGCAAAGTCAACACCTCGCCACGAATCCTTACGGCCAGAATAGGGGCTCGTCACCATACGGCACTCCAGCGAACCAGAGTACCAACCCGTATGCGAGTCAGAGGCAGTCTCCGTATGGACAAGCTCGGCCAACTGGTACTCCGAACGGAAGCGCATCTACCACAAGCTATGGCTCCAGTACGAACGGTTCCACCAATCCATACGCCAGTCAAAAGCAACAGTCGCCATACGGACAAGCTCGGCAATCTAGTACTCCAAATGGAACATCTACTACAAACGGTTCCACCAATCCGTACGCCAGTGGAACATCGAGAAACGCATACAGCCGACCAACAGCAAGAACCTCTGCACAAGAACGGGACTTCGATACAGAGTCGCTTGACTTGAACCATATTCCATCTAATCAAATGTACGCGAGGACAAAACCAATCAGAAAACCCAACCCTACTACTGTTAGAGAAGACAAGGACGAGGAAGTTGATCTTAACGAGCTTCCTCCAGATTATGACGAGCTCCACATCGATGAAGACCTTCCTGAGGAACAGGAGGTCAATTCGGAAGACGAAGAAGTCGAGGCCATCAAGCAAGATATCCGTTTCATCAAACAAGAATCGGTTGCGCTGACGAGAAACACCCTCAGAATGGCTCAGGAAGCCGATGCTTCCGGTATCAATACGTTGGGGATGTTGGGATCGCAGTCAGAAAGACTCTACAGTGCCGAGCAGAACTTGCTTTTGGCAGACACCCAGTCGCAGATTGCCGAAAATAAAGTGAAGGAATTGAAGAGATTGAACCGGTCGATCTTCGTACCGGCACAGGGCAACCCATTCAACAAGAAGTCGCGGTTGCGTCAGCAGGAAGAGGCCCTCAAGCTGTCCAAGATGCAAGAGAAGTACATGAGAGAGACGAACCGGGCCGAGTTGTTTGCCAGTGAACAGAGAATCAAGCAGGGTATCAGCAACAATGCCACCAGTAGTGAGACACACCAGAAGTACCTGGGAGAACGGTCACTTGCTGCTGCACAGCGGTACCAGTTTGAGCAGGATTCCGAAGACGATGAGATGGAGAAGGAGTTGGCCAGTAACTTGGACCAGATCCAGTTGTATGCGAAAAAGTTGAAGAATTCTGCCAACACCATTGGCCAGGAAGTCGACAGCCAGAACAATAGATTGAAGAAGATTGAAGAGGATGCTGATAGATTGGATATCAATGTTCATATGAACAGTACGCGGTTGAACAACATTAGGTGAAATGTTTCAGCGCTGCGGCCCGATTGGGACACAATAGATCTCACGTGCACCGGTCTCCCAAAAAAAAAAGGAATAAAAGTAATTTAAACATCGTACGAAAAAGAAACTATGTCCGCAAGCCCCATGTGGACACGGGTTTGTAAACAGGAATTCGCGCCGATCGACCATATATGCGATCAGCTTGGCCAATGAGAGTCTGCGGCTTGTGTGTGCTATTTCATTCTGCGTCGCTGTGGTGCGTAATGTCAGCTCACCTTTACGCGCTTACCAACATTTTTTTATGTTGGCCTCGGTCTGATCAGGAGTTGACACCAGCACCACAGGCTGCAAAGCTGAATAGCCATCTCTCATTGGTCAATTCAGCCATCACTGTCGCATTCTACATGTACAGTCACATGGCTCGGCCCGCTCGCTCGGCCAAGAATAACCGCATTTAAACCCAAACCCCTGTTTTGAGCGATTCCCGTAATTTGCCCAAACAATAAAAAATTTTTTGCGACAATCTAATTCCCTATATAAAGCGAATCACATCACCTCTTTTCCCACACTCGTAAGCAGTCTGTTTGTGGGGTCCATCATGTCTTCGTTCCAAACTTCATCTTCGTCCACCGGTGCCAATGCTGGTGCCGCAGCCTCGCCCTCCATCCAAAAGAGAGGCAATGTCGCTACCTTGAACACCTCGTCTGAAAACACCTTCAAGACTGGCTTAACCGCCATTGACACCTACGGTAACGAGTTCAAGGTGCCAGACTACTCCATCAAGGACATCTTGCAGGCCATTCCCGCCCACTGCTACGAAAGAAGAACCTTTGAGTCGTTGTACTACGTCGCTAGAGACATCTTTTGGCTTGGTGTGTTTGGATTCCTTGCCAACAACTACATCCAGTACTTGCCTAACCAGTACCTTCGTTTTGCAGCCTGGGCCGCCTACACCGTTGTCCAAGGGTTGTTTGGTACTGGTTTGTGGGTCTTGGCCCACGAATGTGGCCACTCTGCCTTTTCTGACTACGGCTGGGTCAACGACACCGTTGGCTGGGTCTTGCACTCCTTCTTGATGGTTCCTTACTTCTCCTGGAAATTCTCCCACAGCAAGCACCACAAGGCCACCGGCCACTTGACTAGAGACATGGTTTTCGTTCCAAAGACCAAGGAAGAGTTCCTCAAGAAGCACAATGCCCACGACTTGGAAGACGTTGTTGGTGACTCTCCCATCTACACCTTGTTTACCCTTTTGTTTCAACAAACCTTTGGCTGGATTTTCTACTTGTTTTTAAACGTTTCGGGACAAAAGTACGAAGGTGTTTCCAGATTCAAGGTCAACCACTTCAACCCATCGTCGTTGCTTTTTGAAAAGAGAGACTACAAGTACATTGTGTTGTCTGACATTGGTATTTTGATCCAATCGTTCATCTTGTACACCTGGTACAAGAACTTGGGAGGCTTCCATCTCCTTGTCAACTGGCTCATTCCATACCTCTTTGTCAACCACTGGTTGGTGTTCATCACGTTCTTGCAACACTCCGACCCACAAATGCCACATTACGAAGCCCACCAATGGAACTTTGCTCGTGGTGCTGCTGCCACCATTGACCGTGAGTTTGGCTTTATTGGATCTTATATTTTCCACGACATTATCGAAACACACGTCTTGCACCACTACGTGTCGAGAATCCCATTCTACAATGCTGCCGAGGCCAGTGAAGCCATCAAGAAGGTCATGGGTATCCACTACCAACACAGTGACGAAAACATGTGGGTTTCGCTCTGGAAGTCGGGAAGATGGTGCCAGTATGTTGATGGTAAGGATGGTGTCATGATGTACAGAAACGTCAATGGATACGGCGTAGACCCAAAGAAGGAATAGAGTATATATTAGAATAGAGTTTTCGTTAGCGTATTCCGGGGATTCCAGTGAAGGTTTGGGCACGGTACGTTTCGTACTGAGGAAAGAACTTGACCAAGTAACTCTCTTCAAAGTGGATACGTTTGTTGAAGAAGTTCCACAACACATAGCCACCACCAATGCCCACCATCAAGTTGTTGGTGAAGAGCAGAAGACCAACGAACCACCACCAGAACCCAAAGTACGATGGGTGTCGCGAGAAGCGGTAGATGCCTGTAGTGACCAACTTGTGTGAGTGCTTACGGTCACGTTGGATGTAGTGGTTGAAGGACTCTGCTGCCGTGTACATGGCCAAGCTGCGGCATGTTTGTCCCATCAACACAATGGCCACACCGATGTATTGGAGTGGAGCGATGGAGCCAATGCCAAAGTATCCAACTCGTACCGCGTATTCCACCACAGAAAGAAGGTAGACGGCCCACATATCGCGATCCTCAAGGATAAACGAGTCGTCATCGACGGCAGACGGGTTGTAGATGGCCGTGGTCAAGAACTCGAGGAGATGGTACGTTGCGACAAAGATGCAGAAGCAGTTGATGGTACCAACACGTCCAGAGCCTAGCAAGAGCCACACTGCGTTCGACAGTATCACACCACCAAGCATGAACGCCTTGGCAACCACCTTCACGAGGCTGACCTTGTTTGGGTTGTACATGGTGGTGGAAAATAAGCACGAAAAATTGCACTTGGTTTGAGTGTTCAATGTACAATGTGCACAAGAATCTGCTACCGGAAATCACGGCGGTGGCGCTAGCGTTGGGCAGTGCGGCTGGGGCAGTGGCCACGGTGATGGTCCACAACTGGTACCAAGGCGTTGTTTCCAGGTACACACCATTGATGGTGTATGTGGTGGTGATGGTGGTGTACTTTATGCTTGAGTTTGTGCTGACGTGTGTATCCCAGCCGTCCAAAGTCACCAGCAAGTCGTTCTTGATCTACGGCAACCGTGGCAACGGCACCTTTTGGTTGATGCAGGCGTTTACTGTGTGGGAACACCTTGTGACCAAGCGGTTCTTCAACAAACACGACTACTGCTTGGTCCAAGCAGCAGGGTTGGTGGCGGTTGTGTTTGGGTTGGGTGTACGGGCATGGGCCATGAGAACATGTGGCGAGTCCTTTTCCCATTACATCGAGACGAAACAACGAAGCGGAGCCCAGCTCGTCACTACCGGGATCTATGGCCTTGTTCGCCATCCAGCGTACTTGGGCTTCTGGTGGTTCTGCATCGGGCTCCAGGTCTACATGGGCAACATGGTGAGTCTCATTGTGAGCGTGGTGCTGCTTGCACGGTTCTTTAGTGTCCGCATCGAGTACGAGGAATGGTTTCTTGTGCATCGACTCTACGGCGACGAGTACACCGCGTACCGTGAGCGTGTCGGCGTGTGGATCCCGTTCGTACGTGTCAAGTAGGCTTGTATTTGTATACTCTACAAACTCTTATTCATAAATCTTCTTTTGGTGAACGCCAACCAGTGCTTGCTGGGGCTGTTTTCGTCGTCGGCGTAGACCCTCTTCAACAACCGGTCGGCCAACTCCTGTCTGAACTGCTGCAAATATGACCTCAACAAGTCGGCCTCGTTCTTGTTGGCAGCTGGCTGGTACAACAGGTTCAACGGGAACCCAATGTCGCCCGGTAAACTGAAGCTTTCCAACGACAAACTGTTCAATATCCGGACGGCGTCGCGGTAACTAACGGTCCGGTTCAATTTGGACAAACAGTCGCTGATAAACAAGATCCCGTAGATCAACAAACGGTCAGCAGGACCCTTGATCTCAAAGTTGCGGAAGAACGAATTGGCTCTGAACAAATCCAACGTCTCTTCAATTATGTCATAGTCCTGCTGCGGTGGGTACGAGGGGCCTCTGTACTTGGTGTGTATAGGCAAAAGAGCCATGTTTCCAACCAATCTGGCATCTGCGTTTACTTCTGTCAAAAATGTCGAGTGGTATGCGGGCATTGTGTAGTTGAGGACACCGCTTTTTAGGTGGTAGCTCTGGTTAACTGATCAAGAGTGTGGTCGTTTGGTGGAGGATAAATGTCGCACGCGGATGTCGCGCCCATGTCGTGCCAACGACATTTTTTGGCTCATGCACATAGCCCACTTGGCGACAAATCCGCTGACCGACGGACGAAAAATCGTTCCGGTATGCGGAATGCAAAGAAGAAAGCAGGCGTCGTGGAACAGCCGGATTTCAACACCAGCTCGTCTGGTCGTGGCCAGCACACACACAAGTCCACCAACACCTCAGACATCACACTGAGCCGTGCAGCCAGCTGTTTTCGTAGTAGTAAACTTCCAAGACCCGCCTCTCACCATATCTAACAGTTCTCCACCCCAGCCATAATTCTCGTTCCTTCGAAAATATTTCGCAAATGGTACAAAACCACAGCACAAAATTTCGCTGAAGCAATTATAATAATAATACTCACCACCACCACTCCAATTCCACATACGTTTGTCTTGTAAGTGTGGACTGAGCCTGCCATTTTCCAATCCGATCCGTCCTCTGCGGCTTACACGAAGATCCTCCTGCTACCACCCACGGATCTGTTCCCTTTTTGAACCGAGTGATTCCCCCGTTTTCCACCTATCCACTCGTCCATTACCGCCAAACTACCACACCAATCTCATACTTTCACTCATTCCCACATCCATCCGGAAAGCTTTACCCTTTCCTACTTGATTTGGTGCCCACAGTCATTCTACCTAAAGCATCCGCCTTGCATCTTCCTGTATTTACTTCTTCTCATACTCTATTTTGATCAATGTCGTCATCTGACAATTACACACGGTCCAATGCCTATGCCCCCAGCGGCCATCACAAGCAGGTAAATATCCCTGCCCATTTGCTACCCCAAGCGTTTTTTGATCAGCAACTGAAACAACCGGCCCCGTCTAACCAACCGTACCCTTCACAACAACCACAAACCAACCATGCCTTGCCGCAACGTGCTTATCAACAGCCCCAGCAACAGCCCCAGCAACAACCAATGACCCCTACACACTCGCACTACGCTGGTCAGCCATTCACACCTTCTTTTCAACCCCAAAATCACCAACAACAACCGGTATCCGCCCCCAAACCACCGGCATCTGCTACAAAACCACCCTATCCAGTTTACCAAGACTCAGCTTCCTTTGATCCAAGATCCCAAAGCAGAACGGGCTCGGCTCTGTCGTTGACCTACGACCCTAGTGGTTCGGCACAGTACACGAGGCGTACGGCGTCCCAGGAAATGGCACCACGTCAGCCAACATATCCTCAAAATTACCAACAACTACCACCACAACAACAACAACATCAACAACACCAACCTCCTCAACCGTACCAGCAATATCCTTCCAACGGGTACCAACCAATTGCTCCAGGAGCAGGACAGCAGCCCGCTCAAGCCCAACGTCGTCGCAAGCCTCCTGCTTCCGGTAATTTACCTCCAATTCAAACAAACAAGGTATACAACGAGCAAAGGAGAATTGTATCCACGCCAAACATCCCCAACACATCGAGTCAATCACCAGTGGCATCGCATCCCTCACAAAATGAAAGAACGAGGTCTTTATCTTCCACTTCACTGAAGTACTCTCAGCCTCTGCAACAACGTATGCATACCATTCCGCAAGGACAGGCTCAGCCACAGCAGGATCTTGGCCATAAACCTTCGTCAGCTAGTGGCAACTCACAAGCATCGCACCATACTTTTTCGTTATCGTCGAAATCAAGATCTTTCAGTTCTATCAGCAAACTCTCTTCGTTGTCAACCAAAAAATTCAACTCTTCAACTTCATTGGCCAATAACGGTAAGTTAGATCGAGTAGCAACAGTGGGATCACTGTCCACAAAGACTCTCGTGTCGCTTCCCAAGGGCCCTGCAATTTATCCAGCATTGTTATCCGAAGTCGCCAAGGCATTCAAGGAAGCCGTAATTTTGACTATCAATACCAAAGACGGGTTGGAGTACCACGATACATTCACCGGTAAATTGTCGGTAGACATCATCTGCCGGGCTATCAGAACAAATGATCGTAACTTGGCATTGTTATTGGGAAGATCCTTGGATGCCCAAAAGTTTTTTCATGATGTGACTTATAATCACAGATTAAGAGATTCAGTTCAAGAGGTTTATGCATTCAACCATGTATATAGCGATGTTCAGTTTTATCACGAAGATGGCACCAATGGCAGCAATAACAACTCCAAACATGGTTCCTTTGTTGATCCCAGCCAGGCCCAGCTTCAGCAGACCATTCAAGATCAAGTCTTGCAGCAACAGTTACCTTCGCACGCCAACCAGCCAATTGGCGACATCAATCCGCATGTTGACAGTACCACGTCACTCTACAATATGAACAATCCGCAAAAGGAGCTCTCTGCCACTCAACAAACCGGAGTCAATGGTGTGTTTACCATTTTAACTGACTGTTATTCTCCAACGTGTACTAGAAACAAGCTTTGTTACAGTATTGCCTGTCCTAGGAGACTTGAGCAACAAGCACGTCTAAACATGAAGCCACAAGGTGGTTTGAAACGTGCTGTTTCGAGATTGTCCTTGCATGAGATTGAAGAGACAAAGACGCTTTGGCATGAAACTGTTCCGAAATCAGTATTGGATAAACTTGACAAGATGGAAAAAATGAGACAGGAATTGATTTACGAGTTTATATACACGGAAAGGGATTATGTCAAAGACTTGGAGTTTATGACGGACTTTTACATCTTGCCATTAAGGAACCCAGCCAACAACATTATTCCAGAACACCAAAGAGACACTTTTATTCATACCGTTTTTGGAGGAGTTGGTGATTTATTGAGATTGGCCAAAAGTCTTAGTGAAGCCTTGACGAGAAGACAACAGCAACAGAAGCCTGTGATTGAAAAATTGGGAGACATATTTTTGGAATACGTTGTCAATTTCGAGCCTTTTATTCGGTACTCGGGTAATAAAGTTTTTGCTAGTTTTGAACATGAGAGACAGCAACAAGTCAACATGAAATATGCTAGGTTCTTGGATACCATTGAAAAGAAGCCCGAATCAAGGAAACAGGATTTGTCTTCCTTCTTGATTAAAGGTGTGCAAAGACCTGCAAGATACCAATTGTTACTAGGAGGAATCTTGAAAAACACCAAGCCTGAGTCGCCAGATTATAAGAATTTGGTAAAAGCGAAGGAAGAGATTGAAAAAGTGTTGGTCAAAATCAATATTCAAACTGGTGAAAGTACCGATCGTCACAAGGTCATGGTCTTGCATAGACTTTTAGGGAAGCAAACTTTGGAAAACAAGTACAACTTTAAGTTGTCTTACAACAATAAGATTATTTATCAGGTCACCTTAAACCGGAAGAGGGACAATGAGAAAATCGATTTGTATCTATTTGAGCATGCATTGTTATTGGTGAAGCACAAGATTCAAAACAAGCGTGAACAACACAAGGTGTTTGAAAAACCAATATACTTGCCGTTGGTATTTGTCAATAGTGGAATTGAGATCCCTTCCGTGAGGTCTATCTTGAACAATAGATTCCGTGGTTCGTTGGTTTCGGATACTGGACTCAAAAACAAACCAGAGTCAACAGCATATGTTGGAGGAAGTGCTAGCACCAACGCCAAGTTGCCATTGAATTTCTTGGGGTTGGGCAGTAATCAAGTTCATGCATCATTATACGCGGAGGATGTCACCATTCAGAATCAAGTGTTGCAACAAATCCACAATCAGCAGAAGAAATTGATTGAACAAAATGACTTGTTTTCCGTTTACAAATACGAAACTAGAAGGTTCCACGGCAACAATAAAATCAACTGTGCCGTGCCTTGCTATGGTGGTAAGAAATTGTTGTACGGTACTGATTCCGGGGTTTGGGTCTCTACCGTTCGTTCTATCAATGCCACGTCCAATGAAAAGATTTGTTCTGACCCCACCATGGTTATCAGCAAGACTTATGTTACTCAAATTGAAGTTTTGGTTGAATATTCAAAGTTATTGGTGTTAAGTGACAAGGGTTTGTACGAATTTGACTTGTCATGTACCGACTCCTTGGACCACGCCAAAAACACGAGATCTG
Source organism: Teunomyces funiuensis (assembly GCA_030558095.1). Classification (NCBI taxonomy): domain Eukaryota; kingdom Fungi; phylum Ascomycota; class Pichiomycetes; order Serinales; family Debaryomycetaceae; genus Teunomyces; species Teunomyces funiuensis. Next base: position 109,498 of record JAJMRW010000002.1, read on the forward strand.
GAAAATTAATCTTGAATCACATTTCGTTCTTCAAGGTTGGTGTCTGTGATGGTAGGTTGTTGGTTTGTGGAGCTAAGACTGGTAGCACACATTCCATTTGTATCATTGAGCCAACGAATCCATTTGACAAAAACAACCAGAGAAACAAGAACAAAAAGTATGAAATTCAAGAAGTTTCCTTCAGTTCTGACCCCGTTTCCATTTCGTTTATGAAATCGAGACTTTGCATTGGATGTACCAAGGGCTTTGAGATTCTCTCCTTGGATACGCCAAGAGGTAGAAAGGAGCCTATTTTGGATGAGGCTGATCCTTCGTTGGATTTTGCTACCCAAAGAGAATCGGTGACACCAATGAGTATCCACAAATTGGGAAGCGATTTCTTGTTGTGTTACGCTGAGTTTGTTTTCTTGGTTAACCGGAACGGTTGGCGAACCAACCATGACTGGCACTTGTTTTGGGAGGGTAACCCTCAGAATGTGGCCTTGTTCTTCCCATACTTGTTGTCATTCGAACCTGGTTTTATTGAGGTTAGAGATTTGCACTCGACTAATCTTTTACGTGCATTGGTTGGCGAGAACATTCGGTTCTTACATTCGAATGAACATGAAGCAATGTATGCGTGTGAGGAGAACGGGTACGATATCATTGTTTCTATTGACTTTTTGAACTTGAAACCAAAACCCGCTTAGGAGTCTGTTATTACTATTATTATTACTATTATTATTATATTACATGTTATTATTACTTTCACGCTCGCACCAGACAGGTTTCAAGCTAAATATACACCTTGTATTTGAAAAATTCGTTTCACATGGGGAAATGGCAACCTGTAACCCACCGCGCTTTTACATGTTAGCGACACGTAAAAATTTTGTGTCTGCGGACGGACGACTCGCCAACGCCCACATATAAACATAAATAATACTCACTTCGCAGGCTTAACAGAACTTGTGTAGTAGTCTTTTTTTTTGGAACAGATGTCGAACTCCATTATTGAAATAGCTAGGCCTTCCGTTGAAAGGCCGTTTGGCTTGCATTTGTGGCCAATTTTCAGCTTTGTTTTTGAAAAGTTCATTGGCTACCCTGCTGAAGACTTTGAGTTTATTTATCACAAGACCTTCTTGGCCAACGGCTATCATGCCATCAGCATTATCATTGGCTACTACATTGTCATCTTTGGTGGTCGTTTTGTTTTGGCCAAGTTGAAGGCTCCTGCTTTCAAGTTGAACTTTTTGTTCCAGTTGCATAACATTGTTTTAACCTTGATCTCGGGTGTTTTGTTGTTGTTGTGTATTGAACAATTGGTTCCTATCTTGTACCACCACGGTTTGTTCTATGCCATCTGTCACAAGAACTCGTTTGCTCCTAAGTTGGTTACCTTGTACTACTTGAACTACTTGACCAAGTACCTCGAGTTGATTGACACTGTCTTTTTGGTCTTGAAGAAGAAGAAGTTGTTGTTCTTGCATACCTACCACCACGGTGCCACTGCCTTGTTGTGTTACACCCAGTTGACCGGCTCTACTTCTGTCGAGTGGGTCCCAATCACCTTGAACTTGGCTGTCCACGTCGTTATGTACTGGTACTACTTCTTGAGTGCTAGAGGTATCAGAGTGTGGTGGAAAGAATGGGTCACCCGTTTCCAAATCATTCAATTCTTGATTGACTTGGTTTTTGTCTACTTTGCCACTTACACCCACTACGCCTTCAGATACTTCCCTTCGTTACCTCACATTGGTGACTGTCACGGTTCTGAATTGGCTGCTGCTTATGGTTACTTGATTTTGACCAGTTACTTGCTTTTGTTCATTTCGTTCTACATTAAGGTCTACAAAACCAAGAGTTCGAAGAAGGCTGCTCCAGCTTCTGCTGCTAAGGAATCCTCTGCTAAGTCCACCGGTGTTGAAGAAGGTTCCACCAAGGTCAGATCCAGAAAGGCTTAATTATATACTGGACCATCTAATAAGACTAAGCTCGTGTGAGAGTATTTAATTAATTATTATTAAAGTTGTTAGGCTCGAACAAATATATTATGCTTAATTTTGTGTTTTTTTCACCAATTCTTAGAAAATTCTATAATTAATTTTAAGCTATGCCATAAAATATAGCATATATAAAAGACACATTTAAGCATATCTTCTTTCACCACTTGTACAATTTATTAAGTGACTTTGGTGTTGATAATTTGTTCTGCATCAAGTTTTGATATGTTGATAACTATGTTCTGCCACTAATGAAGAAAAAGAATAAAAAGGGCAGGAATTGTGTCCCGCTATTCTTTCTTTCTCTACACATAACATGAATCCAAGCTTTTCTGACTTTTATCAGGAGCTCGGTCTCAATGAGGACGATGCTTCTCTAAGGTTTCCCTTGCAAGATTTGTTCGTACCAGATGTTCCAGCTCTCACTGAGGCGGATTTCGCAGCCATTTTAAGTGGCAGTGGAGACCCCGAGTCTGAGCCCAAGGTTCCGTTTATGGACTATTTTGCCAATCCTGGCCTGGAACTATTACTTGACGACAGTTTTGCCTTCAACAACAACTTTTCGCTTGACGATAATTTTTTGAGTGATGAATTAATTGAAAGCAATATTGAGACTCAACAAAATGAAGTTAGAGCATTGCTGCCACTTAATACCGAGTTTAATCTTGAGCCTCCACAGTCGTTGTTCACATACAGCTTTAATGAATACAAGACAGAAAATCCACCAGTGAAAGAGGAATCAAGTTCCCGTTCCCGGTCATCATCTGCTGATTCAATCCAAGTATTCAAGAAGCATAAAAAGACACAAGTTGATCTGCGTTTCCAAGTGATTGATAATGGAAAAGTCCAAGTTACCCTTTCACACGATGAAACCACAATTGCCTGTCTTGAATGTTCCATTGACTACCATGGATACACCGGTACAATTACCAAAGTCACTGTTGGCCTGCCATTATTGATCAACACGTTGAAGCAAGCGCCAATTTCGGTCATGCCACCAAGTCTCAAGTATCTTTACTCGAGCTCCAACGATATCTCGTGTATCCACCAGCGAGTCAAGTACGAGAGGGATATCAGTGAGCTTCATGGAACCGTGACTAACGTGATCTACAAGGCAAGCTCAGTGTTTGGAATGGATTCGCCATACGAGCCACAGTACTACAGGTTTGAGTTGGACCTGGAGGGTGAGCGACTCAACGAGAGTAAGTGTGGTCTTTGTGCGTACTGTGAGGATGTACGTTTTCTTCCATTCAAGAACTCGTCGTATCTTTCACATATGACGTTGGCCCACGGGATCTTCTCCAACAACTACCTTACGCCCGAAGGTCTGAACTATGGTCAGTACCACGTAAGTAAGAAAGAGAAGTCGCGGTCCAAGTACAAGAAAGAGGTGAGATTACGCGAGGTCGACGCTATTATGTGTCCCATTTGTTCTGAGGTCATTGAAGTTGGCTGTTGGAGCATGAAGTCCAACAAGTTGCTCAGCTACTTCCGTCACTTCAAGAATATGCATGGAGACGACACCACCAAGCCAGAAATGGCAGTACAGCACCCTCCTGTCAGGGCACGGGGCCGTACACTTCATATATTGGATTAGTAGTAAATCAGACATATTTTTTTTTGAAAACTGGATGCGAAATGTTTATCGCCGCTTTGGGAAGGTTGCCGAATTACATAAGCCTCGCTAGGGTATAGAGTAAGCGCTTTCCGACGGCATGAATTTTCGGATTTGGGCGGAGCGGATAAAACAAAATCTTTTTTTGCTGTCCGGACAAGAAGGGGGGATCAGGGCAAACTTCAGGGTATTGCTGGATTTGGACGACGTGAGCGCGCGGCCCGCAGGAGGGTGGCTCCATACGCAAATCACAAAGGATTGGCGTGTACCCCTATTCCATTTAAGACGGGGATGTCGGCAATAAAAATCGGGACGAAATTTGATTTCAAAGAGCTGTTGCCAATAGGCCCAGCCGCAAGCAACTGCCGTTTCAAGGAAGGGCAAATCAATGGAGGTTCTACGCTGGTGAGATAGCAACCGTGCGGCAGTGCGTGCCAAGTATATGACAACAACTAAACCAATAAACAAACCAACAAAGAAACAAAGAACAGCAACCAGTGTAGCCAAGCCGGGTCGGCTACAGGCGATGTTGCACCGCCGCAATCCGGTATTTTAGTCTGAATAAGCTTTGGCATACGCATCCGGACATCACCGCGACACTTTGGGTTTTTTTGTCGGACAGCCTACATTAGTAATTTTTAGAAAAAACGAGGCACGGCTGATGTAATAGCTGCCGTGGGGTCCGCAACTGGCGCGCGCCGGCGCAAATTGTTGGCGGCTGTGGGAAGCACCTTCGGCTGTTTAGGGCCAGCAAAATGCCGTGGTCTACGCGACAAGGCTTGTGTCAGCTGGTTGACTTACTTGACTGTGTACAATAGCAATCTCCAGCGGTGGGCACGGCACTGTTGGGCTGCGGAGATACTCTGACATCCGAAGTTTACTCCGTGCATCGATTCAGTGGCTGCCATTCCCGATTACTAAGGTGTATATTTTTTTTTTTCTGAGCGCTTTCGTTTCGCAATAGGAGAAAATTCGTACACGGCTGAATGCGTGGATAGTTGTCGATCCGCCTCTCCGCGAGTTCCGCCATATGTTTGCACGGTCCGAATCCCGTCTATATCCACCTGACGTTTGCCACCATGGGATGGCGGTGGCCACAAGCCGGACGACGCATGTGTCAGCCATTTGTTTGGATTTGGTGGCACATTTTATTTCTTTTGTCTTCACCGGAGTTAATTCCAGTTTATAGCCGTTGAGTATGACGTTTTGCCGCTTCCTGTGGTTCCGGCGAACCCCGCCTGCATCCAAGCCTTAGCAAATTTTATATATATATATATCGACCGGGCTCCGGCTGAGCAAGCTCGCTAACCGATTAGCTTCGCCTTTTCTCCTCCACCAAGCCTGCCACCGTAACAGTACCACCCTTCTCTTATGACGGAAACCATGTCAAATAAGCCTCAATACTCCTTACCTTCCATACGTTCCTTGCTGTTGGAGTTACCTAGCTTGGGCCAACAACCGCCTGCCGCCACCCCAGTCCAGGCCAGCCACTATACCTTGCCACCACTCTTTCAAAACACACTCCCAACCTACTTGCCCACTCCAGTGTCGTCCCAGCAGCAATACCAACACACCTACTTGCCGCAGCCCAGAACGGCGTCGTTGTTGGTTCCCCACAACCAAGAACCCACCACCAACACAAGTTACTTGATCAGCCCCATCTCGTCACCCAACTCAAAGGTCAAGTTGGAAGAAACGGTGGCCGAAAAGATTTACGAGGCCACGAGACGGTCTTCTTCCTCCGACCACTCGGCGTCGGATACTTCGCCTCTTTCGCCCGTCAGCAACCACCACGAGTCCGAGTCCGATTCAGCAACGAAGAAGACCTGGAAACCTCGCAAAAAGAGACAATGTCCCGAGTGCAAGTTGTACTTTTCCAACTTGGCCACCCACAAGTCGACGCACTTGAAGCCCACGTCACGTCCTCACATTTGCAAGTACTGCGACAGAGGCTTTGCACGCCCCAACGACTTGTTCAGACACGTTAAGTGCCACTGGAAGGAAATTGGCAGCGACAAGGGCCAGTTCAAGTGCCCTTTCAAAAGCATAGACGAGGCTGAATCGGTTCAATCCGACGACGAGTCGAAGGAATCAACCGACCATTGTTGCCACAACACAGGCATCTTTTCACGCTGTGATACCTTCAAGAACCATCTCAAGGCTATCCACTTCCAGTACCCCAACGGAACCAAAAAGGACCAACGCACAAAGGTACCGGGCTGGTGCAGGCTGTGCCAGCAAGAATTCCGTAACGTTGACGACTGGATGAACAATCACATCGAAAAGAATGAGTGTCCCCACGCCGTCAACTTGATGAAAAAGAACCAATCATAAATCTACCACCACTACATAGCGCATACTTCTTTACTTCTCTTCCTCATCTCTTTTCTTTGGGTTTTTAATGAATCATGACTCGGTTTTACTTGTTTTGTCTCTGTAGGCGCATTTTTCATGTGCAATTTATCGCCGCGCCTCGGCATCGGCCCAAGTTTCTCACTCTGGCCCGAAAAAAATGCCCTATTCTTTTATCTTACTTTGTTCATCAATTGAGCCCCCCGACGTTGCATCCATGTTGAAAACCGTTGCAAAGTACGCAGCTCTTGCGTTCATCTTATCCACATACAAGACATTGCCCTTTGCGTACTTTGTACGTTTCTATTCCAAGATTGCCGGATGGTACTTGCAGAAAAGCAAGTTTGTCTCGCAAAACAGAACCAATACCTATGGTATCACCGGCGAAACCAATAAAAGAGACTTGTTCCGCCAGATTAGCATTGATACATATGTATCGCCACTCGAAATCGACTTCTACTTGCACAAGTCCAACTCGACCTACTTCATCGACTTGGATATAGCCAGAACCCAAATGGTGATGCAAGTTTTCCAGAAATTGTTCTTCAACTACTACGACAACGTTCATGGCGATTTCAAGTCGGCACTGTTAGGCAACGTCCCATACGTTCCTTTAGCTTCTGTCCAATGTCTGTTTAAACGTGAATTGAAGCCATTTCAATCGTTCCAGATCCGCTCCAGGGTCTTGGCCTGGGACAAAAAATGGCTCTTTGTCCTTTCCAAGTTTGTCACAAAGGGTGACAAGCTCCATGCATATGCCATCACCAAGTATGTGTTCAAGAAGAAGGGTAGAATCACCATAACCCCTGAAGAAATGATCAAGGAATGTGGCTTATGGAACGAACAGGTTGTTGCTGAAAACGAAAAGTACTACCCTCTCGTGGCCTACATGGCTGATGTCGAAGACCTCGAAGCCATCTGTAATGATTTGTGAGACTTATTTCTAGAAATAACGATAGATTTTGAATACAAATATATATATTTATGCCAACCCAAACCCAACATGTCCTTCAGTAATAGCTAGCAACAACGAACCTCTCAATGTTTCGTATGTCTCGTAAGCAGGCAAATCGATTTGGTTGAAACATGTGTGTGACGACGGTAACCGGTCAAGCGATCCATAATCACGATGGATTGAGAATTTGCACATACCATTGGCACCACTCAACTCCTTGAATCCGTTCAATGGAACTTTAGATGTACCTGTTGCAAACTGCAACAACTTGGCCCTTTCTTCATTATCAAAAGACTTCACAGCTCTCCAGAACCACTGAATTTGTAACGACGATGGCGAATAGTTGTTATACGTTGTGTTATTCTGCCAGTCGCTCACATTGATATCTGGCAAACCTGAAATTAAAAGCTCCAACTCTTGCTCGTCAAAGATAGCTACGAGGTCCTTTGGAATTATTTCATGGAATCCAATCAAAAAGTTGTCCATTTGCTCAGCCACAGACGTCTGCAACCGATATTCGACAACCTTCTTCACATATCCCTGCTTGTTCTCCTCCGTGACGGGAATGTCTCTTCCACCAGGAATCAAATCAATAATCTTGTGTTCACCGTAATCATCAGTTTCGACAGAGAAATCTTCAGTGATGACATCGGTAATGTCATTCTCCAACATCCACATCAAACTCTTGAAGTATTCCAAATCCAATGTTTCCATATCTTTCAACGATACTCCTCTTCCTAAAATACGCTTGTAAACTGCTCTCGAAAAGTGACAGTCAAGGAAGCAGTTGTCATAGATAGCCTTACCAATAATGCGACCAATAAATTTAAAGAACGATAAGTGTTCGGGATTGATGAAGGAGGTTCGGTTTGGATGGAAAGTCGTTTCATCCGAAGCAACAGGTGTAAATAAAGCGTAATCTGGATTAAACATTTGTCTTGAAAGCACCTGGTACCATTCACGAGTGACACCACCAGCATCAACACCAGCTTCTCCTTTAAAGTTCACTTCCAACTTAGAATTTCTAAATTCGTCTTTAGACTTAAAGAATAAAGAACGGTAAGAATCCAAAAAGACTTGATCACGACGAACATTGATAGACAACTTGGAGTTTTCATTCTTTTCGGCATGCAACTTTCTGTCAAAGTAATTCTTCTTGTTATCAAATTCTAAAACCCTTGGATTTCTAACAAGCATACCAAATGGTCCACTCATCAAATTTGGGTTCGTACGAACCATTTGGTTCAAAATCTTCTTATGCTCATCTGTGAAAGAAAAGAACAACCTTTCCAATGGCTCATTGGTGAAATCAATCTTCTTGGCCTCATATTTGAGAACATCTTTGATGTGCAACTCTTTAACCTTGCTGCGCTTACATACCACCATTAAAGCCTCAATCAAAGGCAATAATGCCGTGGAGACTGAAATCAAATCTGGTCTTTCTTCCAACACACGCAAACAATCACTCAAAGATTCCCACAAAGTACCTAAGGACAACTTGTTATACAACAATGTCAATTGACCGCTGCCATCTTTCTTTTCCTTTTCGCTTGACTCAAACATGTAGTCCAAAGCAGTCAAAATTCTCAACAATTTTGCTTGATCCGATGACGGAGCACTAAACTTCGAGAAGGACTTGCTTTCCGTGCTGTAGCGCTGTCCTGCAGAAAACTCAGAAACCAAACTGTTGAGATCTTTAATGATGTTTTGACCCAAAGAAACAGCTTGATCACATAATTCCTGCGAGAAAACTTTTTGAGCATTTTTCATAACTGACATGTTTTGCATAGCACTGATGGTTCTTCTGAAAGTGGTATTGGAACATTCATTTGCAGTCAAAATCTTTATTGTTTGACGGTAGTTTTGCTCGGGAATAACTGGAGGACTGAATGGGGTGGATTTTCCATCTTCGTTTCCTTTGACAATTGCATGTAATGGTCGGGTGGAGATTTGCAATATTCTGGCCAATATATCCATAAAAGTTTGATCCTCCTTGATCAAATTGTTCTCAAGCAATTTCAACAAGTAGTTTATTGGATATTTGTGATCCTTTCCAACTAATTTGTACAGATTCTTGCGATCAACCTTTTTGGAAAGGAAAGGATTCTCATGCTCAGTCAATAAATAGTATCTCAAATGACTATTGCGCTCAATCAAATAGTTGATGGCCTCAATTACTTGGATTCCAATAGTGATTGTAGTAGAACCAAATGGCAATTTATATTGTTTCTTTGTATCCTTTTGTCCACTGGCTCTTCCACATATTTGGGAATAGACTTTTTCAATTGCACGTTGATTTAACAAACCATCGTACAAGATTGCAATCAACAAACCCATAACTTCAATTCTAGTCGGTTTGCTTTTGGTGATGTAAGCCAAAGCTTGGAAAATATGTTCTCTTTGGCTGATACTCAAGGGTGCAAACAATAAACGAATTAACGAGGAAACACCTTGGCGATCAACCAAGGACGTAAAGAAGACCTTCTTGGACTTTTTGGAATCCTTTTTGGAGTCATCTGCTTCATCATCTTCTTGTTCGCTTTCTTCTTCACCAGTTTCATCCTCATAGTCAACATCCCCAAATCCCAGACTTTCCAAATTGGAAAATCTTCTTGCCATTGACTCTTGTTGAAGAATCTCTTCACGAATCTGGTCTGGCAAGGCATCAAGGAAATCAGGATCAATTTCACGAGTATCGTTTCCAGAGGTTACTGCATTTGCTCTCCGTTCTCTAACGTGTTGAGTGAAAACTTCTTCACGCATGTCGTCAGGTAAAGCCTCAAAGAATTCAGGATCGATATCAGTACCACTTATGTCAACTTCACGGTCACCGATGTGTACAAGAACTGGCTCTAAAGGAGCCGATGCAGTACTGGAGTTTTGTTCGCGTTCTCTTTGCTCCTCTTCTTTTCTCTTTCTTTCTTCTTCTAGCTTTTGACGTAACCTTTCATCGCGTTCTCTTTGAAGTTTTTCCGCTTCTTCCTTCCTTTTCCGGTTAATTTGAATACTAGTCTCCTCGATGCGGTTGACAATAGCAGGAATAACACGATAGATTGAGTCAATCTTACTCTTTGAATAAAGCAATTTCATACTGTCAATCCATCTTTCTTTGGTGGATTTAACTAGCGTGTAAGCTGCTAGGTCTTTTGGAGGTTTGTTGAATAACATGACATTACGCAACCACGAGTTACCGATTGAAAGATTGTGCGCATGAGAATCCAAAAAGAAACCATTGCTGGGGCCTCCTAATAAACTCCGTACCAAGGGAGCCAAAGGATCATTATTGTCAACAAGTTCTGCATCTGAATCAATATCACTTTGAGCTTCCGAATCGGAATTCAAGTCTTGTGCATGACGACGACTTTCGCGGTGGCTTGGTGTATCAGTGTCACCTTCGAGTTCAATTTCAAGTTCATCTGCTGATCCGTCTTCAAATTCATTTATCCAGCCGTCCAAAACTTCATCGTCATACTCACTTTCGCCTTCTTCATCAGCAAATTCATAAAAGTCCGAGTATTCGGAATTTGCCCCTTCTTCTTCCTCTTCCTCGGGAGAGCGAAGGGTCAACTCATCAATGATATCAATATCACTAACGCTGTTGTCGGAATCACTCTCATCCTCATCTAACACATCATCTCTATCACCATCCTCGTCTTCAGATATGATTTCATAGCCATCATCCAAAATAAGTTCATCACCTTCTTCATCATCTTCGTCATCGTCGTCAGAGTCAATATCAGACAACCCCGAGGAACCCTCATCAGACTCTGAGATTTCCTCTTCATCCATCAAAACTTCCAATGGACCTTGCTCATTGTAGTACTCCATACTGTCATCTTCGCTGTCAAATTCAGCGTCGTACATACCCAAAGTAGAGTTCCGGAATAAGTCTGGGGTTTCTTCTCTATCGTCAACATCCTCTGGAACAATGTCGTCGTCTTCTTTATCCCCTTGATATTCCTCTTCGAAAATATCCTGGAATTCGGTTTTTGTTTTACCTAACAACGTAAGTGACTTGACAGCGGTCTTCAACACTTTGTCAACATTTGGAAAGTTCAAATCTATTGCAGCAAGAATACCAGTTATTTGAGTAGGAATTTGCTTGTCAATTAAAGCTTTAGCAAGCAAATATTGATCATACTTGGTTGCGTCTTTGTCCAATAATGGCCCTGCAGTTTCACGGAATTTGGCAGAGATAACCAGACCTGTCAAATCAAACAAGTCCATCAACTTACCATAGCGCGCAGACGTCGTGCTATCACTGTTGGCGGAATCTTTCATGATTTTCAGCAAAATATCAACAAAAAACTTTCTGATAAAAGCCATATCAACATTCTCGTCCTTATAGTCCGTAGTATTCGTGTCATTTAAAACTGGCGTAGAAAGCAATGCAAGAATACCCAACTTCACTAACGACGAAATGGCATTCCGTCTTTCATATTCGACTCCCTCATGGTTTTCGAGCAGTCTTGTTGGGACCAATTGGTGAAGGAAAAAGTTCAATGCAGTGGATCTTGGTTTCAACTTTTCATCCACATTATGCTTCTTTGAGAATGTGATGAATTCAAGTTTGGACTCATTGTAGGATCCCAAAAGCTCCACCACTGCTTGCAATAAAAAGCACATGTAAGCAAAATTGGAATTCTTAAACATTTCTGTAGACTTGTCCTTATCTGATTCATTTCCCAGCGAAGTCTTGTCAGTTTTCAGTTCAGATACTGGATCCGAAACCCAGTCCAATCTTGCTGTCTCCATCAATTCAAAAAGTAACGTGTGCAAAATACCAGTTGAAGCAACCACAGATTGAGAGGAAGGTTCCTCTGCATCCGCCATGTCAACATCTTCAGTGTTCTCGTCCTTCTTTAATTTGCAGATTTGGATTCTGCTACTGATAGGAGCAGACCCATCGTAACCAGCAATATAGATGTTTTTTGAAAAAACATCAACATAGGCATCAGGATCACGCAAAACCATTGCTGAAGTATCTTTCAAGCAAGAATGTATATCCCTCTTGGATTTATTTGCGTTGAATAATGATCCAACTCCAACAGCTAAGGAATTCTTGACGATTGCTGGAGTTTCAAAACTTCTTCTAACAAGAATAATAATAGACATCTTGTATTGATCATATTCGTCCTTGTTCTCGGCAAAACTTTTTGGAACTCGAATGAGTGATTTCAACAAGTCAGATTTTGCAATAAGTGAGGAGTATTCATAATCCTTTGCAAATAATATCAAAATTCTGCTGATAACTGACGCAGTTTGCAAGTCCTTGACTTCTGATATTTGTAAAAGACCATTGAATATAGTCTGCTTGGATTCATCGTCAATGATCTGAGGTACAGACTTGTTAGCAAACTGCTTTAAAGTCTCGTGTTCGGACTCTTCCGAAACAGGCATGTCATGATAAAGTAGGATTTGCTCAAGGATAACCAAAGAAGAGACAAAGTACTTTTCTTCGATGGAAACATTCTTCTTAAATTCACCTGCTATGAAGCTGGAAAACTTTTCAAAAATTGTAGTGCTGCTTCGAGAAATTTTGTCGTACTTGAGTAGGTAGCCCAATAATTCAATACTAACTGCAAGTTTATCATTCTTCTTATCATGATTATCAACGCATGCAACGATATAATCAAAGATTTGCTTAACAATCAGCTTAGGGTCAGAAAAAATGAAAACAAACATCTCGGAAATGGGAACAATTGTTTGAGGGAAAAGCTGAGCAACATGTAACCATTCTTCTCCCAAGTTTACTTCACAGTTTTCTCTGACTTTCAGGAGTTCATCAGTCTTTCTGAATTTATGGAAATCAAGGGAAAATTCAGGTTGGTCTGCCTTAAGCGACTCAGCATACTCCTCCCACTCGTCCCTAGTCACATTCATCAGAGAGCAATCGGGCCATGTACCACTTACAATATCTTGTAAATCTAAACCATGCTTGAAAAAGTGTTCGGCCTGCTCTTCAGTCATACCTAAAGATATGAGGTATGCAACTTTTTCACTTGGTGGAGAAACATTACGGATATCCAATGGAACAAGATCAATAGCAGGCTGCTCATTAGCCCCCAGATAAACATGTTTGGAAATCTGAATAAGTTGATCAATTAAAGGTTTAGGAATATTCGAAGCATGTTGTGCATCTGCCGAGGTGAACAATTTGGATTCCTTTCCAATAAGTGTTTCCAACAAATCAAAACCTTCCAACTTTGTTTGCTGTAATAATGCATTGCTTAATTTGAACTCAATATCCTTTCCGTAGCCATCATAAAAGTACAATTTAGCAAAGGAAAAGTTTTGGAGGGATTCAACATCAACAGATTTCGCAATTATCAGTAAAATTTGGTTTAATGCATTCATCAAAATGCTACTCTCATCGGTGCTAATATATTTCAAATCCTTCGTTTTAGCAACAACTTCTGGATCAAGAGTCAATATTTTGTCCCAAATAAAGGTTGCCCAATTTCTTAATTTCTCAAACAATCCATTTTGTAATAAAGAAATAATTAAGGAGATTTGGTTTGTTTGTTTGGACCTTTCCTTCAACATCATCGTTGTTATCACAAAATTGGATAGGACCAATATATAACATGACCTGTAATAATCATTGCTGAAATTTCTGTCAAATGCAGCTGAAAATACTTTGCCGACTTCCAAAGTGATCTCAACAACATCTCTCCGAATTTCGGGCAGATAATCTTGTCTTGGATTGGTACACACTTTCCCAATCGACTTGAAAATCTCCGATATTCTGTACTGAATCCTGCAAACAAAAAATCTAATTTGTTGGGTATTCTTGAATTTGGCGCTTGTTCCTTCTTCCTTGTCAAATTTGAGCTTGGGGTCGACTGCAAAGACGGACACAGGTGGTGAATAGTCGGAAAACTCAGAGATCGAGACAGCCGTCTTTTGAGCGACTTCTGCTGGCAAATTAGACCGAATAACCAATTCTTCAACAGCACATCTTTCAAATAACAATTCAAGGTCTGAAATTGTCTTTAATCCATAACCGCCAAAAACCTCTACCAATAGTTGGACTTTTGCCGAGGACAATTGGTATGTCAGGAAATATTCTGTGCTGAAATCAAGCAAGTTATGAATGATGCTAAACTCTCTTAAAAATTTGGTACCTTTAACTTCATCAAGATTGGCGAAAAAGGATGTCCTATTATCATTAAAGTTCAAAAATTCTTGAATAACGTCTGAATCGAGTCGAGATTTAATTTCGCCAAAGAGGGCTGGAAATCCATACTCTGGCTTTTTATCGTCAAAACATTTGAGCAATACGAACAATGCCGCATTGATTCCATTGGCTGTTGTATAGTCATAAGGGGCTGCAAGTGTGAGGTATGACATCCATGTTTCAAACTTAATCGTGTCTATTATTTCTTGTTCCCATTGGTCTGTTTCAGTAATCATACCATAGATGAAACTGAATGCATTGTCCAAAATTGAGCCATGAGTGTTTCTATCCCAATTGGTTATTTGAGACTGGTCTTTTTCTGTGAAATCAACTGGGGCATCTTTGGATGTATACAAATTTCCTTCTTTCGATGTATAAAAGACAACACCATCCAAACGATCTTTCATGAACAAAACCATGTTTTCAATCAAGTTCTTTGTTTCTTCCAAGATAAGTGGCTTCAAGGCTGGACAATGTCTTGATAATTCATCAAATGAGCTACCAAGATCTAAGGAAGCAAGGGCTTTCACCAATGTCACGGCATACTCCAAATTATAGAAGCTCTTGAAGTAAATAGAAATGGTCTTCTTTTCTTTAACTTTTTTCAATCCTTCATTATTAAGACATATGGCCCCAATGACATCAGCCAAGTTCCGTAATAGCTTTGAGGAAGGAGCAAACAAAGATTCATAGTTATCCAATATGGTGTCAATAACATTGGCTTCATTCAAAATTGAAAATGCAGTTGGCTCGTTGTGCATAATGTAAAACACACAATCGATTGTGGCGGCAACAATATTGGGGCCAAACAAGTCAGGATGACGCAAAATTGCATTGAAACAATCTAACAAAGGTGAATCAAACAAATTACGCAATCTATCTCCCAAGTCCTGATCAAGAATGAAACCTGTTAAGTTTATCAAGTTATTGATATACTTCATCTGTCTGAAAGTAATATTATAGTGGACAACAGAATCTTTTGGAGGCCCACCGCCATAAGTTGGGTTTTCTATAACAAAGTTGACTTCATATTTAATAGTATCAATGAGAACACTGAAACCATCCAGATCCACGAATTCCTCTGTAACATCAGGTTGAGCTGCCAAAAGAAGACGAGTTAAATGAACAGCAGCAGAACAAGTCCACCTATACTTAGTGCGCCGTTCAAAGAACAGTAACAACTGATTCAAAATTCCACCAGACGTCAATCTCTGAGTTAAATTCTTGGATTCAATCAAGTTTCCAATTACATTGAAAAATTGAATATACCCTTTTTCAAAATAGTCTTCGTCCTCGTGGATAAGTTTTTCATTGATGTGCTTCAAACATTGGAATAATATGCCATGGCTAACATTACCACCCATGCACCTGATAATATCGCCTCCCCACACCTTCTTCATGGAAATGCATTCTAAAGCCCTGACCGCAGAGAAATGAACTTCTCTCGAGACTTTATTGTAGTTTTCGGGATGAATTAAGTCAACCAAAAAGCTAAAGACATATGGCTCAACTTCAAATAGCTTTGCAGAAGTAAACAGAGTCGAGCATGTTGCGCTTATAAAAGCTATGGCCAAACACTTGATCTGCAAGAGCTTTTCTCTTAGCTTAATGGCTTCATAAGATTTGTTGTTGAATGCTTTGGCAACTGAAGCAGCCATGCCAAACTCAAACCAGTTATTTTTGGGAATGACTTCGCTTGCCTTATCAAAAATTTGTTCCAAATTGAGTTTACGAACAGATTCTTCACTCAAGTTGAAGGAGGCAATGCCTTCAGTAGTGGTGGTACTATTTTTCTTTTTGGACGATTTCTTTTTCGATTTTTCAACGGTTTTATCTTCAATTGGAATCGTTTTGTAATACTGAAATGAAATGTGCTTCCACTTTGAAGGGTACTTCTTCTTGGTGGTGAGTGTATCAATGAAATTATAATGATCACCAATAACACTTGGCTTATCGCCGTTATTTTCTTTATTTTGTTGGTTCTTTTGACTGTAGGAAGATGGAACGACGGGAGGATATGATCTTGCTATTTGTAACACTTTATTTTTGATTTTCGATTTGTCAAGTTTGTAATCTGACCACTTCTCGCCGAGGGAAACTGCTACTTCCATTACTCTCAATCTGACTTCAACATTGGGCGAATTGATCAATTCAAAAATTCTGTGACCGCTTGCATAAATCCGGGTGTGAATACATTGATCAAGAAGCATCGTGGTGAAACGAAGACATGCACAAACAAGAACTTCATCTTCATGTACAAAGTTTTGAAGCTTGGGATACTCCTGGTTTAAGCCATACTTGTTGATTTGTGCTTCAAAGATATCATCAAATCTGTTCAAAACCAGGATCCAATGATTCAAGTCTCCCCTTGGCTTTTGCCATTCGAGATTGGCAAGTAGTAATGCTGGCAACTCCAGTAAGGAGCAGTTGGTAAGATTGTCGATGAATTGCTTTAAGTTGGGGTGCAATTCCATGACGCCTGGCAGCTCGTCTGAAACAATCATTGGAAGTAAGTATGCTCCTAAAGGCAAATACCGGAATAAATATGGGCAATAAGGTGATGAAACTTTTCAGATATCGCAGGATACTCAATTAAAAAGTATGCTGTCGACAAAGAAAAATGATGCAGTATATATAACCTTGTAATTAGGAACACTCACGTAATATGGTAGTAAGAATTGCTTAAGATCGCCATCATTTTTTTATTGAAGCACAATCCGCTAAATACACGACCCTATTTAATCCATCTCATACAGGAATCTATTGCAATATCAATATGAAGAGGAGCCAAGAGCACAATACCAAGACCAAAATGGCGAAAATAGATCCGTCAGATGCAATAGCCAAAGCAAGAGCACGTCTATTAGAAAAACAGAAGGAAAGGGAGCAGAATGAAGGGAAAGGTGGACTCAAAGTCGAAATACATCCTTTGCTTCGAAACATAGCACAAACACCCCAATTACCCAAGAACCATAATCCACTTAAGCAAAATGTACGAAAGTGGTTTGATCCTGCGGCAATAAATCCATATTTGAATCAGGAAAACGTGTCTAATGGCGGGTCTCGAGCTCGTCCACTCCAGTTCAACCCTAAAGGAAAATACATAGCAGAGGCAGAACGCATTCGAGAGAAAACACGCCAGGAAGAGGAAGAAAGACGTCTTTTCAAAGAAAAACAAGCTAAAGGCTTCGCTGCAGATGAAAATCTCGGAGAGCACTTGTATAGGCCCGAGAATCCACCTCAGGTTGAGTGGTGGGATAAGCCCTATTTGAAAGCCAATGACTACAAAAACATTCACGACGAAAATAGAATAAAACTCGATAGCGAGGAAGCGCCTGTTTCGATCTATATCCAGCATCCAGTATTGATTCCAGCTCCGTGGCTCAAACACAATCCGGAAGAAAAAGCCATGTTTTTAACCAAGAGAGAGATGAAGCGTCTCAGACGTAACGAAAGACAGGCGAAGTTAAAGGACAGGCAAGATAGAATAAAGTTAGGACTCGATGCTCCGCCACCTCCTAAAGTGAGGTTATCAACAATGATGAACATATTGACCAACGAAGCCATCAAAGACCCTACAGCTATAGAGATGAAGGTTCGTGCCGAAGTTGATGCCAGACTTCAAAAACATCTCGCAGAAAATGAGGCACGAAAATTGACCAAAAAGGAACGACACGAAAAGATCGAGGCACAACATGAGCAAGATAAACAAAAGGGATACTTTACCACTGTCTACAGAGTTGATCTGCTTGCTAATCCGCAACATCAATATAAAATCGATATCAACGCCAAACAATTGGGGTTGGTGGGAATATGTTTATTGAACCCCAGATTCAATGTAATCATTGTTGAGGGAGGACCCAAAAGCATTAGCTCATACAAGAAGTTGTTGATAAAGAGAATAGTTTGGACAGATAATGTTGTGCCTAAAGATGGAAGCAGTGCACCAGAGCAATTGGAGGATTTAAGCAACAATAGATGTACGATAATTTGGGAGGGCCAGAAAAAGGACCTTGGATTCAAGAAATGGAGTATAATGAGAACACGCGACGATGACGAAGCACACGCCCTTTTGTACAAGTTTAGTGTTGACAACTACTGGCGGGAGGCCTCGATTGTATAGGAGAAGTAGGTTCAAAAAATAGAGTGCGACATTAACCAGCAGCAAGTGTCGTATAAATGTCGCAATGTCCGCTTCGGAGAACCAATGAACAAAATTACATTGAGAGCGACAACGAACAAGTACATACATCGTCACAATTAACCATGGGTGCCGCATACACAATTTTTGGAAGACAAGTTCCTGCTCACATTGTAAGTGGTTTTTAGCAGTCCAATCAATGGTATCTCAACTAACATCTAGCTTTCAATCGCAACTTTAAGTTCCGTCGCTGCCGTTATTGCCTGGCCAAGAGCCAAAACTGCTCCTGCTCCAGTTGCAGCCGCAGCTGCAGTTCCAGCAGTTCAATCGAAGGAAGATGACTTTGATTTGGAAAAGTTCATCAAGTATGTATCAAGATTATGCGAAAGAGAGACCTGTACTAACCATTAGCGATTTGACCAAGGAAGAAAGCAAGTAAATAAGTCTTGAATGTATGTTAAAGATCGAAAATTGTCAATGTTTGTAAGTCTTGTAGCTTGAACTTGTTTGATATTTTGCAAATATGGGTGCTTTCAAAAGATGTTTGGTGGGGGCTATGATTTGCGTAATTGCGGTATCTTCACGACTCACATAAAAAACTTGGATTTCGGATTGTGTGTCCTTCCTTCACTTCTTGAGTAGCAAATGTGGTTATTTACCGATACGGACTCATATACATAGCTGCAATTGCTGCTGCTATGTACTTAAACGGGTAATACCTAATTTAGATCTGCATTATCAGAACTTGCCCGATTCGGCCAGATTTCATATGAAATGTTGTGAAGTTTCCGTTTGGGAAAAGTTGCTTGGTAGAGCGAAATCGGACTTCCTCACGTATCAATAGAGTTAAAGAACGTTTTTATCCTACAAAAAAAGGATTTACTTAATATATATAGGCGTGCCATCATCCTGGCCGCACCTCACAGTAATCTCTGTCATTACACTAGATGATCAACGTTATGTGTGCAATTTTTTGCCATCAATTTTAGCTTAACACGCGTTTGTTTACATCTCATCAAGAATGTAAACATTTGATTACTAACAGACGTGTCACGCGCAGCATTTTTATAGTGATTTAGCACTCGCGCCGCACAATACGCGTAAACTTCTTAGAATACTAGCGAAAAAAAAAGAATTTCTTTTCGTACGCGTCAGTATATAAATACACGTCTCGTCCTCCTTCTCTTATTTCTCTCTTCTTCAGATCATATATCCATTTTTTTCAAGATGTATGTTTACAAGAGAGATGGCCGCAAAGAGCCAGTCCGTTTTGACAAGATAACAGCCAGAGTCCAAAGACTTTGTTATGGCTTAGATCCAAACCACGTTGATGCCGTTGCCATCACCCAAAGAGTCATCTCTGGTGTATACCAAGGTGTCAACACCATTGAGTTGGACAACTTGGCTGCCGAAACTGCCGCTTACATGACCACCATCCACCCAGACTATGCTATTTTGGCTGCCAGAATCGCCGTGTCCAACTTGCACAAACAAACCACCAAGCAATATTCGCAGGTCAGTAAAGAGTTATACGAATATGTCAACCCAAAAACCGGATTACACTCGCCAATGATTTCAGATGAAACTTGGCAAATCATTCAAGAAAACGCTGATGAATTAAACTCCGCTATCGTTTTCGACCGTGATTTCAACTACAACTACTTTGGTTTCAAGACTTTAGAAAGATCCTACTTGTTGAGAATCAACGGTAAAGTTGCTGAAAGACCTCAACATTTGATTATGAGAGTCGCTATTGGTATCCACGGCAGAGACATTGAAAGAGTCATTGAAACCTACAACATGATGTCTCAAAGATACTTCACCCACGGTTCCCCAACCTTGTTTAACGCTGGTACTCCATCTCCACAAATGTCCTCTTGTTTCTTGGTTGCTATGAAGGATGACTCCATTGACGGTATTTACGACACTTTAAAGACATGTGCTTTGATTTCCAAGAGTGCAGGTGGTATTGGTTTACACATTCACAACATTCGTTCCACCGGTGCTTACATTGCTGGTACTAACGGTACTTCTAACGGTATTATTCCTATGGTTCGTGTCTTCAACAATACCGCACGTTACGTCGACCAAGGTGGTAACAAGAGACCAGGTGCCTTTGCTTTGTACTTGGAACCATGGCACGCCGACATTTTCGACTTCATAGATATCAGAAAGAATCACGGTAAAGAAGAAATCAGAGCTAGAGACTTGTTCCCAGCCTTGTGGATTCCAGATTTATTCATGAAGAGAGTTGAACAAAACGCTGAGTGGACCTTATTCTCTCCAAACGAAGCTACCGGTTTGTCTGACTGTTATGGTGAGGAGTTTGAAGCTTTGTATGAAAAATACGAAAGAGAAGGCCGTGGTAGACAAACTGTCAAGGCTCAAACCTTGTGGTACGCCATCTTGGAAGCACAAACTGAAACCGGTACCCCATTCATGTTGTACAAGGATGCTTGTAACAAGAAGTCCAACCAACAGAACTTGGGTGTCATCAAGTCCTCCAACTTGTGTTGTGAAATTGTTGAATATTCGGCCCCAGATGAAGTTGCTGTTTGTAACTTGGCTTCTATTGCTTTGCCATCTTTTGTTGAAAAGGATGGTGACTCTTTATGGTACAACTTTGAAAAGTTGCACGAAGTCACCAAGGTTGTCACACGTAATTTGAACAGAATCATTGACCGTAACTTCTACCCAGTTGAAGAAGCTAGAAGATCCAACATGAGAAATAGACCAATTGCTTTGGGTGTCCAAGGTTTGGCTGATTCCTTCATGGCCTTGAGATTGCCATTTGACTCTCAAGAAGCTAGAGAATTGAACATTCAAATCTTTGAAACCATCTACCATGGTGCAGTTGAATCTTCTATTGAATTGGCTGAAAAGGAAGGTGCTTACGAATCATACCAAGGTTCTCCAGCCTCCAAGGGTTTGTTGCAATTCGACTTGTGGGACAGAAAGCCTACTGAATTATGGGACTGGGACACCTTGAAGCAAAAGTTGGCAAAGCACGGTATTAGAAACTCCTTGTTGGTTGCTCCTATGCCTACTGCATCCACCTCTCAAATTTTGGGTAACAACGAATGTTTCGAACCATACACTTCGAACATCTACTCCAGAAGAGTGTTGGCTGGTGAATTCCAGATTGTCAACCCATACTTGTTGCGTGATTTGGTTGACTTGGGTATCTGGAATGATGCTATGAAGAACAACATTATCTCCAACAACGGTTCTGTCCAAGGATTGGATAACGTTCCAGATGAAGTCAAGGCATTGTACAAGACTGTCTGGGAAATCTCCCAAAAGCACATCATTGATATGGCTGCTGACAGAGCTGCCTTTATCGATCAATCTCAATCATTGAATATTCACATCAAGGACCCAACAATGGGTAAGTTGACCTCGATGCACTTTTACGGTTGGAAGAAGGGTTTAAAGACTGGTATGTACTACTTGAGAACCCAAGCTGCCTCTGCTGCTATTCAGTTCACCGTTGACGAAGCATCAGCCAAGAATGCTGGTAAGACTATTGCCAGTTTGGAAAAGTTGAACCAAAAGAAATACGTTGCTAGAGGCGCCATTGCTACCGACAGTGAATCCAACACTCCAAGAGCCACATCCACTGAGCCAAGCTCGTTGGAAAACTCTGTTGCTGAGTTGAAGATTGAAGACAGTGCTCCAGCTACTGACGCCTCTGAAGCCTCTGAAGCCGATATCTACAGTTCTAAGGTCATTGCTTGTGCTATCGACAACCCCGAATCATGCACCATGTGCTCTGGTTAGACTTGCTCCGTTCTCTTAGATTTCACGATCATTGTATACTATTTTATGGGATATATATTCCTTTGTTCTACGGTTAATACGACATAATTGAAAACCCTTCGCAGTAGTTACTTGAATAGATTTGGGTGCGTATGCCTGCATTTGTCGCTAGGTACTTTAAATGCGGAATTTAATATCGCTTCTAAATTTAACTAGTTGTATTTAGAGAGCCAATTTTAAAATGGGGGAAAATACGCCACGGAACAATATTCCTTTACAGAACCTCAATAAGAAATCTGTGGCCAGTGAATCAGGGTCCGATGACATGTACGATCTAGACACCACTGTGCATGAAAGTGCCAGTGGTCTGCGCGACACGCGAGACGACGACGACGACGATCTCAGTCTTTTTGATGATGAATACTATCCCCTTGATAAAAGAAGCTTCTTTACAGCACTCTGGTATGGTCCACGTGTGCCACAAGATGATCCGCCTGTTCCAATTTCTGCGTTGCAACGAGTAGACGATTTGGCTCAACGGTTCCATGCGAAAGTTTCAAAGCCTGCAAAGATTGGAATATTGGTGATCTACCTCACACTATGGGCCAGTTTGGCCTATAGCATACTTATACCTTACTTTACCAAGCCTCCAATGGCTGGTGATGTTCCTGTGGTGACATTATCGTGTAACTCACAGATCTACTGGAAGGGTAAGAATGGAGCATGTGGTTTGGATGCTGCGTTGTGTGAAGTTCCACAGAATACTGACGTCATCTTTCGCTGTCCTGCCCTTTGTGATAGAAGCTGGACGTACTCTTTGATACCTATTGGCGACCAGAGAATTAAGTATCGAGGATACTTTGTTGGGGGCGGAGCTGTTGAAGATAGTGAGCAACAGCTCTCCAATCCGTACCGTGCTGATTCCTACGCATGCGGTGCTGCTGTCCACTCTGGACTTGTTTCACCTTTATTTGGTGGATGTGCACGCATCTCTTACAAGAGTGGCATGCAGCAGTTGTTTCCTTCTGCGATGGGGAAGTACGGGGTTGGTGATTCGATTGAATTTCTTTCCTTCTTCCCATCTTCCTTCTTATTCAAGAACATTGATGGCAAGGTCAACCAGTGCTACGATCCTCGGCTCTTGATACTAGTGATGAATATCATATTGGGCCTTCCAGTAGTACTTTTTGCCAATGGAGCTGTAGTCTACTGGATAATTAACACGGTTGGATTTTGGACAATTAGTTTGGCAACCGATCCTCCAAAACAAGTGGACTCACATCATTCTGAACAGTTTGCTGCTTTAATCTCGATAAGCTTGGAACGCTTTCTTCCATCGTGCTTTATATTATATGTTTTATGGCGTTGTTCGGCAAAGAGAACGTTATCAGACCCACCCGCAGAGTTTGGAAGATCATCGCCTGTTTGTCGAGTATTATATTGGTACCCACTTTTCTGGCTTGGTGTATTGAACAATATCACGTTTGACCGGTTAAACGTTGATCGTTTCACCATCAGTGACTTGAAGGAACAACCTGGCTCCATTTTGGCAGTTGGAAGTTTGGTCACCACAATTGTTGTTTGTGCAATAATTCAGGCCTATAAGATCTGGTTATCAGGCAGGTTCGTCAAGTACTTATCAATTTATGTGACGTTCATCTTGTCTCTCTTTCTCATATCCAGTTTGCCAGGGTTGACCTTACGAATTCATCACTACATTCTTGCCATGCTTTTGATTCCTGGGTGTGCTACAAGAGGAAGAACAGCCCTTTTGTTCCAAGGCATATTGGGCGGATTGTTTCTCTCTGGTGCTGCTCGTTGGGGGCTTGCAGCCATCGCTGAAACGGTAATTTCCTTAAAGAGAGAAGATCCAATTGGAAAGTTGTTGCCTCCAGATTTTATTTCGTATGATCAAGCAAGCGGCATTTTATCGTGGACGGCAATGAACATTACCGATCCACTTCAGAAGAAGTTGAATGCAAAATATTCGACATACTCGCTTCTCATCAATGATGTTGAACGTTATGTGGGCAACCAAACTTCGATCAACTTTCACACTTTGACAGAAGAATCATCACTGTTGAAACAGCTGATATCCAAGGCTTTGGAATCGGGGTACAAGGATGCTGCTGGCAATATTCTTCTTTACTTACGGATAGGTCGCAAGGTTCCCGACCATACAGATTACAGCGACTTTTCAAACGGGGCTGTCATGAAGTGGCCTAGCGGAGACTTTGCATTGCCACTTCCAGGTATCACTTAGGGATTTTATTGGGTTATATACATTTAGAATTGATAAACATAAATGGGTAATATTTGGGGTAGCCGTTAAATGTCAAGTGCGCGGTACGGAAAATACTGCATAAAATTCCACTCAGTTTTGAGCGGTTGGTTACTTACTGGTTGCTATCATCTGATCCAACATCAGTTAACAGTGACAACCACGCCTCTGATGCTAAGAATTCAACATTTGGTGCATGTAAAGCAGGCAGTAAGGCCATTCAAGTTCAACTTATTGGTATCGAGGCGTTTTCTTTCCACCCCCAGTTCTTCTACCCAAAAGTTTCGGGTCAAATGGTTCTACGCGACTGATGTCCCGCTTTCGAAGCCTGACTGGTTCATTTATGAACGTGAAAGTGAAGCAGAGAAGTTTTTGCCGTTCTCAGAATACGACTCAAAACGATTGGAAGCAAACTTTCAGAGTAAGAAACAAAACGTGGTCGAGGTCAACGAAGACAGGCTCTTTGAAGTTGACGTACAAAAAATGGAATTATCCCCCGTGTACTGGGAAGGCCCCGTGTACGAAGTCAGGCGAGGTACATGGTTTGCATCGGATGGAACACCACTCTCTACGCAATTAGCAGCCAAAATTGAACAAGGATACCAGGAAAAGAAACCATACAAATTCATCAACGAAGAAAAGAAACACGATAAGAAATCCACAAAAGATGCCATTGCACAGTTCAATAGAGTCAAAGATAAAGTGAAAGTCATTGCAGATGAAGTCCCTCTTTCTGAACAGCCGGACATTATAGAATTGAAAAATGATAAGGCGGTGCTCTACTTCAATGAACAAAGAGCCGTGGTCTTCCCTAAGACAATGAATTCGAACTTTGAATTGAATGTTATCAGAGATTTCGGACCTCAGTCTGTTTCGCTAATTTCGGTAGAACACATTCAAAGAGGGTTTACGGACGATTTGGAGTCATCTATCTTTGATTTACCTTCGAACCCTATTCCCAATGTTACAGATATTTTGCAAAATGAAGTAACACAACTTCTTAATCCAACGGAAAGCGATGAATCCAAATCAAGAGCCACGGAGGAATCGTCTGAAAAAAAGGAAGACGGCCGTTTAAAGAGTATGTTGGAATCGGATTTCGACAGAGACACATCATCTTCTCAATCCAATAGAAAAGTCGACCATCTTATTCTTTGCATCCATGGAATAGGACAAATCTTGGGGCATAAATATGAATCTGTGAATTTCACTCATAGCATCAATGTCTTGAGAAACACCATGAAGGAAGTTTACAAGAACAACAAGGAATACCAAGAAATGATTTATGACAAGAATGATGACTCTGATGAGGCATCTACAAATAATCGGGTCCAGGTCCTTCCAATCTCCTGGAGGCATAAGATAGAGTTTCATCCGCTGAAGCCATTTGAATTGTACAATCCAGACGGTAAGTATAGATTACCTACTTTAGCCCAACTCACCGTTGACGGTGTGAAGCCATTAAGAAACATTTTGGGAGATGTTGTACTTGATGTGCTTTTGTACTACGAACCCAAGTACATAAATACCATATTTGAGGTTGTTATTCTGGAATTGAATCGTGTGTACAATCTTTACATGGAAAGAAATCCTACTTTTAAGGGCAAAGTCCATATAATGGGACATTCCTTGGGCTCAGCCATTTCGTTTGACATTCTCGCAAAGCAGACCAACACCAGTGAGGGAACGGTTGATGTAAAGCAAGACCTTGATTTCGCAGTTGAAAATCTTTTCTGTGTGGGGTCACCAGTGGGAGTTTTCAAGTTGTTGGAACAAACTGGCATTTGTGCAAGGAGCTTGGCAGGAGCAAATTTTGATCCTAAAGGTACAAATGAAGTAGTCTCGCCAAAATGTGCCAATTTGTACAATATTTTCCATCCATGTGATCCTGTTGGGTACAGAATGGAACCATTGGTTTCTCCGCTGTTTTCCAATCTAAAACCAGAGCCTGTTCCCTTTGCAGTCAAAGGACTTAATACTCAAATCAAGGAATTGGTCAGTCTCAGTGATGGTATCACAGATAAGATTGCCAAAGCATCTAATTGGTTTAGCGGAAAGAAATCAAGTAAGGAAGCCAAGTCGGTCGAAGAGCAAGCAGCGAGCGAAAATGCACTTGGAGATATCATTTCGACTCTTGCATACTCTGGAAGTAAAGAAAAGGAAGATAAAAACAAAACCAAAACTGCCCAGATTGACGGTGCTGACTTGAAAATGTTAACGGAACTCAACAAGACGGGAAGAATAGACTATTCGCTTCCAATGGGGGTGTTTGATATCTCGTTGGTTGCTGCTGTTAGTGCTCATGTATCTTATTTTGAAGATCAAGATACCGCCGGCTTTATAATGAGAGAAGTGCTATCTTCAGGTAAGCCCAGTGTCAAATCTAAAACAGTCTCGTTGTATAAATAATCTATTCTAATAATAAGTCGTCGATACTTTGTTCGGCATCGTGTTTAATCAAGTTCAACATACCTTCTGGCAAAATAGGGTTACCTTCAGCATCAACAATGTAGCGAAATGGCATTTCAGTCGATTCGTACTTGTTGTATCTAATTTCAGGATAGTCCAAGAACTTGATGTCTTCAAACTTGGTTTGATCTTCAATGATCTTCTGAGTAGTTCTGATGGCTGTATCGGTGGTCATTTGCAAAGCACCTAATCTTCTACCAGCGAACCCGTACTTCTTTCTCAAGATACCCGTTCTATCAATTCTTGGATGAGAACCCAAGATTCCTCCAAAGACAAAGTAGTCGAACTTACCAGCATCTTCTGGAACCAACTCCGTTTCGGCAGCTGGATCCAACAAACAGACTCTGTCCTTGGCAACACCGCCATCAATGTTAACACATTCCTCTGTAGTCCATTGCAATCCCAAGTCTGTTAATCTTGGAGGGATATCTTTTTGAGTTGTTTCTGCTGGAAGCGAGGTCAAGATCAAGTTTTCCTTACCGACTTCTCTAATGATTTGAGAGTATTCAAGTATCACCCATTCAGAGAAGCCCTCTTCCATGTGCTCTATCACGTATTTCATTGCGGCTTGTCGTTGGTACGTCTTTATCTCATCGATTTTTCAAGTCTCAATTTTTTATGTGCCGGTTGCAAAAAAATTACTCGATTAGTACACACATATTATAAACTATTTTTTGCAGCAGCTGCTGCTGGAAGAATTGTTGAACGCCAATCTTGAGGTTTTGTCTATCACCAAGGAACAATCATCATCACCTTGTGCTCCAGCCTTAACTTCTTTGGTAGTTCTAGCAAACGAAGGTTTAACATCGAGAACAGGGTTTTCGGTAAAGAAATGTCTAGGTCTCAACATCAAGTCAAAAATTTCAGTTGGCATAACTGGAAAGTCTTCCGGAGCAGGGAAATGGGTGATTCCAAACGTGTGGAAGAAAACAATATCGGTATTTTCGACATTTTCGGTACCATCACCAATCCACTTTCTCATACCCCTCAACCCATCACCACTCCATTGGGCAACATGTTCACCTGAAGGATAAATTCTACCGTAACCAAGATCTTCATCTTGATATGGAACAACCTCGGTGGAGTGAACAGCCCATGGTGCTCTCTTTCTAACCAAGGAGCCTTCTTGTGCCAAAACAGGCGAACAGAAAGTTGAAACTAACTTGTACGAAGCTGGTTTACCAGAGTACTTGTTGATGGAACTAGGATTAAACATATCCCATGTTCTAACTGTTGACGACTCAAAGTTGGTCAACGAATCTTGAACAGTCTTGAATGTGGTCTTCTCAGCATAGAATGCGTTACCATAGACATTTTCAACAGATCCAAATGGGTGAGGTGAGGGTTTAGCATCGCTTGTCGCAGCAGAATTGTTATCACCATCAATTCTTGGATGGATTCTCAAGGAGAACAAGTGCTGGTGGTTGTGTGCATTGACCTGAGGATAAACTTGCGTTCCCCATGGCCCGGTGCTTTCATCTTCGGCACAAACAAAAGTGTTCAAAATACCAGTCAATCTCACTTCCAACTTGATGGTACCATCTTGTCTGAGAACCCAGTACAAGCAGTATTCATAGTTGGCAGCGGTAAATATTTGAGAAACAATCAACTTCTTACCTCTAGTGGTAACATTCGTTTGGAAATCATCTCTAAAGTCAGAGTGCTTAAACAATAAACCATCGTCTTCTTCGTGAATACAAACAGCATTCTTGACTGTAGTTGCTTCACCATCTTTGCTTGGAAAGTAGGCATCCAAGTAGTGAATAACACCCTTACAATCACATCCCAAAGATAATGGATTAGTACAGTTACCAGCACCATACTCACCAATGTCCAAAGCGTGCTTACGCTGGTGAGGAAAATCTGGTGAACCATAAGGAACAATCATTTCAGCCAACGAGATTCTGTGGAAAAGTGGTCTAACCTTACCATGGTCGTTGTAGGTCATATCACTCAAAACAACACCTTCTCTGTAGTTAAACCCAATATGAAATTGGAAGTTGGACCAATTCATAACGTTTCCCTTCATTTCAAACGAGACACCCTCAGGTTGGGTAACATTGATGGCCTTATTGTCATCTCTAAATCCAGAAGGATTTTCTGGTGTTCCAAATTTCTCCTTGATGTGAATTGGATGGAAAGAAGAGTGCTTGTGCTTGGACACTTTTCTTCTTTTGTTGGGGATATCGATAAAAATCACCTTCCCCGCATTCATATCAACAATTGGACAGAAATCCAATGGATGGGAGTAGTGAGAATCGTCTTCGTCAGACCGGTAGTACATCAATGCCTGCTGCAATCTTCTAGAAGCACCCCATCTTTCATCGTAACCAATAGTCCAGGCATCACAGTAAACCTTGTGCATTTCACTGGCAGGAATACCACTGATTTCACATTGTCTAACAACATTTGGATCTCTCCGGACAATTTCTTCAGTGAGTTGCAAATCACTTGGCGTCAAAATTGGTTGAACACCTTCAGTTTTCTTCAACTGGATCAAAATCTGTGATTGGATATCAACGACCCCCTCTTGGATCGCAGAGACGCCGTCTTCAACAACGACAAAGTAAGCCAATCTTGGTGGAAGAGGACCGTTCATTTCTTTCCAATCGTAGTATGCTTTCTTGACAGGTTCTCTAAGGGTCACCGTGTTGAACATGATTGACTTACCAGCATACTGGTTCTTGACAATGTCGCAGACAGCCTTGATCTCCTGAGGTGATAAAGGGTCCAAAGGGTGGTCTGGAAGTGCTGGTGGAGCCACTGACGCTGTGGTTTGTAAAGCAAGCTGATTTAAACGTTCCATCTCTTAGAAACTTTTGTTTTTACTGAACTAATCAAACATGGAGTAGATTGAAGCTACTTTATAGTCGGTATCAAAATCAGTTTTTGGGGCCATTTCGCAATTCCTAAATAGGAAGGACGATGAGCAGGGAACTATTTTCCCGTTTAGGATTGCAGAACCGCGACGACTCAACTGGGTAAAGAGATGCAGCATTGAATTAATTAGCAGATACAAATTACTACTGGGTTAATTGATTTTGGCTGCTAGCTTTGTGTATTACAATTATCTAAACGGATATACTTGTTTTTTGGGCATGGGAGTTGGACTTGGCCCACATCCTGAGCTTTATCGTGACGACAACCCATAAGACCATGGGCAATAACGTAAAACTGAACAAGTTGAGAATATCCCAGCAATTGAGAATAATCATGTAAAGGGACTGGAATGCAGAACTGAATGCCTTCAAGGCTGGTGGTTCTATGCATTGAGTGAATGTATTTTGGCAAGAAGTTTCCACAGCAAGGCTACTGTGCGATAAGTAGTTGACAAGAATAGATGTAAAGAATTGCACAGGATAGCTTTGGGAAGCCAGGTCGACTGAAGCCATATCGGTAATGAAAGTGTTGATTACATTGATCAAGACATCGTTAAACATAATCATGGAAGCCAACGTTATCACAACAATAAAGGAGTTGTACGACCAAACAAATTTACTCAACATGAGCAAAGATTTCGGGAAACACTTCAATTGGTAATGGATATTGGGGCATGTCATACCACGAAATACTTTGTACAAGCAATCAAAGACAAATGATAAAACCAATGCCGACGTGACGTGATCCGATCTTATAACAAAGTTGGAGTCTAGCTCGTATATGATTGCCGACGAGTTCAACATAAAGTTTTTGGGGAGTAGAACTACGGACAAGATGAACAATTGGATGAATAAAAAAAGGTACCGCTTGAACATCCTTACCAGGAGAGCCCTTGTGAACCCTGGCAGAGTAGCAAGCTTGGATTGGTTAACAACTTCACCAGGAAGGTTTTCATCCGAAAGGTTTTTATGGCTGTAGGTGTAAGTGACCAAGTTTTCATCAAACGATACTGACTTTCTGTGGCCCTTTGTATGTTGTTTTGGTTCCATTTCAAGGTCATTGGACTCGCTAGAGATAAACGAGATATATTCCAAGCACCTGAGGATTCCAATTGAGAAGGCATTGCTCAAAAAGATGGATATGCAAATGATGATGACTTGTTTGGTGTCCTTGATGAAGTAGAACTTATTTATGGGCGAGGACTTTTCTTCATTAATTAAGGATACGTCGTTGTCTCCATCGATAAAATCAATGAGCAGCCGTACGTTGAGGATAATTGAATTGTCCACCAAGGCCAAGATCAAGTTCCAGACATTCAATGCCACTAGCGTTAGAGCCAAGAATTGGATATCGGGCGAGTATCCTTTCGGTAGCTTTCGTGATATGGAATGGTATTGGTGGAGGTAGATGAAGGGAGTGGTGGCACAGACTATCCAAGTCAAGTTTGAGGCAGAGACAGGCTGTTGCAAGAGGGCCTGGAGAATGGAATACATCTTCACGCACATGGTTGACTAACTAAGGAAAAGAGCTCTTGTTAAACACTCCACCTAAAAAGAATTTTTATAAATGAGTAAGTGGTGGCATGCCTTTTTGAATGCCGATGATCACGAATAAGCGCTATGTCGCAGCCGTCGGATCCGGTACGAGCTTTTCTTTTTCCGACTCGGTCGCAATGTCTGGGCAAATCAAGGCGCTTAAATCTTGCTGGCACAAGCAAAATTCGGTCTACATGCGCCCTAGCCGACTGCCAACTTCTTGGTATGTGGTTACAAGTCCAGATATGGTGCTGGCTACGACGGTGGAGTGGCAATTTATGGCAATGGCTTAGGAAAAAAATTGCCCTGTGGAACAAGTGTTTAATTCCCGAAACGTTCAAAACCCGTTGCGACACCAGAATGCCACACAAAACCTAATGTCCCTCCCCGCCCCCCGTCGGCATTAGTAATTATCGGAGACTCTACAGCCAAGATTTTTTTTTATATATATTTTAAACTAATAAAATAAAAAGAGGTAAACATTATGATAAACTATAGACAAGGCATTCTAAACCCCCTGCTTACAATTTGTCATAGTATTCTTCGTAACCTGGAACTTCTGGCTTCATACCTTGTCTTTCTCTCTTGGCCTTGACAATAGCACCTGGCTTGGAGTTTGGATCAGCAACGTCACCAGACAAGATGGACCAATGGTCAAAGATCAATTGTGGGAAAGCTTGACCACCAGTGGCTTGTCTCAAGTCGGAGGAGAAACCGAAGGATTCGTTAACTGGCAAGTAAGCCTTGACAGTGAACAATGGAGTACCTGGACGTTGTTCTTCAGAAATAACTTGACCTCTCTTCTTGTTCAAGACAGAGTAGATACCACCAATGGCGTTTTCTGGACATTGGATTTCAACCAAGAAGACTGGTTCTTGAATAGCTGGTTCAGCCAACAACATGGAGGCAAAGGTAGCTCTTCTCATAGTAGGCATGATTTGACCAGTACCTCTGTGAATAGCATCAGCGTGCATGGTAACATCCAAGATGTTGACTCTAACAGATCTGATGTTTTCACCAAAGATAGGACCTTCCTTGGTAGCCCATTGGAAAGCAGAAACAACGGAATCCTTGATTTCAGACAAGTATTGGACGGCCTTGGTTTGGTCGACAACCAAGTTAGGACCGTTACCGTCAGGACCGAAACACCAAATCTTTCTGGCGTCAGTGACATCCCAACCGTGCTTGTCAGCCAAGATTCTGGCTCTGGCCTTGAAATCATCCTTAGGGTTGATGACACCAGATTCAATGTCGAGGGAGACTTCTTCATCGATTGGTTGAGCCTTGACGTAGATTCTGTTGTGCTTGTTTGGAGACTTGGACAAAGCAACCATGGAGGATTCGGATTCAACGGTTTCTCTGTAAGCAACAATTGGTGGAGAAATCTTCAATGGAATACCAGCGTGGTCGTTTTGCAAATCTTGCAAACAAATTTCCAAGTGCAATTCACCGGTACCAGCAACAATGTGTTCACCGGATTCGGACATGGTACACAAGACACATGGGTCGGACTTGGACAATCTCTTCAAACCTTCAACCAACTTTGGCAAGTCGTTGGCGTTCTTGACTTCGACAGCGACTTGGACAACTGGAGAGACAGAGAACTTCATGATCTTCAAGTTGTGGGCAGCTTCGTTGGTGGTGATGGTACCAGACTTCAACAAGAATTGATCGACACCAACCAAACCAATAATGTTACCAGCTGGACAGTCGTCAATTTGTTCAACGTTTCTTCCCATCATCAAAACGGTTCTTTGAATGGACTTGAGGAACAAGTCTTCCTTCTTACCAACGGTGTAGTTTGGACCTTGGATTCTGACCTTTTGACCAGACTTGACGGTACCAGCGAAAACACGACCGAAAGCGTAGAATCTACCCTTGTCGGAGGTTGGGACCATCTTGGAGACGTACAACATCAAGTCAGCCTTAGGGTCACAGTTTCTGATGGCGTTACAGAATTGATCGTCAGATGGACCTTCGTACAAGGTTTCAGCTCTGTAAGCTTGAGCAGTTGGTGGAGATGGCAAGTGGAGAACAATCATTTCCAACAAAGCGTCAGCAGCTGGCAAGAACTTTCTCATGACAACCTTCAACAAAGCCTTACCTTCCAATTCGAGTTCGTCACCCTTCAAGTTGATTTCCAACTTTTCCAACAAGGTTGGGATTTCGTCCTTCTTGAAGTTCATGATGGCAGCAAACAATCTGAAGATTGGGTCCAAAACGAACATGTTGAAGGCTCTTTCCAAAGGCTTGCCATCGGCATCCTTGGACTTGTTAGTCCACTTCTTGGTCTTTGGGTTGAAGTAAGAGTCACCCCACAATCTTTCCATCATCTTGGATCTGTCGACACCGAACTTCTTGGAATATCTCATGGCGAATTGTCTGACGGTGAAAGCCCAACCGTGCAAACCGGAACCGAAAGCCACGGTACCCTTGTCTGGGTAGACTTGAGCGTCACCCAAGACTGGGTCAACGTAGGTGGAGATGATGACGTTAACGGATTCAACAGTTCTGGAGAAAGATTGGTACAAGTCTTCCTTGGTAACTTGCAATTCCAACAAAGCTCTGTCGACCTTGTTAACAATGACGACTGGCTTAATTCTTTCACCCAAAGCTTGTCTCAAGACAGTTTCGGTTTGGACACAGACACCTTCAACACAGTCAACGACGACCAACGCACCGTCGGTAACACGCAAAGCAGCGGTAACTTCAGAAGAGAAGTCAACGTGACCTGGGGAGTCGATCAAGTTAATCAAGAAAGAGTTACCTTCGGTCTTTTGCTTGATGTCCTTAACGTCTTCGTCAGTCATGGAAGCGTACAAAGAAATAGCGGTAGACTTGATGGTAATACCTCTTTCTTGTTCATCCTTTCTGGTGTCCATGAATCTGGCATCACCGGCCTTAGCAGCGGAGATAATACCAGCTCTTTGGACCAACGAGTCGGAAAGAGTGGACTTACCGTGATCGACGTGAGCAATGACGGACATGTTACGGACATTAGTAACCTTGTCCATCAACTCACGGATTTGTTCAATAGTGAAAGCAACTGTAGAATTGTTAGTACATGGTTCAGTCAAAAAAAAATTTTGCGGATAGACTTAATGACGATGGAGGGGAAGGCCAACACACAACAATCTTGACACACTTGAATGGATAATCAATTAGATAAAACAACTTAAATGGCCAATCTGATGTTGATAGTCTTCTCTGAGATGATAAGCATCGCCAGGGCGTACAAAACTTGCACCCTGATTACTGATCAGGAGAGAAAATTTTTCATCTTCTCTTGCCAAAACCTGTCAAGCCAATTCACTTTCTCTCCTCGCCGTTACCAAGCAGTTGGTGACTTTAGCCGCTTAGGAGGCTTTGCCTCTCAATTATTACATACCCATTTTGAAGTTTTGTTATGTTTGAACGTCTATTGAAACAAAAAGTAGGAAAGAAAAAGGAAGGGAAAAAGGTTTTAAAACAGCGATGCAGTGGGTCAGCACGAGGACAAAAAATTAATTAATGCGGCACGGTTGTTTCTCGCCCGAATGATACTATAATAGAGATGGGGAACGACGAAAAAATTTTCATTAACGCGTGGATATTTGAGTCCAGCCTGAAAAGTACGCATAGCAGCTTAAAGACGGGTAACGTGTCATATCCAAAAAAAAATTAGTGGGTTACCCGAATATTACCCGGATATATTTTTTAAAGTCCAAAGTAATCACGTGGTTTGTATCACCTGCTTTTTTTATATCAATAATCGGAGTCAATCTAATCTCATCTGTTTAGCACTCCAGTATTCACTGACCCCAAGTTACACATATCAGCATGAACATTACGGTGCTTATATCCGGATCTGGATCTAATCTTCAAGCACTTATTGATGCAGAAAAGGCAGGCAAGCTCAATGGTAAAATCACCCAGGTTATCTCATCTAATTTCGATGCTTATGGATTAACTCGGGCCAAAGACGCATCAATACCCACCAAGAACCATATTCTTAAAGAATACTATAAAGGAACCACCAAGGACCAAAAAGAAGAAAGAAAGAAGAAGAGAGAACTTTTCAACAAGGATCTCGCCAATCTTATTATTAGCGGAACTGTCGACGGAACAAAGGCCACAAACTATACTAAGCCGGACTTGATAGTGTGTGCTGGATGGATGTTGATTCTTTCTACTGCTGTGTTAACACCATTGGAAGAGGCTGGTATCACTATTATCAATTTGCATCCTGCTTTACCAGGGGCATTTGACGGTACTCATGCTATTGACCGTGCTTGGAAGGCTGGTCAAGATGGCGAAATTGACACTGCTGGTGTTATGATTCACAAAGTTATTGCTGAGGTCGATCGTGGTGAACCAATTCTTGTCAAGGAATTGAAATTGAATAAGGAAGAAACCTTGGAGAAATATGAAGAGAGAGTGCATCGTACCGAGCATGTTGCAATTGTTGAAGGGACAAATATCATTCTTAAAGAGCTTAGTCTTGCTGCTGGGTTAGATAAACTTAAGTTGAAGGACTGAATATGTAAATAAAGAACTCCTACAATAACTCTAAATGCCTTTGAATTTCTTTAAACTAGTCTCTTACAAGTTGGCAATAACTTGTTGGGTGAAGTGTTGGGTAGAAGCGCTACCGTGCAAGTCGCCGGTTCTGTTTTCTGGGCCAGAAGCAATGGTCTTCAAAACAGCGTTTTCGATCTTGTCGGCATCAGCGTTCAAGGACATGTGTCTCAACATCATACAAGAAGACAACAACAAGGCAGTTGGGTTAGCCAAACCCTTACCGGCAATGTCTGGAGCAGAACCGTGGACAGCTTCGAAAATGGAAACCTTGTTACCCATGTTACCGGATGGAGTCAATCCCAAACCACCAATCAAACCGGAGGACAAATCGGACATAATGTCACCGTACAAGTTTGGCATGACCATGACGACGTTCTTGTAGTCAGCTGGGTCAGCAGTCAACTTAAGGGAGGTGTTGTCCAACAATTCAAAGTCCAAGGTGACGTCTGGGTATTCCTTGGCAACTTCCTTAGCAGTACTAACGAACAAACCATCGGAAAGCTTCATGATGGAGGCCTTGTGGACAACCAAAACGTGTGGCTTGTTGATGCTCTTAGCGTATTCAAAAGCGTATCTGATAACCTTTTCAGAAGCTGGCTTGGTGATCAACTTGATGGATTGGACGACACCTGGAACAATGGTGTGTTCGATACCAGAGTATTCACCTTCGGTGTTTTCTCTGATCAAAACGGTGTCGACGTTTTCGTAAGGGGTGTCGTAACCAACAATGGACTTACATGGACGGACGTTGGCGAACAAGTTGAAAGTTCTTCTCAAGGTCAAGTTCATGGAAGTGTGACCCTTACCAACAGGGGTAGCCAAAGGTCCCTTCAAGGCAACCAAGTTCTTGTTGACAGAGTCGACAGCAGGTTGAGGCAAAGTAGTCTTACCGTCAATCAAGAGTGGGGTGACATCAACTGGTTCCCATTCAATAGGAACGTTGGCAGCAGCGTAGATGTCCTTAACGGCCTGGGAGATTTCAACTCCGATACCGTCACCTTCGATCAAGGTAACGGTGTACTTACCGTTGGCGTTCTTGGAGCCGGTAAATTGACCGGCAATGTAGCTTCTGGCAAATCTAGGAGCAATTGGCGAGGACTTGGCTAATTGTCTGAACATCGTGGCGTGTTGGTACGAATAACAAGTGTTGATCGTTAGGGAAATTAATTGGAAAAAATGCTTTTAATAAAAATTTTTTTGCAGTTGCACTACTCGGGCTTCAATGGCTGCGGGACCCGATTCAAATTAGGGAGGACCTCCCTAGATTTAGCGAGACCTGTTGCAAAGTTTACCGCGCGCGCCCGCTAAAATACCAAGACATCGTGGGCCGGCCGCGACAATTTTTCACCGGGTCGGACTTGTTCCGACAACCAATCAAACGCGCGACATCTCTTCGGTCCCGTTGCACGGCCTTTTGTACCCGTTCCCGCCGGAAACAAGACCAAATGCTGCCCTTTGGCGAAAATATATGCTCAATTTTGAAAATAATGCACTAAACCGGTACTGAAAGCTGCTAACGTCTCTTGCATAGTTTTTTTGAACAGAATCACCTATATTCCTCTACCCATCCACATCTCATAAGGTTTGATCTGGGTTTTCCTGTACAAAATTGGCGATGCTTTTCTTTCATGCAGTCCGAGATCCAAACGTGGGTTAAACAGCTTTCGTCTCCTGCACAATTGCAAAGGCTTCCATCATAATCATGCTTTCATGGAGAAACGCGTATTTCCTATCGATAGGACTCCGGTTTGTGTTTGCCCTTTCCAATTCATACATCCATCCTGATGAACACTTTCAGAGTATTGAAGTTCTAGCAAGTAAGATTCTTGGCTATTCGACCAATATCCCATGGGAGTTTGGTAGTGACGCGCCAGCTCGTTCGTTGGCACCGTTATACTTGATTTACGGACCCTTGCTATATGCGGTAAAGTGGTTAGACATTCTGGTGCCGCCTATACAATTATGGTATCTCTTGCGGTTACAGAACGTCATTATAGCCTGGATCGTCTGTGATATCTGTCTCTACAAACTTCTCCCAACAAAGCCTGAACGCATAAAGGCTATTTTCTTTTACCTGACGTCTTATGTTACATTGGTCTACCAGTCACACTTGTTTTCTAATAGTGTCGAGACTGTCCTTCTTCTTGTTGCACTTACGATTATCGACAACTTGCGTTTCATTCAAGAAAGTACCGATCCCAAAATTAAGCTGATCACTCAGTATAAACAATTGGCATGGTTGGGATTTATTGTGGCATTTGGCACATTCAATAGAGTTACTTTCCCAGCTTTTTTACTCATCCCATTTTGGTTCGTTGCCAAATACCTCCTTGTTCATAAAACGGAAGCTTTAGCTCTTATTTCAGGGTTCATCCTCCCTACCGCTGCTTTTATTGCCATTGATACCGTCGCATACACATCTGAAACCTCTCTGTTGGTCATTACACCTATAAACAATTTGATTTACAACTCCCAATACAATAATCTTGCCCAACATGGAATTCATCCTTTTTATACCCATTTCCTTGTGAATCTCCCACAAATAGTCGGTCCAGGATTGGTGTTGCTCTTTTTCAGATTCAAAAATACATTCTGGAAAACCTTACCTTTCCTTAGTGCTGCCAGCGGATTATTGGTGCTTTCATTAATACCTCACCAGGAACTCCGTTTTTTGATTCCATTGTTACCACTCTTATGCTGCTGTTTTGATATCAAAAGTTTTGAATCCTACAAGAGACTTGTAACTCCATTGATTTGGTTGTGGTACATTTTTAATGGCATTATGGCCGTGGTGATGGGAATTTTTCACCAAGGAGGCGTGGTGCCAGCTCTTGATTATCTTAGAACAAAGCCAGATGCTACCCAAATTTGGTGGAGGACATATTCTCCGCCTACTTGGATGTTGGCATCGAACAATATAACCACAAAGATGGGAGAGTCAAACGCAACGACCGTGATTGACCTTATGGGGGCCAATGTGACTTCTTTGCTCAATGTTATTTCTACAGTGGACAAGAAACAGGTCTATTTGATTATGCCTATTGCTTCCTATAATACTGAAATTAAAGACAAGACATTGTTGACTCAGGTATGGAACTATACTTACCACTTGGATATGGATCACTTGGACTTTGCAAATGTCGAGACTTTGAAGCCAGGCTTGGCTATTTATGAACTTTTATGATCACTTATAGAAATCAAACTTGTCATGCTCAGTACCTGTCTTAACTTGGGAGGTGTATGCTTCTTCCAAATCGCTTTGTAAAATCATATATCTGTTCTTTCTGACGGCTCTCAAACCAGCTTCTTGCATAATAGCTGCAATCACTGCACCAGACAAGGGGTCGTTTCTGATAATCAAAGAGTCGAGGTCAACTTCCGGAGCTAACGACATCTTGGAGGCAATAGTAGAGAAAATCAATCTTCTTTCTCTTCTATCCTTTAGCGAAGGGAACTCAATTTTTCTGTCCAATCTACCAGGTCTTAACAAGGCTGGATCTAAAGTATCAGCTCTGTTGGTAGCCATAATAACTTTAACGGTCGAAGTTTGGTCAAACCCATCCATCTGGTTCAACAATTCCAACAAAATTCTTTGCACTTCTCTATCAGCACCAGTTTGAGCATCGAATCTCTTGGTAGCTATAGCATCGATTTCATCTATAAAGATGATTGCTGGGGAGTTTTCTCTGGCTAATCTGAAAACATCTCTAACCATTCTTGGACCTTCACCCAAGTATTTCTGTACAAATTCTGACCCGTTGATTCTGATGAAGGATGCTGTTGACGAGTTAGCAACGGCCTTGACCAACATGGTCTTCCCGGTACCAGGAGGACCATACAACAAAACACCTCTAGGAGGGTCAATACCGATTTGCGAGTACAAATCACCTTGTGTCAATGGCAATTCAACGGCTTCTCTTATTTCTTGTTTTTGCATGTCCAAACCACCAACATCGGCATAAGTAACATCAGGCTTCTCATTATCTCCCACAATGGAAATCGAAGAGTCAGCTTCAGGTGGCAATATATCCACAAGGGCATTAGAATGACGGTGTAATGCAACAGACGACGATGGCTTTAAAAGTTCACGGTCCAAAGTCGAAAGGATCCGTACCACGTAATTGGACCCAGTGGTAGAACTGACGATACCAGTATTTTCATCAATAGGTTCAAGGAATTGACCGATAACTAACGGCACCGATTTGATCCGCTTGACTTCTTCTTGTGCTCTAATGAGTTCGCGCTTCAAGTGACGTTGTTCATCTTTGATGTAATCTTCTTGAAGTAACAATAACTCCAACTCCTTTTCCAATTTCTTCAATTTTAAGTACACATCAGACTCATCCTTTTGCTTTCCATACGTATGGATGTTCTGCTGTGCGTCAAAAATGACTGGTTCTTCCATGTTGTGCGTGGTTGATGGTTCGTAGCGCAACTGTGTGTCGTTTTTGAGTGGCAATTTGGTCGATTGTATTTGAGATACACACGACCGGTGTGCATATTAGTTGATTTTGCAGCTGTCCATAGCATCTGAATCTTAATACGTAACAAGTGAAGAAACCACCAAGTGTGATTGAAATAGCAAAGTGACAATAGTATTCAAGATTACTAGTAAAGATCAAAGACACCATTATTAATTTTTGTTTTATTAGATCAAAAAAAGAAGTATGAATTACTTTTAGTAGATATTTTAGTATTATCAGTAGGTCGCCGTACTGCTCTGATCATTACATTAAGTAGACTTCACAATGGACTATATGTGTTTATAAAATTTACATCTTCTCTATATAGAACTGTAAAACCTTAGTTGACAATTCTTTACATACAACTCAACCGCATTAGGTTTGGTCGTGTTTCTTGCTACCTGGAGAACTTGATTGACATTCGAAGCTAGGGCCAGATACCCTTATGCCTGTTTGGAGGGCAGCAATGAGAGAGATTGATATTTTCCGGCATCACCACTGCCATCTTGTACATTCAGTTTGGCAGTGAAATCATTGCATCCATTGGTGGTCAAGGGAACTGAAAAAGTTGATGACAAAATCTATAAGAGTATATATTGTTTATATATGATTGTAAGCTATGCGAGCAGTTCGTCACTGTTTAATCTCTTCAATTAGCCAGTTGACCATGCTCAATGCCACAAATCCTGACATCCGAATAACCCGACCTAAAAACCCCACGTCGTACAAGAATGGATATGGAGGACGTGCCACTTGCATGGGGTCCGTCAACACAACGTATTCAATGTAGGCAAAGTAGGTTGCAAACGCACCCACTGTCATGTAGAATGAATTGGAAAACGCAATCTTACCCTTGAAATCAAGTAACATATAGATATACGGCAACAAGTGGATCTTGAAGTCCAAGCCATAATCAAGGTCGAACGAGTCGGTGTTCAAATACGAAGGGAAAAAGAAGAGCAAGCTCCAATATGCCACCGTGACGTTAAATTCCAAGTTGGCTATCGTGTGGTGGAAGTACTTGACGAACCGTTTGTTGAAGGGAAAGATATTGACGATAATGTACGCTATGGTAAGGACCAAACTGACATTAGTGAGGAAGTTGGCATGACCACCTCTTTCCAAATGCAGAGGAAGCAGAAGCGATGTCGAGTCAAAGAGCCCGGAAACAAGAAACGCAAGGAAGATTCCGTCATATGCAATGGCACCGAGACATTTCATGTTGTGAAGGTGATGCGAATTTTGATTATCTATAAGTATTTTAATTCGTTGAAATTATCAAATTATCTTCAAATTATCTGGCACAAACTCTGGTATACTTACTAATAAAATCGCCCTTTATTTTCTAGAAGCAATTTTTTAAACGTAAAACAATCATAAAAGACAAGAAACAGTTCAATTCCATTTTTGCTCAAGGGGTATAAAATTGCAACTAATATATTACAATATTCCTTTTAATGCTGTAAAAAAATCAGTTTGCGTACCTTGTAATTTATATAGTTCTTAATTGCAATGTCGTCACTTGGCCACTAAAAAGTAGGAAATCACAAGAATGAATGAAAGAAGTGAGTAGTTTAACTTCAATTTATCGGAAAGTATTACAAGAGGTTCTCTCTCCTTTTCTTGTTTCTAAATTTTGTAAATCTTTGAATAATTTTAAAATTATGATAAATTTCGTCTATACAGTTTTCAAATATGCAGTGACAATGCTTCCCAATGCACAGCCTAACAAAGCAGCCAATGTAGTCACCGTCCCTATTTCTATTTTGTCCAATTGAAATAACTCATTAGAGACAAAAGCTTTATAATTTTGCAAAACCAATTGCTTGAAATCCTTCCATGAAGTCCAAGAATAGGTAAAACGGTAGGGCGATGCGGGAACTTGGTCAGCCAATGGTGCCAGCTCAATTACTTCTTTCTTGGACTTTTCAGTTGCTTCTGACGCAGCAAGAGCAACCAAGACTTGCTTTACCTTGTCTTCAAAGGACCCCACCAACCTGTTCCTTTTCCATGGTTCAACGATGAAAGTTGCAGTGATAAATA
Source organism: Teunomyces funiuensis (assembly GCA_030558095.1). Lineage (NCBI taxonomy): Eukaryota > Fungi > Ascomycota > Pichiomycetes > Serinales > Debaryomycetaceae > Teunomyces > Teunomyces funiuensis. The sequence goes on from JAJMRW010000002.1 coordinate 151,713, forward strand.
ATAAAACGTTTAGACCCATCAAAATCCAGGTTCCATATGTTGACGACCGACGGATTTTATCGGACCATATCTGTTCTTCATGGTACCGTGTCAAGATCAGCTGGGTCAATTTCAACTGGATCGAGTCGACTTTTGATTCAGCTTCATTCAAAGCCGATTCCGCTTCCGATTCGGCTTGTGAGTTGGCATGGTCATTACGGTACAACTCAGTAAACCTTTCCAAGTCCTCGGGCGACCAGTTATGTTTCCGCGTGAGTAATTCGTTGACTTCTCGCTGCAGTGCTGAACGGCGCAGAATGGCATCTGAATATGCCGCTTTGTGGACTTTAACGTCGTCTCGAGCATGCTTCAATTGTGTTTCCAACGTCTCTATTGCTTTCTTTAACTTTTCTATTGCTGAATATCCTGTGACATCGTTGAGTGTTCGCGATGCAGTGAAAATGGTATCTTGTAATGAGTCTAGGTACATCTCGAGCCGTTTGGCCAATGCGCTGCGTTCCTTTTCCTTCTGGGAAGGTAAGTTGCCGATCTCGGCTTGAATGGTGCTGTTGATTTGACAAACAGATGTATCTTTGTTGATTTGTGGTGGAGGCAGTTTCTTCTTGCCCAAGTTGGACGACTCGATGATTTCTTGCAACTTGTCGTCGAACTTGCCCAATCTTACCCGCAGACCGAGGTGACGTAAAGTAGTAGCATGTCCAACTCCAATTTGTATTCGACCAAGAGACCTTACTATACTGCTGAAGTAGTACATATCTTTGATTTAGATAAACAGTTGAAAAATTATATGCCGATATCGCACAGCTACAGACTAAAAGTTAGAGTCAACCAATTTTTTGGACAAGACCCAGTCGTCAGATTCAACATAGTCCAACACCACAATGCCTGTACCGCGTTGGAAGTCATCCTGAATGTTGGACTTCAACATGGTCTCGGCAATCTGCTTTGGCCAGCAGTCGTGGTCAAAGAAGTTGGAGCCCGACGTAAAGTTGACAAACAACTTGTCGTCACTGTTGACGGTGTAGTCCCTTGCCTTGTTGGCCAAGTCCTTGACGTAACCAATCTTCTTTTCGATATCCTCCGACTTTTGGATCTCGCAAAAGTCTTGCACGACAAACGAGCCACGGTCGTCTTCGGTACAGTTGTACAGCCACGAAGCAGCGTCAAAGCCAAACCTGTTTTCTCTGTCGCTGTTTCTGTCGCCAAATCTTCTAAAGAGGATGATCTTGCCTCTGGCGTCGCCTAGACGTGGAATGTCGTTGTTCAAGTACCACTTGTCGCCGTGTGGCTGGATGTACTTGTCCCAGATCAAGCTGGAGAATTCGTCCTCGTCATTGTTCCAGTCATTCGACCCTTCTTGCTTCAACGACACAAGAACGGTTTCCAGAGGGTTTTCATCCAAAAAGTTGTACACCTCCTCCAACACACTCGTCAACTTCAATGGGAACGGAATGCGCACAGGAAACTTGCCGTGGATCACCTGTAAGTCCTTGGCCTTGTCACCTTCTTTCAAAAACTGCTTGCCGGCTCTAATGTCCAAAAAACGGACGCCATGCTTTAATTGCTCAGTCACAGACTTGCCCTGGCACTGGACAGACGGCAAGGCAGTGTGGCAGGCAGCCGAGTTGTGGGTTCCTGGAATGGAAAGCGTGGACAACTTGGTGTCGTCGTTGAGTTCCTTTAACCACGTTTGGTAATTGACCATGTTTACTATCTGAAGAGTGGAGAGTAGTAGCGCGTGGCTTGGCTTTATATGACGGCTGCGCGGTACCTGAAATTAGTTCCGTGACGGGGCACAGCACCGGCTGCAGGACTATGCATCGTGCCATGCAACCCTAGTTTCAGGAACAAACCACGACACAGCAAGCAAGTATGCGGTGCACACGGCACAGAAGAGGTAGAACAGTATGCCACCAATGGCCTGCTGCATACACGGAAACGTGAACGCAACCACCATGCTTGACGCCCAGTTGGCACACGAACCGATGGACTGGGCGAGCGAAACGGCTTCGTGGCCAACAAGTTCCGAAACCATCAACATCGGAACAGAGCCGAGCCCCACAACGAAGCCGATTATGTAGCCAAAGCACCCGACTAGAATCAACGGCAACGTTTTGTAGATGATACCTACACCAATAATGAAGCTGAAACAGCCCGTACAACTGAGCGACACCAACAACAACGGTTTCCTACCAACCCGATCAACAAGCTGTGAGGCCACAGCAGACACAACAACGTTCACCAACGAAAACATACATGCCCACATCAACGCTCCATCGCCATCGGCGCTGTCAAACATGGTGCTGAGGATGCGTACGCCGTAAAAGGTGATGGCATTCATGCCCACCATTTGGGGACCTGTCATGAGCAACATCACTGCAATGAACTGGTTGCGGTACTGACGTGCACTCATAAACTGGATGGCAGTCACGGGTTTTATTGTGTCGGTTTGGTGAAGCAATGGCCGTTGCTCGCTCTGCTGCGAGAGACGTCGCCAGTGGTTGATTTCGTGCAGCACAGAACGCTTATCGGACCTCAAGTCATGAAGCACGGTCGTTGCGTTCTCCCAGTCTCCCCGATGGAACACTAGCCATTGCGGCGACTCGGATACTTTTTGCAATAAAACAAACTGGACAAGTCCAATGATCAGTGCCAGCACAAAGATCCAGCGCCACTGCTGGTCGTTCAGCAAGAAGTACGACGCTAATTGCGATACAAGAAGCCCAACGGCCAAGGAGAACTGAAGGAGCGACCCGAGAAGCCCCCGGTGGTTAGCTGGAGTCATTTCGTTGATCAATATCGGCGACATAATGAGTGTCGTGCCTGCCGCCATCCCATTGATAAAACGGCCCAATTTCAATGCCCAAGCGGTGTTTGCAAGGGCCATGGTCATTGAGCCAAGAAAGAAGGCCATAGCACTGGCCAAACATATGGTTTTGCGGCCATACTTGACTGATAGGTTCGATAGCCCCACTAGTATCGACGCCAATAGTCCTCCAATTGTGAACATGGTCGTCACCACGGCCATTTCCTGGTCACTCATGGGAATGCACTGCTCTCTGCCGTTTCTGAACCACCAAGTGTCTTCATATTTAGGAAGTGGGCCCGCTTTGTGAAGTTTACACGAAACAACCACATCCGGAGCATTCAATTCGGCCAAATGGTACCCAAATTGCAACGTTCCCAAACATATGACGGCCGTTGACCAGCCTAGAGTTGCTGTGACCCGATGTGGCGTTTCCAAGTGTCCCATCGCATACGATTTCTATAACAGAAATGATCTAATTACTTATACACTTTAAACCGGCAATGTCCGATGCGATAACAAAACCCGTCTGTTATCGCGATAAGAAAAAAAAAATAGAAAATGCAGCGAAAAATCACCAAACCCTATTTGGGTATTGGCAACCGGTAGTCGTCGGGGTCGACCACACAACCCTGTTTGATACATTGAGCTATGAAGTCAGGTGTGACCACATGTGGGACCCGTGTGGCCAATGTACCGTCCTTGAACTCCAATGCTTCACTGATTTCGTGGGTGATTCTGTTCACCTTGAGCACATCATCAAAACTACTGACAATGTACGAGCACTGCATGTAGTTGTCAACGCAAACCCCGCCAAAACGTTCGATGCGATCAGCAAGAAAAATATTGGGTGCAACCAAATAAAAAAAACTTCCGTGAAACAAGTACAACATTGGCAAATTGCGCTCCACCTCGACAAACTCGTTCCGATCAGCATCTACTTCATAGTGGCCAACCTGGATATCACTAAAATCGTCACGGTGAATGATAAAACTGTCGTTGTACTCATCACATTTTCTTCCCAGAAAATCTCGCTGTGACATAAAGAGTAATGCCGGTTCAAGTGGAACAAGGGCATTTCTTTGAACAGACTCATAGATCCAGCTCGGTCTGACAAGATCTAAACCCTTCTCCATATAAACCTTGCATGAAGGCAAGAACTTTTCTGTAATTACAATCGTTTGTGACAGCGAAAGCTCTTCAAACGAATGCACCACTTGTCCTCCGTGTTTCAGAACCAACCTCATTAATTCTGCACGAGTAGTTCTCTCGCCACTACTCTCGTCAATTTTATCGGAAATAATGATGAACCGAAAGTTCTTGAACAAAGACAGTTGCTGGGTAACTTCGGGCTGAGGCGTGATTTGGTAAAACGAATCATTAAGAAGTCGTCTCTTGCGATTAGCCGTCTGAACCTTATCGATGTCTTTGGAATAGCGGATCTTCAACTGTCGATACTCTTGAAGACTTATACATTCCTCAATATCTTTATCGTCTCGTATACTCCGACACCATAAATTGTGTAGAGTTGTGCCAACTGCATATGTACGTTCAATCGTACAATCAATGGACCGGGCCTTGATTTCCAATACAAACGAATCTTTTGGTTCTATCCAGTAAACAGGCTTCTTAGTTCCAAACTTGATTGTCTTTGGTTCTGACTCTGGATTATACCTAACCCACTTGTTGTTGGTTATACGATTGATTTTATCGTATTCATCTACGGTAAATCCGTTTGCACAATTGCAGAAACTCTCGTAAATGCCCGTTTCTTCGTCTTTCAATCCACACATGTAAGAATTCTTTATCCCTGGTATCATGCCAATAACCACCAAGTCCAAGTTTTCTCCAAATTTTTCCAAATACTCAGGCTTTATTTTAATCCACTGATGATTGCGGTGATCAACCACATACTTCAGCTGGATATGTTTAACAAGAATGCCCTCACTTCGAATGCTGACAATTCTCTTCATGGCATTCTTCAAGTCTTCCACGGTAGAACCAAGGTGTATTGGAAGCACTTCGAGCCGGTTGGGAATCGGATTAATGACTTTCAGAAGGATATTCTTTCTGAAAAAGAGCGGGTGGTTGGTAAGGTTCTTGCCATTGAGGTGGAGTATGTCAAATACCAAAAAGAATGGGTACGAAGATTGCTCCTCATATTGATCATTTGTGGTGTATTGGCGAACGGATTCCTGAATAGCCGAAGATTTCAAGGTACCAAACGGCAAGATAACGTTTCTTTTGAAATCCCACGCCACCATTTCGCCATCTAGAACAATGCTGTCAACTTTAGTAGGGAATGCGTTATGGAGATACTTTGTGAGAGATCCTATCTCGTAGTTTTCTCCATAAAGAAACGAATAGTCCTTCAAGCGACGAGAATAGAACTTGAAGAACTTTCCCTGTTTGTGCAAAATCATTCGATCACCATCCATCTTTTCTTCAATGTAAAACTTACCACGGAGATTATTTGTCTCAAGAAAGTCTTGTAGGGGTTTTTCCATGGGGACTAGTGTGTGCAAATCCAGGACCAACTTGTCGTAATTCTTCGTAAGCTTAAAGGAAAGTTGCGGTTTAAACGGGAGTTGTGGCGTAATGTGAAGCTGTTCGGGTGTCAATCGTACCAGAGGATCAATCAAGTAGCCAAAAGTTTTCTGTAACGAATTACAAATATTAAAGAGGGCCGGGGCATCGGGATGCCATGTGTAAAAGAAGAACGACTCGAATCGGGTTAGAATCGATTTCTTCAACAAGATATGCAAGAACCAGCGGACTTCTGGAATAGTGAATGACTCCAAAATTGGTTTAAGGATGTCTATTTGTTCATCTGATTTTTTTGCCTCGCTCAAGGCATCCAACTTTGCGTTAAGTTCAGGTACCGAGATGGATTTCCTCGACGGTTGCGGATCAACTGGATTCAATGCTGCAGTTCTTCTATTGGCAATGATTCGGGAAGCTCGAAGTGGGAGGTCACGGAGATTATTTGCATCTACACTGAAACGTTTGGCTTTCTGGTAGCTCTGCTTCCAAAAGTAGAGAACCTGGTAGTCCTCAGTTTCTTTGGGGATTTGGTACATTTTGACAATTAAGCGGGCCAAAGTCACATCACGGATATAGTAGAGTCTGCCAGATTTGTCGGGATAAATGAGTTTTGATGCAGAGTAGATGTCTAGGCCAATGTGGGTGCGGAAGGTGGTGACAAACAGTCTTATGATGTGCTCCTTTTTTTCAGAGACGGTCCTGAAGGTTCCAAGAGCTTGTTTATTGACTGCATCAAGCTTAACAAAAAGCTCGTCTACCAAGAGATGGAACTCTGGGTCTTGGCTATTTGGTGGCGGAGAAATGTTGTCAAGAAACATGACAGTGGAGAAATTTGGAGCTAGAACAAATTTGTGCGCGCGCCATGCAGTGAGATTAAGCAATACGGTACCGACGCACGCAACCAGATACCAAGCAAGGCATTAGTATGTTGGTAGCGGTATGATTAAACAGGGTGAAAAAGAAAAGCGACGTCCGCAATAGGCACAAATGATACCCTAAGACGCTCGGGGAAAATAAGATCGATCATGACATCACAAACTAATTTCCATGCAGATTCGCCGTTTACTGGAAATACGAGGCTGCGAGTGCGCAACCGTTCTGTATACAGTGCGGCCGCAGATAACAGCCTCGAAGCCCGAAGCCACCGTATAGCCACCATGGCACACTACAATAGGTGGATTACTTGAGAGCCCTGAAGGAAGCGACCGCAGCAGAGTGTAGCAAACAAGGAACGCAGATCGAGCCCCTTTGCTCTGACTATGTGCCAAGCGATTTCAACTAATTGAGAGGGCGTGTGCCCGACTATTCGTCTTGGTCTTCCCGTTAGATGACGTTGGAGCTTCCTTCTTTCCCCATCGTACAGAAGAAAAATTGAAAAAGGAAAATGTCGTTTGCCTGGAGCAACTTTGCCATGGGGGGGGGGGGTCGAAACATAGCAAGGGACCCTGCTGAGCCGCATCCTATATTACGAAACCACCGTGTAGATGCCTAGAACATGGTCCATATTTCATTGTTGCGGTGTGTAGACAACAACGTCACGACTATTCGGCTATGTCGTCTAGTGAGCAAAATAACCTGGCCGACCGCTCCGCTGCGCATTTTCTTTTTTCTTTTTCACCGCACATTTATAAGCCGATTCCGTCATTCCCAGAATTTTTCAGTCGGCGAAAATATTTACATCCTTTATAAATAGAACTTCGTTTCCACAGCGACCGTCTGGACTATCACTTTAGCTTATAACCAAGTTCCCAACCACCTTGTACATCACCCCCTGTCAAGTTGGCCAATTACTGATTTATCGACCCGCATTTCAAACCGCAGAGCCCTTATCTTTGCAGTTTTAAAATTTACCGCGCAGTACCACAGTTACCACCTACTGAGCTGTCGCATTTCTTCCCCCCCCTTTGCTCGCAACGTTGCTCACAACATTTTCCAATCATCTCAACCGTTTAACAGCACCCCCAAGTAGCTCATCTTAGGACACCTCTCGCTTACAATCATGAAATTCTCCATGTTATCTCCTAAGAAGAGGCTGTCGAAGAAGGACCACATTCCCTCCACTCCGCTGCCGTCCTCTCTCGCAGCCGCCACCATCGCAGCCGCCACAGACCCCTTTGCCGACCAGAAGCAGTCGACACCCCCAGCACATCTTTTGCGCCCTGCAAACCCCTTTGGAGGTTCCAGAACGCCTCCACGAGCACCAAAGGAAAAATCCTTGCCATTGCCCAAGATCTCGACTCTTGGCGGCTCGTCGTCTGAAATTTCGTCCTACTACAGTATGCCAGGCTCGCCGGCAACCACAACTCAAGATGCCGTTGAAACCCCAAAATTATCACCCCTCAAGACTCAATTGACAAACTCATCTTCCCTTTCCTCTCCTCAAAGACGAGTTCTTTCCGATAAGGTGAGAACCACACCGGCATCTCTTGTGAGACACTCACGTGTATATTCGCAGTCCAATTTGGATACTTCGGATCCTTATATACAGTCCCTTCAGAATGGCAAGGCTTCGTTATTGTTGCAAAATAAATTGGATGTTGCCGGATTATCGCCAGAATTGGCTCCAATTGTTACTCTCCTCAATGCCCAACGCTTGAGAACTTATAGGGTGGGTCAATTCCAAATTCAGAGCGTAATTCAAGGAGAACGGGTTTGGCTCGAAGTAGATGCCAAGATTTCCGGAAATGAATTGGCCATTTGGAGACCTGCTGGTGACGAGTACATTGTTGGCCACGATAATGACGAATTTAAACCAAAATATGTCAATTTGATTGATTCGAAAATTGACATTGGAAAACCTGGAGCTTATGAAATTAAGATTTACCAGGATTACAAGGATGAAAGTGTACTCACTGTCAAATTCCACAGCAGTGCTGAAATGAAGGAATGGTTTGCTGCAATTCTCTTGTCTAAGTTTGAGTATACCTCGTTAAACGAAGCATTTACTGCTGGTATACTTTCTGCCAAGGGAACAAAATTATCTGATATTCACATTTTATTGGCACACAAGAAACGGTTCCCCAAGCAAGAATGGTGCAACATGAGATTGCCTCAGGTTTCATCCAAATGGCTCAAGGTTTTTGTTGTCATTATTCCAGGTGAATCCAAGAAGACAGGCCGTATTGAGATTTATCAATCGGAAAAGATGACGAAGAAGAATTTAATTGCATACATTTCCAGCGTTGCTGACATTTACAATGTATATCCAGAACAATCTAATATGATTGACTTTAATGCCATCATGAAGATTGATGGTGATATCTACGTCAACAAAAACTTTGAATACTTGTTTGCAACATCATTTGACTTGCCCAGTGACCACAGATCGTTTGCATTCAAGTCAATTTCTCGTAACAGCTCATCCAATTCGTTGTCTTCATTGAATCAGAATAGACCTGTGTCGAGACACGTTTCGACTAACTCAACCACGTCGTTTTTCCATAGCAAGTCGGAGATTGCATCGACATCACCTCCACAAACACGTCAAAGAAGTTTATCGCAGAACTCACAGCAGAGTGTTGACATGTCCCCAAAGAGGGTTTCTTCGTTTTTGAAGAAGAATTTACCAAACTTTGTCACCACCAATTACTTGTACTTGATGCCAATTTCACACCCTGGAGTTTCTGCAGTTGAGACGATGATCCGCAACTACATACCTATTGTTGATGCATTTAAGCTTTATGGAAGACCAGATCAGTTGATTAGTGACAAGACGAACATCGACTCGATGTTGTTTGGTTTGCCTTCATTACCACATTATCAGTATTTGTCGACCTCAGAATCAAATGCATTAGTAAAAGAAAAGTTTAGATTGGGATTGCAGGAGAACTGGCATGAATACGACTGGAGACACGAATACAAGTCTCTTTTATTGCAAAAGATTATGTCTTCTAATAACTACAAGGGCCACGGAAATATTGCCAAGTTGTATGATGCGTTGGAAGTTGATTTCGGCGAGATTTCGTCACCCATTATCAATATGCCCACTGTGACCCTCGATACACCAACGTACCCCAATGCTGATATATTTGACAACCTTAGCGACAATGCATCCAGTCCCGTGGATAGTATTTCCACCGATACTCCATTGGGAGCAGCAATTGATCTTCCCGCTGAAAGATATGGATACCAGGCAGTGTCCAATGGCAGCATGAGATTGAACAGTCAAGATCTCCAGAACTTTCACTATAACAACTTACAAGAAAGATCGTTGGAACCCATTATAGACATGCCCACACCCATGGACGAAACACATCCATACAACAATTTAATTAGTTTAAGTATAAAGGATAATTAGATGATAGAAGGTATAGGAATACAAATGTAACTGGATTTTCAAATGGTTTTGATGAAATAGACGTGCAGGAGCTGGTTCATGTATAATGAAGTGTAGTCACGACCCATTCATCGGAATAGGGAATTGGATACGAGCTGGATTGCTGTTTTCTAGGCCTTAGTAAGAAGTTATCTAGGCAAGCTGAATTAGGTAATGTCTGCAGCCTTGTTCCTGTTTGGGTACGATGAAAACTTTCCACTTTGGTAAACTATGTTTACAATGTTTCCGTTTCTGGAGTGAGTCCGATGTGGGAATTCAATTCCGAGTCGGGGACGTGTGAGGCAACAGACGTGTGAGCCACCAGACGTGTAAGGAGGACGTGTATTTTTTAGACGTGTCACGAATTCAGACGTGTAATGCGCGTTTTATGCAGAATGTGGTCACCAGGCAACGGGAAGTGCGAAACAGTCACAGTGAATTAGCTCAATGATTATTGTAGTATTATTAGATTAAACTTAATCAATGGTATCCTGATGGTTCAACGTACCCATTCCCGCTTTCAGCAAACAAAACGGAGGCCTACAACAGCTTAAAATGTAGACATAGATCTGGTGGCGCGTCCCAGCACATCGCACCGCGTTAGTCGAATTTCAAAACAGACGCGCTCACGCAATTCTACCAGCAAAAGAAAATTTCAATGGCAAATCTCCGTACGGCCTTGCTTAACAGTCTTATAAATAGAGCCTCTGCACCCATCATCTTAGTACTTTGTCTTATACATCAACAAGTACCATCAGCTTGACTAGATAACACATACAAATGTCCATCCAACAAACTCCAACCAACGGCTTGACCGGAAAGATCTCCTCCTTAGACGTCTCCACCATTAAAGGATCCTCATTAACCGACAAATTAGCTGCAGCTGCCGAAGAAAAAGACATGTCCCAAGGTGTCTTATCTACCAAGAACGCTATTGTCAAGGAAGAAACCCCAGCTGCTGCCACCAATACCGATGAAGAAGCACACAAGGAATTCTTACACAAGCACAAGGTTCACCGTCACAAGTTGAAGGACATGGAAAAGGATGAACCATTATTGATGGAAAACAAGCGTCGTTTCGTTCTCTTCCCATTGAAATACCACGAAATCTGGCAAATGTACAAGAAGGCCGAAGCATCGTTCTGGACCGCCGAAGAAATCGACTTGGGCAAGGACAACTACGACTGGAAACACAAGTTGAACGACAACGAAAGATATTTCATCTCGAGAATTTTGGCTTTCTTTGCTGCGTCTGATGGTATTGTCAACGAAAACTTGGTTGAAAACTTCTCTTCCGAAGTTCAAGTTCCAGAAGCCAAGTGTTTCTACGGTTTCCAAATCATGATGGAAAACATCCACTCCGAAACTTACTCCTTGTTGATCGACACATACATCAAGGACCCTAAGGAAGCTGACTTTTTGTTCAACGCTATCGAAACCATTCCATGTATCAAGAAGAAGGCTGATTGGGCCATGAGATGGATTGCTGACGAAGAAGCTTTGTTTGGCGAAAGATTGGTTGCTTTTGCTGCCGTCGAAGGTATTTTCTTCAGTGGTTCCTTTGCTTCTATCTTCTGGTTGAAGAAGAGAGGTTTGATGCCAGGTTTGACTTTCTCTAACGAATTGATCAGTAGAGATGAAGGTTTGCACACCGACTTTGCTTGTTTGTTGTTCTCTCACTTGCAAAACAGACCAGACCCAGAAATCGTCGAAAAGATCATTACCGAAGCCGTCACCATCGAAATGGAATTCTTCACCGATGCCTTGCCAATCTCTTTGTTGGGTATGAACTGCAACTTGATGTGTCAATACATTCAATTCGTTGCTGACAGATTGTTGGTTTCTTTGGGTAACAAGAAGGTTTACAACGTCACCAACCCATTCGACTTTATGGAAAACATTTCCTTGGCCGGTAAGACCAACTTTTTCGAAAAGAGAGTCAGTGACTACCAAAAGGCCGGTGTCATGGCCAAGACCAACGACTCCAACGCTGCTTCCAACAGTTTCTCCTTTAATGAAGATTTCTAATCTACTGGTTTGTATTGATTACAATCTTTGTCATTTGGTTGGGCTTGCTACATTTAACAACCGATTCCCGCTTGTTTCCCTTTTATTTCTCAAAATCTGTATAATATCGTTTAATGTATTTTAGTATTAGAGTATTCTGTAAAGTGAGGAAAAAAAGTCATTGCAGAAAACGATTTGAAAAATTTTGACAAGCAGGCTGTTTCTCCAAAATGGCAAAAGGAAAGAACAAGACGACGGAAGAAAGATCAAACAAAACAAGAACCTCAAATGGTCACAAATCGAAACAGCATCACACAAGAAAAGGAAGACAGGAAGAAGGAGCAAACATACCGGTTGAGAATGCCAGAAAGTTTCCAACAAAACTAGCCATGTGGGACTTTGACCACTGTGATCCCAAGAGATGCAGTGGGAAGAAGCTTGAAAGATTGGGATTTATAAAAAACTTGCGTGTGGGTCAAAAGTTCAGTGGGATCATTGTTTCTCCCAACGGTAAAGGTGTTGTGTGTCCTGACGATAAGGAAATAGTAGAGAACAACGGAGCAGCAGTTGTGGAATGTTCCTGGGCAAGATTGGATGAAGTTCCTTTTAACAAAATTGGAGGGAAACACGAGAGATTATTACCGTATTTGGTGGCAGCCAACACCGTCAACTACGGTCGTCCATGGAGGTTGAACTGTGTTGAAGCATTAGCAGCATGTTTTGCCATTGTTGGCCATGTTGATTGGGCTGAGATGTTGCTCGAGAACTTTTCCTGGGGTCTTACCTTTTTAAAGATTAACGAAGAGCTTATAAAAGTCTACCAAAACTGTACCGACTCCGAATCAGTGCAAAAAGCTCAAGACGAATGGTTGAAAAAAATCGAGCAGGAGCAAAAGGAGCGTAAGGAGGCAGCACAGGAGGGTGATATCTGGATGATGGGAAATGTTAATAGAAAAGGTGGCGCAGAGGAATCTGAAAGTGAAGAAGACCCTGAAGAAGATTTTGACTCTGAAGGCGATGAGCATGATTTTATGGGCAACTCTCGTCCTCGCGAAGTCAAGTACGATAAATTGGGTAACATGATAGACGATTTTGGTAACATAATAGAAGAAGAAGAAGATGATGACGACGAAGAGGAGTACGATTCAGAATCTGAGGAGGAGGTTCAATACGATAACTTGGGCAATATTATCACGGTAGATATTTCACACAAGGTTGCGAACCTTGAAATATAGCCACACTTAATGATGTACAGTATGCACCACAATATACACTTGATGATCCCGGCCAAGACATGTGTCGGAGTCGATAAAACTCTCCTCTATAATGTATTTCGGCAATTTGCGATATCTTTACCGGTCCACTTTTGCTTCCCCCACACTTTTGAATTTCTACTATTGCGCTAGCGCGAAAGCGCTATCGGCAAAAATGACAAAAAATCCCGATCAACTCCTGATCGGAATAACTTATAAAAGACACCATTACTTCCTCTTTTATGAACATGTCACTACAGAAAGACAACAAGATTAAGATGACAAAGACAACTCCAACTCAAGGTATTCAGATTGCCATTGATAGAGGTGGAACGTTTTGCGACGTTATTGCAAAGATACCCAACCAACCAGACTATGTATTTAAGCTTTTATCGGTTGATCCTGCTAATTACAAGGATGCTCCAACTGAAGGTATCCGTCGTGTGTTGGAAAAAGCTACTGGTGCTACGATTGCAAAGACAGAGAAGTTAAGTCTCGAATCCATTGATAGTATTAGAATGGGAACAACAGTGGCCACCAATGCATTGTTGGAAAGAAAGGGTGCTCGTGTATTGTTGATAACAACTAAGGGTTTCAAAGATGTTTTGGTTATTGGTAACCAAACCCGTCCTAACATTTTTGATTTAACTGCCAAGAAGTTGGGCCATTTGTATGGTGACGTTCTTGAAATTGACGAAAGAGTAACCATCGAATCCTTCTCGGAGGGTGGTGGTGACAAACTTGAATATGATGTCAACCTGGATCCAGAATTGACTGAAGGTATCACCGGTGATATTATCAGAGTTATAAAAACACCAGACTATGACCAAGTGAAAGCCAACTTGGAAGAGATTTGGGCTGCAGGCAATATCAAAACTATTGCCTTGTGCTTATTGCATTCCTTTGCCTTTCCTCAACATGAAAAGAGAGTAGCCGAAATTGCCAAGGCAATTGGTTTCCAAGTCTCTGTTTCGCATGAGTTGCAACCAATGATTGGAATGGTAAACAGAACTTCCTCGACTGTTGCTGATGCATACTTATCGCCTGTTATCAATGAGTACATCCAGAACTTTGGTGCTGGATTTCAAGGTGGCTTGGAAGCTTTTGGTAACAAGTTGTTGTTCATGCAGTCAAATGGTGGATTGTGTCCTTGGTATAAGTTTACAGGATTGAAGGCTATCTTATCTGGACCAGCTGGTGGTATGGTTGGCTACGGTGAAACTTGTTATGATTCAAACTCCCAAAAGGCCACTATTGGATTTGATGCTGGTGGTACCTCCACTGATGTGTCTAGATATTCCGGAAGCTTGGAGCATATCTTTGAAACTGTTGTTAGTGAGGTTAGTTTGCAAACACCACAATTGGACATTTCAACTGTTGCAGCAGGTGGTGGATCCATGTTGTTTTGGAAAAACGGAATGTTTGTGGTAGGACCAGATTCCGCGGGTTCGGATCCAGGTCCAGCATGTTACCGGAAAGGAGGTCCATTGACTGTCACTGATGCCAACTTATTTTTGGGCAGATTGTTGCCAGATTACTTCCCCAAAATTTTTGGTCCTAATCAAGACAAGCCTTTGGATTACGAATTAACTGCCAAAAAATTTGAAGAGTTAACCAATGAAATCAATAAGGATAAGGCAGACGTCAAATTGACGGCGGAAGAAGTTGCTTCTGGTTTCTTGAAGGTTGCCATTGAATCCATGGCTAGACCAATCAGAAATTTGACTGAGGCTAAGGGCTTCAACACATCTGATCACAACTTGGCATGCTTTGGAGGATCCGGAGGGCAGTTTTCTGTCTCTTTGGCAAAAAATTTGGCTATTTCCCACGTTGCAATCCACAAATACTCCTCCTTATTATCTGCATACGGTATCTACTTGGCCGATATTGTTATTGAGAAGCAATCGCCAGCTTCGTTCACTTACAATGAAGAAAACTTTAAACAAATTGACACCAAGGTTGATCTTCTTGTCAAACAAGCTTACCAAGACTACCAAGATCAAGATTTGACTAATTTTGATACCAGATTGGAAGTATTTTTGAACATGAGATATGTTGGTTCGGACACCCACTTATTGATTCCAAAGGTCGATGGAGCTTATGACGCTGATGTCAACTTTATCAAAAGACATGAAGCCGAATTTGGATTTACCTTGGACAGAAATGTTTTAGTTGACGACGTACAAGTACTTTTGATTGTTGAAACCCCAGACAGACAAAGCCACAACCCCTATGAAGAGTTTGAAAAGTTGACAACAACCCAAACTATTTCCAAGTCTGATATTATCAAGCCAATTTACTTTGAAGGTGACGGCTGGTTAGACTCTTCAGTTTACAAGTTGCCAGAGCTCAAGGTTGGTTCAATTATCTCCGGTCCTTCTATTATTATTGACAATACGCAAACAATTTTAGTGGAACCTCATTCCAAGGCTGCTATCTTGTCTAGTCATATTTTGATTTTGGTTGAACAAGAAGAGAGACCTCAATTGTCCCAGAAGATTGTCGATCCAATTCAGTTATCTGTCTTTGGCCACAGATTTATGTCTGTTGCCGAGCAAATGGGTAGAACTTTGCAACAAACCGCCATTTCCACCAACATCAAAGAAAGATTGGATTTCTCTTGTGCTTTGTTTGACGCTAACGGTGACTTAGTTGCAAATGCTCCACATGTTCCAATTCATTTAGGTGCTATGTCATTTGCAGTTAAGGCACAAAAGGATATCTGGGAAGGCAAATTGGAGCAAGGAGATGTTTTGGTATCGAACCACCCTCAAGCTGGTGGTTCTCATTTGCCAGATATCACTGTGATCACTCCAGTGTTGGACAAGAACAACAAGCCAATTTTCTGGACTGCTTCCAGAGGACATCATGCTGACATTGGTTCTATTTCAGCAGGGTCGATGCCTCCAAATTCGAAAACCATTTTTGACGAAGGTGCTTCAATCATTACTCACAAACTTTGTACCAAGGGTAAGTTTGACGAGGAAGGAATCACAAGAATTTTACTCGAAGAGCCAGCCAAGCACCCAGGTGGCTCTGGTACAAGAACGTTGAATGACAATATTTCAGATTTGAAGGCTCAAGTTTCGGCAAACTTTAAGGGTATCACTTTGTTATCCAAATTGGTTGAAGAATTCAGTTACGAAGTCATCAGTTTGTACATGGGAGCTATCCAGGATACTGCCGAAATTGCTGTCAGAAACTTGTTGCGTTTGGCTTACGACAAGTTTGGTGGTGAGCCATTGAAGGCAGTTGACTACTTGGATGATGGTACTGCCATTGCCTTGAAAGTTCAAATTGCCAGGGAATCCGGAGACGCTACTTTTGATTTCAGCGAATCTGGTGATGAAATGTATGGGAACTTGAATGCTCCAAGAGCAATCTTGTACTCTGCAGTGTTGTACGTTTTGAGATCGTTGATTAGCACAGATATTCCTTTGAACAATGGGTGCTTGAAGCCAATTAACTTTATTACAAGAGAAGGTTCGGTTGTGCACCCATCTTACGAAGCTGCTGTTGTTGGTGGAAACGTTGAAACTACACAAAGAATCGTTGATGTTATGTTGAAGGCATTTGAAGCCGCAGCAGCTTCTCAAGGTACTTGTAACAACTTTACATTTGGTATCAGTGACCCAGAAAAACAGTTGGCTTTTGGCTATTACGAAACTATCTGTGGTGGTTCTGGTGCTGGTCCAACCTGGGATGGTCAATCAGTTGTTCAATGTCATACCACCAACACTAGAATTACTGATACCGAGCTTTTTGAAAAGAGATATCCAGTTATTGTTCACGAATACTCAGTCAGAGAAAACTCTGGTGGTGATGGTTTACACAAGGGAGGAAACGGTGTTGTGAGAGATATTGAATTTACCTATCCAAACTTGGAAGTCTCATGTTTGATGGAAAGAAGATCTTTGGCTCCATTTGGTTTGTTAGGTGGTAAGAGTGGTTTGAGAGGTAAGAACTACTGGTACAGACGTACCAAGGCCGACCCATCTCAGTTCAGAAGAGTCTCATTGGGTGGTAAATGTACCGTTAAGGTTGAAAAGGGAGACAGAGTCATCATTTTGACTCCTGGTGGAGGTGGTTTTGGTGTTCCAGATACCAAGACAACGACAGTCAACTATCCCGTGCAAAGTAGCAAACCTACTATTTTGACAGGATCAGTGGGATTAAGAACAATTACCCAAGAAACAAACTAAGTGGTAGTAGTAAAACACAATAATATATATGACCTAAATATTATGATCTTTTTTGTTCTAAAAATATGGAGACTGTGGTCGTGCCCCAGTTGCGTATCGCACCTACCTAAGAATAAGATAATTATCTATAGATAAAGCAAGGCGTGACTATGTCGACCTCCAAGCCCATTCGACATTTGCCGCTACTATATAACCCTCTCATAAACTGTCTTTTCAATAATCCTAACAATAACAAACAACCTTTCAAAAGCATTATAGATGAGTTATCGCACAACCACAACGACTATACCATTCTCGTACCTCCGGCCTACATCTTTCATGAATACTACGATCCGGCAAATCAAAAGATCTTGCTTCGGGAGCAGTGCTATAACAATGAAGAATTCATCCGCTCGCATATATTAAAGACGTCTACTTCGTATTCATCCACAATTACTCCAATTTCTAAAACCCAACTGGTTATCTACAATACGATCAATGGAAAACAGGTTCTTATAAAGAATGGAATGGTATTTACAGGAAAAGGATTCAAAAAGAGTCTTAAGCTCAAAGTTCTATCCATTGGGTACTTTGATTCCTTTTCTGACTATTTTCCCACAGGGAGCAGGTTCATGTTAATTTACATTGAAGATACCATAATAGGTAGCTACGCCCCTAATCGTCGTCAGGTGAAGAGTGAACCCGAGGAACCATCCAATCCTCTTCGTCAAAAGGAAATTGTTGATACCATCACATTTGAAAATCTTCTCCGAAGTTTCCCACTATTATCACAGGCAGTGTCAGATAATTTTTACAGACTATTCCATCATAACAATAACAAATTCAGATTGCTTCATACAGGCACCAGAAAGAAACTAATCCAGATTAAAGGAGAGTTTCACAACATTCTTGAAGAAGCTTATAAAAATATACTGGACAGTGTTAAAGAAGACACTCCCACCGGCGAGCAGACGTACAACTTGCTCAATCACATTCTACGCATATACCCGGGACTAGATCTCAACAGATTGGTACATGAATATGTTGAATTGAATTTGTATGACAAATTGTGGACACAATTGATTTTTCAATTCAATTGTCCTAATGGTGATAAGTTGACTTATGATAAAGAAGCCATTAAAATTTTAACTCAGGAAAAATACGATAACCTATCATTCCTTGCCCTTAACCAGTTGGATATTCCAGTTTATACTCCGTGGGATATGAACTTACTACAAGAGCGTGTATCTCGAGCTATTATTGAGTTTTCAAAATTGTCAGACTCGTTAATTCTTAACCTGAGTGCCAAAACAAAGATCATATTGGAAACGATAAGCATAATAACAGAGGCAGGCCCTAATTCGGCTGGACTTGTTGTAAGTGCCGATACGTTAATTGGATTGCTTATTATGGTTATCGTTCATTGCAAAATTGAGAATCTTGAAGCCCACTTATACTACATCAAAAACTTTAATTCTGTTGATTACAGCAATGATGGTCACTTTAACTATATTGTGAGTAACTTTGACGCAGTTTTGTACCATTTATCGTCTTCCAGCGATTATGAACAAGCTGATTTGTTTAAAAATTCTCAAAAGAACTATGAGTTTTGGGCAGCAATTCGAAGCAAAGATACTGAAAAGGTAAATTCTATCATTTCATTGGTTCAAGAAGAATATCCATCAGATCTACCTCCCAATCACTTTTTGAAAAGTTGCAACATCAATGGTGAGAACTGCTTAATGTTTGCAATTAAGTCAGGAAGCTTTGATATTTACGACATAATACTTAATACCAACGAGAACTGGTTCTCCGTGGAGGAAATATTATTCAGCAAGAATATTGTGACCGATCAAAATTTATTAATGGTTGCCTTAAGCGAAGAAACCAGTGAAATATCGGAAGATTTGGTAGGTTTTATTCTTGCAAACACCTCAGTCGACGAACAAATTGCATATTTCAACTCAGTTGATAAATCCGGAAGATCCACCGGTCACTATTTATTTCATAATTACAGACTAATTGACTCCATTGGACAATTAATAGATTGGGAATTGAAAGACTTGAATTTCCACACTCCAATGTTTAGTCTTTGTCGATGCTACGACCACATAGAGTATTCGGCTATATTGAAGAAAGCATTTGCATGTGTCTATCGAAAATACGGTTCAGAAAATCTTAATTTTGATAGACACGTAGATAAATCTGGTAATACTTTGTTACACATCATCTTGAAAGACATTCCCGAAATAGAGTTATTGTCTAGGAAGTCGAACTTGATTAACATTAACCAGGAAAATTACAAACACATGACTCCACTATCACTTTACATCAAGTATAACAGGACTGAAAACTTGCAAGAGCTTCTCAAAGATGAGAGACTTGATTTTATGCACGAGGACCGAAGATTATTTTACAATGTTTTTGATTACTTAGGGTTTGTGGCCTCGAAAGTCCTGTTTAATAGAGATTTTGATCAACTAGAGAAGCCGATTTTCTTGCACTTCATAGAAAACTACTTTCCAAAGAGTTGCAACTATAAACTAGCAGCGTTGAACGCAAAATACGACCCCAATAAGCAAGATTGGGTTATATTTTTTAAAGATACCGAAGGGTTTTCCAACTATAAATCATTGAAAGCTATCAAACAGATTTTCTACATTGCCAAGTTAGAAGCACCATTTTCGCTTTTGCCAGATGAAGATACCTTGTGGTTGAATTATGCTACGAGCAAGCAAATTACTCCTAGTTTTCACAAACATCGAATCAATAAATTTGTCGAGAGTCTCAATCTTGTGTTTACTTGCCTCAACTTACAAGAAAGTCTTAACCTGAAAGCATTCTTCCGGAAATTTTTAATGCAACAAGATACGACAGAGAGTCTGACTTTGGAATTGATTAAGAATGTTAATGATTCTATTGAGTCTGAAAAGAACAAGTTTGGTGAGGTTGCTATGACTCTCAATCAGATTCAAGAGATTGAGGTTTTCTTGAACTATTCAGCAAATGATCTAAAATCGTATAAGGTTACCATTTCAAAACTCAATAAGTTGCTTTGCATGTGTGCCTACAAACAGTCTGATATTAGAGTTGTTCATGATATCGCGGTGTCAAGATTTATCCGCTTGGACCAAGACGGTTTCCCTATGACGATTAGGAGAGACGAGGACTCGCGATATTCGTATTTGTTTCAGTTCACCGTGATGCTCGAAAAATCTGTCATCAGCCTATTGAAAAATATCATCAAACTTTTGGAGAAATTGCGGACATGGAAGGAGGCATATCATTACATTAAAGAATTGAATCATGACTTGAGAAAGTTTGAAGGAGTTCCAAACGAAAATGGAGCTCGGGCACCATCCAGAAGAGGTACCTTCAACTTAGATTTTGATGAGGTTCCAGAGGAAGAAGAATCCACGTTTTTCTTTAACCTCACAGGATTAGTAGAGGTTAAGAAGTCAAAGTACAAAAGGTTAATTGTTGCAAAAGCAGAAAAGGTAAAGCAAATTGTTAAGTTGAACTCTGATATCAAATGGGAACACGAGCAGATAGCATCCGAGACCTCTAATTTTCTTAAAGCTAGACTGGAATTTCTTCAATTTGGATTGAGTCAATTCACCCAGAAGGAGCTCGTACGCTATCGCCAACGCCAGTTCGAACTCTCCAAGTTATTGAGAACAGTAAGAAATGGCTGTGAATAGTGAATCAATAGGTCGTGCACGTGTATCAAAAAAGGAACCTTCGAGAATATTAACACGACCTGATAAAAGTAGTGGCGACCCCAACGTTTTCGGTTTTTACTCAACTTGAACCATGTCTACCACTTCTAACAAGGATATTGCTTTATCCGTCATTCACTTTTTGAGAAAGTCTGTTTCCAACAAGGAAATCGCTGAAGACTTTGTCGAATCTTTGGATGTTGCCATTGACTGTATCGCTGATGCATTTGAAGTAAACAAGGATGATGATTCCAAGATTGTTGCCTCAAAGTTTGGAGATAAAGACTTGTCGGAGTTAGTGAAGTCGGCTTTGATTGAAGGCTCTTCCTCTGTTGCTCCAGCTGCTTCTTCTACTGCTTCTATTCAAGCTAAATCCAGTACTGAAGCTGATGCCGAAACCAAGGCTCAAGCCGACCAATTGAAGGTTGAAGGTAACAGAGCAATGGCTGCCAGAGACTTTGACGAAGCTATTACCAAATACACTGCTGCCATTGCTTTAGATTCATCGAACGTTGTATACTTATCCAACAGAGCTGCTGCATACTCCTCTTCGTCCCAACACGAAAAGGCAGTCGAAGATGCCACCAAGGCCATTGAATTGAACCCAGACTTCTCCAAGGCTTACTCCAGATTGGGATTGGCCAAGTATGCTTTGGGTGATGCCAAGGGTGCCATGGAAGCCTACAAGAAGGGTTTGGATGCTGAAGGTGATAAGAAATCTGATGCCATGCACAAGGGCTACGAAACTGCCAAGCGCAGAGTCGAAGAAGATTTGGAAAAGTCGATTTCCAAGTCTGAACCAGAAGCTGCTTCTTCTGATGCAGCTGGTGCTGGTGCTGGTACCGGTGCCGGTGCTGG
The DNA here is from genome assembly GCA_030558095.1 of Teunomyces funiuensis. Lineage (NCBI taxonomy): Eukaryota > Fungi > Ascomycota > Pichiomycetes > Serinales > Debaryomycetaceae > Teunomyces > Teunomyces funiuensis. The sequence continues at coordinate 173,396 of JAJMRW010000002.1, forward strand.
TGGCTTGCCAGATTTCTCTTCCATGTTTGGTGGTGGTATGCCAAACTTTGGTGACTTGATGAACAATCCACAAATCATGCAAGCTGCACAAGAAATGATGAAAAACCCAGATGCTCTCCAAGGTTTGATGAACAACCCTGCTGTGCGTCAAATGGCTCAAAACATGGGTTTAGGCGGTGCTGATGGCCAGGGCCCAGACTTGTCTAACATTATGAACAACCCCATGTTCAACCAATTTATGGGAGGAAGAGGTAACGGTTCCAACTAGTTTAGTTCTTTAATAAAATTTTGAATGTGACGAAATATATTGATTCGATACATTGGTGTTAGGGTACGGTTTCAAAATAGAGGTGGACCAATTTTTGTAGTGGTCTGAACCGTTAAATTGAATCTTTCAGTCAGATCTGAAAAATAAAAATCAAATCGTAGAAATTGTTATCAGTCTTAATCCTACTTTCACGAAATTAAGAAAAACAACCATGTTTCGCAGAGTGATATCACACTCATCTTTCTTAACAAGGAATAGGCGAGCGGTTTCGTATAAGTATGTTGAATCTTTCAAATTGGACTTGGTGCCTGACCTTCCAGTGAAAGAAACGGTAAGACTTTCCGAACAGCAATACACTGCCAAAAAAAATACCGAAATCGATACAACTAAAGCCCCAATAGTGATGTTGCATGGCTTGTTTGGTTCAAAACAAAACTTTGGCTCTGTTGGCCGTGAATTGGCCACCAAGACATCCCGGCCAGTTTTTGGTCTTGATCTCCGAAACCACGGCAGCTCACCACATGCATTACCGCACGACTATAGCACCTTAGCGCACGATGTCATCCACCACATGAAGCAGCAAGGTTGGAAAGATTCAATCTTGGTGGGCCACTCGATGGGAGCTAAGACGGCCATGCTTGTAGCATTATTTGCACCCGAATTAGTTGGAAAACTCGTTGTGGTTGATAATTCGCCAGCAAACCAGCCATTGAGCAATAATTTTCACAAAGACCTTATAGGTATGTGTCAAGTTGAGCAACTGGCTCGCTTGTTCAAGGATAAATCGCACGCGTTCAAAATGGCAAAGTTTGACCATATCCTTACACATGCCGAACCCGATCCACGGGTTCGGTTCTTTCTCAAGACTAATATAAAGAAAAAGATAACTGACACTGTTTTCAGGGTACCAGTACTTAATTTTCTTAAAGAAGACGTTCTTAAAAGCCTAGGCGAGTTTCCTCAAATAGCTGCAAAATTTCCTAAACCGGTATTGGTGATGAGAGCACATGAGTCGGAGTTCATTCTTGACAAAAACCGTGCTGATTTTGATCAACATTTTACCAATTTACGATTTGAACAGTATGATTGTGGCCATTGGATTGTAACTGACGAACCGGACAAGTTTGTTCAACAAGTTATAGAGTTTATAGAATAGGTACTCTGGGTGAAAAAATTCAGAAGCGCACATTAATTTTGACCATGACAGATTTCTTACATAATCCGCACGGGACTTAGCGCCCGGGTATATAAACAAGTACATTCCCACACTGATCCATCATACGATAGACCTCACCCCAAATGTCGGAGTATACTGCCAGCACAGAGGACTTATCGTTGCCTAAGGCAACAGTTCAAAAGATCATTGGTGAGATATTACCCAAAGATATTGCCATTTCAAAAGAAGCAAGAGAGGCCATTACCGAATGCAGCATCGAGTTTATCATGATGTTATCCACACAGCTGAACGAAATTGCTGAAAAGGAAGCCAAGAAAACCATAGCATCGGACCATGTTGTCAAGGCTCTTGAAGAGTTAGATTTCAATAATTACCTTGAGATTATCAACAAGGTGTTGGACGAACACAAAGAATTGTTGAAGGGTAAGGAAAAGAAGAACAACAAGTTCCAGAACTCTGGTTTGTCCGAAGAAGAATTGTTAAAGCAACAAGAGGAACTTTTCAAAAAGTCTCGCGATAGGCTACAAAGCAGCACTGTTGTAGAAGAAATCAAAATAGAGACTGAGATCAAGACTGAATAATGTCACAAGTTTCCCAACGTGGTTAATGATAAATAATACATATGTACATTAGATAATATAATAAGCCATAGCCATAGCCTAACCCTCTGTCTTGACGGAGTAACAACCACCACCCGTGTAGAAGCAACCATCTCTAACCCAAAATCAACTCGTACAAGATCACAACAATATTGATGCCAATCAAAGGAACTCTCAATAAAGTACGAATAGCGCTAATCAAATTGATTAACTTTTGTTTCACAGAGCTGTCATTAGTGTCGACGTTGAACTGGTACTGGGACTGGGCAGCTTGCCCTGCAGTGTTGGACGACCCCCAACCAATACGGTTCAAAAACCGATCCTCGCTAAGAACAGCAATCCCATTCACAGCTAAGATGATGGTGTATAATAACTTTCCGATCCCAAACATGTTCTGAAAGAGTTAGTGTTGGAAGTTGTTGATAGCTCGGTGTGTAACTTGTAAAAATGCAATTGTCTGCGCAACCCGCATTTACGTACTTGCGCGAACATGCAAAACCAAACAAACTCCAGATCAATAACATTCTGTTGCATCAGAAGTATATGCAAAATGTCCTATCCCCAATCAAAGGGTCGAAAGAAGGACTCAATAGAACAGTTCATTGGAACACCTCAATATTTTGTGGATAATGGTCTTTCCCAACTAAGGTATATGGTCCTAATGGAAGGACTCGCTACCCCATCAGGCTATGATCTGTGTCCTTACAGGTCATATGCGTGGCTGATATTGTGTCGAACACCCATCTTTCCAACAAGGAAGTATCTACAGCTACTAGAACAAGTACCGCAAACACTCAACCAAGAGATTCACATGAAAATCAAAAACGACACCTTCCGAACCTTGATGAACGACAAGCAGTTTCACCAGAAAGTGTCCGAAGACTCACTAATCCGAATACTATCGTGCATTGCAATAACTACTAACAAGGTGGGGTATGTTCAAGGCTTGAATGTTCTACTTGCACCATTCGCATATACGTGTGCCAAGAGTGAGCCGCAAGCATATGCACTTCTTCACAATCTTATTACCAAACACATACCACTATATGTTACTGCCAACTTAGATGGAGTCCACACCGGTCTTTCCCTAGTTGATATTGTGTTAAAAATTATCGATCCGACGCTTTCTGAATATCTTGACTCCAAGTTCTTGAAGGCTGAGATTTATGCATTTCCTTCAGTTCTTACACTTTGTGCATGCACACCACCACTCAAAGCTGTATTAGAGCTTTGGGACATTTTGTTTGCCTACGGGACCCACATGAATATTCTATTTGTCATTGCCCAACTTATCATTAATCGTTCTGCATTACTAAGCTCTCCGCAGCCTATGAAGATTCTAAGAAACTTTCCTACGCTCGAAGCTAAAGAGATAATAAAGTTAAGTCTAAGCTTTGTCCCAGAAATTCCCAAGCCTTTATTCAATTTGATTGCAAGACACGGTCACGACAGGAACGTACCCATCGAATTAAAACGGTACTTGCAAGAGAATAATTTATAGCAATATAAAACACTTTAGAACAATCCCTTTTTATAATCCTCGTAGTCATGGAAGGCACACAACACTGTCCTGTCATTGTACATCCGACCTGCCAACTCCATAATAGCTTTGAGAGCAATGTCTTCATCTTCAAACTCAATGAAAACTCTTCCCAAACCAGGCTGGTTGAATTGGGCTAATCCTGGAGTGAAATCGTTGGCTGGTCTTGGAATTTTCATCGACTGCACCTTTCCTAATTTGCTGACTTCTTGTAGTATATCTTTTTGAATAAACTGAAACGTTTCATTGTCCATCAAGTCCTTGGCGGTCACTATGTTCAAAAGCTGAATAACTCTCAGTTTGGGATGCGCGGAGACATTTTCATTCTTGACCAATTGTGTTATCGTCTTGAAGTCAGCTACGCATTCCTGAACACTAGTTTTGTTTGGTTTGTAGCAGGAAAAGAATGCGTTTTCAACTACCAGCAACTGTCTCACCTTCTCAAGTAACAGCTGTGTCTTCTCAATAGCAATTGAGGCCAGGATTTCAGTTTCCAAGTGAAATTCCACAAACGCAAGACCAAGGGATTCTTTAGTACCAGTTTCCCTCAAAAGTTGAAAAGCCCTAACAGGTGCAACAGTTTTTAATGCATCAGTTATTTGGGTTTCTGTGGATTCTGGTGACACAGATATCGTAAGCTTTCGTGGGCTATCAGGAACTTCCTCCTCTATATCGTCTTTTTTTATTTCTTTGTGGGTGATGTCTTGCACAATGAATTCGTGAGGTCTTTCAATTTGGAGTTCAAATGTTTCGGACTCCTCATGGGGCTGTTCGTTTTCCTCCTTATACTGGTTGAACACAAGCTTGGCCTTGTTCAAAGATGCAATGATCGTGGTTGCTATGTTGTTGGTGAATTGAATTATCAAATTTTTATCATCCTTTGTTTTTCTTTTGCTGTCGATATTGTTCAAGGAGGTTTCGTTAATATCTATCTTTTTCAAGAAATCATTGAAAAATTCAACAATCTTCAAGTAATTAATTTTGCCAAAATCGAGGTCTTTGATAATAAGAATTTTGGAATTGCGAGAGTCAAACGGCTTGTTTTTGGAGGATTCGTTAAGAATATCGCTAGAATCGTTCAACCTGTCCTTTACCAATCCCTCTATCTTGGTGAAATCAACAGGTCTCGGGTGTCCAGGAAGGGGAAATAATCCAGATAATTTTGCTCTTTGTGCTGTCACTTCCTCGAATCCCTTTGGCATTATTCCCCACCTTGAATCGATAATTTTAATTTCATCAAGCGGTTGCACGTCCACCAACTCAGCAAGTTTCCTTTCGTACATGTCAATGAGCTCTTCTGTTGACATTTTGCGTTCTTTCTTAGCAGTGTCTTTGTGTTCAGCTGGACTGTATGAGTCCTTTTTGTAGCTGTCATACTTTTTGGAACGAAAACTATCTCTCTCTTTATATGAGTTGTCGTAACCAGAATAGGCATGGGAGCGACCCCTCTCACGATGGTTTCTTGGTGCTCTGTCATTACGGTCAAAGTTTTCTCGTCTTCTGGGAGGACTCCGGTCTTTTCTATCTATTGTTCTTTCTCTGGCACGATCTTGAAATTGATAGTCGTCGTACGAGTCCTGTCTGCCGTCTCTTCGGTGATCTCTTCGATCGTCTCTTCTACCTCTGTACTCATCTCTTCTCGGTTGGTACGAATAACTGTCTTGTTTGTCGGGTCTGTCTCGCCTTGAATCGCGATCATCGTATCGCCTTTGATATCCGTTGGATTGGCTCATTATCAGAATTGGAACCCGTCAGTTTTGTTATTGAACTATGGAAAATACCTCAGTAAAATCCCTCTGTTTTAAGCGACGTGATCCTAAAAAATGCCTCAATTAATGCTACTCCTACGTGTACGTGTGAGTCCATTAAATAAAATAACGCTCGAAATTCTCGCAGAGACTGCACCTAAACTACTGAATACGTAACAAACCCCATTTTGGCATTAAACTCTATATAGCCTTATAATTCGTCATGTTCTAATTCCCCTTCAGCATCTTCCTTTTTTGGTTCTTCATTGCTAGTTTCAACTTCCTGTTCCGGTTCGTCCTCTTCAAAGAAACCTGTTTCCGTATCGTTTTCCTCGTCATTTTTGCTTCCATCATCTTGCTTCTCCTGTTCCTCCTTCTTTGCTGCTTCCTTTTCTTTCTTTAACTTGTCCTTGATTTGCTTGAGTAATCTTCTTTCAATCAATTTTTCAAGCTTTGCCTCAAGTTGACTGATTCTGTCAACATGATCAGCTTCAATCGCAACCAAGTCGTCCAGTAATTCGGCAATACCTTGAGATAAACTGTCGTACAAGTCATAAAGGTTGCTCTTTGTTTGTTTTGCAAATTTGGATTCTGACAAGGCAAGGACCTCCTCTACCGCACTCAAGTTGTTCTTTAAACCAGTAAATTTTTGATCAAAGTCTGCAATAGCGTTACGACCCTTGGTCGCCAACTTGAGCTTTACTCTGGAGTTTTCCTTATCAAATTCAAAGTTTTCTTCTTCGTACTTTTTTCTAACTTCGTTCACTTCCGAACCAAAGTTCAAAATACGGTTCTGAAGCGTCGAAGCAAGTTTGGATGCTTTCTCTTGCAAACTCGTTATACCTTCGACTGACAAGTCAGTTTGCGATACTTTAACAAACTTTTGCAATTCTTCCTTCTTCTGCTTGAGCTCTTCATGCTTAGCTGATACGACATCAGCTGTAGCATCGTCACTTTCAAACTCTAACCATTCAATAAACTCAGAAACAAGGGATGAATAAGCGGAAAAATCTTCCTCCGCAATCTCTTGCAATAAAACTTCTTCCTTGTCTTCAAGGAAGCCACGTAATTCATAACATTGGGCTTCCAATACGTTCTTGATCTTCTCCATCTCAATCTTTTCAATGTCCTTGTTTTTCAAGTAAGCCAACTTGTCCAGGATCTTCTCCTTGGTCGTTCTCAATAATGGCTTGGTACGTGGGTAAACTGGTTTTGGAATATTGACCCCAATTGGCTTCACAATCTTCTTCACAATTGGCTTAGTGGAGTTGGTGGTAGTGTTTGTTGCATTACCTTCAACTTCAATATCTTCTTCAGCTTCCTTCTCTTCCTTCTTGAATTTATCAAAGAAACTTGCCTTCTCAACTTGGATACATTCGATTTCAACCTTGGAAATATCAAAAACCTTGTTGTGATCTAACGAGAAAGTGGCAAACACCTTCTTAGCTTGTTTGGACTTGCAAGTCAACTTTTCGGACTTCTTGTTCAAATCTTCAAATACATACGACTTGAATAATCTGTCATCTTCGTACAAGCCAACTTCAATCTTGCTGGATGCATCGCCTAATTCAATCTTTGATTCACTCTTAACGAGCGAACCCTTGCCAAAAACCAACGTTTGGTCATCGGCACCATCAATTCTGACTTCATAATTGTGGATAGTTTTGTCAACGAGCTGAATGTCGCCTGGCTTGGAAAGCTGGGTCTTTAACTTGAGACCAGCAAGGGTAGTACCCAAAGCAGCACTTTCATCGGTATTAACTGACTTGGCTATTTTTTCTTCGCCAACCAAGGCCGACAAATGCTTTTGAACAAATGGAATTCTAGTTGACCCACCATTAAGAATAACAGACTTGATTTCATCCACCTTCTTGTCACCAAGAGCTTCGTAGATAGGTTGAGTGATGTGACTCATCAAGTCCGAGTTAAACTCTTCAAACTCATCTCTGGTAATCTTGACCTTGAAATCTTTCTCGTCATAGATCGATTCGATGGTGGTGAAAAATTCATTGTTGGCCGATAAAATGATCTTTGCCTTTTCAGCCGTCTCGATCAACTTGGCAGATATCTTGGTCGTTAATTGGGAATGTTCCAAGTTGAAGTGGCTCAAGAACTTTTCAGTGATTATGGTATAAATGGAGTTGGTCAATTTCTTACCACCGAAAGATTCGTCGTATCCAATAGATGCCAATTCTAAGACCAAAGAACCATTGGAGTATGGAACAAACGAGAATAAGGTGGCAACGGTGGAGCCGGCACCCATATCGTACACAATGTGGTATTCCTTTACGTCATTATGGTCCCCCTTTTCAAATTTCTTCTTGGACAAATAGTTGAGGGCGACGGCAGTACCTTCGTCCACCAAACCTAACACGTTGGAAAAGTTAGCCAATTCAAGAGCGTCCAAGTATGCTTGTCTAGTTTCTGGAGAGATGAATGGTGGTACGGTAATTGCAACGTCCTCAACGAGGGCGACTGCATTACCATTTGCTTCCAAATCAGCAACGGCTCTATTTTTAATTTCGTTCAAGTTCATAGCAACGATTTCTTCGACTGAGAACACGTAGGAATCGTTACCAAACCCCAAATCAAACTTGATTGCATTGGAGCGAGACTCATCTGCAACTAAATTGATGCCTGGGTGGGTCTTGAGGTACTCGGCCACCGACTCATGGTCAATTGACTTCCCCAAGAGAGATTTCACGTCCAACAAACATGATTGTGGGAATCTGGTACATAAGGAGCCGGTCTGGGAGCCGTATATTCTTTCCAAGTCGGTGGCGCCGTTTTTTCTAATGGAGATACCCGAAAGATCTTTTCTCTTACCTTCGTCAGTCAACACCATTTCAAATGATATGCCTGGGGCCAAGAGAACAGCCTTGGTGAATTGTTGGCCATAGTCCAAGCCCAAGATAGCAGCAGAAACAGTGCATACTAAGTATAATATTAAGAGCTTCATGTCTTAAAAAAACCCGATGGCTGTCGACCTTCTGTTAATACGTGGAAGTTGGAGAAATTGGCAACGTGAGTTTTTCGGCCTAAATATTGCGGGAGGGAACCTTCGAGAAAGGTGCCACAAAGTCGGGTCTTTAGGTTGCCAAGCCGCGCGCATGCAATTTATTCATTTGGCACGCAAGGCGCTACCTTTAAGGAATGGAAACAGTTGAGCCACAAGTCCGAAAAGCGATAGAGAGTCTAAAAGAGCTCGACCAAAGGATTTCAGAGATACGGCTGGATTTTTCGCTGTCTCTTTGTGAGTGCTTTTATTTATTAAATGACGCCTATCAGATTTATCGAGACGAGACGCAGTTGCTTCTCGAGTTGTATCTTTATACAAACAAAGGTTTGGACAGAATATACCACAATGCGGTATTTAGTCTTTTAATAAAAAGACGTAAAGGAGCAGGGCCTGAAGCCATAAGGCATGAGCTCGAGTTGCTCAAAGATAACATTTATATCAATCATGTGCAACGAGCAGATTTACACTCCAAGTTGTTCAGCCTTGTGGTGGGCTTCAGGTTACTGATGGTAGCCATAATAAAGGAGTATGAGTCACGCATGAAGTTCAATCCCAAGCTCCGCAAGCTGCTAGTTCAATTAGTTTCCATTTTGCCAGCGTAACCGCAGATCAGTACGTACTGCATATTGACTTTCAAAGTTGCAACCACAAATACACTTTTGCAACCAAATGTACGGACCATATGATTTCATCAGCAATTTTTTTTTGGAAATGGACCAAACGTAAGCTTAGAAAGATAGCAGCAAATACGGTGTTGTTGCAGCTTAAGAAAGAAAATGTCTTGCAGCTTGAAGAAGCAGAGTCAGCAACCCGATACGACTACTGGAAGGGGATGCAAGAAATATGTGAGGCTGACGCCTTAACTTGGTACAATTTAAGAAAATCAAAAATTGACTGGATATACAATCGCGATACCCAGGTCAGTATCGAGCTAGGAAAAGAGTTGGATGTTTACTGTGAGTTATTAATAAACATGCAGGGCAACGAGGCAAAGTGTCGTGAGCAGGCAGTGAAGGTGTATCGCCAGATTATCGACGACCGAAACCTGAGTTGCCAAAACGTAATGGCCGATATTCAAAGCATTGATGCAACAATTCAGTCCACATCCAAAACTCTTGATAGCATTAACAACCACCTTCGCAAGTCAACCAAACTTGAAAAGCTCGTTAAAGTCAGCTTGGAAAAGTTGAAACCTCATGCTCAAGCCATGGAAGAGCAGGATCTACGATGTCAAGTCCACCTGCAAATAGTACGTGAGCACTATACAGGGCAGCAGCAGCAGCAGTAATAATTTTACACGGCTTTTTGGTACGCACACGTCCCTCCATCGCATGAGATGAGGCTCCCCTCCCCGCGGAGCTTCCGACGATAAGGATCCCTGAGCCCCTGGCGAACCGATGACTGTATATGGCATGTATAGATAATCTTGAGCCGTGAACTGTTTCGTATCTAAATCTGGTACGTGTACTACATATCGTTTTCCGTGCAGCACACGCTATCTAGCTCACATGTAACACCATGATGATGCCATGAATTTTTTCTGTATAAAAGCAGCCAATTTTTTCTCAATTCTCTTTTTTCATCTTCTGGTCAAAGTACCCACGCCCACCACGCCATGTCCGACGTCGAAGTCTCCAAGATGTACATTTCGTACAACAACGTTCACCAATTGTGTCAGGAATCTGCTGATAAGATCAAGGCATTCAAGCCTGACTTGATCATTGCTATTGGTGGTGGTGGTTTCATCCCAGCAAGAATGTTGCGTTCCTTCTTGAAGGAACCTGGTCATCCTAATGTCCGTATCATGGCCATTATTTTGTCCTTGTACGAAGAAATCAGTGGCACTGATGTTGAAGCTGTTGGTACCCAAGTGGTTAGAACCCAGTGGATCGACTACAACCAGTCCAAAATTGACCTTGTTGGAAAGAACGTTTTGATCATTGACGAAGTCGATGACACCAGAACCACCTTGCACTACGCCGTTTCTGAATTGAAGAAGGATGTTATCGAACAAGCCAAGGCCAAGAACGCAGACCCTAAGGACACCAAGTTCGGTGTCTTTGTCTTGCACGACAAGATCAAGCAAAAGAAGGCCGACTTGCCAGCCGAAATCATGGACACCGGTAACTACTTTGCTGCCAGAACCGTTCCAGACGTCTGGATCGCTTACCCTTGGGAATCCACTGACATTGTCTACCACACCAAGAGAGCCATGGAACAAAATAACGATGTTTTTTTGCCATCTACTACTGAATAGTGGTAATAATAGACTCATCACTGTATATTAATAGACATAATCTAATCGATTTCAATGTAATCGGGACTTCTCGAATGGTTTTTCAAAGCAGGATGCCCGCTAGTTGTGTCTTTTCTCTTTTTACTCTGCCTGAGAGACTGGCCCTGTCCAGAGAACTCGGGCTTTACTGTCAGCTCAGATTCAGACTCTTCCGGTGTTGGTAATACAACAGGGAAGCCAAAAAAAAGCTGGTTTGGTGGAAGGTCTAATGGTACTGGAGGCGCATTTGGATCCAACTCGTCTATGTTATAGTTCTTTGCCGCTGATGCCTCTGCTGGTTTCCCTGATAATTTCTCTCCAGATCCCTTAAATGTGGTGGTGGTTGCTGCTTCAGCGACAAGGTTTGCGTAGTTGATGGACTTTGCCATGGTTGCTGCTCCTGCACTCCTGCTGACATTTGATGGCTTTATTGGGTTGGTATCAGATTTTATCCCCGTTGGTTTGTACTCTGGCTCAACGTAGCCAACAGGAGGAGCGAAATCGGTCTCCAAATCGGTCTCCACCACACAGATCCCCTTATTGGAAGAGTTTGGCTTTGTTTCCAACACCTTTATACCATATATGGTGTCATTATAGTTGATTTCGATGATATCGTCGACGGTTAATGTGGAGAACTTACGCAATACATTTTCCAACACGGCCTTGGGATCAGAAATCTCCAAGAAGTCCACCGATTGGGGCTCTATCTTAACAAAGCTACCCAATGGCAAGTCACAATTGCTGATTTTCAACAACAGTCCTGGTTGTAGTTGTAACGTTGCCATCATCCATTGAGGAATGTAGGCACGTCCTTCTTCGGCCACAAACTCCAACACACCACTGTGTGTAGTTATGTTAGCAGCCTCATTCGAGAGCTCAAACAACATTGGATACCTTATGTGCAACATGGTCAACTTATTCAAGGCGGACAGCGGTAAAAAGATCTTGCCTCCATAGTTGGCATCATCCTTACGAATATTGTCAGGCATCATTGCAATCGGGTAGCAACGAAAATAGTCTTCAAACTTGTTGCTCATAGGAGCACCAAACCCACTGCCAAAAACAGCAGAACCAAACCCGGAAAACATGGTGGTGTATTACTAGTTTCTTGTAGTCAAGTTGTTAAATTTGCCGTCTGGATTAATAGTGTGTATATAATCGCGGTGCACAAAATAAGTTCTTTATTACTTTTCCCAATCTATTTACCTTGGCCAGATACAATTTTAATGACATCCTGAATCAAGTCTATCTGGCTTTGGTCCAAGCCACCAAAAAGTCCCTGGTACTTGACTTGATCCTGTTGAATATTTACAACTGCTTCTGCAAAGCTTTGGAAAACGTTGACATCATCAATTGGAGTTTGCTTCATAGCTTCCAATTCTGCTTCGTCAGCCTCCAATTCGTCTTCGTAGTAAGCCTCATCGTATTCATCCTCTTCATCGTCGTTCTCTTTGGAGCCGCCAGTAAAGGCTTTCTGGGCCTGTTCGCGAGAAATAATTTCGCTTCTGGCCTTGATAGCACCTGGCAATGCTGCAACGTTGGACAACAACAAATCGACAGACTCACTGACCAAGTCTTCAGGAATAAGTTTTATGGCATCAGTATTGATAATCGAGACACCAGCCAAGATTTGCAACTTACAGCCATAAACACTTTGGAAATCATCAGAATGCTTCAACCACAACTTGTAGAAACCGGCAGTGAACTGTTTCTCATTCAAAAATTGTATAGTGGTGACTGTGTCGACGTATAAGGTAGCAAAGAACACCTTCAAGATTGACAAGTGGTGTAACATATAGCCGTCAAATGCATCCTCTGCTTCCAAACCACTAAAGATTTCAAAAATCTCTGGCAAAAATGCTGGCAAAAGAGCGACAAACCTACGGTTCAATGCCATGATTGCCAACTCTAAAAGTTCAAAAGTAGCACTTGCAAAAATTGGATCAACAAATTCAGCCTTTAACATGTTGAAACAAACAGTCAATAACGACTGGACATATGGGCTCTCAATGGTCATTTCAGGCTTAGTGAAACCATGGTTGATGACACTTTGAAAGAATGGCAAGTAAGAGTCCAAGTAGTTGAATGCATAGGTATCAAAGGAGTCAATACAAGTTTGGTAAAGTCCCCACATAATTGGAGAGACATTACGTGTACTGAACAAGATCGACTCTAAAATTTCAAGAGCTTCTGTCAAGAATGCAACCATAGCGTTGTCAAGAATGAACTTAATCATGTCCAGCAACACAGGTTCCAAAGTAGCAGCAACATCTGGAGAAGAACTCATGGCAATCACCAAAGTCGTCAAAGTAGATAAAAGACCAGATGCTTGGTATTCCTTATCGAGATCCACATTGTTGGCATCACCACCAGATTGTTGTTCCAACAATTCGGTAGCCAATCGAAGGAACTGTTCAACCAACTTTGAAGATAATTCCACAGCATAAGGTTCCAAGTTTTTGGCGAATTTCTCCACAAATGCTTCCATAACACTGGTTAAAGTATCAGACTCAAAATTCTTGGACATTTCCAAAAGAGTTCCCATCAATTGTGGAGCTTGCTCAGCAATGTGATCTGCGACCAAGTCCTCCTCGACTAAGGTACACAAGGCATCTACCGCAGTCAATTTGATAGGGAATTGTTCTTCTTGTTGGAAACAAGCAACAATTCCTTGGAAGATATCTTGCAACACTTGAGGATCCTTGTACTTGTATCTGAACATAGCCAAAGTGTCACAAGCTCTAGCGGTTAACCAAGGAGTAGTAGTACTAGTCTCTTTCAATAATTCAGGGTATACAAATGTGTGCAAAACCTTGTCAACTTGGCCATTAACGGGAGAGGTGTTGTGTTCCAACTTGAACGAAATTGTTGATAAAACTTTCAACGCACCTTCAACCTCTTTGGCAATTCCAATATCACCACGGTTGCTGGCTCTTCTGCTAAAGATATCATTTAAAATGGAAAGGATCAAGTTAATTGAAGACTTGAACTTCTTCGAGGCCAATCTGAAGATAAAATTGATAGATGCAACATCAGAAGTATTTCCCTCTCTGTTAACATCAAAGAATCTTCTGATATATTCGTCAGAATCGTCTTCGTACAATTCAATTGTTTCTTCCGAAGCGTTCAAGGTAGGCAAGATGACATGCTTAATTATGGCATCTAACTTTTCATCAATAAGTGACCATGCAGGTGTCTGTATAATTTGTTCCAAGAATGAAATCATATGGTACAATGAAGCTTCACTTAACCAAACGTTTTTACTGGACCAGTTTTCAATAATTTTCCAGTAAGCATTCAAAATCTCAGGGACAAAGTTTGTCAAAAAGTTGTTAGCAAACGGGTTATTTTCCTTATCTTTGGTAGTGAATCCACCACCGTGACGACTCAATAATCTGTGTAAATTGCCAAAACACCATTTGACGGTCTTAATTCTAGGGTTGTTGTTCTTTAATTCAACAGAATCCTCCTCCAAAATAGCTTGTGGTAAAGGTTTGTTGATAATAAGAATATGTAATTGACACCAGCTGCCTAAATTGGCAGAGTCAAGGAAGTATGATGGTAATGACGAAAGAGTAGTGAACTTGAAGATCTTGACAATGAGATACATCATTTCGTCACTGACCGGGGAGTCGTTGTTCAATAATTTTTGCATCAATACCTCCAATGATGGGAAAATTTCCGTTGTTAATTCATCCAAAACTGGATTAGACGAGTTTGCAGATTCTAAACTGGACCATCTGTAATTTTTGGTGTATTCATACAAACAGATTAATGCAGTGTAGACGTGGTCGACATTAGAACTGTCGTTCAACAAATTTTTGATAATGGACACAAGTTCTTCCCACTTTTCAGCCCCTAAAATATTGTGCAAGGCTGTAGCAAGTTGGAGTTTTAACTGGTTATTTTTGTATGTCTTCATCAAGGTTTGGATCAACTTTTCCTTGATTTGAGGTTTTTCATTGTCCCTAATTGCAAGAGGAGAGGCAGCCTTGTTTTCAGAGACAACCCAGTAGTTAACCACTCTGTTTTTAAAAAGAATAGTAGCCGAAATCTGGATGCCGAGCTGGACATTGGGCTCAGTGATAAGGTCTAAAAGGTAGGCCGTAAAGCCAGGCTGCTCTTCAAAAACATGCAATTGTTGTTCTGACTGTTTTCTAACCTGGAAATCACTATCTAAAGTACCAGCTAAAGATTTCAACAACGTCTCCTTATCCATTTTGTATACGGGTGCTTGTAGCTCTAACAGCTTCAATCTGTAAGTTATTGTATTGCATCTAATAAAATTTTTTTTTTTGGGACACACACGCAGACGATCTTAGCATTTTACTATGCAGCACTGGGCATCTCGCTCGAAGAGAAATCCTACAACCACTAACCAACCACACAACGATGGCCACTGAAATCAAGGGCTTTGGTGTGTTGCCAGTCAATATTGCTGATCCAAACATACTGCACTATATTTATTTTAAAAGACATGATGTCAAGGGCAACGGGGCTACTGGCAATAGATCCTTATTCATTTGTAACTTGCCAGTGGCCACAAGCACACCCATTTTGAAGAAATACCTTTCAGATGTTGCCATAGGGGCCACTATAGAGCTGTTTACAGCCAGTGTATTGACGGATTACCCCGAAGATTTCTGGCTCAACTTGTCCAAATTGACTTCTGACCTCGAACTCACCCCAGCAAACAACCACGAAGAAACTGGTGCCACAAGGTTGCCAAAGAACTGTGGTGTCGTTACATTCATTGACAAAGCTGCATTCCAGTTGGCATACAATGCTCTCAAGAAACTTTCGAACAACAGCACCGTGAGTAAGTGGCCCGAATTGCCAGGTGGACTGGACTACTACTTGAGCCAAATCCAGAAAACAGTGTTGGACACTGCTGAGTTGCTGGAAAAAGTATCACAAGCTTTGATTGACTTTGACAGAGCAGAAAAGGAATCGTATGATTCATTACAAAGACAAACACAACTAGTTGACGAAGATGGTTTCACGATGGTTGTGGGATCGCACAGAAAGACCAAGGCCGGTATTATGGGTAAACAGAAGCTTGCTGCCACAGTTGAGTTGAATAAGGCACAGGCAAAGATGAAGAAGAAGGAAAAGGAAGATTTCTATAGGTTCCAATTGAGACAAAAGAAGAAGGAAGAAATGAACGAACTTTTGTTGAAGTTCAAGGAAGACCAGGAGAAGGTGCGGTTGATGAAGGAGAAGAAGAGATTTAAACCATACTAAACATTTCACAGTACTGTTAATGAATAATAATCACGAGTTTGGGACATATTACATAACATAATATATATCGCATTAAAAACATATTTGACAAGAACAAAATCATTGTCTTGTAAATAATGTCAATTGACCCACAATTAGCATCATCTACCGAAATCGTTTCCACATACGTGAAGGAATTCTTTCCAACACAAGATCCAGACACATTTGAAATCCTATCAACCATACGTTATGATCCTAGTCTAACAACTGTGTCGGTAGAAGAAGTCTCCCAGATATCCAAGAACAACTTTTACCTTTTTGAATACCATGTCAACCGCTTGAAGTTTGCCTTTGAGTACTTTCTGTTACAGTTTGGACAGCCTGATAACATAGTCATTGAGCCAGACTTCTTATTTGACAGACTAGTCGACGCCATTGAAGACTCCAAACAGCCCATCAACAAGCCATACAAGTTGAGAGTTTTGGCCAAAGTGACCGGTTCATTTAAAGTTGAAGTCCATGATATACCTGCCGTTGAAAACCTACTCAGTGGTCTTGATGGAGTGGCACCTCGTGAAACTTGGGATGTGTATTTGGATAACGAATCTGTCGTGATTTCACCCTTTACATCACTCAAAACAACATTTCGCCAACATTACACTGCAGCACGTTCCCGAAGTTTGCCTGGTACAAATCCAGGCTTGGAAGAAGTGCTAATTCACAATTATCAAGGTGATATGATGGAAGGTTCCATTACCAACTTCGCTGTCAAAGGAAAAAATGGCAAGTGGGTTACGCCGCCTTTGAGTTCAGGGTGTCTTTGTGGAGTAATGAGACATTACTTGTTACGAAAAGATTTGATAGAAGAAGAACTAGTATCGAGGGACCAATTACCTGCTGGAACGCAAATCATCTTGTTTAATGCCATCATGGGGGTAGTGAAAGGAGAGATTATCGTCTAAAATTAATCTATAACTTAGCTATTTCATCATCATCATAACCCATGATGTAGAGGATATCTTTCAAAGTGTCTGAGTTCAAACAGCATGGAGCCAACTTCTGCACCTTTGGCTTAGCATTCCATGCAACTCCAAAACCGGCAACCGACATCATTTTCAAATCGTTAGCACCATCACCAACGGCAACAGCGTCTTTGGCATCAATGCCGTGCTTTTGAGCAATCTCCAACAACAATTCGGCCTTTTTATCTCCATTCACGATGGGTCCGATTGTTGTACCATCCAACACGTTGTTAGAATCAGTTCCCAAACTATTGGCGTAAGCATAGTCTAAGCCTAATTCTCCCTTCACGTATTCAGCTAAAGGAATGAATCCTCCAGAGCAGACACCCATGACTACGTTTAACTTTTTCAAAGCTTGACACAACTCTTTGGCACCCTTGGTGGTTTTGATTTTATGTTTCAACTCTTCCCAAATAGTCGATGAGTCAATACCTTTCAATAACAAAACACGTTGCTGAAGCGACTCATTAAAGTCTAACTCTCCGTTCATGGCTCTTTCAGTGATTTCGGCAACCTTGTCTTCGATATCGGCATATGCAGCGATCAATTCGATAACTTCTTGGTAGATCAAAGTCGAGTCCATGTCGAAAATAAATAACTTCTTTTGCTTTCTGCTAGCCTCTTCCTGGAAAATGACATCGTATCCTGGAAATGGTGCTGAATCCTTTATGATTTGTTGAATCGTTTCTGGTGCATCAGTCTCAAATGTATAGTCGATGGCTCTTGGTGATAATCTTTTCAAAGTTGTGTTTTTTAATGCCAATTTCTGACCAAGAAAAGTGGATTCAAAGTCAGCTTCCCATGATGAAGTAGTGGTGCCATGACCAATGGCCGTTATCGTGTACCCAGTCATTTGGAAATGGGCCCTTGTTGTCAGTAACGTATCTAATCACGAGCAATTTTCATTCCTGCCGATAATGCAACGTGCAATTATGTAAGCTAATCTGTTGTCTCGCGTTTTCTTCCCGTTGTGCTGCTGACAAAATCTACACAGGACTGTGGTGAGAGAGGAAAATAAATGATGTGCATGCAGGTTTCAAAGGTTTCTTGTTATAGAGCATGCTTCGGAGTTACTGCGAAATTTCTAAGTATAGCGCTTACTAACAAATCCTTTATACTATTAAAATTACTAATCATATGTTTTTTTGTCACAACTATAAATGGTTTAATTCCCTTTATACTGTCAACAGCAAACAAACACAAACAACAAAATGCCTGCTCCTGCCATCCAGAACACTTCAGTCTTCAAGTCGATCAAGGTCGGTAACGCCACCTTGAGCAACAGAATTGCTCATTTGCCAACTACCAGATTGAGATCTGATAACGGTGTTCCTTCAGACTTGCAATTGCAATATTACTCCGATAGAGCTTCTTACCCTGGCACGCTTTTGATTACCTAAGGTACTTTAGCTTCCGCTAGATTAGCGGGAATGCAAGGTGTTCCTGAAATCGAAACTGAGCAGCAGGTCAAAGCTTGGAAAAACATCACTGATGCCGTTCACGAAAAGCAGTCGTTCATTGCGCTTCAGTTATGGAGTTTGGGTAGAGTTGCTGACCCCGCCCTCTTAAAGAAGAACAACTTTGATTTGATTGGCCCTTCTGCTGTTTACGAAAGTGAAGAATCCGAAAAGGCCGCTATTGCTGCTGGTAATCCTCTACGAGAACTTACTGAAGCCGAAATTCACGATATAATCCACAAGGATTACGTCAATGGTGCCAAGAACGCTATTGCTGCTGGTTTTGATTTCGTTGAACTTCACAGTGCCAACGGTTTCTTGTTGGATCAGTTTTTTTACCCTGTATCTAATAAGAGAACCGATAAGTATGGTGGCTCAATTGAAAACAGAGCAAGATTTTTGTTGGAAATCGTAGACGCCTTGATCAAAGAGATTGGTAGCGAAAGATTGGCTGTCAGATTGTCTCCATTTGGGGTTGTCCAAGGTATGTTGGGTGAAAAGGAAGTCATTCACCCTATCGTTGCTCACGGCTACATTCTCGACCAATTGCAAAAGAGAGCCGACGCTGGAAACAAGTTGGCCTACGTCAACATCATTGACAACCGTTTCACTAACAACTGGACTGACATCAGCGGTAAAGACATCACTTTTGTTCAACAACTTTGGGACGGTATCATCATCAGGGGTGGTAACTATGCTTACGACAAGAAGGATTGGAAGAACATTATTACCGACACTGCTGATGACCGTACCTTAGTTGGTTTTGGCAGACACTTTATTGCCAACCCAGATCTAGTTGAGCGAATTGCTGCAGGACATGAATTGAACCCATATGACAGAACAACTTTCTACACAAACAACAATACTGGATTCAACACTTATCCATTTTTGGACAATGAGAAGAATGCCGAGAACAAGACTACTCCTGGTCAACTTCCTAAGGCCTTGGCTTAACTGGTTTTAGAATCAATTCAATGAGTGAAATTTAAATAGCGAATTCAACGGTGGTTGCAATATTTTCCTCATTGGGCCTGAACTTTTAATATGTTTAGCCAAGCTATTTTGCAAGTGACATTTGTTAGGCGAGAAAATTTTATAGCAAACTATGTGAATTATGTAATTTGTTGCTTTAGAAATGTAGAAGTTAATAAGGGGCCAAAGCATCTGATCAAACAAGCCGCTTACTGGTAAGCAGGGTACTTGATATTCCGTTGAAATTTCTCTTGGTCACGAGAGATGGGGTTTCTATACTAAAAAATATTTTGCAGCTAGTATGGCGTGTCTCATATTAGTAATTATCCCGCAGCAGCACTGAGAAATGAGCTCATGGTGGCAAATTATTCTTTGCGAGCAAATAAAATCTCCGATCAAATGATTTGTTTAATATGCCTCGGTTAGAAAGAGGGCTGTTACTAATACTTAAAATAATTTTATTTCCGATGTCACCGTTTTCGGAATTAAAAAATGTCGCAAGACCATCAAGAACTGACTTGAAGTCTCAAGATCTGTGAATTGACTACGCATTCTTATATGCCCATTGTCGTAATGGACTAAATTTCCTTCATAATAGCTAAAGCAGATGTTTAGTACAATTCTTAATAGTAAAAGGGGCAAGTAGGCCAATTTAATAAGGCATTTTTTTTGGTCTGATTTTTATTTCCGAGAATAAGAATGATTACAAAGCACCTTTAAATGTGGCGGTGGCAGGTTATGTTTAAATAGGGCACTCCTTGCTCATTATCTCACCATCAACCTAAAAATACCAAGATGCCAGCCCCAGCTATTAAAGATACTAATGTTTTCAAGTCCATTAAAGTAGGAAACATCACCTTGAGTAACAAAATTACTCATTTGCCAACTACCAGATTGAGAGCAACGTCTGAAGGTGTTCCTACAGACTTGCAATTACAATACTACAAGGACAGAGCTTCTTATCCCGGTACTTTGTTAGTTACTGAAGGTACTTTGGCTTCCGCTAGACTTGCTGGATTGCCAGGTGCTCCGCATATAGAAACTGAAGACCAGATAAAGGCTTGGAAAAAGATCACCGATGCTGTGCACGAAAAGGGCTCCTTCATTAGCGTCCAACTTTGGGCTTTAGGTCGTACTGCCAGTGCTGCCTCTTTAAAGGCCCACGGTTATCCATTGAGTGGACCGTCTGCCATCTACCATTCGGAAGACGCAGAGAAGGCCGCAATTGATGCTGGAAATCCTCTTCGTGAACTTACAGAAGCTGAAATTAAAGATATCATCTATAAGGACTTTGCCAATGGAGCTAAGAATGCAATTGCTGCTGGTTTTGATATTGTCGAGCTTCATGGTGCCAATGGATACTTGATTGAGCAGTTCATCAATCCTGTTTCCAACAAGAGAACTGACCAATATGGTGGTTCCATAGAAAACAGAGCTAGATTTGCTTTGGAAATTATTGACAACTTGATCAAGGAAATTGGTGCCGACAAGCTTGCTATTAGACTTTCTCCATTTGGTGTTTTCCAAGGTATGTTGGGTGAAGATGAAGTCCCCCATCCAATTGCTACTCACTCTTACATTCTCAGTGAGTTACAAAGAAGAGCAAATGAAGGTGACCAATTGGCTTACGTTAGTATTATTGACAACCGTTTTGAAAACAGCTTCCAAGATATTCAATCGGTTGATATTACGTTTGCAAAGCAAGTCTGGAAGGGCAACTTTATTAGAGGTGGTAACTATGCTTATGACAAGAGTGACTGGAAGAACATTGTTGCTGACACTTCAGCTGACAATCGTACCTTAGTTGGTTTTGGTAGACACTTTATTGCCAATCCAGATTTAGTTGAGAGAATTGCTGAAGGACATGAATTGAACCCATACGACAGAACAACTTTCTACACAAACAACAATAATGGTTACAACTCTTATCCATTCTTGAATGAAAAGAAGGATTTGGATGTTGAAGCTTTGACCAAGCAAGTTGGTAAATCATTAGCTATCTAATTGACTCTTATAATATAAACACTCTATTGGTGATCTAGTATCTTTTTTTGTAATTAAGCAGTAATTTTTGCTTCTGTTTCCAATGGCTCATATGGCAACCTTAAATCATATTCACTTAATCCAATTTCTCCACCAAATTTACGGAAGTTGTTCATGTAGTTCTTCTGCTTCTCTTCTGCCATAGCATTCATTTCATCCCAGTACACTTCATGTATGTACTCAAAGTCCAAGTTCCCTTTAAAATCCTTATTCAAATGATCTTTGGGTACAAAGTTTTCAAATGGTTGATCATAAATAGTTTTCAGCCTGGTGTATGGATCTATAAATGGACCAGCAAGTTTTAAGAATGCATACCCAATCCATGGAATATTGTTGAACAAACCTCTTCCCAATCTTTCAGGATAATGATATTGTAAAATATGCAAGACGTGTTTTGTTACGCCAATTGGTGGCACAGATGGTGGTGCGAGTTTCATGTGTTCTGGTGCACCCTTAAAATCAATCAATAATGCTAACGTATCTTGGCCCGGAGGCATGAACTGTATCACCCTCTCCAACATGAAAACTAAGAATTGCACTTGTCTGATGGAAGGAGGGGTGTTTTGATAACCGTTTCTTAAATACAAACATGGTCTGTTGTCAATATCATACCCAACAATGTAGTGTTTACCAGTAGCATTTTCGTCCACCACCAAGTCAGCAGTGATCTCGACTTCAGTGTGGCCTGGAATGTTGACAACGCCAAACATTCTTCTCCAAATGAAACTCTCTTCTATACGTTTTATCGCCACGTCCAATTTCCACTTCGAGGCCCTCAAGTATCTTAAAAAGCACTCTTTAGTAAGCCATGCCTTTTCCTCCTCAAGAACAGGATATGTTTCTGCACCCTTTTTGTCACTAACAGGAATGGGTTTAAGCACAAACTCTTTCATATGTTTTTCGAGCAAATCATACTTTTGCTGTTGTTCTTCAGTCAAATCAAAGGTAGGTGGCTTGATTGGGTTGAGTGGTTCGGCTATGGGAGAGTGACATTTGATATAGTTCACTTGGGTCTTAGACGACGAAGTACTAATACTAGAAGCATCTGGAGTGCTGGCTTCCAGACTGCTCAGCTTCTTTCTAAAGAAGTTCATCTCAGGGTTCTTTTGATGTCGGCACTAAAGAACAACAACCGAGCGCGTGCGGTTTACTTAAAATAATTTCTGTCGTGGCCCCAAACCTGCAAATAACTCCGCGTATGCGTATGTTTTTGTTGCACTTCGGATCTCGGTTATAAAACTGTACATCCGCCCTTATTTCCCATGTCCGTGACAGTAACAGCATCATCAATTACGAAGGAATCCCCCACTTCGGAAGAACAATTGAAAGCATTGGTTTCCCAGTTTTCTGGATTCGATTTGGCTACGTCCATTCTCGGTGAACTCCAAAAGAACTCGTCCAAGTACAAGTTCTTGGTTCAATCAACTGTTTTAGCAACGCCGTCTGGCCAAAAGGTCAACTCAGATCTCGATATAACTTCCAAATTTGGCGCTGTTTGGGATACTGAAAGAGATGGCTACATAAACTTGAAAATTGGTGATGGCAATAATGGCGACACCACCTTATTGTCCGTATATTGGTTGTATGTTGGTTAGAGCATATCAAGGAGATTATATACAAAGTCCAACTTGTCGTTAAATTTGGCTAATTGGCCGTTATTGTCACTGAGGTCTGCTAATTGGTCCTTTAACTTTTGCAAAATAGCACGGGTTTCTTCGTCCTTTTCGGGTTCAAATGAGACTCGTTGGGCTGTTTCAGAAAGTTTAAGCAGGTCCCGGTGTTTGTTTTCGTACTTATCATAATTCACCTCCTGCTTTATCTTGCTAAGGTCTGAAGCTATTTTCTTGAAATGGTTGGAGGTAGTTTTCGAAAATTCCGCTAAATACTTCAAATCCAGTTCATATGTCATTTTAACATCCTCGTAATTCCTTTCAAGTTCAGATAATTGTTGAAGCTCGGCCAGTAAATATGTTTCCAAGTATGTTTTCTTTCTAGTCAACTGGTCGAAACTGAGAGTGTCAGTATCTTCCTTCTTGGAAGACAAGGTTGATGTAGGCGGTAATTTGGTCATTGCCAATCTAGCCAAAAAGGAATGACTATGCTGCTGATTGATCCACGTCTTTGCAAGGATCTTTTGTGCCTCAACCAGCCTGGTGGAAACTTGACTATATCGCTCAACTGCCTTTGTAAGACATATGTTGAGGATTTTATCCAACGAAGCAATAGTTTGAGAGTCTAAAGGTTCCCAAAACTGATCTATTATTTTGGCTGGAACTCTTTTTCGAGTTTTCTCCTTTGTAAAAGCGGAAGGGTCAAGTATTTCCTGAGAATCTTCCTCGTGGTTTCGTTTTCGTTGTTTTCTTCGTTGCGTTTGGGTATTTGCGTTTGGTGCCTCTGAATTCTCTGGATGGTCGTTTGGTGTGGTTTCCACCTCTTTATCTTGTTTATCATTTTTAAATATAGTTTGATCATTTGACTCTTGTTCTTTATCTGAAGTATTCAATTCCTCATACTCTTCATTGGTCGCAATTTTTGCATCTTCTATCTGTTGATTTGACTCTTGCTCCTTATGAAGAGAGGAATCGGGCTCTTCATTTTGTTCGTTGTTTGTAGCTTCTTGCTCGGCAAAAACTACTTGGGACGCAGGTATCGCTCCATTTGACTGTATTGAGTCCACTAAAGTTGGAACTAGTGATTCTTCTTCCACGGAAATTTCATTATACGTCTCTCGAGAATTTGCCGTATCGTTGATTGTCGGTTCAACTCCCGTCAGTTGATCGGTATCTCGTATAGTCGTTTGCTCCTCTTCTGATTGATGTACCACTTTGTCAGTCAGTTCCTCAGGAGCAGAGTTCTCCTGATCTTCAGTAAATACTTCTCTTTCTTCAGTGTCTATTTCTTTCGTTGGTTCAAGAATCAGATTTTCTTTTGGTGTCGTTGTTGTCGTTTCTGCTTGCTCAAAGTTTTCAATCGGTTCTGCCTCTGTAGCTGGCTCGATGGCTTTACCATTGCTATTCTCTTCCGGATCGACTTCGCTGTTGTTCTCGCTCGATATACCTTCGGATTCTGCTGTAGTAGCCCACTCATTGTCCTGAGATGGTTCAGTATTTTCGGAATCTTGGTCGTTTGAATCATTGAGTAAATTTTCCTCCGCTTGTTCTGAAGTTGACGGATTTCTTTGGTTGATCTCTGTATTGTTGTGTGTTTCGGAGGGCTCGTCTGCATCTAGATGCAAGTACTCGCTTAGTTCTTGCTTTACTTCAGTTCGACTTGAATCTCGTCTGCTTTGACCAGCTTCTGTAACTTCTGTAAGTTGCGTGCTTTCTCTATTCCATGTAACTTGGACACTTTGCTCATCTCCAACTTGCGGGCTAGCTTGTGCTTTCTCCTCCTCTATTCGCCTAAGCTCGTTGGCAACTGCCAAGTGAAGACGTACTTGCTCTCCTTCCGTATCTGGTTCTCTAGAAGTTTCTGTAGATTCATCATAATGTTCGTTTTTCATATTATTCTCTGAGTTATTCTCAATTTCATTCTCCGTTCTCATTACTCTGTTGATTGTTTGTGTGCGTACGCGCTTTTGTTTTGGAAAACGCGGCGATCGATCTATCTACCTATGCTCAACGGTCACCTGTGACCTCCATAAACACCAGAGTAATCAAAAATTCTTTTCGTGATGGTGATTTTGTTGTTTAGTGGGTGTTTCCATTACTATGTATATTAAGGTGTTCATTAAGTAAAATAAGTCAATTGTTAGTATAATGGTACAGCTTATCTAGCGATTGCAAACTTTTACAAAAAATGCTCAAATAAACTTAATTACAAATTAAACTTATTAAAATTGAAATCATTTCAAAACACGTAAGTACTGTACTAGTATCACATTACTCGTTTTTAATCCCTTTTCCTTTCATTTCTTGTGCTTGCAATACTAATCATATTTCAATCCTGCATATAAACATACACTTCATCACATCATACTCAACTATTTGTATCTATAGAACCGTACCATGTCTCGACGTCCAACTCAGTATTTTAGAGGACCTGTATGTGGGGTAGACAACTGTCGTTCACGACGATATGTGGTACGGGATGGGCAGACCATTTGTGAATTCAACCATATCCAAGAAAATGTTTATGAGTATAACGATGAGCAAGATCAAGTCTTGGTGTCTACCAGAAGAATCAATGTTGTTAGCATGGATAGTTCCGGTAGGTTTCAGGCCCTGCAAAACCTTGGTGCTAGTCAGTCTAAGGAAAAAGAAGATCAACGTCTCCACGGTCCAGAAGCCCAACAACTATTCTACCAGTGTCTTCAAGTCTTGCTCAAAAGTCAGCTCAATACCGTGATGGAGCTTTTCTTTCAGGACTCTGTTAAAGAGGACCTTTTGAACTTGGTCAAAATAAACTGGATCAAATGCTTGACTGTTTTAGAGAGCAAAGGTCGGAGTTCTGAGAAACTGGCGAGATTAAAAGACATTTCACGGAAACAACTATCAGCACTCGATTTAATTTGCATTATTTACATATCAACACTCCAGCTTCGTTTATATCCACTTTACACCTTTGAATTGATAGAAAAGATAAAGACCAACGAGATTCCCTACGTGCGAAGCTTACACATCATTCCCAAGCATATGTTGGACAAATTGCCCATATCATACCATCTACTTCTCCAACCATACAAACTACCATTACAAAACGAGTTCTACGAATATGTGTATTCAAACACTGTGCGCTTAGGCATTCTGGAATCCGAGTTGACCATTCCCATCACATACTACTATCCGTTTGTTTTTCGAATATTGTCTGAAGTTTTGCTTCTTCCCAATGCAATAACACTATTCAATTTCTTTGAGCTGCTTGTGAAACAGCTTGATTATACGCTGTTTTCAGCTGCTTTGCCCCCCAATAGAAGCATAGCATATGCCGTGCTTGATTTCCCCGAGGTGCAGCTTCTTGGCCTTATCTTTTACATCACCAAGGTCAGCTTTGTATATAATTTGAGTCCTGCAATTCATGGCGAAGTGTGGCTAGAGAATCTAGTTGAGCATGAGTTGAATGATGAATACACTTACATTCACAATGATAATCGAGAGCTTCTCAATTGGTCGGAGGACAAGATCGACAAGTACTGCAACTGGATCTACGAGCATCTCATCCCCCAAAACAAAAAGGGAACCGACGAAGGGCTTTCAACTATGGACAAGAGATTGTACCAAATATTCAGTCTTGATGATTCTACAGTCGATCCGACTCCAGAACGCCTTACCGACTCCAAGCAGCACAAGGATCCTGTTTGTTTACCCATAAAAGATGTGTTACTGACAATCGTCCAAGAGAGCCAATCGAAAAAATTTACGGCCGACGCCGATCTTTTCTGCAGAATTGAATTCAAAATAAATACACGGTTGGCCGAGTTGTTCGGGCTCTCTGGAGAAATATTGGCGAAACGGTTGGCCGAGACCGAGCGAATTGTCAAGAAAATGCTCTCACGTAATTCCAAGACACAAGATAATGTTACTGGCGGAGGGGATTGATTATTAAGCATCTTCGGCATTTACAAAAACTTCCCACGAAGTGTGGTTGTGGTAGTAGCCTTTACTCAAATATTTTTTTTTTGCTCGCTAAAAGATACACCAGGGAGCCCCTCATGGCCCGAAAATTGACACTAATGTCCGCTGAAACAATGTAGGTGAAATCCGGTGTTTAGCAAGTATGGGGTATAAAGTTACCTATATGCAGTATATCTTTATCGCCGAGCCCTAAAAGAGGGGAGGGGTTAAGACACAAGGCATCGGTGTTCTTAACAACGAACCCCACAGTAAAAACTATAAATTGTGGGTCATTTCCCGATGTCGCAATATATTATTGAATTTCCGACGTGCCCACCATGTTGAGAACAACTGCCTCTAGAGCCTTTTTGGCTTCTTCAAAGTCCGCATACTTGAGATTATACTCTACCTTGCCATTGTCGGTTAAGATTAAGTTACCTAATGGATCTTCTTATGAACAACCAACTGGTTTGTTCATCAACAACGAATTTGTTCCTTCTCAACAAAAAAAGACCTTCGAGGTTATCTCCCCTTCTACCGAGGAAGAAATCACTCACGTCTACGAAGCTAGAGAAGAAGACATTGACGTTGCTGTTGATGCTGCCACTAAAGCCTTCAACTCTCCTTGGTCCACTGCTGACCCTTCAACCAGAGCCAGAGTTTTGATCAAGTTGGCTGACTTGGTTGAAGAACATGCTGAAACTTTAGCTCACATTGAATCGTTGGACAATGGTAAGTCCTTGCTCTGTTCCAGAGGTGACGTTGCCTTGACCGCTGCCTACTTTAGATCCTGTGCCGGTTGGACTGACAAGATTACCGGCAAGGTTCAAGAAACTGGTGACACCCACTTCAGTTACACCAGAAGAGAACCAATTGGTGTCTGTGGTCAAATTATTCCATGGAACTTCCCATTGTTGATGGCTGCTTGGAAATTGGGTCCAGTTTTGAGTACTGGTTGTACCACTGTTTTGAAGACCGCTGAATCGACTCCATTGTCTGCATTGTACTTGGCTACTTTGATCAAGGAAGCTGGTGCTCCAGATGGTGTTGTTAACATTGTCTCTGGTTTTGGTAAGATCGCTGGTCAATCCATTGCTGCTCACCCAAAGATCAAGAAGGTTGCATTCACTGGTTCTACTGCTACTGGTAGATTGATCATGAAGACTGCTGCTGAAACCAACTTGAAGAAGGTCACCTTGGAATTGGGTGGTAAGTCACCAAACATTGTTTTTAACGATGCCAACGTTGAATCTACCGTCCAAAACTTGATCACTGGTATCTTGTACAATACTGGTGAAGTCTGTTGTGCTGGTTCGAGAATTTACATCCAAGAAGGTGTTTACGACGAAGTTGTTGCTGCCTTCAAGTCTGCTGCTGAAAACACCAAGATTGGTAACCCATTCGAAGAAGACACCTTTATGGGTGCTCAAGCCTCTTACGCTCAATTGTCCAAGATTTTGAAATACATTGAAATCGGTAAGGAAGAAGGTGCTACTGTTCTTACTGGTGGTGCTAGAGAAGGTGAGAAGGGGTTCTTTGTTAAGCCAACCATCTTCTCTGATGTTACTGAAGACATGAGAATTGTTAAGGAAGAAATCTTTGGTCCTGTTGTCACTATCTCCAAGTTTAAGACTGTCGATGAAGTTATCAGATTAGCCAACGACTCTGAATACGGTTTGGCTGCTGGTGTTCACACCGAAGACATCAACAAGGCCATTGATGTTTCTAACAGAATTAATTCCGGTACTATCTGGGTTAACACTTACAACGACTTCCACCCAATGGTTCCATTCGGTGGTTACGGCCAATCTGGTATTGGTAGAGAAATGGGTGCTGAAGCCTTGGACAACTACACTCAAACCAAGGCTGTCAGAATTGCAATTAAAAAGAATTACGAGTAATTTTTATAGTAAGTAGTGGTTTTTACATTTGATTGCAATGAACTATAAACTTTGTAATCATTATTTTTACAAAATTATAACAATTTAGAAAAATCTAATGAAAGTGTAAGAATTAATTCTGATAGGGAAACGAAGTCTTATGAGGAGAGCAAAAAACAAATGGTATAGAAAGTACAAATAAAGAGAAGAATATTTAGAGTGGTATATGTATAGTATGTTGCTTAATATCAATCATTCTGGCTTAATATAAACAATTTGCGGACAGAAGGTTGCAAGAATGACTGCAAGCGTTTTAAAATATACACCACCGTTACAGCATTAGTAAGAACTACATCAGTAACTTAATATCAAGCTAATACAAACTGATTGTCATCATTTCATTATGATAGCGTTGTACATCCCTCAAAGTCTTTGTTTTCGTATCTACCAATTTGCAGTCAGTTCCCAGCCAGTTTACCTGAAGCCGTGCATATAAATTATTTGTTGCAATAACTTTTGTTGGAGGAATGCGTAGGAAAATTCATCACGTGGTCGTGACTGCTTTTTTTTCATACCCTAGATATGCCACCTGCATAGAACAATACAATTTTTTAATTTTTTTTTCACTGGTTTGAGGTGGTGGAAAATCCAGAAAAATTTTGAGTTATATTTCAAAAGCTGCTAGTTTACAACACATCATAGAATAACCACCAAAATGGTATGTAGAAATACTGAGTGGATACAGACCGAGTCGAGAGCATGAACATATTCAACCAAAGGAGGTACCACCATGAAGAGAAACTATAAAGGAAGATCATTTGACAACCCGTCGTTACCTCAAGTCCAAATCTCAGTCCAAACTATTAAGAAAGTCAAATACTAACTATCTAGAGTGACGCCGTGACCATCAGAACTCGTAAAGTTATTAACAACCAATTGTTGTCTAGAAGACAATTTGTCATTGACGTCTTACACCCAAACAGAGCCAACGTCTCCAAGGATGAATTACGTGAAAAGTTGGCTGAAATCTACAAGGCTGACAAGGACGCTGTTTCCGTTTTTGGCTTCAGAACCCAATTCGGTGGTGGTAAGTCTACTGGTTTCGGTTTGATCTACCAATCCGTCGCTGACGCTAAGAGATTCGAACCAGCCTACAGATTGGTCAGATACGGTTTGGCTGAAAAGGTTGAAAAGGCCTCCAGACAACAAAGAAAGCAAAAGAAGAACAGAGACAAGAAGATCTTCGGTACTCAACGTCGTGCTGCTAAGAGAGCTGCCAGAAGAAACGCTGATTAAACTTGTTAACGTTCGGAAAGTATATCATGCGATGCTATTGTGCTATAACAGATTGTTACTTTGTATAGTGTAATGATTCGGGTAGTTGTGGGATGCATCATACTAATAAACAAAAACATATGTATTTTATTCAGCTAGTGTAGTGCTGGTGGGAGATGAGTGGTGTCTCGGACCGGACTGTATACAATTATCGGTATACACTTTATCACTCCATCTCATCTCAAGTAAACAACCATTACTATTACTACAGATGTCCGAAAGAAAGGCCATCAACAAATACTATCCACCGGACTGGGATCCGTCCCAGACGGTAAAACGCAAAAAGTCTGGGAACCCCGACATAAAGATCCGGATGATGGCACCATATTCCATGCGCTGTACAAAGTGTAACGAATACATAGCCCAAAGAAGATCGTTTAATGCCCGTAAGGAGATCACCAATGAAAAGTATTTGAGCACCAAGATTATAAGGTTTCATATATCATGTCCTCGATGTAACAACAAGATCACTTTCAAGACCAATCCGCAAACTGCCGGCTATACTCCAGAAGAAGGTGCTGTTCGTAACTACGAACCTACCACGAAAGCTATTGCACCCGAATCGGAAGATGATCTTTTGAAGAGATTAGAAAAGGAAGAAAGGGATAATTTGGCATATCAAGAATTGCTTGAAAAACGTAAGAAGAATCCCTTCTGGCACAAGATTGAGTCGTTAAAAGATGGCGATGGCAATGTGTTGGAGAATTTGGAAAAAAGATTGGAACAACAGCAACGTCAGCAAGCCATTACAGACCATTTAGAGGAGTTGCAACAAAAAAGTACCGAATTGCAGGCCAAGGGTGGAACAGACGAACTTACCAACGAAGCAACAAAAAAAGTGCAGGCACAAATCACCAAATTGAAACAAATCCAGACTCAATTGCAAGAAAGGGAAGACGACGAAGCGGCATCCAAGGCTTTTAGCGAGCCTTTGTTGTCTATACGAAAGCGGGCCTTGGATACTGAACCGGGGAAAGTAACAGTATCGTCAAGAATCACGATTAAAAAGCCCAAAAAGATACAGTCTACAGGGATCAGTGCTCTTGCGGCATACGGCTCCTCGTCAGAATCAGAATCAGAATGAAAAGTCATTTGCATTAGTTATAATAGAAGTCGTTAAGTGTGCCAGTAGGAAGTGCTGGAGGATCAACCTTCAGGTGATAATCCCGCTTGATATCGGTCAATACTTTTACCAACTCATTGACTTGGGATGAATCCATGTCCTTTCTACAAAGACAGACACCTTTAACATAGTCCACGGAACAATAATAAAACGAACCCAATATTTCGTTTTCCCACATCTGAGGGATGAATTGTAGTGGGTTTTCACACGTAGCCAAGTCGCCCAAGAACTCTATCGCTCTCAAACTGTTAAACAAGTATTCTGCATCCTTTCTAGTGAACAAAGACTCAAGCCCACCGTAAAAGATGGTGGCATCACGAGATACCCCTTCACTAAATGACTTGTGTTTTTTAACTGCAGTGGGATCAATCTTTTTGCCACTACCATGTAAAATGTTTTCATACCCAATACGGATATAAGTAGAAATAAAAGAATCAAGGAAAACAGTGAATGTCACCAGGTAAACTTCATACGAGGCATAGCCACGAAGTTCTTCCATATACTCGCCAATGGTTTCAACAATCTTCTGTGCCAAAGTGGGCTCATCAATAGTTTGGGATTTGTCATCGTACCAGCTCTTGGTAAATACAGTCGAAAGAGCCGGATACAAATCATTGACCACGATGTCCACGATGCATCTGATCACCTGAGAGATCAACTCCGTACTAGGATTGATAGTATCGTCAAAAGCACGCTCTAATCTGGCGTGATAACTGGCATGAACTTTATCTTTATAAGTTGGCAAAAACTTATCTTGTAAACGATCAGTATTGATTTCATAGGTGTTTCCTAAGGCGGTTAAATATTCAATTAAACCTGGCTGTGAGATTTCAGCCAACTGTTCTGGAGTCATGTTATCAACATCAATCTGCTCCTCGGGAGACCGACGTCTAAATAACCGTCTGGTCTTGCTTTCCTTAATCAAGTAACGCTCGTTACTGTAGACCAGCATGTACTTGTCGAATTCCTCTTCTATAATTCGCTGGTAGTTCAAAATACGCTTTTTATAATTGGCAGACCAGTTTTCAATGACCCCAACCAAGATCTTTGAGTATCCTGAATCGGCTGCAACGTCTGCTTGTTCTTTAAGCATAGACATTGGTGTTTTGAAATCTGGCAACACAAACACGTCAGTGTCAACTTCCAACATAATGATCTGGTCTTGTACATCGTAATCCTCAATAACTTGATGGTATCCATAGATATCGGGTGGCGAATCTCTCGTTTTGAGAACAAGTGTCTCCTGTTTTATTAAATTGTCATTCCATTCTTCCATTTTGAGTACAATCACCTTCAAATAGTCTTCAAGCACGACATTTTTTAAGTCTTCGCCAATGATAGACTTTTGCTCCTTTTTGATTGTCGAAGTTTTCTTAGCAGTTTCATTCTTTTCATTAATGTAGATTGCTGCAATAAATTTGCTGTAATGGGAATCGTACGATAAAATCTTCATCAAGTCTTCTGCCGGTGGCTCAGTCTTTATGTAATCCATAGTGAATCTGTGTAGTTTGTTGTAGTAAACGTTTTGTATAAACCCGCTGATTTCCCAATCCGAAGGGAACAATGGATTCAATGTCTCGGTGACAAATAATAATTCATCTTCCAACCATTCAAGATTATCATAAACCTGCACCTTGTCGTTGACAAAGTGTTCCACACAACTATTGAATGTTTCTTCAAGAGACTCCTCCAACTTGTTGTAAAAGAATTTTTTGTAGTTACGCCTACTACCCCGAAATGTAGCGTACTCGACTGTTCTTAAATCACGCGTCTTACTGAAACCCAACTTATCCATGAGTGTCACCTTCAAATCTTCATTACTTTCAAACTCAATTATCTTTATGATCTTGAAAATTAAAGCAACATTGCCGTCCTTTGCAGCTTCTGTGATGGATGTGACGGCTTCGCCCAAAAGATCGTCAAAACGCTTGACACTGCGTCTAATGGGCGCCACAATCTTATAGACTATACTCTTTAAATCATCCGATAATGATTGACTGTCTTTTTCCAAGTAATCCTGAAAGTTTCGGGCTTGTGTAAGTTGATAATGTATCGTGAATATGTTGGTCAATGGGTATGTCAAGCTGTTCAGCATTTCATGGTATTCTGCTTCTATGATCTGGTCTAGACTGTCCAAAAATCCCTTGAACTGGGAAATGTCCTGGTACAAATCCTGGACCCGTGTCAAAAACTGGTTGACTGTAGTCATGTTCTTGATGGTGGAATAATCCTTGACGTTGGCGATGGAATCGTCATACATCTGATTCACCCGATTGATTCCTCCCTTGATGGCATTCAACTTGCTTGCGGCATTGTTCAATTTCGACAAGTTCTTCATAATCAGCTCGATCTGGAGCTGCGTGGTGTTGCCCAACTTTATGTCAACAGAAGACTTTTCCTTGACGAATTGCTGCCGTAATTGTGGAATCTTGATCAAGTCATCTTCCACCTTGATAAGATGTGCTATTTTAGAGAGAGCAATCTCTGACATTGCCGTTAGTTATCTTGTATTGATGTTGAATTTTGATCGCTACTTCAAGGCACAGTTGGTCGTGCGCCTACACCAAAAAATACACCTACATGCAATTGATACGACTCAAGATCCTAGTTTCGCTATATACTTCATCAAGATCTTATCTAGCTAACCCCAAGCACAGCAAGAGGCTCCGCGGAACCGTACTTAACTATGCCCTCCTCTCTTGGACTGGTTGTATCTCCTCCCTCCGTGATGTTGATTGTTGTAGTTGTGGTTGTGATGTTGGTTGTTGTTGGCTCCGTAAGGACTGGCCATCATAATGTTGCCGTTGACAGGACTGCCACCTGCCACAAAGCCTGCGGCTCCTGGTGGTGGAATGAACCCGCCTGGAGGAATGAATTGATCGGGTCCGCCAGGATACATCGGCATGGGTGGTTGTCCAGGTGGCATCTGGAACTGTTGTGGGTAGAACATGGCTGCATGGAACTGCTGTTGTTGCTGGTGTTGATGTTGTAAGTGTGCCATGGCAGCAGCTTGCTGCTGATGCGGCGACATCGGAAACTTGGATCCGTTGGGCGCAGGGTATGCTGGCAATGCTGGTGCCCCCATCAATGGACTGGGCACAAACGGCGAGGTAGGCATGACAATTGCGGCGCCCTTGGTTGCGTGTAATGGTGGGAACAACTTGTCGTGGGTCTCTTCAACAGTCGAGTTCCAGGTGGGTGGTGTTTGGTACGTCTTTTCGTAGTAAACAGGGGTGTCCTTGGTATGTTTCTTTTTGGTGGTGATGAATAAGTTGAACGCAAACCTGAGCTCCTCAACCTTCTTCTTCTGGCCTTCCTTGGTGGGAATCTTGTCAACTCCGCCGAAAAATTCGGCAGCAGAGATTTGGTGGGCTCTCTTTGTAGGAGCTCCCGAGCCACTGCTGTTGGAAATCGAGCCTGAGTATGGTCGCGTGTTCATGCGTGGCGAAGGGTTGTTGGGCGAACGGTGGAAGTTGGCCTTTGGAGCGTTGGGTGATATTTGTTTGCTGGATGGGGTAAATACGGCTGCCTTTGGGTTGAGCTTGAATGCCGGTTTGGTTGGGTCCATCTTTTTTCTGGCAGTTGTACTTGGTGCTGCGGTAGGCGTTGCAGAATCTTCCTTCTTTTCGCCATCCTTTTGTTTCTTCAAGATTTCGTCCTGCTTCAACTTGTCTTTTGCTAAAATGGGCAACAAATCGGAAGGCATTTGGTGTGGGATCTTGAAGTTGGCGCTGAATTCACGCAAGGCGTTGATTTCGCTCTGGGCATTTAAGCGGAACGATTCGCTATGCGGTTGGGTTGGTGGTTTGGGAGGAATGGAGTCTGGTTTGGCAGGCTGCGCCGTTGCTGCGGTGGTTTGGGTGGCTGGTGGCGGAGTAGCTACTTCTTCAGCAGCCACTGGATCCTTAGGAGCAGGAGACTTGGCACCCGAGCTTGCAATAATGGCGGGATCATTATGGTACTGTGCTGCCCGTTGTCTTGGGGGAACGTACTTGCCAGGTCCACGCGGAGTCGAGCTTTCAGCGGAGATACTGGTATTTCTCAAGGCAGCCATCAACTCATCGCCTCTTCTGTCGACCCCTGAGTACTTGTCTTCTTCGTCCATGCCACTGTCGTCGACCTGGAACCCTCTTTCTTCCAACATATGGCGATCGGTTGTAGATTGGTTTTCGATTTCTCTAGCCAACTTTTCTGCCTTGGCCAATCTGTGCTGGTAGTCAGGGGCACTTGTGTTTATTCTTGTGGTGTACAAGTGTTCGTCGTAGGTCGATTCGACGCCAAACTTCTTTTCATTGACCTCGAACTGGTCCCAGCCCCTGCTGGTGGCCGACGAGCCAAACGTATCGTCCTCAAGCGAAGGGGCAGGAGAGTCGTCGTCAGGAACCCATCTCTGGAGCTCTCTTTCCCGGATGTGGGTGCGGCCGGAAATATCGGCGTCGGTTTTGAAGGACGAAGGCGCGTTGGGCTGGTCTTTTTCCAGCGCTTCAGCGGCATCAACGTCAACTTCAACCTCCAAGTCGACCAAATCCTTGGCATTGACCACAAGTTGTTCTGGAAGCTCGTTGTCAATGTTGCTTTTTTCGGCAATCAATGGTTTGCCAACCACCACTGGTTTGTGCAACACAACCGACAAGGGTGAGTGGCCATTAGCGCCAAGGCTGCCATTGAGCAAGAGGCCCAGGTAGCGTGCACCGGTGGTGAGAGTTGCCACAACGCGCTTGCCAACTGATTTGGCCACGAGGTGGACCAAACGGTCATCCGACGGCGAGGTGGCTGACGGTGGCAGGGAACTGGGCGCCGCGGCGGGCAAAGCTGGCGAAACGGAGCCGGTCACCAAGCCACTATTGTGGCGTGAGTTGGAGCGGCGATGGCCGTTCTTGGGCTGCGTGGCGGTGCGGTTGTTCTGGCCCTTCATGATCCAGCACAGTCCAATGGTGAGTAGGGAATGTGGTTGTGGTGTTGTGATTTTTCAAATTGTGTTGAGGGAAAAATTGGGGCGTGGCGCACGACCGGCGCCAAGCAGAACATTCTACAGTGCGCGTGTGACAGTTGTATATTGATTTTGTTAGCAGCAGATGGCACTAATGCCAATGCCAATGTCTACATGCTCCACCACCGAGCCCCAGTACAACATGACAAACTGCTTGACAAAGTCCAAGTCCTGCTGCGAGTACGGATCCAACTCCATGTCGACAATGTCCTGGTACGTGATCTCGATGTTGATCTTGTCCGGGGACAACAACGAGTCGTCCAGGTCGTCGTCCTTGCTGTCCTCGAGTTGTTCTGCGACAATGGCATCAAGGAGGTAGATCCATTTCTTTGTGAGCTTGTGGAAGTACCCAACCACGCTCACCAACTGGAGAAGATCCATCTGAACATGGCCGGAGGTGGATGTAGCAGGAGGTGTAGTTTGCGTTGTAGTAGTAGATTGTGGTGCCAGTCCAGCGCTGGCAAAGAAGGAGAAGGCTGCCCAGACCGATTCACGCCACGTGGTGGGCTCGGTGGCGTCGTCCAACCACCACAGGGGCTCGTCGACGGTATGGTCACCCTCGAAAAGTTCAGGTGCTGAGCTCGAGGTATTGATGGATGTCAAGTCATCGGTCGAGAGGTTTCTGTTGTTGGTGAATACGGGAGACAGTTTGACGGCTGCAGTGGTGCCAAACAATTCCTTGTGGATAAGTTTGAAGCGGGCATAGTCGCGGCTCGTTGCCCGTATTTTGCAGCCACGGTCAATGGACGTGATTCCGATGCTTTGTGGCTCGACAATGGCAGGCCGTTCGTCCTGTTCAAGCAAAACGGCAAGGTCAAAGAGATCTTTCTGGAAGACCAAGATCTCGTCGTTGGTGGTGCCGATATAGCCGTCCAACAGGACCAAATCGCCTGCATCGACGTCGTTTAGGCCTATGTTGTAGATGGGCTGTGAGCAGTAGCTGTTGTGCTTGACCACTGTTTCTGTATCCTGAGGAATGACGGAGAGGAGCGCAATGAGGTAGTTGAAGGCGTTGCTGGTGTAGTAGTGGTCTTCGTCCTGCGAGAGATTGTGGTTGAACAAGAGAATGCGCTTGCGGAGCAAGCTCTGCTTGTACAACACAAAGACCAACGGCCCAAATGTTTTGAGGAGCGCAGGGAGCTTGGTCAACAAGTGGTTCTTGATGGTGGGTTGAAACGGAGGCAGGAGCAGCAGCTGCTGCGAAAGGCTCGTTAGTTTGGAAAAAAGCTCGTCAAACACAACAAAGGAACCGCTCTCGAGTGATAGGAAGCGCGTAAGTGCTGCGTCCAAGAGCTCGGCGTATTCCCACCCGTTGGAGATGAATTCGTTGGGTTTCCATGCTGCCAGCGGCGCTGGGTCGCAGAGGATCGCAAGAGAAAACATCTTCACGGTAGACCTGTCGACCTCTGACTCCTCTGGCTGCGTATTCTGCGCAAAGCGGCTCAAACCATAGTAAAGCTTGGAGTTGTGGGCGTGGCTGATGAGGACGGAGGCACGCGTATACTCGTGGATTCCCGACGGCAACACCTTATAGTCCAAGCCATCAAACAGAAAAGAAGGTTCGTTCGAGCGTGACCACACCAACTTGTAGCCAGCAGTGACGTCAAACTGGACTAGACACGCTGCCGCCACCCGTGACGGTTTGTACTGGAGAGACATGATGAGTTGATACGCGGAGCAACCAGAAAAAAAAAAGACTTTGACGATAATAGATGATGGACGCACGCATACGGCAGCTCTACCGCCAGCTTTTGTTTATGGGGCGTGACTATCCTGTGCAAGCAGGAGGATATCGTCACTTTCAGCGCCAGCTAAAGGCTGCGTTTGTGCGGCCTGTAGGAGCAGGAGGGCTCGATGCCGCGTTGGCCAGGGGCCCCCATGTCGTCAAGGAGTTGGAGGCGCTCTACTTTCTTACGCGGTACCGCCATCTCAAGCGCAGGTACAGTTTGTAGACGACATGCATTGTATAATTATGTATATGGAATGGACTGATTACGCACGGATACGCAAGATAAAGTTGACAACAACGGCCACCAACAAAAACACACACAACATGGTGGGGCCGAATCTGTCGTCGTAAGGACCGGAGCCTCTCAATCTGATGGCCTTGGCTCTCCAGTGGTAGGTGATCAATGCATAGACCATCGTCAACATGGCAATGAAGGTGAACAAGCCGGCCGAGATACGGCCCACCGAGTCACCAAAGTTCAACAAGCCGACCCCGAGCGAGCCCAAGATGACGGTGAAGTTCAACCACGAAAGAAAGGTTCTTTCGTTGGCGAAGAATACCTTGGGTTCAACACGGGCTGGCAAAGCAATTCTCTTGGTACTGGACGACATGGCGTTGGCGAAGAAAAGATACGGTGCTTTGGCCTGAATTAAGTATTCGTACCACACGTGGGGAAGGATGAAATTAGAACGTGCGATACTCAAAAAGATTACATGCGGCTGTAGCCTCTACATACAGGAATAGTTGCAAAAAAATACATTTATATATCTATATATATAGATACTCTAGACTCTTGGTTCCAAGATAAGCTGGCCCATGGGTATATCTGAGTGGCCACGGCCGTGGGAAAATACCGTGTTGCCCCGCACAATGGTCTCCATGACCTTACCCTGGAACTCCATGCCGTGGTACGCCGTCAACTTGTTTTTGAAGTACGTTTCCTTGTTATCTACAACGTGACGGAAAGCTGGGTCAAACACCAAGATATCTGCGTCGTAGCCAGCAGCAATCTGGCCCTTGCAGTGGTCCAAGCCCACCTGTTTTGCAGTGTTGACGCTGCACCACCTGGAAATCTCCGCAAACGTGATTGGTGGGTCCAACTTGAGTCCCTCGGTGTACAAGATGGGAAGTCCGAACCCGACGGACGAGATGCCGCCCCACGCCTCAAAGAAATCGCCCTTTTCCAAGCCCTTGAGTTCCGGTGTGCACGGCGAATGGTCAGAAACGACCGTGGTGATGATATTGTTGCGCAACGCCCGCCACAACAACTTTCGGTTGTCGTCAGTACGGATGGGCGGACAGCACTTGAAGTGCGTCGAGCAGTTGCCGATCTTTTCTGCACTCAAAGACAAGTAGTGGAAGCACGTTTCGGCCGTGATGGGGAGCTTCCGGGCCTGGGCGGCTCTGAGCAACGGCACGGCCTCGTGCGTGGCCAAATGGACAATGTGGAGCGGCACGGTTGGGATCTGCGTCGAACAGTTGATGATCTCCGCAATGGCCGTCGTTTCAAAGTTATCTGGTCTTGAGGCCAAGAATGCTGCGTATGTGGTGGGGTCTATGTCGGCAAACTCATTGTCTGCAGCCACAAACGGCGACTCGTGGTCGTACTCCAGAGCATGTGCCGCGTCAAAGTGGCGGTTGGCCATGCGTGCGTATTTGCCGAATGTGGGGTCTGCTGCCGCCAACATGGGTGACTGGGCAAGCGCAGTCGCCTGCTGGTCAGAGAGAATGGCCTGGTTCATGGACCCGGCGTGGTTGTGTGGCAATTTGCAGTGCTGGTGGTCGTGTGCATTGTCGCACTCGCCGGCCAGACACAACAAGTCGACGACGGGCTGCGGCGCCCGCAGAATAAACGACGCAGACATGCCCAAGTCGAGATCGTCGACTTCGTGTGCAAGTCGTGCCACTGCTGGCGAGTCAGCACGTGTGGAGCGCACAGCTTCGTCCTCCGAATCAACATCGAGGGTGAACTTCTTGGTGACCTCGTTCTGCTGGTGCGGTTGCATCTCAGCGTGAAACATCAAGAGCGTGTTCGTGTCCTTAACCTCCTTCATTGCTTGCAAGATATAGCTGGGATCGATCGCAGGGAACTCGTCCACACCGCTTTCAATCATAAAGCCCTTGAAGCCACGCACACCCATCGCCATCAACGGCTTCAAGTCGGCCAAGTTCGTGGGCACCATGCCACCCCAGAACCCCACATCGACCCAGGTCTGGCCCCGTGCAGCACTGATCTTGAGGTTGAAGTTGGCAACGGTGGTGGTGGGCGGAATGGCGTTCAATGGCATGTCTACCACGGTGGTGACACCGCCGGATGCCGCAGCCCTTGTTCCGGTCGCGAAGCCCTCCCACTCGGTCCGTCCGGGCTCGTTGAGATGCACATGCGCGTCCACCAACCCAGGCATCACCACGAGCGGCGAAACGTCCCTGAAATCCACCGGCAACACATTGTAGGCTTCGAGTATCGCGTCGTGTTTGGCCACCAAGCGCGGCTCCACGTGCAAAATCTTGCCTGATTCGATGGAGAAGATGACTGTGGCAGCAGTGACATGCCCACCTACCAACACTTGTGACGATGCTATGGCCCGAGACATGTTGTTGGAGACTACAATCCAGGCAATTTACGTCGCTTATCTGGAAAACGTACAGACACCAGGACCGCAGAGTGCGGGATGTGAAAGTTTACCGCTGGCAACGGATCCGTTTCCTATTGGTCGATTAAGGGACCAGGCTGTGATTTCGTACGGCGCCGTTAGCGGCCGTTTTGGGTCGGGCGCATTTTAGGTGTATATTTTTCGGGAATCTCCGAGAGGGAAGGAAGGGGCGCATTA
Source organism: Teunomyces funiuensis (assembly GCA_030558095.1). Classification (NCBI taxonomy): domain Eukaryota; kingdom Fungi; phylum Ascomycota; class Pichiomycetes; order Serinales; family Debaryomycetaceae; genus Teunomyces; species Teunomyces funiuensis. The sequence continues at coordinate 214,179 of JAJMRW010000002.1, forward strand.
CATAATCAGTATCTGATCAATTGTTTCCCAGACTTTGAGTTGACAATTCCAGACTGGTACATTTCGCTCAAGGACTGTTCACCGGTAAAGACGTTTTCTACCGAGGGCGAGTCGACCAACTTGCCTTCTTCGTACCAGGAAACGATCTGGTTCAACGTCTTCATCTTCAAGTCGCGGTCGTTCTTCAACAAACTGGTGACCCAGAACCCGGAGCTGGTGATGTTCTTAAAAATGTGCAATGAAGTGGGCAAAATGACTGGCTGGAACGACATTCCGCCGTACGTCAACATCAAGCCGTTTTCGCCCAACTTTCTTGCGATTCCCGTAGCGTTTTTACCTCCCACGCAGTTCAATGCCAACTTGATGTCACCGCCCGTAGCCTTGACCCACGACTTGATGGTGGGGCCAAACTCGCGTGAACCGTTCTGTTCTTCGGTGATGACCTCCGTAGTGCCCTTTTCCTGCTTGAGTTCGTCGACCAACTGCTGTAAATTGTCTCTGTCTCTCACCACCGAGATCGAGTTGATGCCCAAGAGCTTTCCGATCTGCGACGCGTACTTGCCCACGGCGGAATTGCCCCCGTTCTGGATGAACCAGTCCTTGCCAGGGACCAACTTGACGTAGTGGGTCAACATGAGGTACGCAGTCAAGGGATTGACCGAGATCGTGGCCCCCTGGTTGATGGTCAAGCCGTGGGGCTTACCGTTGGCCTCTGATTGTTGCGGGTTGGGCACCGCGATAAAGTCAGACTCGCTGGCCTTGGCATGTGTGCGCCAGGTGCCAAAGTTGACCTGGGCAGGTATGACCCAATCGCCGGCCAGTAACGACTTGACTCCCGTGCCAACGTGCAACACTTCAAACAAGCCTTCGTTGCCGCAGACCCTGACAGGTTCAGCGGTGCCAAACTCCGAGGTCGGCTCGGGTTTCGACGGATACACGCCTTGGATCTGGTTGATGTCGGAGGGGTTGATGGGCGACGCCAATGTCTTGACAACGACTTCGTGGGGCGCGAGCTTTGTTTCGTCAATGGTGTAGCTGTGCGTCTGCAACACATCCTGCGGTTCGCCGTGCTGCGCGTAGACAACAACTTGGGAGGTGATCATTCTGACTTGTACAGTGGATAAAGGCTTTCTAGCAACACGAGCAGCTCTGGCTAAGTACATGATACGTTTTGGCGTGGTAAAGAGTGGGGTTGCTCCCACACTGAAAAGTGCGCGGAGATGGACGTGCGCGCGCGCCGTTCCCCTCCAGCGCGCCTATAGCCGGCGATCCGGCGCTACATGAGAAATAAAACCAGTGTCGATTAGTTACGTTTCCTTCTTGTCGTTCTCGTCGTTCTGCTTCTGCTTCTGGCGTAATTGCTTCAACTTGGTGTTCTGGTAGGTTCCCAACACAAAGAACACCACGTTGAAGAACACCACCCACAACTCGGGCCGGATAAACTTTTGCGCAATGACAAGCGACACGGCCGATGTCGCAAGAGAAGACTTCAAAATGGGCGCGTAGCCATGCAGCAAGCCCGTTTTGACCACAGCAGCAATGCGGCGCAACTCGTGGCCCAAACTAATTGGTCCTTGTGAAAGCTTGTAGTTGTTGATGATGGAGATGAAAGAGGTGAACAAGGCAGCCAACAACGGCGTGACGGTGGAGAGCGACGTCAAGAACTGCAACACCTTCTTCTTGGACGATAACGGACCGGCAAAAACAGTGTTGATGGCCTGGTACATGTGGTGGGAGATCGGCGTCGACACAAGACTGCCGTAGAGAACCATGTATATCAATTTGGGCGACAAGACGTGTTTGATCTTGTGGCCAAGGACGACCGTCTCCTTGAAGTCGCCGGTGATTGCCGAGGACAAGAGCTCATTTAAGCCTGCAAGTGTCCCTGCAGTGATGGACTTGGTCAACAAGGGATACTTGGCCAAGTAGGCCAAGTACTGGACATTGAGCGACGAAACAGACATGGTGTTGTTGGTGCACCGAGACGCGCGGCCATCGTTATATTTATCTCGGAAATCCCCATATTTCGCGCTGCGCGCGATACTGCTTTGGGCGCTTATCGCGGGCAGATCCGCAAAATTGCGACGGCATAAGGTGCGGGTTTTGAGGGTTTTGATCGGAGTAGGATTTATCGTTTGGACCCCGAGATTAGTTTATGATGGTTGCAGTAGGGTTTTGTTGGTGGAGAAAGGGTGGTTTCGTAGAGTTCGTAGAGTGGGAGGGAGATTTTTACCGATTCTAGTAACTCGATGCGGTTGCGCGCGCAAATCGTTACCCAAACAGGTAAAACTGTTCGCAGTAAAGGATTTTTGAAAGCTGTTCAAGCTCTCTGTAAATTCACAAAATTATGAACATTCTTGAAATTTTACCAATTTACCAAATTTGTAATTCTGCTCATTTGAAATCACGGGGTAACAAATCTACAGCTTTACGAACAATAGATCATAGTGACAGTTGTCCGAAGCACAAAGACCCGTTAACTCCTCTCGGGCCTGCACAGACCTCCTTTCTACGGCAGATCTTGCTCTACCGACTCGTCTATGATCACCAATCGCTAACCCACTAACAACCCCACACTAACGTACAAAATAAATAGGGCACTAGGTCGGCTTTGGAATAGAAATGGCGCAGGTTCGCATGGAATTCCCCACAGATCCCTTCATTTGTATCTGCAGTTTCCAAAAATATCTCGCCGGAAGAACTCTGGAGAAACTGCGCGGTAAAATACTTAACAGGAACAAAATCTCTATACAGAATTTTTCGCGATTGCACAGAAATCGGCACAACAGCGTTGGTCACCGAAAGAGTGCACAAAAACCCATCTAGTTCCCAGACATTTATTTTTTCGTTATAAAACTGCCCCACCAAGAGAATGACACACCCCACCGTATTTCAGTTTGTTATCTGTCGATGTTGCAGTAACCAACAAACCGAAGCGGGTCCGATTTACGGCATCTGGAACCGTTAGACAGATGTAACATTACTACACGATACATACTTGCCCGCTGTCAATTTGTCTGTGAACATTTGTCTATTAAGCAGACAAAATCAGTAACGAAGCACAGATGCCTTGAGCAAGGCAAAAAAATGGCTGCTAATAATGCTACAAGAAAAAGATTAAACCGGAAACTTCCAAGATCTATCAGTGGCTAGGCATGCGTTTTGTCTATGACGCGTAGCACCAATTTTTTGGCTACAACCTGGGGTTGTGGGGTCGATGGATGCCGTTTTTGGCTTAACCAGGTCTGGTCCCCCGATATTGTTTTGTTCGGCAGAACAGTACTGTTTGGTCAAGAAAAAAGAACTTGTAGAAGATTTGCGAGTTGTGCAGGACACCCTGGAAACCCGAGCGAGGCCAAGTGTTGATGATGGAGATTGTCATAATATGTCATAGTACAATATATGATTGGCCGGTGGTGAAAGACTAGTTGCTGTAATCGAACGTTGGGGAATCATAACGTCATAGGCTTGCAACACAATACATCACATCTTGGCTTGAACGGCGCGCGAGAGGAAAACTTTACGCAGCCACATTGTAATGGTGCGTTCATTTATTTTTTTTCACTTTTTTAGAGGTGGGGCACACAGATTGTGGGTCTCCTCTTCTACCGCAAATCTCTATTTCTACATACGGTAGATTGATGTACTTCGTTGCCTGCCAGGTTTCCAATGTTGGGTCTTGGTCACAAGTGTGCTTCACTACATTCCATTATACCAATACAAGTGCTGGGCAATACGGAATTCGGCAAAGTCGGACGGTTTTGTGTCACTTTTTCTTTTTCATTCAGTTGCTGTCTACTGTTGCTAAATGACATAAGGTTAATGACCCAAACCCAACGGAAAAACTATATACCCTAAATGTAGACCAACGTGTACGTCACAAGTGAGGTTGCTCTTGTATGGGATATGTGGATATTTTATCTGCTATTCCAAGTTGCCCTATATACGAAAGTTCACCCAGCGCTGTGGTGTGCTTGGCTAACAATAATATGTTCGGAAGAACAGCACTGAATTTTGTGTCTGGAGTCGCCAGCGTTATAATTTTTATTTTTGTCTGTTTGCTGCCCGCGTTTGAGGTGACGCCAAAATATATTATTTTTTTGGCCGAAATATAGTGCAAAATACTGGGGAGGCCTTAGCTGGTAGTTTGGAACAAAGCGACGAGCATAGATATATAAGTAGCAGAATCGCCACCTTTATGATCCACTTCTTCTAACCATCATCTCCTACAATCCTTACATTTCCTAAGAATGTCGGATATTCCTACCCAACCAGCCCAAGATGGCTTGTTTGAAAACAGTACATCGGCGTCATCGGCCAACGAAAACAAGGTCAAGTCAGACTCCGAATCCACCTACTCAAAGACCAATGCTCCAGAAACCACAAATGCCGAAGCTAACATCTTGTCCCAATACTCTGAGGAGCAGGTTATGCAAATGGGCCGTAACTACGCCAACAAGCAGGGTTTAGACCCAGAATTGTTTGCCCGAGCTGCTGCTGTTGCTCGTTCGCCAAAGGATTTTAACTCGATGCCTTTCCTTTCTGAAGAAGAAAAGGTTGGTCTTAACCTCGAAGCAACCAAGAAGTGGCACATTCCTCCAAAGTTGTTTGCAGTCATCGCTTTGGGTTCCATGGCTGCCTGTGTCCAAGGTATGGATGAGTCGGTCATTTCAGGTGCCACCTTGTTCTACCCTGTCGCATTCAAGGTTAGGGAAATGAAGAATGCCGATCTTATTGAAGGTTTGGTCAACGGTGCCCCATACCTCTGCTGTGGTGTCCTTTCGTGTTGGTTGGCTGAGCCTTTCAACTCTCGTTTCGGTAGAAAGTGGACCATCTTTATCTGTTGTTGTATCATGGCTGCTACCTGTATCTGGCAAGGTTTCGTTAACAACTGGTGGCACTTGTTCATTGCTCGTTTTTTCATGGGATTCGGTGTTGGTATCAACTCTGCTACCGTTCCTTCTTATGCTGCTGAATGTACCCCAGCCCACATTAGAGGTTCCTTGGTCATGTTGTGGCAATTCTTCACTGCTGTCGGTATCATGTTTGGTTACGTTGCAGCACTTGCATTCTACCACGTTCCAAACAAGGGTATCCACTCTGGTTTGAACTGGAGACTTATGTTGGGTTCCGCCAGTATTCCTGCCTTTATTGTCTTATGTCAAGTTCCATTTGTTCCAGAATCCCCACGTTGGTTGATGGGTAAGGGCCGTCATGCCGAAGCTTACGAAGCCTTGACTCTTATTCGTTACGAAAAGATCTCTGCTGCCAGAGACACCTTTTACCAATACGTCCTCTTGAAGGAAGAAGGTTCCTACGATGTTTCCTTCTTCAGAAAGGTTAAGGAATTGTTTAGCGTCAGAAGAAACAGAAATGGTGCCATTGGTGCATGGATTGTTATGTTCATGCAACAGTTCTGTGGTGTTAATGTCATTGCCTACTATGCTTCCACCATCTTTGTCCAATCTGGTTTCTCGGAAATTAGTGCTTTGTTAGCATCCTGGGGTTTCGGTATGATCAACTTTACTTTTGCCCTTCCTGCCTTTTTCACCATTGACAAGTACGGTCGTCGTTTCTTGCTTCTTACCACTTTCCCATTGATGGCCATCTTTTTGTTGATTACCGGTTTTGGTTTCTTGATCAATGAGAACACCAACGGTAGCGGTCGTCTTGGTATGATTGCTACTGGTATCTACTTGTTTGGATGTGTCTACTCGAGTGGTGAAGGTCCTGTTCCATTCACTTATGCTGCTGAAGCCTTCCCATTGTACATCAGAGACATTGGTATGTCGTGGGCCACTGCCACCTGTTGGTTCTTCAACTTTATTTTGGCATTCACCTGGCCACGTCTTGTTAACGCTTTCACCAGCACTGGTGCTTTTGGATTCTACGCTGCATGGAACGTCATTGGGTTCTTCTTGGTCTTGTGGTTCCTTCCAGAAACCAAGGGATTGTCGTTGGAAGAATTGGACGAAGTCTTCTCTGTCCCAGCCATCCAACACGCCAAGTACCAGACCAGAGCTCTCTGGAACGGTATCCAAAGAGTTGTTTTCCGCAAAGATGTTGCAGAAATTGAACCATTGTACAAGCACGCTAGAATGGCCGTTACCAATCCAGAATGGAACGAGAAAACCGAGGTTTCCCACATCGAATAAGTATAGAGCTGCTCATTTTCAATTCTTGTTTTATCAATTAATTTACAAAGTGGTTTTATTCAATTGTAGTTTCCCGTGCTGTAAAATTACACACTAATTGCCTTCTCCTCAACACTATCTCAAAAAGTCTCTTAAATAACCTCCCAACTTGTTGGCACCTTCTTCCAAAGCGTCCTTCAACACGTCCAAATCCTGGTTGGCGTTTCCTGAAAATCTCGAAGCAAAGTCTCTGGCAGTGGCTTCCAAGTCACCGAGACCAGAACTTCCAGCACGGGCTCTGTTGGGACCATTGGTTTCTTCTTCACCAAAGTAAGACGAAGAAGATATCGATTGGGCGCCACTGTAGGATTGCAACTTAGACTTGGCCTCTCTAGTGGCCTGTTCATCGAAACGAGGACCTCTGCCAAAGAACTCGTCAGAGGAAATACCCTTTTGCGAACCGTATTTGTTGGAAACATCACCGGTATATTTGACTTCCTTATACTTCTTGCCAGGAGCAGCAGTAACCACGTTGGCGCCCTGGGTCATTCCAAAGCCTAATTTCTGGAACTTTTGTGTGGTTTCCTGGATAGGAGTAGCAGCAGGAGCAGCAGAGTTGGATGCAGAAGAATTGAGAGACAAGGACGACGAAGCCTTCTTTGTAACTGTAGCTTCAACAGCAGGAGCAGCCACTGTGTCTTCAGTTGGAGTGTAACCCAACTTTTTGGCTTCCTCAGCTTCCTGTTTAGCCTTCTTTTCAATTTCATCAAAGTCGATTTCTTCTTCTGTCTTGTTGATTCTCTTTGCTGCCAATCTGGAGTTACGAGGGCCGTTACCCTTTCCAGACAAAATGGACTTCTTTGCCGTAGATGTATTGTTCTTTAATCTGGACGAAGTTGTGGTGGAGGTCCGGATGGGTGCCAGTTTCTTCTTGGTCAAGTCATCAGTCGATGCAGTTGGCGTGACGTTTTGAGAAGACAATGGCGATGGGGTTGAGTTGATGGGCTTGGTCCAGTTGGAAAAGAAGTCGTCTCCTGAAGCTTCATTGTTGGAGTCAGATAACGACAAGTTATCGGTGGCATCATCCAAAGTTACAATGTCTGGATGTTTGAGGGCATCCTGCTCAGCCTTTTGCTTGAGCTTGTCCTTGTACTTTTTGGCCACGGGAGAGTTGTACTTGGCGTTGGCGTCAACACCGTTACCGAGAAACTGCGAGCCTCCATTCTTCAAGAAGAAGTCCTTTGCCTGCTGATTGCCGCCAAACTTGAAGTTCCGCAACTGGATACGTTGCCACGAGTCAAGATTGGACGACTTGACGAAGGAAATGTGGACACCGAGGTTACGATGGACGGCCGAACACTCGAGGCAGAGAAGAATCCCAAAGGGAATCGACGTCCACGTAGGGTTCTTGTTGGGGCAGTCAAAACACACTTGGTTAGCCGGATCTTTCTTCAACCGGTCAAAGATCTGAGCCGCTTCTTCTTTGGTGGCCATGGCACTCATGTTTGTTTTGTTGGCGTGTTGTTCTTGATCGAAAACTGACTGCACAATTTCCACGCGCACTACGCTTTTTTCGGTTACACAAAATCATGAGATATATATACAGAAAGTGAAATTAGTGGAATGGTCTTGATCCTCCTCTGGCAAACTCAACAACCTTCCAGCCGTCGGTGACAGAGTTGTCAAACTCTTCAGGGATTCTTGTCAAGACCATGGCGTACGTGCTCAACTGAATGTGGTCTTCGGTACCAGCAGCAATTTCACCGGTCTTTGCCTTTCTATACAAGTGGATTTCCTGGGCACGGCAACTCACGACAATAACGGGGGTCTCGTTGGGCTGTAAGCTCTTACAAGTGACAATTTCAACACCTCTGATGTCCAAAATCTTACTGTCGGAGAATAAACCTTGCTGAATGAACTGCTTGTTGTTGGCTTGCCAAACATTGAAAGGAGCTTCACTCAACCATTCCTTCAATATCTTGTCGTCGTTCTTGATGTATGCATCCAACAATTCGGGAACAATGTAGTTGGTTAAAGTCTTTTGGAAATCAACAAGTCTGAACGAAGGGTCCATCAACTTGAACTGCTTGATCACCTTGGCTTGTTCAGTCTCGGCAAAGAATCCCGTCACTTTTTCAATAATGGTTCTCACCAATGCAATCAAACCGTTTTCGGAGTCTTCCCACTTCTCCTTAAGATAAACAATCCCACGACCAACGGGAGATTTCACCTTGAAAGTTTCCCACTTGTCTGCAACAGTAGGTCCAGTGGCCTTGTGCTCAGTGGCTACCAATTCACCTCCGGCTTCTTCGTTTTCCCTCACAGGTCCCTTGTAGCCTCTCTTGATCTTTTCTGCCAATTCCTTTTTTCTCAATAACTCTCTTTGTTCCTTTGTTAAGAACCCACCGTACGAGGTCGAAGCACCATCGTCAATCACATTACTCACATCCTTGTACACTTGGGTTTGTCTCACAGGCTCAAACGCTTTGTCAGCAGCATTAGCACTCACACGAACAGTGGTTCTCACACCTTTCCCCACAGGAGAGTCCCATGCCTTGACGGCAACGTCTCCAACAGCATCAACAGTCTTCTTTGCCACCTTACCGGCAGCAGAAGTACCCTTTTGAGCGTTGGCAAGGGCTTCCTTGGCCTTTTTGAATGCTTCAGATTCAGCAACTCTACCGGACTCATCTTGTAAAGCCTTGATATTCTCCTTTAACTCGTTCGACTTCTTGACTTCCTGCTTGAAGGTATCCAAAAACACCTTCAACGGCGACTGCCTGTCTTGGAGAAAACGCAGTGTTTGGTGCAACCCACGAATGGACTGTCTCATGCTTGACCTTAACATCATGATGGCTCTATGTATCACTTCGCCACCGTCACTATATACATATACCGGATTAGGCCCGACTAATGACAATTTTTTTTTGAAAGAGGTGAAAAATTTCAGTTTCGGCACCACACGACTTAATATCTATCGAATGCTCTCCACACCTTTACCAAACCCCAGATAGCAGCAGCACCAATAGCACCTAACTGGACCCGGTTTAAGATTCGTTCTTGTCTGGCCTCAATTTCTACCGCTTTTGAGTACGGAATATCAGCTCGGAACGAGATCATCGTGTACATCGGAATCCATGAAAACAAAACACCATTGGCATACTTGCCCAAAACGTAGTCCAACTTCTTTCTGGTCAAATACCAGACACTTGTAACTTTCAGCGACATCTCATGGTAATTATTGAGTGCCAACTGGCAAATAGCAGCCAAATCTTGCTTTCTAGTCTTGGAGTATTCTTGGAACGCAGCAGGAACATCTCCATTCTTGTCGTCAATAAGTTCCATCAACACCCGGACATCTTCAAATCCACAGTTCATTCCCTGGCCATAGAACGGTACCATAGAGTGAGCTGCATCGCCAATAATAAGAGCACGACCGCTTGGGTTATGGTACGGATAAGCATCCACTTGCATCAATGAACCACGAGGATGTGAGTTGTACACCTCAATCAAGCTCTTTTCGCCTATAAGATCAAATGCATCTGGAAAGTTTTCCTTGAAAAAAGTAACCCATTCGTCGGAGTTTTTAATTCCTTCAATAACCGACCAAGGACTGAAAAATGTCGAAGTAAACGACCCATCTTTATTAGCCAACGCAATCAACATGTGTTTGTGTCTGGGCCAGATATGTAAGTGGTTAGGATCAATTTTAAACTTATTTTCACCCTCACCAGGTGGAATGTAAAGTTCTAGATATTGCATGTCAATGTATTCCTGACGTATGTTCATTCTCATTGATTTTTGCATGTGGTAGCGGAATTGAGAGTGAGCGCCGTCTGCTCCAACAACAAAGTCAAATTCGAATGTCTTTGTTTCGTTAGTTTTGGTGTCCACAAACTTCATGGTTGGAGAGTCGCTCAAATTGTCAACTTGCACCAACTTGTGGTTAAACAAAACATTGATATCAGAATGTCTGATCTCGTCCAACAAACACTCATTTAAGAATGATCTATCGATAGAATTGATTGCTTCGCCATAGAGTCCATATTTTTGTGACTCTTGCTTATACCCAGCATGAATCATACGGCCGTGCATAGGAATAACATGCTCTAAAATTCTGGTCGCCATAGCAGGATCAACATACTCAAGAGCACGAATACCTCTGCTACTCACAGCCAAGTTGATAGACCGTAATCCACTCAATTTGGCTTCGCTGGGGTCTGCTCTAAGCTCGAACAATGTAACGGAATATCCCTTGGTGGCAAATGCTAATGCTGCCAAGCATCCCACCAAGCCTGCACCAACAATCCCAACACCCTGTTGCCTCGTTTCTGTAGCTTCCAACGACATTATCAAACCTTCAAAGTCACTTTCAGCTGCAGCTCTGGTATTTATCTGGTAGCAGCAGACGATCCGAAATCAAACTAACAAAATACGTAAAAGGCTAATTCCTGCAGGTAAACACAAGATTAAGCTTACACTAACTATACACTTACTCAGTATCCTAATTTGACCTTTTTCTCCTCAATACCCCTTTTTAACGATTCAATTTGCAGCTCCAACTCAATGTTCCTTTCACTGAACTCCTTGTTTGCTTTGATGGTGTTTTTCAAGTTCTCTTTCATGGTCAAATTTTCGTATTTTTCCTGTAATTCCTGACGCAACCCATCCAACTGCTCGTTTTTTGCCAATGCTTCATTCAATTGAGCGTTAAATTCCTCGCTCTGACCCGTGATCTCAGTATGCGTGGTCTGCAAGTCATCTAGTTGTTGTGTTATTTCAGTTATTCTCATATTCAAGTCGTCATTGATTTCCTTCAAGTTGCGGAGCTCGTTATTGTTGTTGTTGAGTGAGTTGGCGTGAATCAAGTGATATTCATTCTCAAATTTAATTATCCCAGGCATTAGGCTCAAAATATTGGCCCAGTCAAATGTTATATCAAACAACTTTTCAGAATTCAAATAGTCATTCAAGTCATCTCCTTCCAACTCCAAAATCTTCTTCTGGGCCTTATCAAACACCCAGACAATCAATCGTAATAAAAATTCAAAGCCTTCAAAGACAAAGAAATCCAAAGTCTTCAAAAGAGCTTCGCTATCTTGTATCTTTCCTTCAAAATAAGTGAAAATGAGCCTTTTGTAAAGAATGTTTAGGTTAATTCCTTGTACGGTAATGTGCTTAAACACTTCGGGCACTAATTCTTCCAAAGAACGATTAATCTTGTAGAAAAACTCATCCTTGATCAAATTGACAAATAGCTTGTTAAACTTTAGTAAAATGAAAAGAAGTTCATCGTTTTCAAGATCAGTAATGGTTTCAAGAAGTTGGGAAACATGAATCACAAAACTATTGGGCAACACTTTATCCTCGTGAGTTTCCGCCGCTGCTTCATTATTGATGGTATCTATCCTAGCAGACTTGGAGGAAATATCATTGATGTAGTAGTTAAACACCTTTAACACATCCTTCAAGGTGGAATCAACGGGTAAACGTTCTATGTACGCGTCCTGACTCTTGCTGGCGGTCGATAACTTTGCTTTCTTCAATAAGGTATCAAAGTTGTCTTTATTATTGAATTTGTACCTGATCTGAAGGACTTGATAATACACGAGAGCCCTCAACTCTGCAGGAATGCCCGTGATTATATGCTGCTCCAATTCTTCAACGTCATTTTTGTGGAAGATCTCGTTGTTGTAGTCTTCAAGAAACTTGTACCAAAACGGATCCAAATCAGGGTGACTAGTTTTGTATGTGGTCAATTTGGTCTTCAAGGAGTCAAAACTAGCAATTGAAAACAATTCTGACACCTCATTCATCTGCGGCGATTGGTACGCTTCATGTTGTCTGATTATCGAAATGACAGACACCGTATCAGAAACACTGTATAGACTGGGTTCGACAATGGCAGAAGAGCGTTGAGGAAGAGGAGGTGGTTGCGACAGAACTTCGCTAGAGCTTCCGGAATCTTCCGGAATGAAGTATGGTTGTGCAGAGGCCATAAACGCTTGGGTGTTCCTACTGTATACGTATAGTGATTCCAACTTTGAGGATTTTGTGTGGTGTGCACATTAGCCCCAGGAGTGTATTTAAACCTAGAAAGGGTTGCAAATATTTCTAGTACAACTTTCTTCTTTTTGACTGTGTGCGCACTGGTGTATGCGACTGAGACAACTCCCTGCCTTGTTCGGTAATATGCAAATTAGATACGCCATTGACGCTTTCGTATATGTCATCTGACACGTGCTTGATTTTGAATGCTTGATTCTTTGGCCGGTCGGGATCCAGATGCTTCACGGCTATGATGTCAAACTTGTGTTTGAATTCTGTGAAATACTGATCTACGCGAGGATCCAGCCGCGACAAGCGGTTCACATTTTCAACCAATTCTTCCACAGACTCAAGCTGGTTGGTGCCCAACTCCTTATTCCGCTTGTTGAAAATGGTGTTCAAGCGAGTAATAAGAAATGGCGATAGCTCTAAATGGTTAAACTTGCGCTGCAACGATTTATTAAGCAAATCAGGATTAAGCTGTAGTGACTTTAATGCATTGGGGTCCAAAGTCTTGGTGGGAGATACTGAACGAGATCTGGGAGAGGTTACCGCTTTTTTCGCAAGTTCCTCAGCAACATCTTGTGGATTCACTTCAATAACTTGTATATCATCGTCGTCTTCCTCATCCTGTTCCGGATCTGACTCCTTAGCGGGCAGTAGTTTGGTTTGTCTATCATGAAAAGCCAATAATAGCTTGATCAACTTCTTTCTTGTGTTGTTACGCTCTTCTGCCACAAATAAGCTCCGCGATAAACTTCGCAGGTACGATCCTCGCCACATCTTCTCACATTCTGCCATGTTATTAAGCCAAATCTTCACATTGTATATCACATGGATACCACAGTCATTAAAGTTATTCTGCTTGGGAACACGGGCATTGAGGATCCGTAATTGCCATTTTTCAATGTCCACATCGTATTTTTCTTTGCAATAATCAATAATGAACTTCTTAAGTGGGAAGTGAATGTTGGTATGCTTCTGACTCAAAGAGTCAAATATAAATATCTCAGCTTGATGTCGACGTAATTTCTTCGTCGTTTCTTCAATTTGGCTTGCTGGCAATTCACTCTTGGGTGATGTCTCATTTTGATCCAGAGTAAACGTAAACTCGTCCATATCGTTAACAGAATCTTGACTATCAGGTACTTGTAGTTTCGATTCGTTTCTGTTATTTAGCAACTTGGGCAAACCTCGGATTATGCAACAATACCAGTGGGCATATTCGTTAATTGGCATCAAGACATAGGGGAATTTAACCAAATCCAATTTATTGAGCCATCTCTTGATATTGCCATAATAATCTGGGGTTTCTTGATCCGGTGTTTTGGTCATAAGCTTAGTAAAGAAAAAAGAATTGAATGCAAATATGTCCTCAGCTTTAATAATCCCTTTACTCACAGCCTTTTGTATTTCGTACTCAACAAAGAAATCAATAAGTGTGTCATTGATCCAGTCATTGTTGTATAAAGTTTTGAAGTCTGAGTAAGTAATCGTAAAGGAGCGATTATTATTAAATGAATACTTCAAGTCAGGAGAAAACGGTTCGGGCTTTTCGTAAGGCATTTCCCCGGACGCATCGTCTACCCTAATAGGTTCTGATCTTTCTGAGCCGGAAAGCTCGGAGTAGTCAACTGTAGTTCCCCTGGTTTGGGATCTTGTAGCACGAGAATACGTAGCTTTTGAGCGCTCCGGAGTTAGAGCCAGCAATATGTCCTTTGTGTCATCAGAACGTGCTTTTATCTTTTCTTCACGATCATTTAGTGCAGACTCCTCCACTGTATGTGATGAGTCGATTCCCCAAAATTTTTGTTTGCGGAAATAGTCACGTAAATCGGCATCACCGCCATTATGGAATGCTCTAAGAAAGCCACGACGATGCTTAAGGTTGATAAAAAGACTGGATTTTGCAAAAAGAATCCCGTCCAAATGCTGAGTTCTTGAAACTAGGGAACGACTGATGAGCTTATCGTCCTGTGTGAAGAAGATGTAGTCGGAACTAGCCGAAATATGCAATGCAAGTTTGGTTGTAGAAGATGAGGAATAGACAAAGTCATTGATTTGGAGCGATTTCACTTTCAAGGATAGGACAGGCTGTTTTTGCAGCTCTTTAAACTCGTCGACAGTAATTCTTGATCCAAAGGAATTTAAAATAGTTTTCGATGTGGGAGACAGGGTTGGATCCAATTTCTGCGGCAGCAATGGTGCAGGCGACAAATCTTTAGGAACAACAATGACTGCTGGCTTTGGAGATACTGGTGTATTGAGTTTAGCACGCAATTCAGCGGCCCGTACAAGTGGATCCTGCGGCCTGATGGCCTGGGGTTTATTTTGGAGGAGGAGAGTATTTAAAGGCTTTTGTCCGCCACCGTGTTTTCGTTTGGATATTGATAGCGAACCATATTGCTTGTCACGTAGAGATACCCTCTCTCCGCTCATGACTGCGTAGTTCTACCGCTAAGGTGGGCTTTGGGATTATTATGTGTGAAGTCAAAGGAAGACTGTTCTTAGATGTGAGGGCGTGCGGATGGGAAAAAATTAGGTGCAGGATACACTTTACCAATTCAATGAAAATCTCCAAGTTAACGGTGGCAACACAAAGCACAAATAACACACATTAATACAGTTGACAATGGTAAGTATCGCAGCTAATTTAAGTGATACAATTGCAATATACTAATTGAATAGGGTCAAGGTCCTTCAGGAATGCAAGGAGATAACTCCAACAGAAAGAAGGATGACAAGAAGAAAGAAAAGCCAAAGTACGAGCCTCCAGTGGAGTCGATCTTTGGTAAGAAGAAAAGAAAGGGCCCTGATACAGCAGTCAGGTTGCCAAGTGTGTACCCAAACACTAGATGTAAGTTGAAATTATTGAAGTTGGAGAGAATCAAGGATCACTTGTTGTTGGAAGAAGAGTTTGTTACCAACCAAGAGGCATTCCAACCAACCGAAGCCAAACAAGCGGAAGAACGCGAAAAGGTTGACGAATTAAGAGGGTACCCCATGTCGATTGGAACTTTAGAAGAAATCATAGATGACGACCATGCCATTGTGTCCAGTACTGCTGGATCCGAATACTATGTATCCATAATGTCCTTTGTTGACAAGGGGTTGTTGGAACCTGGATGTTCTGTTCTCTTGCACCATAAGTCTGTGTCTGTGGTTGGTGTGTTACAAGATGATGCTGATCCAATGGTTTCTGTTATGAAGTTGGACAAATCGCCCACCGAATCCTATGCTGACATTGGTGGGTTGGAATCCCAAATTCAAGAGATCAAGGAGGCGGTAGAATTACCGTTGACCCATCCAGAATTATACGAAGAAATGGGTATCAAGCCTCCTAAGGGTGTTATATTGTACGGTGCTCCAGGTACTGGTAAGACTCTTTTGGCAAAGGCTGTTGCCAACCAAACAAGTGCCACTTTCTTGAGAATAGTAGGTTCTGAATTGATCCAAAAGTATTTGGGTGATGGTCCAAGATTGTGTAGACAAATTTTCCAGATTGCTGCCGAACATGCTCCTTCCATCGTGTTTATTGATGAAATTGATGCCATTGGTACAAAGAGATACGAGTCGACGTCTGGAGGGGAAAGGGAAATTCAAAGAACCATGTTGGAATTGTTGAATCAATTGGATGGGTTTGATGATAGAGGAGACATCAAGGTTATTATGGCCACTAATAAGATTGAATCTTTGGACCCAGCATTGATTAGACCAGGAAGAATAGATCGTAAGATTTTATTTGAGAACCCTGACTCCAACACCAAGAAGAAGATTTTGAGCATTCACACCTCCAAGATGAGTTTGGCTGACGACGTTAACTTGGATGAATTGGTGACATCGAAGGATGACCTTTCGGGTGCCGATATCAAGGCCATGTGTACGGAAGCTGGTTTATTGGCATTGAGAGAAAGAAGAATGCAAGTGACAGCCGAAGACTTCAAGGCGGCAAAGGAAAGAGTTCTTAAGAATAAGGTTGAGGAGAATCTTGAAGGTTTATATTTGTAGTTTTACATACATTTCCATAAACGAACTACATTACTAATTGGTTTTCTGGCGTTTGACATTCCCAGTTTCCTCTTCCGTCGTGGGGATCTTGAGAACTGTATCGTTAGAAGTTTCTAAAGGAGGCAAGTCCGGTTTTTCGGTCTTTTGTGCTAGTTTCATCCGCAAGACAATTGTGTCTTTGAAAGTGACCTTCTTTCTACACATGGGACATCGTCCTGTACCGCTTCGTCCTGTAACTTGGCCGCGTGCATGAGACGAAGAAAGACTCTGCAGGATGCATTCAAGACAAAATATGTGGCCACACGATGTGATGGTAGCGTTGGTCATATCGTCAAAACAGATGGGACATTGGACATCTGCAAGTTTCTTGGAGACACGACTGGAGTCCGACTGGGGCTGTTCGGGGTTATCGAGAAGACTCTGCGTCTGTTTACGGAATTCAATTACTTCCACGTCATTGTCGTCGATCTCTTCCTCCGATGATATGTTGATAACGTATTCTGGAGTCTCCATTCGGAGAAGTAGAGAGATGGCAAACAGTTAGCTTGTAGGAGAGAGACAAATTAAACAGTAGGTTAAATGTCGCGATGCCAATGTCGCGCACCTGATGTATGTCATGCGTTAGATGATCTGGTGACTAGCGGGCATGTGAAGAAAATGTCTACTTGTGCTTCCGTTTAATGCCGCAATGTTTCGTCATCGTACCATCGGCATCTAAGACCGCAAGCTAAGGGTAACGAATCAGTGTTTTTCTAATCGAATACATTGTTCCAACTTCACCCGAGAGGGTTATGAGGACATGGTACTATTTACGGCAATAATATGGATTTAAAACAGCTGGACGTCTAGCTCACCTGTACCGTTTGGGAAAGGGCCAGGGCTGCGTTTACATTGTAGCCCGCATACTGTGATATCATCTAAGCACTTCTCAATAAATATGATGTCATAAATAGGTTTTGTGTTGCACGTGAGAATTGGGTAGCAGCAGGATGACGTAACGTATTTTGTGTGTTGGGCACACAAGTCCAGATGTGTACTGTCAGTAGCGTGGTCCCACGTAGTAGCAGCGTGGGTTATTGACACAAGACGTTAGAAATTTTAGTCCGGTGACAACCTGATGGTGCGCATGTTACCTGCTATCTTTAGCAAATGATCCTTAGATTTTCAGTTTTCTTTTTTTACCGCTTCTGCCGTTTTTTTTTTAGTTTTCTTTTTTTAGTATTTTTTTATCAATTTGTTTTTGTGTACAGGCATGTTATGACGTTGAGTCCCATCTGGTGATAGTGGGTGCGAAACAGGTGCGTCTTTTCTTTTTGGGCGCTAATCAAACCCAGGGGCTATTTAAAGGCGCTGGAATTCCCTCAAGGGGCTTGACTTCTGATAATACATTTCACTTGCCTTACTTTAAGCATCCTTTAAACATGACGATCCAAAAACAACCAGCTGTCTTTTACGCCAACGCCGCTCTCTTCGACTGCGATGGTACCTTGGTCAACTCGACCGGTGCCATCTCTGAATTCTGGAGAGACTTTGGAAAGACCAGACCTCACGTTAACCCAGATGAAATTATAAGAACTTCCCACGGATGCCGTACCTTTGATGTCATTGCCAAATGGTCGCCTGAAGACGCCATTGTCGAACAAGTTACTGAATGGGAAGGCTCCATTCCAGACTCTTTTGGCCAATTTGCAAAGCCAATTCCAGGTGCTGTTGAATTGGTTACCTCCTTTGACAAGTTCTCAAAGGAAGCCACTGCTGACGGCAAGCAAAGATGGGCCATTGTCACCTCCGGTACTTTGCCTTTGGCTACCAAGTGGTTGAAATTGTTGACCATTCAGCAACCAGACTGCTTTATCACCGCCGAAAAGGTTACAAAGGGTAAGCCACACCCTCAAGGCTACCAATCTGCCAGAGACACCTTGGGCTACAAGGACTCAGCCAAGAAGGTTGTCGTTTTCGAAGATGCTCCCGCAGGTATCACTGCTGGTAAAGGCGCTGGTGCCTTTGTCGTTGGTATCTGTTCGACTTATGATGCCGAAAAGGTCAGAAAATCTGGTGCTGATATTGTCGTTGACGACTTATCTTCTTTTAAGATTGAATCTTACAATCCAGAAACTGACGAATTTAAGGTTTCTGTTGGTGAATATCACTACGCCAACGACGAGTTCTTGCAATCAGTATAGGTATATTTTGGGATAAATTTATAGAGTGACAGTGTACATTAGTTATTAAATTTGAGTAGATTTCACAATACGAGTAGCGAAGATGGAGTTGGTTTTACTCTGAAATGTTCCATTTTGCAACCTGACGTCTGATGATGTCGCATTTTTCCGACAAAATTCGCGACAATCGCGATGCCATCGAAAAAACTAAATAAATTTTTCGTTGTTAGAGATTCACATAGTCACACTAAATAGAACCATGTCCCCGCCAACCCAGTCGTTCGAGGA
Source organism: Teunomyces funiuensis (assembly GCA_030558095.1). Lineage (NCBI taxonomy): Eukaryota > Fungi > Ascomycota > Pichiomycetes > Serinales > Debaryomycetaceae > Teunomyces > Teunomyces funiuensis. The sequence goes on from JAJMRW010000002.1 coordinate 232,819, forward strand.
TCTGTATCCGCTTCTTACGTTACCGCGGATCCCAGACTTGAGTCTTGCAGAAAAAGCTGTGGTTCCACCTATAGGCTCGTTTGATTCTACCGTTGTCGACATTGGAATCTCCAAGTCCATCATCTCCAGCTATATCATCAAACCTACTCCTAAATTGATATGGTCGTATGCATTAAGTCCTACGAGTGTTATTGACTGCATGGATGTCTACGAAGGGGAGTTCAAGCAGTACGTTGTCGGTGTTACTGAACGTAAAAAGCACAAGCTTTTATTAATCCAAAAGAAAAAGGAAGATTCTGAAGATGGAGCTAAAGTAGACACCATTGAACTTAAGCTTTCCTTCAAGGCCAAGCAAGTTAAATTCTTTGATAACGGCTCCTCAATCGTGGTGATCTACGAAAATGGTAACATTGAATTGTTTTTCATCAATGACAGTGAGCTTGTTCAGCAAGCGCAAAATTATGCATCCAAGATAACTGACAAGCTTGTTTATACCAAGTTTATCAGCGACCTTGAGCTTAATGAACTCATACTGAACCAAGATTTTGTATTGTTAGCGTTTGAAGGCAAATCTCAGTTAACCTACAGACTCATCTCATTGAACTTTCAAACATCATTTTTTGAAGTCAACACCAAGTTTGTTCCTCTTCCAAGAAATCATTCAATCATCATAACATACACTTCCGGGGTTGTTTACCAGTTGGACTTATACACCAAGGAAATCACGTCATATCTCATCAACAAATTCAGCGCTAAGAGCACCATATCCGTAAAATCGTTGATTGACGAGGAATACACTGACGTCGGCTTGTATTCTCCTTCTGTTGACCGTTTACTTCTTTCCATTAACAACAAAATTCATTTGATCAACTTCAAGTTTGCCAGTTTGTTAGACACTTATGAATCTTTCTCGTCGTCTCTTCCAGACAAGGTTTTACTCACCCAAGTTGTTCAAGTTAAGGGTGATTCCAAGAATACTACTCAATCTTTGGCTTGTTTCTTGCAAATGAAGAACAAGGAGAACAACGTTGCATTGAACGTTGTCAATGTTAACGTTGGTTTAAACAAGTTAAACGAATGTTTGAACAAGAGCATAATATCAAATACCACCCAGAAATTTCAAGGTTTGCCAAGCTTGGTTGATGATGATTTCGAAAGTGAATCAAAGAAGTTGGCAGCAGAGTTGACTGAAGTTTACGCTGAGTTGAAGTCTCTGGCCGCATCCAAAGATATAAATAAGTGGGAACGTATTCTTGTACCTTACTTGAAAGGTGAGTCGTGGGAAACAATCAAAAAGTCGATCAAGAAGAGTAAGAAGTCAAAAGCTAAGAAGATTTACAACTTTCAAGAGTTTGATGTGGAACTGGATCGTATTGTTGATATTTCCTTCATTAAGCAAGTGTTGACATTGGTCTTCCAACTCAATCAAGATCAACAAGTGGAATTTATTTCTGACGAATTTATCCCTGAATTTACTTTAATTTACTTATTGACTAACCCCATTTTCCCAATCGACATGACCGCTGGATTATTAAATTTATTTAGCTACTCGGGTCAAACTACTCTTTTGAGACAAGCTATTATCACATGCCCTAATATATCCGCCTTAGATTTGTTACACCAAGTGGTCAACAGCAAAGAAGACGAAATCGATGTGTTTGAGGACTTGATTAACAGGCTCATTAACGAGTTTTCTGTCATTGAGATCACTGCCAAGTTCAAACAAGTGCTTTCAAACCAGAGCAAAGAGAATCCTGTCAATTTGGATGACATATTGAGCAGGCTTTTGAATATCAAAAAATACAGCAACAGCAATTGGTTCTTCATAGAGATCATTATTGATGTTGGTGGCTTATTCCACTGGTCCTTAAATACCGTTGACAAGTTGAATGACTTGATAAATGGCAAGGTTCAAGCCTTGGTGGATAACAGCTATAACCTCACATTGACCAATCAGGCATTATTAGTGAATGAACCTCTTGCTAAGAAGAAGTCGAGTGCCACCAAGAAGACAAAGCGCGCTGATAAATCCGACATTATTGTTGCTAACAACCAACAACAAGCCCAATTGGATTCGATTTTAACAATCAAGAACAACACAACCAATAGACGCTTGATGGACAACACCAGTATTGAGATCTCCAAGAAAGTTCCTACTTATTCTATTGAGAAATTGGTTTTATAGATAATTTAGGCGTTGATATCACTAGCATAAGCAATTACGTAAGAAAAACATCATTCTCAAAAAATCGCAAAATCGTCATCACGATCTCTGTATCTTCAGCTAAGTATCACCTCCCAAAACAAAATGTCGACAGCAGCCAGTGCCAAGGCAGCATATAAAAATGCTTTGAGAGCTACAAAGATTGCATTTGCCAACGATGCTCCCGTTTTGGATGCGGCCAGGTTCCAGATCAAGCAAGGGTTTGAGAAACACAGAAAATTGACCGATGCTGAACAAATTCAGCAAGAAATCAGTAAATTAAATGAAGTTAGTAAGTTTCTTATGCTGAATATTGTTCAAGGAGAGAAGCATGACGATGGCAAATACTTCCTCAAGTTCCACGATAAGACCGAGTTGGGAGACAATGAAACCATCAAACAAGGCAAGACTGAATTGGGTTCGTTGGCTGGTGCCAAGGTCAAGAAATGTAGCTAGACAAAAAAAGATGCAGGGGACGAGATGACTCACACGTATGACTATATATTAGTGTAAATAGAAGGTAAATAAAGTATGCGTAATCGAGAAGAGAAGAAAAAACATCAAAAGTGTACCAATGTCTGCAGTAGATCCCAAAAAGAGAGATGTATTAATTTCCAAGAGCATGTCGTACTTGTTGCGGCATGCAGCCATCAAAGAAAAGATACCCATTGATGAAGAGGGATATGTTAAAATCACCGATCTTTTGAATCATAAACGGTTAAAGAGCAACAAGGCTACGATGGCAGACATAGAGAGAATTGTTTCCAACAACGATAAACAAAGATTCAAAATCAGGGGTGATTACATATGTGCAACGCAGGGTCATTCCATCAAAGCTGTGGGCGATACGAATCTTGAATTGATGACCCCGGAGACCATCGTTGACGAAATATATCATGGCACGTACCTTAAAACGTTACCACTAATCTACAAGTCTGGTGGCCTTAGTAAAATGACACGGAACCACATACATTTCACTTCAAGCAAAGTGTCGGGAATATCGGGAATCCGATACAATGTCAACGTCTTGATCTATTTGGACGTTGACAAGTGCGTTCGCGATGGCATCAAGTTCTACAAAAGTATTAATGAGGTCATTTTGAGCGCTGGTGACGAAACGGGTTGCATAGGCACGGAGTACTTTGCAAAAATAGTCGATGCTAAGACCGGCAATGAAATAGATATCGGAAAAGTACTCAACAATAAATAGTTAGAGGCGGGTTTCGTTCCGAAGCATGATATTTTCTTTGGTGACCCAACGTATTCAATGCAGCGTATCATAGTGGCACCAAACATAATTATTTAAAACCGTGGTTTCCCCACATCCGGCTACATCCTGAACGATCGTCCAAAAGTATGTAGAGTGGGTAAAGTTTACCTCAACATTGCTCGCCCAAACCAAGCGATTCGACAGTCATTTTCTAAAGCCTAGGCTAATTTGTGTTATGTGCGCGGGTGCTGTATCAAATATGCTCCGCATCGTAGCGCTGCTGCCCAAAAAAAGGGCCTGGACCGTTAAACATTTAGCGCGTCTCAGAATGCATTTAGACCACTTAGCATGACATTTTCCGCATTTCTCTGCTAACTAGTAGGCCTAGTTCTGTCTAGCTGGCATGGCTGCTTCCAGGCGTGACCCGGAGTCGGCTCAACTTTCAGTCGCAGCTCGTATTTCAGTTGCTGCTTCCTTTCTGATTGCGAGCATTGAGTGAGTGTTCTAGACCTGGAGATCTAGATTCGACTGTAGTGGCTATCATTTTGGTGACAATCTCCAGGCTATATTACGAACCGAAATGCCCAGGGTGCTTTTCTCAATTGTACATGTTTGTTTGTTTGGTTAGGTGTAGTATGGACTATGAGCATCTCAACCCACTCAGCCAGATCATCGCTGCCACCGAACAACGATAACAAAATATGTCAGTGGTACTGTTGTTCGTGTGGTCAGAGCTACGGATCCATCTTGTACAAAAATCCTCCGGAGCAGGCCTCCGTAGCAAGCGATATTCACGAATACTTGCTTCATAACTTGAAGCACTACAGTTCTCTAGTTTATGGCGAAGAAACGGCCGACAAAGCTTTTATACCCCGTTCCAATGGCGACCCTTATACCCATCCAGTGTTGGAAAATCGCCCCTTTTCTGAATACGTTGATATGTCTTTTTCTACCTCAGGCAGTGAAAACAGCGATAATTCGGTCCTTTTGAAGATCCCAACAAGGTTCAATTGCCACCGTTGCAGCCACATGATGTGCCCGTACTGTCCAAAAGTACGCCTTAAGGAGTTGGCGAAATAAATAACATTGCAACGGCCATTTTCGGCTTCATTCCTACACTTATGGCCAAATTTTTCATCACAGAGACTGGTTAATGTATGATCTCGGTTAATAGATTTAATTGTACAATATATGATGGTAGTCTAATACATCTCAAACTACTTACTTTTTGTTCAATGACTTTCTCGTCAACCATCTGTCTCTGGATCCAATGATCTTGTCCTCGGCTCTTGGAACTACCTTCTTCTTCATGTCGAATGTTTGGACTTGCACATTTATAGGACCCTTCTTCACCGATAATGTCTTTGCATTCTTAATCTTTCTCAATTTCTCTTCTTTCAATTGTTGACGTAATACCTTTGCATCTAACTCTTCAAAATCCTCCAACTTCAAATGCTTACCAGTGGATACAGGGGTTGCCTCTATGGCATCCAATAAATCGTCGGGCAAGAACTCGGGCAATTCTTCTTCAACTGGCTTGTTTTCTTTCTTTGTCTGCTGCTGTTGTGCGTTCTTCAAGTTCTGTTCTCTTCTCCTTTCTCGTTCTTCCTTCTTCAATTTCAGCTGTAACTCCTTGGCCTCTTGCTGTTTCTGTATTATGTTTTTTCTGGATGTGCTGGTGGACACTTCTTCGGGAGCTTCATCAGAATCTGATTCGTCTTCGGATTCTTCCAAGACTTCTTCTTCTGCAGTGTGATATTGGGACTCCTCCTTTCCATTTATGCTAGTTTCATTATCTTCATCAGTGAATTTTATTTTCATTGCAGGCTTGGCCTCAGATCGACTTCTAGTAACTGCCATTTTGCCTTTTTTTACTGTTATCTACTGCCTGAACTGCATCTCATCTCAGTACACTTCGATGCCTGAAAATTAAGGTGTAATCCTGCATTTAAATTTTGATCCCGTACACGTCTCATTTGCAATCAAGTAGATACTACCAAACTATTTACACCGAACTGTATCCATCTTTTCTTGTTCACATCATTGGTAATTGCCAGGACATAACCATATTTCAAAAGTAGGGCAAGAGTGCTTTTATTAATTTCCAAGCCGTCAATTATTAATTCATGTAGCTGGAAATCAGGAACCCTACCTTCTTTCAACTGTTTGTTATTATTGGGATATGCCTGAAACAAGTCAATAAGACCAATTCCTTCAATTTTAGAACAGAAACTTATATCCAAAATTTTCAAATGACATTGGTCATATCCATGTGTTTGAATGTCTTTGTGGAATTGCTTCATGGTATGGTCATCCAACTCCATTTCGTTCAAATATAAAGCTTCCAACTTCGGTGCAATTCGTAAGATATCAGAAAGAAATATTAGGGACTCATTTTGCTGAAATGTTCCCATTTTGAACTTGATATATTTGGAATTTCCCAAATATATCGTGTTTAACTGATGTCCCATGTTTGCTATCTTAATAAGCGTTAAAAGTCCTTTCACTGACAACGAACTTCCAGTAACATCCAAACAGGCTAAACTGTTAAGCTGCTGTAAATCTTGAATAGTAAATTCTTGCAAATTGGTCGCTGATGTTCCGATTTTTTCACGGAATAATAACTTTTCTAGTACAAATGGTGGATTGTAGTTTTGTAATAGCTGAAGCAAATCCAACAAGTTAAAGTTATGATTGTTCTCTAGAGTCAATTTGCGTAATTTTGGAGTTTGAAGCATGAACTCACCTAATTGTGGAAGCCTATTATGAAAATCAAACGATGTCACAGCCAACTCGACTAAATTGGGAAATATTTTGTTCAAGTATATCGGATATGGATTGAAGGTGTCGTATGTGGCCCTCACACCTGCTTCCGACCCCACAAGCTTTGGATGGTTTACTAGTACTAAAGTCTCTAATGAATCGTACGTTTCCATCTTGTTTGTTTGTAAAGCCTTGAATATTTTGTCATTTACTGGAACGTAATCATTCATTGCCCCACTCATTTCTGGTAAAATGGTCACTAAACACAATGATTTTAAATTCTTGAATAATGCCAATATGACCTCTTCGTTGCGAACACTGGAATTTATACCCCATCTCAAATGTTCAATCCTATTGAGATTTCCTAGTCGCCAATTAAACTTGCATAACTTATTGAGGAAAATTTGAGTGCTGAAATGCTTATCGAATAATTCAAGGGTGTGCAATGAAAAACCTGGTTCGCTGATGAGAAGCTCAATAATTTTATGGAGGTGAGCAGAGTTTGCTGCTGATTTCACTTTGAGTGACTTGAGTTGACGTGAGTATGAGTTAAAAATAATTCGTTTGAGTAATCGAACACTATGACTAAACTCTGTCAACGATACATTGTGCTTGTAGTTAACACTGTAAGTGTATAATTCTGGTATTTTGGTTAAAGAATAGTACCACATTTTGGAAACAAGATGACATGAAAGAATGGCTTTAAATGGTAGTTTCTTGAAGATAAGTTCAATAATTTCCAGGGGGAACCTGGTAAATGGATCTATGCTTGGTTTTGTCCGTTTTAAAGGCATCATTTCTCTGATTCTCTCATCGAGAGCAATGCTTTTTCTTTTCAATTGAACATCTTCTTTGATTTCAACTGATTTTTTTTGAATCCTCTGTCTCTCTCCCTTTAAAATCCGGTTTAGTTCACTATACTGCGACTTAAGACGGCTGAAAAGCTTTTCAGGCACGGAAATCTTATGCTGTTGGACTGCTTTTTCAATAATATAAATACCACGTTGTAACGTTTTGTAAGCTTCCACTTTATTGCCCTTGTTTAGTAAAATTTTGGCTACTCTCAAATAGCCCTTGCAACTGATGGGCTCAATTTCGATCAACTTCTCGCCATCAATTAATGCTCGTTTCAAGTCGTTAAGCTTTTCGTATGTAGCAGCACGTTGGTCAAGTACCGACCCAAGTTGTGGATGTATACAGGGACCAACTATGGGAATTTCTTGTAACTGGAACTGTTGTCTTCGTATTCTCTTGATATCAGTTTGTGGAAGACGCGATAATGTCTTGATGAGATCATTATATATCGCCAATGCCTGCTGGTATTTGAGCAGCTGGAAGTATAACACCGCTAGCTTGAGCTTATCTGACACAAGACTTGGATCCATACTTCCTTTTGATCGGATATCTCTGAACTATTGCGAGCAAAAGACACGCGTGTCGCGCGACTGCAAATTTGTTCTCATGCAACTAAATCTAAGCATATGAAATAGAAACTTGAAGCCATTGCGAATAACTAGTCATGTGGGGCAAATTTCTAGAGCTAGCGGTTCTTACAATCTTGATGGCTGGACTGGCTTTTGCAGCTGGTCTTGTTCCACTCAAGTTTTCGTTTGCTCCTTCACACAGAAACTACATTGCACTCTTCAGTATGGGTATCTTGGTAGCCACCTCGCTCATATTGATTATTCCAGAAGGAATTGAAACCATATACAAAGCATTCCCCGGAGATACGTCTTCTGTTCCAAGGTACATTGGTGCTGCGTTGCTTGCTGGGTTTGTGTTGATGTATATTCTTGATGGACTTCCCTCCATCTTTGCTTCACTCAACATGGAATATAAGTTTGACTACAGAGTCCTCCAGTCATCAGCCCATGATATTTCTATTCCAGCTGTGCTCAAGTCTATCATCAACTCATCATTGACAGTAGGGCTATTATTCCATGCATTGGTGGATGGTGTCTCCTTGGGCTCGGCATTTGCAGATGAAAACCTTACATTTGAGCTTGTGTTCTTTGCCATCATCATTGTTCACAAGATCCCTACAGCATTCAGTTTAACAACCATCTTGTTACAGGAGAATTTGAATTTGAAGATTATTCAGATACATTTGATTTTGTTCTCGTTGATGACGCCCATTTCGTCATTGTTGACCTACACAATCATATCTTTGTTTTCGGCCAACAATCAGTTTGTCATCGGCATGCTATTTATTTTCTCGGCTGGTACGTTCCTTTACGTTGTTACTCACGTTATGCTGGAAACTTTAAAGATTGCCGGCAAGTCCGAAGCATCCATGCCCCAATCTGGGGGTAGTGACACCACATACACAGACCACTCTTTGTTAACTGGAAAGGAATTCTTGGTTACACTCTTGGGAATGCTGATACCCATTATCTTGAGCTTTTTTGGAGAATGATCGTTTAATAAATAAACTATTCAAACTTAACGACTGTCTTCTTGGACTCTCCTGTATTGTTGGGGTCAACATCATCAGTAGTATTTTCAGGTGTTTGCGAGTCGAGTTGATAAGCAATTACTGCAAACTCGTTGACATCTTCTGGTTCATCTGTATCAAGATCTTCATTGGGGAGCGATGCCTGTTCAACTGGCTCTTCCAGGCTTTTGTTGTCATGTTCCGATTCCTCCAGGCTTTTGCTTTCAGTAGTCTCGCCATCACGGTGTGTGATATCCCAACTGACGAAATCGTCCTCATTGTCACTCAACAAGTTTCGGCTCACAAAGTAGTCCCGACCAAGACTCTTTGTTAATCCTCTTCTCAAATCAGGAGAATTCAAACTCTTGAACAAATCGGTCGAGTCATTATATGCTTTCAAATTATAATTGGAGTTGTTTGTTGAGCGCGATAACTTACCTTCCTTCATTCGATTCAAGCCAATGTAAGAGTTTCGAGCTGAACCTTGACGAGAAATTCGTGGGAGGTTTGGCTTTTCCTTGTCAAGTATTTTCGTAGGACTCTCCACCTCAACTGGTTTCTCAGGAGACTGCAAGTATGGGTTTAGCCTGTTATAGGGCACCCTCTCAGATTTATATTTCCGTGGAACCCATTCTCTCGACTCTTTTGCAAAAGGTTCTTGCTCTCTGAAGTTACCAGAACTTCTAGCCTTGCGTATTTTCTTTCGCTCTTCTGGATTTGAAAGAGATTCCTTCAGTTGAAAAGACTGGGCAGGAAGGCTCTCGTCTTCATCAACAAGCGTTTCGTCTCCAGAATTATTGATGTACTGTAAATTGGTTAATGCTGTCGTTGACTTGCCACGTGAAATCCCTCGCTTTCTTGATACTGGGGTTTGGCTGCTGATGGTGTTTCTCTTCTTAAGTCCTCTAGATTTCATAATCGTCAATGCACTTGAAGTCGAATTATGTCTCTTAATGTCGATCCTTGACTGCACCCTTGCTTTCGGTGTTCGTGACTCGTCTGTCATTACGGGAGAACTCACCAATGTATGGAAATCGATAGCGTCAATAGCCTTGGACTTGGAACTATCTTTTAACAGAAGGTCCTTAGCTGTTTTCCCATAAGTGAGTTTGTTGTTTGCTGAGGTGATTATACGGCCCCTTAAAGAAGATATAGCTCTATCCAAGGCAAATTCCACACCACAATGGTTGTTTATAAGAGTCACCTTTGGCCATGCTGCTCTGGCACCACGAATTATGAAGTCCACAAGAAATTCGGGAGTTGGGTTTTCAAACACTTTAAGAAAATCAGTGACTTTATAGTCGGGCAAAATGGTGATATCCCCAGAATACTTTTGGGATAAAATTGAAATGACTTTGTTGGAAAGGTTCCTTTGAATGTCCATTTCAGTAAGAACCTGAAGATAATGAATTACTTCACACGACATAAAGTCATATAAGTTATTCATTAAATGCTTGACTTTGTTACTGATCTGATTTTCCACTTCTCCACCAACGTCACTTACAGAAGCTTTGAGAATGGGCACAACGTGAGGATTGACTTGTACCGCAATAATATGATCAACATTAAACATTTCTGATAACCTCGTAATGGGTAAATCATTATCGACCGAGCCATCCACATACTTCATTGAAGAATCATTATTCCATTCGTGGATTTCATTCGTTCGAGGGGTTTTTTCATAAATAGATGTGGATGGGAAAAATCCTGGTAATGAACAGCTTGCACAAACAGCTGACCAAATAAGACAGTTGGGAGCAGTCAAATAGTTTAACAAACGAGTTTGCTCATGAAGGGAAGCTGGAGAAACGGTGATGTTCAATATTCTTCCAGTTCTGTTGTATGCTTCCCTGAAAGTCAAGTCGCCAACAAAATTAATTATCGTTTCTTTCAATCCAGTAGAATCAAAAAACGTGCCGTACTTCAAGAAATGGCCCAAGTTTTGAAGTTTGGAGCGAAGATTGCCCTGGGGCGTTCCATCCTTATTCCAAAACTCTCCAAAAAAGTTAAACTTTCTGTGGGTTATACCATTCAATAGGACAATTGCTTCACCGTTGTTATGACAACTTAAAATAGCAGCCACTATAGAGCCAGCTGACGAACCACTTATGATACGTGGAAGCAAATTGTTTTCAATCAAGCTGATCAACACCCCGATGTGGAAAACACCAAATGTGGCCCCACCCGATAACACCAAAGCTGTGCGTCCAATGTTTTTACGAGTTTGAATCAACATTCCCAACAAATACCTGTCCTCTAAATTTACTTCACTGTCGTTAATCAAGTATTCTAAACTTGTTTTGCACTCATCAATGTACTCCTCGATCAATTTTTTGGTACCCACAAACGAGTGTCTGTATAAGTTGATATCGCCCATGTTGCCAATGTTTCTGATCCATTTTGTCCTTATTAAGTAAAGTAATAGTTTGTAATCCTTATTGAGTCGGGCGTCTCTCATTTCCATTAAATTGTTGTAAATTAGGTCATAATCATAATAGTCAGACTCTGGGTTGGACTTCCACGAGTTATTGTTCATTATTTCATCCAACTCAAGAGAAATATTATACCAGTTTTGGTAGTTCTCGGCTTCCTTTTGCTGTGCAAGAAGCTTTTCGATAAGAAACTTCTTTTGATCAACAGCGGGAAGTAATCGGTTTAGTAGGGGTAGTGACCTGAGATATGAGAACCTATCGGACCCAGGCTGCTTTGGTTGGTGGGTTGCCAATGTAGAACTCGAATATTCTCTAACCAAACTTTGCATAATGGCTCCTCCCGCTTCTTCCCAGACTGTACTGCTACTTAACACCAACAGTTGACTCATGTTGCCTGAAACGAGAGATGAATTCCAGATAGGAAAAAGCTGGGGTAATTTTGAGACCGAGGATGATAAAGCGATCCGTGAAACCGCAAATACAAATGATACTGCGCGACATTATGCGTCATCGGTGCACCGCGACATTTTATTATAGTTGTAGTCATCTCATCTAGTAGATCAGTTAGGCGGCAGACTCAACCATTAAAGTATCCATTGTGTTTTTGATACGTATTCGTTCACAGAGGATTTATTCTTCATCTTACCAAACTCTCCGAAGAGGTAAGGCACAGAAAGCACACCCCAAACACAGACCAACCAAAAGGCCCATCAACAAGTACTTGGCTCAAGAAGTCAATCCTCAATACTTTCATTCAGAACAAGAGCGTCATAAATACATTCTGGGGTTTGTTGAACACAATCAAGATACTAGCGCCATGTTTTCGATCACAACATTGACTCATAAGACTGATGACACCCGTCAACCTCTTCTTATGTTAACGAACAAAGAAGGCTACAAGTACTTCTTTGGTAAAGTTCCGGAGGGATCTCAAAGAGTGCTAAACCAAGAAAGGGTTCGTTTAGGTAAATTGAAATCTGTTTTTCTTACAGGAACATTAACTTCATGGTCAGATATTGGTGGACTTCCAGGCTTGTTTTTGACAATGAGTGATGCCACTAAGAAAGGTATAGACGTGTTTGCCAATTCAGGTAAATTACTTTCATTCATAGTTGCCACATGGAGAGGGTTTGTTTTCAGGAAAGGAGTGGAGCTTAAAATTCATGAATCAAAGGACGATGGCATTTTCGGTGACAGCAACATCGTTGTCAAACCAGTCAAAATACCTAGTTCTGAAGCAACAAATGTTCAGGACGAAATTTCAAACACTTATCATAGACAAATACAAAAGTTGGTCTCGCTTATGTTTCCATTGGACACAAGCAGAGTCAACTCTGAAAACCCTCACTCATACAAGACTGATCCCTCAGAAACTGAAGTTCATTCTCACGTCAGATTACCACATCCCCAGGAACTTTTACCCACGGCACAACAGGAAGCAGTTAGTTATCTTATCAGATTACTTCCAGCTCGAGGTAAATTTGATCCTAAGAAGGCAATTGCCTTGGGACTTCAACCGGGTTCAAAGTTTCGACAATTGAGCCAGGGTGAAGCTGTCACAAACGAAAAGGGAGAAACAATTTTACCAGAACAAGTTGTTGACAAACCATCCTCCTTTCCAAAGGTTTTGGTCTTGGACATCCCAAATGTTTCATACTTGCAAAACACCCTCAGTTCAAACAAATGGTTCGAAACGGAACACACAGGCCCTGAAACGATAGGACTTGTTTTTCACATATTAGGAGACGACATAGATTTCCATTCTGAGGCTTATCAAACATTTATCAATAAGTTCCCTGCTAATGCTAGACATGTTATAAGTCACAAAGACGTCTCAGATAACACTGTGGTGTTCAAGCGTGCTGCAGTTGATGTTTTGACGTTTAAGTGTGTTCAAAAAGATAATTTTAATCTTCCAAATATCAGCAGCTACACACCATTGACATCTGGTGATATGCTCCATAAACTTCAACAAGGTCAGGAATTTAATATCTCCAACACCGGTATCGCAGTTGATGAATCTTTAATCAAGAATGAGAGTTGGTCATCTATTTATGATGAAAACATACCACAATTGAACATTCCAAATGTTGATAAATCGGGGATTCTTAATGATCCACCCATTAGCCTTGGTATGACTACCGGCTCTTTGAAGGATCAAATTCAAATACATACCTTAGGGACTGGCTCCGCTATTCCTTCTTTGGAACGTAATGTCATTTCCACTTTGGTAAGAGTTCCATCATATGATGATGAAGGCAACATTCAAGTCAGATCGTTGTTATTGGATGGAGGCGAAAACACTTTGGGTACCATGTTGAGAAACTTTGGACATAATAATGGTGAGCAGACCAAACAGATCTTCGAAGAACTAAGCCTTATTCACCTCAGTCATTTGCATGCAGATCATCATTTGGGATTGATATCTGTGATCAACGAGTGGTTCAATTTTAACCAACATACAGAAAGAAAGCTTTATCTTGTGATTCCTTGGCAGTATGATATTTTTGTCAACGAATGGTACAAGCTAGAGGGTCAATTGAACAAGAATGTTGATATTAATCGGTTGGTTTACTTGAGCTGTGAAGAGTTCATTGCTGACCGTAACCAGCAATACGAATCCATTACTCTCCAAGACTTTGAGCGCAGGTTTGACAATGCCACACTCAATAACGTGATCCCCAGATTGCCTTTAGCGCCTAGAAGTACTGATATCATAAACGAGTTGCGTCGCGACGTGGGTATCAGCTCGATTCAGACTGTCCGTGCGCTCCACTGTGCATGGGCATATTCCATCTCGTTCACGTTTGATCTTAATGACGGTGGAGAGACTTTTAAAGTATCTTACTCTGGTGACACAAGACCAAACCCACGTTTTGTTGATATAGGATACGACAGCGACTTGCTTATTCATGAATCTTCATTGGATAGTGAGCATATTGAAGAAGCGATTTCAAAGAAACATTCAACCATGATTGAAGCTGTCAATGTCTCGAGATTCATGAACTGTCCAAAATTGATTCTTACACATTTTAGTACTCGGTATCCGATCAGAAATAGTATATCATCTGATCCAGAACGTTTACTTACTATGTCGCGAGAGTTGAACGATTACTTGGTCAAATATCGGGCCAACCCCAATATTTTTATGGTTCCAAGAGACCTGCCACGAGAAATCAAGGACTTTGATGACATGGATGTGTGTTTTTCGTTTGACATGATGCAAGTTCGGTACAGTACCATTGATTGTCAGAAGGTGTCGCGTGATTTGATTGCTGCTGTGTTTGTTCAGGAAGAGGAAATCGACCAAAAGAAGGAGAAACTACTCCAAAAGGCCAATGAGAAAAGAGAAGCCAAGAGGATTCAGCGGTTAAACATCAAACCTGTAAAGCGCAGGAAAAGTGCCGGTGCTAGTCCATAGTTGTACGTAGCAATATTATAGACGGTCTTGCCAGACAAAAATTGGGCTCTTTCAATCGACTGCGAAAAATGAAAAAAAGTTGCCCATCAAGCAAGAATCATCTGTAAATCGGTTCATGAAATTTCCTTTGGTATTTCAGAATGCCTGGTTGTTGAACGTTGTGTTGGATTGTGTCAAAGGGAATGAGTACTGCCCTGATGGAATATTGGTACGGGAAGTAGTGACGAAACGCGCACCTTCTTACGTGTTACGAATCACAAAGTTCTTGAACACAACCAAGCAAAAGAGCATTACGGCGGTTGTTTCCGATAGCAAGAACAAAATCTTCGCCGAATTCCCCTTTGAGCCCACAATTGTCCGGTTTGAAAACCAAAATAGTCAAAGACTCACATATCACACTGTCAATTGTTTAATTCTTGTCAAGAGCGCTCGTATCAAATATGCCAGTCCGGCAACACTTGGCCGCGACTACAACTTCACCTCAAATAACTACCTTCCAGTGTTGGAAATCATGGACTTGGAAATATTTCAGCGCGACCAGGTCCAATTGGGGCCTGCCATCGAAAACTCGCTCCATCTTGTATACCCTGAATACTTCAAGTGTCGACACCAGAAGCAGTGGAGAGCTGTACATAGTGCTGAAGATGTGTACGATGGAATAGTCAGCGATTAGTTGAAACATTGTGGAGCTGTGGCTCAGAGGAATGGGGTTGGTTGAGTTTTTTGACCACACAATTACTTTTTCCAAAGAGTGTTGATTTTTTGCAACTATCACTTAAGCGCCAATGTCAATAAATCGACATTTTGAGAACCTCAATGGGGAGTCCCATTTATGGAATCTAGATGCTCCAATTACTGAAATGGAATGCATACGCGATCCGGAATGTCATGTTGATCTTGAGAGCCAGGGACGCGGCCATATCGTGTCTACCAACAGCTTTACAACATCCATCACAAGGCTATCCGGTGCTCCATTATTGCCCATCAGCCGTCCCGTCACACCACTTCCAATATCTTCCACCTACGTACAACTTATCTTAGATTTTATTTGGGTGTATATCTTGAACGAGAACGCACGGAACTTTCTTCTTTCCCACCGGGTATTTGCAACTGTGCTTCTTTTAGCAATTACAGTGACTGTTTATGTCTACGCTAATCATTCCAATCTCGAAGCACTAAGTGAACTACTTCGCTTCATACTCTGCTACATCACGCAAACCTGCAAACTCTGAGTGTAATAATATATATACAAGTATAGTGTGATCTCATGCTTCTCTTCTATCCTTCACCTTTTGCTTATTGACATGCTTATGGGTTCTGGTCTTAGCAAACTTCTTGGTACCCCACATCGATTGCGAAACCTTGTTGGACTTCGACTTACCTCTACCACCACCATGAGGGTGATCGCAGGCATTCATGGCCACACCTCTGACTTGAGGTCTGAACCCTCTATGACGACTTCTACCAGCTTTACCCCAAGAAATCGACTTGTGTTCCTTGTTTGACACAACGCCCAAAGTGGCCTGGCACTTCAAGTTGATGTAACGATGTTCTCCCGAACTGAGCTTAATGATGACTTTGTTTTGTTCTGGATGCTTTGACAATAATCTGGCAAAGGTACCTGCCGACTTGACCAACTGACCACGTCCATTTGGATGTAAGCCAATGTTGTGAATGATAGATCCAACTGGAATCATTTGCAACGGCAAACAGTTACCTCTTTGCATAATACGAGAAGTTAAAAGGGCATCATCGATTTCACCATTGTTTGTTTCTCTCATTTCTTGAAGGAAATCTTCTGGTAATCCAGCGCGGAAAGACTCCACAACGTCACCGGCACGCAACCCCGAGGCTGCCAATATGTACGATAAATCACCAGTTTCGTTATGTTTGATCAATGCAATATGGCCTGATCTGTTTGGGTCGTATTCGATTCTGACCACTGTTTGCTTACCGGACACCATTCTGTGAGTATCCACTAATCTCACACGTTGTTTGTGACCACCACCACGACCACGGATGGTGATTTTACCGGTGTTGTTTCTACCAGCCGTCTTCTTTTTGGGTAATGTCAACTCTCTCACAGACTTTCCCTTGTGTAAATGTTCATGCACAGGTTTCCTAAAGTGAGTGGAACCGGGTTGAAGATGTCCATTGGCGTAACTCTTGATACGAACATTCGCAAGCGCTAATTTACGCTGTCTTCTAAAGAGTTCGTCTTTCTGTTCCAAGTCGGTCTGGTCGGCTTCCGTGGCCAAATGTCTAATTCCACATATCAACAGTGATGTCGTGCTAGGAAGTGCACGTGTAATCCCACTGCGGCCAAGCGCTAACCACCGCGAGCTAAGCATTGCTGATATTGTACGTCTGGGTGGAGTCAGTATTTGATACTTGATTTATTTTGGTGAAAAATTTGGTGTTCTGCGATGTACGCGTCAAAACGTAACGTTTTACGTAAATTTCATCACTAGTACTAAATGTACCGAGAAATGCAAAACCTGGACGTAAGTTTGCGCACTAACAAAAATCTGAGATTTACGTCCAATACAAAATAGTGCGTACTTTTCAGCACCAATCACAAGAAAGCCGACGATGAAAAGTCTGCGACCAAACGTCAATTATCAAAACTTACATCTGAAGGACGTTTACCCTACACCACAACACAAAGTAGCCATACAATGTCTCGTGTCTTTCTTCGTTCATTAGCCACTGCTACCAAGTCTGCCAAGCCACCAATCCAATTGTACGGCATTGACGGTACCTACGCCAGTGCTTTGTACAGCGCTGCTGCACAAGAAACCTCCATTGACTCAGCATACCAAGCTTTGACCAAGATCAGCGGCTTGCTCGAACAAGACGCTAAGGTCAAGGAATTCTTGCTCAACCCAGCTTTGTCCAAGGATGACCGTGCTATTGTTATTCAAGAAATCTCCAACAACTTGAAATTGGACAAGACCATTACCAACTTCTTGAACGTCTTATCTGCTAACCACAGATTGTCCAACTTTGGATCCATCTTCCAAAAGTTCTCTCTTTTGAACGATGCCCACAAGGGTCTCGTTGAAGCTAGAGTCACCTCTGCCAAGCCATTGGACTCCAAGATCTTGAAGAGATTGCAAGCTTCAATTGGTAAGTCTACCTTTGTTGGTGAAGGTAAGACCTTGAAGTTGACCAACGAAGTCAACCCAGAAATCTTGGGTGGTTTGGTTGTTGAAGTTGGTGACAGAACTGTCGACTTGTCCATTGCCTCCAAGGTTGCCAGATTGAACTCCACCTTGAGAGAAGCTTTGTAAACGAGCTGTCGAGACTTTAATGAATCTGACAGTTAATCTGTACACTGCACGTATCTAGAATACAATATTACGAATTATCGGTTAAAGAAGGGAAATCCGAAACGGATCCAGCTCAAATTGTAGATACTTTATCTTTCCACATTGTAGAGGCACGTTGTTGGTCAATATTATTGGAGCCGGTATATTCAGTACCAAGAATAATCGCGTATTTCCCCAAACTCGATGTTTGAAATCATAATCATTTCATTGATCAATTTTTCAGACGCGAACAAATTTCTGACCACGTTATACGCCAATTATCGTGACAACAAACATGGTTTCGTTTATGGCCTTCACCAGATCGGTGATGGTTGTTACCATTGCTGTCAATATTGTTGTGTACTTCTATCCTGATATCTTGAACGATTCAGACAAGTGTTTGTGGCATAAGTTTGAGGAACAGCCGCCGTTGGTTAGCAACAACGATCTCATCAATCAATATTTACCTGAAACCCTCAAGCACTACGTTCTTTTGAACTTTCCTAACTTGCAGGTACCAACTGAGAAGTTCACCAATGCTTCTTTCTACGAAAATGGCAAGGTCAAGGATATTCACATGTTGACGTTTGGTGATCCACAGATCAACGGGAACTGGCCACTGACCAAGTACATCAAGAGATTGGATAACTATGGTAATGATTACTACTTAGGACACATCTACACCACTATGAAAAGAAGATTACGTCCAAGTCATGTTGCAGTGATGGGAGACTTGTTCTCGTCACAGTGGATTTTGGATTCAGAATTCTATAACAGAACCAACCGTTTTGTCGAGAGGTTATTCCCAAGACCTTTGGAATACAAGAAAAACGTTGTGGAAACTTACAGGAAGCATGAAAATTATGACTGGCAGGACTGGTTAAATAAGGAGATGGAAATGGATCCAATCCACAGATTCGAAACCCGCGTATACAACGAAGTATACGACTGGTACAATGAAGATAAACAGTATCCAAATTTTGAGAACCCATTGTTCATTAACTTGACCGGTAACCATGATATCGGCTACAGCGGAGATGCTACGTGGCAGCACATGGCGCGGTTCCACCACTTATTTGGTCAAAACAATTATGTCATCAACTACAACAAGGGAAAGCCAGAAGAATGGCGTATCGTTGTTTTAGATTCCCTAACATTGGAGGGTCCTGCTTTACAAGAAGAATTTATTCGGTTCACCTGGTCTTTCTTGGAAAACTTGCAGAACCGTGAGAATCCTTCGTTCAAGGGACCTACGGTTTTATTAACCCACATCCCATTTTACAAGCGTGAAGGCTTATGTACAGATGGACCAGAGCACAAGTACTACGTGGATAATAAGAAGGAACCATACAAGAACGGCAAGCTCAGATCGCAAAACCATTTATCATACGATACCACCCAGAAAGTTTTAAACATCGTTTTCCCTAATAAGGACCAGAATGGTATCATTTTGACAGGCCACGACCACGAAGGTTGTGATGACTGGTACAACTTCCAGGCTGGTGAATGGATGGCTTCCAAGGAAAGTATTAGCACTGAGCGTAAACCTATTCGTGAAATTGTTGTTAAATCCATGATGGGAGACTTTGATGGTCAAACTGGTATTGTGACGGGTCATTTCGACTATTCCTCAAAGAAATGGGAGTTTGCTTTCAGCTATTGTTCCTTTACGGTTCAGCATGTTTGGTGGGTGAGTAAGATATTATTGGGTCTTTCGCTCTTTTTGGAAAGTGCTTCTTACGTGGTCCAGCTTTCTTCACTTTAGGAACACAAATGTACATACAAATATTTAACTTATTCCGTCTTATCGTTTTCTTCTTCCTTTGGATTTTTGTCTTCGGATTCACTTTCTTTGATAAAGTTTTCAATATCGTCCTTGGCAGTGGTGACACTGGCTTCAGGGCTGATTTGAATCTTCTTGACCTTCAAAATACCATCAACAAAAATCCAATGGGATCTCTTGATACCAGAAGGAGACTTTTTGGCCCCCAATGGACCAATGAGTTTCTTGGATGGGTCAGATAAGAGTGGATATTTTAACTTTTGCTTGACTACAAAGTTCTTTTGGGACTTTGGTTGGTCGGCACTCAAGCCAAAAACTGTGGTGTTGGAGGCTTTCAAGAACTCGTAGTTCTTTTGGAATCCACAGACTTGTCTAGTACACCCTGGAGTGGATGCTTTAGGGTAGGCAAAGATTACCAAGTACTTGGTTTTCTTAGCTGCTTCCGTCAAGTTGATTTCGTTTTCATCTTCATCTAACAACGTGATATCAGGAATAGCATCGCCAACTTGTACTTCAGAGCTTTGGGATTCTGACTCAGCAGCTGGTTCAGCTTTTGGCTTTGATTCCTTTGGTGCAGTGATCTTCTTAGCCTTCTTAACAACTGGTTCTTCAGCAGAAGCTGCTGGTTCTGCCTTTCTTGCAACTCTGGTGGAACGACGTAATTCTGGCATTGGAGACTGGGTATGTGTTGATATTGATAAAAAACTTGCAACTGACTTGATCAACTAGCTTAGTTTCAACTTTTCACTAAATAACAATGTACCTGATGTTAGTAATGGCGTCGAAGTCGGGACCTTATTGCTGTGGAGATTGATAACTCACGTGCGAGACGATTAGATACGTGGTGCAGGTACAAAAATATTCGAATTATTGAGGGATTTATTAGGCAAGAAAAGGAATTTCAACAGCTCAAGATCATTCCCAAAATTGACGTTTTCTTGTAGTCTTCCGTCACCACTAATTCTCAAGTTGTATCATGATTAATTGACGTGTAATTTTTGTATTGTTAAATAATGTAGGAATTATCAAGAAATTTTGAAAATTTTCAATTGATTTACTTTTGCTGCTAAAATTTTCAAAACCATACTCCATTATGGCTTAGGCAACATTAAAATTTCTAAGATAACATCGTTAAATTGTAAAATTGGGGAGAAACTTCTTTTTCTACAAAATCTAAAGTAAGGTCAGATGCATTCATTAGCATTTGACCAACAGTTATTCCGATAAAATACTAATTATTCAATATTCAATATTTACTAGTTCTAATAACTTTTTGTATTCTCAAACATTATTGGTACTGATGAGTTGTCCTTAGTTATTTTATGACTGACCAACTTGTTAGTCTGACTCACCAAATGATGAGACTTTTACTATTCTTAATAACTTGAGTTTACCATCTTTGCAGCTGCAGAGTCGCGGAGTGCGACATTTTTATAGACCTGTCTTTTGCGCTAGTATAATTTTGTGTAAAAAAGCGAACTCTAATTACATTCAAACACCTTTGCTTATTACAATACATCCCGATGACGAGCGAAGCGAGTCTGCCACTGACTCCGCAGGCCAGTTCGTCCATCAAAATTACACTGCAACCATCCCGATCTGGAAATGAGGTTGCCTTTACAGAAAATGACATAGTCACAGGAGGTAAGGTGTATGTTTCCAAAGATGGTGAGTTCCGTTTAGCGGAAATCTTACAGCAGCATACAAAGAAAGGAAGAAAAGTGTTTTACGTACACTACCAAGAGTTCAACAAAAGATTGGACGAATGGATCAACGTTGATCGTATCGACTATACGCGTGAAATGATTTTACCAGAAGTGAAAGCAGACAAAAAAGAAGAGAAGAAGGACCCCAAGAAAAAAGCAAAGTCTTCAAAACTGAAAGCAAACAAATCAGGTCTGCTGCAGAAGTCTGCCACGTCCACTCCTCAACCTGACGATAATGATACCCCTGACGGAGAAGATGAGATGGATTTGGATAATCTTAATGTTCAGGGGTTGAAAAGACCTGGCGAAGAAGTTAATCGAGAAGAAGAAATCAAAAAGTTACGTACAAGTGGATCCATGACGCAGAATCATTCTGAAGTAGCGCGGGTTAGAAATCTATCTTCTGTTATTCTTGGGGAACACATCATTGAACCATGGTACTTTTCTCCATATCCTATTGAACTTACAGAAGAGGATGAAATTTATATCTGCGACTTTACTCTCTCTTACTTTGGTTCTCAAAAACAGTTTGAACGCTTCAGATCCAAGTGCTCGATGAAACATCCTCCAGGAAATGAGATATACAGAGACTCGAAGGTTAGTTTCTGGGAAATAGATGGTCGTAAACAAAGAACATGGTGTCGTAACCTTTGTTTGTTGTCCAAATTATTTTTGGACCACAAGACTTTGTACTACGACGTTGATCCATTCTTGTTCTACATCATGACTATTAAATCTGAACAGGGTCATCATGTGGTTGGGTATTTTTCTAAAGAGAAGGAAAGTGCTGATGGTTACAATGTTGCATGTATCCTTACGTTACCTTGTTATCAAAAGCGTGGGTACGGTAAGCTTTTAATTCAGTTCTCTTACATGCTCTCGAATGTGGAACATAAAGTTGGCTCACCAGAAAAGCCATTGTCCGATTTGGGTCTTTTATCATATAGAGCCTACTGGACGGATACCTTGGTTAAAGTTCTTGTTGAAAGAAACAATCCTTCACTATACAGAAAGAACAACCCACAGCCGGTTGATGAAGACGAAGATGGTTCTAGCACGCCAAGAAGCCAAGGATCCTCAGGAGAAATCACAATTGAGGAGATCTCTTCTATTACTTGCATGACAACAACGGACATCTTACACACGTTGACAACGTTACAAATTTTGCGTTACTACAAAGGTCAACACATTATCGTGATAACAGACCAAATAATGATTTTATACGAGAAGTTGATCAAAAAGGTGAAGGAAAAGAAGAAACACGAATTGGATCCCTCCAAACTTATATGGAATCCACCGTTGTTTACTGCAAACCAGTTACGTTTTGGATGGTGATTACACCACTATTTTCTACGAAGTTTACGCCTATGCCTAATGTACATTAAATTATACTACAAACCCCAAATTTTGATACTTTTGTCTCCTTCACAGTTGATCAAACGCAATCCCAGCATATCGAACGCAGAAGCGTAAATACTCGATTCGGAGGCACCAGGCACCGGAGTTGAATGGTCTTGCTGTAACAAGTCTCCACTAACGTAATCGTAGAATTCCATGCGCCCGTCGTCATAACCAGCATATATGGAATTGTTTGCCGGGTTTATCGCCATTGTGTTGATGATTTTACTGTTTTCAGGAGTACCAAATTCGTTAAGCAACTGCCCCTCAGGCAAAAGCCATTGCTTAAAGTTCCCTCCAGAATCACCAGAACACATCGTTGCTTCATGAGGATGAAGCACCAACAGACGAATACTCTTGATATGATGCGTCAAAGTAAGTGCGGTAGTCTGTTTCCTCAAGTCCCATAGTCTGATGGTAGAGTCCATAGCACTCGAAACAATCTGGGGATCGGAAACTTGGCTCACAATCGACGAGATATCACTCCTGTGGCCACTCAACACCATCACTTGTGCTCTCGATCTGATGTCCCACACTCGAATAACGGAATCTCTACCTCCGGTGAACAAAAGATCCAATTCGGGATGCAAAGCCATTGCATATATACCACCCACATGGCCATGATAATCTCGTATCTGGCAACCCGCAGGAGAGTTTGAACGCTCTAAATCCCAGCAGCGTACTGTTTTATCTTCAGAACCGGAGAATAAATAAGGAAATTTTGGAGACACAGCAAGTGACCTTACTCCCATTATATGACCTGTCAATACTGCTTTCATCTGCAGCGTTGCCAAGTCCCATACCTTTATAGTGCTATCGGAAGAACCCGTCACAAACCACTTGTTGGTGACAGGATCCACTGCAACCGACCGCACCCACCCTTCATGAGCTCCTGCCATAACACGAAGAAGCTTCCAGTTTTCAGAGTTGCTTTTGTACTGTTGTGGCTCATTATCGTCAGCTTCTATTAGCTCTGCTGAATTCTCTGGTGCCTCATCTTCGTCTTCCAGTGCATAGTAATTACCATCCAATAACCCGCTCAACTTGGTAGTATTATAGACAGCTTCACTTAAGGCGTCAGTTGGCGGAATTATATCTTCTTCATCATCAAGTAGGTCTTTATATGTGGGCATTACTAGTGACAACTGGACTTGATGCCCTTAATCTAAAGATACTTAGCTGCAATATTTGTGTTTGACACGCACATCTAAAGGAAGAGTAATTTTTGACTGCAAGATCCAACAGCACCGTCAACTGTTCCTTCGGTAATGAGACCACCAGTGAACTAATGAGGCTAATTAAACAACTACACAATATACTTTGTCTGTCACAAGCAGAATATAAAGTAATTCAGTTTATACCTGATACCTCCAGCGACTTATTTCCAAATCATGAATCGGACTCTACGTTGGATATTGGAATCAGCAAAAAGACTTACTTGAAGTTATTCAAAGAGGCTCACTCGTTTTGGCACGAGCAAGTTGCTGGAAAGGAGAGTATTTACCAATGTGTCGATCTCTGGGATCTCTACTACATGACACTAGGATATTTGATCACCTCAAATGAAAATCATACAATTATTTCAATGCATGAAAAAGTGACGTGGATGCTTTACAAACTGGAGGGTAAGGAATTTATCAGAAACGAATTGGATATAATCACATCATACTTGACTAGCAAACTCAAGCGGATCAACAAAAGTTCATCTTTATGGTTCTGGTTGAAGAAGCTATTAATTGTGCTCGTATACAGCGACAAAAATATGGAAGACTTCAAATTGGTCACCACAAGAGCACTTAAGAGTATGGAGTTTCATTTCGCAAACTATTACGCAGCTCACTTTTTGCGATGGTGTATCAATGTGAACTCGATAGTAGCACCGCATTTGAATGAGCAATTACGACATGATCTTTTAAAAATGTGTCATCAAAACTTGCGAGATGTTTCGTTGTGGGAAGCATTGGGAACTTGTCTTTGTCGTGAAGCTGGGGCTGCTTGTGATGATTACATAATAGAAGAATATAATGTGCTTGCAGAATCACTCGGCAAAAGTCCTCTTCGGCCTGATCCAAAAGAAAAACAGCCCGGCAAACAGTTAGAGGTACTGGAGTTGATTGTGAAAGAAGTAAGGTGGTTATTGCTGATAGACTGTGACGTCCTTACGCCGTATCGTTGTTTAAGGCAGGTTCCATCCGAACGATTCTTGGTTGAGGAAATCGAGGTTAGATTGCAGCACGAACAGAATATCTTAGCCAAATATGATCTGCTGACTCCGATATATGAGAAAAAGATGAATTTGATAGCTATTCTTCAAAAGTTGATAGCGAGTTAATAGAGTAATATACACTGCATTTTTAGACATATATTGCAAACCACACTTTTCAAGATTTTGTAGATTTTATCTGCAGTCGATTTGATAGATTATGCTCAATCACTAATACGCTTAAGAATGTTGAAGATCCGTCAGCTCCAGAAAAAGAAGCAAGAGGAAGCAGCAGCAGCTGCTGCTACAAATCTGGACACCATGCTGGATGTTCCAGTTAACTTGCTGTCTAAAGTACCTGCAGCCCAGATCCGATTACAAAAAGATATTACCGAGTTGGACTTACCCCAAAGCATACAAGTAACATTTCCTGAACCTTCCAACTTTTTCAGTTTCAATCTTCGGATTATTCCACAACAAGGATACTACAAGGGTGGCAAGTTTGACTTTAAGGTGGACGTAAATAGTAACTTTCCTATTGATCCACCAAAGATAAAATGTTTGGACAAAATCTACCATCCTAATATCGACCTTCAAGGTAACATCTGTCTTAATATCTTGAGAGAAGACTGGTCGCCAGTATTAAACTTGAACTCGGTGTTGATCGGATTAAACTTTTTGTTCTTGGAACCCAACCCCAACGATCCATTGAATAAAGACGCAGCCAATGTTTTGGTAAAGCATAAGCATCAATTCAAACGCAATGTAGATGCCTCCATGAGAGGTAGTTATGTTGAGTCGGATTATTATGATAATGTCATATCTAAATAGCTAATACACGTAATATACAATTAAATATTCAACCCCATAATCTTATGGTGTTGTCTGAGGAGCCACTGATCAAGAGGCATCTCATTTTCGTTTCAACTAGCTTCATTAATTGGTCGTGTTGCTCCTCAGCAGTCCCACCTTTTTTGGCGGCTTCTATTAATGCCTGGTCAATCGTAAAGCGAGCAAAGTCCAATGCATTGACAAACCCTTCGTGTCCACTCAAGGTTCGTATGCACCTAACTTTACCACCTATATTTAGACTAGCCAAGTCCCAGATTCTTATTGTTTTGTCATCTCCCGTACTGAAAATAAACCTGCCATTAGGATGGACCTCGATTGCTTTAACCCATGAAGTATGACCTACCAAGTCGGCAAGTAGCCATCCTTGAGAATTGTTTACTTTAGCAGGTAATGGATGACGATGCGGCACCAACACTGGAGGTGGTAGTAACCAAAGTTTCACTGAGTTATCTCTGCTGGCAGAAATACAGTATTTATAACCCAAAACTTCTGTATAGATGGGATCGGTTACCAACTCAGGCGAAATATTGGGGTAAAGTTCTATCTTGTCCTTAACAAATTTATCAAGAATAAAATTGCAGGTCAACGGAAGAAACTTGATGGCCTCCACAACGTGCGTGTGACCGATAAGAAGAGCTAAACCTGTCCCTGAGGCAGCATGGGAGAGTCTTATGGACTGGTCATTTGAGCATGTCAACACAAAGTCGCCTAATTCACTAGCTTTGACGGGCCCCAACAGGATCTTGGACTCTATACTAATGGAATCGATATCTCGTACCCATTCACTGTGGCCAACAAAGCTCTTTATGCAAATACCATTGTCCAAGTCCCATGCTTTGACAGTTTTGTCTCTGGAAACGGAATATAAGATATTGGGGTTAGTTTGCGAGAATGATAATGATGATACCGTGTGCTCGTGACCGGTAAGGGTACGTATATGTTTGAAGGTGTTGCCATCCCACAACTTTATGGATAGGTCGGCTGAGCATGATGCTAGGATATATGACTGCTTATTCTTGATTAATTCTATAGGGGATTTGGACCATGCAAGTTTGTTGATACCTCTGGTGTGGGCTTTAATGATTTTCTCTGGGACAGATGACTCGTCATTGACTAGATTCCATACTATTAGCGACCCATCGGAGCACCCAGCAAATACTATGGGTAGCAATGGGTGAATGGTACATGTTTGAACCAACAGGTTGGCCAGAGTCGTGAATGTCTTCGTTGGGGAAAACGGAAGCCAGTTGATTTTGTCATTACTAATGGCAAGTGATTTGGTTTGTGTTGGCAGCTGTGAATCCAAGGCTGTAAGGAGATTGCTGACCTCACTTTCCAAGTCAATGATTTTACGCTGTAGTCTTAGCACGGTCGACCATTTCTTTTCCAAGTAGTTGGCGACTATGTTTTCGTCCAGAATCGTAGGTAAGTTGAGAACGCCAGTCAATTTCAGAAAAAGCTCAGGATGACCCTCCAAGGCAGGTTCAAGGTACTGCACTATGGCCTTGTTGAGTTCCTGCTGCTGCCTTTCAGTAAGTATTGTGGATCCCATTACAAGCAGCCAGCTTTCAAAACTATGTCTAGTAATATTTATTTTCGCGAGGTGTTTTCTATGTACGCTTGGGCGCGCCCTTAAGCGCAGCAAACCGGGCCTTCAAGGCGTCAAACTCGTCTACTGGCTGCGCTGGCTGTGCTGGTTGCAGCGATGGTTCCTTGGACTCGCTGGGTACGTCAGAATTAGTTGCAGTATCTTCTTTATTGCTGGAATCGTCAAGTTCCACGCTTTTGAGACCTGAATATGGCGCCTCGTACGCTCGAGCAACCTCACACAAGTACAACTCGACCAATTCATCCAGAGGCGGGTCCAAAATACAGCGTGACACAATTTTGGGAGGCACATGGCCGTAGGTGTTGTCTATAGCTTGTTTTCCAAATTCGGGCCCGTATTTAGCGATCAATAAGTCTCTCACCTGCACCAACTCCCTGAGCTCCGAATGTGGGGCAGCGTAGATCACCGATTGAGCCGCTTCAACAAGACTAGCATCACAAGTGTGGCGACTCACATCCAATATGAGTGCGCTTCTGGCCAACAAGAGTTCACAGTACAACTCCAAGAACTCCAATAACTCAACGTAGATATCGTTGCGTATAATATTTTCAATACGGATCTTGGCTGTTGATTCCTTGCCTCGGTTTAGTAAATCGGCAAGCTGGCGTCGTTGTTGCTTGGCAATGGCCAGTTCCTTCTCTTGCTTGAAACGAAGTTTACTAATAGCGACATTAATGGCCGTTTTAAACCGTGTAGGATTGAATGGCGGTGTTTGTGGCGGCATTTTCAACAGAAACAACCAATCGTCAATATTATAACCTTAAAAGATCTGGTTCAAGATAGAAAGTTTCGTCTTCAGTCAATCCTGACCAGTAAAACCTCTATCTCGTAATGTGAACCTAAAATCGGGAAAATATATCGGACTGTATATAAGTTTTAGCATTAAATATCTATACAAGTGCCCTTAGTGCTCCTTTTCCTCATTATCAAAGACTACTGTGTGATCATGGAAAGGTACACCCTTCACAAAGACATCAGCTTCGTCGTCATCGTACCCATTACTTTCAACAGAGGCGTTTGCTCTTCTAAGTGTACAACACTTGATGTCGCGAATCCATTCATCATTGACAATTTCTTCCAAGGTAGCTCTCTTTCGTGGTTCCACTTGCAACATTTTGTAGATGATAGGTCTAGAAGCATGCGGTAATAATCTCATTAACCGGTATGGACCATGTATTTGTTTGTGTGACAGCTTCTTCTTACCAGCCAGAACTTCACGTTCACTTGATCCTTCCGTGTGAACATCCGGTTCACCCTTGTGCTCATTGAATTTGGCTTTCATTTCCGTTTTTCGGGTCTCGTACTCTTCAAGCTTGGCATCTATTTCCTTCAATTGGCTCAAAACGTCCTGGACCTGCTCTTCTGACAATATTTCGGCTGATTCGAGTGCCTTTGCTTTTTCTGGATTTTCCTCCTCTTCCATATTGACATCCTTACTGCCTTCAATTTCAGTATTCTCATCACCTTCCTGAGATGCCAAAAGCTTCTTCTTTTTATTCAGCCTTACTATTGTATTCTTTAACTTTCTTTGTTGAAGAAGCAACTTGTGGCACTCATTACTAATGTAGTAATCGTGCCAATTATCATCAGGTAAGGAATAAAGCTTGAAACTGTTGTCACTTTCAGGGTTAGGTATCTTCCATGGGAACCGCTTCAATGTCATACAACAATATATGATGGCAATAGACCAGAGATCAACAGGTTGAGGATTGTATGAGTTTGAATTTTTCAAAACTTCTGGCGCCAAGTATGGATCAGAGCCAACTATGCCATGACAATTATGAATGCTATCTTTTGAGTTTCCGTATTGGTCATACGGATATTTGAAAATAACAGCACTTCCAAAATCGATAATCTTTAATATACCTTCTTCCGTGATAACGCAATTGTCTAGTTTCAAATCTCTGTGTGCCAAACCAAGTCTATGCAAATAGCTGACACCTTCAATGATCTGCTTCAAACAACAATTTATTTCTTGTCTTGACATTTCCCCACTCATAACGACCGCAAAGAAATCAACGGGGGCATACTCCATAATTTCAAAGTAGCGGTTATTTTCATGTATGATATCAATTGTCTTGATGATATTTGGATGCTTCAAGGTTGAACCAATACAGTATTCTGCAGTGCACTTTCTGGTATAATCCTTCAAAGACTCGGTATTTCTTCGAGGTCTGAATTCTTTAACAGCAAAGGTTTTCAAATCAGACGGGCGAGTGATCAACTTGACTGATCCTCCTGCACCACTACCTAATTCCTTACCAATTTTACCGTATTTTTTCACAAGTGGGGAATTGTCGTCTGTGAAAGGATCTTTGTTCAGTGTCAGATGGGAGTGCGTGGCATTATGGAGTAATTGGGATGATGTTTGGTTAATTAAGTTTGCTAAAGATGTTGAAGATGGTTCTCTGTTATGGTTTGCATGGTTGATTGCATCTTTAGCATAAATTGTGTTGCTAGGGTTGGCAATGGGGGGAGGTGAATGCAACTTGTTATCGTAATGCGGATGATCTTGCTTTCTGGATATGGAATTTTTCTTCGTCGGTTTGAAGAAACGTTTGAGTTCAACCATTGAGCTAGATTTAAATGTATGGTTCGAGTCTTCTTTTTTAAGGTGATTATGGTGGGTTGTTTGGGGTGAGGTTGTATTAGAGTTGGTAGTTGACGAATTGGCAGCCACAGAACGATTCACAGCGGACCCTGAGTTTGGGTGATCATGGTTTTTCTGAGACTGGTCCCAGGAATTAGTTAACGTCGGAGATGACAAGGATTCTCCGGATTCGTGCTTGCCAATATGAAAGCCAAGAAAAGACTTGCGGCCCGTATTGTGCGAATGGTTAGAGGTCGAGGGAGTCAACTCCTCGTCAGTAGAGGGATGCTTAAAGTGTGAGAATAACTTGAGCTTATGCTTATCCGGCATGATGATGGTTGATTGAGGTGGATGTGGAGGTGTTTTGACCTGGTCAAATTATTAGCAGAAAGTAAGTGGGTACAAGCGGAAGATGCAGGCAGACCTTGGCAAAGACAGCGCTGAATGAACAAAGTCAAGCAGAAGCAAGCAGAGATATAGCAGGAACCGTAACTGCAGCTTCTTGTGGTATTTTCCACTGAGATATCTTGTTTGTTAAAATCTGACGTGGAGAGACGTTCCCTGGGATTTAACACTGATTTTATTTGTTGAAGGTTTTTCTCACGTGACATAGCTCTTGAGCGCCGCAAGTGAGGTGAGGCGAGCCATTACTTTTTACCAGAGCAAGAAGTCGTCTATGCAGCTATTTTTACTGCCAAACGACACCCAATCAAAGTTAGCTACAATAGAAGGTGGCTTTAAGAATTGAGTTATATTTCGTATTATTATTTTTGTTACACTTAATTTTCCTTGATTGCAGTGCCTCTGATATGCTTTTCTCTGTCTGCTCTGCGCGGCGCGGCTACATTGCGGGTATTTCTTCTTTGGTTGTCTTGTCTCTTTTTCAAGCTGTCAATTTCAACACGCTTGATTTCTCCAGCCTTCTTGACAGCAATTGGTACATGACGATGTCTAGAGATTCTTCTAATCTCAGGCATATGCTTGTATCTTTCCTTCAAGGCAGCATCGTACTCAAGCTTGGCTCTTTGTCTGGCTGACTTGACGTTGGAACGTTCCGATGCATTGGTTCTCCAGAGACGAAGGTTAGTATCATCACTACCACTGACAATGTAACGGGCATCAGTGGTGAACTTGACACAGAAGATTCTTTGCATTCTCTTGGTGTGGTAAATATCACGAGAATGACCATCCCTCGACCGGAAGATTCTGATGGTCTTGTCGTAAGAACCAGTCACCAACTCTTCCCCAGTAGGCGCAAAGTCAATATCCATGATGGCAGCAACATGGTCCTTGTACACATTAAGCGACTTGGTCAAGTTTCTCATGTCCCACAGGTAGGCGTTGTGGTCTTCACCCCCACTGGCAAACACGTAGGCTTCCATTGGGTTCCATGCAAGTGCGTTGGTTCTCAAGTCCGTCACAACCTTTTGAATAGGGCTGTTGGTCCGCACATCGTACAACACAATCGAGTTGTCTGAACCGGCAGAGGCGATTATATTGGTTTCGGTCTTGTTGAATTTCACCGTGTTGATGTTGTCTGCTCCCCATGACAAGTCGGAAATGTATCTGGACCGGTTCATGTCCCAGAGCTGGATGGTAGCACCACCGGTCACAAAAAGTTCCTCGTCACTGTGGTGGTCTATTCCCTTGAATGCATGTTCGCCCAAAAACGTCTTGATCAACCCGTTCTTGGCCATGTTCGCGTCGTCGCGGTCAAACTCACTGCTATTCACCGACCACAACTTGATGGTTTTGTCATCACCACACGAAAGCATCTGGTTCTTAGGTGTAACCACCAACCCACTAACCATTCCATAATGCGCCTTGAAACTGGCACTCTCCTGTCTTGATGTCATGTTCCAGTATTTAATCACACCGTCACCAGAGCCACTGGCAATCTGATTCGTGGTAGAAAAGTTTTTTGCAACGCAATAAACACCGTCACGGTGTCCATCACCCAACTGTCCAACAAATGGCTGTGCAAACATACGCTCCATTTTGGTGGCCGTGAGGGCACGGGTATATTCACGGGCCCGTTCAAATGGATGCAAGGCTGGATTCAAGTTACGTGGCAATGCCGACTCTTGAGTGTTCCGCACAGGAACATATGTATCTGAAGATCTGCTGATTGTTTTCAACTTCATAGCTTCTTTTACTGGTGGTTTTATCAAATTCTCATCTCATCGCGACAGCTCAATTTGGGTTTTTGGGGTTTTACTTTTTTTTTATTAGTTTTGTGTAACGAATTTATTAACCTATATAAAAGGTGGCAATCACATCCACAACACCAAGTCCTGCTTTCATTGCCTGTGGATAGTGTGCATCTATAAATTAGCAATAGCGTCGTGTCAATTAAGTGCAATTGAAGGATAACATAGTAGTAATAGAAGTAGTAGAATATCAGCAGATTAAGATAAATAGTAGCGACCGGATGATGGCGAATGAACGCAGGCCGGTGACTGAGTAAATATTTGGCATTTGTTGTAGTTGGGTGGAATATGTGAGGATGTGTGTCGTGCAAGGAGTTACGTATGTGCCTCGAAACAAAGAAACAGGTTGTAGAGGTCTGGAACCATTGGTATACGAGCTGGAAACATGAATCTGAATCGCAGGCGGGGACCCTGACAATCTCTATAATGTGATATCCAACACTAAACCAACATCGTCAACATTTGATTTAGAGATATCTTCCAAGAAAGGCAACAAGTCTAACAACTCATTGTCATGGGTGTCGCTGAACCAACTGGAAATCGGTATCGAGTGTTGGGGGTGGAAGATATATGATGCAGGTGAATTATCAATGATGATCGAGTCAGCCAACGGTCTTCCGATTTGCGATAAGTTCTTGATGAAGTTTCCTTGGTAGTTGTAGCAAGAGTCACGAAACAAACGGTGATGCACAGAGTTGCTGATATCCAACTTGTCTAAAAGGGGGTCACCGTATTTCAGAACAGATGCAGTAAATACAACCACTTCGTACCACTTGCCCACCTTATGTAAAAACTCGTCAACCCCTGGACGTTTAATCACATACACATGATGCACTTGGTTGTCGATTTCAACAGGAATGACGAAATCGGCTGTCCTGAGATACTTGAAGGAAGAATGGACCAAAGTTTCGTCTAAATCGAGAATGAGACATTTCTTGTTACCAAACCGCTTCGTATCCTTTTTTCCCAAAAGTAGCCCCGTCTCGGGATTAAATGCTTGCCCTTCTTGGAGCTTGGTAAGGTCAAGATATAAATCTTCATCAACCTCGTCTTCTTCGTCTAAGTTCTCCTCATATATATCATCGTCCTGTGCGTTTTCTTCATTGGGGTCCTCGGCCTGGTGAATAATGTCGGCGGCATGTTTGCCCTCGGGATGGTGTGCCAGAGTCGGGGTCGTAGTGGTTTCCTCATTGGTGTTGGTAATGGTATCAGTTTCGTTTACCGAGTTGTCCTCTTCCAACATGTCTTTTTGTATGCTGTCCTTGGACTTGACGGGATGTTTTGCTGGCTGCACGGTCACGGGTAGGTCGGCCGTGCTGGGCGACTTAACACTTCTAGACGTGTTGTTTGTAGCAGTTGTCAGATGCACCTTATCATTGGCATCATCCGTGGTGTCGACAGAACAGCATAAGAGTGAGGATAATAACTTATCCATGATGGTGTTGTTGCTGGTGGTGGGTAATGATAAAGCGACTTATTTTAAGTTGGGTGGAAGTTGGACCAGCAGTACCGGACTATCTCTTAACAAACAGTGGCGGTAAAAGGGGGGCAACAATTGCTTGAGGGAATTGAGGTTGTGTGTTTCGTTTAATGTCAAAATGGAGGTCCAGCGCTAGAGTGTTGGACACGGAGGTGACAAATGCTACCGGACGTGTTGCTTGGAGTTAGAAAGGTACCAGAGTAGTGATGTAAGTGAAGCGGTATTGTGGAGATGACACAGGCTTGTAATACAGCTATAAAACTTTCTGCTGGCTGTCTTAACGGGGATTAGTTGTTGATGTTTGAAATTTTTTTGTTCGTTAGTTTTTCTGACCATGTTTTGGTGCGAGATAACATGTTCCCTTATTAGCGGGCTTGTGGCAGCCGCTTCCGTAGAGAGATTGCTTTTACTGCCCAGCGCTACAAGCCCTGAGTATGACGATCTACATTAGAATATTGGCTGACTACGCTGCATAATAAATCACCTTAGGGCGCCTTACTATTTCGGACCGGGCGGCCAATTGGTGCGTTTTCAAACCCATTTCCCACATACAGTTTTTCGCCCCAACCCCAACTGGGAAACAGCACTTTGCTCGTTTCTATTTGTTCCGAGGCTACTAGCCAAGAACGCCAGCTGGCTTAGACTAGGCGGTACATGTGTGTTCTTGTTTTTAGAGCTTAGCACACAACTCCGGTGGTTGCCTTATTGTTCAATTCGGGCAGTTTCGATAATTTAACCTCATTTGGCAATACCC
Organism: Teunomyces funiuensis; assembly: GCA_030558095.1. NCBI lineage: Eukaryota > Fungi > Ascomycota > Pichiomycetes > Serinales > Debaryomycetaceae > Teunomyces > Teunomyces funiuensis. The sequence goes on from JAJMRW010000002.1 coordinate 267,178, forward strand.
AACTTGACGCCTCCCATGCCAGCGAAGAGTCACAGGGCTTGCTCCGCAGGGAGACTGATATTTTTTCAAGGCTTTTCAGGCGTGCAGATAATCCACAGCAATATAAGATATGCGTGCCTCTACCATCTTGCCTTTACTCTATAGGGAAATTGCGCGTCTTGACTATTAATCCCAGCAGTCCTGCACAGTATACCACTACTGATTTGTAATAATTGCAAATTGTAGTGGCTCGAAGAACTCATCAAGCCAATGTCACAATTGCTGCAAGATGACAGGTATCTTGTTTCGTTTGTAGAAACCTACTTGCCGCAGCTTCCCGATTCTGTAATCATCCAAATTATCAGCCAACTTTCCTTTGATCATATTGTCGATTTCTTCCTCGTACATAACAACCCCAATGTTCGAAATGCTATAATACAGGAGTATTATAGCCGTGAACTTCACTTTATAATATCGCCAACCAAAAGACCATACGTCAGCTCGGAATATGCCGAAAACAAATCCAAATTTATTGTGCTTACAAGCTTTTTCCAGATCAAACAGTTCCTAGACGAGAATCCTGATATCAATCCTACACGTCTTTTACTCGTTAGTGGAAGTGGTGACTTTCTGTCATTGCAAACATTGTTATCAGATTATCGTGAGAGATTCATAACAAAGATCAAATACTTGGACATTACAATGGAAGACTCTGAATTAGATCCCCCTGCATTTCAATTCTTGTTTTCGTTTTCAAACCTTAAGCGGCTTCATTTATCCTCATCTAAACTTTTCAAAAGTATAACATACTTGAGAAATAATGAAACGCTTGTAAATCATCCAACCTTGACAGACTTGGTCCTTTTGGGACATTCCATTAACAATTGGACCGATGTGAAGTTCCCTAAAAACTTGAGCCATTTGGATTTGTCTTGGAATAAAGACGTCGATATCAATACTATTGAAGTTCCAGACAGTGTGAGAGAACTCTTCTGGAACTATTCTGGAGTGACTGATCAAACTTTATTACGGCGTAAGTTTTCGTCCAACTTGCATACACTAATGTTATCTTATAACAATCTTGATACCATAGATGTATCAACTCTTCCTCAGTCATTGAAAATTCTTGATTTATCTTTCAATGCCATTAAAATTTTCAAGGCTTCACTGAATGCCTGCTGGCCTCAGGGCTTGAAATCGATCTTGTTGGCCCGGAACTTTATAGACGATGAAGCATTAGAACAATTGAGCCACATAAAATGGCCCCCATTCCTTGAGAATCTTACTCTCAATTTCAATCCGTTCACATCATTACAGCCTTTGCTGGGAATACCCGATAGCATCAGGATGTTAGACCTTTCAACCACAAAGATCAAATCGTTTGAAGTATTAAATAACTCTGACGGATATCCGTACTTCAAATTCCCACTGAATTTGGTATCTTTAAGAATGGGAAGCTGTGATCATCTCAAGTACAATAATCCAAAAAGAATTCAATTCCCTTCGAACTTGACCATTTTGGATTTATGTGGATGCCAAATTGGCTCATTACAATACTTTCAATTCCCTGAGTCCTTGGAAGAATTATTGTTGTCTGGTAATAATATTACAGACCCATCATCGTATAATTATGGCACCACTACTTGGAAACAGTTGGTTAAGCTTACCGAAGTGGAGTTCTATTCAAATCAGATTGCCAGCATTGATGACTGGGAGATCCCGCCGAATTTGACTCGACTTGATTTCAGAAGAAACTTGTTTGAGACCTTGAGTTCCAAGGCACCATTATTCAATGCCGAGTTTAAAAATACCACAGCAAAATTAGATGTGATTTTCTTCAGCATGTGCCGAATTAAATCTATTGACAGTGACATATTCTTGCCTTTGCGCTTGAGGTCATTTAATTTGGCAGAAAACTGGTTGGAAGGTGTGTTCAAAGTTCCTGCATCATTCTGCAACCATGAACATCTAGAATCTCTAGATTTTCTTTATAATACCATCAGTGAGCTTGATTTTTCTGGTCCCGGCTGCTCGCAATTGTATCTGTTAGATTTTACAGGTAATATGCTATTGAAGGATGAAGCGAGCTTTTTACCAGAGACAAGAGCTAAAGTTCAGCAATTTTATGACAATTTGGAATATGGATTCGGGATCAAAGTTTCCAAGAGAAAGTTCAATGTCAACAGTATGCATCGAAGCAAGAGATTTATGGAGGGCTAAACATTTGCAACAGCGATAAATTATTTTTTATCCTTTGCAGTAATCACAATGCACGTAATAAATCTGTATGCAGTAATTTTCGTATTGTCGAATGTCGCGAGCCAGCCATCTTTGAGACGTGTTTCACGCTTGATGAGTTGATTCCAGGGGTAATTGATTTCTTTATCAACAGGCCATGTTTAACTGCCCACAAACGCCACCACGGGCGACACGCTCAAAGATCAACTCCACACCAGAAACTACTCCAATTAAACATCTCCCATTGCTAACGCCATCCACAAACACCAAAAAGGCCACACACCAGCCAGCAACATTTAAAACACCCATTTCAATCAAAAAACCAATCAGCACCAAGTCAACAAGCTCGGCACTTCCCATAACACCCGAATTCACTCCACAAAAATCACCTCGGTCTCAACGGAGACGTAAGCATTTCCCTGATGACATCTTTAAGACGAGCATATCAAGTGTCAATGACAAACTCAGTCTCAGTCTTTTGTTACCTGCGCCTTCTACAATTGGTTCTGGCCGTAACCAAGGAGCTGTGCTTCATCGTAAACCTCCCACATTTGCCTTACGTCTGCCTGAAGAATCATTACTGGAAAGTATTACAATGGAAGAAGATACCATTGACACACTGCCGTTGCTAAACGAACCCAGGACTCCAGGATCTCAGCTCATAAATGATCAATTGGTTGAGCATTGGCACGGGAAACAATACAATAACTACTCGTCATCTGATGAGGAAGTGGACGAAGAAGAAGAGAACCCAAAGCTAGAGAATCCATTTATCGGTCCAGTGTCAACCAAGCCTGTCTCCAAGAATCCTTTTGCTGATCCTTTCAATTCACAAGCAAAGGACGAAATTGACTATCAAACACATATGGAGTTGGTGAATAATAAGACGGGTGACAGACGCGTCATCAAGCTCACGAGCAGACAGAGCAAAATCAAACCTAAGAAATTGGACTTCTCTCAGTGCTAGCATGCTGGCTTTAATTCTTGTATAGTATACGATGTGTTGGAAAGATATAACTTACACCGTTTTCATAGTCTTTGTAGGATGTAAGGTGGGTTACTGTTGGTGTTTGTCTGCAGGATTTTATTTCAATATATCTCATCGAAAACCTACCACAATAGATTTGATAAATACATAGCATGTCGATTCCTGGATTTGGCTCGAGCGTTGAAGAAACGGTTGTTGGGTTGGCCCAAACAATTGAGGTCCCTGGAGGAAGCGAATGGCGGTTTGAAGTTCCATTTAAAACCATTTTACGTCTCAAAGTTATTGAAGGCGTCGCCGAGATCTTTGGAACCGAATTGCCCAACAATGTTGAATTGACGTTTTGTGGCGCCAAGTATGCTGTATACGCTCCATTTCCTACGGGATGTGAGTTGGAGTACACTACTCTGCCCAATCCAGATAACATGACCACCGAGGATGACGATATCGTTGAATATGGCAGTGAAGAGACGGTCATGCCTCAATATATCAACCTCCACTTTGTATTGGAATCCTTCAGACAACAGGCATCAGATCACAATGTTGCGCATCCAAATGAGCTCAAGACTGGGCCCAAAGTCCTTATTATAGGAAACAAGTACGCCGGAAAGACAACCTTGGCAAAAATACTAGCATCATACGCCATCAAAATGGACCTGACTCCAGTGTTGGTCAATTTGAATCCGCGTGACGGGGTTTTTGCTTTGCCAGGATCTATCACAGCTACCACGATCAGTGATTCGCTAGACTTGGAGGCCGCTGGCGGCTGGGGGTTCTCCACCACTTCGGGTAGTCTTTTCCATAATCCAAAACAACCCATCGTTAAGAACATTGGTTTCCTGGACCATTCCGAAAACTTGGATCTCTACAAGTACCAAATTTCAAAGCTTGGGGTCACTGTATTGTCACGCATGGAAGAAGATATTAATGTTCGAAACGGAGGGGTGATCATTGACACACCACCATTGAGCTTCAAGGATGCTACGATCATTGAAAACATAGTGTCAGATTTTGAGGTGGACGTTATTGTTGTTTTGGGGAACGAGCGTCTTCTGATTGACTTGAAGAAGAAATTTAAACACAAGTTGAATGCCTCCCAACTCACGATTTTGAAAGTACCCAAGAGCGGCGGTATTGTTGAAGTAGACGAACAGTTTATCCGCAGACAGCAAGAGGAGACTATCAAGGAATACTTTCATGGTACTTTACGCACAAGATTGTCTCCATTCAAAACCGATATCGATGCTAAGGACTATGTTATTTACAAAGGTATACTGACCCGAGAACTTTCATCGAGTTTTTCGTTCCTTCCAGCAGGTGATTCATACGAAGCTGAAGACAAAGATGATGGCGATAAGAAGGATGAATCCTTGGATAAATTCTATTCCTTGCTCACCGAACCCAGTTCCTCGAATTTGGATAACTCGATCTTAGCCATCACTCATGTGCCGCAGACTAACAAACTGGGTAAGGATATCTTAAACTCAAGTATATTGGGCTACGTGCATGTTTCAAAGGTTGATGACGCCAAGGCTAAAGCAAAAATCCTCTTGCCTTTCCCTGGTGGGTTCCCTAGAAATGTCTTGTTGTCTACCCATATTAATTTCACTGAATAGATAGATTATACAACTAAATAGTGACACTAGTCAAATGGAACAAGCTTTCCCTCTCTCTTTAAGCTTTCAGAGGCTGCAATAGCACTAGGAATTTTAATACCACAGCAATCACCCCAAGTATTAACTGAGTGTATGTGACCACAATCGTCACCATCGTGATTTTCATGGTACTCTGTGATGTTTTCAGGACAGGGAATAAGCATTGCAAACATAAAGTGCTGAATGATAGGCAACTTTCCAAGTACTTCAGCCTTATACATTTTAATCATGCCTTCTCTGATCTTTTGCCACGACTTGGCTGACAGAATATCATCAAGCATCGGAGAGTGCCATCTCAAACTCAACTTTTCCGTCTGGTTCTTTGGTAGCGTTTTGATATTGTTGATAAAATGGATACACTCCAAATACATGTACTGTTTGTAGTATTGTTCAACAAGCTCTTCGTTGTGAATCAGTTTTGGTTTCATGTGAGGGTGAGTGGCAAGCTGTGCCGATCCAAAAAGGAATGGAAGAAAGTGGTAATCATCAAGACCCCATACTCCATGTGATCCTGCCGGCTCAAGCCAGTATATCTTTTGTAGCCGTCTCATTATGGTAATGTATTTTGTGAACACCTTAATGGTGACAGCAGCATAGTCAGCTGGCTTAATGACATCTAGTATATTCAAACAAAGCAAAAAGGAAATAAAGTTCAATTCGTGCCCGGATCCATAATCAATACGTGTCCGGTTGCCCCATGATTCGGTGAAGTAGGCTGCCACTTCAATTAGGTGCTTCTCGTCAACCAAAGGATCAAGTATTGCAGCCGAGTCAGTCTGGAGCTGGTCATAAAAGTCACGGAACTCAACTTTTCCAAACCGTGAAATGTCCTTTTCGTATACCACTGGATGAGTGTCTATCAAGGCATCAACCTTATCGAGTACCACAAGCAAGTTGTTAGTATTATCTGAAATTGGTACCTTTGCATCATTAGTTAATCCCACCACCAGGTCTTGCAATGCTTGAACAAACTCAAGAAGCTGATTGTAAACAGGAGAATCTATCCATTTCTCAAGATCTTCTGGGGATACGACACGTCTTACAGGCTTGGACATGGGTAACTAATAGTGTGTCTTGAATCGCCTGCAGACAAAAAAGTGTACCTGTTTAGATGCGAAAATTTGCCATCTCGAGACCACTTGATTTCCACTATGTCCAAGTCTTCCTTTTTTAAATTTCCAGTTAGGGCCGACTTTGGAAAGTCACAGTTGCTCAAGTCATTATGGAGCAGTCTGGTCACTCTGTCTGTGAATGCACCTAGCACCTTACCGTTGCCAATTAAGTCCAAGAATCAAATTAACCAAGAAGTGCAACAAGCCAATCCAGATGCGTCGACCTTTCTGTTAAAGACAAAACAGTCAATTGCGTTTGCCAAGTCATTGCTCCATTTCTACAAAACGGGGGTCAAAAATGTCTGGAATAACAAAACAGAATACAACAAACTTGTTAACGAATACAAACTTACCAAACAAGTCACTAGAAAAGGTAAAGATATAGATATCCGAATGCCTGGATTTACCAAGTTGACTTCAGAAATGGCAAAAGTCTTGTACATTAGTCATGTGGAAAGCAAGACCAGAAACAACCAAGTGGATGGTGATGTCATTAGGAACGAAACTGTTCCTCAAACAGTTGAATCCAAACTTTTCAACTTGACGCGTAGCGAGTTCCAGCTTATCAATAGAACTCCTGGTGATTTTATCAAAATTCCAGCCTTTGGTTTAATCTTTATGATCTTTATGGAAATGACACCAATCATATGTTATGCTTTTCCCGAAATCACTCCTTCCACCTGTATCCTTCCATCGATACTTTCACGCCTCTGGAACCCTGCTCCAGGTAAACAACTCCGAGAAAAGGAACGCAAGTTGAGCCCAGATGAATCTGCATTGAAAACTGCTTACAATCTCCCTATAGACGAAGCTAGGCTTCTTGCCCGTGCCTTGCGCCTCACATCAAAGTTTGTGCCCCCATTATTTTATCCAGACACTTATGTACGTCGTCTCCTTCAAGAACATCATAATTATTTGAAGGTGGATAACTATTACATCAGTGGTCTCAATGAAAACGGAAATCTTTGGAACTTGTCCAATCAAGAATTGTTACTTGCTGGTCTTGAAAGAAATTTGATAGTGGACATAACTCACGATGTAAAATCACTTGACTCTCTTAATGAGGCTGAGAAAATGGTGGCCGAGAAAAAGTACTTTGATGATCTCAGAGTAAAGCTCTTCCGCCATGTGGTTGACTACGACACTTACAACATTGGTTACCTTACCATATCCCAATCAGCTGACCCAACTAGTGCCGAAACCATAATTGGATGGCGCGAATCGATGAACAAGTAAATAAATAGATGTTAATGTGCTGCAATTTGCAGCCAATCTTTGTATATAAACGTTACACAAATCTTCTGTATTTATCTATCTATGCCCATGAGTTTTCTGGCCGAGCTTGACCCACTTCAAGCTGAGCACGCTTCGAGCTCTGGCTTGATGGACTCTTTTCGCTTTCAAATGTCTTGCGCTGCTGTCTTAATTGGGAATTGAAATTTCCTCCATGGCCTGACCTTTGGATCAACTTGTTGGAGGCATTGCTAACAGGTAATGTTTCAACTACTGGACGAGGTTTCAACTTCATATCGGCCTCATCTTGTTTCAAAACAACGTCTTCTTTACCTGCCAAGCGTTCACCGCCGTTAAACAATCCAGTAGTGTCGCTGATGATGACCTTGAAGCCAAGATGCTCGTTTGAAGTGTCGTCAATGAAAAAATACAACAAGTCGCTATTATGAATTTGTATTTTCTTTCCCTTGCCAATTAATAAGTTGTTGACCGAACACGAGTTGGTACTAACATCCACAAGCCAAATGTCATCAAGACAATGAGCAGGACTTTCAAAGATTGATTTTTCCACTGCGGGATGGCGCTTCTTGCTTAACAAACAGTGAATCTTGGACATTCTATCGTCATTGATAAAGGAATCGCAAGCTTCGTTTCTCCCAATTGCATACGGATTGACTCCCTGTCGAATGTGAATTGGTTTTTGAAATATAGAGTCCGGTAGCGGTTCAAGCAAAATAAAAGTATCTTCGGGTATCTCTTTTTCATTATTATGCAGTAACCCACTGCTCTTGGATATACTTAGTTTTTCAACACTAATCTGCTTTTGCTCATTTGGTTTCAGCCTTTTATTCTTGACAGGAGATAAGCTGTCACGCGAGTGCTTTTTGGTTGGCCTTTGTGGTGTTGATTCATCCAACACTTCATTATCTTCAAATGGAAGGGGTTGGCTTGGTCGAGGTTGTGATTGCGGTAATGGAACTACCCTCTTGGGTACTTTGAAATCGTTTTTGGCCTTAGTTTTCCTGTCTAGTGGTCTCATCATTATATCTTCATCTATCTTACTCATTGAAGTATCTATTGGAATGCCGTTGTCAATCTTTCGGGATTGCTGCGATTGGGATTGAGATAAACTCAATGCTTTTTGCAGTTGAGAATCCTCGTTATATGCATCTTGTAGCCACTTATGTTTCAAGGCTTCTTCTGCTGTGATTCTTAATCGAGGATTCACCTGGAGACAACATTGAAGAAAGTCACGGCCAGATTGGGAAATCTCATATGAGTTTAATGGCGATTCGTGATATTCACCTTGTTTGATTTTTTGAAACATTTGAGCTTGTGTTTTTCCGTTAAATGGTAAATGACTTGTCAATAAAACATACACTAGGCATCCTAGAGACCAGATGTCCACTAACGACGAATAATTGTCCTTTGGACTCCCTGATTGAGACAGAGAATCATATTTTCCAGTAATTACCTCCGGGGCAACATAAGCCAAAGTTCCGCAGAAAGTCTTCATAAATGTGGAGTTATCGCTAAACTTGGCCAAACCAAAGTCTGTAATTTTGACAAGGATTGGGTCATCTTGCATGATGAGGATGTTATCGGGCTTCAAATCTCGATGGGAAATCCCCAATTTATGTACATATGCAATACCCTCCAATATCTGCTTCGTTATGACTTGTGTGGCATCTTCTCCAATGGCACCGTTAGCAGCGACAAAGTCCATCAAGTCACCACCAGGAACAAGCTCCATGACGATATAGTAGTTGTCAACATCTTCATAAAAAGCTTTAAGAGAAACAATATTGGGGTGGTCCAACTGTCTCAAAATGGATAATTCACGATCAACGCCTGCCATTGCACCTCCGGTGTTCAATGCTTTTCTTCTATTAATGATTTTGACTGCAAATGAGTCCCCTGTAGACCGTTGGATGGCTTTTTTGACAGTTGCAAATGCACCTTGTCCAATAGTTTCGTTTTTTATAATGTAATCTTTGTATATACCCTCGTCATTCAAGAGTGATTGGCGTGTAGATGAGTTTGGTTGTTTGGTTGGGTTATATGGATCTGAAAATAGACAGACAAATTTGACAACATCCTTCGGCACGCCAACTCCAACTGCAATTTCATCTCCCTGGTTGAGCATGTAATTGGAGCCTTTCACTAGACGTGTATTGTTGAGATAGGTACCGTTGGTAGAAGTGTCCTGGATCCACAATGATTTATCTTCAGGGTTGAGCCATATTTTGAAATGTCTGTTTGATAACCGAGACGAGTTTGTCAATTTGACGTCTGCTTCGGGGCTCCGTCCAAATATCCACAACTTTTTCGGCGTATCGTCTTCTTTTATCTTGAGATCGTAGTATTGGTTGGGATACTGGCCGGTTGTACATATTAGGCGGCAGATTCTCTCCACACCATCAACAGCATCCAAACTATCACTCTGAGTTTCTGCCTGAGTGTCTGGACTCTGCTGTGTTGGCTGTGTCTGCTGCGTCTGTTGCGTGAACATCAATGCCAGTTTTCGTCTGTATGGATCACCTCAGTATTCAATACGCGTTTTTGTTTTCGCATTTTTTTGTGATGATAAATACACGTAATTTTTCGATACCCATCAAGAAATGGAGAGTACATCAGTTTCCCATGTTCAGCGGAGTGCCCAAAGTCCGGAGTTTCTGTTTTTGTAAATGCTACGCAATTCCTCTACTACATGTATATTTCTCAGGTTAGAATCAAGAGGTACTTTTTCTGTACTTTTGACGAAAAAGCGATATTTTTGATATTTTAAAAACAAAAATACGAAAAAGCTGAATTTTGGTAAATTGCCAAATCATGCCATGAGGTTGTCTCGACAACTACTTGGTAAGCAAGGTATCTTGAAAAAAAAATGCAAAACATTACATTCCCACGAATAGCGCTGCTTCATCAAACCTTATAACAGTTCATCAAACACACCCTCGTAGATTTATTAGCTATTGCTACAAGCGAAAAATATTTTGTTTGTCGCAATTACACCAAATTGACAAAAATTGGGTTTCGTTAAGCGGATGTGTGCAGAATTGGGCAAAAAAGGTATGATTGCGTCCGGCCAAGATGTGTGACGCTTCTGTACCAAAGCAGTAACCAGGTGGCAAGCCTGCATGGCTACAACAAAGCACACCACATACCATTAGTTGTGCGTGGTTGCTACTTAGACAAAGACCTGGTGATTGAAACTCACGTTTGTTCACTGGATACTATGCACCACGGCCGAAACGACGACCAAAATGCTATGACGTAAGGTCCAGCAGAGTCAACCTCCGCTTTGTTTCGTAGAAGGAAAAAATGCAGTGTTGCGAAAAAATCCCGCAAAACACGCGGAACTAAAAATACGCAGAGCAGACTGTTATTTACCACGCAGGTGCGGGATTTTTGACAAATGGGTTAGCTCATAATTGTCCTTTGTAACTGAAGCAGGTAAAAATAAAGGGAAAAAGGAAAATATTTTGTTTGTCGAGGGTTATTTTGTGTTACTTGGGTGGGGCATCGTCGTCTTTGTGGTAATTTCCTAATACATATGTCAAATTCTTACGAGGAGGAATTTGCAGACCCATAAATGTTATAACTTTCCCACCACCAAAAATTCTGCTAAAAAAACATCGTTGTTTATTGTTGTTTTTTTTGAAGCTTTTTCTCCATCATCATCCTGACGGGTGTTCTCTCTAGGTTACTTGTGTGTTCTGTGCTGGGATAAGTTCCAGTATTAGGTTTTAGTTTTTTACAACCAAAAAAATTTACAAAACTTGAAAAGGATGTCCATACTATCCAAGAAACCATTACGAAGATCCTCTTCGGCATCTTCAACTACTTCAGCTTCAACGACGACTACGTCCAATTATACCACCGCAAACAAGCCATCGTGCTTTAGCAAATTTGATGAAAAGAAAGATTACGTAAAGAGATGTTCATTGAAGAAGCATACTGCTGGTGAAAGACACCCAGTGTCTGTTTCCTTTTGCTTGAAGAAGTGATTGGGACCTGCTCTTTGTCCTTCGCTTACGATTTATCTATTCAACACCATCACCACACAAAAAAAATTTGGCAGGACGGTCCGCCAAACTATGTATATTATTGTTTTTTTAAGGAATGGGGTTTCGGATATTTGTTTAATATTTAATGAACACAGGTCCAGACTAACGGAAGTTGGTCTTTGGACGGGATAATATTTGGTCTTGTGGCTGGAACCACAGACAACTAGGAAAAATTAGAATCACGTCTTTTCTTACGAATGACTGTGATGCGTGAGTCATCCAAGCCGGAGCTAGGCAAAGGAATGACCAGGTAGAGGGTAAACGTAGTTTCACTTAGGTTACAGACTGTAAACATTACTCTGCTTTACAATTTTTTTAATGACGCGCATTTCCGTTAGGGTTAAAATTAGCAAGAGGTGCAAGTTTAGAATAAAAATGTCTGAAGACTCGTAGAGTCATGATCCCATTTAGTTCTAGAATCACAACTGAACATAGTTTTCATAGTAGATCTACCAGGCTAGAGAGGACGTCCACACGAGGGATTGTTATCCAGCATGACCGCTCATTGCAAGTGTCCCGGCTTTTAGCATAAAGAAGAAAAAACTCTATGTGGCGAAAAGTTTGCTCTTCTTATAGGAAGCTACCAAGGGTCGTGTAGGAGCGAAAAGTATCAGTTTAAAGTATGGACTGTATATAAAGTACTTTTGATCTCTTTTGGACCCAGGGACTAAGCCTTTAATGATGGATTTCAAGACACTGCAGGTCGAAATCAATCACAATTTTTGCACCCAATGGCAATGTAACAATGGGAAGAGTGTGGCTACAATCAAAGTCAACCACAATTGGAATCTCCTGGCCATTCAACACTTCTAGCAAGATATCGTAACTTGTACGCCCAGTTCCCAAGTCCTTAAACCCTTCGTGTCGACCCAATATGATGGCTTTTACTGTCGAGAAAACCCCCCTGATTTTGAGCCACGAAAATAGTTTCTCTACATCTCTTATACTCAAAAGGGAATCTTCAACTAACAATATGTCATCTGCGGTAAAGGGGGGCATGTAAGGGGTATCCGCAATACCCCACATTGTATCACCGTTTCCACCAAGCAAGCGGCCGGCAACGCGACCCTTTCCTATCCATTGGGTGTTGTTTTTATGCATGACTTTGGTAAGTGAGGCATAATCAGGCTTTGTCCATTCTATGAAATCGTCTGTCCAGTACTCTGGAGGCCTCACTACTTGCGTTGTTCCTTGCACTGTATCGAAAAACGATTCGTACATTTGGCTCACCAATGGCTCGCTTTCGCCCAAAGAAGCAACCAATGCTGGTCCGTAGTACGTGACTATTCCTGTCTTGTTGTAGATGGCAAGCAAGATGGCAGTCATGTCGGAATAGCCAACAATGATCTTGGGGTCGTTTGCCAAAGCTTCATAGTCAATGTATGGCAAGAGCGAGTTGCTGTTGTAGCCTCCAATTGTAGATATGATACATCTGACCTTGGGGTCTCGTATAAGCTCATTTAGCTCAGAAACACGTTCTTGGATTGTTCCTGACCGGTAATGACTGCTTATACCCGTAAGCGAGCCTGCACGAAGCACGTAGCCCTTTGAAGCCAAAAACTGCTTGGCTCGCTCGAATCGCGTGGGGGCGAAAACAGTGGCAGGCAACGATGGCGAGAAAAAGCCAATGGTATCCCCCTTTTTTAGTGGTGGTGGAATCATCTCTTTCCAGCACACAGACCAAATTACCCAACTATTTATAGGAGGAGATGATGACTCACGGTGTTCATTTGTTTCTCACGAGATAAAGGGCCGCGCCTGTAGACCCGAGTTCCGGAAAAATAATGCCATTTACGAATTCTACGAGATCTGCAAGGCCTGGGGCGACCAAGCATTTCTCGGGTGATGGATTTGCAAAAATCACACCATGGTCACCGGAGATTGGGGAAAGTATTTATAAACCACTGGTTTTTGTAGTCTACAACAGTATTAAGCATGAGAGGCATAGTTTTTCACGGACAAAACGATATCAGATACGACCCTTCGCATCCAGAACCACAAATCGTACATCCTAAGGATGTAAAGATAAAAGTCGACTACTGTGGAATCTGTGGAAGCGACCTCCACGAATACTTGGACGGTCCCATTTTTTTTGCTGGTAAAACCAACGCCATTTCCAAACGTGATACAACCTCCCAATGTATGGGCCACGAGATGTGCGGCGAGATCATCGAAGTGGGTCCTGCTGTGTCCAATCCAGAATTGATGGTGGGTACAAAGGTCGTGGTGGAGCCCATTGGTTCGTGTTTGGACAAAGAGTACTTGGGACACCTGGAGCTTTCCAAGTGTTCGTCTTGTGCTCAGGGTCTCTACAACACCTGTGAGAAAATCACCTTTACAGGATTATCATTTGCTGACGGGGGATTGGCCGAATTCTGTGTTGTTGGTGAAGATCACGTCATTCCATATCCTCAAGACATAATACCAACCCCCGTGGCCGCATTGACCGAGCCATTGGCCGTGAGTTGGCATGCCGTCAGAAAGTCCAACATCCAAAAGGGTGATGCTGCTCTTATTTTGGGCTGTGGACCCATTGGTTTACTCACCATCATTGCATTGAAGGGCCACGGCATTGATACAATTTTTGTCAGCGAACCAGCAAGCGGAAGAAGAGATCTGGCTGCAAAATTGAATGTCAACGTGTTTGACCCAACACCATATGGCCGTGATCTTGATAAACTTGCAAGCGATCTTCGCAAATTGAGTCCCCAAGGGCTCGGGTTTAAGCACATCTATGATTGTTCGGGTGTTCCAGCAACATTCAACGTTATGTTGAAGGCCTTGACATCAAATGGAACTGGTACCAATATTGCCATTTGGCCCCACAAACCCATTGATTTTTATCCCATGGACGTTACGTTATCGGAAAAGAAGATCACTGGCTCCATGTGTTACACCAAGATTGACTTTGAACAGGTCCTTGAAGCTTACAGGAATAAACTAATCGATCCAAAGGAAGTCGAAGGTTTCATTTCAGAAATCATTCCGCTTGAAGAAGCAATTGATCGTGGTTTTAAGGAGTTGATTACTCACAAGGAAAAACATATCAAGATTCTTGTCACACCAAAAACTAAGTAGTTGTGTTAGTTATTTGCGACGTATATTAGTATGCAATGAATCCACCTTGACTCTTTTCGATAAGCCGACTCTATATTGGAACCTTGCAGCGTTCGTTTTGGAGCAAATGTCGGCCAACTTGGATTGGCTTTTGGTTTTGGGTTTAGATTGTGGTGGCACCTTTGTTGGGACAGCTAATGACTGGTTTTGGGGACGATCAAGACTTTTTTCAGAATCAGATGGCAATACGCTTTCTAAAACCTTTTCTTTCGTTTCATGTACTACTTCAACAACCTCAACTTTGTGTTGGTCGATCTCAATACTCTTTTCTGTATTTTGTTTGGGCGTAGTCTTTGACGGACCTGCTTGGGGTTTCAGACTAACCTGTTCTACTCTCATTGAATGCTGTGAGCTCGTCAACACTTCAACCTCTTCCTCACTGTCATCAATCACACTTTTCTCTGGAGAAGATTCTTTTTTGTGTGCAATGGGAATGGTTACCATGTACGATTGCTTGACTGGTTCAGGTTCAGGTTCAGGTTCAAGTTCAGGTTTAGATTCAGGTTTAGATTCAGGTTCAGGTTCAGATTCAGATTCAGATTTAGGTTTAGGTTCAGCTTCAGATTTATGTTCAGGTTCAGAATTTAGCACCACATCTTTCCATTTTGTTCTTTTTGCTTCAGTATTCAACGAATTCTTACTCAATTCTGCTAAAGCTTTCCTCTTTATCAGAGTATGGCCCTTATCTGAATATACGTGTATGGTTTTTGGTCTTTTCTTGTAGAACTCCTCAGACACTTGCTGAAAAAGAGTTGACATCAGCTCATTCATAGGGCTTTTGGTTGCCCGATGTTTGTTCACACCAGACAAAAGGTTCAAAGGATCATCCCATAACTCACTCATTATTGTAAAGCGTTTGAGACGTGTAGTACTATTATTGTTTTGGTAAATGTACTCCCAGAAAAGTTATAAAACTGCGCCTAAAAAACTACATTCGTTTGTTTAACGAACTTATACATCTTTCCAGATCGTACATATACGATTGCTCAGGTAAGGTTATCTTGGATATGCATTGAAGTAAGATTGAAGAGGGTGGCTATCTGATGAGCAGCTTATGGAAGAAGGAAGTCCTGTGTTTGGCCAATGAGAGTATGTTCTTTGATCCATCGAAGTGAATTCGACGAGACACATTCAACAACCTTTTGGATTGCAGGGTATGACCTTTAATAAAGATCAGGACCGCCGTAACGTAAAAGATCATAGCACTTGTGTGTTGTTTCATGATTCGACGGCTCAATTGACCATGAAAATTGTCGATTACTTTACTTGGTTGTCATTGCTCAATGATAATTGGATATGCTTAGAATACAAGGTGTGCTTACACAAGAAATTGATTGGTTCCCGTGGAATCAGCTTTTCAATTTGGCAACAAATGCATCCTTGGACCATTCCGGCCCAGCATTCCTAATCAAGAAGGCAAGCAAATGGACAGTTCTTCTAGTTTCTTGGACTTTGGATACTTTTTGCTTTAAGTGATTTTGTTTTTTACTTAAAAAGAAGAGAGGGTGGCATCAGACCGGATTCTGGGATCAATAAGTTAAGCGACCATAGAAAAGGGACTAGATTTATGATGTAAGTTGCAGTTCTGGAACGAGGTGCATGCCTCTGTTTCCTCTAGACTATGGCTTGTGTCGCAAGAATATAGTTTCCATCCTGATGATTTCTTAAGATAATTCCAGTTTGACTTGCTGATTACTTAAACCAGTGTTTGTGTTTGGAGTCATTGTCTCGAGAAATCATTCACTTTGAATCCGTTAGGGAATAGGGTGTGTCGGCGTGAATCTTTCTTCCCTTCTATTGGTTTATTTGAACCACTTGAGGTTTTTAATCGTTGTTCATTCGTTGCCTGTTTCATACTGGAAGAGTATGAGCTCATCTTTTTTGAGCCTGTTGGTTGCGACTTAGGCTATCCCCGAGGATAGATCCAATATAAGTGGAATGACACTTGTATGTTAAGGCACGACTGTACATGGTACAAAATGTTGAGATAACAGATGGCTGCGAAAAAGACATTGATTTAAAGTATTTGACTTTCTAAACATATAATGCTCTTTTATTGGGTAGTGCCAAATCTTACCAGTGGATGAAGAGAAACTTTACTTGAGACAGGATTGATTTAAGTTCTACGTAAGTAAAGTTGAAACCCTCCAAGATGAAGGAATACTAACAGATTAATTATTAACTATGCTGGCGAGAACTAAAAGAAACAAGACGAAAAGCACCTTACATAATAGTACATTTGGAGCAGCCGCTCTTTTCTTCAACTGGTGCAGGTTTAGAAGACTGTTGAGCTCTGGCGGGAGCAGCAGCCTTTTTAGGGACCACTTTTTCTTTAACAACAGGCTTTTCTGGTAAGGTTTCTTCCGAAGTAGATGCGGAATTTATGGCGTTTCTGCCGTTAACCAACTTGATGGCCGAAACAGCAAAGCTCTTACCTTGAGCCTTGGCAATCTTCAATTCCAAATCAGAAGCTTGTCTCGAACCATCTCCTCCAGCAAACATACCAGCACCAAATGGAGAACCACCGTGCAATTCTTCCATGTTGGTCAAGTCACCAAAGACAGGGCCGTAACCCAATGGAATGTATGGAATACCGTGATGAGTCAAAATAGACAAAACGTTTCTAAGAGTTTCTTCTTGGCCACCACCTTGACTACCGGTGGAAACAAAAAGACCTGCTGGCTTACCGTGGAGAGCACCTTGAGCCCACAAGCCACCAGTGGAGTCCCAGAAGGTCTTGTATTGAGACGATGCGTTACCGAATCTGGTTGGAAGACCAAACAAGAAGGCATCGTATTCAACAAGAGTTTCAGTAGTGGCAATTGGGTAGTCTGGCTTTGGTGGAGCGTGCATCTTGGTCAAAACTTCTTCTGGCAAGGTTTCTGGAAGTTGAAAGATATCGACTTTTGAAGCTAAGCCGGAGGATTCAACCCCTTCCTTGATGGCATTGGCCAAGCTAGCGACGTGGCCGTAGGTAGAGTAGTGTATAATGGCGACCTTCATTGAACAAAATTTAGCTGGATTCGAACAGTACTAGGAGGACGCCCATTTTTCGGGAGATATTACATTATATATCCATTATTTAGCACGACTACATTTTACGTAATATTTAGTTCTCAGCGAAAATATTTATTTAGTAAAGCCGGCGATAAACTGACATTTGACGCGCGTTTCGCGGTAAAAATTAGTAAGGTTTTATTAAAAATCTGACAAATTTCATCTATTCCTGAGCCTCAAATGCTGACATTCATTTGTCAAAGGTTTGTAAAATTCGGCGCATGGGAGCCGAAATGCCAAATATTTTTTATGGCGTATTTTGATAATAGCAGCTTCGTTTCAAAAAGTATATAAGCAAATGGTTCCAGCATGAAAAGTTTCTTGTTTCATTAATTAAACAGATATACACAACTCACAATGGCCCCAAAAGTCGCAATTATCACTTACTCCTTGTACCACCACATCGCTACCCTTGCTGAATCGATCAAGAAGGGTATTGAATCTGCCGGTGGTGAAGCTACCATTTTCCAAATCCCAGAAACCTTGCCACAGGAAGTCTTGACCAAGATGCACGCTCCACCAAAGCCAGACTACCCAATTGCCACCACCGAAACCCTTGTTGAATACGACGCTTTTGTTCTTGGTTTCCCAACCAGATTCGGTAGTTTCCCAGCACAATTCAAGACTTTCTGGGACTCCACCGGTGGCTTGTGGGCTCAAGGTGCTCTCCACGGTAAGCCAGTATCTTTCTTCGTTTCCACCGGTAGTCAAGGTGGTGGTCAAGAAGTTACCATCCAAAATGCTTTGTCCTCCGTTGTTCACCACGGTATGATCTACATTCCATTGGGTTACAAGAATGTCTTCGGTCAACTCACCAACATGAACGAAATCCACGGTGGTTCTGCGTGGGGTTCCGGTACCTTCGCCAGCTCTGACGGTTCGAGACAACCATCTGCTTTGGAATTGCAAGTCAGTGAAACCCAAGGTAGAACTTTCTACGAAACCATCAAGAAGTTCTAAGCTTTGGATACCAGCAAGCTTTTAGATTTTCCATAGAATAATAAAATGAATTTTTTTTGCAACTTAATTCTTGCAGACAATTCAATTTGTTGTAAATGTGTGTAGGCTGTAAAGAAAAGAAGGGCGAGAAATTATGTCTGCATTTGACAAGCAGTACCAACTAACTGCGACTGTAAAGTCACGACACATCAACCGTGCTCACTCTCGCCACACTTTCCTTCGTTCTCCAAAGTGTTTACGCATAAAGGCACGAATTCAAAAGGCGTTTCCAGACTATAATAAGTCATCACAATGCACCCAGTGCAATATGAAATTTACCAGCAAAGTCCGTTCCAGTCTACATTACCAGGCAACACACACACGCGTCTCACAAGCACGGCACTCACTGTCATATTCCATTATAAGTTCTATAGACATTGTTCCGTCGCCACGTTTCTATTAATCATTCATCATCGCTATCTTGGTCAAAGTTGAACCCAAACGAAAAGGCTGGCTGCTTGTCGTCCGTCAACTTTTCCCACGTTTTACTTTTGCCTATTTCTTTTCTTTCCAATTTGTCCAAGCTAGTCAATCCGCTGTTCAAAATCTCTTCCTTACCGTTGAGTATCATTAACTGCTTGAACAACTCAAAAATGGGCATGGTGGGTAATGTGGAAATTTCCCCACAATCTTCCTCGGTTATAGCTTTGTCTTTCAAGTTAAGATTGCTGAATTTCTCATGATACTTCTTCAATTCTTGAGTGTTATCATTATCAGGTATGCCTTGCTCCAACAAGGCAGAAATGCTAGAGTTCACTTGGTTTGGGTGAAATCCCGATATTTGATTGCGTTTGTTCTTTAAAAAGTTTAATGCATTTGCTAGTTTGGACGTTGGCACAAAGTTTTGTGTTAATGCAACAGAATCGTCCAAATTGATCACCGAGTGCCACCACCCAGATGGAACGTACATGCATTCACCAGGAAAGGTGATACCAATCAAGCATTCCTCGATTTTCAAACAATCATTGAAAAAGCCCGAGATTACCCATTCTGCAATTCCAACCGGCGAAGTCACCTCACTTTCCTCTTCGTCAGTTCCTACCCCTGGAGGAGTAATATGCGAAGGCAACATGACCCAAAGTTTCCGTCCTGTTAAAGCTGCATTCCATGCTGACGTATAATTTGGATCTTTGTGGAAAGTCGAACCAGATCTCTTTGGTCCTACAATCAACCATGCATGGTCAGGACGGCAAGTTTGTTCCTTGTTGTTGAAAACGGTGAATAGATCTTCTTGAAAAATTTTGGGGGCTTCGTATTCTTGTTTCAATGTTTGCATGGCAATGCTGTTACAGTCAAACAAATAAAGAGGACTTTCATCTTGGTTCGTCTTCAAATATTGGTTATACCTGGTCAAGTCCCATTCAACGGCTTCTTGTCTAAATTTGACATCTGGAAACCGGTTCAATAAAGTATCAAAATCCCACATAGGCCATCTCCTACGATCAGAATTAGTAAGAATAAAAGGGGCGTCGTGATACGTAGAATTGAACTCCTCCTGTAATAACTTATCTTCCAGTATTCTCAAAATTCTGCCGTTGGGCAATGGATCAAATATGTCATTGATAGAATTGGTATGGGATATCGTCTCTTCTTTAATTATCTTGGTGAATACTTGGTCGTAGTTGATTTGGGAGCACTGAAATGGCCGGTATAAGATATCAGCACATAACAAGTTATCTGGCAATTGCAAATTCGCTTGGTGTTCTCTCGGTAACCCAAGAACTGTACATTTCCAAGAACCCTTCCATTCAAGATCTTGCCTGTTGGCTTTGAGGTAAAGTTTTTTCCAAATGTCTTCGTCATAAAGGTAAGCGTACATGACACGGGAAGTATGGGATAAATTCTTTAAAGACGTGGCATCGTCGATATAAGACAAAAGAGTCATTATCAAGTCATCGGACCACGCAGAAAACCTACCCATCTGTTCATGGCGAGAAACACCTTGGTATTTAGCTGCAACGGGGAGATAGGCATTACCACTAGGTTTAACATTCAATGGGTGACGGCTACTTTTCATAAATAAGGAGACACTCCGAAAATCCTGATTCGATGGTTTTAACCGCTTGGGAACTGGACCATCCACTTCTATGCTAACAACGTCTATCATCTAATCCCGGTGGTTTATGCCAAATCAATCGTTTGGGTGTGAAATTATTCAGGTAGATGAGAAAGAAAAAAAAAAAGAAATCAGGCTAACTGCAATAATATGGGACCACTATCTGTGGGAACTATTACCAATACATTCCGACATTTGTATCAAAGGAATTACAATACAAATCTGTTTTTGGTCTAGTTTTGCGCTTTTTTATTACTACTATAAGAGTAGTTGTTTGAATGGTAGCACTAGTGGATAATTTGCAGTTATTGCACCTCGTATATCGTTCGTGCGTTGCGAGCAAAGATTCGTGACTGATCGACTGACCGGGGCAAATAGTAATATTAAGTCAACTTTGCTTACACTTTTCTTTAGAAGTAGATGTTTAGAAAGACATTCACCACCATATCTAGACAATTCAGCAAAGCTACAATGACCAAATTACCACACGACACTACCACCCAATCGCCAATTATCTTTGCTCCCGAGACTTACCAGTATACTAAGGGACACTTGAATGAATCGGAGATCGAAAGTGACCCATTGACCCAGTTCCACAAATGGTTTAAGCAAGCCCAGGGTGAATTACCAAAGGACTCCGACATTATTCCTGAATCGACCACTTTCTCTACTGCAAGATTGCCTTCGGGAAGAGTTTCGTCCAGAGTAGTTTTGCTTAAGGAGCTTGACAATCTCGGCTTCATAGTGTATACCAACTTGGACAAGTCCAAGAAGTTTGCTGATTTTGAAACAAACAAGTATGCCTCGTTGACCTTCTTTTGGCCACACATTCAGAGACAAGTTAGAGTTGAAGGGCTCATGGAAGAAGTTACAAGAGAAACTTCGGAAAGATACTTCAAGACTAGACCCAGAGGCTCGAAGATTGGTGCATGGGCCTCCCCTCAGTCCCAGATCATTGATTCGAGAGACCAATTAAACGAATTGAACCAGAAATACGATGCCAAGTTTGCTGATTATAAAGATGAAGATATTCCATGTCCTGAAAGATGGGGTGGAATCAGAATAGTGCCATTGGAAATTGAGTTCTGGCAGGGCGGTGTCAGTAGACTACACGATAGACTTACATATAGAAGGGATGAGATTGACCAATCCGAATGGAAGGTGGTCCGTCTTGCCCCATGAGTCAGTAGATTAATGCAAGGGCTTTGGATTAGTAGTATATATACAGGGAATCTCTCTACTTCTTGTTGACCTTTTGATTAGGGTTGAACATCAATGGTTCTTCTCTCTTTGGAATCCATTCCTTCTCTTTAAGCTTTCTTTCCTTTTCAGTTAAAAACTTGCCAGGGTAGATCAAACGGTCGTCAACTTCGTTCAAATTAGTTTGTGGGTTTTCGACATCCTTTATCAAGCCGTTCTCCCTCTTCAAACTCTTCAAGAAAGTCTTAATTTCTGCGAAACAGTGCATACACATGAAGTGGGATCTCTTGAAATGTCCGCAGGCCGGACATCTAACCAAGTTATCTAATTGATGTATTTTCTTGTCACCAGGAGCATATAACTTTACCCTGTGTCTTCTCTTGGACATCTTTTTCTTGGGAGCAGCTTTCAAGATGGTCCCGTTGTCTATCATGAAAGGAGGCTGACCACCGTTGTTTTCAATCTGTTCCTTCAATTCTTTCAATCTTTCATCTTGCTTTGGTGATATGTTGTTGGTGAGTCTTATGGTGACGGATGGTAGACGTGGTAAAAATCCCCACAAATCGGGCACTAATGCACCTGCAAGTCTAAGGGACATGGACATATTGGGCGACAAAGGCTGGTTGGATTGGGTTGGTAGCTTCAATCGAAATTTTTCATTTTGATGGAAATCATGTGATATTGTGCTTGGCACGACATTATTTTGATTCGTGTACTGCGCGTCTTAAATTTCAGCTAGAAACAAGCCTGAAGAATGAAAGTCATTCCTGTAGATATCTAATTATCATTTACGTAGATAAAACCAATGAGAGGTGACAGTTGGAATGGATGTTGAAATTTTTGCCATTTTTCTGTTTACTTTCTTCTTTTGAGTATACCAAAAGTAGGTCGATGTTATATGACACAAAACGAGAAAAAGTTCACAAAAACAATTCACGAAAGTAAACAGCGTTTAACCGATTAACCATCAGCTTTCAAAACAACAACATCAAACATGTCCATCTCTATTGAAGATACCAATCAACCATTAAAGTATGTTGGTTTTGACACCATCACCACACAGATCGAAAACAGATTGTTGAAGAAGGGATTCCAGTTCAACATCATGTTAGTCGGTAGATCAGGTTTGGGCAAGAGTACTTTGGTGAATACTTTGTTTTCTTCCAAGTTGTCCACTTCCACAGGCCGTCAACAAGCGTCAGAACCAATTGAAAAGACTACCGAAATCAAGGTTTCCTCGCATACTTTGGTTGAAAACAATGTCAAATTGAACATCAATGTTATTGACACGCCAGGCTTTGGTGACCAGATCAACAACGAAAAGTGTTGGGAACCTTTGGTCAAATACATTAAAGAACAACATTCCCAGTACTTAAGAAAGGAATTAACTGCTCAAAGAGAAAGACATATCCCAGACACTAGGGTTCACTGTGTGTTATACTTTCTTCAACCAAACGGTAAGAAGTTGAAGCAGTTGGATATTCAAGCTGTGAAAAAGTTGTCTGAAACTGCCAACGTTGTTCCTATAATTGCAAAGTCCGACTCTCTCACTATTGACGAAAGAAGCGAATTCAAGCGCATTTTACAAAATGAATTTGTCAAGCACAACTTTAACATTTACCCATACGACAGCGAAGACTTGTATGACGATGAAAGACAATTAAACGAAGACATCAAGTCATTGATACCCTTTGCTGTTGTTGGTTCCGAACACGAGATTCAAATCAATGGCGAAACTGTTAGAGGTCGTAAGACTAAATGGGGTGCCATTAACGTTGAAGACGTGAGTCAGTGTGAATTTGTGTTTTTGAGAGACTTCTTGACCAGAACTCACTTGCAGGACTTGATTGAGACCACTTCTCTTGTCCACTACGAAACGTTTAGATCGAAGCAGTTGATTGCCTTGAAGGAAAATGCTTCGAACCCCAACCGTCAGTCAGTTCCTGTGCAACAACTGTCGCAATCGGCCCACCAAGAGCTCAACAAGCAGGGCTCTGCTCCTAACATCTTCCAACAACGCGCGTGAACTATGACTAAATAGAATAAATAAATGAATTGTTTCTTGATGACTCGCTGATGAGGATGACGCGCACGCGTCATTAAAATCAAATATGTAATCAAAACTTTCCACATCGCTAATTATTAACCAGTTACAATGGGTGTTAAAGGTAAGGTGGTTTTGATACTCTAGTGCATCTACAGCGTACTAACAAGCAGGTCTTAACAAAGTTATCAGGGAATACTCGCCAAGTGCGTTCAAGGAATTTCAATTGAAGAATCTCTTTGGACGCAAGGTCGCCATCGATGCTTCGATGTGTCTCTATCAGTTTCTTATTGCAGTCAGACAATCTGATGGACAACAGTTGACCACAGAGAATGGTGAAACCACGTCTCACTTGCTGGGTTTGTTCTATCGTACCATCAGAATGGTGGAGAACAACATCAAACCAGTCTATGTGTTTGATGGGAAGCCACCAGTCATGAAGGGAGGCGAGTTGGAAAAGAGATTGGCCAGACGTGACGAGGCTCAGAAACAGATTGATTCTATTAAGGAGACAGGAACTGTCGAAGAGATGATGAAGTACGAGAAGCGGTTGGTGCGAGTATCGAGAGAGCAAAACGAAGAGGCCCGTAAATTGTTGGAGCTCATGGGCATTCCCTATGTCCTTGCACCATGTGAAGCAGAAGCTCAGTGTGCTGAATTGGCCCGTGGTGGTAAAGTGTTTGCTGCTGCTTCTGAAGATATGGATACACTTTGCTACGAGCCTCCATTTCTCTTGAGACATTTAACATTTGCCGAGGCAAGAAAGATGCCTATCGATCAGATCTCGTACAAGGAGGCCATGGAGGGATTGGACTTGACAAGGGCACAGTTTATTGATTTGTGTATTTTACTTGGATGTGATTACTGTGAAACCATCAAAGGTGTGGGTGCTGTTTCTGCAATGAAGTTGATTCGTGAACATGGCTCTATCGAAAAGATTATTGAACATATTGAAAGCAGCGATAGCAAGTACAAAATACCTGAAAACTGGCCATATCAGGGTGCTCGTGAGTTATTCATGAACCCTGAAGTGACAAAAGCCGAGGAAGTCACCCTCAAGTGGACTGAGCCCAACATTGAAGGGTTGATAGACTACATGGTGAAGGAAAAGGGATTCAGTGAAGATAGAATTAGAAGCGGGGCAGAAAAGTTGAAGAAAGGGTTGAAATCTGGCATTCAAGGACGGTTGGATGGCTTTTTCACCGTGGTGCCTAAAGCTAACGATAAAAAGAGAAAGATTGAAGTCAAGGGTGCTGCCAAATCCACCAAAAAGACAAAGAGAAAATAGATTTAAAGGATGTATATCGTGTATTATAATATAAGCATAGCGTTGTGCCTAATCCTTAGACTTTGGTTTCTTCTTTTCAGCTTCAGCTTCCTTTTCAGCCTCGATTTCTTGGACGTACTTGTTGATTTCGTCCACTGTCAACTGTTGGATTCTGTTGCCGGAACTCAAGACCGAAACCTCGATGTTCTTGGCACCGGTTTGCACAACCTCCAACAAGGACTTTATCGTCAACTTGACGGTCTGTTCGTCTAACAAGTTTTCTTCGTAATGCTTTTCTAAAAATTCCTTAACCGTTTTGGACGATCTACCAATGGCGTGTGCCTTCCAGGCATTGTAGACACCAGAAGGTTCGGTCTGGTATAACTTGGGCACGGTGTCGTTATTGTCAAAGCCGGCAATTATAGTAGCAATACCAAATGGTCTCACACCACCGGACTGAGTATACTTTTGTTGGACTCCAGCAACGTACTTGGTCAAATATTCAATTGACACGGCGTCTTCCAAGGTCAATCTGTGGGACTGTGCCTCAATTCTGGCCTTGTCGACCAAAATACGAGCATCAGCATTCAAACCAGCAAATGCTAACAACACATGGTTGTCGATTTTACATATTTTCGAAGGCGTAATCCGGGGGTCTTGCAACTTCAACGTTGTTCTCTTTTCACAGCCCAATACCACAACGTCTTTTCCCTTCACACCAACTGCACACGTTCCTCTTTTGACAGCCTCGGAGGCGTATTCAACTTGGAAAACATGTCCGTCAGGTCTGTGTTGTTAGTACTTTGTTTTTGTCGTGCATCGGTGGCGACTCGCCTTCAAGGTGCCACCATCGGCAAACACAAGAAACACTTACGAAAAAATGGATAATGCACTATCGTAGCCACTCATGGTTCAGGAACTGCTGTTGTTATTGTGTTGATTTGGATGGTGCAGAAAGAATTGGTTCTGCAAGGGAAGTTGGTGGAGAGTTGTTGAATCGGTCGGTTGGTGTGAGAATTGGAAAAAGTGCGACATTGTCTCATCGCCCTATTACCACCACTACTTATGGCTAAGGAAAAGAAGGGCCCAGCAGCACCAAAGTCCATACCTCACAAGGATCATTATGCTCGAATTACTTACCTCTACCAGGCGTCGACAAAGCTCACGACGTCAAAGTACCGCACGCTCGCGCGGGCCTACGCTAGAAACGTCGATCTCGTGGCGAAGAAGGCAGTGTTGAAGCTCACGCCGGAGCTTAAGCGGACCATGTGCAAGAAGTGTAACTGTATGCTTATTCCAGGACTCTCCATGTCCATTCTGGTTGAAAACAGCGCCAAATCTCGCAATCCTTCCAACGATGTGCTTGTACACAAATGCTTGCATTGTGGTGAAGCAAAACGGTTCCCTGTCGGAAAGAATAGGGACTATGTTGTGTTTAGTGAACGTCCTAATGTCAAGATTGTTGCTAAATAACTATACTTTGCTAATCCTTTGGTCCAATCATCTTCTCAGGTCTGACCCATTCGTCAAACTCTTCTTCAGTCAACATGTTCAACTCCAAACATGACTGCTTCAAGGTCAAGCCCTTCTTGTGGGCGTTCTTGGCAACCTTGGAAGCGTTGTCGTAACCAATCTTTGGGTTCAACGCAGTCACCAACATCAAAGATTCGTGCAAGACCTTGGCAATCTTTTCTCTGTTGGCAACGATTCCTTCAACACAGTTGATTCTGAAAGACTTGGATGCGTCTCCCAACAATCTAATAGAACTCAATAAGTTGTAGGCAATGACAGGCTTAAACACATTCAATTCGAACTGACCAGAGGCACCTGAAAACGTAATGGTGGTGTGGTTACCCATGACCTGGGCACACACCATGGTCATGGCTTCACACTGGGTAGGGTTAACTTTACCAGGCATGATGGACGAACCTGGTTCGTTTTCAGGCAATGATAACTCACCGTAGCCACATCTAGGACCAGAACCCAAGTATCTGATATCGTTGGCGATCTTGAACAACGAGACAGCCAATGTGTTCAAGGCACCGGAAGCTTCAACAAAGGCATCGTGGGCTGCCAAGGCTTCAAACTTGTTTGGGGCAGTTTCGAAGGAAAGTCCTGTCAACTTGGACACTTGTTCAGCAATTTTGACGTCAAATCCCTTTCTGGTATTAAGACCAGTACCAACAGCAGTACCACCCTGGGCCAAAAGTGCCAATCTTGGAAGCACTTGTTCGATTCTGGCAATGCCAAACGTCAATTGTTGGACGTAACCGGAAAATTCCTGGCCCAAAGTCAATGGGGTGGCATCCTGCAAGTGAGTTCTACCGATTTTTATGATGTCGCTGAATTCCTGTTGCTTCTTTTCAAATGCATCGCGCAAGTCTCTCAACTTGGGCAACAAGGCGTTGCTGATTTCAGTGACAGCAGCAATGTGCATCACCGTAGGGAAGGTGTCATTGGAAGACTGGGACATGTTACAGTGGTCATTTGGATGCACTGGTTTCTTGGAGCCCATTTCCCCACCCAAGATCTCAATAGCACGGTTGGAAATGACTTCGTTGGCGTTCATGTTGGACTGAGTACCGGAACCGGTTTGGTACACCACCAATGGGAAGTGCTGGGTCAATTTACCTTCAGCGACTTCAGTGGCAGCTTGCTGGATGGCAGCAGACAACTTTGGGTCCAAAGCACCCAAATCTTCGTTGACAATGGCAGCAGCTTTCTTCAAGATACCAAATGCCTTAACGATGGGCTCAGGCATCTTGATGTCACCGATATCAAAATTGCCCAACGATCTTTGGGATTGGGCTCCCCAGTATTTGTCGTTAGCGACCAAGATTTCGCCAAAGGCATCAGTTTCGACTCTGGACATTATAGTAGACGGTGTAGATGGATAAACCCGGCGCTGGTGTGATCCTTTTATGTCAAAATCGTGCAGAAAAAGTGGGCCGGAAAATTACGGGCGTAGCGAATTTCTCCGAAGTAACCCGGGAAGGTGGTCTCTTCTACGAGGTGGAGAAGGGGTTTTGCAGACAATTCATGGACCAACAACAGGATGGGCACATAAACAGGCTGCCATTTATACTTTACTAGACTTGTGTACATTGTTTTTGAATTGTAAAACTACCAACCATTTTTTAATACCGGAAAAACTATCTACCATGCTCCACATTCACAAGAACTTGGAAGTTTCGTTCCTCTTGGCTACTCTACTGGCAGGTCTGGCCCTGGCACCTATCCAATTGTAACGGAATCCAATTTCGTGGGCCAAGATCTCGCCAAAGCCCAACATCATACCGTTGATAAAGGGCAACACCAAGTTGATGGCGCTTCTCCGCACTATGTCCCAGATATTCAAGGTCAACAAGACGGTGTTTTCTTGTATGTCTTCCTGCCTGCTATGCTTGATCAACTCCTCTGTCTTGATGACATCTGACTCGTAGATGATGGACGATGGCGACTCGGTGACTTCCAATGGTTCTTCCATCAAGGTGCTTATTTCATCGGTGTATGTGCCTTCCGCAAGGTTTTCCTGTAATATGGAATCCAACTGGTGTGGTTGAGCTTGTGTTATAGCGGACATTGTTGAGTGGGTAATGAAGAATAGATGTAGCTGTGTGATTGGGGTGATTGAAATTATGTAGCAAGTGGCTGGTGCTCTATCTGCAGTACGCGACTTCTAAAAATTTAGTTGCGGATTTAGACTGTATGGCTTTGATTCTATAATACACATCTACTTTTTGACACCAACAGACTTACCTTTCTTTAATCTCTTTTCGGTCAAGGCAGCAATGATGGCGGCACCAACACCAGAACCATCTTCAGCAGGAACAATAACCACTGGGTCTTCCTTGGACTCCCATTCAAAGATATCTCTCAAACCCTTGGCAGCTCTTTCCTTGAACTGTGGGTACTTGTTGTAGACAGAACCGTCAGCAGCACAGTGGGCAGACTTGTAGCCTCTCTTCTTACAGATGGCAGCAATACCACAGATGGACAATCTGGCAGATCTTTCACCAATCAACTCAGCCAAACGACGGATAATCTTTCTTTCTGGCGAGGTGGTTTTGATGTTCAATTCTGTTTCAAACAATTCTTGCACGTCAGACAAGTTTTCAAATGGATCTTCTTCGATTCTGGCTGGGAAAGAGGTGTCCAAAATGAACTCTTGCTTCAACTTGGTCAAGTCTTGGTTCTTGAACACGAACCCTCTCGAGTTCAAGTCCAACAACACCAATCTCAAGACTTCACCCAAGTAGTAACCAGAAATCATCTTTTCAAAAGCTTGTTGGCCTGGTCTTGGCGATTCTTCGTCAATTTGGATATCGTACTTGGTTCTTGGCAAAACGAGGTGTTCGTTGTCAAAAGCACCGTATTCACAGTTGATGGCCATTGGCGATTCTGGATCAACGTCGGCAGCAAGCTTGCCTTCCAACTTAGGAATGTTCTTGGCGACTTCGTAGTAGGCACCGTTACAACCAGTACCGTAAATCAACCCCATCTTGGCTTCGGAGTCAGTGTACATGGAAGCAACCAAAGTACCGGTGGTGTCGTTAATCAAGGCAACAACCTTGATTGGAACACCAAACTTTTCAATGGACTTTTGCAACATTGGAACAACATCCTGGCCTTCAACACCATCGATATCGAAACCCTTGGTCCATCTTTGCAAGATACCTTCGTTGATGGAGTTTTGGGATGCTGGGAACGAGAAAGTAAAACCCAAAGGCAATGGTGCAGAAACACCTTCGGGGAACTCCTCGTCAACAAACTTCTTCAAGCATTCAGCAATAAAGTCCCATAATTCTTCGGACTTGGCAGTTCTCATGTAGCTAGGCAAAGCGAACTTGGACTGGGTGGTGTCAAAGTCTCTGTTACCACCCAACTTGACCAAGACGACTCTCAAGTTGGTTCCACCCAAGTCGATGGCCAAGTAGTCACCGGTTTCCTTACCAGTAGGAAAGTCCAAGACCCAACCAGGGATCATAGGAATGTTACCACCTTGCTTGGACAAACCTTTGTCCAACTCCGTGATGAAGTGTTCGGTGATTTTCTTCAAGGTTTCGGGAGTGACGGTCAAGAGCTTCTCGAGCTCCTTCAACTCGGTGATCAAGGCTTCGGGCACATCAGTGAACGAACCTTTTCTGTGTTGTGGGGGTTTAGGACCTAAGCGAACCATTATATATTGATGATTTAAAGTATGAGGGTATTTCTTTACTCGGGCGCAATACACGGTATTTAAATATTCTGCGTCGATGAAAAATCTTGGGGACGCAAAAATGATCTGTCGGGGAAAAAAAGGTCGTGCCGGACGCGTTGAATTTCGGACTTGGGCCCGCCAAAGATACGGAGCAAAACCGTGCAGTAATTCCGAGCATAGCGTGTTCAGGTAGCGTGATAGCACGCTACTTTCAAAACTATACCGGTTTCTCCGTCACGCACCCCCACCACCAAGCCAAGTTTGCTACATATCGGGATCTGCAAACAACGTCATTTACGGCCGACTTGCGCCCAAAAAAAAATTGCCAGATAAATCTGGACAGTTTTTCCGAAGCAAACACAAAACCGAAATTTTTCCGCAGCATCATCGGGTGATTAGGTCCCGTTTCTGGAGTAACGGCTGATTTGTTCCGGAGATCGTCTGGAGGTGCATTATTATTTCGTGGGGATTAGCAATGGGGCTGGGGCTCGTGGTGTGGAGCTTGTGGAGTGTGTGGAGCTTAACGTGGGAGACACAAACATTCACCAGATCTCCCTTGTTGTCTCATCAAACCGTTTCATCGACTCTCCAACCACTTGAAGGTCTTTTCTAATTTCTTCTATGTAGTTCTTCACCTCGTCAAAGCCTTGTTTCTTGTACAAAATGTCCTCGGGATTCTTTGTACCGTCAGTGTCGAAAAACGTATTAAACTTTTCCTGTTGCAGTTTGGCATCAGAAGCTTCTGGTCCAGTCACGTCGTCAGGGTGGCTACTGAGAGTCGTTAACGGCGATAACTGTTTGCTGTGCGGTCTTTGGCTCCATGCAGTGTTGGTGAAGTGCTGGATGGCGACTGTTTCAAGCAACTTGTTTTGCAGTTCTTTCAACAGGGCCAACTCGCTGTTGAACTTGTCATTGAAGAAGGACCCCTTGATCTTGGCCTCGGATGACATATCTTTGACGTCATCCAATACGTCAATCTGCGTCCAGAGCTTGTCCAGATTCGTCACACTGGGCTTTGCAGTCTGGGTTTTGTCAATAGACCGCAAACTCTGCTCTTCATTGACGTCGGTGTTTGTTGTTGTTCGCGATAACCGGAGAATCCCTGTTGATGACCGCGTCCGGTGATACGGGACGAAATGCGGCGGAATCCCCGAGTTTAAAGACGATATCGACGCATTCCGTGAGTTTCGTGGCGGCACAGCCAATTTTCCCGAGCTGTTCGACGCTGTAGGGTGTAGATTCATCGCTGGTATTGTAGTACCGCTACTGCTGAGACTTACATTTGGGCTCCGTTCCTGTATGTTGACATTGATGAAAAATGTCAATCTGCAGTCCTTTACAATTCACAGACTACTACCCCAATGGATGTGCTGCCTCGTCGGAAAAACTCGCCTCTGCAGTCAGTTTCACCGCCATGGAAGCGACTGCTGACTCCCGTGCGTGCATTACCACCGTGGAAGAAACTTCTCTACCTCAAACAGCCATATCCAGACAACTACACCGACCGGTCGTTTCTCTCGCAGCTCAAACGCAACACCACAGTTGCCCAATACTCCTTTAGCAAACTCCTCGAAGACTTTTCGTTAATTGTATTCCACATCACATGTCTCATGCTTGTGATATTGGTCTTTACCGGAATATACATGGACCACTGGAACTACGTTATACCGACCGTTGCTGGCACGACGCTCTCGGTAGTGGGCTACGTTATATCGAACTTATTGACGAAAAAGACGCGTGGTGAGGTCAAACGCACCTACAAACGGGTCTCTACGAGGGAAACTTCCAATCTCAAGTCATTTGTCGTCATCATATTCATCTTGTTGATGCTTTCGCCCGTTCTCAAGTCCCTAACCAAGTCAACATCGTCCGATTCGATCTGGGCCCTATCATTCGTGCTATGCTTTTCCAATACACTACTCCACGACTATGCCATGAATGTTAATTTGGACTACAACTTACGCTACAAGCCCATTGTATCCACCAACCTATCGATGTCCAATGCTATTGTATTGGCTTCTCGTTTGTCTTCAACCTCCCAAGTGTTTTTCTTTGTGTTGTTTTCAATCCAGGCCAACATTTTGCTTCCCTTGTTTGACGTGACGGTACGACGTCACGGCATGATGAACGCTCACCGTGCGCTATTTTTCATTCTTTTCCAAACCGTCAACTGCTTGGTCTACTTCTTGTTGGGGCTCAAGGTATTGTTTTTCTGGCTCACTTTTGCATTTTCCATTTGCGTTCTTCTACCAACGTACTTTCTCTTTCTTCAAAGGTACAAGAACGAGCTCCAGGGCCCATGGGACATTGCTATACCTGTTCTTAACGGGCCTGTTGCGTCGTAGCTTTTTTTGCATCAATAAATGTCGTGTAATGTCGCACTTTTGTTTCCCACGGAAAATTTGAACTGAATAAATACAAACGTTATACACCAACGGTATCGTGTCCAAATAACTGTCCAAATAGTAACACTTAATCGTGAAACTGTAAGTGACAGCCGTTTTATTTTTATATATTACTGAAAATAGGATGGCGGGAATCGACGAAAACAGCCAGGGACAACAAGATGCTGGGGCGCAACAAGCTGGCTCGGCCCTCCAGCAGCAGGTGCGATCCAACCAAGGTGCAGCCAGACCTGCTCAGACCAGAAGTCAGCAGCCGCAATTCTCGCAGGCCGACTTGAATCGGATTGTTTTGGAATATCTCAACAAGAAAGGGTACCACAAGACCGAGTCGATGTTGCGGTTGGAAAGCACCAATACGCCCACGCCTCCTGTGCAGCCAGTGACGCCAGCCAACACCAAGTTGAGTGGGCCTGGCGAGATAAGTTCTTCTTCCGGGTCTCTAGCTAAGAGAGAGAAGGATTTGAAGGATAAAGTGTCCAAGAATGAACGAGAAATTCGGGATTTGAAAGATAAGCAGCTTCGTGTTGAACGTGAATTGAGAGACACGAGAGACAGAGAGATCAGGTTGGCCAAGGAGAAGGAACTACGCGAGTTGCGAGATTTGGAAGACAAGAAGAAGCGTGAAAACGACCCGGACGTGTACTATACTGCATACTCAATGTTGAGACGGTGGGTGGATACATCGCTTGATTTGTATAAGCCCGAGTTGACGAGGCTCTTGTACCCAATTTTCATCCACTGTTTTTTAGAATTGATTTCCAAAAACTTCATTACTCAATCCAAGATCTTCTACGATAAGTTCAAGAGTGACCATACCATCTTGCACGGAGTTGAAATTAGCAAATTGGCCGGGATATCGTTGCCTGACCACTTGAAGGAAAACGAGTTGGCCTTGGCTTACAGAAACAACAAGTACAAGATTATTGTTTCCAAGACATCGATAAATTTGTTGTTGTATTTCCTCCATGAGAACGAAGCCGTTGGAGGAGCGATATTGATTCGTATTATCAACCAGTACTTGAATCCGATTATTGCCACCACCAAACCAGATAAGATTGACCAAGAAGGAGAGGCCAACCCTGAAGAGGGTATTCCTGAATACGTGGCCAAGACCAATGAGGTTGAAAAGTTCAATGAGCAGGCCGTCAAGCTTGGCAAAATGCCAATTGACCCTGATGCTCAGAAGGAAATCGAGGCTGAATTAAAAGTCAAGGACGAAAAGACACCGCCAGTCAATGGAAAGACGTTGGTGGAAGAGTTTCAGGAAATCTCAACACCCGATAAGGATTCTCCACTGAGAGAAGTGTTGCCTTTGCCGATGATGGATGCTACCGATATCAAGCGGGCCATCTTGGCGGTGGAGGACTCGCGGTCCAAGATCAGATTGGATACCATACAAACGAGTGCGCCTTCTGTTTGCATGTACACGTTCCACAACACCAATAACGACATGACATGCATTGAGTTCAACGAGGACTCCAACTTGGTTGCAGCCGGGTTCCAGGACAGCTACATCAAGTTGTGGAGCTTGGACGGCAAGCCATTGAAGTCCATTTTCAAGCGAGACCCGCAAAACGGCAGCAATACGAGAAAGTTGATTGGCCACAGTGGGCCCGTGTATGGGATCTCGTTTTCGCCGGACAACAAGTACTTGATTTCGACGTCGGAAGACAAAACAGTGCGGTTATGGTCTTTGGACACCTTCACGGCGTTGGTTTCGTACAAGGGCCACAACCAGCCCATCTGGGACGTCAAGTTTTCGCCGTTGGGCCACTACTTTGCCACGGCATCGCACGACCAAACGGCCCGGTTGTGGGCTACAGACCATATCTATCCACTACGGATCTTTGCAGGGCACATCAACGACGTGGACTGTGTGGAGTTCCACCCCAACTCCAACTACGTGTTTACCGGATCGTCAGATAAGACGTGTCGGATGTGGGACGTGCACACGGGCAACTGTGTGCGGATCTTCATGGGCCACACCGGTGCGGTCAACTGTATGGCTGTGTCGCCCGATGGCCGGTGGTTGGCGAGTGCTGGTGAAGACAGTGTGGTGAACATCTGGGATGTTGGCACCGGCCGGCGCCTCAAGACAATGAAGGGCCACGGGCGGTCTTCGATCTACTCGTTGGCGTTTTCGCGCGATGGCGGCGTGTTGGTGAGCGGTGGTGCCGACAACACGGTCCGTGTGTGGGACGTGAAGCGACACACCAACGAAGCAGGCCCAGAGCCCGAGGCTTTTGCGGGTGCAGACGACGGCACCAACGGCCAGGTTGGCGGCGGCGCAACGGCTGACGCGCAGCGGGCGAAAAGCGAAAAGCCCAAGAAAGAAATAATCGCAACCAGCGACCACATGACGGCGTACTTTACGAAGAAAACACCTGTGTACAAGGTGCACTTTACCAGGCGGAACCTCTGTCTCGGGGGCGGGGCGTTTATGGGTTAAGGCGTGGGTAGCTTTATATTTTTAGAAGGTGCTAAAAATAGGCGTGGCTCTGCTCAGTTGGGTGGTTCTGGTCTCCGTATCGGCGCAAGGTGAAGGTGAAGGGGTCTAGGGATCCGAACTCGGGGGTGCTTGTAGTGTTTTGATTTGTTTCCATTGTACGTGTAATATACAGATGACTCAGTGTGCCCCAGTTTTGGGACCATGTTTGACGTGCGGTTGACAGCATAATACGAGCAGATGTGCGTTTTTTTAGCAGCACACACACGATCCAGGCACGCGGTACGCACGGTGCGCACGGTGGAATTGTGTGAAACCCGCGTTCTTTGCCGTCATCCGTCTGCTATTAATAACTGTCTGTCCCGATTGGGTTTGACGTGGGGCTTTTTTTTCACTGTGCAGCCAGTAATAGAGTTGCAACTGTGGCCAAAGTATTTGCGCAATTAAACGATACCTCCCACCACCGTGTCCAGAGACCATGAGCGGTGGGGTACACTCAATTGTCACAGTATTGTTGCAGCAACATGTCGCGGCACCAGGCTTTTGCCACAATGGAATTCCATAGCAATATCAATCTCGTCAGCCAGACCTTACCAGTAGAATCGTTGCCATATTTAGCTAGTTTCTAATTATAACACGGGCTGAATTAGGTTTCCATAGCTTGCGCCATTTGCTAGCATATAAAAGGCTGTCTATCTTCCCTCTTTATCAGTTAGAACCTACCTATCAAACTCTCCTTTAACAATGCAATTCACCTCCTCCATCACCTTGTTGTTCGTTGCTGCTGCTGCTGTCTCTGCTGCTAGCTCTTCTGCTTCTGCTTCCAGCTCCGCTTCCCACGCTGCCTCTTCGGCCTCCTCTGCTTCCGCTAAGGCTTCTTCTGCTGCTTCCTCCGCTGCTTCCTCTTCCAAGGCTGCTTCTTCTTCTGCTGCCTCCAAGTCTAAGGGTGCTGCTAACATTGTTGCTGTTGGTTCTGGTTCCTTTGCTGCTTTGGCTGGTGTTTTGTTGTTGTAAACGTCGCACGTGTTTCTGACTTCATATCTGTTGTATAACTGATACATTATTAACTTTGCGTAAATGAGAATTATCGAATTTGCACCATTTTTGTAGAATTAAAACCACGCTCAGTTCTTCCACTGCAGCTATTCTTCGTCTCCAATGCTTCCAGCAATCAATTGTGTAAAAATAGCAAACTCGATTATTGCTGCCAGCAAGGGTTCGAAATTACACTTTAAATTATAGCCAAAAATCTTTATACAATAAACATTTCAGTTCATTTAATTACATTGATAGAATTGAAGCAAATAAAGTCAAGGCTTGTTTGGAACGTGTTCGTTTAAATAATACAGTACATTTTCACCAATGTCTCAAATTATGTGAACCTGATAATACGCAACAAATTTATTCCATTCATTTATTCAAATTTTATCTACTAATAAGCATACAGATATTACTGAACCCAATCTTATTTTTACCGCTTTAGATCTTTGTATGTCGTGACTCCAGCTTCCATAAACAAAATCTCCTTAAACAAACGAATTCGCAAAGAATGGCGATATTGTTGCGGGGCATATATTTTGTACCAATTGGGGTGACACCATTCATGCAGAACACACTTCCACAAATTGAGAAATAACAGGTTCAACGTGCTCAATGTCAGTTGGCTATTGTGGCCGGCATTTCAGTGGGCCAACTTGTATTTCGTGCCCAGCATCTCCAAATTGTGGCTGCAAACTCGGGGCAGCATGGTGGAACGGGGGCTGACTTTTCTCCACAAATATTCTGCCACATGCCCTTAGCAAGTTACGACGCGTACACGCGTGGAAGATCCCTGTCGTGTAGAAGGATCTACCCCCTAAAACAAGTCGCCTTTTCCCCACAGTCTCCTTTGCCCCACACCACCTGATGTTTTTTCTTGATGTTCCCCCTCTCGCCGCACGCGTCAGGTGCAAAGTGGCCCCCCATTTCTTCCCAATTAGTCCGACTAGTGAAGCGAAAATTTCACCACACTGCTCAATTGGGAAATTCTTATTTTGTGCCACTGCCTAATTAGGCCGCACACATTGCCGCAACCGGTTGCTAGAGTCACCTCTTCCCACCATATAAAAAGTCGGCAAATTCCTGCTGCCTCTAGGTTTCCCGCTTTTTGTATTCTTCACCCAAGTTTATACACTAATACTACATAATGAAATTCACTACTGCTGCCGCTGCTTCTGCCTTTGTCCTTGGTGCTGCCCACGCTGCTGACCAACAAGATGTCCAATTCTTGGAAGCCTTTGTATCCGACTTCTCGGCCAACAGAAACGAATACATTCTTTACGTTGCCACCGCCAGCAATGTCCCAGCAATTGTCACCCAACTTGCTCTCCAAGTTGCCACCTACACTGACAACTCCTACACTACCTTGTTGGACAACCCAGACTTGCCAATTAGCTCTTTGGAAAACTACGCTACCAACTTGCCATGGTACTCCAGACTTGCTGCTGACGCTGCTGCTGCTCCTTCCGGCTCTGCTTCCGGCTCTGCTTCCGGCTCTGGCTCTGCTTCCGCTTCTGCCACCGCCTCCTCCGGCTCCGCTTCTGCTTCTGAATCGGCCTCTGGTTCCGCTGCTTCCTCTTCGTCCTCCAGAGCTTCCTCCTCCGCTTCTTCTGCCGCTTCTTCCGCTTCCTCCGCTGCCTCCGAAGCTCAATCCTCCATCACCTCCGCCATCTCGTCCGCCAGCTCTTCTGCTTCTAGATCTTCTTCCTCGGCTGCTTCCTCCGCTTCCTCCGCTGCTTCCTCCGCTTCCTCAGCTGCTTCTTCCTCCTCCTCCAAGGCAGGTGCTGAAACCTACTTGGCCCCAGCCGGTGCTCTCTTGGGTGCTTTGGCTGTTGCCATCTTGTAAGCAGACGTAAGTTTTACCTTTTTACATTGACTATAACAAGTTTTAATACACATTAAAAGTACATGTTTTTAATTTTATTGTAGCGAATGCAAAAAATTCGTTCCGGCGAAAGACTTTTTTTTCCGCGTAGGGTCAGTTTACCCCACAATACTTTATTTCTTCAAAGGGAGTTATTCAGAGTTTGGGTCTTGGCACTTAAAGTAGCAGAGCAATCTTCCCAATTGGGCATTTGAACATCAAACTGCTTAATTAACTACATTTTTCGCTAATTTGTCGTCAAATATTCGTCAATTCACCTGGAATTGCGATGCCCTTTTCGGACATCGTCATTTTACCGAACTTTTTTGAGGCTCATCACGCTACGCAATATTTTTTGGTTCGGAATTGGAGATCGGAAATATGATGTGACGTTCCACACAACCATTTTATCTTTGTAAAATATACTGCTTTAGACCCATATTACCATACCAAGCGCATTGAAGGGCCAACTATTATTAATGTGAGGTTCATAAGAGCTTTCACTAAGTAAAAAAACAATCGCTTTGTAAATTCTTTTTTTTTTTGAAAATTTACCATATTTTCCAATTCTTCAAAAAACTTTTGCAATCTAAATCAGGAATCAAGGCGAGTGGCGTCATTTATTTCCGGGCTACCGGTGCAGTGATAAACAAAACTAAAAACTGTAAGTTCCACAAAAAGTTATCCCAACAATCCATGGGAATGTTGTTTTCAGTTCTCTGGTAGTCATCATTGTGCTTGTATAATTCATTGAAAAGATGAATGACATTGCTGATAAGCTGCACCAAGTTATTATTTAGCATATGGAGTCCGCGTTCTAGCAATCGATTCTTCAAGGCCACACTTACTCCAATGTTTTTGGCATATTCAATTGGAAGCTTTTCACACATTGTAGGGTCATAATACAATGGGTATGACGATGCAGCTTCGTCTTTCTCTTTGGCGGCTGGACGCACCGAAATAGCATCCAAAATCACACTGGTGGGACCATTAAAAACCATTTTGTACTTAAAGTTGGTATTGGTAATGTCGCCCAATAAAATCATTAATTG
Source organism: Teunomyces funiuensis (assembly GCA_030558095.1). Lineage (NCBI taxonomy): Eukaryota > Fungi > Ascomycota > Pichiomycetes > Serinales > Debaryomycetaceae > Teunomyces > Teunomyces funiuensis. The sequence goes on from JAJMRW010000002.1 coordinate 306,195, forward strand.
AACAATGTACGACAACCCGGTGTTGATCTGTACAATATTGAACTTATGCTGCTCGGTTTCATCTTCGAAATTTGGAGTTGTGTTGAAATTCTTCAACAGATGCTTGTTATAGTAACAAATGTCTAATAATTCTTTAATACTGGAGGGAAATTGGATCCCTATAACGCAGAATTGAAATGTGTTTTTGATGCTATCAATGACGATTACTTCCTGAATAATATTTGTCTTCAATTGCAATTCACTCACTATAGCCGGATAAACGGACTTTGCGAGTGATTCTTGGATAGGTTCAAGTTGGGCCTCGGCCAATTCTTGCTGTGTGGAGACCACGTCTATTATTTCCTGCAGTTTTTCCGATGTTATCTGCTTTATGCGGTTGATATTCACTTTTAAATTGAGGATCTGCGTTGACAATGATTCATTGATGGATTTTTGTCGTATTAGCAACTTATTTAGCTCGTCATTCTGATACTTTAGCTTGCCTATCAAACTTGCCATATTGAATACACTGTTGGTATTATATAGCAGATCTATCTGTTGGCTGATCTGACGGGACAAGCTATACTTTGTTGATGCAATCTCTTTAATTGAACGGTTAAAATTGTTGATAGATCTTATGCTGTCAAAAGAGTAGGAGAGAATCTTTTTTTGATCTAGTTTCATCAATGGCTTTGATTCCTCAATAAGTTTTTCAGGTGATACTTTCAAGGACTTTGGCAACGTATAGTATCTGCCATTCAAATCCAAAACAATGGAGTTCTTGTGAAAGTATTCCTCATTATCTTCGCATCTGGATCCAAAATAGGTCAATTTACAAAGATTGATGTACGCCGATAACAACAATTGCCAGTCGGAGTCACTTGTGTCCGTTTTAATTGAAGCTCTGAACCAGACTCGTATCACCAATTTGTTCAGATTTGTGCTGGAAACATACGGAAATGTGATTTGGCTAAAGTTAGGATTCATGTTTTCGGACACAACCTCGCTGATATAGAGTAGTTGTTCGCTTTTTCGTTCAACCAGATGAATTGTAATGAATGAATCGACCAATTTTCGACTATTGGCGGCAAGTAGTTTTAGGTATGAGCCTTCTGATACTTCCAAAGCTGGCAAAGATGCTTGTATCAAACTTTGTCTTCGAGAAGTCAAGCCTTGTCGCCTCGTTGGGGAGGTCACTCTAAGTGCGGCATCGTCTGTAGTTATATTGTCGGTGCTGTTTCCCCTCGCCGGTAGATACAAGTTTCGAAGTGATACCAGCTTCAATGTCTTGATCTTTATGTCATTGTAGATCATGTTGTTAGTTCGGGCCGCTGCAATCACACAACATACAGGCTGTTTCATTATGTCAATTTACTTAACTGAATACAGCATATTCAGTACTGTATATAACCATCTGACCAGGAAATTTACAACAGAACACAGCGGTGGCTGACAAGCTAAGTATACATTAGAAGTTTATGGAACGACCTTGCTGCACCTAATTTTATAAAAGTGGCGAAATGGCTGAAAGAGACAGAAGATCAAAATTTGGAAGTCGTATCTCCTCGATCTTCAATAACCATCAACATCATACTTCGGCTAATTCTCGGTCTAGCAGTCCAAATCCAACAGGCCAACCACAGCTTCTTCATGCAAACCGGTTATCCTCGGCTCACCAGCCTAATACCAACTCTGGGTTCCCATCTCCATCCAGGATGAGTCCGAGTCAGGAAAGAGCCACTTTAAACCGAGAAAGCGGACCGTCTTCCACCCCATCGACTGTTATACCTAAAACTCCTACTCAATCAGATCGATCTCACCAGAGTCAATCTTTATATGTTCCGTCTGTGGTTAAAAAGCCGTCAGATAGTTCTATGAGAAGGTCATTAGTGGTAGAGTCAAATTCGAGTCCATACCCCAGTCCTAGCAAGAGCATCAGAGTCACTCCAGAAACACCAAGAACCATCAAGCAGGATACTATATTGTCTCCAGCAATTACGCAACATTCGGAAACTTCTAAAAGTCTTCACAGGAAAGCTCCACCTGATTTAGACGAGAGCCCAGATCTGTCAAGTGATAACTTGTACTTTAATGCACCACCCGCAAAGCATACTAGCGAATTTCCAGAGAATGATCAAATGACTGATATCATAGGGTCTCTCAATGATGAAATCAATAGTTACTTGGGTTTAGGAGACAAAAACGAAAAGGAAGAGAACTTCTTTATGGCGAATAACAACAACAGCAGCGAAAGTAACAAGAGTTTTAGAATGCCTAGATCGCCACCGCTTGTTGGAATAGCTTCTTACAGTTCAGCGTTTACTGAATCCACTCCATCTATCACCACAAAGTCGACACATTCCTCGGAATTAATGCCCATTGCACCCCCATACCCGGTTGAAAATTCAATGACTTCATCCGCTGAATATTCTCCAGTAAGCCCAATGTTTCACGATGTGCATTCAGAAACCTTTGAGACGCCATACAGTCCATACGAAAAAGCACTGGGATCAAGACAAGCATCATTCAGCTCATCATCATCTATAGAAGCCAGCTCTCCCATCCAACCTAGCCCAAATAGTTTTGGACAAACACATAGGAGATCAATTAATTCTACTACAAGCGGTTCTAGTGGAATTTCCAGTCCTAACTTTACCCAATTCAATACTCCGTTGAACATCAGAGCTTCCAACTCATTATCATACCAATCTGGAAGAGGAAGTAAACCCACACATACAATATTAGAATCGTCTGATTCGCTCGCTAATGCCACTTCCAACACTACCTTATCACAAATGGCTTCTTCATCTACAAAGGCTCATCACCGAAAATCAAGCTCTATAAGCTCTTTATGGAGCTCAAATTCTTATAGAAATGTCAACTTGGCAACACTAAAAAAGACCATCGCTCTTAAGCCGGGCGAAGGAGAAAAATCCAATTATGTGACAGCCATACGAAGAAGTGCTGGTACTGCCTACAATGATTCTGGGCCTGGAAAATGGAAGTTACCTACAGGTATCTTACCCGTTGATGTTACATCGCAATACGCAACTTCAAATGGTAGATATATGCGCCTTGCTGGTGGAATTGGCGGTAGGTCCAAGAAGACCAGTGGAGTTGAGTTGAAGCACGGTCATTTACAGCCAAGATTGTTAGCTGCCGAAGTTGACGACGGTGACGCCAATTCGTTTGGCATAACACCAAAGAGTAGCACAACAGTTTCCAGCAAGAATGCTGCTTCCGATACAAAATCCTCCAATTCCAGCATTACTGCTTCGTCGGCAATCAATGTCTCTAGAACAAACTCTTTGGCAAGAACGCGGACACAAGGTTCTACTTTGGGAACGGATTTGCAAAGTGTTGTCACAGAGTCAACAAACAGAACCAGTAGAACGGCTTCTATATCGTCTTCTTCGTCAGAAAGCATATCTGATGTGAGAGGTTATTACCAGCACCCAGGCTACAAATACGAAGATCAGGATAGCAATGAGGACAACAAATTGGACGATGGAGAAGGCAAGTTAGCAGCTGATTTCAACTACAACGATTATGACGACGATGACCGACCAAGACTTGTTCTTGCTAACCCTGATACCGACGAAGACAGCGACTGAAGTAGCAGTGTATAGATTAATGTGTAGTAGATCCACGTGAAAAATAGTGCACAAACCAAAAAACTGTTAACAGTGAGGCCCAGTCGAAAAAAGTCAACACGTCGAGCATACACAACACGTATTGATCAATTGTTAGATAGACGAACATTCGGTATGGGTGATAGTGGGTATACATTGATTTATGACCCCAACACGGCCAGCAAGAGCTCTATCAATGAGTATAAAACCTTGTTGGAGAAGGGCAAAGACGAGGCCAAGGTTGAAGCCATGAAGAAGATCTTGATCACCATCCTTAACGGCGATCCATTGCCAGATTTGTTGATGCACATTATCAGATTTGTGATGCCCTCTAAGAATAAGGAATTGAAGAAGTTGTTGTACTTTTACTGGGAAGTTTGTCCTAAAAAGGATGAAACTGGCAACATGAGACACGAAATGATCCTTGTGTGTAATGCCATTCAACGTGATTTACAACACCCTAACGAGTACATCAGAGGTAACACCTTGAGATACTTGACCAAGTTGAAGGAACCTGAATTGTTGGAAACATTGGTTCCTAACGTTCGCCAATGTCTTGAACATCGTCATGCTTATGTCAGAAAGAATGCTGTCTTTGCTCTCTATTCCATCTATAAGGTTTCCAACCACTTGTGTCCAGATGCTGACGAATTGATCTACAGATTTTTATACGAAGAAGCTGACTCTGTTTGCAAGAGAAATGCTTTCGTTTGTTTGGGTGACCTTAACAGAAATGCTGCCTTGCAATACATCCAGGATAATATTTCACTCATTGAAACTTTGGACCCATTGTTGCAATTGGCTTTCCTTGAATTCATCAAGAAGGACTCTGTTGAAAATCCTTCGTTGAAGGGTCAATACGCCCAATTGGTCACTGAAATCGTGGAATCTTCCTCCAATGTTGTTGTGTACGAAGCCGCAAACTCTTTGACATACTTGACTTCGAACCCCAGTGCCATCTTGCTTGCTGGAAGCAAGTTTGTCGAATTGGCTACCAAGGAAGCCGACAATAACGTAAAGATCATTACTTTGGAAAGAATCAACGAACTTCACCAAAAGTTCCCAGGTGTCTTACAGGACTTGTCTTTGGACATCTTGAGAGTTTTGTCATCTCAAGACATTGATGTCCGTAAGAAGGCATTAGAAGTCACTTTGCAATTCATTTCCAGCAGAAATGTCGAAGATGTTGTCAAATTGTTGAAGAAGGAGTTACAAAAATCTTCCTCTTCAAACGAGGAGAAGAACTCCGAATACAGACAATTGTTAATTAATGCTATTCATCAATTAGCTATTAAGTTTGTTGAGGTTGCTGCTAATGTCATTGATTTGTTATTAGATTCAATGAGCGACTTAAACACATCCGCTGCATACGAAGTGATAACTTTTGTCAAGGAAGTTGTCGAAAAGTTCCCAGATTTGAGAGAGTCAATCATAAGTAGATTGATTCGGGCCTTGCCTGCAGTCAAGAGCGGAAAGGTGTTCCGTGGCTCTTTATGGATTATTGGTGAATACTCCTTGGAAGAAAAATTGGTACAGGAAGCCTGGAGATACATCAGATCTAGTATTGGTGAAGTTCCTATTTTGGCCAGCGAAAAGAAGTCAGAAGAGTCGGGCAAGACAGAAGAAACAAACGGCACACACGAAAAGTCCAAGAAGGGTCCAGTTGTTTTGCCAGATGGGACTTATGCTACTGAGAGTGCATTAACCTCGGAATTTAATGTTGATTCTGACGATGAACCACCAATTCGTAAATTGATTTTGGCTGGTGATTTCTACTTGGGATCCGTTTTGGCTTCTACCTTGGTCAAGTTGGTATTAAGGTTACAACGTATCGGTACCAAAGCAACCATCTTGAATGCCTTAAGAGCTGAAGCTTTATTAATTTTGGTTTCCATTTTGAGAGTAGGAGACTCCTTTTATGTCACAAAGAAGATTGATGAAGATTCTGCTGACAGAATTATTTCTTACATCAAGATACTAAACGAGGAAGAAGATGCCGATCTTCTCGAAGTTGGGTTCTTGGACGACACCAAGGATGCTTTCAAAGCACAAGTTGATTCAGCAGAGCAGAAGAAAGTCGAAGCTGAAGCCAAGAACTTCCATGAAAACGCTCAACAAGTTGATGACTCCATCACTTTCAGACAATTTGACAAGAATAACACTGCTGCTGGTTCTGCAATTGATGATATTCTGTTGGCATCCGGAAGCGGCTTGAAGAAGGAAGACTTGTCTTCCAGATTAAACAAGATCTTACAATTGACTGGTTTCTCCGATCCTATTTATGCTGAAGCATTTGTCAAAGTTCACCAGTACGACATTGTATTAGATGTCTTGTTGGTTAACCAAACCACCAACACTTTACGTAACTTATCGGTTGAATTTGCCACATTAGGTGATTTGAAGGTCGTGGATAAGCCAGCCACTGCTAACATTGGCCCACATGGTTTCCACAAGCTTCAGACCACCATCAAGGTTAACTCCGCAGACACAGGTGTTGTCTTTGGTAACATTGTTTATGATGGTCAGCACTCGGATGATTCGACAATTGTGATTTTGAACGATGTTCATGTTGATATAATGGACTACATCAAGCCAGCAACCTGTTCCGAAAGCCAGTTCCGTAAAATGTGGAACGAGTTTGAATGGGAAAACAAAATTACGATTAAAACCCATGATCTTTCTTTGAAGGAATATTTGGACAAGTTGATGAAGGGTACAAACATGAACTGTTTGACTCCAGGTGTGGTTGTTGGAGAAGAATGTCGATTCTTTTCTGCCAATTTATACTCACGTTCCTCGTTTGGCGAAGACGCATTGGCAAACTTGTGCATTGAGAAGCAAGCTGATGATGGTCCAATCACTGGTCATGTGAGAATCAGATCCAAGGGACAGGGATTAGCAATATCGTTGGGAGACCGTGTTTCCACAATGTCGCGTCAAACCAAGAAGGCTAGTGTTGTTCGTGTTTAATTTCTCTCCATTTGTTTATTTAGATTACTAAAATACAATTTTGTCATGATTAACTGATGTACGATGGAGAGTAGATGTGAGATTTGAAGTCACTTCCTGACTTCAGCAAGAGTGTTTTGTTGACTTCAGATGTTTGCGATAAGCTTGCATCAGCATGAACACCAAATAGCCTGTATTGGTTTACATCATCGCTGTAAGAGTTAGCCTTGTGACCGATAATATGAAGAAGGAAATAGAACAATGAACTGAAATCCGTTTCGACATCGACAGTATAAAGGTCCTTGTTTTGATTATAAGTCATTGGATAAGATGAGTCAAGCAATAAGTCGGGGTAGTTGACGTAACTAGACGTTAAAAGAGTCACCGAATAATTGGTTGATCTGAGAGTAAATGTTTCGTTAATGAGATTGTTCAACAGGGAATTCAACACATATGCAATATAGATGACCGCTTTGGAAATCGCTAATCCGTCACCGTATATAGAAACAATTCGCTCATATGCTCCAGGTATCAATGGCGACACCGTGTAATCGGTAATGTTAAAGTTGGACTTCAATAGCTCCACTAATTCAGTATAATTTTCTTCAAAGTAGATTCCTTCAGATATAGACACTACTACTTTAAATGTCTGGCTTGTGGTGGTGGTGGTGGATGGGTTTCCCTTTAACTTGTTGATGTGGTTTATTACCTTGGTCGAATCTAGGATTATACTGGTTGTGTGTTGAGAATTTTCTAATTGTAATGGCCCATTACCCGATGCAAACGGTTGGCCCAGCCTTGAAGAAGGTCCCTTTCTCTTGCGGTACTGTCGAGAACTCATACTCGCCTATGTTTTGGTTTTGGACTGCTTGTTGATAGTGTACCAAGAGTGAGGTCGTGTTCGCACAAAAAAGTCCTGATGCCATCGCTGACTGAAATTTTTTTTAACCTAGAAACTACAAAGCACATTAGCTCAACCAACTATACGAAATGGCCAAGAAGGAAAAGGTTTCTAAGACCGAAGAGGGTGAAGACAACTACGAAAAGAGATTGTCGGCTGTCTTGCCATTTGCCAAGCCTTTGGCTCCTAAGAAATTGAATAAGAAAGTCTTGAAGGTCGTCAAGAAGGCTTCCAAGGCCAAGCATGTCAAGAGAGGTGTGAAGGAAGTCGTCAAGGCCTTGAGAAAGGGTGAAAAGGGATTAGTCATTGTTGCTGGTGACATTTCTCCAGCTGACGTCATTTCTCACATTCCAGTCTTGTGTGAAGACTCTGCTGTTCCATTTGTATTCATTCCATCCAAAGAAGACTTGGGCTCTGCTGGTGCCACCAAGAGACCAACTTCCTGTGTCATGATTGTCCCAAGTGGTGGCAAGTCCAAGAAGAACGCTGACAAGACTGATGAATATAGAGAAGGTTTCGATGAAATCGTCAAGGAAATCCCAACTTTAGAATAAACCACGAACACCGTAACGACGAAGAATTTACTTTAAGAGCATTCATACATCATTGACTCCAGTCGGTAACATTCTTCCCCAAGCTTCCCTCTTCTACTTTGTACTTTACTTTCAAATAGTCATAAACAGTAATTGAAAATACGCGCATATAAAATCAAAATACTTCACCAAACTACGCTCCATGAAACAAGAGGAATCCATTACCGCAGTAGATTATTTGGAGAAACAGCTTGAATTAGAGCAGCAAGCTCGTGAATTGATGCCATATGACCCCACCAACTGCACGTACGAACATGGCGAGTTGAGGCAACCTGTGTTTGCATGTTTGACATGCTCTCGAGCCAACAACAATACCCCGATCGGTGTATGTTATTCCTGTTCCATTCAGTGCCATTCGTCACACGATATAGTTGAATTGTTCAGTAAACGCAATTTTGCGTGTGATTGTGGTACTACAAAGATGAATAAGGTCCCCAATGGTGTTTGTAAGTTGAGGCTTCGTGATAACTCCAAGAAGGAAACCTTTAGACCTCGGACAGGAAGTTCATCTTCCTCATCATACACTATGGGAAACCGTTCAACAGACTTTCCCGCAGAAGATATCCCCTCTCTGTCCAACACTTATAACCAGAATTTCAAAGGTCTCTTTTGTAGTTGCAAAAAACCATACAATCCCTTGGAAGAAACTGGCAATATGATCCAATGTTACTTTGGTTTTGCCTGTGGTGAAGATTGGTATCATGAGGAATGTATTCTAGGATACAAGAGAGGAACTTCGAAAGTTGTCAAATCAGAGAATTTACTCGATAAGTTGCCTCCTCCAGGTGAAGAGGCAGCTACCGAAAATAAGGAAGTCGAGGAGCCAAGTGTTCCACATTTTCCACCTTTGGATGCTTTTGACGTTTTCATTTGCTGGAAATGTGTTGAAGTATTCCATGCAATTTTTGAAGTATTGGAGCAAAATCCAGGCATCATTTTTGGCAAGTTACCACATTTTGCCAACACAATTTCCCCAGAAGCTTGGGAGGAACACTATCAACAGTTACAACAAACTGAACATCGAACTAAAAGGGTAAAGCGTGAAGCGGTCCCTCATTCATTGTTTTTGCATCATGGATTTCGTGACAAATTGTCAAAATTACGGGAAAGTAATAGCAGTGAAACAATATCAACCTTTTTGGATAATTACGAATACCTATTTAAAAACGACCCAGTATACGAACCACCCGAAGATGAAGATGATATCTCAAGCACAGGGTCCTTACTCGATTTAGGAGCAGAAGCTTTACTGTCTCTCCCTAAAGAACAGGCTGTTGAAGGTTTACAGGCTTACGATAAGGTCAGGGCCAAACTACGTGATTTCTTCAAACCGTTTGCTGAACAAGGTAAGGTAGTGACGGAGGAAGAAGTAAGAGAATTCTTTGGCTCCATCACAAAAGATTAACCTCATGACGTTTATGTACACTTATATATTGCTATTAACATGCGATCTTAATATGCTTATTTCTTGTTATTATTCTTCTTCTTTTCGTCCAACTTAGAGAATTCGGACTTCCAAACTGCATTACCCTCTTCAGGAGTAATGTCAGGGAAAATTGCATCAAATACTTGATGGTACCATTCAACAGGAATGAACTTAATTCCCTCCTTAACCTCCTCAGGAATTTCAATAAGCTCGTTTTCAATATCCTTAGGAAAGATAATCGTGTCACATCCGTATCTCTTAGCACCCAAAATCTTTTCCCTCAAACCACCAACAGCCAAAACTCTACCAGTAACCGTGATCTCACCCGTCATAGCAATTGTTGATTGTAATGGCTTGTTTAATGCCAATGAAATGAGAGACGAGGTGAAACTGATACCAGCAGAGGGGCCATCCTTAGGAATAGCCCCATCAGGACAGTTGACATGAATTTCAGCAGACTCAAAGAATCTGTTGTCTGGGAAGGTCTTCACCATGTACAGTTTGGCAAACGAATATGCAATCGAAGCCGATTCTTTCATGACATCCTTCAAGCTACCAGTGACATGCATTCCAGCATGGCCCGAACCAGAAGCAATGGAATGAGTAAGAATGGATTCAATGTAAAGAGCATCACCATTACCAGAAGAGCTATAGGAAAGACCAGTGGCAACACCAGGTGGCAAGGAATCGTAGACTCTGTCTCTGGTGTAAATTTCGGGGCCGACAAAATCCTTCAAGTTCTCAGGCGTAACTTCGAGTGTGAAATTTTCTGGAATAACCAACTTTGGTTGTTCATACTCTTCCTCAGTAAGGGTTTCCTTGGCTTCACCAGCTGCCAGTTCTACTTCTTCTGCTTCCTTTACAACCCCCGGTGTTTCTTTGACTTTTTCTTCCTTGACTGGCTCGACTTTTTCCTCCTTGGCAGGCTCCACATCAAGTTGTTCCACAATCTTGAAAGATGCCTTGCTAAAAATTCTATTGATAAGTTTCTTGATATTTCTCAATCCACTCTCACGACAATATTTGTCAATCAATCTAGAAATGGTATCGTTCCCAATTTTAACAATTCCTTCCTGTAAACCTGCCTTTTTAGCAGCTTGCGGAATCAAATGCTTAGTGGCAATTTCAATCTTTTCCGTATTAGTGTAGCCAGAAACATCAATAACTTCCATACGGTCCCTCAATGGCGCTGGAATATTGCCCAAATAGTTTGCAGTACAAACAAACAAAACCTTTGATAAATCTACCTTGACATCGATATAGTTATCAACAAAGGCATTGTTCTGCTCAGGATCCAAAATCTCTAAAAAGGCCGATGCAGCACCACCACTCCGGCTCAAATCTAATTTGTCAATTTCATCAATCAACATCAATGGATTCGATGTCTTTGCCTGTTTCAATGCGTAAACAATACGACCAGGAACCGAACCAACATAAGTTCTTCTGTGACCCTTAACTTCATGAACATCTTGAACTCCTCCCATTGCAATTCTGACGTACTTACGGTCCAAAGCTTCGGCAATCGATTTGGCAATCGAGGTTTTACCAGTTCCCGGAGGACCAGCCAAACACAAAATCTTACCATCAACTTTACCTGAAATCTTACCCATTGAAATGAATTCCAAGATACGTTCCTTCACATCTTTCAAGCCAAAATGATCACGATCCAAAACTTGTCTAGCACGCTTGACATCAAAGCGATCCTTACTGTAAATACCCCAAGGGATAGATGTCAACCAATCCAAGTATTTTTCGCTGATTCCAGTTTCGCTTGAGTTGTCGCTTTGAGTAACAAATTTGGCCAATTCTGTTTCGTAAGCTTCTCTGGCTTCTTCAGTCATGCGTAAGTGCTTAACTCTTTCTTCAAACTTATTCTTACGCTTATCTTCCGAATCAATACCTGCCCGTTTCTGTAATTCTTTGATAAATTCCTTAAGGAACTGACGAGTTTGATTTTCGTCAACCTTTGCAGTCAAGTTGTGAATCGTACTTTCTTTGACCAAGCTGGCATTGACCTCAACCTTCAACAATTCTAAAGCCTTTGTCAACCTTTTTTCCACATCCAAAGAGCCCAAAATTTCTTGAATCTGTTTTGGATCACCGTGAGTAGTAGAACCAATAAAATCAGCAAATCTAGATGGATCATTTAACAATTCTGAACTGTCTTTCACCTTCAACTTTTGCAATGGAGAGTTGTTCCCTAATTTCGAAAGATAAACCTTGATTGATTCAATCAATGCAACGATTTCGTGTGAGTTCTTATCAAAAGGATCATCCTTGACAGGCTTAACTGTGGCGTATGAAACATTGAATGGCTTCAAGTAAGATGGGGGAAAGTTCTCCTTTTCGATTCTGGTAACTTCTTCGCTATCCTTTTTCTCCTTAGGGATGCTCAAGTCAACAAGCTTACATCTCTCAAGAGGATAAGCAAAAACGCTAAACAGACCTGGAGAAGGTGTCGTGTGTCTGATAATCTGACAGTGTACACCTATCTCGTAGACTGAATCCTTTCCCTTAATGACATCTGTATTTTCAGCGCTTTGATCCTTGGCGTGGAACAACACAAAGTATGGCTCTCTCTTATCGATAATAGTATAGATGGAATCGATAACTTCTGGATCAGTCACATTGATAACAAATCCTCGACCAGGAAGAGGAGGACGATCCTTCATGTAAATCGCCAATAATGGGGGATATAACCCAGTTTCAGGGTTAAGTGAAGTTTGAGTATTATTGGGAATATCATCATCATTATTATTGTTGTTACCATTTGGTGGGGAAGAACCACCAACTGGGGCTGGTGGTGCTGACAGAGTAGAATCAGCTGCTCCCACTGACTCCTTCTTTGACTCAACCGGACTTTCTTCTTCTACTGGAGTCTTTTCGACGGGTATTTCCTCCTGTTCTTCCTTGTCGTTCTTTTCTTCGACAACGTCTTCTGTGCTAGTAGTCTCAGAATCGATTTCCTTCGACTTTTCCGGCGCGTCAAACAAAATGGATCGGTCAACCTTCTTGTTATAACGCAAGAGGATCTTGTCAATGTCTGCATCAGTAATAACGAAAGGAGAGGAAGTTCCCTTACTTATCAAATCACTGTTGATGTATGACTTAGTAATCAGGGAAACGGTATTGCTAGTGCTAGTAGCATGCCTTATCCCTACAGAAGATAATCTCGCACATCTTCTGCTGATGACATTCAAACCCCTAGATTTGAGCATTGTCAATACAAGTCTCGAGGTAATCTGTTGGTCTTAATTTGCCATCGTTATACCCGACATTTTCGCGGCAGCGAAAATCGGAGACCGAAGTCACGTGAAAATATTCACACCCGGAGTATATAATATAGATATACAGAACTAAATGGAAGTTAATCTATGGTGAATACCTTCTTCTTCTTCTTGGGTGGGGCATCGCTACTGATATTCTCTCTGTCTTCCAAACTTCTTTTTTTGGGTGGACTATTTTCTTCACCATTCAAAAAGTTTTCGTCTTGATAATACTTGAGTGAGTCCACATTTTCGTCCTCTAATCCAAAGCTCTTAGACCGCTTTTCCGGAGCTATGCTAAGCTTAGTGGAGCCTGATTTCCAAAGCTGGAGCTTCTTTTTCTTTTTGATTTTTGTGGTATCTTTATTGTTCGTAAGGGTCGAGTTTGCACTTGCAAATGTCGTTTCTTCGTCAGTAGTGGTAGTTGTAGTGGTATTTGTAATGTTTTTTGTGTCCAGGATTGTAGTTGATTTGCCATTTCTCACAGGGCTAAACTCAGGCGAAGACGCAGACGAGGAAGATGATGAAGGCTCAAAGTTCTCAATAAAGGGTTTGGACGGAGTCTTTATAGGAGAGCTGGTGAATATATTGTTATCCTTGGAGCCAACGCCATCTGATGCTTGCTTGGAAGTCTGTGAGTTTGAAAAAAACAGACTGCTGGTAACGCTAGAAGTCGATGAAGGTCTGAGACTTTCAGGAAGATCGACCTCTGGAATAGTGGCGGCCTGGCTCAATATTTGACCAAAGTTCTTGGACGTGACGTACTTCTTCTTTAATTTCACGGATTTCGTTCTTGACTGAATCGGTGTTAGTATACTAGACCGATCCAAACTAGGTGAAAATGCATTTCTAGGAATAGACATGGAAAATGGCGAGGCTGCCTTTTGCTTGGTTTGTTCAGCCAAAAGCTGTTGCTTGAGTTTGGCATTTTCTCGTTTGATCATCTCCAGCTTTGCTTCCTGGAGCTTCAATTTCGTCGAATACTCCTGCTTTAACTTGTTGGTATTCAATTCGTAATCATTAAGCTTCTTAAGGAGATCACTGTCATTCTTCTTTCCTGACTTGACAGATTGACCAAAGGAAAGCACACGTAATACAGCTATGTAAACCAATTGCTTCCTTCGTCCTTCTTCATCGAGTATACTTTGGAGCTCAGATCTTCGCTCATAGTGTTGTTTGAGAGACATTGATGTTTGTTTGTCTGTTTACAAAACAAAAATAAAATTCGATGGTGCGAAATGATTATGGATCAGTAACGCAATGAACGTTGGTTCTGGAAAGGGCAGACATGCAGTAGGCAAAACTCTGACTGTTTACCAGGCTTGTGATGGTTCTTACACCAAAATGGCAGCTCTCAATAGAGAGAAGATTCTTCAGTCTCCATATCATCGGGCAACATATGAAGGAGACGAAATCGATGTGGTTTTAGACAAAGATGCTCCTGACTATGAAGACATGTATTTATCCAAAGGGATGATCTTGCCACCTGATGAAGTTCTTGACTCCATCAAGATCAGCAACTTGGTGATTCCCATGAAACAACGTGAAGATTTTCCTCCGGAGTTACAACTACCCCAATCAGACATTCTCAAGGTAATACATTACTTTGCAAGTAGAAAATTTACCAAGTCCAAGGACAACCCGCGAAATTTGTACTCCATGGATGAGTCTGCCCTTCTTGCTTTTGGTTTGTTGGTGGAGAGCTGGGTTGACGAACTCATCGACGATAATACTGCTGCAATGTTTGCCGAAGTAGTGGAAGAAGAATCAAATACACCGAGATTGGAGGACCTACAAGCAACAAACAATGAAGAACAAGAAGAAGAAGAAGACAACGACGAAGAGGAAGCGGAAGAGGAAGAAGAGCTGGATGATGATTAATGACATTTTCTATAACAATAGTATGTATTATACAATAAAGAATTTAATATTTTCAAGCGTCGACAGGAGATTCAGACTCTGGCTCGGCAGACTGGCGGGATTTCTTGATTTCCTCAAGCTTTTTCTGGTAAACAGCTTCCTTACCTTGGTCCTTAGACGAAGTTTCAATACCAAAGACTCTGTAGAGTAATTCCTGGGTATCTTTCTTGTTAACCATCAAGTTAACATTGGACTTACCCTTCCACAATGGCAAGAACAAGTCTTCCAAGTCTTCATCTCTCTTAACAGTCAAGAAAACACAACCTTCTGACAATGGTTCCAACTTTTCCGAAAATTGAGGGTCAATTCCAGCAGCCTTGATGTCAGTCATTTTAGGGAAGGCTTCTTGGAACAAAAACTCAAGCAATTTCAAGTTACAGCTCAATTGTCTTTCTTCGCCAATAAAAGAGCGAATTGTGTGCAAAGAATCGTTCTGAACTCTCCATGGACATTCACCAGTGTCGTTTCTTTGGGAAGAGAACAATTTAATACCAGCATGAATGATCTTGAGCTTTTGCTCTTCGATGGTGAGAAGTTCTCTCAAGATTGGAGAAACATAATAGATTGTTCTCACTGGTTCCCCGGTAGCATTTCTGACCAAGGTCGAGTTACGAGCAAAATCTTCAGAGAATTTGTAGAATTTCCAGCACTTGCTCAATTGTTCGTTTTCTGGGTCCAAGAAGATGAATGGTTCTTCATTGGCATCTCTTGGCATTTTTGGCTTCTTTTGAAATTGTGGTTTGTTAACGGATTCTTCAGCCTTTTGCTTCTTAACGGGTTCTTCTTCATCTTCCTTGTTTCTCTTGGTAGCGTCTTCAGGGTCCAATTTTTCAAAGACGGTAATGAAGAAACCACCAGTGTTTTGCAAGTGTGGATAGACTCTGATACAGTTATCCAAGTTGAAGTTCTTCTTTTCTTCCTCTGTTGGTGGGAAAACAGATTCAGGAATATCTTCGGCGCCCTTTTCTCGCAATTCCATGTCTTTGCCGAAAACCTTCCAGTCATCAATACCCTTACGTCTAATCAAACCTTGTAATTCGTTGTCACAGTTAACGAGTTTGATTTGGTTGCCCCATTTTCTCAAAGCAGCAGCCACGACAGCTTCGTTTTCCACTGGAGACAAAGAACAGGTGGAGTACACCAATCTACCACCCTTCTTCAACAATTGTAAACCTCTGTTCAAAATGTTGATTTGCAATGGGTGCAAACCAATAGCATTGCCAACAGTGAAGTCCTTCCAGACATTGACATTTTTTCTCATGGTTCCGTCACCAGAACATGGAACATCACACAAAATTCTGTCAAACTTGATGTATTCAGAAGCGCCATTCAACTTGATTCTTGGGAACAATTGGGCGTCATGGTTAACAACCATAAAGTTGGGAGAGTTTAATCTCTTGACTTGATGTACCAACATGTGAGATCTCTTGTAGTCAGAATCGTTAGCCAAAACAAAACCGGTTGGGAGTTTCTCATCATCGTTGGCATGCAATGCTTCAACTAATTGAGCAGTCTTGGAGCCTGGGGCGGCACACATATCCAAAACAGCGTGTTCTGGCTTGATATCCATCAATAAAGGTGGAATCATGGAAACGGCTTCTTGACGGGAAATGTTACCAACGTCAGTTTCAAGAACCAAGAATCTTTGAGTGTCTGCAAATTCTTGATTTTTTCTAATAACTGCCTTGGAAACATCCATTTGCCAACCCAATTGGTTAGGGTAGTAAGCCAAGTTCTTTGGAGTCAATTTAACACCGTCGAATTCAGCATCTTTCAACTTAGCAACATGATTGTTGACAAAGTTATCCTTGATTTCGCTGGAATGAGCTCTCGAGCCAGTAATTCTGAAAGTAAGTGGTAAATTTTCTTGACAATGTTTCTTGAAAGTGTCCCATTCTTCTTCAGGAATAATATTCATAGCTTTGTAGTAAGTTTCCCACTTCTCACTTTCTCTCAAAGCGTCAGTCCAAGAAGCATCTCTGTCATTTACTGGACCAGCTCTCTTGCCAAAATTCTTCTTGTCTCCTCCTTTATTTTTTCTAAAATTTCTCTTGCCCATGTTGAATAATCGCTTTGCAAAATATGACATATCGCTACATCATCGCTAGCTTTTTTTTCATAATCGCATCGGACCTGTATATAGTGCTTTTGGTGCAAAAGGCTGTATATTTATCAACAAGATGGGACTCAAAGTATCAATTACCAAAATAGAAAGTATCAAATTGACTTTTGAATTATTCCTGGCATTTCTTGCATTCCATTATCGATACATTTTGGCGTTGCAATTTTTAAACAATTCTTTTGGCCATTAAATCATGTATAAGTAGAAGTGACCTCGGTGCCTCCACAAAATGGTCTTTTGTCATCACGTGAAAATTCCAAAAGATAAACGATATCATTCAGCAAGTAAAAAACCCCTGGACGTCTCAAATACTTAATCGACCTACTCTTTGGCCACTATGTCTTCTGTGCGAAGACTAAGGTATAGTGCTGTAAGTGTGAATGATTTTTTAAAACTTACCTGTTTGGTTTTTTGCTCGTGTGATACTAACTTTTAGGTTGGGGCATTTCTAGGGATATCCGCTTACAAGATTGAAATGGATCGAGAGTACTTCCAACCCCTTTTTGGGCTAGGAACAATAAGCCATATCCGCCAATACTACGATTCCTTGCAAACATCGCCAAGCTTACCATTAATCTTCAACTTTAAAGTGATAAATTTTTGTCTTTTCGCTTTGTTTATCTTTGTCAATTTCATGAAGTGGGCCATATTTGGGCGTTTATCTCAAAATGAAATAAGGAGCTTGAGGGACAAAGTGGGCTACACGGTGTGGGAGTTTTTCTTTGGCTTCATGATACTATGTTACAAGTGTTCGCCTGTCGACCACACCATAGTGATTACGGAACTTGTTAGGTTCGGAGGTTTGTTCCTTTGCATTTTGTTACTCAAAAGTTTCCATTACCTTTCTGTCGAAAGAGTTTACTCGATCTTTGATGATGATCGCTTTCGTAGCAATGTGACTTATATGGGTGTTCGCTTTGCTCTCGGTTTGGTTATGCTAAACCTTATAGATGGTTTGCTAATATTCCGTTTTTACTTTGACGTGGTAAGGACTCAGCCACAAAGAATCTCATTTGAAGACAATATCCTTATTGCTATATTCGGATTTGAAATTCTCCATATTTTTCCAATGATTGTTTTAACGAGTCTCAAGTATGGGCTCGATTATTATGAGTATCTATGCCAAAAGCTAGATTCTGAAGAAAAACTCAGATGGAAAGAGTATAAACTTAGGATCATCTACATTGCCGAATTTACGGTGAACTTAATACGGTTCTTTATGGTTTGCGTATTTTCGGTGATCTTTCTTTACTTCTACACATTCCCCTTGCACATTTTGCCATCGTCTTATTCGAGTCTTAGAGTTTTGGTGGTCAAGACCAGAATACTTATCAACTATAGAAAGAAACAGATATTGCTCAAGAAAATGGAAATCCCTTCAAAGGAGTCCTTGGATAAAGACGAACGGTGCACAATTTGCTTTGATGATTTGATTGGTGATCAAGAAATTAGAACATTGAATAATTGTCCACATCGCTTTCATTTTAGCTGCGTCAAAAGTTGGGTCAATTATTCAAGTGTTTGTCCGGTGTGTCGAAAAGCTATTTAACGGTTGGAAACGGAAGGTTATGTTTAGTTCTATATTTTATTTTCTTATATTTTATTAATCCTTTACATTTTAACAAAATGAAGTAAATCCGTATTATAACACATATTTGAGAAATGAAAAGCTGGCGTTAAATGAATGTTTAGAAAAATGCTCCATTGGAAGAGGCACCAGGCATGCCGGCTGTCAACACATCGATATCAGGTTCATCGTGTGCCAACTTGGTGAATTCATCTATGCTATGGCGATGACCGTTAGTGCTGGATTCTAAATGCACCTCATCTGCTGGAGCTTCATTGATGAACTCATCATATTGATAATCCTCAACTTGGTCCTTGTTCTCGGCTTGTTCAATTTCGCTCTCCTGCTTAACCTTAACTTGGTCATTGGCACTATTTTCATGGTATGGTTCTTCAAAGTATTGTTGCGGTGATTCAATAGAGCTTGTTGTTGAAGCATTTGAGCCAATTGCACTGTTAACATGGGTCACCGAGTTGGAATCGATATCCACCTGATCGGGATGATTTATGTAGTGACTATCACCGTTACCAATATAATTCTGCTTTTGGTCAACTTGCTCTTCAAACACATTATCAGTTTGATCTTGGTCATGATTGAGTGATTCAGTATTCTGCTCTAATTCATCCGCGGGAGGAGAGTTCGAGTCACCATTAGTTTCATTATTGGAGCCTTCTTCATATTCAACTGCAGAAACAGCAGACTTTTTGCTTTGTCTCTTGGAAGACCTTGTTTCACCACGCTCTTGCCGTAAAGCTTGTTGTTCTCTATACTTTGCCAAGTAAATTTTTAACACTTCAGCATAGTTCTCAAACCCCAAATCATGCATCGAGTATAGAATGTCCTCTCCGTTGATAGTCTTACGCTTCTCGCGGAGACACTTGTCACTTGCTTCACTTGTGATAAAGGATATAAATTCAGAAACGCACTCTTGCATACATTCCTTGGCATCTTTCGATACTTTGGCTGTCTGGGGTAAAGTATTCTTCATCAATCGTGCAACATTGGCTATCGGCAACCAACGGTCTTGCTCTCTTAACTCGATCTCTTGTGGGTTTATATTACTTGGATCCATTGTTTTTTGTAAGTTACCTGTAAAAATAGCACTCTATACAACCGGGTAAGTGTATTTTGGTGTTGATGGTGCTTTAGTGATTTATTTTCTGGTTTCTTTGTGAGTTTCCAACCTTTTATTCGAGCTAGATTTTGGTAATAAAACCTATTTAGCACTTTGGTAAGCTTTTAATGTATCCCGAAGTTGCCTTGCTGTTTGTATCGAAACAATAATTATGTTTTCTGCACACTTTCTTCAAGATACTATAAAAGGGCGAGTCAGCGAAGTCTAGTTTCTTTTTTTCCAACCTTCAAAAACACGTTTACGGGTTAGGTTATTGGTTATACAGGTTAGTAATATGTAATAGATACCAAAATATAGGTCCATTTCTGCTACCAGAGCTAGATGAATTGAGACCATTGAAAGGGGATGGTAGAGTTTCAAGCTTCAGGGGCAACCTTTCTAATATTGGTTCAATTTGTAACCAAATTATTGACCTTTGCCCTCAATCAGATTTTGATACGCTTCATTTCACCCAAGATCTTTGGCGTTTCGACCTACTTGGAGTTTATTTACTCAACCGTCCTATTCTTTAGCAGAGAAGCAGAACGATTGTC
The DNA here is from genome assembly GCA_030558095.1 of Teunomyces funiuensis. Classification (NCBI taxonomy): domain Eukaryota; kingdom Fungi; phylum Ascomycota; class Pichiomycetes; order Serinales; family Debaryomycetaceae; genus Teunomyces; species Teunomyces funiuensis. The sequence continues at coordinate 326,218 of JAJMRW010000002.1, forward strand.
TGTACAACGTACTGAAACACATTCTAATGAGAAAGAAAACACCAAAAGCAATAGCAGCTTCATTCATGGTACGGTAGTTGGGACATTGCAAAGCATTCTCAACTTTGGAATCATACCATTGATTCTTGGAATACCGCTTTCTGCTTCCATCTTTTATTGGCAATATCATTCCAATTTGTTTCAAGAAACCATCTTGTTGTTGCCTTATCATAAATACACCCTAGCATTTGTTTGGGCTCTGATAATTTTGGAATTGATAGTCGAGCCCATTTACGCCTTAAACCAGTTCAAACTAAATTTCAAAAGACGTTCTAAGTTTGAAAGTTATGCTGTGTTCAATAGATGTGTTGTGACATTTGGCTGTATTGTTACTGCTAAGAATAATTATATTGTGATATGTAACTCACAGTTAGACTTTGATGGTCTTGCAGTTCTTTCGTTTGCATTCGGTCAATTTGCATATTCAGCCACTATAGTTGCTTGCTACTTCTTCAGTTTTTTCCAAGACAGTCAGGACAATTCAAAGGAATTGAAATTCTTACCCCAACCGATTATAAAGGAACAATCTATATATTATTTCAATCCAAATACCTTGAATGTTTGGAGAAATTTATTTGTACAAATGATTTTCAAGCAATTTTTGACTGAGGGTGATAAGCTTCTTATCAACTATTTGTGTTCGGTTGAGGAGCAGGGTATCTACTCTGTTATTACGAATTATGGCTCAATGGTTGCTAGATTACTATTCCAGCCCATCGAAGAATACATTCGCTTATTATTTACCAGAATACTATCACAATCCGATGAAAAACTACCAGTGCAAGATGTGGACAAATCTTATACTGTCATGAAGAATTTGTGCAAGTTTTACTGGAACTTATCATTGTTGATAGTTCTTGCTGGCTTCTCGAATGCATCTTTCTTATTAAAAATTCTTTTAGGTGGAAAGGTCTCCAACTGGGCAAATACTAACATTTTTGAAGTGTTTCCCTGGTACATTCTCTATATTCCATTGTTGGCATTCAATGGAATATTGGAAGCTCTTTTCAGCAGTATCGCCAGTACCAGTGAAATCAAGCGCTTTTCATTCTTCATGACTTTCCTGAGTTTTGTCGTTTTGGCCTCGCTGTACATTTTGATTGAGTACATGCAATTAGGGTTGATTGGACTAATCCTTTCAAATGCAATTAATATGCTTTTGCGTATTTCTTACTGCACCCGTGTTATTCAAAACTTTTTCCAAAGAAACAATAAGAAGATTTCAGTATTTGGCGTCGTTAATCATGTTAAGCTGAGTACATTCTTATTGATATTTGCATTTGTGCAATTCCAGTTCATTCTCAACGGATCGTATTTTACAAAGACATACAGACAGTTTTTTCAATGTTTTGCTATCTCGGTTGTCTTTTTAATGCTGTTGTTGTACTTAGAGAGAGAAGCATTGAAGAAGCCAATTCAAATGGTACTTAATAAGTATAAGAAGAAGTTAGACTAGTATCAAATACATATACGCATTAATTCTTCGTAAAGTTGAAATTTTTCAAAAAAAAATCAACTTGAGTCGACACACTAGAAACTAAGTCTACCTCAGTGAAACTCTCAGTGCCAACCGGTTCGCCTCCCTACGGGTAACAAACTGTGCTGAATTGCTTCCCTCCAGTGATACTGCTACTCATTGCTTAAGATTGGTGATTTGATTACTCGAAAGACCATATCTTAGACCGCGAGGATCGAACCGGACACCTGTTGCCTAGAAAATAAACATAATTCACAATCAGTGCGCTTCTGCCAAAGGCCATTACAGCCGACATCTTTAAAACTTTTTGTAATTTCAGGCACAAATTGAAAACCCAAAAACTACCATAAGCTGATGATGACCAAAAATACTTTACTTGGTTAGTGATTTTGGAACTTTGTTGTAGAAGTTTAGTGAAGAATGTAGTAGGGTATCTGGTCTAGGAGTTATACCGCTTCATCCAACCTTACAATTTAAAGTGCGACTCTAAAATCGATGCGATAAACCTATTAGCGGCCATCATGTCGATTGTGGAAATACTGAAAACCATGGAAGCCTTGGTACAGGCAATTAACGAGAAGAATAAGAAGTTAGAAGATCTTAAAAGTAATTATAACTTGAAACTAGGTATAGTCAACAAATACATTCAAAGCATACAAGAAGCGATTTCAACAGAGATTGAAAACGACAGCAAATCCGAAACAAGCAGCAATATCAAGACAAACAGCAATACTGAAACAGATAACGAGATTAATGACGAAGAATTTTTGAGAGAAATATCACAACCAATCGTATGTAATCACTGCAATAAAATGTGCAATCAAGTTGCTGATGATTACATCCTAGTGCCGAAGAAAACGATTAAAAAACTACTCCACGAACCAACCTCACCTCAATCCACTACAAATCCTATTTTCAAAGAGCCGTATACTTTACCGCATAAGTTGGAAACATCACACACTTATAGACCTCCCCACAATTCCAAGTCCAAAAAGACATGTTCATTTTGCAACAAGCCAGGACACTCAAGAGCAAAATGTTTAGTACGGCTCAATACACCAAAGTAATGCTACAGCAATCAACAAATGAACAGATTAAAAATCCTATATTACATTAATATGTTTTCTAAAGTACACTATTTGGCTGATTGGGCCAAAGCTTCTCTTCTGGAAGCATCTTGTAACAAAGTGCAGTCAACAGAGTTTGGACTCATGTGGACATAACGGACAGTAGAACCTCTGATGAACAAGTTTTTAACGGACTGCAAGTGTGGGTACTTGCCTTCATTGACAGTTGATATGTTGTCCAACTTCAAGTTTAAATATTGGTCGACGGACTTTAAAGTACCTTTTATTTCTATGTCATTTTTCAACTCAACGGTAACTTCTTGATCAACAAGTGTTTTAAAGAAACTAAAGAATAACATGTTGGTAACTTGTATGACCTTGGTCTACTTGTTACACAAACCTTTGTTCATTTCAACAAATATCAGAAAAAAAAGTCGTGCGAACGCGAGGAAAATAATTTTGCAGCTGCTCTCGCAACTGGTTCTTATTATTACTGTTGCTAAATGTGTATTGGTATCAGACTCTTTTCGAGATGCCGTTTTGAGCTTCTCCTGCTTGATTTTTCGACATTTCTGAATGCTTCAAGGTTAAAGTTCCCTTCCAATGGGAAATGCTTACAATTCTCCATCCAGTTATCATAATCAGTAGTCTTGAGAAAAGGTGGTGTCACAGGCATGAATAATGTTTGGTAGTCACTACCCCTTGACCCTCCTATATCATCATTCATCTTGAAAATATGGGATGTTGTTGTTTCTGTGACTCTTTGCAAGATATAATTATTTGAAGCTTCGACAATGGTCTTTTCTGTATGGGTTACAGTTTCGCATGTATATCCCAACGATTCAAGACGACTACCAAACGCATTTCGGTGTATTTTTTCAATATCTTCGTTGGAAAAGTATTCAGCGTAGCGCAAAATATCGTCGTAAGAATCTTCGAAGGAGCAAAAGGATCCCCAACTAGTAGGTCTTGGTTTGGGTTTATGGTATTCGTTCTCGTCCTCATTCTCATTGAGATTGGTGCTGGTCACCTCCTCGCTCTCTTGTTCTTCATACGTAGTTTCCTGTGGCAGAATCACTATTGGGTATGGTTTTCCTAGGAATATTTTCATTGTCAACTCCTTTTTGTTATGCTTTAATATTCTTGCACAACTTTTGTTGGGCATTTCGGGGGTCTCTTCGAGCTTCAATACTCTTCGTGCTTCGGTATTCTTTGAGTGCTTACTTGGGGCGGACGTTAAAAGAGGGCTCGCGACAACTTCAAGCTTAAGAAAAGTGGAAGGCGTTGATTGGCCAATTACTGGAGTGGAATCGACTGGTTTTGGTGGCAGTGCAACGAAGCGTTTCTGCGCTTTTGGCGTCGATGTCACATAGGGCTGTTGACCTTCCAATTTTGGCTCTTTTGGTACTGGAAGTTTTTGTGGTGTAATGTTAATAACTCGAGAGGTAGGTGTAGTGTTCAATGATTTGTCGCTCTTATAGTTCGACGGCGATCTTCCTCTCACAATCAATGGTTCTGTATTGACCTTGCACAATTCCACGCAAACATTATCATCCAAGACCCCAATCAAATACATCCCAATAGTGTAACGTTCTTCACAGCCATTGAGGTTTGTTCTTTTATGTGTGTGATACGAGTTAAACTGTATTCTGTCGTATCTGGCAACCGATGAAACGGTTTTCCCAGTGTAAGTTTCTAAAATTGAGTTGCTCGAATTTTTTTGCAACTTTTCTAAATCTTGGAAAAAAAAGGAATTATATTCATCAATTTTATACTGATTTCTAAGATTGGTTGATTTTTTTATAAGTTCATGACTTGGTAAAGTTCCTGGTATTGCCAGGTATGCTGGAGGAGCAATTTGTGGTCCTCGGTCCCGTTTGGCGGTATGCTGCACTAAATTCACAACGACATCTGAGTTTGTAGATTGAGAGAAAATGCGTAAAGCAAAACTTCTGATTGGCTTTTCTTGGTTCCCCAAAACGGTATAAAACTTGTTACTAAGTATAATGTCATTAGAATGACCATCAAAGTGAAAGGAAGCCACAAGGGCAAAGTAATTGCGCTTGTAGCCAATCCACTGATTTTCGGTAAAATCGAATCCCCGGTCAATTCTTGCATTTATCACGGGAACAACTGGTTGGCGGCTATCCAAATAAACCGGATAAAAAGAAGTCTTTTTATCTAGACTCGGTCCAATTTTGAATTGGTTTCCCGATCTAGGTGCAACCTTTGAAGCCTTCTTTGTAGTGTCAATTACATTTGTGGTTGGTGTACATTCTGGAGGTATTTGTGTGGAACTAGATGCAATCATTTAAGTCCTTTTCCAAGTTATGACTCTGCAATTTTGTTTAGTTAGCCCTGCTAAACTAAGATTGCTGAACAAGCGGTAAAGCAAATTTTGCAGTAACCGCCAGCTCGAAAAATTCCATAACCTTTTTGCACCCTTTTGCTCGTGTCTGCAGATTTAAGCAGCAACTTGGAGACCTAAAAAAAATAATACAAGTGGTATTTAAAAAACAAACATTACTACTTTTGGAGCTAGGATTCACGATCTGACAATGTAAATACGGATTTGGAAGCTTTAGATTGACGTTGACTGTGTCTATTGATAACAGTAAATTGTGGAAGCGCACGACTCATCTGAAGTAGTCTAAAAAATTTGAGATGCGATTTCTCACTGATACATCAAGAAAGCTAACACAATGGGGAAGAAGGCTATTGATGCACGTATTCCTTCTCTTATCCGTAATGGTGTTCAAGAGAAGGAAAGAAGTTTAATCTTCATAGTTGGTGACAAAGCCCGTAACCAACTTCCAAACTTACACTACTTGATGATGTCCGCAGACTTGAAGATGAACAAGTCAGTTTTGTGGGCATACAAGAAGAAATTGTTAGGTTTCACATCCCACAGACAAAAGAGAGAACAAAAGATTAAGAAGGACATCAAAAGAGGTATCAGAGATGTCAATGACCAAGATCCATTTGAAGCCTTCATTTCCAACCAACAGATTAGATATGTTTACTACAAGGAAACCGAAAAGATTTTGGGTAACACCTATGGTATGTGTATCTTGCAAGACTTTGAAGGTTTAACTCCAAACTTGTTGGCTAGAACCATTGAAACTGTTGAAGGTGGTGGTTTGGTTGTTGTCATGTTGAAGTCTATGACCTCTTTGAAACAATTATATACCATGACGATGGACATCCATTCTCGTTACAGAACCGAAGCACATGATGATGTTGTTGCAAGATTCAACGAAAGATTCTTATTATCTTTGGGATCGTGTACTAACTGTTTGGTTGTTGACGATGAATTAAACGTTTTACCAGTTTCTGGCGGAAAGCACGTCAACCCATTGCCTCCAAAAGACGACGATGAATTGACCCCAAATGCAAAAGAATTGAAAGAATTGAAAGAAAGTTTAGCTGATGTTCAGCCCGCAGGCTCCTTAGTTGGATTGTCCAAGACTGTCAACCAAGCTCAAGCCATTTTAACATTTATTGACGTTATTTCTGAGAAGACTTTGAGAAGTACCGTGGCTTTAACAGCTGGTAGAGGTCGTGGTAAGTCTGCTGCATTAGGTATTTCTATGGCTGCAGCTATCTCGCATGGCTACTCCAATATTTTTGTTACATCTCCATCGCCGGAAAACTTGAAAACCTTGTTTGAGTTTGTTTTCAAAGGTTTTGATGCATTGGGTTACACAGAACACTTGGACTACGATATCATTCAATCTACCAACCCTTCTTTCAACAAAGCAATTGTCAGAGTTGACGTCAAGAGAGGTCACCGTCAAACTATCCAATACATTTCTCCAAATGACCACCATGTTCTTGGACAAGCTGAATTAGTTATCATTGATGAAGCTGCTGCCATTCCATTACCCGTTGTCAAAAAATTGATGGGTCCATACTTGATTTTCATGGCCTCTACTATTAATGGTTACGAAGGTACTGGTAGATCCTTATCTTTGAAATTAATTCAACAATTGAGAAACCAATCCAACAGAAATGACAGTCAAACTGCTATTGTTTCCAGAGACAGCAAGTCAGCTGAACCAGAAATTGTCACAAGAAACTTGAGAGAAGTCACTTTGGATGAGCCAATTAGATATGCTCCGGGCGATCCAGTTGAAAAATGGTTGAATAAGTTGTTATGTTTGGACGTCACTTTGACCAAGAATGCCAAATTTGCTACCAAAGGAACTCCGCACCCATCACAATGTAACTTGTTTTACGTGAATAGAGATACTTTGTTTTCATACCATCCAGTTTCTGAAGCATTTTTGCAAAAAATGATGGCCTTATACGTTGCATCTCATTACAAAAACTCTCCTAATGATTTACAATTGATGAGTGATGCTCCAGCTCATCAATTATTTGTCTTGTTACCCCCAATTGAGGAAGGTGACAACAGAATTCCAGATCCATTGTGTGTTGTGCAATTGGCCTTGGAAGGTGAAATCTCTAAAGAAAGTGTTCGTAACTCCTTATCTCGTGGTCAAAGAGCCGGTGGGGATTTGATTCCATGGTTGATCTCCCAACAATTCCAAGACGAGGAGTTTGCTTCCTTATCAGGTGCCAGAATTGTTAGAATAGCAACCAACCCAGAATACGCTGGTATGGGATATGGTAGTAGAGCTATCGAATTATTACAAGATTACTACCAAGGTAAATTTACCGATATCAGTGAATCGCAAACGTTGGACGACCACACCATCACTAGAGTTACTGATAAGGAATTGAGCAATGCTTCTTTGAAAGATGATATCAAATTAAGAGATGCAAAGTCCTTACCTCCTTTATTATTGAAGTTGTCTGAAAAGGCTCCTTACTATTTGCATTACTTGGGTGTTTCTTACGGTTTGACTCCTCAATTGCATAAGTTCTGGAAGAGATCAGGCTTTGTTCCAGTCTACTTGAGACAAACTGCCAATGAACTTACCGGTGAACATACCTCAGTGATGTTGAACGTTTTACCAGAACGTGAGGGTGCATGGTTACAAGAATTTGCCCAGGATTTCCATAAGAGATTCTTACTGTTGATGTCTTATGAGTTCAAGAAATTCCCTGCTGTTCAAGCATTGGGTATAATAGAAGCCACTGAAGGTGGAGAAAGTCCAAGCAAGAAGATCAAAAAGTTGACGAAGGATGAATTGGACGTTTTGTTATCTCCATTTGACTTGAAAAGATTGGACTCTTATGCTAACAACTTATTGGATTACCACGTTATTGTCGATATGTTACCATTAATTGCCCTGTTGTTCTTCTCTAAGAAGACCGGTAATGACGTCAACTTGTCGTCTGTGCAATCGGCTATTTTATTGGCCATTGGGTTACAGCACAAAGATATGGATGAAATCTCCAAGGAACTTAACTTGCCTTCAAACCAAGCCATGGCTATGTTTGCAAAGATTGTTCGTAAGTTCTCCATTTATTTCAGACAGGTCTTGAGTAGAGCAATTGAAGAAGAAATGCCTGCTCTTGAAGACGAAACCGTGAAGGAAATGGACGGTGAAGCCGAACACATTGATTACGATAAGGTTGAGCAACAGTTACAAGATGATTTGGAAGAAGCCGGGGACGAAGCTTTGAAGGAATTAAGAGACAAACAAAGAGAATTGATCAATGCCATCAACTTGGATAAATACACCATTGCTGACGATGCTGACTGGGAACTGGCTGGAAAATCTGTTACGCAAGCTGCCAAGGGGAAGGGGGTTGTTAGTGTTAAGAACAAGAACGCTAAGAGGAAGCAAGGCGAAAGTGCAACCGAAATCTACGAAAAGGAAATGAAGCTGGTCGCAAAGAAGCTCAAGAAGCCTAAAAAGTAAATGACCCAGAATGTATAAAATTTATTATAGCTGTTGTATAATTGTATCTATGGCCAGCTGCACCAAGTCAAACAATGATGACCCCACTTCATTCTGTATGTCATTAATGCCTAAACTATGTTTCACATTTTCATTCAATGTAGAATTAACATCTTCATTTTCAAATAAATACTTGTGGCTTGCTTCGTACTCGGGCCAAACAATGTCGATAAAGTAGTTGGGAGGATCGACCCAGAAACCATCCAATGTATTATAGCCCGAGCGGCCCTCACGTCTTTTCTTTAAAGTTTCAAACGAAGCCCTGAAGAACAATTTGATATCAAACAATTCAATGATCTTAGGGTCATGAAAAAGCATAAATCCGTCCACCAACACGAATAGTTTATCATTTATTTTAGTTGTGTTGTTAAATTCGGTATGAAGTTGTTGTTTTTCGTCCAGGGTTAACTTTATGTTTTCGTCAAGTTCCAACGATTTAATTTCACGGGCTTTACCCAAGTTTTTTATGCTGAGTATATGCTTGATGAACTCGTCGAAATTGATTGCCTGAGGACAGTCCCAATTGAGCTCTTTGGTGACAGGATCGACTGGAATTTGATCATTGGGAAGGTAGAAATCGTCTTGAGAAATGACTTTGGTATTCTTCAAAAGAGACACTAAAGCTTTTGTCACTGTTGATTTACCCGATGAAGAAGGACCACCCAAAGCAACAAGCACGATGGTTGGATCGGTCATTGTAGTAGTACCAGCCTGTGTAGAACGTATCCTTCGCTCTTCAACATACATCATTTTTGCGACCGCGGTACTGCATGAAGGTTTTGAACCATATCATCGATTTGGCGCACTCGTTCCTGACACAAGAAACAAAGGGGTAGCAAGTGCCAGCGCGTAGCAATGCGTTTATTCTTGTCGACGTAGCGAAGGGAAGAATTTCTGTCTATACCCAAAATTGAGTTTTAGACTCTAGATCAAATGTAACAAACCATAAGCCTCGATAGCAAAGGAGGATATGTTACTGAGCCTTGCTAGTGTCGGAAGACGTAGCATAAGTTTTAACATAAAAGAGAGTAGAGTTATATGTCAAGTTAAAGTATAGGCTAAAATCTGCAGCGTTTTAGGGGATAATGGTAACTGTCGACAATCACGATCAAAACATCCCCATTAGTATTTAGAAGTACGAGGTGGGTACAAATTAAGCGTCTAGGCATAGCCCAGAGGGTGACCCAGCTGTGTTGGGCAATTTTGGTTGGGTGCAGTAAAAATATTCATATTCTTGAATAATAATCTGCTATCGTTATATCAAACAATGTCGGGTAAACAATTTTTCACCAAACTTAGACCACTTCAGCCCTGACTCGTTTTGTAAAAATATACCCCATTAAGTAATTTTGTTTTTGCCCAAATCGATCATTGCCGATTGGATGTTTTCTCTTGAAACCAGAGAAGGAATGGCCTGTAAGAAGGAAAATAAGATGCAGACGGAGTCAAATTCTTGGATGTTGTTACCTGATCTCGGGATATCCAAGTCTATCCCTTTTAATTCTTATTTCCTCCAACGCTGCGCTTGCAAGTTGTATATTGATGTAAATGCAGTGCCAAATAATTTTCTTCTTTTGGAAATCTCCTAATCAAATTTTTTTAGTCAAGAACCCCAAAACGGCTAAGAGATATGCAGGTGCTATACATTTCCCAATTAGGAAATGATTATGGTATACTGCAGTCGGATGTACACGTTGAATTCTACTTAAAATGATAAAATAGTTAGTAGAGGCATAATAAGGCAAACAATTTCATGCATTAAGCAATTTCTAAGGATTGCTGTATTTATATAATCTCGACGGCAACAAATTCCCATTTTTTCACAGGCATTTCTATCTGTCGTAGATAGTTTGCTTAATATATATTCTCTACGGCGTTTTTACAGCAAATTTCCGTCATTTACACTAATCTTAGCATTATAAGCCTTTTATTTCCTACAACAAATCGACCCTTTACTTGGTTTGATTGTTAATTCCCCATCTGTTACAACCATCATCTCGTGAAAACCCAGGTCAACCTACCAAGCCTACCACATCTAAAGCCAAGAACCGATCTTTCTGTTAGGTTAACATCCCCGCCACCACATTTCAACATTTCTTCTCAGTATATGCCATATTAATTACAGCCAAAGTGTTATCCCTAGTACATCTAATGAATAAACAGCAAGGCAAAGATTTGGCTCTGTCACCTTTGTCCAGGCTAGAATCCAAACCGAAGTCGTTTGACAGACTACCTGAGGTATCAAGCGAGAAGAAGACCCCATCGCCACCGTTGGCAGAATCGTCCACTCCCGAAACTGCCAAAGAAAATGCAGACCTGGAGGGAGGCACATCATCTGAAAGCAGCAAGAAACCTTCGCCCTCCAACCAGCAGTTTTTATCATCATTGAAAGGTTTCAATATTGATAGATCAAAGTACAAACATTATGGCCATCAATCGCTGATGACAGGCCAAGGTTTGGAGAAAATAGTAAAGGAAGCAAAGCAGCAAGATGACGACAACACAGAAACTGAAGCCACATACACCAAGAAGGAAAATGGCCCTATCGAGACAAGAATAATTATAGATGACAAGATCTCGGAAATATTGGGTATTACACGGCAAGTTGTTGCAGAAGAAGCATTTTGGCCATACAACATTGAGACGTTGAACGAAATTGTACGATACAAGATCGAACAGGAAAGAACAACGCAAGAACGCATCAAGAACCAGTTTGGTGCTACCGTGGTTGAGCTTTTGCTGTTGGCTAAGGCAATGAACATAGACTCAGAGCTTATCCCTGCACTTTTCTTGACCAATACCTCCAGTATTGACGATATGAGGGCCCAAATCGACAAATTGAAACGGGACCCGAGCGAGTTGGTTGAAGAAATAACTCGTGGAAGAAATGATACCAATGATTTCAAGATTGCTATATCAGCCAAGAGAAACCATTCTGATACCCAATTACCTTCGTTTTCGCAAACTGCAGAATCGATCAAGACTCAAAGCAGCAGCGGTGTATCACCATTGCGTTCCCCCAACAGGCTGCCAACAATTTCTTATCGTCGAGTGGTATCCGATAGCAGTGATGCTGCATCAAGAGAACACAACACGACGTCACCACCCACCCAGCAAAACCAATTACCTTTACCAATATACCCCCAGCTGCGAAAACTGCAGCAGCATTCTCCCCAAATGCAATCACATATGCCATACCAGATGTATCCCATGTACTATACGGCCGGTCCGAATATGTCTCCGTACCAAATGGGCATTCCACCGGCAGAACTGCAGCAAAGAAAGGGACTCGGGTCGCCTTATTCGCAGAAATACCAACCAGCAACTCAACCACCACCACCACCACCGCCACAGCAGCAGCAGCAACAACAACTCTCGCCTTCAGGCCCACAATACCCGGGGAATTCTAGCTATATTGCCCAGCCTCACTATCAATATTATAGCAATCCACCACCGTACATGATGCAAGCACCCCCGCCCATGGGAATCCAGATGTCGCATCCACTGGCAGCCATGCAAGTGCCTGGCCATCAGTTTGAAACAACAAGCGAAACATCTGGCAAGTCTGTGTTTAAATCCGATTCACACGACGAATCGAGTCCTTACAAGAAGCACAAGACGACGAACAAGACGACGACAAGTAGCATCAATTTCATGATCACGACGCCCAAGAACCCGCCTGCCAGAAAATACAACAACCCCCATAAAGAGAAGTAAGAGAGGTTGTATAGATATGGATAGTTAGCAGGTTATAGAACTTTAAACCCATGCCTTTTCTCTTGACAGACACATTAAGCGCGCGCCGCATGCGCGCAACACAATAATTTTCGCAATCATGTCGTCATCGCTCGGCCCACTCTGGTTTACGGCCTTAAGGCAGACTAGTGTCAATAATATGCGGCTCTCTACATCACACGATATCCGACCGTTGTCCAAAAAAATAAATGCACATAATTAGAGCAAGGTGTAGAGACGTTACATTTGTTTGACAGATTGGTATCAGATTTTAACGAAAAACATTCACCGAGTTACAGACATGGACTCCGATCGCTCTCCGATAGACAAGGAAAGCAAACGTGCCCACCCAGAAAATGTCAACGTCAAAGATGTGGCTCCATACACGATCTTCAGCAAGCATGAGAAATGGGTGTTGGTGTTCGTCTTGTCGCTCGTGGGGTTCTGGAGCACGGTATCGAGTCCGAGTTTCTTTCCTGCGCTCCCTACACTAACAGAGTACTTCCATACGTCGGAGTCGGTCATGAACTTGTCGGTGGTTGCATACTTGATTTTCCAGGGGATATCGCCCACCATATCGTCCAACTTGGCCGATTACTTTGGGTCTCGACCAGTGATCATCGTATCGATCGCCGTTTTTGTTGCTGCATGCATTGCTCTTTCGCAAACCAATGTGTTTTGGCTTCTTGCGCTTCTTCGTTGCATCCAGGCAGCAGGTATTGCTCCCGTCATTGCCATCAGCTCAGGGATCTCCAGTGCTGTCTGCACACCAGAAAATAGAGGTGGGTTTGTTGGGGTGGTTTCAGGCATGCAGCTTGTAGGGAACGGGGTTGGTGGGTTGATTGGTGCTGCTCTTATAAGTGGGTTCCATACCTGGAGATCTATCTTTGTTTTCCTTGCCATTGGCGGTGGTGCCACCCTTTTTTTTGCCTTGTTTGCTTTACCAGAGACATCCAGAGCTATTGTTGGAAATGGCTCGATTATTCCAACGAGTATGGTGCATAAACTGCTTATGATATATTTGCCTCATTTCCGAAAGAAGTTGAATAACGATTTGTCTACTTTACGCGAAAGAAGGAAGTTTGACGTTCTTACTCCGTTCAAGATCGTCATTAAGAGACAGGTTATTTTTACGTTGTTGCCTGCTGGGATCCAGTTTGCGGCATGGACCATGGTGTTGGCCTCGTTATCGACGGAATTGGAAGGTCCTGGCTACAATTACAGTGTGTTGCATGTTGGTTTTATTTATCTTCCGCAGGGAATGTGTTGCTTGATATTTTCATTGCTAACGGGGAAGGTCTTGAATTGGTACTATCGGTACCGAAAAGAGCAGCACGAAGAAAAGTATAAGGACTTTGTTGGCGAAAAGCCCACTTTCAATCGGATAAGAGCCCGTTTGGACATCTGTTTAATACCTTGCATAGTCCAGATCGTTGGTCTTGTGGTCTTTGGATGGTGCATCCAGTACAAGAAGCATATCATATCCATTATCATATCGTCGTCATTGGTGGCAATTGGTGCGACTTCAATAATGTCATGTTCTATGACAATAATGGTCGACTCCTTTCCAGAAAACGGAAACGCATCGGCCAGTTGTCTCAACTTGGTAAGATGTTGGCTTGCTGCTTTAGGTACGGGAGTTTTGGACAAGATGATAAAGGCAATGAATCTCGGGGGGACATACACATTAGTGGCGGGGATCAGTTTGATTTCGGACTTTCTTTTACTTTACAATGTTTGGTCATCATCTAGAACATAGAGGTTATATATTTTATTTATTAGACGTTTCTTATAGACTGGTAATTTTGCATTCAACGGTCGCGAGATCGAGACATTGTCCTGCATGGCATTTTGGATAATTAAGGGTTTATCTCCATCAATAAGGCGCGATCCGATTCGGGTCGGTTTAACTCCGAAAATTCATTTATAAGCAGCAGTACAGTTGCTAAAAGTATATAACAAGCAGCGCAGTCAGCAGAATTATGCTACAAGCACACTGAATGCCAACGACTGCCACCGATCCCAACCTTACTAAATGCTCTTCCGATGAGCATACAGAGGAAAAAGCAAACTCCGAGCCTCCATTCACCATACTCAACCTAAAAGAAAGATACACTATAGCTACACTACTAGGTCTCGGTGGATTGTGGTCAACACTCTCTACATCCATTTACTTTCCTGCCCTTCCCATTCTTACCGCTCAATTCCATGTATCTGCAGCCACAACTAACTTATCGGTCGTTGCTTATTTGCTACTACAAGGAATTGCACCCACAGTTATAGCTGGTATCGCCGATACGTATGGCAGGCGGCCATGTTTCTTGGCCTGTTTATTGGGATACGCTGCTGTATGCTTTGCTATTTCCCGTGTCAACGTATTTTGGCTAATTATTGTGCTTCGATGCGTTCAAGCCGCTTGCATTGCCCCCATCGTCTCGATATCAACAGGTGTGCTATCGGACATTGTCGAGATCCATGAAAGAGGAAGATTCATTGGTTTGGTCAATGGTATCCAGCTTTTTTCACAGGGCATTGGTGCTCTTATAGGCGCTGCTCTTCTTACAAGATGGGGATGGGGAGGGATATTTGTCTTTCTTGCCATCTGTGGAATTAGCATCTTTTGCATCGCATTTGTGTTTCTTCCAGAAACCAATCGGAAGGTTGTGGGAAATCTTTCGATTCCTCCTCCAAAACCATTGTGGCTGCCAATATTGTTGCTACCTACTATGCAAAAGAGATTGACCAACGAGGTATCGACAAAAGCACCAAGAAAGAAAATAGACTTCTTTGGCTCCTTGAAGATGTTCGCCAATAAGGACGTTGTTATTTGCTTGTTGCCTGGAGCCTTGCAGTTTTCTACTTGGACGATGTCCTTGACGTCATTATCGACCACCTTTGAAGAAGATTATGGGTTTTCGACTATCAAAGTTGGTCTCTGTTACTTAGCACCAGGGATGGGGATATTTTTTGGTGCTTTGGTCACAGGAAGAACCATTGACTACCTTTACAGCAGAAAGAAAACAGCATACGATAATACATACCGTCGACTCCTGGCGGACGAGCGGCCCAAATTTAACATCATTCATACGAGATTGGAATTGAGCAGCTATACCACGGCCGGCATGATTGCGTTTTTATTGGTTTTTGCATGGTGTTTGGACAAAAAGGTCCATATTGCTCCCATTTTGATATCCATGTTCTTCATTTCGTTCTTTAACGTTGCATTATTATCTGCCTTGACCACATTGTTGGTAGATATGTTTCCTGAACAAGGCTCAACAGCAACCAGCTGTTTAAATCTTAGTAGATGCTTGGTTGGAGCCTTATTTGTGGGTGTACTACAGAACATGGTTGATACCATGGGTATAGGCGGATGCTACACCTTGATGGCAGGATTATGTGTCGTTTCGATAACGATATTGTTTTACGCCAATTTCAAACAAAAAGCATAGTAACTTACATTAGCAAGAAGCTCCATCTTTCTAATATACCTATTATAAATATATACTATTCTCTCTCTATTGGGAAGCACATTGAACACCTGGACCAGCGCCACCTTCTTCTTCTTCGGAGTCGTAACCGTCACGTCTGTTGCTGGCTTGGTGCTTGTATGGATCAAGGTCAACCAAGTCACATTCGTCAACTTCAGCACCCTTTGGAATGGTAACCTTTGCTCTTGGAGGCAAGATGTCTTCCAAAGCCTTCAACTTGTCTTCAGAAGTGAAGTGGTTTTCTGGGAACTTGACAGTGAACTTGACAAACAAGTTTCCTCTGCCACCTTGTCTGTAAACTGGCATACCTTGGCCTTCGACAACCTTGACAGAACCTGGGGAGATAACTTCACCTGGAATGATGGAAACCTTGATGTAATCGCCCGAAACGTGCTTGAAAGCAAACTCACCACCAGCCAAAGCAGTCAACAAGTCGAGCTCGGCTTCGTAGTATAAATCGTTACCCTTTCTTGTGAACTTGGAGTGGGCCTTTTCGTCAACAACAAAAACAACGTCACCTGGAGTGATACCTGGTTCTTGGTCACCTTCACCGCTGAAAACTATTCTTTGACCATCCTTCATACCTGGATCAATGTGGACCTGCAAGATCTTACGTTCGGATTCGGTCTTCTTACCCTTACACTTGGTACAACGGTCGGCTGGGTCACAGATGTCACCGGTACCTTGACAGGTGTCACACACAGTTTGGAATCTTTGGATCATAGGACCCATTTGTCTGGTGACAAACTTCATACCGCTACCAGCACAGCCGGTACACTTCTTAACCTTACCTTCTTTACCACCCAAACCGTTACAGGTCTTACACAATATGGTTTTGTTGAGGGCCAACTTGGCGACTCTGCCCTTATATAACTCCTCCAAGGTACAGGAGATGGAGTGCTTGATGTCCTTACCTCTGGAAGGACGTTGTGGGCCACCGCCGCCCATGCCGCCGAAACCGCCGCCAAAGAACTGCGAGAAGATGTCGTCGGCACCCATACCGCCACCCATACCTCCTTGGCCACTCAAACCTTCTTCACCATAGGAGTCGTAGATCTCTCTCTTTTGTTCATCGGACAACACTTCGTAGGCATGCGAGATTTCCTTGAACTTCTCAGCAGCTTCTGGCGAAGGGTTTTTATCTGGATGGTATTTCAAAGCAGCTTTTCTGTATGCTTTCTTCAACTCATTGTCGCCAGCCGAGGGCGACACTCCCAAAAGGTCGTAAAACTTTGAATCCTTGACCATGTTTTATGTGTAGTGTTGATCTGTTCGTTGTACTGTTTTCAAACGTGCCAGATTCGACTATAAATTACACCTTTTTCACTGTTAAATTTTTTTTGTTAGTGAATCGATGAGAATATTCCACCGGTTTCTACGAGTGCGACACTTTCCTAACTGGGAACGTCAGTTCCTTACTAAAGAACGCGTAATTGTCATAGAGGTCCAAGAGTATTTATATATGTCACGTCTATCCAGCGTGTTCCACAACCTCGCTTACAAGCTTGCCTCCTTTAACGGAATGCTTGAATTGCTCGGGGATCGCAAGCTCGGTGTAGTCGTCGTTTTCAGGAACATTGACGTTCAACGCCGTAGTAGAACTCGTAAACACTTGAACGTCTGCATCAACACTTTCTTGCGACAAGTAGATACTTCCTTCATCAGACTTGTCTACACTGATCATTGGAACAACTCCAAGAACCTGTAACCCAAACTTGTGCGACTTGATAACATCAATCCCCGAGATCAACGTATCAACAACAACACCAACCTTTTTGGTTTCGGAAATCGAGATCGCATTGGCCTTGCCCTTAATCTGAACTGTCACACCTTCACAGTTACCAATAAACACAGATTGGTGCATTTCAACCTCAACCACTATTGGTGCCTGGTTAGTCACGTCAACTTCAGTAAAGTTTTCAATGATCCACTTGGCCCCATCAATCAATTCCTTCTTAGCAATCTTCTTCTTCTTAGTAGCTTGTGGAGATGAAGATAAGCTTGTTGGTTTCTTTGGTGGCAGTGGCTTCTTTGGAACAACCGGAGCCTGCTGTCTTAAAGCTGGATTCTTGTGGGTCATTTCCGACTTGTCAACCTTCTTGAGGCCCGATGTGACGTTTTCTCCCTTGT
Organism: Teunomyces funiuensis; assembly: GCA_030558095.1. Lineage (NCBI taxonomy): Eukaryota > Fungi > Ascomycota > Pichiomycetes > Serinales > Debaryomycetaceae > Teunomyces > Teunomyces funiuensis. The sequence goes on from JAJMRW010000002.1 coordinate 344,030, forward strand.
TTAAGTCGGCAAAGACGGCACCCATACCACCCGTTGGAGTAGCCGAGCTTTTGTCCTGCTCATCAAACAAGTTTGCTGGAGGTGGAGGTGGAGGAGGTGGTGGAGGAGGTGGAGCGCCGCCAGCAGCTGGTGCAGCCTTGGCACTGGTACCAGCTTCTGCAATAACGTCTTTGAGGTCCTTACCTTTTGCATTCCACGAAGATCCTGCGGTGTGATATTCCTTGACGTAGGCTTTCAATTCATCAAAGATGTTCAAAAAAACCTTGACCCACTCGACCTGCTTGGGGTCGCTATCTTTGAATTCTTTCAAAACTCTATCGGACCAGAATCTGGCACTGTCCTTGTATTCAGGAATCAAGGAGACAGGCGTATCAGTAACTACCCATCCTAACACCGGAGCACCCTCACCAATGGTATTCAAGTTGTTGAAGAATTTGGATTTCCGGTTGGCGTCCTTGGTTTCTATGATTTTGGTGATTTTCTCATTCAATGGGGTCAAGGCTTTCTGAAAAGCTTCGTCCGTGACTTGTGGTTTCTTAGCCTTGCTGACAAGACGCAAAAAGCTGGTTTGTACCTTGAAAGCACCGGCAAATTCTTCGGCAACCTGACTAACAACCGGATCAATCTCCTTCGAGAGAGTAACAAATGGTTCGATGTTTGTACGAATAAAGCCTTCAAACGCAGTTATAAACTTTACATCTTCATCGATAGCTGGAGTCACTGGCAAAGAAGAGGAGGAAACAGCAACGGCAGGGGTGACGGGTGTAGGAGCAATTTCCTTTTCGCTACTGGACTCGTCGGTCGGTGGGTTGATCTTGTTGGCATTTTCCTGGAAAATAGTAATATCCTCCAAACGAGAGGTGGCTGCCTCCAATCTCTTCAAGATTGTGACAACATTGTAGCCTTGCACATTGAATTGACTTTCTTCCGAAGACATAATTTGATTTCTGCTGGCGTAAGGAGGTGAACGTCGTCAAGCCATATTTGGTGAGCGCGTTAACATTTTGGCATGGTGTGCACGACCCAATCTGAAAAGTGCCATTCAGGCAAGATTGTATCGAGTCAATTCTGGCCAGGACTGCCATGGCACCTTCGAAGATTAAGCAGGAAACTGAAGAGCTTCCGCCACAGGAAGTTCACTACTTGAAAGATTACCGTGTACCCACCGAACATGAACCATTTTATCAAAACTACAAGCTGGGCGTACCCATTGCTCTTGACTTTGGCACTTCCACGTTGAAAGCCGGATTAACCAATAGCACTACGCCCAATAATGTTATTCCTGGACTTGTTGCTCGTTATAGGGATCGAAAAGCTCTGAAGACTTTGACAATAGTCGGAAATGACTGTTACCGTGACGCTTTATTGCGGTCCTCCATAAAAACTCCATTCGATGGCCCTTTGGTGACAAACTGGGACTATGTCGAGTTCATATTGGACTACACATTTGAGCATTTGGGTGTCACTAGCAAAAATGGAAGGTTAAACAATCCCATTATAATGACAGAACCAGTGGCTTGCCCTCTTTCCCAAAGAAAGAACATGTACGAGTTACTTTTTGAAGCATACCAGGCCCCAAAAGTAGCATTTGGTATTGACTCTTTATTTTCCTTCTATGCTAATACCAATAGCAAATCAAGTGGAATCGTTATTGGAACAGGTAACGAACTGACTCATGTCATTCCTGTTTCCCAGGGTAGAGGTATTCTTCTGCAAACCAAAAGAATCGACTGGGGTGGCAACCAGTCTCAACAGTTTATGTCAAACTTATTGGCATTAAAATATCCTTATTTTCCATCCAAGTTGAATACTCACCATACCACCAATTTGTTCCAAGATTTTTCATATGTCTCGCAGAATTATCAAGAAGACTTGAAAAGTTACTTTGATATGGAGAACTTGGAGCAGAACGATGTACTTATTCAAGCTCCTGTTGAAATTGCTCCTTCGGCAGATAAGAAGAAATCAGAGGAAGAAATTGCCAAGCAACAACAAAGAAGAAGAGAACAAGGAAAACGTTTACAGGAGCAAGCACAGCAGAAACGTTTGGAAAAATTAGAACAGAAGAAAGAAGAATGGGAATATTACTCTGCATTGAAAATTGATATAGAAGAGTTGTCCACGGAAGACGCTCAAGCAAAGTTGGAAGCCGAAGGTTTCGAAACCAATGAAGCTTTCTTGAAATATTTAAACAATCTTGATAAAGCGTTGAAAAAATCAAACAATACCGAAGCGACCGAAGAAGAAGTGGATCCAGCTACTGCATGGCCATTGGTCCAGATTCCTGATGATCAATTAACAGAGGATCAAATCAAAGAAAAGAGAAAACAAAAGCTCTTAAAGGGCAACTACGAAGCTCGTGAACGTACTAAAGAACTCAAGAAGCAGGAAGAAGACGCTAAGGCGGAATTTGAAAGAGAACAAAGAGAATGGCGACAAAGAGATTTGGAAGATTGGCTGTCTGTAAAGCGTCTCCAAGTAGCTGAATTAATAAGCAAGTACAAGGATTTAGGGAAAAGAATTGAGTCCTTCAAGGACAGAAAGTCCATGGCTGCTCAGCAAAGAATGAAGAATATAGCTGATTTGGCTAATGACGAGTCAGGGTCAACCAATGCTGCGTCTAGAAAAAGACGTAGGAATGTCAATGTGTCCATTGATAATGATCCAAACGATACTTTTGGTGCCAATGATGACGATTGGAGTGTTTACAGAGATATTTCAAATGTTTCTTTGGAAGAAGAGCGGAGTGAAGTTCACCTGCAAATCTTGGGTTTAGAGGCAGAATTATTGGAATACGATCCCGAATTTCACCACGAAGACACCATGGCCGCTTCATCTACATTTGATTGGAAGAATCTGGTATTGCATAAGTTTATTCATGGACCACGTCAAAACATAACAATTGCAATGCAGACAGAAGGGCTTGACGTGGATGAGATAGCCAATCATCCCGAAATTATCAAGAAAAACCATCAAATTCATTTAAACATTGAGAGAATCAGAGTACCAGAAGTTTTATTCCAGCCAAACATTGCGGGCCTCGACCAAGCAGGAATACCAGAGTTGTGCAGTGACTTGTTTCATAGACGTTCGGATAACAACTTTACTCCAGGTGGACAAGCTTATGAGATGATTCAAGATGTCTTTGTTACAGGAGGATTAGCTCGTATACCAGGATTCCAAACAAGGTTGATAAACGAGTTCACCGGCTTTTTACCTGTTGGTGCACCATTGAAGGTACGTATAGCCAACGATCCCGTGCTTGATGCTTGGAAAGGAATGCAAAAATGGGCTCAGAGTGATGAATGCAACCAAAGCTACGTCTCCAAGGCTGAATATGAAGAATACGGAGCAGAGTACATCAAAGAGCATGGTTTAGGAAACGTATGTTTAATGTAAGTAAATATAGTATACAAAATAGAATCGTATTGTATGCAAAAAGACCTAACTCTTTACTTTTTCTTGTTTGGGTTAAGACCCTTCTTTCTCATTCCTCTCTTCACAGACTTGTCAAGGATTTCCTTGTCGGCTTCTTCATCGAATTCAGCAAAATCGTCATGGATAATACCTTCTTCTTCGGCTTCAGATTTGGCCAAAGCTTCCTTTTCCTTAGCACCGGCACCGGAAACATCATGTGGCGAAGGTGCAATCTTCTTAAACTTAGCCACGTAAAAACCGTCAACGTTATAAGTGTGAGGATAGTAACGTCTGGTCAAGTTAAGCTTAGGGTTGAAGTGCTTACCACGGTAAGAAGTAAAACCTTCCTTACCAATTGCCAAACCAGTCTCGACCAACTTCACATTTGGACGCTTTCTCAAGGCATAGTCAACAACTGCTTCGTTTTCATCAACAGCAATCGAACAAGTAGAATACACTATAACACCACCAGTGGCAGAGTTAGCATCGACAGAGTCAATGGCAGACAATAACAATTGCTTTTGCAAGTGAGGAATTTGGATGAAATCCTTTTCAGTACGACTCACCTTGACACTCTCATCCTTAGCAATGACACCGGTACCCGAACATGGAGCATCCAACAACACTCTGTCAAACCCACCTATCACTTTAGGGAATTCTCTAGCGTCGTAGTTACACACAATGGTGTTCTTGCAGCCTAATCTGTGAATGTTGGCAATCAAGGACTTGGTACGGGCCTTGTTGGCATCATTGGCAAAAACACAACCAGTGTTCTTCATCATTGCTGAAATGTAGGTGGTCTTACCACCTGGAGAAGCGGCCATATCCAAAATACGTTCGTTTTCTTGTGGTTCTAAAGCCATGACTGGCAAGTAAGAAGATGCAGCTTGTAATATGTAGTGACCGGCCAAGTATTCTGGCGTAGCACCAATAGGAACTTGAGAGTCAAAAATTTGTAAACCAACCTTAGTCCATGGACCAATTGGTTGTAAGTTGACACCACGGTTGACCAAAGTTTGGGCCAAGTCACGACGTCTAGTCTTAAGAGTGTTGGTTCTGATAGTAATAGGTCTGGCAATTTCGTTAGCTTCAAAGAATTCCATAGCTTCTGCTGGTGAGAACAAATTGAACAACTTTTCAGCCAAGAATTCAGAGTAGCCAAAGTATTCACAAATGTCCTTGACTAATCTGGCAAGGTAATCGTTTCTAGATTTACCCTCCTCTGCCAAATCCTTGAAGTTTTCCAACACTTTGACAATTTCAATCATTCTGGTTCTAACCATGGTGACATCTTGAGGACCTTGGGCCATTTCTTCTTCCTCCTCTTCGGTTGGCAAAATCTTTGCTCTAGGCTGGTCAACTTGGGCTTGACCTTCCAATAATTCCAATTCGGCTTCCTCAGCTTCCAATTCATCCTCTTCGTCCAACTTTCTCGACAAGGCTTCCATGTTGGCAACATTCAAGTTTTCCAAGTCTTCCTCTTCGTCATCAGAAAACATTGGTTTGGCACGGCCATCTTCATCGGAATCATATTCTTCGCCATCATTTTCGACATCGAACTCATCGTCTTCCAATTCATCCAAACCTTCTTGTTCACCGTCGTCTGAGTCGTCAAACAAAGCTTTTTTGGCAGAAGATAACTCTTCCAAATCAACTTCAGGCAAGTCTTCTGGGTCTTTGTACTCTTCTTCGGTATTCTTTTTAGACTTTTTAGATCTCTTCGATTCCTTTGGTTTGGATTCTTGTACATTGGCCTTTTTCACAGCAGGTCTTTCGCTGGCTTCTTCGGTTCTCTTTCTCTTGGAATCCCTCTTCTCTTTCATGTTCTGCATCTCTTCAAATGAAGGTGGAACACCTTGCTTGTTTCTTGCTCTTCTACCCATGTCTTGCAGTATTAGTCTATAGGAAGTTATCTATAATAGCGATGAGCTTGAGATGGAAAAAAAAATTGTGTGCGCGCACCATCTCATCTTAAATCAACGGCATACACGCTAGACCTCACCAATAACCACCAAACTACCATGGATTCGGGAGAAGTTCAAGTGAAACCAAAACATGAGACAATCATCTCCCCACACCAACATGCATTGGTTCGTTTACCTTCTGAAGGTATGAAAATTGTCGAGTTGAGACCCGATGGTGTTATCAGCTTGGGTAAGTTTGGCTCGTTCGAGGTGAACGAGATCCTTGGATATCCGTTTGGTCAGTCGTTTGAAATCATTGAAAACTTAAAGGTTAAGCCAATTAAGAGTATTTCAGGAGATAGTGACACCAAAGCCGACCCGGGAGAAGAGGGTGCTGACGACGAATTGACCAAGAGCGAATTGACGTCTCTTCTCACAAACAGTTCTGAAAACAACCAAAATATCATTGACATTGGTTCCAAGATTCAAAAGTTAAGCAGTGATGACATTGACGAGTTGAAGAAATCGGGTGCTACTTCCGATATTGGTCAAAAGATCATAGAACAAATGATTGCAGGTCATGAAGGATTTGATAAAAAGACCTTGTTCTCTCAACAAAAGTACTTGAAGAGAAAGCAGCAGAAATTCTTGAGACGGTTTACTGTTGAGTATCTTGGTGGTTCCCAATTGTTACAATACTACATCGACAAAGATCTTCCTCGTGTTCTTGATATGAGTGAAGAAACGTTAGGAATAATATTAAACTACGCCAATATTCAACCAGGGGGAAAGTACCTTGTTGTCGATGAAACCGGTGGTGTAATTCTTTACGCCATGATGGAAAGAATGAAGGGACAGGGTACCATTGTTGTGGTGCACGAAAACGAGCATCCAAATCATATTGCTCTCAGATATTCCGATTATTCTGACGAATTGAAGCAATCTATGATCAAACCAATCAACTGGCTTCAGTTTTTAGAGCCAGAAAACGAAAGAATTGACTGGCAAGATTTACCTGAAACCGAACTCAAAGAGTTGAAGCATGCAAAGCACCAGCAGTACTTGCGTAGACAAAAGCGTGCTCAGGAGATCAACTCGGTCATTGACTTGGTCCAAGAAGGCAACTTTGACGGTTTTGTAGCCGTCAGCACTCTCCACATGCCTACATTAGTCCCTGATGTGCTTCCTGCTATTGGTGGTTCGAGACCGATTGTTGTTTACAGTCAATTTAAGGAATTGTTGTTGGAAACACAGCATGCTTTGACCTCCGACAAGAGGGTGTTGGCACCTTCGATTTTCGAGAGCAGAGTTAGACCATACCAAACGATTCCTGGAAGAATGCATCCCGTGATGACTATGCGCGGTTTTGGTGGTTACGTATTGTGGGGAACAAGGGTTTTCCCCAGAGAAGGTGGTATCACAGCTGTTGGTAGAGGTTTCCTCAAGAAAAGAAAGGATGACACCGAAACTGCAGCACCAGAAAAGATTGTGGAAGATACCGTAGTGTGATCATTTTTTGTATAATATAATAGCGTTAATTGCACATCGCCAGGAGGGTTGCCATTTCTTGTTTCCATCCAACTACGCAACGTAAATTTCCAGCTGAGTCGTGAAACGTACCAACGTCCCAGTCTGTGTCTAGCAAATCTCGAACACATTTGACCTGCTCCTCATACCCAAGTTCAAGAACAAATCCTTTAGCTTTAGATGGAATGATCAAGTTCTTCACTAAGGCAACGTAAAACTCATTTTCTCCGACTAGTGCCAAACGTGGTTCGTATAGTCTCACAGACTTCTCTATTCCATTAGCATGAAGTGGAGAGTTAAAGTCTGCAAGTGGAATATAGGGTGGATTGCTAGTAATCAAGTCTATCTCTGACATGTTTAATGCTGCTAGGAGATCATGTTGAAATAAATCAGCCCTCTTTAACTTGACCTCAGCACCGTCAGTTCTATGTATATTCTCTGCGGCCAAATCGTATGCTTCCTGTGCCACATCAAACCCAATGATTTCCGTATTTACCTTTTGTTGTTTCAAATTGTGTTCAAAGAGAAGAGGAATGCATCCTGTTCCAGTACATGCATCCACCACTCGAAGAGTTTTGTTGGAATACTCCTGACCCAAAATATCCGATAGCTTACTGCACCACTCTTCCGTTTCCCATCTTGGAATTAAAACACCCTCTCGACATATTATATCTAGCGGACCAAAATGTTGCGACCCAAGAATATATTGTAATGGTACATGTCTGCTACGTCGTATCACAGCTTCTTTCCACTTCGATTCAGGCAATTCTTGTTTGATCCACCGCAACTCTCGGCCTGCAGATTCAATGGTTCCATTTACTCGTAACAAAGGAGCCAATAATGGAGATTGTCGGTACGCCTTCCGTACCAAAAAGGGAGTTATTCTAGGCATGGTGAAGATCCAAAAACATATCTGCTTCAAAAATTGCAACCAAGTGTTTTTAGTCGTGCGCAGGAAGAGAAAAGTTGATTTATATATATACAAGTTTATTAATATACTATGTAACTAAACTTACATACCCTTTCTAGCATAGTACATGTAAGCTCTTTCATGTACGTTATCAGCAAGAGGAGAAATGACTTCGGATTGACCTGGTCTAGCAATTGGGTCACGCAAGTAAACAGCATGGCCAGTACTAAACGAGATCTCAAGATGAGCTGGGTAGATCGTGAAACAACCAAGGAAAGGTCTTGGGATCCAAGGAGTGAAATATGGCTTGGATGTGTCTTGACGGCCAAACAACCCCTTTTGCCATGGCAAGTTAACACGGGCCTTGGATTCATCTTCAAGGATGGCTTCCTTGTCCAATTTTTGATGGCCCCTCATCTTCTTGACAAAGTCGGTTGTGAATGGAGCAGTGGTCATATCTTCTGAGAGCTTACTTTCGTTGGCAGAAATACGAAGGTATTCAACTTGAGACTTTTGGATTTCTCCCAACAATTGCTTCACGCTCGATGCTAATGATCTCTCGGCTTGAGTTTCGAATTCGGGCTTCTTCTTGGAAATAAAGGTTGAAGTGTCTTCGATAGTGTGTTTTTTAAGCAAATCGTGTTTGCTGGTGGCGACAAGCTCAAACACAGTGACGCACTTATGAGCTTCTCTGCCGTATTCCTTAAACAAGGAGACATCCACGGATTCTTTACCTTTACCCAAGGTTAATATTCTGGATAATATGGATTCTCTGGTGGTTTCATTTTGTTGCTTCAACATGTTTTTTTCAATGTTCTTGTTGAAACTCTTGATGGAAAGAGTATTTTCTGAGGAATTGTTGATGGTGTCTAATGATGCTGGTTTGGCTTGTTTTAATTGCCAAACGTCGCGAGGGTTAGCCTTGGCGGCTTGCACATATTTGTTCCAAGCAATAATCTGTTTGTTGTCGACTTTTACAGCCTGTTCCACACTTGGCTTGACTCTTCCCATGGCAAGCAATATCTTTTCTGGCTTAACGCTGAAAATGTCGCCTTCCTTCAATGGGAACGAAGGGTGTTTTATCACAACCCCGTTAACTTGTACGTGGCCACCGAGAATGAACTCTCTTGCTTGTCTGATGGAAGATGCAAACATGGATCTGAATACGGCAAATTCTAATCTCTTTTCCAAGGAAGCATACGTTTGCAATGCCATGGGAGTTGGGGCAACTTTGGATCCCTTTAAAGAAGCATCTAATTGTGCCACTGTTTCCAAAGAAGGATTGAACAACGTTTTCCAACGAGATTCAGTCAAGTGTTCCCCGTGGTAAGATCTAGTTTCGGTCTTTGCAAGCCATTTTTGTTGGTATAATGTTTTGTTGAGATATGACACCGGTGCCTTTTTGTATAAATTAAACAAGTTATACTTGTTCATGGATGCCCTAACGCGCCCTCTACTCAAGGAGTTGATATTCTGTGTCCTTCTAGGCATGCTGTCCTCCTCCTATAGCGTTGGTACCGATACCTAACTTGGTGGAAATTTTTCAAAAAATTTTCGAAGTCGTGCGAACAGTAATTGAAGTCACGTGCCTGATTTTTCAATGTACCATCATCACAAACACAAACACAAACACGAACATATATATACACTAATGGCAGTAATGAGCTCTAGACAATGGAGCTTTGATGAAGAAATCTGGCTCTTTGACTTGGTGTGTGACTATAAGCCTGCTGGTAGTAACAAAAATGAACATATACAATCCATCCTTGAAAAAATCAACCAACATGCAGCCAAGCCGTTCACAGTGAACGAAGTTTGGGACAAGCTCAACCTGCTTTACAACCTTGCAAAGTTAGATGCATTGGAAGACGACTACAGCGAAGAAACAAACTTGGAGGACGCCGCAAAGAAGCTGGATAGTGAACAAATGGCAGCTGAAGAGCTAGAAGAAGAGAAGGAAGATATATCCGACAAGGCTAGCCCTGACAAGGAAGATAGCCCACGCGAGCCAACTCCTGAAGAAAAACCTGAACCTAGAACAAGGCGATCTACCAAACGTGTCAGTATTAAGGAGGAACTGCCCGTGGCTCCAGAGGCTTCCGTGCCTCTGGCTGACTCTGCCGGCGAGAAGCAGTCAGAAAAAGAAGATCAAGAAAAGGAAGAAAATAAGTCAGCACCTCCTAGTGACGACGAAAAGGAGGAAGATTCTGGGTCCCGTAGAGGCAAGCAAACCCGCAAACAACTGGTTGCGGCTGAAAAATCATCACCAGCTGCCAAAAAACGAACACGCTCATCAGCGAGGTTGGAATCTGTGGAGCCTGCACCCAAGAGACGTCAGTCACGAGCAGCAACACCTCCTACTTCTTCTACACCGAAAACCAAAAGACGAACCAGATCAGAAGTTAATCTTGAGTCGGAAAAGGAAAATATAGAAAGCGAGCCTGAAGAAGATCAAAAGGACGAAGAAAAGAAGTCTGTGGAGGAACCGGAAAACGAACCAGAAAAGCCCGAAGAACCCACCAAGCCGGTCACCAGACGTTCCACAAGATCAACTGATGCCCTGAAACCCACAGGTCCGGTCAGAAGAAGTACGAGAAAAAAGTAGCACGATAATAACGTATGTACATTAGATGTAGAATAGGCCAAATATAAAATCGTATAATAAATTTTATCGCGACGTTTAATAGTGACGCGTAAACCATCTAGTTAAATGGCTCCATGCTAAAAGCGAGTACCAAAGCTCTCAGGCTCAGGATCAAAAGAGCCACAGTGGTATCCAGCTTTTGGAGTATACGCTGGGCCTCTGCTGTATCTATCAACACCTCAAACCAATCCATACCGAGTGTTTTCGTAGATGATCTTCCTCCTCCACCCAGCATAACACCTCCCGACTGGGATCGGGGTGGACGAAAGGAAAATGAGAGCTTGACTCCATTGTATGCATCTATGAAGCGACTAATTGATCAGAACCAAGGTTGTGTTTGCTTGATTCAGGTTGGAAGTTTCTACGAGTTGTATTTCGAGCAGGCTACAACATATGCACCAAAATTAGGCTTGAAAGTGGCCCGCCGAAAAACCAGCAAGTACGCCATCCCCATGGCAGGATTCCCACTCTATCAACTTCAAAAATACGTCAAGATTCTAGTGCAAGATTTGGAAGTTAATGTCGCCATTGTCGACCAATTTCCAGCAAGAAACAAATCAGCCGATAATATCTTGCATCGAAAGATATCACGAATCGTATCTCCAGGAACTTTGGTAGATGAGACTTTCTTGAACTTTACCCAAAACAACTACCTTCTAGCAATATCGTTTCCTTCAAAATGTACCAGTGTCCCCTCCGATCCGCAAACACCAGTTGGCTTATCGTGGATCGACTTGTCTGTTGGTGAATTTTATGTACAACAAACGACCTTGGGCGACCTTCTCTCTGATGTGTCTCGAATAAACCCCAATGAGATTTTGGTTTCGCAAGAGTTCCAACCAAACAACATTCTTGACGGTCATTGGTATGCACCTCTACAAGAATTGAAAAGATACTTTCTTCGGTATCACAAAACATCGTATACTGATCTCAAACTTATGTTCAAAGACAGTCTTCAGGTCACTAGAAAGGCATTGGAGGCTTTTAGTGTTCGTGAAAGTACTGCAATGAACATGATCTTGTCGTATATTCAGGTCAATATACCAGATTCAAACTTTGTCTTGGAGGTTCCAGTCCAGTATTGGAACGAAAAATATCTTCACATGGACTCAAGAACCCGAGAAGCCCTTGAACTTACTGAGAGAAATACAGCAGGAAGAGCATCGGCTGTTGGCTCTTTGCTTTCAACCATAAAGAGAACAGTTACGCCGTCCGGTACTCGTTTATTGACGCAATGGCTCAAATCTCCTACTCTTGATGTTGACGAAATCCGTTCTCGTCAAGAGTTTGTAGCACTTTTCCTACAAAATAGCCTTATGAGATCAGCCATTAGGTCCCAGCTTGCCGACTTGGGTGATTTTGTACGGTCAGTTCAACGATTGGCCCTCAATACAGGAGATACAGTCAGTCATTTATTATCCATAGCTGATGGCTTGTTCAAGCTTGAGTCTTTAAAACAGTATTTGGCTGATGAAAATGAGTTGATCTCTGGGAATGATCAGATTTTGAGGCGGTTACTTGATGACTTTTCTGTTCCAACTCAAATCACAGCTCAGATACGTGACACTTTGCATAGCCAGTACAAGCAGCAAGAATTCGACGAGATAGTTGAGGAAGAGGGAGAATCTGAAGATGTGGTGGCTCATGAGTCGGGCTCCTATAGTAACGCCAATTTGGAAAAATATTATAAATCGCCTAGCAAACTGGAAGCACTACATTCTTTTTCAGTCAACAGAGATTTCAATTTGGCTATAAGTTCTTGTCACGACGAATTGGATAGTCTTTTGGATAAGGAGAAGTTGTTCATTGATGAGCTAAGAAATACCTTAGTTGCCGTTGATCCCAAACTTAATGTATCCAAAAAAATACAGCATGGAAGGTTTACCAATGTGCTTCACATTTCTGGTAAGGCCAAACTGATAGATCAAGTTCAAACTGTTCTTCAGAGTGATGTCTATGACAAAAGAAAAAGCAGTCTTTTGTACAAGCCAGCAAAGTGGAGTCACCTCCAAGTCCTTATGGAAGACAAGACGGAAGAAATTCGAGACATGGAACGCATAATCTTGGATTCAGTTAAAATGCAAGTTCTTGAACTGGCTGCTAGCATACGTCAAGTAAGCAGAATAGTTGACTTTATTGACATCACGACCTCTTTTGCCGTATTGGCTGAAGAAGAGAACTTAGTGCGACCTAAGTTGGTGAAAACGCCGCAGCTAAACGTCGTTGGGGGTAGACATATTGTTGTTGAATCTGGGTTGAAAACTGTGGGTGCCAATTTTGTGCCCAATGATACGAATATTGGTCCATCCTCAAATGCTTGGGTTATCTCAGGACCCAATATGGGAGGCAAAAGTACTTTTTTGCGACAGAATGCCTTGTTAGTCATTTTAGCTCAAATTGGATCATATGTTCCTGCTTCAAAGGCAAGCATGGGCATTGTGGACAGAATATTTACTCGAATCGGAGCATCGGACGATTTGTTCAGTGACTTGAGTACCTTTATGGTTGAGATGGTTGAAACAAGTAATATATTGAAGAATGCTACGCCACGATCTTTGGCCATAGTTGATGAGATTGGAAGAGGTACCAGTGGCAAAGAGGGCTTAGCAATTGCATATGCAACGCTTTACAACTTGTTGAAAGTGAATAAGTGCCGAACATTATTTGCAACTCATTTTGGAAGGGAGCTAGAATCCTTATTGAATGAAAATCAGGTAAATCAAAAGAAACTACAGTATTACAGAACAAGAGTGTTAAAAGAAACAAGTGAAGATAAAAAATCATCGGAGTTCGTTATAGACCATACCTTAGAGCCCGGAATCAGCGACAAGTCATACGCTTTGGAAGTTGCGCAAATGGCTGGATTCCCAAAAGATGCATTAGAGATTGCCAAAAAGGCACTTAACTCTTTATAATTACGTAATAATACAAACTAAACATGATGTGTCTGATTCCTAATTCTGATTCCTAATAACCTACTACTGGTGAAACACTTGGCCATAATGTATATTCATGAAGATTTTTGATTTTTTTTACTTTTGACTTCCAGGTTATAAAAATTCTTGTTGTAAAGAGCGGATATGCACGAGGAAAACCCACTTGAATTTCACAGTTCTGGGGCATGATTCTTGACAATTTAAGAGCCGTGGATGAAATCAGCTTGTTCGTGCATACCGTCTGAGTTTTACCGTGTAAAGGACCGAGTAGTATCTAAAAATACCTAAATTTTCATTATTCATAATCTTTGATTACTGTAGCTTCCAATTCTGATGTAGCGACTTACCTCACATCCGAGTCCGGTGGGACCCAGTATCCCTGGCTGTTCAAAACGTAATTGTTTTTCTTTTGGTGCCATTTGTTCAAATATTTCACCAAAGTGATTGCAAAAACTGCAACCACTTGCATTCCAATACTTAAGGGATACCCAATCTTAAAATGAGCATTGGTAGCTTTTGTATTGTATGCAACAAGAGGCAACCAGGCATTGGTACAATACACAAAAGTATTACCAGTAGCGACCATTAAACCTTTGATATCAGGCTCGGTAATGTAAAATTCTGTGACCCACGCAATAAAGACCGTTTGTAACGAGTTTAAGCCTTGACAAATCATAAATGCTGCAAATTTGAGTCCAAAAGGAATGTTCCACACCGTTAATAAAATTAATCCAAGCATACCAACAGAAGCACCAAACATCAAAATTCCATAACGCCAACGAGAATAATCAGAAATTGACGAGAATACAAATGTCCACACAATGTAAAAGGCATTGGTTGCCGTGGCCACCATGTCCAATTTAATCACGGAAAATTTACCAGTAGATTGCAACCAGATGTTGAAATAGCTTTGTGCTTGTGGGGCACAGGACAAGAACACGTAAGCAAAAACAAAACTCCACAATTGCCAACTAAGAATTACCTTGGCGATTCTGTTCCAGGTGTAAGGCACAGGCTTTTTCTTTCCAAAATACTCGTACCTTTTTCTTTGAAATTCGATATCTTGTTGAGTTAACCATTTTGCAGCAGGGTTGGGAGATTCAGGAAAATCAGGAAGACAATAGTAGCCAATCAATCCAACGGGAATGGTCATTAACCCATCAATTATAAATAACCATTGCCAACCAGGACGTCCTAACTTACCATCTAAAGTGGCCAAAATGGCACTTTGCAAAAACCCTGAAAATATACCAGCAGCAGAAGACGTCAAATTTAAAAATGATAATCGTTTGGCAAGTTCCAACGGACCGTACCATTCACTTAAAATCAAAACTAAGGTTGGAAACAAACACGATTCACAAGAACCCTGAACAAAGCGAAGACCAAAAATAACTTTTTTGGAACTTGTCAATCCCATAGCCACCGTAAGAATGGCCCAAATAAGTTCACAGGTTGGTAAAACACGCGAAGGCTTGACGTTATTGACTAATAAAATCATGGGAATAGAGAATACCAAGTAGCCAATGTTGAAATAAGTAGTCAAGAAGTTTCTGTCATTGCCAGCCATATTCAAACTTTCCTTCATCCCAGAGACATAAGTGACCAGAATGTTTGTCTGGTCAATGTACTTGAGAAAAGAACTTAAAATAGCATATAAAAATATAAAGAAATCTATCTTGAGGAGAAACAGCCTTTCCTTTGGCGGTCTTCCAAAGGAGTCCCAGAAAATGGTTAGTATTTTTCCCGATGTGGACATTTGGGAAGGGTCCATCACCGGTTCCCCAAAAGCGTTTAAGGAGACCTCTTCTTCAATGGAAACATCATATTCTGGCTCTTTACTCAAAGACATTTCTACAGAATCAATGAAGTGTATATTCTTCAGTTTAATACTCCCAAAGATCTTCGAGTTTAAAAAATTGTGGATCCATGTTGCAATAGAGCGCATCAGGTGGCCAGTTTTCCATCCTGAATTTAGGAGATTACCTCTATTTGAAGGTTAGATAGATTGGATGGTTGATTAATCTCTTATGCATTGATTTCTTTTAGCCTAAAGCTATACGGTATTCCTCTATTATATAGGGTACTTCATAGGTTCATAGGGATGTTGACAGAAAAATACGTCAATTTCGCAGTTTATTTTTCGTTGTGAACTTATAAAGCGGCCCGAATACCAAATGTGGCGTGGCGGCTTATCGTAGATACAATTTCGGGTCAATAAAGGTGTGTTAATCTAACCCCGTTCAT
This sequence comes from Teunomyces funiuensis, assembly GCA_030558095.1. Lineage (NCBI taxonomy): Eukaryota > Fungi > Ascomycota > Pichiomycetes > Serinales > Debaryomycetaceae > Teunomyces > Teunomyces funiuensis. The sequence goes on from JAJMRW010000002.1 coordinate 359,612, forward strand.
TCTGTATTCGAACAGACACTCACATGTTTCAAGCAGACATCTTTAAAAATTAAAATTGGACTGTCGACCATTAACAGCTCCTTGTCATAGCCATCAAGTTGACGATTACGTTAAACCATCGGCACCCCAGTTTTTCTTCAACTAAAGCAGAATTTGCTTTATGTTCAATCCTAAAGTCCTAGTATAGAGCTTTTCGTCGTAATTTGGATCCGCTTTAACGTCTAAAAGCTCCTTGCATCTTTGGTCTTGTCATGGGCATGCAATGAATAAATTCCGGGTAAAGAAGTTTCGACCTCATTTCTGTGAGTTGTGAATTTCCGATGGTACAGGTGATCAGGAATAAAGGTTCTCTACAACTGTCGCTTGCTCTTCAAAGACTGCCATAGCTGCAATTGTGAAAGTACGACTTATTACAAGAATGCTACCAAGTTGGAGAAGTTTTTGAATTCCAAAATTAAGGACAATGCTGATATATTCTAACTCCTCAGCTATCACTGTGGAGGATATTGCTGATTTTGAGGAGGTGGTTGTTGCTGTTGCTGTTGCTGTTGACTCAATTGGTTAACAATGAGTTGTTGCAATTGCTGTAATTGTGCTGGTTGTAATTGTGCTTGCGGAAGTTGAGGAGTGGCGTATTGTTGTTGGCCATATTGTTGAGGATAGCCCTGTTGGTACTGTTGTGGTGGATACTGCTGGTACTGGTTTTGGTAACCATTATACTGTTGTTGTGGATAATGTTGGAACTGTGATGTCTGTTGTGGGGCTCCATATGGTGGATATGGGTTGTGAGGTTGTCCGTAAACTTGGTGTTGGTTCAAATTGAAGGCTTGTTGTGCTTGGTTGAATGGTATTCCGTATGGAGATTGGTGTGACATTTGATTAACATTTGAAACTGTTTGATGGCTAAGTTGTGGGTTCAGTATACTCGTTTGCTGCGCAACGGGATTGTATGCATTTGGTTTAGTTTCGCCTCTGCTGTGAAGTGGGTTATACTCGGGGACGTTAGGCCGTTGAGGTATCTGTGGTTGTGCGTAACCATATGCTTGGAATCTTTTGTTAGCAGGGTTGTTATCATTTGATTGTCTCTTTTTTGGTTTGTTAGAATCGTCATCGGTCTCCTTTGTCTTTTTGTTCTTATTCTTCTTTTTCTTTGCTTGTTTAGCCTCCGCTTCACGTTCATCGTCAGAATATTCTTGTTCTTCTTCAGGAATCTCTTCATCGTGGCAGTTACTTGCATCCGTTCCCTTCAAGTGTTTAATCGAGTCTGTGTAGATAAATTGTGAGTCTGGGACAACGTAATATACTTTCTGGCCCTTTGCATCCTTGAATTTTTCCATTTCTTCAGGACTGTTGAACTTCACTCTGTAAACGGGATTCTGTAAACGACCAAACGTTTCAAAAAGGGGTCCAATAATTGTACGGTCTTCAAAACACAATACTGATTCGTCCTTCAAAACTCTAAACTCACCTGAAATTTGAGCCTTGATAATCATACTTTGTTCAACTAATCCTGTGACCTCACCTACTAACTCGATAGGAGCATTTTCAGGGATACTGTATCCCTCTGGTAAGCTTGGAGCATTTTCGTTCCTTATTTCATTTTTAGAAGTTATAGGTCCGGTCAACACGTCATTTTCGTCGTCCTCAAAATCTTCATCATTTTCATTAGCCTTTTCATTATCACCATCCGATTCGGATTCGGAATCTGAACTTGATTCAGATTCTGACTCGGAGGAAGAGGAGGATGATGATAAATCGGCATCAATTATAATATCATCGTCCGAAAACTGTTGAATTTCTTCCTTGTCCACACTTTTATTGAGGAAATCCTCAACATTTGATTTACCATTAATATCTTTTTGTTCATCTTCTTCTTGAGACGTTGTATTCTTTTCAACGCGTTCGGTTTGTGTTTGCTCGTCTTGCTTTGCTTCTACGAAGACATATTTTTCCTGATTTCTATCAAGCACAGTTTCAGAAGTCGCATCTGGCTGATCTGTACTCATCTCCTTTTGTTCTTCTTCGATGGTCGAAGTTGGCTGACTTATGACCTCGGCAACGTGGTTTTCTGTTTCAGGCTTTTCATCGGCAGGCTCTTGAGGTTGTGTCTGTTCTACTTCAGCTGACGTCACATCTGCTGCAGATTGAATCTGATCCTCGTTTGCAATTAATTGTACTTGAGCTGCTTCTTCCAATGTCATTCTTGTGGAGTAAGAGAATTGTTTTTGGTTCGTCAATTTTTGAGATGATCATCGGTCGCGAAAATCAAAACCACTGTAAGCTTAGATCGGATTGTCTATTATTAATTTTACCCTGATTAAAAACAAACTACGGCTGACTTCATTGTAGAATATAGAACAGTTGACATAAATTGTAATGTAAATCAAAAAGAAACACAAGGGTGTTTGATTAGGTTTTTTCTAATCGTACAAATTTTGTAAGGCTGTTCCCAACGTTAAGTGTAGATATAATAGCTGCAAAGTTTTTTCAAAAACAATATTATAAGCCATAAAGCATTTTATTGAGAGCTTACTGTTGTGTAATCCTTAATGCTGATCCCGATTCTGAATGCTTCTTTATTGGGACAGTATGTTTTAATATTTTTAAAAAATCACAAACAATTACACAATTTTTAAAATTTTTGTATTTAACTCAACAATTTTCAAGAAGTATGAAATATCAAACATCTTTAAAACATCACCTTTACAAACATCACATATACAGATAGATACATACGTAAACTATAATACTTATTAAGTTTCAACTCATGAAGTCTGAAATTCAGTGTGTCCATGTTTTACTTCTATATCATAGAAAGCCTATCAGAAATGAAATTTAAACCCTAATTTATATCGGTTATTTAATGTTATATTTGCAAAGATTTTGCTATATATACTTAGCTACGTCATTAAATGAAAGCGATAGGTAAGAGATGTCTTTACACTAATATGCAGAGGGGGGAATGGTTGCAAATTCACATTAGAAAATTACCCGGCTTTTGCTTTGTGTAACATTTCATTTTTTGAAAATTTCTGGAGTCTCGTGCGGCGCAATGCGCTGCGAAAAATTTTTCACTCCATATAAGTACAGTGAAAAATTCGTTTCATATTCTCTTTTTCTTTTCCTTGTTAGTTACTTTAAGTACATTATATCAAAATGGGTGCCTACAAATATTTGGAAGAATTGCAAAGAAAGAAGCAATCTGATGTCATGCGTTTCCTTTACCGTGTCAGATGTTGGGAATACAGACAAAAGACTGTTATCCACAGAGCTTCTAGACCATCTAGACCAGACAAGGCTAGAAGATTAGGTTACAAGGCCAAGCAAGGTTTCGTCATCTTCAGAGTCAGAGTCAGAAGAGGTGGCAGAAAGAGACCTGTTCCAAAGGGTGCTACTTACGGTAAGCCAACTAACCAAGGTGTTAACCAATTGAAGTACCAAAGATCCTTGAGATCTACTGCTGAAGAACGTGTCGGTCGTCGTGCTTCTAACTTGAGAGTTCTTAACTCTTACTGGGTTAACCAAGACTCCACCTACAAGTACTTTGAAGTCATCTTGGTGGACCCATCCCACAAGGCCATCAGAAACGATGCCAAGTACAACTGGATCGTCAACCCTGTCCACAAGCACAGAGAATCCAGAGGTCTTACTTCCATCGGAAAGAAGTCCAGAGGTATCAACAAGGGTCACAGATACAACAACACCAAGGCTGGTCGTCGTCACACCTGGAAGAAGCAAAACACTTTGTCCTTGTGGAGATACAGATCTTAAGTTTAGTCTTGAGATTTTTCACTGGGCTTGTGCTTTGGTTTGCCGTTTGGCAATAATTGTTTTTTGATGTTGTGTATTCGTGCATGATATCCTTTTTATAATATTGTAATAGACGGTGCCAATTTAACAAGATTGTAGATGAGTGCAGAAAGAAGACAGATTTGTTGGAATGCTGTTTTTTCAGTTACCAACAGATCATAGCTCTCTGATTTACAAACTACAAGTGAAACTCGTAACGTGCAGGTTGCGATAGGCGGTGGGTTGAGTGAATCGTGAGAATTGGTACCTGCGCACGGAGTCAATTCTTTGACTCTTTTTTTGGTACTAATAAATTGAGAAAACGAAAAAATACTCAACACCTTAGGTATATAACTACTTAATACTTGGTCATCTGACGAATTGACTTGTGAACACAAGAATCTGCCACAGGAATATATTCACCAATAGCCTAAAAGCACGGGCATTACATTATTCTTGATTGTTCCCATAGATTCTTTACGATTGCTCCTCCCCCCAACGAATTACTCCTGAAATAGATAACATGACTGAATATACCAAGACCGCTATTTTATCTGTTTACGATAAGACTGGTTTGTTAGACTTAGCCAAGGGATTGGTTGCTGCCAATGTTCGTATCTTGGCCTCTGGCGGCACTGCCAAGTTGGTCCGTGAAGCTGGCTTCCCAGTCGAAGATGTCTCGTCCATCACCCACGCTCCAGAAATGTTGGGTGGTAGAGTCAAGACTTTGCACCCAGCTGTCCACGGTGGTATTTTGGCCAGAAACTTGGAAAGCGATGAAGCTGACTTGCAAGCCCAAGGTATCCAAAAGGTCGACTTTGTCGTCTGTAACCTTTACCCATTCAAGGAAACCATCTCCAAGGTTGCTGTCACCATTGACGAAGCCGTGGAAGAAGTCGACATTGGTGGTGTTACCTTGTTGAGAGCTGCTGCCAAGAACCACGCCAGAGTCACCATTTTGTCTGACCCTAAGGATTACGCTGGTTTCTTGGAAGAGTTGAAGTCGGGTGAAATTTCCGCTGACGCCAGAAACAGATACGCTTTGAAGGCTTTTGAACATACTGCTGACTACGATGTTGCTATTTCTGACTTCTTCAGAAAGCAGTACTCTGAAAACGTTTCTCAATTGCCATTGAGATACGGTGCCAACCCTCACCAAAAGCCAGCCCAAGCCTTTGTTTCTCAAGGTGAATTGCCATTCAAGGTCTTGGCCGGTTCTCCAGGCTACATCAACTTGTTGGATGCCTTGAACTCCTGGCCATTGGTCAAGGAACTTTCTGCTTCCTTGAACTTGCCAGCTGCCGCTTCTTTCAAGCATGTTTCGCCTGCTGGTGTTGCTGTCGGCTTGCCATTGTCCGATGTTGAAAAGAAGATCTACTTTGTTGAAGACATTGAAGAATTGTCTCCATTGGCCAATGCTTACGCCAGAGCCAGAGGTGCCGACAGAATGTCGTCTTTTGGCGATTTCATTGCTTTGTCTAACATTGTTGACTTGCCAACTGCCCAAATCATCTCCAAGGAAGTTTCCGACGGTGTTATTGCCCCAGGCTACTCTGCCGAAGCCTTGGAAATCTTGAAGAAGAAGAAGGGCGGTAAGTACTGTATCTTGCAAATCGACCCTAACTTCACTCCAGATGTTTTGGAATCGAGACAAGTTTACGGTATTACCTTGCAGCAAAAGCGTAACGATGCCATTGTCAAGGGTTCTTCCTTCAAGGAAATCGTTTCCAAGAACAAGGACTTGACCGAACAAGGTGTCATCGACTTGACCGTTGCAACCATTGCATTGAAGTACACACAATCCAACTCCGTTTGCTACGCCAAAAACGGTATGGTTATCGGTTTGGGTGCTGGCCAGCAATCTCGTATCCACTGTACTAGATTGGCTGGAGACAAGGCCGATAACTGGTGGTTCAGACAACATCCAAAGGTTTTGGGTTTCAAGTGGGCCAAGGGTGTCAAGAGACCAGAAAAGTCCAATGCCATTGACTTGTTCGTGACTGGCCAAATCCCAACCACCGAGCCAGAAAAGACCGAGTACGAGTCCAAGTTCGCTGAATTGCCAGAACCTTTGACTGCTGAAGAAAGAAAGGAATGGAGTGCCAAGTTGAACAACGTTGCCTTGTCCTCCGATGCTTTCTTCCCATTCCCAGACAATGTCTACAGAGCTGCCAGATCCGGTGTTAAGTTCATTGCTGCTCCTTCTGGTTCTGTCATGGACAAGGCTGTTTTTGGTGCCGCCGACTCATTTGACATTGTCTACGTCGAAAACCCTATTCGTTTATTCCATCACTAGGATCACCACTTTTTCTCATGTATTTTTAGTTCTTCACTAACAAATTAATCCATACGCTTTATAAATTATCCCACTTTTTTTTGCAGCAGTAGAGAAGCGCGAAATTGTCTGCAGGAAAGTACCAAAGACACGTCGATATCAAAAAAGCTTTGCCGACGCATAACTGGAAATTGAGTCTTGATCGTTACCTTTTTGTTTGTTCATAATGGCGACCGAATACAACTATGACGAAGATGGAGAAGCGTGGCCCTTTTTTGTAATGGCCCTTCTCACGTTTATCCTCTTGCCTTTAACGGCAAAGTGGATTTACCGTATTCGTTCATCCGACGATCCAATGGACGTCAATTCCACCATCAAGGGTTCTATCAAGGAGAACTCGAAGTCCATTGGAATTACAAACGGCGCTCAAATCAAGTCTTACCAAAGAAAGCAAAAGTCAGCCAAGATTTTCAACAAAACCTTACTCGTGTTGTTCCTCGGATGGTCTATTGTGGTTTACGTAGGCTTGAACTTTACAAAGGAAACCAACTTGACTGTCACGTTCGATCCATACTCCATCTTGGATGTCTCGAGCTCTGCCTCCGAAAAGGAAATCAAAAGCCACTACAGAAAGTTGTCGTTGAAATTTCACCCAGATAAGTTGTCGAAGGACCTTACCCAAGCAGCCAAGGAGGAAGCCGAGGCTTTCTACATTCAAATTACCAAGGCTTACCAAGCATTGACCGACCCTGTGGCCAAGGCTGCTTACTTGGAATTTGGCCACCCTGATGCAGTTACCCAACAGGTTGCTTCTCTTGGTATTGCCATTCCAAAATTCCTTGTTGAAGGTAAGTACTCCTTGCTTGTTGTTGGTGTCTACTTTTCTTTGATTGGTGTGCTCTTGCCTCTCATTGTTGGCTCTTGGTGGTCCAATGTCAAGTCTCACACCAAAAAAGGGTTGCACGTTGAAACCGCTGGTTTGTTCACCCGTAAGTTGACCGACAGAAACCCAGGAAAAGTTTACACGCCATATGAATTGTTGGACTGGGTCTGCGCATCACATGAGATCAAAACCACTTTCAAGCACTTGAATGCATCTCAGATAAAAGACTTGATTTCTAAGCATTTGGAACGTGATTTCTCATACTTGAAGACAAACCCCAAATTAGAAGAGGAAAAAGTCAAAATTGTTGCTCTCTTGCCAAAATTAATAAACGGTTTGCTTGACATTGCAGTTATTTTCAGACAACACGACATTGTCTTTGCTGCCTCAGATTTGCAAAAGTCGATTCTTCAAGGTGTCAGAGCCACCGGAAAGACTCAAGAATTGTTGCAATTACCATACGTGGATGCGGAGGCTGTTGCCCAATCTGGTGTCAAGAAACTCGGTAAATTATTCACTCTTTCAACTGAAGAACAACAAAAAGTTTTGGGTATCACTGATTCTACCAAGCTTCAAAAGGCTCTTGATGTTGCCGCTCACATTCCTACAATTCGTGTTATTGAAGCTGAGTTTGTTGTTCCAGGTGAAAAAGTTGTCACTCCATCTTCGAATGCCCACTTGTCTCTTAAATTCTTGATTAAAGGTCCTAAACTCAAGTCGTGTCCAAAAATTGACTCCGAAAAGTTGAAGGAAGAAGAAACGATGGAGTACATGAGAGATCCTACCAAGTCAAATGAGGAACAACCAGCGCTTCCATTTGCGTTCACTCCATACTTCCCAGGTAACGTGCGTAACTTGTGGAATGGTTTCTTGATCCAACAAAGCGACAACAGATTAGTGGAAGGTAGCGCTGCATACCCATTATTGAATACTGATTTAAGCAACTTAGAGCTCACTCAGGAACAATGGATTGGTGGTGATGAAAAAGACGTTGTCGTTTCGTCGTTCAAAGTCAAGTTGAGCTCTCCTACTCCTCCTACTGTTGGCACATACCATTTCAGAATTGTTTTGAAGAACAATGCATACTTTGGTTGTGATGTTGATATCCCTCTTGAATTGGTAGTGGAAGAGCCACCAAAACAAGAAGTGCTCAACATCAGAAAAGAAGTTGATTCTGATGATGATGAAAGTGACATCTCCGATCCAGAAGAAGATTCGTTGGCAGGTGCATTGGCAGCATTAAGAGGCAATGCTCCAGTTAAAAAGACGGCTGAGGAGCTCGAAGAGGAGGATGATGACGATGAGAGTGTATTTTCTGACATCAACACTGATACCGAAGACGAAGGTGATAGTTGAAGTGTACAATAATAAACTACATACAATTAAGATGAGAAAAAATCTATATTTCCAAAGATACCAAGTATGCATCAGGGTTTTGCAAGCCCTGCTCCTTGTAGAAATCCTTAACAGTGCTGTCGGCCTTCAGGAATCCATTTTTCAAGATCCAATCAAGTACCTGTTTGTCCTCAACGTGGATATATGCCACTATTTCATGAAGAAATTTGCTCTTCGTTTTCTCAATCAATTGTTGCAATAATTGCGTGCCAACGGTAAGATTTCTGTAAGCCTTCAACACAGCAAAGCTTTCAATGCAAACGGCATTGGGGATTTCTGTTGTTGAATTCACCGTCAGTTGTAGCAACTCTTCAAAAGAAGATATCTTTTTGCGAGTATTTATGGCTTTGGCCTTGAGTGCACCGACAGGCAACTCTGAATAGTAGGCTACGTTGGTGATTTGGTCAGGGAAAAGCGACTCCTTATACCATTGTTCAGGATACTTTGTAGATGAACTGATCTCGATGATCTTCTTAAAAGCACCGTTGTTGCTGACGGTTACGTCATCCAAGTTAATGATGTTTCTACCCATAAGTAACGTCTTTGGCATTGAAATATCGAGAGTTTTCAACTAGATTTGAGTATCCTGCAGATAGGAGGTGGAAGGCTTCATATGCCAAAGACACTTCCATGCATAAACGATGAACAAGTTAGAGATGCAAGCAGAAGGATTATTCAATGTAACGTTTCATGCCAAAGATATTGTCCACCACCTGATGTAGTCCCAAAAAGATGTGTGTTTGCTGAGTCTAGATTATTCTATTTCCTCACGTGAAAATTCTAGCGGGATCAGGAATTTTCCATACGAGACACAAGCACAATCACCAATACCAGTAGCCAAATAAGTCAGCAAAACCTGCACCAATGATTGCTACGATTCTCGTGTTAGTGTTGTTATACTTTTTGTTAAAGAATTTGTTCTCAGACGTGACCATATCAAACCCCTTTGGTGGCGAAGAACCAAAGGACGAACCAATTCTTGCGGGGAAGTTCACGCCCAAATCATTGGCCAAGTTCAATGGGTCCGAAAATCCTAAAATCTTCATTGCTGTGAACGGCAGAGTGTTTGACGTAAGTCAAGGCTCCACTTTCTACGGTCCTGGAGGGCCTTACGAAAACTTTGGGGGCAGAGACGCCTCTCGTGGCTTGGCCAAGAACTCATTTGAGTCAAGCATGTTGAAGGCGCTCGACGAGCCAATTGACGACTTGAAGGACTTGACTGCTGAAGAAAGGGAGTCTCTTGATAGCTGGGAACAACACTTTGAAAACAAATACCCCGTAGTCGGCACCTTTCATGAAGCAGAATAGGTCAAGACTTAGAGTGGAGTTAAATGGTAGTGTGAATGCACAAAATTTTGTCAAATGCTAAAATTCTCTTCGTAAAATTTGAGTACCATAACATCTACTAATAACTGGTTTCCACCATGAGTTACCGTGGCAGAGGTAGAGGCGGTTACAACAACCTGTACAACAGAAACCAAAACACAAATCACAACAATAACAACCAAATTGACAGCTTTGTCCAGGCAAATTCCGTCCCCATCGAGATTCTAGGATGGAACGGTGCTAGTCTGGAGGAATGTGTCAACTTCATATCAAGAAAGTGTAAGGTAATTGTCAGCAATCACAGTGTGGATCCTTCCACTGGAGTACTAAAGGGCTACGTCAAGTCACAACAGCAGGCCAACGACTTGTTGAATTGGTCGGGAGTCAAGTTTGCTGGCCAGTCATTGAAAATTACCAAAGCTGTGGGAGACAATTCATTTTCAGGAAAGTTGGGTGGAAGTCCCGCTCCTGGAGGCTCGAATAATACAATTGAAAACTTGAGTCAGTTTTTGAAGTCTCGTTACCAACCAGAATTCAATTTACTCAACTTGAGTGCGGTACAACAAGATCCTACTCTTAATGCACAGGGTTTCTTTCATTCCATCAATACCACTTCCAAGTTCTTTCCTGCATTGATGAAGATTGCTGGTGATTTCAAGTGGAAAATTCTTAGTGTTGACTTATCCAACAACAACTTGAGTGACTTAACAACTATCTCAACCTTGGCACATACTTTTCCATTATTACAAAACCTTTCGTTGCTGAACAACAACTTTACCAGAATAAAGGCCTTTGAGACATGGAAGCACAAGTTGAATTTCTTGCGGGAGTTGATCTTGCACGGCAATCCCTTGGTCAACAACCCTCAACCCAATGAGGTCCTCAAGATTAAGACAGAGTTGATGAAGTGTTTCCCAAGATTGGTTGTGTTGAATGGTGAGATATTGAGGAACGAACAGGCCTTGGTATCGAACCTTTCTTTCCCATTCGACGCACCAAACTCGTTATTCTTTGCCGACGAAGAGATCCAAAACATGGCCACCAACTTCATTGCCAATTATATCAAGTTGTGGGACTCAAATCGTGCAGAATTGATGATTCTTTATCAGAACGAGTCTCAATGCTCTATGCAAGTTGACTCTTCTCATCCATATTTGATAGAAACCAAAAACACATATTCTAACGGGCCCACAACTGACTTTGGATATTATTTGCCCAACTCGAGAAATTTGACGAGGGTATCGTCAGTCAAGACAAGATTGAGCCGGGTAGCCAGTGGTCAAGAACAGATTTTTAAGTTGTTCTCGCAGCTTCCAAAGACTCAACACGACCTCATGACCAAACCCGAGAAATTCAGCATGGAAAGTTACCGTTTCCCACAACTTAATGGGATAATGATTACGTTGCATGGCTCTTTTGAGGAAACTGGTGCTCCGGATAATACTGAGGCCCAAAACCAGGGTCTGAATGGACCAAGGGGCCGGTTCAACTCACAAAAGAATAAGAAAATAGCATTGTCAAGCAAGAGTTTTGACAGAACATTTGTTGTGCTTCCAGGACCAAACGGTGGAATGATTGTGGCCAGTGATCTTTTGTTGATAAGGCCATATGCTCCAGCCGACGCATGGAACCGTGCGACGCCAGCAACTGCCCAAACCACACCAGCAGGCACACCAGCCCCAACACCTGCTGCCACACCCACCCCAGCCGATTTACCAGCTGATGTCAAGGCCAATCTCCAGCCCCAACAACAGGAATTGCTCGTCAAGATTGTTCTTGAAACCAAACTCAACCTTCAGTACGGAGTCATGCTTTGCGAACAGAGTCACTGGGACTACCAGCAATGCATCATCAACTTCAAGAACTCGGCTGCCACTCTTCCCAGGGAGGCTCATGTATGATAGAAAGACTATATAGTGTAAGGCTGAACAGTTTCGCATTCGGAATAAAATAAAATTGATGTAAATATTTGTTGTATCTACAAGTTAGCTATGCACCATGCCATATAACATAGCAATGGTCACCGACTTCTTCTACCCCCAACCAGGAGGGGTAGAGTTCCACGTTTATCATCTTGCACAAAAACTAATTGACTTGGGACATTCTGTCATTATCATCACCCATAGCTACGGCAACCGCAATGGTGTACGTATGCTAACCAATGGGCTTAAGGTATACTACGCACCGTTATCTATAGCATACCGAAGCTGTACACACCCCACGGTGTTTCCATCTTTTCCTGTGCTTAGGAACATATTTATACGAGAAGAAATCGATATCATACACGGCCACGGCTCATACTCGTCGTTGTGTCATGAAGCTATCATCCATGGACGAACAATGGGCATGAAAACCGTCTTTACAGACCATTCTCTCTTTGGCTTTGCTGATGTGGGCTCCATTGTTGGAAACAAGTTGCTCAAATTCACCATGAGTGACGTTGGTCATCTCATTTGTGTCTCGCATACATGTAAAGAAAACACGGTGTTGAGAGCATCTTTGGACCCATTAAATGTCTCTGTTATTCCCAATGCAGTGGTTTCAAAGGACTTCTATCCGGATACTACCAAGATCCCACCCACCAAACGTGACAACATCACCATTGTGGTCATCTCCCGCTTGTTTCCAAATAAAGGTTCCGACTTGTTGACAGCAATCATCCCACGTATATGTTTGCAGAACCCAAATGTCAACTTCCTTATTGCTGGCGATGGGCCCAAGTTTCTTGATTTGGAACAGATGAGAGAGAAGTACTTTCTACAAGAACGTGTGACCTTGATTGGCGCCATCAAACACGAAGAAGTACGAAACGTCATGGTGAAGGGCGATATTTACTTGCATCCGTCGTTGACAGAAGCATTTGGCTCTGTCATTGTTGAAGCCGCTTCTTGTGGCCTCTACGTTGTCGTTACTAAAGTGGGAGGAATCCCTGAAGTCTTGCCTGGACACATGACGAGCTTTGCAGAACCTGTCGAAGACTCGTTAGTCGAAATTGTCATAGATGCAATTGATAAAGTTAAATCGGGAAAGGTTGATACTTCAACGTTTCATAGCGAGGTTGCCAAAATGTACAGCTGGCAGAATGTTGCTAAACGAACAGAAAATGTCTACAATTCCTTGGATTACAAGAAAATCAACCAGCCACTTCTTACTCGTCTTGGAAAATACTACTGCTGTGGACTCATTGCAGGTAAGCTCTTTGTGTTAATGGTGATTGTTGACATTTTCATCTACATCGTGCTTGAATGGTTTTACCCAGCAGAACATATTGACAAGGCAAGCAAATGGCCCAAAAAGAATAGAAAGATTAAGGAAATCACAGTTTCCCACTAATGAGTTATGAATTAATCGTGTAATATTGCATTCTTCAAACTTTTGTAAGCACAGTAGTCCTCTTTGATTTTAAGATTGACATACTTTGGAATATTCGCTTTTGGAGTCCATTCATTCTCAGATGTTAGTTTGATTACCTTGCAATTTAAAGCTAGATTCCTGATCTTGCAAGAAACTTGTTGAAAGTCTAACGCCTGCTTTTTGGCCCTAATAGGTTTTTGTAGGAGTGGAGCCAAGTCAAGAGATTCGGGGAATTGTTGATTCTGCTGACGGCGTACAATGTCTCGAAGAACACGTACTTCTTCAATTAAGGCCAACTTCTGGGTATGCAGCTTCTCGGATTCCAAGCTATCAAATAAGCCAACAAAATCATCAAGCTCGAAAAGCTGGTTGGTTTTCTGTAAATTATTCAATTCTTCTCTTAAAGAATTGTTCTCTTGTAGTATCTGTTCGTACATGTTATTGCAGTCAGTCAGCTCTTTCTTGGCCTTGGTAATTTCATTCTTTAATTGAAAAAGCTCCTCGCCGTGTATTTGGCTGAAAGATTTCATGTTATTTTCAAGTAATTGAACATTCAACTCAAGTTCATGTAACAACCGATCCTTTTCTAGCAACCTAGTCGACACGTCTTCGTATTTCTTCTTAAAATCGACATCTACCGAGTCGACCAGCTCTTTTATTGGTTGAGGTTCTTTCAAAAATTGGAAAAATGATTCACCTGATACTGAACTCTCTGTAAATTTGATCTCAATCACTTTATCAAAACTCGTAAACACTTCGACAAGATCGTCTTGGCTAAAGACTACTTTGTCCGATAAATTTATAATATCGTTTAAATATGTGACAGGAATGTGCAATAATTCTATTGTTTCATTTAGATTTGGGGCTTCAACCTTTATGTCAAACTTGTTGCCAATACTCGTCAACACTTCCAATTGATTGTTGGACTTCTTTTGCAATTCAGTACAAGTCAGAATAATCAAGTCAGTTGTCTCTGTAGTTGGAAAACTACTGTTCTGAAGTAGCTTAATGCAATTTTGCAGTGATTGGCAAATCCCAAAAAATAAAAACTTCAAGTATTCTTTGTTCATAAACGTATAATTGCTGTCAAAATCTAAGCCCACAGATTTGATAGCTTCACTGATAAATTTAGAGACAAATCCCAAATCCATATCCCATTGTGACTCCTTCACCTGATTAAGAGTATTATTCAATGATATATCAAGATTGGTAAAAAGACTGCAATGGCTTTTAATCAGGTTTTGTAATTCCTCTTTTGTATAATTGTATTGCCACAAAACAAGTAGAACATCTATGAATTGTCTCAAAATAATTATTTGGAACTTAACCAATAATGCTTTTGACAGACAATTGGATTCGATAACATTGCATAAAGATCTTAAATTTTTCAATTGAAACAAGACTTCAAATACTTGTTTATGCTGCAAATCGTCAGGCGTTCCTAACAGCATCATTTGCTGTAAATGCAAAAGCTTAGACTGTGCCACTTCTGAAGTAATGGAATTGACATGACTGTTGAACTTATGTTTCTTGACCTGCAATTTTAAATTTTCAACTTCAGATTCCAAATCAGGGACTTGCTTCTGCAGATGCTGAAGGTCACTGTTCTTCAATTCATTAAGCTTTGATTGCATGTACTTGTTTTTCTTCTCAAGATCTGATATTATGGCTCTTTCACCATTTATTACTTCTTTTAACGACCTCAAATCTGCACGTAAGTCGGCCTCAACGAGTGACTGGCTCTCTTCTAAGCTTTTATCCAACTCATGAAGCTCAGATAACTCGTCAACAGTTTTTTTTAAGGATTCAACTTCATTTGTCAATGCAACATTTTTTGAATTCAAGTTTTCTATAATTTGTTCCAGTTCCAACGCAGCATCAAGCTGTGATTGTAGCGAACCAATGGTAAGCTCCGCCGCTGAAAGCTTGTTTGAGATCTCATTAAAGTTTGCCAATTCCACTTTATTGTCACTCAATTTCAAAGACAATGCTTTTATTTCTTCTTTGAATCGCAACTCCGATTTATCAAAAAGGCTTTGTAAATCCACCAAGGCTCGCTCCAATTGCTTATTTCTCTTGAGAACAATTTGGATATCTGCGGCAGAGAAGTTTGTTTCTGCCATTTGTGATTCAATTTCTTGTTCAATCTCTTTATTTAATTCCGATTCCTCGAGGAGGATTTGGTGATCTGTTCTCAACTCGTCATACTTCAACTGTAAGTTTTCTAGCTTTGATTCAAAGTCGCTCTTAACTTCAGCAAGAAAATCTTTATCAACTATGGACATCTCTAGACGTGCTTCCATATCAGAAAGAGCCTGGTTGCTGACATCAAGTTGTCCTTGGAGATGATTAATTCTATCTTTGTAAGTCTTGATATCGGATGTGGCAACATGTAACTTTTGTTGAAGTTTATCAATAATAACATGCAAGTTTGAAGGCTGAGATGGTGATGATTTGGACACCAGCAGTGGATCTTCAACGAGTGGTGGCCGTACAAAGATACCAAAAGTTCCATTCTTCTCACAATCAAAGTACTTGACGCCATTGACCGTTCCGTTGTTCTTGCCGCTTGCCGAGTCCAACTCAATTCCTACCCAAACTCCTGAAGCAAACTGTGTCTGGCCAACGAACCTCACCACACCCAGCTCATTTCGGACCACAACATTCTGCCCAATTCGGAAGGACATTGGTAGAGCAGGAACCGATTTCAATGCGACGCGAAAACGAAAACAAAAACAAATTGGTAACTACTTACACACACATCAACAAACTTCAGCATGAGCTTTCGTAATGAGAACTCGGGTTCGAGTAGCTCGAACCAGAAGCGTGTGTTGAGCAATTTGAAGGTTGAGTTGTTGAACGAACAAAAACAGGAGATCAGGGAGGCATTCTCGTTGTTTGACATGAACAACGATGGCCGATTGGACTACCACGAATTGAAAGTAGCATTCCGTGCTCTTGGGTTTGATCTCTCTAAACGTGAAGTGTTGGATATAATACACGAATACGACACGGATGATAGAAACTTGATCACCTACGAGAACTTCTTCCAGGCAGGTACGTATTCTAACAAAATTCCTTGAATTGATTTGGATTTACTAACTTAAGTCGGAGAAAAGATTGTCAATAGAGATCCATTGGATGAAATACGTCGAGCATTTAAGCTTTTTGATGACGATAATACAGGCAAAATTAGTATAAGAAACTTGAGACGAGTTGCCAAAGAATTAGGCGAAAACTTGACCGACGACGAATTGAGAGCAATGATCGACGAGTTCGATCTTGACGAAGATGGAGAAAGTAAGTGTGATTATAAAGAATTGACCAAAAGAACCATTACTAACGAAATCAGTAAATGAACAGGAGTTCATTAACATCTGCACCGAATAGAAATATTCATTGTATAATATTAGAAAGTAAGAAATTGTTATAATAAAAGGATCAATAACACTCAGACACTTGTAAGAGAATATATATATAGGATATATAACTAATCTACACTTATAATGGTCTTGATATAAATGAACGTGCACTTACCAAAATAATTTTTCATTCTTGAAAATCTTCAACTGAGAACCTACTACAACACAACACACCATGTCTTGGAATAACGCCGGCAAGAGGTTCACTCGTGACCTTGAAAAGTTACCGAGACGTCTTCGTGACCAATATGCAACACAGATGACGAAGCAGTTTGGCTTGCCAACTTTTGACAAAGAACCACAACTTCCTACGGTCACCAAAGCATTGAGAAAGACCCAGTTCCAAGCAGGTATTGTTCCAGGCGACTCTGTCTACATAACAGAAGGTCCAAATAAAGGCAAAGTCACCACTGTGTTTCAATACGCACCAACTATGGACGCTTTGCTCTTGGCCAATGTTACTGAAAAGAAGTTGATCCCAAAACCCCAATGGGTTGAAAACCAAAACAGTCATTTCGTTGACTATCCAAAATTCGTCCCTCGCTCAACCGTGAAACTTGCAGGTAAGGAAAGAGATGACAAGGGAGGAATCAACTATTTGGTTGCAGACGAAGTGGTATTCAAGGACCAGTACTATGACGACAGATACAAGAGATGGATTCCTAAACGTTTTGTCAAGCATCACGAAGAAATTGAAATACCATGGCCAAACCCGCCTGCTGATCTTACTGATGGTGACTTATCCACGGTGGAACCTGTTGTATTTGAAAAGACCTATGAATTACAAACTATCGCCAGACCACCTTTCCCACAAGAAGCGTTGGACCAATTAAGAAACAAGCATTCCAAGTACAAGAAACGTACACTTTCTGAGTTACAAGTTAGAAAGCTCGCCACTCCAGAAATGCCATTGTCTGTTGAGCAAAAGATCTACTTGGCTAAGAAGGCCCAAGAACCAAAGAAGGTCTACAAGAACTTGTCCGCAGAAATTCAAGAATTCATTGGATCCAAGATTGCTGATCACGTCAACAAGGTTGACAATCCAGCACTTCTCACTCATTTGGAAGCTTTGTCTAATGCCAAGATCCCAGACTTTGAGAAGACGATGCAAAACATTAAGGAAAACGAACAAAAGGATCAACAATAATCATCAAAAATGGGTAAGATATGTACATAGAAATATACCTTTAACTGTATTCGTGTATTAGACGGGTTTACAACTTCTCGTAATCTAACTTACCTTCCAACTTCTTGACGTCAGCAACCTTTCTAACAGCCTTCATTAAATCGTTTTGGACAATGTAGTCTCTGTCATCACGAATGGCAAAGAACCCAGCTTCGGTAACAACGTTTCTGATGTCAGCACCATTGAAACCATCACTCATCTTGACAGCAGCTTCAAAGTCAAACTCTCCTTGTTTGGCAACCTTAGAAGTATGAATCTTGAAAATTTCCAATCTTCCAGCTTCATTAGGTAAACCAATTTCAATCTTTCTGTCCAATCTACCAGCTCTCAACAATGCAGGGTCCAAAGTATCTGGTCTGTTTGTAGCCATAATAACCTTAGTTTGGCCCAAGGTGTCGAACCCATCCATTTGATTCAACAATTCCATCAACGTTCTTTGGATTTCTCTATCAGCCGAGGTACCTTCACTGAATCTACGACCACCGATAGCATCCACTTCGTCCATGAAAATAATACATGGTGCATGTTCCTTAGCATAAGCAAACATCTCTCTGATCAATCTAGCGGATTCACCAATGTACTTGTCGACAATGGCTGATGCTGGGGAGAAAATAAAGTTGGCACCAATGGTAGCAGCCACAGCCTTTGCAAGCAATGTCTTACCGGTACCTGGTGGGCCATACAACAAGACACCCTTTGGAGGCTTTATACCGACTCTTGTGAACAATTCAGGATTTTTCAATGGCAATTCAATCACTTCACGTAACTCTCTGATCTGTTCGGTCAAACCACCTATACCGTTGAACGATATTTCACCTGGCTCAAATGTAGTCATGTTGTAAACCAATGGATCGACTTCTCTTGGTAAAATTCTCATAATTGTTAAGGTGGTCATGTCCAACGATACTCTGATACCGTTCTTTAAGCTTTCCTTCTTGATGGTGTTGCGGCAGCCGACAATGTATCTAGGACCACTGGAGGCCTTCACTATAAATCTGTCGTCATCCAATTGCTTCAAGACTTCACCGATAATCTGACCCACGGATTGCAATGCCTTTATATCATTTTCTGTTTTGTCGTAGTCCTTTTCCAAGTCTCGTATGCTCAATCTGAGATCTTTCAATCTGGCGTCCCACTTTCTGTGCTCCAACAACTTATCCTTGAACTTACTCAATGCTCTTTCCCTTTCTGGGTCAGTGACAGTAGATTCTGTAGAATGGCTTTCATCGGCTTCAAAGGCATCCAAAAGTGGGTCGTGTTCACTCATTGCTTGTTGTGGTTATTGTTTTCGTAGCCTGTTTGGCCTTTTCTCAGCAGAAGTGGCAAACGGGAAATCTTGAACATTGGTACACGACTCAAAAATTAAGGCACGTGACTTAGCTCTCAAAGAAAAACTTTATACGTGAGACCTTGGAGCAGATCAGTCAGATACTTATCGAAAGTAATGGAGTTCCACGTGGTGATATTATGTGGCCAAGGTAAGACCTTGAGTCCATTTTCCCAGATCCGTTCTTCAGGTGCGCCTAAGGCATTGTTGCCCATTGCAAACAAACCCATGGTGGAGTATGTGTTGGACTGGTGTGATAAAGGATTCTTTCCTGAAGTCAGTATAGTTGCTGATAGTGCTTCAAAAGAAGAGATCGAGGATGCTGTGTTGACATACAAGACTCAGCGTGCCGAGAACCAAAAGAAAGAAGCCATTGAAAATGAAGAAGCATATTTCCACACATCTAATATTAGAGTACTTGGAATCGACGGTGAAAACAGCGGTGAAGTTCTTTATCAGTTGTACAAGGGCCTGAGCTTGCTGAGTCATTCCAACTTTATCTTGTTGCCATGTGACTTCATCACCAACTTACCTCCCCAGGTTTTAATTGAAGCATTCAGAAACAAAGATGACTCCGATTTAGGTTTATTGGTGTACTACAAAAATCAATTGGAGATCGAAGACAAAAAGTTCAAGATCTTCCCTAAGAACTACACTGTTTATGCCGAATTAGAAGATGGTAAGTCTCACTTATTGGATATCTACTCGCCTGAAGATGTCGACTTCCACAAGACTTTGCAGATCAGAACCCAAATATGCTGGAGGTACCCCAACACCACCGTTAGTACCAAGCTTCTCAACAGTTCGATCTTTTTTGGTTCTTCCAAGATCTTTGATATTTTCCAACAAAACGAGGAGAAGTTTAATGAGACGTATTTCCGTCATAGAACTATCACCAAGGTGATTCGTGATTTGGCCAGAAGATCGTGGCAACATTCTGCTGCCAAGGAAAGCGTTGGGCTTGTGGTTTTGCCAGAACAAGCCACTTTTTTCAGAAGTAATAACACTTCTGTGTTGATGGAAGCCAACCGTTACTTCATGAAGAAACAAGCTGCTACAAGGGGACAACAAGGCCAACCAAAGGACAAAGGAGTTGCCAATGTTGGTTTGGACTCCTTAATTGGCGAAGGAACCGTATTGGGAGAAAAGACCAATGTTAAGAGAACCGTTGTTGGTCCAAACTGTATCATAGGAAAGAGAGTCAAGTTGACGGGGTCTCTTGTTTTAAACAATGTCACCATCGAAGACGATGTTCAATTGGAAAACTGTATAATTGGTCATGGTGTCCTTATACGGGCCAAGTCGAGATTGACTCATTGTAATGTGGAATCGACTCATGAAGTTGCCAAGGGTACTCAAGCCAAGAATGAAACGTTGCTACGCTTCAGTTTGGAAGGCTTGGTTGAAGGTAAAGATCAAGAAGAAGAATCACTGGACGAGTCAGACTCCGATAATGATTCTGGCAGTGATTTCACTGACGAATACGAGGATGAGTACGCTGATAACGACGATGGTTTGTTTGGCTACTGATTTATAGAAGGCATAATCATAAAATCAACATAAATTGTAATCTATTAACCTAAATTTGTATACGTGAGTAGGGGTATTATCCGACCAGTCGAAGTAAAAATGCAGATGTATCATGACAAAAAGGTTCATTAGCTAGTCTCGCTGCGGGGCAAAGACTCGGTATCCAAGGTATCCATAAGGGTTTTCTTCCATTTCTTCATAGGCATGGAGTCGTCCTTGACCTTTGCTTTCTTCAACACTTTATCGTCGTCGTCGCTTTCGTCTGATGTGGCCGAGAGTGGAGCTGGTTTGGTAGATTTGATTTTGCGACGGCTGTGTGAAGTGTACTGGACTGAGAGTGGAGGGATACCGGGGTAGAAGCGGTTAGGTTTGATATCATGAGCAAAATTGAATTTGAACTCGGATGGAATGGACAGGTCGAGGCTGGTGGGAGTAAATGTTGTGTTTGAGACGGGATCAACGTCTTCTTCTTCTACTTGTTTCTCTTCAGGTACTGGAGCCGAAGGAGTGTTGCTCAGTCTTAATATCTCGGCACGTTTAGTGAGGGCCCAGTTTTCGATATCTCCATGGTTGGTTATCACCTCAAGGAGTTCATCCAAGCAGTTCAAGTAACCGTTATGGCGCAAGATCGGAGTTGCACTGTTGGCGAGACGGTACAAGGATGTCACTGAGCAAGCAGCAGTGGTGAACTCGGTCTTTGCGTCTTCGCGAGACCCCGAGGTGTTGTAGAGAACAGCAACCGACTTAGCGGCTTTTTTGAATTCAGCTGTAAGTTCTTGATTTAGTTTGTCAACAGATGCATTATCAACAGGTCTGGTAGGAGGAAGATCTGAAGAAAGATTGGACATATCCATCACAGACAAATTATTGTTGATAGTTGTTTGTTTAGTGACTGGAACCCCTCACAAGACAAAGACGATGATTTGATTTAAAATTTTGATAGGGCCTGCACATGGGCGATTTTGTGCGGGCGCACAGTTTGAGTTGAGGTTTACGGTGTCAAGTAGAACGTGAAGCAACCACAACACAACCATGGTTCTGTCCACTTTGATCTATAGATACGATGGTAAGTCATTTTTATGTTTTACAGTGCACAGTTACTAACTTTATGTTTAGCACTTCCGTTGTGTGGATCTGTCGACGACAACAACGACCCACAGTTGCAGGAACAAAAGAAAAAGTGCAAGATACTCATCAGTCGAATCACGCCCAACTCGGAGCCACAGGCCACGCTTGAGTCGGGCAGCTACAACATCCACTACTTGATTGTGCAATCAATTGTGTACATTTGTATCACAGAAAAGTCGTATGCCCGCAAGTTGGCGTTTTCGTACTTGACGGAGATCTCCAACGAATTCCAGCATTCACACGGCCAAGAAGCATTGAGCTCGAGCGCCAGGCCGTTTGGATTCAGTTCCTTCGATACCTTCTTGAGCAAAACCAAGAAAATCTACCAGGACCAGCGGGCCCAGTCCAACTTGGACAAGTTGAACAATGATTTGGCCGATGTGAAGAAGGTGATGACCAAAAACATCGAGGATCTCTTGTACCGAGGCGATTCTTTGGACAGAATGAGCGACTTGTCGTCGAGTCTCAAGAGTGACTCTCTCAAGTACAGAAAGCGTGCCCAACGCATCAACTTTGAAGCACTTATCAGACAATACGTGCCGGTGGTGGGTGCAGGATTGATCTTTGTCTTTTTGATTTGGTATATGTTCATTAGACGGTAATATGCAAGCGCGCGCGCAGCGTGCGCGCAGCGTGCGCGTGCCAGAAATACTCTAGCTTCTATACCTACTACAATACATGGAATGTAATGGCGCGTTCTCCGTTGCCTTCGCTTATCACGCGAGCCACGTCGTCCTCGTTGTTGCCTCTGTCGGCAGGTAACCCTACAACGGCCATTACGCTTAAAAACGCCAGCAATGCTGTGCTTGGTGATGATATCCATTCTGTACGTCTGAGGCACTCGCAGACTACAACAACACTTGACTGCAGCGACAGCGAGACATTGGGAACAGATACAGAGTATGGTGATGAAGAAGAAGACGAGGATGAGGATCTTCAGGAGATTTTGAGCGATCTAATCACACACAGCAACAACAACATCACCATCGACCATAACTACAAGGAAACAACCCCACCAACGTATCTCGACTTGGGACTCAGCAATGTCTCTACTTCCAACAAAGATGAATTCTATCACAAACACATTGAGATTGACAAGGGTCACGATAGAACCACGTTCCACAGTAAGCTCAAACATTTCTTCATCTTGTCGTCGGCAGGCAAACCAATCTACTCGATGAATGGTTCCGACGACGTGATTATCGGCTACATGGGCATCATAACCACTATTATATCGACATTTGAGTCTAATATCAACCAAGAACTCCAATCCATCACCATTGGAAATGGTCTTAAGGTCGTTGCTATCAACAAGAACCCCATCATCCTCGTTACCATATCCAGATTGAGCTACGAACTAACGACAAGCCATGATTCATACCAGGATTCCTTTTTAATAAACCAGCTACAGACATTGTATAACTACTTATTGTCAATACTATCGAAACCCTTGATCGAAAAGAACTTCAAAAATAGAATGAACTTTGATCTTCGAAAGGTGTTGACACCCCTCGACTTTAAGAACTTGGACGCAACTTGTGCTCGCTTGACTTATGGCTTACCATTGGATGTGACCCATCCCATTGATTCCAGTAGTTTTGACTTTTTCATCAGTGAATTATTAGACCTGTCGTTGCAAAATATAAAGATATCCAATACATCACGGACCAAACTTAACAATATACTCCTATCAACCAAGTCTTTGAAACCCAATGGCGAACCTAAACTTGAATTGGCGTCATATTTGATGCTTGGAAAGAATACGAATACAAAATTATTGGGAGAAGACTTATTATTTGGCTTACTTACGACCGAATCCAGCCGAATTCTTAGCTACATGAAACCCAAAAATCATACCTTATCCAATGAAGATTTGAAAATCTTATTTTGCACCATTTCGGCGACTCAGGACAACAATACCGATGATCTATGGATGCCTCTTTGCATGCCAAACTTCAATTCCAACGGCTTTCTCTATATCTTTGTCAGAAAGTTCAACCTTGCACAGTATATTGAATATGGCAGTGGTGTGAGTCAGCATATTACCATAATACTTGTTAGTGGTAATAAGAATGCATTCTTTCAAATGCAAGATATCGCCAACTACGTTGTGTACAAGATAACCCGAAATGACGCCTTCAAACGCAAATTGAGTCGAGAATTGATTCTTTCTAATAAGTTGTCTATTTTGAAAGACATCAAAGTTCCTGTGATAAAGCATTTTATTTACAAGTATAAGAAAACCAACCAGTTTATCATGAGTGATTCCATCTATTTCAGCAACGAACGAAGCGTCAACAGTTATATGCAATTAGTATATTTCTATTCCATCTTGCACAACACGCGGGCAACAACATTTGTCAGTGGTATACGGAGCAAGAAACTCACGTACGTGAGATGGAACACCGTCACGGGGTTTATGCTTTCAGATGACAGGTTTGAGTTTTATTGCTTGTGCAACGAGCAGATCAACTCGCGAGATTTGATTTCCCATAGTCTTCGGATCATCAAGTGGTGTGAACTTAACCATAAACGGCTCTTTGTTGAAGGAGGAGTTGAGTTCTAGCTCACTTGAGGATCGCTTGTTCGGTTGTTTTGAACACCTGCGTCAACTTTTCCGTATACTGTTTATGTAACTTTTCGAACTCGTCCAACAACTTGGCTTCTGCGTCGCTTGGTTTCTTTGTATGTTTGGAGAACTTGGACTTGACGTCGCTTCTGATCACCGATAATCCACGAGGACCGTTTTTGTATTTTTCGTAGAGTTCTTTCAATTGCTTTGCGTTTTCCTTCTTTGTTTCCGTGGTTACGGGAGGTAAAGGGACCTTCAAGGTGTACTTATTGGAAGGATCGACCTGGGCATTCATGTTGAGGCCCGAACCCAAAATGGCGTTGATGACGTGTTTGGAAGAC
The DNA here is from genome assembly GCA_030558095.1 of Teunomyces funiuensis. NCBI lineage: Eukaryota > Fungi > Ascomycota > Pichiomycetes > Serinales > Debaryomycetaceae > Teunomyces > Teunomyces funiuensis. The sequence goes on from JAJMRW010000002.1 coordinate 384,140, forward strand.
GCAGGGTCAAACAAGGTGATGATGAAGTTTCTTCCCTTGACGCTTGTTTGGGCCACAGAAGTAAAAGGAACCTCTTCGTCGTTGCTGGCGACACTCAAACGGTCAAATACCTTTGGGTTGGTCTTGCCTTGTTTGGTTTCATTGGCATGTTTGGTGAACTTCTCGATGACCAGCTTGAACTTGGACGTTGCGTCGTCAAAGTCAATGAGAGGAGCCGTTGATGTTGGTGATTCGTCAACAACGGCGTCTTTTTTGGCACCTCCTTTTTGCTTCTTCTTCAACACAAATGCAGAGGCAGTGAAGTTGCGGGCTGGAAGCGCCAACGGAGCAACAGTGGTTCTGAGGGCTGGTCTAACGAGTCTAAACATAAAGAAGAGTGTGCTGAAAAATGTATAGTCGCGCGAGAAAACTACTTCTACTAAAAGCTCTCCAAATAAATTACACTATTTATTCACTCTTTAACCATCAAGGCGTCGTGTAACTTTTCCAACACTTGTAGACACGAGTTGGCTTCTCTGCCAGCATCACCACCTTCCTTCACAAGCATGTTCAAGTTCCTTGTCATTGGTGCTGCAAACACATCAAGCACAATCTTGCGACGGGTGTCGAGGTCTTCAGCCGAAACGGTGTCCAAATCGGCCAAGCAGAACTTACCGTCGTCCACCGTAGATCCCTCGCCCTCCAGCGTCACCTGACGTTTCGGTAACTGGAGACTGAACAAGTTTAGTGGTGCAAACGGCTGTGGTGCTGCTGGGAACAAGTACTTGTCCGACTGTGGGTGTGGCATGGCTGCATCTACGGCAGCTGAAGTTGGTGTGACGAGAGCAAACAATGCAGCTTCCAAAAAGGTCCGCAACACTGCCAAGTGGCCGATTCGGGCCTTCTTTACCGATCCGCCGATACTGGTCGTGCTAATGGCCAACGAAACGGCCTTCTTGTCGTTGGAAAGCGTCCAGGACATCAAAGAGAAGAAACTCTTGAGTGTTTTGATGAAATGTGATTTGACAAGCGCATTGGGGGCGTGTTCGACCAAGATCTGGAGGTACTTGGACGAGTCGTTACGGATGGGAGGCAGAATATGCGTCATGGCGGAATGGATAAAGAGAACTATGGAGCGACAGTGCAATTCAAGCAATCCCGGCTGTTTAGTGGCACACGCACTAAAGAGCGCCACCAAGTTGGTCCGCACGCCCTGGGACTCGTCCAAGATCAACGGTATTATGGCCGTCAAGATCTGTTTGTAGAGCGAAGGGTTCTGGGGAAGATGCTGCTGGATCTGGAGCAAGACCTCCTTTCTTGTTGCTGAAGCATGGTGTTTGGTCAAGGAGAGCTGGTGTGCGAGGTCGATTTCCTCCTGTTTCGTTCCTGAAACTGTCTTCTTTGTTAACGACTGGTTGGGAAGCGAGATGGTTTTGGCTGTGAACGACGTGTCGGTGTGGTTATCGGGCTTTGCGGCCGTCTTTCCAACCTTGAGCTTTGCCTTCTTGAAATCCTTCTGCTTTTCAGCCTTTTTCCTCTTTGAACCCATGCGTTTGTGTGCCCTGTAATTTTTCAGTGTCAGCTCATCGCATTTGGCGATGCGCACCAGTGTATTTTGGTGGCCTGCACAGGCGCGCCCACGAATCATCAACAACTTGCACCACTGGATGTCGGACTTTGACGCCAGTTTTCTCCGTACGCTCTCGTTGGAAGACCCTGAAGGTGATGACGATGATTTGATGGAGATTGATTATGTTGCAAAGGAGCAGGAAGATGAAAGCATTGTACACGAACCGGAGAATGACGACGATGACGACGACGCGTACCAAACGAGTTTTGTTTCGTCCATTCTTTCACCCACAACCTTGGGCGCCAACTTGGCTGTCAGGAAGCCACAGCTCCTACTTACTGCACCTGAAGCAAGTGCGCTGCCCGAACCAGAAACAGACTACGAGTACGAGTACTCGACGAGCTCGTACGTGCCGCAGGTCCACGACCGCCACGTCAGTCTCTACTCGTCGCGGTCCAACATCAAGCACTTCTTGGCCCGTGGCAATGTCGATGAGTTCACGTACAATTCGAGTCGAAACGATTACGACAAAACGGTTCAGTTTGGTTTGGGGACGCCGGTGCAAGCAGTGGTCCACCACCATCACTACTATGGGTCTGACGAAAAGGTGGAGCAGCTACAGAGAGTCCAGCAAAGGCTCCAGCAGCAACAACAACTCCAAGAACAACAGCTTCAACTTCAACAACAACTACTGTTGCTGCTGTTGCAACAAGTGCTGGCACTGCCTCCACGCGACGTTGCGCTTCCTGCTCCGTGGGACTCCAACATCCGCCCCACAGAACGCATTCCGTACCTCATCTGGTCGTACCTCCAGATGGCCATCAACATAGGAGTATCGTTCTACGGCATTTACATTGTGTACAGCATCGTGGCGACGATCCGGCACGATATTGCATTCAAGCTCTCGCAGCAACAGGCACACATTCTCGTGGAAATCGAAAGCTGTCGCCGTTCGTACTACGAAAACCACTGCCAGCCCCATCTCATTGTGCCTGCTTTGGAGAAAGCGTGTCTGTACTGGCAGAAATGCATGGACCAGGACCCGTTTGGTGCTGGCAACACGTCGTCCATCAGTGCTGAGATCATCGGGATGATCGTCAACAGTTTGGTGGAACCTTTGGGGCTCAAGTTCTTTGTGGTTTTGTTTGGCAGTGCCTTGCTTGTGTTTGGGTGCAACTTCACCTTTGGGTACATTCGGGCAAAGAGCTATTATGGATGGGAGGTAAAAGAGTGAAACCCAACGGCCCGTTCAGGGTTTTAGGGGACCCCTCTTAAAAATGGTCATTGCTATCTCCCAAAAGAGGTATATTAGTCATGCTGGCGCAGTGGCGTCCGGCTTTATAATCAAAGGCTGGTGCCTGGGGATGTCGCAGCCGCATGTACATCCTCGGTCCGTGGTACGAGCCCTGGAAAAATGCGCACCGCCGTTTTTTTTAATTGGTGCCAGAAGGTTGCAGGTGCCTGATAAATCCGGCAGAAAAGAGCTGTGCGTCCGTCCAAGTCCGGCGCCGATGTTGGGCCGAAGTTGCGCCGCTGGAAAAGTGTCGATCCTTCGACTGTAGCAGAGTTAAGCAGGGGGTCATTGTGTTGCTAGTGATAGATTACCAGTATACTACCATTGTACCACGTCCCACTCCGCTCTAGCTTAAGGTTGTAAGGTCATACGGCTAGAGTTACGGCTGAGATGGACTCCTGTACACAGGCACCGTCTGTTTAGATTTTCTTTTTAAATTATTGTGAGAAATATTATTGTTTAGAAATATCAAAAGTTAAAATTACGAGCAGCACACGCACCACCAAGTGGCCTAGTTGTAGCCTTCGTGTCTCGAGCTGTCCATTGGTGCCGAGACTGCATTACTCAGCGTTAACCTCGGCATATGCGGTCTGTTCGGATCGTTTCTTTTCCCAAACCGGACGGGGAGCCGCAAAAAATATTTCCAGGTCGCGGCCCGTTTAAAACTGCCACTTTTTTTTCGCTCTTTTTGGGGCCCATCAAATTGTATTTATAGCACCAAATGTCCATGGTTCTTACCGCGCCCAGATCAATTACCACGCAGAATGGCCCGGGAACAACAAAATCTCCACGACACTGCGGCCCAGCGCCAGTCGTTTTCGTCACAAACAGACTCCTCTGCCTACGAAACCGCAGATGAGCTCACGGCTGACGAATTCCACCACATCAACTCGGCGGGCCAATTGGTCCCGGACTCGGCCGCCGTGGATGCCGCCAGCGACTACGAAGACGCCGAAACCATTGACCAATCGGTTCCTGCACCCGCTGGCGATGCCTTTGACGACGCCAGCAACAAAATCACACCATTCACCGTCGGAAACCGCGTGTCGACGCACTCGCACATCGAGCCAGACGTCACCGACAACGAAAACGAATTGAACAGAAAGTACACCTTGGAACGTTTGAGTTCACACAAGTCGGTTGACCAGGCAGCCGACGAAGACTTGATCAGAACATTCACGCATCCCCACCACGAACAGCAGTCCCACGACTTTGCAGACGACAAATCGACAGACCAAACCAGCGCAGATGCCGTGCCCAAAGAAGAAGACACAACCATCACAGAGATCAGGGTCGAGGACTTGGACTGGGACGGTCCCGATGACCCTGCCAACCCCGCCAATTGGTCCGATGTAAAGAGATGGTTCATCACATTCACCGTGGCCATTGTGTGCTTGTGCTGTTCGCTCGGGTCGTCACTCTTTGTCAGTGGTGTTCCAGAGATGATGACACGTTTCCACGCCTCGGAGGAGCTTTGTCTTGCGGGCTTGACGTTTTATTTGGTCGGTTTGGCTCTTGGGCCCGTCTTGACCGCTCCGTTGTCGGAAGTCATCGGCCGTCGCTGGATCTACATCACGTCGTTCCCCATCTCCATGTTGTTCACCATGGGCGTTGGTTTGTCCAAGAACATCAGAACCATCTTGGTGTTGCGTTTCTTCACCGGATACTTTGCCAGTCCTGCTCTTTCGATTGCAGGAGGCTCCATCTCCGACTTGTGGGCCCTGAAACCCGAAGAAATGTCCGTGGCCATCTCCTTCTTCTGTTTGGCTCCGTTCCTTGGTCCTGTCATTGGTCCTATTGTCGGTGGCTTTGCTGCTGAATACAAGAACTGGCAATGGTCCGCCGCCTGGGTCTCCCTCATGTTCTCCGGTGCCGTTTTGCCAGCCTTGTTTTGGATGCCAGAAACTTACAAGCCCATCATCTTGAAAAAGAGAGCCCTCCAGCGCGGTATCAAGGTCATCAAGCCCACTGTCGACAAGGAATACGTCAAGAAGATGGCCAACTTTGTCTTATTGCGTCCAATTGAGATGTTGGCCATCGAACCCATCGTCAGTATCATTTCTATCTACATTGCATTTGTGTTTGCGGTTCTTTTTGGCTTTTTTGAAGCTTTCCCAATCATTTTCAGAGGTGTCTACCACATGGACTTGGGTGTCTCCGGCTTGCCCTTCATTGGTGTTGGTTTAGGTATGATTGGTGCTGTTGCCTTCCAGATCGTGGTGGACCGAATCAAGTTCTTCCCTAAGAACCCCGATGGAACCAGAGGTAAGAGGGACGCAGACGGTAACATCATCTGGGATGCGCCTGAAACCAAGTTGTTTGTTGGTAAAATCGGTGCCGTTTGCTTGCCTGTCTCCTTGTTCTGGATGGGCTGGACTAGTAGAGCCAGCATCCACTGGATCTGTCCTGTTCTCGCTGGTATTCCATTTGGTTTCGGTTTGGTGTTGATTTTCTTCTCCGCCGTGCTCTACTTCTCCATGTCATTCCCTCCAATCTCTGTTGCTTCAGCTTTAGCTGCCAACAACTTGTTGCGTTACATTCTTGCATCGGTCTTCCCATTGTTCACTGTCCAAATGTTTGAAAGATTGCACATCTCATGGGCCAGTTCGCTCTTTGGATTCATTGCTTTGGCCATGGTTCCAGTGCCATTTGTGTTTGAAAAATACGGAGCCAAATTTAGAGCCAAGTCCCGCTTTGGTTACGCTGCGTACTTCAAGCAGTTGGCTGCCAAAAAGGCCCAGGAAGAGGCTGAAGCCAAGGCTGGTGCTCAAGACTCGATGACTGGTGTCGAGGAAGTGGCTGCTAACAAGGTTTAATATTCATGGTACCACATAGAAACTAATAAGTAATTTTGAAAGGCGTTATTTTTTCCGTTTTGGGACAACATTCTGCGGTCCGGGTGTAAAGGCTTTTCAGATTTTATTATGTGTGCTGAGTGTTGGTGGGAAAAGTAATGTGCTGCAGTAGAGCGTGAAGGCTTAATCTAACTTTCCAGAACCTTTACAAGCTGATGCCGTCAATTTGAGGCTATTTTCCGCGTATGTTAAATGAACTGATATTGGTGTATTGCATATAAATTGTCACTTTAAAGTTAGATTTAATCTAATTATATTTAAAGGGTTTAAAGAATTGTTAAAATCGTAGTAAAGTTTGAGTTTAGGACTGCCTATAACTATAATAATTAGTTAAACGTAATGGAGTATCAGTTACAGTTATTATTTTGGAAAAAATTTTGCACATGTAAAAATTCATTTTATTTGTTGATGGCAAATTATCATAAAACATTCATATTTAGGCTTGACAAATGTAGGTTCTTATAATAATTTGATGTTTCTTCTTGTCTTTAATATATTTACAATTATTGATGCATTGTGTGGTTAAGAAATTGGTTTTAGGATAATTACTATCATTACAATCTTGCTGCAAATCATGAGATATCAATATTTCTCGAGAAAACGAATTTTACTTTTTTTACCTTATTCCGGAATGTTTTAGCTTTAAGGTTGACTACTTATTACAACTGTCAACCCCGGATTAAAATAGGTTACCAAGTAGTGAGTTGGTGGTTTAAAATGTTTACTGTTTTATAAAATAAAAAAGCTAGACTTGTTGTGTATCATCTAAAATAATACCTCCCTATAAATAACTCTACAAGTTAGACACCTTGTAAATGAGATGCTGTTTTAATAACGCTACAGGTTAGACCTTAATAAAAATGAGAGGATGTTCCGTTTGGCAGAATCTGTTTTTTTGTCAGCACAATAAATGATAATCTTGCAGTTAATTATTCTAATTTACCCAATGGAAATTCTATTCTCATAAATTCTATTTTTGCATTGTCATAGTAGTGAGCTCTTAAAGTTGCGACAAACCTTGGGAGGCTTCCAGAAAACCATTATTCTTCAAAAAAGATAGTTGATTTAAATGCATTTTAATTAATATATCATCACCATACTCAAAGCAACCATTTGGCCACAAAAATGCCCATTTATTCTGAACAAAGAAACTCCAATTAACTAATTATCAATGCTTGCACTGACCATAACAATTTCTCAGAATCATTTCAGTATAGCCATATAATTCAGAGCCAAATTAATAGTATAAAATAACCACCACTAATCGAAATTTCTTTATTCTCTTTTACTTCCGTGCTTGTAAAAAAAGTTATTACTGTAAGATTTTTCATTGCACTTCTCTGTATGTCACTCTTCTTTTGTTACTCTTCTGTTGTTACTTTCTGTAAGTTCTCTGAATAATTTCCGTATGGTCGTGTCTCCACCACGTGACTTTTGACTTATCGCGAAAATCATCAACTTTTCAACCACTAAGCATGAACAACCAGAACAACATGTACCGTCCGAACTCGGCCGGGGCTGGCAGCCAATCGGGACAGCCAGTTCTGCTGTCAGGCAGCCAGAAACCGCTCAATATCCATCCGAGCCACGTTGCCCAATTGGTGCAGGCGCTCCGGAACGAAGTCTCGTTGGCCAACGCGGCTGGCGACGACAAAGCGAAGCAACAGCAGCATTTCCAGAAGGCAGAGAGTATCAGACACATTTTGCTAAACTATCAAGCACAGCAGAAGGCACGGATGCAGCAGCAGCAGCAGCACAACCCCAACATCCAATCGGCACCGCTCAACAACTTGGGGCGCGGCAGCATCTCGATGAACCAAAGCAACATGCAAGCGGGCCTTCTGCAGCAAAGCACTCCTGTGGTGCAGCAGCAGCAGTTTCAGAGCCAGAACCAGACGCCGATGCTCAACCAGACGGCGCTAGGCGGAAATCTCGGCCGGAACAGCGCATCGCCGGGCATGGGGACGCCGCAGCCGCGTCAATCGCCGATGATGCAGCAGCAAATGCCGTTCCGCCAGCAGCAACAGCAGCAACAGCAGCAACAGGTGCTGCCTGCTTCCGCACCAACACCATCGAGCGGTCCCTCCATTCCTGCGAGCGCCGTCACGGTCGAGCGCTTCAACCAGGTCAAACAGAAGCTCGTTGAAGTGCAGCGCAAGATCCAGATCTTGGAGCAGAGCAAAACAGGCGCCACTTCGCCCGAGCAGTTGGCGGCGATAGAAAAGGAGACAGTCGAGTGGCGCACAAAGTTCCAGCAGTTCCAGCGTGTGGGGCTCATTATGCGCAACCAGCTCATGCAGCAGGTAAAGGGTGGGCCTGGTGCTGCCTCTGGTGCTGGTGCTGGTGCTGCTGGTGCTGCTGCGCCCGCTGGAACGCCGCCGTACGCTCCCGCACGCCCTGCCACGCAGCAACTACCGGTCCAGACGGTGCCACAGTACAGCAAGCCCGTTCCGCAGCAGCAACGACCGCTGCTTGTGCAAACGCCGCTGAACCAGGCCCCAGGCCCAAGCCGTGGCGCCTCCCTCACGCCGCAGATGTCTCAGTCGCAGTTGCAGCCGACCTCCGTGCTTGCTGCGCTGGCCACGGCGGTGGCAGAGCGCCAGAACTCGCCGAAATCGGCTCCCACGCCCGCCAGAAAGCTGCCTGTGCCTGCAAACGAGCCGCAACCGGCCTCCGACAAGCAGAACGCCGGGCTGCCGCTGAAAACGGGCCGCTCCACCGAGCCCCCGCCCATCAACCTCTCGGGAATCACCAAACCAAGCGTGCCCTCGCTCCCCATCTCCTCCACCATCAACGTGAAGCCCCCCGTGCCAGTCACGCTCAAAACAGGCGGAGACACGCGTGCTTCGCTCACAGGCGGCGCAGCACTGAGCTTGGGCGCCTTGTTGTACACCCCAGACATCACCAAGCTCCCCATGTTCGACATGGCCTCGGGCGGCGCCGGGTCGTTGCCGGAAACGGGCCTGCGCGTGTTGAACAAGCGCAAGTTGGCCGAGCTCGTGGGAACGGCGGGTGTGGACGAGGGTGACGGCAAAACGGCCATTGACGGCAACGTCGAAGAGGTTCTACTTGACTTGGCCGACGAATTCATCAACTCTGTCGCTGGTTTCGCCTGTCGTCTTGCCAAACACAGACGGGTGGATACGCTTGATGCCAAAGATGTGCAGCTCCACTTGGAACAGAACTGGAACATCAAGATTCCGGGCTATGCGATGGACGAGATTCGGTCCACCCGCAAGCTACAGCCGAGTACAGCGTACACGCAGAAGGTGCAGGGTGTTGAGATTTCCAAGCTGGTCAACGATTAGCGGGAGGTGCCCGATTAGGAAATTAGCCGCGACTACTGCGGCTTGGATCTTTTTTCCCTCCTGCTTCCCTCCCGGTCGTGTCGCGCCCACCCCGCATCGCGCGCGGAATTTTCACGATAAAAAGAGTCCGAGTTTCTTCCTACTTCTCTCCAAACATGACACCAGTTACCACTGCAGGCAAAGGATACGAAAAGACGGAGGTTGGCTCGCACAACCTCGCGAAGGGGATGGCGCACCCTGACGTCATTCCGCAGTTCACGGACCCGTACGCCAAAAGACAGTGGATGTTGGAGCACATGGCCGGGGCGTTCCGGATCTTTGGGCGCAAGGGCTACTCGGAGGGGCTGGCGGGCCACATGTCGGTGAAGGACCCTGTGACGCCTGGAACGTTCTGGATCAATCCTTTGAACAGGCATTTTTCGTTGATGAAGGCCAGCGACATGGTGCACATTGACATGGACTGCAACGTGTTGCCCGACGGGAACCAGGCTGCCGTGAACGCAGCCGGATTCTCGATCCACCTGGCGATCCACCGTGCGCGTCCTGACATCGTTGCGGCGTGCCACACGCACTCCATGTACGGCAAGGCGTACTCTGCGTTTGGCAAGGAGTTGGACATGATCAACCAGGACGTGTGTCTCTTTTACAAGCGCCACGTTGTGTTCCGGGACTTTGGGGGCATTGCGCTCGACTCCAAGGAGGGCGAAGACATTGCTGCTGCGTTGGGACCCAATGGGATTGCGGCCATTTTGCAGAACCACGGCTTGCTCACGGTGGGCTCGACGGTGGACGAGTGCGCGTACATGTTCACGTTGTTGGAGAACTCGTGCCAGGCGCAGTTGTTGGCGGATGCTGTGCACGGCCACAAGCCGATCATCATTGACCACGAGTCGGCAGAGTACACGTTGCACATGAGTGGTGATCCAGACACGTTGTACGGCGAGTTCCAGCCTGATTATCACTTGGAGGTGGAGCTTACGGGCGGAGCGTTCCTCAAGTGAAAAGCTCTTAAGTCTTAAAGTTTTTAGAAGTCTCTTATGTTATGTTCATTGAATATCTATCGTACTCGTATGCTGTCTAGACAGTGTGTAGTGATCTGAGTCTGATTGTTACTGTGGGCTGATAACGAGTCAGAGTGGAGACGAAAAATGATGATTTGGGTCACGTGATTGCAAATCACCTGATTATAAATTGCGTTAAATAAAATCACGTGATTAGGATCGATTCATCACCTCTTGATCTTTGATCAATCACCGGATGTGAAAGCTTTAGCAGAAGGCTAACTTTCACTGAGAGTCAAGCACTGGAATCACAGATGCACTGATCTCAGCTTAATTGAGTACTCAGCCAGTTGCCATTGGAACTGAAGTCACTTATTGAGTAACTGAGAGTCACCTATTGAGTACTCAGCCAGTTGCCATTGGAACTGAAGTCACTTATTGAGTAACTGAGAGTCACCTATTGAGTAACTGAAAGAGTTAAACAGTAAGAACTGACGTGTTTTGAATCACTGACAATTGTTGATCCAACTCTTCAAATGACATTGATCCTCAAATTCAGATTGCAATGATTTAACTCTCAGATTGTCATTGATTCTTAACTCTCAGCTTTCTTATGATTGTTCAACTCTTTGAAAAGAATGCCAACTCTCGAATGAGTCAACTCTCAGAATGCTAATCAATGCTCAACTCTCAGACTGAATGCTCATCTCTTTAAGATGAATGCTCCTCTTAACTATCACTGATTTCAACTATTCAGAATGTCCTCTCCGCTAATCTCATCTCAGCTTACCATTGATTCTAACTTTCAGAGTGAATGCTCATCTCACTTGATGCTCTCAGCCTGATGCTCTCAGCTTGATGCTCAGCATCACTGATTGCTGATTCTCAGGTTACTGATCTCACGATAACTCGCTTCGCTCGTCATCGTTCGCTCGTTCAGCTTGATGCTTTCACTGCACGATTACTCGCTTCGCTCGTAATCGTGCGCTCATCACTCGTAATCAACTTCCTTATTCCCTTTGCCCACACTCTCACCTCCTTATCATAAACCCCCTCAACCACGCCCCGTACAAACGGCGCTGTTTTGAGCATGTCCCACGGGTTCTTTCTCGCTGTATCATTTTTCACCAACGCCAGGTCCACCAACGCACAGAGCTCCGCATCGTACTTTGCGCCCGTCACATGGTTCGTTCTGCCGGTCAAAGTGGGCGGGGTCTCGTTGACAATGCGCTGGAGCAAGTCCAAGATGCCCTCAGGCCCCGTTCCAGCTCCAATTTCAGCGTCGTCGTCGGCCCAAACAGGCCTGCCCAGCGCCAACTCCACCAAAACAAGCCCCATGGACCACACATCCGACTGCACGCCGTACGGAAGGCCCTGGATGCGCTCCGGCGACATGTACATCGACGTGCCGACAAACGTGTCCGCTACCGCTAGGGAGCTCGTGAGCTCGCGCAGCACGCCAAAGTCACAGAGCTTGAACTCGCCCCGGTGTGTCATGAGCACGTTGGACGGCTTGATGTCGCGGTGGATGATCTTGTGCTGCGTGTACAAGTAGGAGAGGCCCGCGAGGATGGCGTGGGCGGCCTTGCGGAGCGCAGCGAGCGGGAACTGGCGGTTGTGGCACACGGGAACAAGCTTGTCGAGCGACCCACAGTTGCAGTACTCCATGCAGATGACGATGGTGGTGCTGTTGTTGACAAACGCGCCGTAGAAGTCGACGATGTACGGCGAGCGGCACTCGTGGAGGATGCGCAACTCGCGCACAATCTGCGTCTTGACTGCCGCCTTCAGCTCAATGTGGATGGTCTTCTTCGCCATGGTGCGCTGGCTGGGGACGTGGAGGATCTTGGAGACGGTGCCGGAGTTGCCTGCGCCGAGGCTGCGGAGCGTGACGAGGTTCTCGTTGGAGAGATCGTACGTGTGGGCAGACAGCGCTGGCGGCAGCGGCAGCGGCACGGTGGGGGTGGCGAGCGGCTGGTCCGGCAGCGACTGCGTGGGCAGGATGGACGAGATGACGGTCTGGCGCATGCGGCGGGGGACGGACGCAGCAGCAGCAGCAGTTGCTGGTGCTGTAGATGTAGTTGCAGCAGTTGTAGTTGCAGCAGCAGTAGTAGTTGCTGGTGGTGGTGCTGTTGTTCCTGTTGTTGTTCCTGTTGTTGTTGTTGCCGGTCGCCTTGTGTCTGCGAGCGAGAGCTGCTTGAAGTTCTTGCGCCGGAGCGTTTTCGTGGCGAGAAGCGGAGCCGTGGCGCTCTCGCTGGCGCCTGGAGGCGTGGGCGGCAACTGTTTGTCCTTGGACATCGGCGGAGAGTCGTTGGAAAGCATGGTGGCACGGATTGACGAGAAAATGTGAAAACGCGAAAGACGGTAATATCCGGCGGTAACAATCACGACGGTAAGAATCAGTAAACACAAGCGTACTCAGTATGATCAACACAATTATCGTAACAGTCCAGTGCTATCAGTACAAATTCACTCGCAGTCTTCACAGTACTCACTGATTCTTTTGAAGAGTGGTGCGAGGAGGAAATCTGTAGCGAGGATTCTCGCTAAAGTTGTCGATCCAGTCAAAATACGCACAAATCACCAAGAAATTCTATAGCATGAAATTCGATCGCAAATTATAATACTTGAACCCTGAAAATAGTGACAAAATAGTGACAGAAATAGTAACAGACATCTCTGGAGAGCTGTTAGGGTACAAGTGCTTAATATCTGTAAATGTTGTGGAGATATTGTAGCAGAAATTTAAGCAACCCTACCTCGCTAATGTTTCCCACTCATGACGCCTACAGAACCTTCCAAAATACCATTATCCTTCCTGTTATAGTAAATACAATAATATACACGGTGGTGGATGCAATGCACTGCATTGCATCGTGCGGAGCATTTGCGGACAGCGGAGCATTTTGCGTGTGGTGCATATGCGTGCATTTGCGTGGGGTGCATTTGCGTGGGGTGCATTGCGTCTGCAGCATCTGCATTTTGCGTGGGGTGCATTGCATTGCATTGCTTCATGCACCTTCCCTACTGGTACTGGTACTGGTGCTGCGCCTGGGCTATCGCCTGATTGAACGCCTGCTGCTGGATCACCGCCTGGTTATATGCCTGCGCCTGCGCATACTGCTGCTGTGCATATGCATTGTTCATCGGCATAGGTGCATACTGCGCGCCGCCTGCATTCGACGTGGCGGCCAGCGAAAGCATCGCCAACTGATCCTGCGCCGCCATCATTCCCATCGGCTGCGGCGCAAGGTATCCCTCCTGCATCGGCGGCGCCACACCGTGCCCATGCGACGGCGCCTTGATGCCGCTGTTGCTCATGGTGTTGATGCTGTTCGTGAGCTTCTTCTTGCGGCTGCGGCAGTTGATGCACACCTTGTGCTTGCCAACGTCCATCGGATCCAAAGACTTGGCGCACCGGTTGCAGTTGCCCAACTTCTCGAGGTTGGTGCGCCGGATCTTGTCGTTTTCGCGACACCGCTCGCACACCTTGTAGTTGGACTGCTTGGCGCGGTCCTTGGGGCTCTTTTTGTCGTCGCCAGTGATAATCAGCGCCGTTAGCGGGCCCAGACAGTGCACACACTTGCCCTGGGCCGCTCGGTTGGCCTTCCGCTTGCGGAGATTCTGGCGGCACCCGGGACACAACACAAACTTCTGTTCCTCCGGCGGGATCTCGGTGCCACACCGGCGGCACGCGCCCTGCTTGTCTTTTGTTTTCTTTTGCCAGCGGCGCGAGCGCTGGCGCTGGAGATCGCGGCAGTGCTGGCAGAGCTTGAAGATTTTCGGCTCGGCCAAGTACTTGGGGCGCCCGCCGTGGTCACTGGTGCTGCGCGGGATGATGATTGGCTGCACAAACTCCTTCTTGCACCGCGAGCACAACAGCGTGAGCATCTGGTCGGAGCCCGGGGGCGCCGCAGCTGCCTGCGTCGGCGACGTGGTGGAGGAGGCGGCGGTCGCAGCTGCTGGGGCAGGAGCAGCCGACGGCTGCAGGGCCGGTGGCGCCATTTGCGGCAGCTGCAGGGCCTCGGACTTGACGGCAAGGCCCGATTCGTTGTTGACAATCTGCTGCTGGATGTGAAGGGGCGGGATCGGCGCCACCAATCCCTTTTCGGTATAAGCTGCAGACGCACCGGGCGCAGACTGCTGCAATGCAGACGCACTCGACGCAGACGCACGCGACGCATTTGCCATGTCGTCGAAACGCACCTCGAGCGGGTAGTGCGGCGGCGGCAAGGGCTGCGTCATGTACGGCGCCGTGTTCTGCACCGGCATCTGCTGGAGCGCATGTGCCGGATGGAGCTGGTACGACGCATGGACGTGCGGCGCAAGCGGCGCCTGGACGTGAACGTGCTGGTTGTGGGCGGCTGCGCCTGCAGCGGGCGCGTTGGTGTAGCGGTGGTCGTGGGCCTGCAAGAGCGCCTGGGCGGTGGCAATCGACGGGTTGGAGGGGTTGGAAAGGTCAAACTCCGTTTTGGGTTTGCTGGGCGCCGCACGGAGGTGTTGTTGTTGCTGCTGTTGCTGCTGGAGGTCCAACGGCTGGGCCTCGACGCTTAAAAACGGTTGTTCCATAGTGTTAGAATGTGAGCGTCGCGTTGGTAGCGTTAGCGATGTCGAGCCCTTTTAATGTGTAGTGAGGCAAGGGTCTGGCAACGAAAAAAATAAACCTAAAATAATACTGAAAAAAATGTTGGTTATGGCGATGGTGTTGATTATATATGACGCTTGGGTGCCGTTCCTGAATGGTTATGAGGTGTGCGAGCACGGGAGAGAACAAAATACCCCAAAAACAACAGGCTGTGATTTGGAGCAAACGCAGGTGGGTGGTGTGTACGAAGGCGGCGCGGGAAGTGGACGAATGCAGCCAAAGAAAGTGGACTGGGCGTGGGGGCAGTCAATGGATATGGTGCAGGGTGCGTTTGCGTTTGCAGACAAAAATAAAATCGTTCCGGATTGGGGACAGGGATGGGTTTTTCGTGACGGTGGATTTAATCGTCCTATATAATCCCAAAAAAATTGGCAAGCAATGTATGACAACATATTTGGGCGCAGCACGACCGCACAACACTTCCCAAGGGGGAACCTGGCCAAATATTCTGTCACAAAATAAAATTCAGCAACCGTGCTATATGCAGCTTACACATTATATATCCAGGGATAATCATTACCGAAACACGAGGCGAGTCTATGGCTTTGGCCGGCAGAAGCGAGCGCAGCACGAATCAACTGCTAAAACTGCACACCCAGCATTCCGCGTTGGACCTAACGCGTTTTTCCCTACACTGTGCCTCCTATCCCACGCATGCGACCACGTCACTTGCGCGCGCTAAGCGCATCGAGGCCCTGAGTTTTTGTCTTTTTTTTTTTGGGCCGACTTTTTTGTCAGTGCTTTGTTTATGCAAGATTATTATGCTTTATTTTTTGTGAACCCAAAAAATTTCGCGCTAAGACGTCACCGACGCGCTGCACCAGTCGCCGCACGCCCACGTACTTTATTCGTGCTTGGATCGGCGTTGTGTAAATGGTATCGGCGCGACTGGCTGTGTTGCTGAAAATCACAGGATCTTCGTCCCACACGAGCCGAAAAAGGTCCAGACCCCAAAAAACAGTACATGCCCGGAATACCGCTGAGCCCCCGTGTATAACCATCCTCTGGCCTCTAAGGTGTCTGGAAAGGTGTCTGGAAAAGTGTCTGGAAAAGTGTCTGGCACTGTCTGATACTGCTGGCACTGACAAAACTGTCACGTTCTTCCAGATCGGACCCTGCTTCAGCCTTCAAACCACAGTTTCATGCGGTCCCTTACCCAAACAGTAACGTGCTCCTACGCACCCCATGCATGCCACCACTGACGCTACTATCGCCGTTATGAGTCCTTTTTCTGGCGGCATATGTTGCCGGTTACTGATAACTTTAATAAGGGTTGCATTTGCTTGTATGCAGTATGCGACTATTTAAATACTCAAAACGCAACGTTGCATTGAAAGTCACGTGGCGCGGTCGCCTCTCCCGTCAATCAAACCATCTGTGCCACACCATCTGTCCGACTTCGCCAGCCCTATATGCACCCAAGCCCACCAAAACAATGCCAACACTGCGCACACTCTGCTGCCACCAGCGCGGATGTTTGGTCAAGTCGATTTTGCCCGTTTCCCAGTCTTTGAACACGTACAGCGACGACAAGTAGGCTCCGCCTGCCACCAGGACGGCTGCTTGGATCGCCGTGCACGGCAAACAGTCGCGTTCAATCTCTGCCTGTGTGTAGTTACGTGGAGGTGGCGGGTTGAATATGTCTAGAATGTTCGACATCTGCAGCGCTGGTAGATGTACGGATGGTGATGCGATGGGCATGGGGTTTGTAAGGAAGCTATGATTGGTTTGTACAGGAAGATGTTTTATTTGTATGCAGGATCTTTATTCTCTTTTTGGCGCAGTGCGTTAAGGTTCGATTCCCTGGGCCACCATCTCCCAGTGCTTGTAATGGAGTTTACGGTGCGGTTCATAACTGCATCTTCGAAATGTGTTAATTTGGGGATTTATCTGTGCAGGTTTGTTAAATGACCAATTTGCAGCATCTGATTGGACGAAATGGCCTTTTTTCATGCCCGTAGATAGAAATTGCATAAAGGTGGAGGTCAATTTTGGATGTGTCTTGTATGCAGTCCCACACCAATATCAAAACTCACATACAACAAATCACCAGCGGTAACCAATGCTTTCACGAACAGTTTTGCGGACTCCCCTGCGGAGCCGTGGCGGCAGAACCAGTTTCCGCACGTTTCCACGCCAGCACTACTCCACCAACTACAACTTCCACCAGCCGTTCAGGCCAAAAACGCCGTGGACGGTGCGTCTCGTGTACTGGACGCTTTTTGCCACGGCGTTCACGGGCTACGCGTACTACCAGTGGTGGCCCAAGCACACGTTCCCGCTGTCTGTGGCCAAGATCTTGCGCAAAGCCTTGTGGGCGGAGAGCGACCGCGGCGAGAACGACTACCAGCTTGCGTTGAAGCACTACCTTGAAGCGTTGGAGCACTGCCGGGAAATCGGCGTGGATCCGCTTTCTGACGAGTACACGGGCATCCAGCTCAAGATCGGCGAGATGTTTGAGCGTCTCAACCTGCTCCAGGACGCCGCTTTCGTCTACAACGAGATCGCCACGCTTTACCTCACGGTGTTGACGGCACCGCCAGGAACCAAGGAACACGCACGCATCCACGACAGAGCACACAGACGCCACTTGATCCAGAAGGATCTCCGCATTGCCATCAAGTTGGTGGAGCTCAACCGCGACAATCCGCCGCTTTCCAAGGCCATTTTGATCACGCACTTGATCATAGCGCAGGAGGAAACAAGCGACCAGCGCGACGCAGGCTTCTTGCAGTTGGCGTCAGTGTCCAACCAGCGCGATGAAAAGACGTACAAGGCCATCATTGACCACGATACCATTGCTGTTTCGGCCAGTGGCGATTCCAGCAGCACAGTCGCCACGATCCAGAAGACCCCCGAGGTCTGGGAACCGTTCACCGACGAGTTCTTCAACGCCATGGACTTGCTCAGCGCCATCTGTGTGCTGACCGGCGACTTGGGCATGGCCACGCGCGTCAAGATCTCGATGACGGAGTCGATGCTCTTGGCCGACGCCGAGCCGCACAAAGTGCTACTTTCGCAGTGCAACCTCGGCTCGTTGCTCTACATCCAGGCTGAGGAGTACGAGGGGGTGGAGATTGGGTTGCGGCGGAAGTTTGCCACGATGTTGGGTGTTGATTTTGAGCAGCTCAAGACGCACGAGCAGTTGGAGCGCCAAAACGACGACGTCAGGGCGCAGATTGCAGCGATTCCAGACGAACTCAAGGCCGAGTACAACGGCGTGGTGTCCAACAAACAGAAATGCATTGATCTTTCGATCAAGTCCTACGAAGCGGTGCTTGAGTTTGCCAAAACGCTCCCGCAGGAGGTTGTTCAGGCGAACGCCACCATCAACCAGACGGTAGCGTTGGCCACGTACGGTCTTGGAGTCGTCTATCTCCACCTTTCACACTACGATAAGGCCGAACGGCTCTTGCGTGAGTCACGCGTGCGGTCCCGAAACTGCGGCTACGACGAGCTTGTGGTGGAAATCGAACGTGAACTCAACAAGTTGTTTGAAGAAAAGAAAAGCGTCGCTGCTGCGGACCTGCAGCACGCCCCAGGCCCCATCGAGCTCGATATACATCTAAAGAAATGAGAATAGAACGTCTAATTCAACGGCTGGCGCTCTTCGTCGGCGCGCTCAAGTCTGGTCAAGCGGTTCCACAACGCACCAACGACACCAGGACGCTGGCTCTGGGCCACTTTGTACTTGTAGATCTCGTCGTACGTGGGAGGCTGGATTTCCAACGGGATCTGGGACGAATCAAACGTGTCGAGCGACGCCGAAAGGTCCGTTTTGACGGCACTAAGCAGCGGCACTAGCGGCTCAAGTTCCGACCGCATCAACGCAGGGTTGCGTGCCTTGGCTGCAGCAGTGTGGAAAGCGCTGCTGGAGCGTCTTTCGTCGCTGGAAGAACCGAGGTTCCCGCTCGAGTGGAACGAAAACACCGACGAGTTGTCGTCAAACACCGAGCCCATGTCCTCCAAGTTCAAGCCCTTTGTCTCCGGGAACAAGAACTGCACCGCGAGAAACGAAAGCACACACGACGTGGCGGGAATCAAGTAGGTTTTCCACCTGATTTGGTCCAAGAGAATCGGAGTCATTTCGCCCACGACAAAGTTGAACAACCAGTTGGTGGCCGTGGCCATGGCTGCGCCCTTGGAGCGCACGGAGTTGGGGAAGACCTCGCTCATCAACCACGGAATGGGCCCCCAGCTGTAGCCAAACGCAGCGTTGGTGACGATCACGCACACCACCACGGTGCGCGCGGTGTACGCGTTGTCCAAGAACAACGAGTACGCGATGGTGTAGAGCGGAAGCGCCATCAAAACGGCTCCCGACAACAACAACGGCTTTCTGCCCCACGCATCCACAAGGTACCACGGCGGGAGCGTGCTGGCCACGTAGACGAGCGAGTTGATGCCTGTCATCAAGATGGCGGCGCGGCCTGTCCAGCCCGCAGACTCAAAGATCATGGGCGCGTAGTACGAGATCATGTTGATGCCGTTCATCTGGGCAAACATCTGCGCAAAGCACGCCACCGACAACCGCTTCGTGTACTTCTGGAACAAGTACTGGTACGAGCGCTCGCCGCCCTCGACGCGCGCGAGCAAGATGCTTTCCTTGATGTTTCTGTACTCCTGTTTGGCGGCCTCGTCGTCGACATTGCCGTCTGCGTAGAGGTCTGCGATGACCACCATGCCCTCGATGTCGTGGTTGTGGTCCAAGAGCCAGCGCGGCGTCTCGACAATGACAAACGTGCCCAAGAACAAGAGCGAGCCGATGGCGCACTGGAGAAAAAGCGGCGCCCGCCAGCTCCAGTTGCTCTGCACGTACAGAAACGCGTAGTCGACCCAGATGGACGTGGCGTAGCCCACGATGTTGCCTGTGAACTCCAAGCACGCGTAGAAGCCGCGGTCGTCGGGCGGGCTGATCTCCAGCTGGTAGCACGGGATGATGGTGGTCAAGAAACCAATGGCCACGCCGCTGACGAGCCGCCCCGCGGCCAAGTTGGCGATGTTGACGGACGTGCTCTGCACCAAGCCGCCCACAACAAAGATAAACGAGCCGTAGCGGATGGTGCGGCGGCGGCCCACGAGATCGCCCACACGCCCAGCAACAAAGGAGGAGAAGAGCGCGCCGATCTCCAACACGGCAATCATCGTGCCAACGGCAACGGGCGACGGCTGGCGGTAGTACTGCTTGAAGTAGACGTTGGTCAAGAGCGACGACATCAAGCCCTGCTCGAAGCCAAAGATAAACACCCCGAGCGAAACAAAGATGGACGTGAAGTTGAGGAGCGCACGGCCCACAAGCACAGACTGTTTGATGACGTGGGACATTCTTAGCCTTTAGTTATCGTTATCTAATAGTTATCGTCAACTTCTAGTAATCTGACGATACTCTTTAAGTATCTGATGTTATCTCTATACTTATCTAATGTTATCTGAAAGTAATCAGTTGGTAGATGAGTGATAGTTGTGTTGTAGTCAATTGTAGTTGTGTTGTTGTGGTTGTGTTGTTTTGGTCAATTGATAAGTGTTGTTTTATTTCTTTGATCTCACGCTCAGCGTCAAACGTAATCTGATTTGTTCGTGACGTCACAGGCGCGGGTCTCAAAAATGGAGATAATCACAGATCCGATTGTCAGAACAATAATCTCATTCTCTCCCTAAACAACTCTTCTCTTCCTCTCATCACCTCCACCTCCACCCTTCTTCTTCTAGAACTATCCACTGCTGCTGCTGCTGCTGCTATATAACCTCCTGCATATAGTACTCTAAGCAAATATTAATTTCACTATCAAATTTCTTTTGCATCTCTCACGTTGTTCCAGCATCCACGGGTCCACCTTCTAGAAGCCCAGTTCTCCATGGAGTCGCCAGCCGCATCTGAAGCTCCGCCAGCAAAAAGAATAAAACTCTCCCATCCCGCACCCATGCGTCCCCACACCCAGCCCATCAACGTCACCGTCAACGGCACAGTGGTCAATGCCTCCATCGGAACAGTGACGCCGCTTGGCCGCAACATGGCCGATGACATGGAAGTTGAGCCGCACGAATCGTGTCCATGTGGCCATCTCCACGGCCCGGGCCAAGGTTTGTTCCACGATGTGCATGCGGTTGGATTGTCTGACCGTCCGTTATTGAGAGGTCCAGATTAGTGTATAATAGTGTAAGGTTAGAGATGTTTCTGTAATGATTTAATAAAAGTTAGTTATAATGATTTAATAAGAGTTTATGGTAATACAACGTAATGTAGTATACCGCGTTATCAGGAATGGTGAACTCTGTATTTACAGTACTTGTGAGTAATCTTATGGTGAATACTGGCAGTAGTTATCGGTGTAGTCTAACGGATTATAATACTACAAATTGTCTTTAAACACGGGGTGCAAATCTTGATAGTAGAGGTGCGTCTGCGTCTGCGTCTGCGTCTGCGTCTGCATGTCTCTTTTGGTAAGTTCGTGCATAATGCATAACGTTTTCTGTCTGATATTGTACAAGTTGACTACAACCATTACTGTAAATGTGTATGGAATACGCTCTAATATCAGGCCCATAAAAGGTAAGAATACGCATCATAATCACGCCCACAAAAAAGTAAGAATACGCCATCCACGAAGGTGTGCGACGGGCGGCTCTGGGTTCAACTCAACATCACGAAACAACGTTTCCAAGTCCACTTCTTCTGGCTTGACGATTTTTGTCTTTTTGATGATTTTCCAACCTCCGTAGAGCACAAGAAATGCCGGCAAAGTGAAGTAATTGCTGAAAAACGACGACGTGTTCCAGTTTCCATGAAGAAAGTTGGAGAAACCAGCGGTCAAGAAGATGATGAGCGACAAGACGCCCGAAATCCAGGCTGCAGCAGGTGCCCCGCGGATCTTGAACGGTAAGCGGTCGCGCGACACGCCCTGGGCCCGCATGGCGCGCGTCATCATGATGTGGTTGAAGGAGATGGACATCCACGTGACCAACAAGTTGGAGGACGTAAGCGACTGAAACCAGCCAAACACCGTGGACGACGTGCTGGACGACGACATGTACGCCAACGGGATGAAGACGGCCACAAACACGAGCCCCACCCACGGCACGCCGTGCTTGTTGGTTTTCAAAAAGATGCGCGGCGCCTGTTTTTTCGCAGCCAACGCGAAAAGCAACCGCGAGCCCTGGATCATGCCGAGGTTGGCTGCGGAAAAGGCCGACGTCACCACGACGGCGTTGATGATGTGGGGCACAGCTTTGATTCCCGCACGCTCAAACGCAATCACAAACGGCGAACCGGAGGCGTTGCCTGTGGAGTTGGCGATGGACGCGTCGGTAGCGGGAAGAATCATCGACAACACCAACACGGCGAGAAAGTAGAGCACAAACGTGCGCACAACGATGCGTTTTGCAGCCGTGTAGATGCTTGTGCGCGGGTACTGCGTCTCTCCACCAAACATTGCTATCGACTGGACGCCGCCAAACGAGTACACGACGCTCGAGACGCACTTCCAGAACGCAAGGAAGCGGCCCAAGCTGCCGGTGGTGTAGTACTCTTTCCACGGCGACAGTTTCCAGTAGCGGAAGCCCACGCGGTCCTGGCCGGGCACACCTCCCAAATCAAGAATCACCCCCAAGAAAATAATGCCGACAATCAACAAGATCTTGAGCACGCCCAAGCCAAACTCAATCTCGCCGTACACGCGCACCGTGTAGGCGTTGGTCAACACCATGAGCACCCCAAACACCGTGATCCACACGGCAGGGTTGAGGTCCGACCAGTACGACATCACGACGGCCGTCGCCGACAACTCCGCAGGCACAACCAGCGCATAGACGCCGATCCAGCCCAACGCAAAGCCCAACGCCTTGTCATAGAAGTGCTCGGCCTGGCGGATGTTGTAGCCCGTCACGGGCATCAACGTGCACACCTCGGCGTTGGCCATCTGGTTCAAGCCGACAATGATGCCCACAAACACAAACGCCACGACGATCCCGACGTTGCCCACCAAGTAGAGAATGCCTCCGGACGAAAGAAAGAGCCCCGTGCCGAAAACACCCACCAAGGCCAAGATCTGGATGTGGCGCTGCTTCAAGCCCTTGCCCAACGCCGCGTCCTGCACAAACACCTTTTCGGAGTAGTCCAGGTTGGTCAAGCTCTCTGCGTCGTGGTGCGCGTAGTGCTGGCCGACGGAGCGCGTGGCCGAAAGCTCTTCAATGAGCACCGAAACGTCGTGTTCCTTGGATTCGCTGGTCATGCTGTGGAGCAGAAAGTGGAAATCGGCCGCTATTTATGTCTGCCACAATTCGGTTGCAAAATTTATTTGTCGTTTTTGGAAATTAGTTCCACCACCGTTGCACAAGTACACAGTTTGGTCCCTGATTTTGCAATCACGGCAATTTGTCTCGGCCGCAAAAAATATTCTGGACCGATACAGCGCCACAACGATAAGACAATAATGAACAGGGTTCCGTTTGGGTTTATGTCTGAAGCTATTGATCTTATTGTTTTGGTTGGGAGAAATGCTCTAGCATAAGCATCAGCGGGATTTGACCACAGTGGTATTAGACAGTTGGGATTATATAATCGACAGTCGAAAATGTCGGGCTTACAGATTAAATTTACACAGCCTGCATAATTGACAGTCAGAAAATGTCGGGCTTACGGTTGAGAATTCAGTTACGTTTCATAATCTGGACAGTCAGAAAATGTCCGAGTTTACAAGAAAGTTTACACAAATTACATAATCGACCGAGAAAATGTCCGAGTTTACAGTTTAATTTTCCACAGATTACATAATCAACAGTCAGAAAATCGAGTTTACACTTTGAATTTACACAGATTACATAATCAAACTAAAATTTTACAGCTTCCTGCACACAACTTTTACCCCATTGGGCATATTAGACGCGTCGAAATGAAAAACTAACTCACCACATCAACCACCATGTCTAGTCCCCCCCAAACACCCTCAAACCGGTCTCGAAAGAGACAAGCAGACGACGACGAGAGATCGTTGGTGCACCAACCGTCCTCTCCCGTTTTTGCGTCGAGTCCACAGCTCCCGCCGTCGTCGCCCGCGATTCCGTTTGGCGACGACGAGGACGAGATCCACAACGACGTGGCGGACCTCAATCCGTCGGACGAGGAGGAGGGCGAGGACTTGTTTGACAACTTGGAGCGCGACTACCGTGCGCGGGCCGACCAGGACCACTACGACTTGGGCGACGGCAACATCGACAACGAGGAGTACGAGGCGATGGACGCGGGCACCAGACGGCGCATCGACGCGCAGTTGGACCGCCGGGACGCGCTTTTGGCCGGAACCGGCGACAGATCGAGAAGACACGCCTTTTTGGACGAGGACGAGGACATGCACGGCGAGGAGCACGAGGATCTCGACCAGTACGGGTTGCCGATCCAGAGAAGAAGAAGAAGACAGTACGAGGAGGAGCACGAGGAGATGGACGTGGAGATCGACCCGTTCAGCGAGGAGCTCTCGTTGGAGAGCTTGTCGGACGTGAAGGCCGCGAGTATTTCGGAGTGGGTGCTCCAGCCCGCGGTCACGCGCTCGATTGCACGTGAGTTGAAGTCGTTTTTGTTGGAGTACACCGACGACAAAGGGCGGTCTGTGTACGGAGCCAGAATTCGCACGTTGGGGGAGGTCAATGCCGAGTCGTTGGACGTGTCGTACGAGCACTTGGCGGACTCGAAGGCGGTGTTGGCGCTCTTTTTGGCCACGGCGCCCGCGGAGATGTGCAAGATCTTTGACGTGGTCGCGATGGAGGCGACGGAGTTGCACTACCCCAACTACCTGCAGATCCACGCCGAGATCCACGTGCGGGTCGTGGGGTTTCCGAACAGGGTGAACTTGCGGGACTTGCGGGAGTTGAACTTGAACCAGTTGGTCAAAATCGGCGGCGTGGTCACGCGGAGAACCGGCGTGTTCCCGCAGTTGAAGTACGTCAAGTTCGACTGTCTCGCGTGCGGCGTCGTGCTCGGGCCCTTTGTGCAGGACTCAAACACCGAGGTGCGCATTTCGTTCTGCACAAACTGCCAGCGCAAGGGTCCGTTCAAGATCAACTCCGAGAAGACGTTGTACCGCAACTACCAGCGCATCACGTTGCAGGAGGCGCCAGGGACCGTTCCAGCCGGCAGGTTGCCGCGCCACCGCGAGGTGATCTTGTTGGCGGACTTGGTGGACGTGGCAAAGCCCGGCGAGGAGATCGAGGTGACCGGCATCTACAAGAACAGCTACGACGGGCAGTTGAACGCGAAAAACGGGTTCCCGGTGTTTGCGACGGTGGTGGAGGCGAACCTGATCCGGCGAAAAGAGGCGGCGGGCGAAATCGGCGCGTGGACGGAGGAGGAGGAGCGCGAGTTCCGCCGGCTTTCCCACGAGAAGGGAATCATCGACAAGATCATAGCGTCGATGGCACCGTCGATCTACGGCCACAGCGACATCAAAACGGCGTTGGCGTGCTCGCTCTTTGGCGGCGTGCCCAAGAACGTCAACGGCAAGCACTCCATCCGCGGCGACATCAACGTGTTGTTGCTCGGCGATCCCGGAACGGCGAAATCGCAGATCCTCAAGTACGCCGAAAAAACGGCGGCGCGCGCGGTTTTCGCCACCGGCCAGGGCGCGTCGGCCGTCGGGTTGACCGCGTCGGTGCGAAAAGATCCCGTGACGCGCGAGTGGACGTTGGAGGGCGGCGCGTTGGTGCTCGCCGACAAGGGCACGTGCTTGATCGACGAGTTCGACAAGATGAACGACCAGGACCGCACGTCCATCCACGAGGCGATGGAGCAGCAGTCGATCTCCATCTCGAAGGCGGGTATCGTGACCACGTTGCAGGCGCGGTGTGCGATCGTTGCTGCCGCCAACCCCAACGGCGGCAGGTACAACAGCACGTTGCCGTTGCTGCAGAACGTGGACTTGACGGAGCCCATTTTGTCGCGGTTCGACGTGCTCTGCGTCGTGCGCGACGTGGTGAACGCGGAGCTGGACGAGCGGTTGGCGGGGTTTGTGCTCGACTCGCACGTGCGCTCGCACCCGGACGAAAACGGCGCGCAAACAGCGACGCGCGAGCAGCGCGAGCTGCAGATATCGCCCCTCCCGCAGGCGGTGTTGGCCAAGTACATCAGCTACGCACGGGCCAAGGTGCTGCCCAAGTTGCACCAGATGGACATGGACAAGGTCTCGAAGGTGTACGCGGAGTTGCGGCGCGAGTCCATCACCACAGGCTCGTTTCCCATCACGGTGCGTCACTTGGAAAGCATTTTGCGGATCGCAGAGGCGTTCGCCAAGATGCGCTTGAGCGACTTTGTCAGCCAGAACGACTTGAACAGAGCAATCAAGGTGAGCATCGACAGTTTTGTGGGCGCACAGAAGGTCACGGTGAGAAGACAGTTGCAGAAGTCGTTCCAGAAGTACACGCTTCCGACGCGTCGCTAGGGTGTATTATAGTGTATATTATGATTTGTTTCAGCTCTGTAATTTTGTTTAATGAGATTGAATAGTTACAATAAATTGAAAGTGTTTCAATAATTGAATAATTAAATTTAAATAGTTTCTGCTATTTAACTTCCAGTTTGTTTAATTGAGTTACCAGTAATTATTTTGAATTGTGCAATAGTTTCAATTTATTGAATAATTACCATTTATAGAATAGTTACAATTAATTGAAATTAATCAATTAATTGGAATTCAATTAATTGGTGATTATTCAAATAAAATTGCAATAAATTTGTAACTTTTCTATTTATTGAAAAATTTCAATTAATTTAAACAGTTCCACTTAATTGAAAATTTTCATTATTTGATTAATTTTCAATAAATGAATTCTCATTAACATTCGTTAGATCATGAATCAACGCCTTTATTCTTTTAAATCAAAAACCAACCAGGCCTTTGCTCTGAATAATTAACTTCCACACCTTTAATTACTGCAAATTCTTAGAGTAACCGGTTGAAATTTCCATATTCGCTGCCTCAATAAT
The DNA here is from genome assembly GCA_030558095.1 of Teunomyces funiuensis. Classification (NCBI taxonomy): domain Eukaryota; kingdom Fungi; phylum Ascomycota; class Pichiomycetes; order Serinales; family Debaryomycetaceae; genus Teunomyces; species Teunomyces funiuensis. Next base: position 410,763 of record JAJMRW010000002.1, read on the forward strand.
CCTTAACACACGTCTTTCAGTGTTTAAGAATTTATTAAAATCAATACAATTTCAACCTCAGAGGGAAGAGTCGATAAATTTCACTTGGGCTGATCCCGTTAAGAAGGGGCACCGCCGTCGCTGATTACATAAGCAACCATAACCTGCACACAACTGCCAAACCCCGATTATCAACAACCAAAGCCAACGCGTTTGCATCCACCAACCAACATGCTAAATCTAGATGAGTACGTGCCTTTCCACAGCAGCTTCATATCCTTATACTGACCAATCAGAACGATAGAACACATCAAGGCGAGCCGACACATACCCGAAAGCGACGTCGAGGAGCTCTGCACGAAAGTGATTGAGCTTTTGATCGAGGAGGCCAACATCCAACACATAGACACGCCGGTGACGATCTGTGGCGACATCCATGGGCAGCTCCATGACTTGATCACGTTGTTCAAGACGGGAGGCGAGTGTCCGGGCACACAGTACTTGTTTCTCGGCGACTTTGTGGATCGGGGCTTTTACTCGTTGGAAAGCTTCTTGCTCTTGATGGCGCTCAAGGTGCGGTACCCAGACCGCATCACGTTGATCCGTGGCAACCACGAGTCGCGCCAGATCACCACTGTGTACGGCTTCTACGACGAGTGTGTGCGCAAATACGGCTCCGTCAACGTGTGGCGCTACTGCTGCGATGTGTTTGACTATCTCTCGTTGGGCGCGATCGTGGGCGGCAAGGGCGGCGTTTTTTGCATCCACGGCGGCTTGAGTCCCGACATCGACACCGTGGACCAAATCAGGACCTTGGACCGCAAGCAGGAGGTGCCCCACGAAGGCGGCATGTGCGACTTGTTGTGGTCGGACCCGGAGGACGTGGCGGGCTGGGCCATCAGTCCCCGTGGCGCAGGCTACTTGTTTGGCGAGAACGAGGTCAACAAGTTTCTCCACACCAACGACATCTCGCTCATTGCGCGTGCCCACCAGTTGGTGATGGAGGGCTACAAGGAGATGTTTGGCCTGGCGTTGGTGACGGTGTGGTCTGCGCCCAACTACTGCTACCGGTGCGGCAACATTGCGTCTGTGTTGGCCATTGACGATGAATTGAACCGCGACTACAAGGTGTTTGAGGCTGCGCCCCAGGAGTTGGGCACCATGCCGTCGAAGAAGCCTGCGGTGGACTACTTTATTTAGGGTGCGGCGCGTGCAGGACGCGTGAAAGTCGCGTGCAAGACGTCGCATGCAGGACAAGTGGCGCGGACGGAAAAACAGCCACACCCAATGGTTGCGAGCGCGGGCGGCATACCAGACTTTGCGCGATGCGCTCGTTGCCAATGCGGCGCCAATACCAAGCCCCAATGATTGGCACCATGTGCTGCGGCCACCCCAGCCTCCCGTACCGGGACATGTACAAACTATAGTCTGCGCCTTGTTGTCGGCCACGCACCATACCCCGGTAGCCGGGGCTTATTTTTGTTTTCCTTCTATTCTGTAACCGCAACCGCTACTATAAATAAACGACTGATGAAGAAAATACCAAACGCACAAAGATAAAAAATACCTCTTAACGTTACGTGCATAAAGACGACACACTCCTTGTCCTGGTTATGCGGACCGCAATTTACGCCAAGGTGCGAAACCTCTTTATTCTGAATCGCGATCTCTCGCGTCTGATACGCTGCTGAAACAAGCGTGTGGTTCGGTTATGGACAATAGCGGGGCTTAACCACAGCAATAAACAGTACGATGGTCGGTGTGTATCTGTGTGTGGTCTAAGAGTTTCTGTGGACTGTTTGTATGTATATGTATGTATATAAGCCGATGTATATATGGTTGTGTGGTGGTCTGAGTGTTTGCTCGGTTACCAATTGTCTGTCCTCCTGCCACCTGTTCAAACTGGATCCTCGACGGCTATCTGTGACGTAAAAATTTCTTTTGGCCCGATTATTTTTTGAGCGATTTCACCTGCCGGTGACTAAGTGACAGCATCGCTATATAAACGGACCGTTCTGCTCGTGGCCACGGCGTCGCATCCGCGCATTATACCCTCGTTCAGCATGCACAACATAGCTTTGTGGACGCTCTGGCTCGTTGCCGTCGTCTCTGCCGCAGGCACAACCTCCTCAAGCTCCAGTTCCGGCGCCAGCGCCAGCTCGAGTCTGTCTGCACCTCCAACCACCACCTTGGTCTGGGTCACTGGAACCAATGAAGCTGGCCAGACCACCGTCACCCAATCGCCCTACACACAGACTTTTTCCCCTGTCGAAACAGTAGGCAATGCTGTGCCTTCGGGTGCAATTGGCATGGGCTCGCTCTCGGGCTCCGTGGGCGGCATCAGATCGTACTCCGAGACTACCATTAGCAAGGGTGCCGCTGCTCCTGTCACATTCCGCTCTCCTGTGGTGCACCATGCATTGTCGCACACTCCAGCCTTGTTGGTTTCGCTAGTTGTCATTTCCATGGTCTCGGTTGCACTTTTCTAACCGCGAAAAAAAATTCGTGTCGACCGCCGTGTCCTCCTGCCATCGGTGTCTGAAAATTGACACCAGCGGCCCTGCATTTGTCCCATTGGACCATTTTCGTAGCATTCTAATAGACGTTATTACTGTACGACCTCCTGGTGCTTGTTGCCTTGCGTAGCTTGCGGTTGCTTGGTCCACACCATTGGCAGCCCCTGTTATTTTCTTGTTTATTTTTTTCCACGTTTTTTTTATCCTGTTATTTTTCCCACGCACCCCTCTTAACAGCAGGCTTCTTTGTGCTACGTCGCTCTCTTATCAGATATCTGCTGACATTTCCGTCCTGGCCGCATCAGGCATATCAGACACTTTTATGCACCCCAGTCACCTCCTTCCAACCTTATTCTCTACTCTCCACATTCCGCTTTCACGACACTTGTGCGCCCCAATGCATTCCCATTTAGGCAAGGCTCTCTTTTTGCAGTCGCGCTGATCAACACAAAAATTACATCGACTCCACAGTTAGGGAGTTAGTTCATCCACCCACCCACCATCCAAAACCATGTCCCAGACGGGCTACGACGCTATAAATGAACAGCAGCAGCCACAAGTGACTTCACGACGGTCGGTGGCCAACGATACGCTGCTTTCCCCACAAAAATCGCCCGTACCGTCACATCCTTCGTTCTTCACCAACTTCAGCTTCTCGTCAATCACATTGGAAAACAAAGGAGCCGTGGCCCGTGACCACATGGCCAACGAAAGAACCTTCTTGGCATGGCTAAGAACTTCCCTATCCTTCATCACAATCGGCATTGGTGTCACTCAATTGTTCAAGCTCGAAGATAAAACAGCGAAAGTCCTAGTCAACGGAACCACCGTTGGCTTTAACTCGTCCACTAACAAGTTCTCAGTCACCAGCTACGGCAAACCTTTGGGGGCCACATTCATTGGCCTTGGAATAATAACTCTCCTTTTTGGCCTTCTTCGTTTCTTCAAGGTCCAGTCAATGTTGACCCAAAACTACTATCCTGCCAGCCGATTATCAATATTGACGTTGATTTTGGCAGTGTTGATCACCATCCTTATAACTTCAGTCGTAGTCACGAAATCTGCAGTCTAATGTACATCCACTATAGTCTTATTCTCTTGACCTCCTACAGAAGGTTGAGGGTTGTTGATGGATAGGGCACCAGCCCCGTAGCACGTGCCGTGACCATTTTTTATTTTTCACAATATGCAAATTGCCACAAGTAACATGCAAAACTATTAATTTGTGCATGTTAGCATCAACCTGCAAAACAAAAAAAATCTCCTACTGGCGATCCCCTCACACTCCTAGAAAAATTTTCCAACTATCTTTTAAAACTTTCACATCACTAAACACATTAATTAAGATAAAATGGTATGTGAATCGGAATCCATAGTTGAAACGGACGTATATGATGCCAAAATTACCACCTTGAAGTTCCTATCGTTGTCAGCAATTGAATCGAAGAAATGCCATCGTTTTGCAGTACCAACCACTTTGATTTTGAAATCCACCTGTTCTCCTTAAAATATCCAAAATCCCGACAACAGCAATATATACACAAGTTCCGTCATCTACTTTAAGTCACTTACTAACAATTTTAGGGTAAAGTTCACGGTTCCTTAGCTCGTGCTGGTAAAGTCAAGTCTCAAACTCCAAAGGTCGACAAGCAAGAAAAGCCAAAGAAGCCAAAGGGTAGAGCTTACAAGCGTTTGTTATACACCAGAAGATTCATCAACGTTACCTTGGTTAACGGTAAGAGAAAGATGAACCAAAACAACGTTGCTCAATAAGCGTTGTGACGGAAACATTATAAATCAAGGCTATCTTAAGATATTCATTATATGTATTTCATGTTTTGTTTACAAAGCTTGGAGTATTTCATGTTACATTAGTTGATATCTTTTACTGTTAGGTATAATAAATTATAAAGTAAACAGTTTTTGTACTTATGCATGTATGTATTTAGAGGGAACCCCTACCATTGGGGCACTAAAAAGTAAGAATAGACTCTAGCTCTGATCTCAGCAGTTTCCTCGTCTTCTTCGAACATTGGCTTCCACTGTACCAACTCGATCTTTTCCGCTTTGAATTCGTACTCTTCGCAGGTGGTGAAGAATTCCAAATCCTTCTCCAATAACCAGGCTCTGTGTGGAGAAAATACTACTAAACAGCGACCGTCTTTCTTTAACCCCTTTCTGCATGTGTCCAACAACTTATGATGCTCTGTGTGGTTGAAAACAACATCAGACAAGATGATCAAGTCAAACTTATCTTCCTCTTTGATTTCACCATCGTCTTGGTCTTTGTACGCCAACGGCACGACATTGTTTCCCCAAATATAACCCTGTACTCTGAACTGGTCGGTCGTGATCGATCCTTTACTCTCTTTGACCAAGTTATCAAAATTCCATTCAATATTCGAAATTAAATCAGCATCGGGGTAGTCTGTGCATATCACTTGTTTAGCCTGGTTTAAGGTGGCAACCAAGGAGGGTAAAGCAGCTGCTGCGCCCAACTCAAGAATCTTCTTTCCTCTTACAAGTTTCTCGGAGTGTTTATCCAAGTAGTCGGCAGTGTAAATTCCAGCGTTCCAAAGTAAATGGCCCCACAATGGAGACTTACCAACTAATCTTAATGTGATTTCCTTCAAGTCAGCATCCACTTTTCTTTCGTACTTGACAAAGTGCGCTTCATGTTCAGGTTGTAAGAAGGATTCAGGTTCTTCAAAGAGACCTCCACTCAAACTTAATTCGTCGTCAGACATGTAGTTGCAAATATAACGAAAACTAGAAATTTTTCATTGGGTTCCAAAAACTTTCTTGATGCGAACGATAACAGCGATGATCCAACAGCTAAATCTCCGCTTAATTTAGATATGGCAGTAGGATTTTCAGAAAAAGTTCATTTTTGATGAAACTCAAGTCAGGATGTGATTTATGAAGTTAACTCATGGTAAAAGCTTTCGCCAGTTTGTCTACTTTGTTTCATTTTGTTAATTATTAAACAAATTGTTGAAAAATTGAAAATAAATTGAAAATTTGAAAAATAGTAGAAGAAATCTTCACATTCTATAATGTATTGAACAACTCACTTGCTTCCAAAACAATGACATCCAGCCCCATAACAGCCCTATATGGTCTTTTATTCAACTATTCCAGCATATGTTACATTTGGATGCAAAATATACTACATGCAGTGCGAGCCTATTCAAGTTTTTGAGATGAACAAACCTAACAAACACTATAATGGATGCTACAACCAATAAAGAGTGGTCAAAAGTATCTACTGAATTAGTACGAAGTCCGGATGACTTTGAGCTTTGGCAGCAGCTTATAACTGCAGCAGAATCAAACAACAATAAGGGAATAAATAAAACGACACCCACTGAAGAAGTCGATGTGTTGAGAGTATCATACGCAAAGCTTCTTGCCAAGTATCCATTACTCACTAATTATTGGATAAAATACGCCGAAATTGAGTTCAAATTGGGTGAAACCAATAAAGCAAACGAAATTTATGAAGAAAGCTTGAAACATCTCCAATACTCCATCGAATTATGGACTGCCTACTTATCATTCAAGATCAACACATTAAATAACAACTTGGTTGAAATACTAGACCTTTTTGAAATGGCAAGATCTAAAATTGGGTACCACTTTCATGCATTTGAATTCTACAAGCTTTACCTTTCCTTTCTAGACAACTATCGTGACCATAATAATTTCCGGTTGAAGTACTTTGTTCTACTCAGATTACTTGTCGAGATCCCTCAATACCGCTATGACTATTTCTTCAAGCTCCTTTTTGATGCGATTGCTGAAATACCCAAATCACCACTGTCAATACCTTTTTTGATGCCCGAAAGAGAATTAGCCAAGAAGCATACAGATCCCAAGACAGTTTCCATCCAATTGAAAAAGTTATTCATTGACGCATACATAACAACTCAATTTAAAACGTACGAGTTGTTTAATTACGAAAAGAACTTGGTGACAGACTATTTCGACGTGAAATACATCAGCAAGCAACATTTGGAGACTTGGGACAGATACCTTGAGTACTTGGAGGTGTCTAAATATCCTCAATCTTTCCTTACATTTGTCTACGAGAGATGCTTAATTATCACTGCCAACTATCCAACTTTCTGGATCAGATATGCAAATCATTTTATTTCCATGCGTAACTATACTAAAGCCATTGATTGTCTTCTGAGAGGATACTCTTTAAACGGGAATTATAAACTATTATTGAAACTTGTGGATTTGAATGTTCATACCAAGAAATTTACAAAAGCAAGGGATTTAGTCATATTGTTCATTAGATACAATAGCTCGGTGCCATTACCTATTTACGAAAAATTATTGAATCTTGAGCGATTGTTTCACCCTGAAGACCATGAACACCTCATTGGTTTGTTTCGGGAATTGATATACGAAACACAAAATGAGTGGTTCTTTGAACACATATTGTTGTATTCGTTGCCACAAGAACTGAAAGAGTCTCTTTTCAGCGAATTCGAGGGAATGTTCAAGAATTCAACTATATTTGAAAAAGCGAGGTCAAAATTGGATAATGGGTCGAAGAGCCAACAACAGAATTTCCAACAAGAGTATGATAATGAGATACAATCATTTCTCTAAATAACAATTCAAGGCTGTAACAGCGACATACCACGAAATGGCAATAATACCGGCTCTTCTGTCCAACTTCCAACCATTGAAAGGAAGGCATATCAAGTAAAAGATTGCAATTAACACCAAAGCACCGGTGCTTATGATTAAGTCGGGTTTAAGGTTGAATTGTAAGGGTTTATGCAGTTTGTGTTTGAGAATGACGAGTGCGCCATTGACACCTATACCCAAGAAAGTCACGAGGATGGGTGTTCCCAAGCAGGAACTGATTCCAAACATGGGATTATCTTTGGTGGAGATGGTGACGTTTGTTATGATGTCATTGATGGAGTTGCTGAGGGAGAACACTATGAGTCCCAACAAGTAATCGGAGATTTTCCAGAGTAGGCCAAGATTCTTTAGTAATCGAAGAATACACGTGGAAAACACAGAAAGAATGACTATGCTGTTGAAAACACCCGCTATGTTCACCAAAGGACCAGCAAACTGAGGCTTAATGTAAGGAGCCACCACATAATAAAACAATGCCAATACCAGAGTTATTGGTAACAAGTAAATTATGGGAAAAAGATTAAACTTTAGCTGTATAAGTAGCGGGACTTCAAAAATAAACCATAGGACATATAGGGTGGATGCTGGCTGGTAAACCGGGATCAAATAGGAAAATACCACGTTAATTCCATAAAGCATGCGTCTTGAAAACGAGACAGAGTCTTCCAAGATGAGCTCTTGAAAAAGAGGAGGGTCTTCAAGTGATTTGATTGGGGAAATTGTGCCATAGTTGATTTCTTCACTGGAAAGAATACTCAAAGCGTCTTCAAAATTGTAGGCTTCAGCAGCGAAAACACTACTGGCTTCACAGTCAGGTTCGTTATGAAGATATCGATGAAGTATGAGGTATCCAAAGTAGCCCAGAACCATCATACTACACTCGAATAAGGTGATTTTGGAGTCGGAAAGAATGAACAGGAACATTGCAATTACCACCAATACCCAGCAAAAGTCAACAGTAATGTTTTTCCTTTCAACCTGATGGCCATCGTTAAGGATGCAAATCAATCCGAGAATGATTGTGAAAATGATGAGGATGGAGCCTACCATTTGGCCCAAAAGTAGGTCCGTGGCCCGTGAGTCGAGAATTACGTAGTAATTGACCAAGTCAGGAAACGAGTTTGATAGTGGGATCAACACCGAGCCAAGGATATGGTTGTCTATATTTAAGCTGTGGGCCAATTCGTAAAGGTTGGGGAAGAAAAAGTTTGCAACCAAAATACTCAATGAAAGAAGCGCAAGGGCAAGCACCACGAATGATACGATAGATACAAGTATAAGGATAGGGGTGGATGTGCTGTAGTTGCAGTAGTAGAAACGAGCCAAGCCAAAATATGTAGCATCACACTTCTTCACTATATAGTTGCAGTGATCGACTGTAGCCGAGGGTGGCAGGCATATGGTTTCCTTATTGTGCGAGCCAAAGGTAGTAACAGTACTAGACAGAAACAACACGTATACCACAAGAATTGAGACTGTTGCCACCACAACCACTACTGGTAACCGCCACGGCCTGTACGAGAACATATATGAAGCATGAAAAGGGACTTGTGGAATTGATTGCTAATTTATGACAGGCAAAGCCCCGGTCCAGCATGCAGGCGCACGAAAATCTATCTACTTATCTAATTTGGTCTGGTATGCTTTGTAGCCGTCTTTGGTGAGAATGTCCAAGGCGATCTTGATATCGAGGTTGATATCGTCTATTAATGCTTCTGGAGGTGTTAGTAAGAGCTGTGTTATTGTTGAAATTGTTTTCTTTTTGTACGTACCTTTGGTTGTGTAGTTCAATTCGGGACGGATGTAGCCCAAAACGTTATACTTTATCCCTGCGCCATAGAAGTTGTTATGGAACTTGTGCATAATGTGAACTTCAGCAGCTTTTTCCTTGTTCTGGTAGTAAGGGTTCCATCCGATCGACATCACCATGGGGAGAGGCACCAATTCGTCCAGGGTCAAAGCACGGCCGTGGTTGAAGACGACTTCGTTGCCGTCATTTCTGGTCGATTTCGTAACTCCACGTTCGTGTTCAGGCACAAGTTGGCACCAGCCGTAGTAAATGCCCGGTTTCAATTCATTCAATGCGTCGTTGATGGGTAAGTTTGCCGTCGGTATACCGAGCTCAGACGAGCCTCTGCCAAAACCACAGATGATCTCGGACTTTTCTATGATGGGATAAACTCCCGTGGGTTCTTCTGGAACAATGGTTTCTGGTCTGGTCATCTGATTCTTTCTGAAGGTGGGTATGGGAGTATTACTGATCCAAGTCTTTGTGTTTGATAACGGTATCGCGTCCGGGTAAACCGATTTCGCGCGCTCTCCATTATTCACCGGATTAATAATGTATGACACTGGCTTACTAAACTGCAAACTTGCATTTGACTAATTAGTTACTTAGAATCTGGCTTCCAATTGGCTCAACAAGGTTTCACAGTCCTTACCAAAGGCTCTGATACCTTGGGCCAACTTTTCGGTGGCCATTGGGTCTTCGTTCAACAAGTATCTGAAGGCGGCTTCGTCGTCAACGTAAGAAACCTTTTCAATGTCTTCGGCCTTGGCAGAAGCAGCATCCAAAACCTTTGGAATGTCCTCAGAGGAGTTCATCAACTCTTCCAACAACTTTGGAGCGACAGTCAAAAAGTCACAACCGGCCAAAGCCTTGATTTCACCAGTGTTTCTGAAAGAAGCACCCATGACAATTGTCTTGTAGTCGTACTTCTTGTAGTAGTTGAAGATCTTTCTGACGGAAAGCACACCTGGGTCGGTTTCACCAGTGTATTCCTGACCAGTGCTAGCCTTGTACCAGTCCAAGATTCTACCCACGAATGGGGAAATCAAGGTGATTTTAGCTTCGGCACAAGCAACGGCTTGGACAAACGAGAACAACAAGGTCAAGTTGGTGTGGATGCCGTGTTCGGCTTCCAAGACTCTGGCGGCCTGAATACCTTCCCAGGTCGAGGCAATCTTGATCAAGACACGGTCCTTTTCGATACCAACCGACTTGTACAAGTCAATCAATTCAATGGCCTTCTTGATGGTGGCTTCCTTGTCAAAAGACAATCTGGCGTCGACTTCGGTCGAGACTCTGCCTGGGACAATCTTCAAGATTTCCTTACCGAACTCCACCAACAAACGGTCCAAGGCAATGGCAGCCTTTTCCTTTGGAGAAGAACCCTTGTCCTGGGCGTATTCGATGGCAACATCAATCACCTTAGCGTATTCGGCCTTCTTGGCGGCAGCCAAGATCAACGAAGGGTTGGTGGTGGCGTCTTGTGGGGTGTACTTGGCAATTGATTCGAATTCACCGGTGTCGGTGACAATAACGGTACCGGTGGCTTTTAATTGTTCTAAGGAGTTGGACATGGTGTGGTTGTGGTGGCGGACGGGAAAAGTGCGCTCGACGTGGGTTGGGGTATTATATATAGTATTTCATGGGCGAAATTGCTAATAGCGGCGCCGGGTAACTTTTCGGGATCTTTGAACATGAACGTTTCGCGCGCTTCGCGCGCTCCGCTCCGGTGGAAACGACGGACGGACTAGTTCCGTCTACGGAGCAGCACCGGCGAAATGTGCGCGGTCACGCAATGGTGCTACTTACTAACACTTGTAGTAGCAGCAAACTGTGTGACCACTTTGTTTGTTCCACTGCAGTGCGGTCACAGTGTCACGTTTGGGCTACAGCGACGATCGCATTACAAACTGTCACAGGCCTAGAAGTGCACACGGAAAAATGTTGACGGAACCACCTGCGCGGGGTGTGTGCAGGGTCGACGTTCCTGCACCGCGCTGTTTCCACGGACTTTTTCTTCTGGTGGCTGTTGTTTTTCGCCGCCGTTATCCCTATGCGCGTAGATGAAGTGGCTAACAAGGTGTGGACATGTGGGGCAGATTTAATTAGATGTTGGGCCAGACATTAAATGGTGTAAAGCACTTTTATTTGTTTTCAGATGTTTGTTAAGCACTTTTTTTTATTATCAGATGTTTGTAAAGCACTTTTCTTTATTTATGGCCGTAAAGTGTAAATACGATTGCTGAGCTGCAATTCTCATCTGGTCACGTGTGCGCAGCAACAAAGGCAGAGCCGGAACCGATAACAACCGAATAAACAGCCACGAAAAGGTCTAAAAATACCAACCATGGCCATAACCAAAAGATTATTCATCAAAGCTGCCAACAACTACGATGGTGGCTTCAAAATCGTTCCTGTCAACACCAACAAACCCATAGATATCGATTCGGACATTGGTTTGTTCCGGTTGCTCGTCAACATCAAGAACTTTGATGGCTCGAACCCGCATCTTTCCAACAGTTTATATAATCAAGGCGACAAGGCTTATCTCAATGGAGAAGGCACCGAAACCAGTCTTCCTGCAGTCGATTCTTTGAGCCGCCAAGTCGTGCCTAACTTAGACATCAAGATCCAGTTCACTCCCAAAACAACAATCAGTGGTTCCGAGCTTTTGTTTGGCAACGACTTCACCACGCCCATCAGAGACCACATACCCACGACGCTTCTTGCCACGGGGCTCAAGTTCTTTACCTGGTTCATCAACAGCACTGTGAAGGGCGACTGTTACTCCGACCAGCCGTTTCTCTATGGCTTGGCTTTGAATAGCTTTTCGTACGTGGGCATCGTGCAGAAGCCCGACGAGTTCAAGGCGGGCCGTGTGCTCAACAATGACTCCAAAGACAAGCGGATCAGCGAGAAGACCAACTACGAAGAGGACTTGAACCAGAACGAGGGCGTCAAGACTCACGTTCCCACCAACTCGTTTGCCCGCAAGAAACATTTCAACAAAGTCGACCACTGCGAACAGTTTCTGTACCACGCCAACACTACGTACTACTTCCAGTTCGATACCAACTCGGTCAAGATGGCTGATTCCAAGTACGCAGTCAGCATTCCCACGTTCAACAGCAAAACGTTTGATATCGATGTGTCGCACTACGCCAACGAACAGTTGAACAACTTCAACTGGACCATCAAAAAAGGTGGCTACGAAGGCGTGGGCCACGGTACTTTGGGCTTAATTGTAAACTTTGCCTTACTAGACGAGGACACAAACGACTCAACGCGGTCTTAGTCACACATCGTTATATAAATACACTCAATATATGCATTATGGAAAAAGCAAAATGACTGCAAAAACGCGCACGGTTGCGTCCGCGCGCGCCACCATTTGCCGCTGTCCGCGCCGCTGGCGCCCATCGCACAAAAACAAAAAAACAGTCACTGAATCATGCTCCTGGGAAAGCAGTCACACCACGGCGCCTACAGACACACACAAACAAAATGAGCGAGTATGGCACAGGTGCCGCTGAGCCAGACCACAGATGGATATCTGACACAGAACAACACAACAATCCATCGACACATCAAGAACAACAACACGAACAAGAACAACAACAAATAAACAACCCGCAGTTGCTGCAAAACCAACAACCCGATAATGACAGCGACCTCGACCTAGAAAATGCCATTGGCAACGTATTCAACCAGTTCGACTTCAACATAAACGAGAAACATGGGACTGACGGGTCTGGACCTGGTTCTCCCAATGTAATCAAACCCAAGCACGAAGACGAAGATCTCGATTTGGAGCGTGCTATTGGCAACGCCTTCCAAACAGAGTTTGGCCAACACGAACCAGACAAGCTGGCTGACGAAGATATAGACCTAAATGCTGCCATCGGCAATGCATTTGCCAGCATAAATGACGAACACGAAAACGAACAACAACCAAAGTCCCCCCAAGAAACCAACAACCTCGATACAGCCATCGGAGATGCCTTGAAACACATAGAACACCACATCAAAGAAGAATCCGATCTCCCAACACACCAAAACGAGCCAGAAGCTATTACGCCCACTCCACAACCTAATGAAACTAATGACAATAATGACGACGACTTGGAGGCAGCTATAGGCGATGCATTCAGTAATATATTTCAACAAAATGAGTCCCCTGCTCCACAAAAACCCGCTAAGGACGACGATGAGTTAAAGGAGACAATAGAAAATGTCCTTGGCAGCATGTTGCAGGATAACGCAGCAACATCAGAAATACGACGTGAGATGAAAAACGACACAACAAATGAAGATCAACAAAATGAGGTACATGTCTCCGATTCGGGAGTAGCAGAAAACGACTCAAGCGATATAGATCTCCAGAATGCCATTGGCGATGCGATTAAATCGTTGTCGAAGGAAACGGACCAGAGTCCTAATGATAAGAACGAGGTTGCCGATGACGATTTAAATGCTGCCATTTCAGCATCATTTCAGAGCCTCATGGTAAAACCCGATTCAGTGGCTGTCACTGATAAGTTGGAAGATGACTACGATGAAGACGAGATGGATGATGTAATAGCTGCAGCCTTCAAATCTGCAATCAGCAAAGATAATCTTGAGAAGCAACCGAATACATCCAAGCCCGAAGTACCGACTCAACGCAAGGAGTCTGGCACAAGCACTGAACAAGATCCACCTATTCAAGTCATGCCACAACTTGATGAAAACGTTTTGGCACATTTTCAAAACGAGGCCTACAGAGATGAAAAAGAAGATATTAGTGAGAAACCCACAGACTCAAGGTTACAACTGGCGATTGCTAACGCTATGAGGACCGCTATAGAGAACAGTTCGTCTCATGTTGGCCTGGGTGATAAAGAAACGGACTTGGAACAGTTACAGATGAATGATATCTTACAAAATGCATTCAACATGGCAATGGAAAACCCACAGGAGCTTCTTTCAGATATGGAAATGGATGATGCCTTAGCAAGACCCAAATTGAATTTGGTCCAATCACAACAAGCACCCAAGAACAACTTCAATAGGCTTGATATCTTAAATGATAGGACTAAGCAGATTGGTGCTTCTCCAATTTTTGGTATTTCAGAGGAAAACAAAGATGAGCCACGCAAGTTGACGATTGCAGAAACTTTAGCGTTACACAGGTCTTCAATGTTGACTGGACCTCGTCGAGATTACTCTTCCATAGATTCTTTTGAGGAGGCTTTGGGACTGGATAGAAAAAGTTCTGGAAGCGGACAAGTTGGATTTGCGTTTAAATCATTGTCGTCTCGTCATGATGAATTAATGAATGCCATTCGGCAGATGAGTAGTGGATTCACCACCACGTCAGTCGATTTCTTGAATAAAAACGTTGCCACGGTCTCTGAAATCATCTCAAAGTATAAAGGGAGCGAAGAAAGAGCCAAAATGATCAAAACATTGACATTGACCAAAAATTTTCTTGGTTTGTTCCCCGACTCTAATAATTCTAAAGCTGCAGATATGGTGAACAATATGATCAAAAAGTTCAATACCATTTCTCCAAGTCAGCCGCCGATTGAAACCACTGATACTGCAGATATGGCTTTGGCGATAAAGGAATCGCTATCAAGCACTAGTGACTATTTGAGTCGGGCAATTTTAAATCTGAAAAGTGGCAAAAGTGGGATTCTGTTTTTGGAAAAGATAGACACAGAATCTCCAGAGTACAAAGAAAGGATACGAAACGATAACAGAGAACGCAAGAAGCGCTGGAGAGAAGAAAACTACGAAAGGAATAAGGACAATGACTTGAGATCTCGTGTACTTAGAAAGGCGAATGAGATGTTTGGCGACAGTGATTCCGCTACTAAAAGAGCATGGGTTGAGGACGAATTCAATCGAAGAAGAGAAAGACGCATTTCTAGAGAGCAAGGGAAGATTAAGGGAGAAGAAGGGGGCGAGAAAAAGCTCGATGAAGCCACTGAAGCCATTTTGCATGAGCCCCGGTTTGCTAATCCAATCACTGATTTGTTCAATTTGTTTCTGGCCACAGCGTACAGGGAATTTCCCCAGACTATGGTGACGATAATTTCAGCCGCAGCAGCTGCAGCGGCCACTTTGTATGCTCGTGAGAACAGTAGCGAGTCTGAACAAGTCAATAATGCAGCTTTCTCGTTGTTGTCTACTTTGCAAAGCTCAAACTTAAGCAAAGATCGAGCCATCCGCACGAACAAGGGTTCAACGTCTTCCTTTAAATTGAGCAACTCTCCGGATCTCAACCCAGTTGCAACAGCAGGTATTTTCAATCGTCTTTCAGCGACTATTAAGGAGTTATCCAATACTCATTTGGACTCTCAGAACAAATCTGAATCACACGAGTCTATATTGAGTCCCGATCCAAAGAGACTCAAAACAGAAAGTGATTTGGATTCTTTTTCCAAAATAACATCCAACCTTGACCAAATACGGAACAATATCACCTCCAATGCACACTCGCAAATCTGGGGTATAAACAATGGCTTAAAGATGCCTCATTATAGAAAGCCGTCAGCGTCTGAAGGCTCGTCATCGAAACAGCCTGAACGGCCAACATTGAAGTTGCCCAATGCATCACCCTTTATTTCAAACAAGACTAGCCTCGGTGCCGATACTACAACAGCCACCAATAAGTCTGGTGGTTTAAGAAAGCCTGGAAGCTTTCAAAAGCCAATTGTACGGAATGACTCAAAACCAAAAGCAATGGGGTTCCCATCGTTTTACTCGGCATCATTCAAGAGTTAGTTTCACTATGTATTAATTAATAATCATCAATCCTAATAAATTGGGGTTGTTTCTTTAATCAACCATCTGTAGGCCCTAGTTTCGCCCATCTCCAAAAGTTTTTGAGCAAAATCGTCCCGGATGCTTTTATGATACTCATTGATCCAGTTTACTTCAACAGGCGACAAGTACTTGGTATCAATAAGGTTTTTACCAAAAGGAACCTTTGTCAAATATCCAAACGAGAGAAATTTTTCTCCATTTCGAGTCTTACCAAAAGAGTCATCACACTCAATAATTTCCAACTCGCTTTCAATCCTGAAACCAACTTCACCACCAATGTAGAAACCTGGTTCGTCGGTTAAAATAGCACCTTTTTTGAACAAATCCAGCGAGGAAGGACCCAGCGAAGTTGACAGAATGTACAAAGGTGATTCATGAACGTTTCCAAAACTACCAACACCATGTCCAGTCCCGTGGTTAAAGTCCAAGCCAGCATTCCACAAGGCTTGCCTCGAGTAGGCATCCAAAACAGTACCGGTGGTTGACGAATGAGGAGCAAATTTGGCCATTGCAACAGCTAAGTGTCCTTTCAATACCAAGGTGTTATATTTCTTGTACTCAGGTTTTGGATCTTTACCGAATTTGTAAGATCTGGTGATATCAGTTGTTCCTTCCAAATAATGTGCTCCTGAGTCAAGTAAATAAACCTTATCGGGGTCAATGATGGAGTTTTCTTCTTTGGTTGGCGCATAATGAATGATTGCAGCGTTTGCCCCACTGGATGATATTGTTTCGTATGATAACCCTTTAAAGTTTGGCAACTTCTTTCTGATGGCATATATTTTACAAGCAGCATCGTATTCAGAGATCTTTTTCTTTTTGCCAATCAAGTTATGTTCAAGCCATGAAATGAATACTATAAACGCCAAAGAATCCTTGTATTGAGCAATTTTGGCATTGAAGAGCTCTGTGGCATTTTTGACCAACTTTGTGTTTGCAATAATCGATTCATGACGAATGCTTTGCTTGCCTGCAGATTGAGGAATACAGTTCAACAAAGCGTAATTAGTACTGCTCAATTCAGGGAGAATAATCGAAAGGTTAGGGTAATCAACAGTTGATTGTAAAAGGGACAAATCGGGATAGAAGGCTTCATAGTTTTTGATCTCCAAATCACGAATTTTGGACAAATAACTCTGTACCCCAGAGAGCTTTGACTGGTTGATGTACAAAGTCACGGAATCAAGTGTCAAGATAACATAAGCAAAGAAAACAGGATTGAATGGGATATCCGAATCAGATCTCAAATTGAATAACCAAGCAACATCATCCAAGGAACTCACGACCAAATGAGATCCTTTCTTTGATTTTAAAATATCACGAATTCTCGAAATCTTATCGTTGGAATGTTCACCAGAGAATTCATGCTTAAGGTGATAAACAGGATCCAAAGATCTCTTTGGCTTTTCGCTTCCCCAAACTTCATCAACCAAATTCACATCAAATTGGGGCTTGAATTCAAACTTGCTTCTGTAATCTAAAACTCTTGATTTTTCTATAAGGTTTCCAACAGAAACACTTATTAACCTGGCATCACAAGATATAACGTTACTGAATTTATTTGTAATGGCTTTCTGGATTGCAAATTGTGTCCAGGAACCTCCTGGAAGTCCCTGCTTCAACAATTTCCAATGCTTGAAATCCAATTGTTTCTCTGCCTGTAAAAAGTAACGACCATCAGTCGAAAGTGCAGCTTCTCCTGACAAGGTATCTGGATTGTCCAAAGTAACTACCGCAAGTCCAGCACTTCCATTAAAGCCAGAAATATATTCTCTTCTCCTATCGGCCAACGAAGTGTACTCAGATTGATGCTCATCCTCCGAGGGGATAATGTAGACACCAATGTTGTACTTCTTCATATGCTTACGCAACGCACTCAATTTCTCTTCCTGACTAAGAGAAGATGTCGTTAGATTCAAGACATGTGGTAAATCTGGTAATGTCTCGTCGTCGTCGGAGTAGCCATCTTCTTCTGGAGCCGCAGAGTATTCCTTAACTCGTTTGGTAAGTGAAGGCAAGCATTGTAGCGGTTTGGATAACAAAGAAGTAAAAGTTGGACATGAATTTGTAGATATTTCGTTTTCCTCAGTCGAATTTCGGTTGTAGCCCGCCAAAAGCGCTTCCTTTTCAGACAAACTCATGGTGTATCAGTATACTCCGTTATCCGGAAATTAAAATTGTGATAGATAGCCAAACCAAAATGCAGGACAGTTTTAATAATTCTTACATAAGCAGCACATATTTGCTTAGATCGAAACGCGTCTCTCTGGGTACAAACTCCAAAACACATTTACAATACGACAAGAATGGGACGTCTTGTGGGATTAGAACTACACAATTTCAAGTCATACCGTGGAACTGCTACTATTGGATTTGGTAGTTCTCACTTCACTTCCATTATTGGTCCCAATGGTGCTGGTAAATCCAATATGATGGACGCCATCTCTTTCGTGTTGGGTGTTAAATCTTCACACTTAAGATCCCAAAATTTGAAAGACTTGATTTACAGAGGACGTAAAACTGGAGGAGAGAATACTACTTTAGACGAGCTAGAGATCGATCCCACTACTGCACATGTAATGGCTGTTTATGAAAAAGATAATGGTGAAATATTGAAATTGAAGAGATCCATTACAAACACGGGTAGCAGTGATTATAAAATTAACGACAAATCAGTCACTGCTTTAAACTACTCTTTGGTTCTTAAGGCAGAAAATATTTTAATCAAGGCCAGAAACTTTTTGGTTTTCCAAGGGGATGTGGAGCAAATTGCTTCCCAGTCAGCCAAAGACTTGACAAAATTGATTGAATCAATAAGTGGCTCATATGAGTTTGAACAAGAGTACGACCAGCTTAAAGAGGAACACGAAATGGCTCTTGAATACTCCAACTCGGTATTCTCAAGGAAAAGAACTTTGAATTCCGAGTCGAAGCAATATAAAGAACAATTGGCAGAACAACGTATGTTTGAGGATCAGTTGTCATTGAAGTCTGAAATTATAAAGAAGATTAATTTGTACAAGCTCTACCACAATGAGAAAACTCACCAGAAATTGATGGATGAATTGAATGAATCCAAGGAGCACTTGAAAACAATGAAGAATAACTTGGCAACTAATGAAAAGTCATACAAGTCCAAATTGGCAGAGTATACCAAGTTGAAATTAGAAGTTTCAAAGCAATCCTCCAAGGTAGATAACACAGCTACTGAAATTGAAGTCGCCAAGAGAGAGTTGTTCCCGATTGAAGCCAACAAGAGGGCTCTTAGTTCAAAGATAAACTCTTTAAAATCTAAAATTCTGGACTTGAAAAATGATTACAAGAGACAAAAACAGCAAGTTTCCTTGTTCGAGAAGCAATTGAGAGATGCTCAACGCTTGTTTGACAACTTTCAAGACAAGATAGCGGCTGCCGTATCAACCTCCGTTTCGGCAGAGGGCCAAAGAGAATACGAGGCCTTAAGAGCAAAGTTTTTAGCCAACGATGGTTCTCAATTGGAAGAGGAGCTTAATTTGATTTTCAACGATAGAGATTCCATGAACGACAACATTTCTAATCTCAATAACCAAAAGAGTAATACTTTGAGCAGAATATCAGATTTGGAAAGAAGCATTAATTTGGAAATCAATTCTAAATTGGTTGATATTTCAACTGAAATAACAGAGGTATTAACTTTGAAGCAACAAAAAACTGAAGCTAGGGCTGCTTTAATCAAAGCCAAAGACGAGTTCAATCATAAGGAACTTTTTTTGAATTCTCAATTACGTGATGTTTTATTAAAGCTTGATGAACTATCATCTCAACAAAGAGAATCTGACAAACAGAGAAAACTCAGGGAAAACGTATCAATGCTCAAGAAGAATTTCCCCAAGGGTGTTATTAAGGGCCTTGTGTGCGAGTTAGTGAGACCGTCCAAAGCCAGATATGAAACTGCACTCCTGACCATTCTCGGACGTAATGCAGACTCCATAGTAGTTGAAACTACGGCAGCCGCTCATAAATGCATTGAACTTCTCAAAGAAAGGCGATCGGGGGTCGCCACATTTATACCTTTGGATTCGGTTTTGAATGACCCAATCAATTTCAACTATTTGAGGTCTCTTCAAGAAAATGTGCAACCTGGGATTGACATTTTAGAGTACGACGATAGGTCATTAGAACAAGCTATACAATATGTTGTTGGATCTACATTGGTGGTCAACGACATTGAAACGGCCAGAAAATTGAAGTGGGACCGCAGTCTTAAAATGGATAATAAGTTGGTCACTTTAGAGGGCTCTGTTATCCATAAGTCAGGTTTAATGACTGGTGGGCAGCAGACTCAGAAACTGATGTCGTCACTCACTTGGGATAAGACTGAGTGGAATAGATTGCATCAAGTCAAAGACGACTTGAGTGCAAAACTAGCAGAACTACAGGACAAGAGACCAAAAGAGCTTGAAATCAACGTTTATTCTGACGAGATTAGTGAGTTAGATGACAAACTACCAGTGTTGAGAAATCAAAAACTAAGCGTCGAGAGAAGCTTGGAAGACAGAAAGACCGAAATAGAGTTTCAAAAGGAGCTTGCGAAAAAATTTGACAACTCTATTAATGAAAAGAAGAGCCAGCTTAAGAATTTAGAAGTAAGTATTTCTGAGGTTCAATCCAAGATTTCCGTCTTACAAGACCGAATTTACAGTGAGTTCTGTTCAAAATACGAGTTCAAGAATGGTATACAAGATTACGAAGACTTGCATGGTGCAACGTTGAGAGTTCGTGCAAAGGAAAGAGCACAATACGCAAAGGCAATTTCAACTTTGAAGAATAAGTTAAATTTTGAAACAGATAGATTAGCCGATATCGAAACAAGACAAGAGGCATTGGAGCAAGATTTGGCCAAGTATGAAGGGGACGCACAAGAAATATTGACACTCAAACAACTGAAGGAAGAGAGTTTAGACAAGCTCGAAGCAGAATATGAAGTTTTGCAGCAAGAATTAAACACTTTGAAACAAGATATTCAAAAGAGATTAAAGTATACTAAATCGATTGAATCTTCCGTATCTGAAGCTGAAAACGAAATAAAGCTTTTTGAAAAGGATATCAGTGGAAAAGAAGAAGAGTTGTTCAAAGTCGATAGCGAAAGAGTCAACATATTGAAATCATGCAAGATACAAAACGTTAACATTCCTTTGAGAGACGGTTTGCTTGAAACCATTCTCATCGGTGAAAACTCCGAAAACTCAGTAAAAACGATATATGAAATCGAATTGGACTATTCGTTGTTGGATGAAAAGTTCAAAAATAGTTATACGGGAGCTTTGGAGGCGGAATTAGAGGCAAGTCTTCAAAAAACCTTGGAAAAGCTTGAAAAATTAACTCCAAATATCAAAGCAGTCGAGAGATTGAAACAGGTCGACTCCAAATTGAAGGAGTTTGACAGAGATTATACCATTGCCAGACAAAAGGAACGTAAACTAGCAGAAAAATTTCAAGACATAAGGAATCAAAGGCATGAGACTTTTATAGAAGCGTTTGAACATATTTCTGGGAAAATTGATTTTATTTACAAGGAGTTGACGAAATCAGAAACGTCACCATTAGGAGGCTCGGCATATTTAACTTTGGAAGATGAAGATTTACCGTTTGCATCGGGAATTAAGTATCATGCCATGCCGCCAATGAAGAGATTTAGAGACATGGATCTTTTAAGTGGTGGTGAAAAGACCATGGCCGCCCTTGCGTTATTATTTGCTATCCATTCATACCAACCATCTCCCTTCTTTGTCCTTGACGAAATTGATGCTGCGTTGGACAATTCTAACGTGGGTAAGATTGCTAATTATATCAAGAAGCATGCGGGGCCCAATTTCCAATTTATTGTTATTTCTCTCAAAAGTTCATTATTTGAAAAGTCAGATGCATTAGTTGGGATCTACAGAGAACAGAAGGAAAATAGCTCAAAGACCCTCACCTTTGATCTTAGAGAATATCCAGAAGAGGATGTTCCATTGGTTGCGACATAAGTTTCTGTATAGTTTGTGAAAAATAAAAAATAAAAATACCAATCAAGCGATCCGAAAAACTGATTACGATGAGCTGCAAATAAATGAACTGATATCAGATAATGCGTTCATGTATACGCATACGAACAGTCACCCGGCTGTTTTCATCAACACCACGCATATCTATTGTGATACCGAAAAGACGTGTTATCACAGATATTTACGAAGTGCCTCCAACAAAATCCAGAGCTGAGAAGAAAGTATACCGTGATTTAAACAAAGTGAAAAGAAAAACAAAAAGAGATACATCAGATCTTACCAGTCGAGATTCTATACGCCATCGTGAAATTCATGAAGCCATAGCTGAACGAAAATTGTCTTCTGATCAAATTATCAATTCTCCCCAACTAGTTGATACTTTTCTTTTCTCCAAGAGCAGACCCAAAGTAATTGTCAATTTGGATATCGTCTTCCAGACTACTGAAGGGGAGGGATTAGGCTTTGTGCCCAAGTCTATGTATGCAACACCTTTCTTAGAAGAAACCGAGGAAATCTTTGATAAGTTCACTTTAGTGATTGTCCCAAAGGCAATCATTGGTGATAAAGTTACTACCGAGTTGGTTCTTCATCATAAGTACTATGCGGAAGGGGTACTATTGGAAGTTATTCACAGCACTCAGCAAAAAGCAGAGCCATTCTGTAAGTATTTTAATGAGTGTAGTGGATGTCAACTCCAAATGTTGGATTATGAAGAACAGTTGAAATTTAAGCAGTCAACAGTCAAAAAAGCATACCAATTCTTCTACCCTGGATTTTCACAAAATGAAAACACTTTTGGACTTGTTCATCGATCTCCTCTTCAAAAAGCTTACAGAACCAAAATAACGCCTCATTTCCGTCATAGATACGAAGATGAAGTATTAAAAATCGGATACAAACATATTCGACCCACCCTGGGGATACTTGATGTTGAATCTTGTGGAATAGCAACACAAGTTTTAAATGATGCTTATGCTGCAAAAAGAAACGAATTTAAGACACTGAAAAAGCCATCACGACAAGAAACTCTTCTCTTTAGAGAAAGTTTGGAAATTAACAAAGAAATAGGGGAAACCACAACTATTTGCTTAACAAGTAATAACCTGACCGTTACTGAAAAGGTTGGCGATTTTGTTTTTCAATTTGCAGCCAACAGTTTTTTCCAAAATAATAGATCTATCTTACCAGACGTCCTCAATTACATACGGAGCCACATGAAGGATTACAACTACAAGTATTTGGTTGATACTTACTGTGGAACAGGTTTTTTTGGTATTTCTTTATCCAACGATATTGATCCTAATGGAAAGATATTTGGAATTGAGTTGGCTGCTAGTGCCGTTCAAGATGCTACGCATAACGCCAAGTTGAATGGCTTGCACCGGTCCAAAATATTATTTGTTGAAGGTCAAGCTGATAGTATGTTTGAAAATGCAGAGTTCAAAAAGTCAGGGATGTCAGGAGATCAGAGTGTTGTCATAATGGACCCTTCCAGGAAAGGTAGCACCCAGCTATTCATGTCACAACTTCTTGAATTCCGTCCAAGACTTATTGTCTACATAAGTTGCAATGTTTTCACACAGGCTCGTGATTTGGCATACTTTCAGGACATATGTCAGCAAAACCAAGTAAACTACAAGGTTAAGGAGGTTGTTGGATTTGACTTCTTCCCGCAGACTAAACATGTCGAAACGGTAGCAGTACTTGAGTTGGTAAATTAATTAATATTCTTGTATATACAATCTATAATTGGTCTTTATCTTTTAAGAACTCGTCGATTATTTCAACCAATGCTTTAACTCCCCATTCAATTCTGACTCTTTGCTTTCTTCCGCTTATAATTCCACTGTTGCGTACCTTGTCCTGAAGGAAATATTGCACACCTCTGAGAAGGGTAGGCTGTTCCTGAGCTTTCAAAATTCTTTCTATAAGTATCTTATCCTCGAATTTTTGATCAGCCATTTTGGCTGCTTTCCGGCTCAATCCAGCCCCAACAGAGTTGATTTGTGACTTCTTTGCCACTTGATCCAAGAATGTAACAAATACCACTTCCATGAACAAAGTGGTATCACTAGTAGCTGTCAAAAAGTTAACAGTTCTCAAAATATGCAACGGTAAAGACCCTTCAGACAATAAGAAACCATAGAATCTTCCCAAATTTAACACTCTCTTTAATTTGGTATCATCATCAGCATCATTGTCAAAACCAAGAAAGTCTTCTTCGTCTGAATCATCACCTTTATTCTCAAGATCTTTGACCAAATCCCATAACATGAATTGGAAAGTCTTTCTATATGAATGGTTTTCACAAAGTTTGTTACCTAAAACACCATAGTATGGATTCCAAGCTGGCTCCACTCCAGTACAGTGTATCAAAACACGAGGAATCTCTCTTTCTTGAGACCGTTTCAAACCCAACTTATCTAATTTGGTTACCGCATCAATATAATCGGATGCGGACATGATAGAAATAAAAATGGCTCTTCTGATATCAGTGTTCATTCTTTGAGCTCTAGCCAACTCCATCCAGTTTGGCTCAGCATTATCCAAAACGTCATTCACAGCCAATTCGTTAAAGGTGGAATCAGGTTTAACTTTTTCGTGACCCTTCCAAGCAGAACCAACCAACCACCATTTACCTCTAGTTTCAATATTGTGAATATCATCAAGCGTAACTTGAATTGGATCGTTGATCTTGTTGTAATTTACTCCACCCAAAAACTTTTTCAACCGAATACTCAACTGATGGTTTCCTTCATTATTAATCTTTAACTTGTTATTCTTTAAGGATGTGATGGTTTCAATCAAAAATTGAGTTCTGGTATTGATTTGTTCCTTTGGTAAAGTTGAAACCTTGTTGTTGGTCAATAAAACAATCTCTTTGAGCGCAGTAGGATCATCCGTTCTCATCTGGTTACCAGAGTTTCTTATCAATCTCAATAACAACTCAGCATTAGTCTCATTCAAATCGTTAATCAACACTTTGATAATATCATAAAGCAACTTGGATGAAACCAAAGAGAAAAGGTATACAGACGACAAAAGTGACACCAAATTAGAAGATTCCTTTCCGGACTGATGTAAGTATGATTCGAGTTTTTCAACCAAAGCCTGAATGAAGTGGGCGCCAAATTCAACACCTTGTAAACGATAAAGTGCCGCAACAAGTGTGGCATGCAAATAAACAAAAGTGTCCAACAATCTACCTTGCTGAATAATGCTTTCTAAAATTATGTTGGTCAATTCTTCGTTAATGGTGTGTCTTGCGTGGGACAAAAAGAGGCCACTTATTTCATTAACAATGGTTGCAATATTTGCTTCCGATAACTTATTCAATGGCCCTTTAATAGCTTTTCTCAAATTCAAAACTTCTTCAGTGACTCCACTGGCTTCTAAAGCAAGTTTACGACGTAATGCAGGTGGAATGTACTTTCCTGGTGTTTCTGTGCTTGTTGATGATTCAGGTTCTTGGTTGGTTGTTGGTGCAACGTACGGGTTTTCTTTAGGAGCATTGTTCTCAAAATCGCCATCTTCAGAGTCATAAAAGTCACTTTCTTCCTCACTTAATTGTTCCAACTCTTCCTTACCATCAGATCCATAACCAAAATCAAGATCAAGGTCGTCTAAAATACCTCCAATTAAATCGTCATCGTCAGTTTTAGTAAGCTTTCCTTTTTTTCCGTTTTTCAATCCTAATTTTTTGGCATAAAAATCCATATCTTCTTCATCACGCTTCATCATTTCTAAATCGTGTGTAGAAATGGATCTTGAATCCTGTTCAGATTTCTTTGGCTGTTTTCCGTCGGCTTGTTTTGACTTTGCTTCTTTCAAAGCCTTCAATTGGGCCAAAGGATCTTCATTCGCTTTCTTTTTGGCTTCTTTTATTGCCTTCAATTTTGCCAAGGGATCCTCTTCTTCTTCAAAGTCTTCGTTAAAATCTTCCGACATTTCGTCAAAATCATCTTCATCGAAATCTTCCAAGCCTTCATCATCGTCGAATTCTTCATTGAAATCTTCAAATTCTTCTTCCGCTTCTTCACCTGGCTCATCACCATCATCAAAACCAGCAAAGTCTTCTTCTTCGCCGCTTCCTATTTCTTCATCGTCAAAGTCATCAAAATCCGATACTTCATCGTCAAGATCATCTTCTTTCACAATCTTCAATTCGGTTGTTTCTGAGTTTTTGTTCTTCTTTGCCTTCAAAGCTGCTAATTGAGCCAACGGATCGTTATTCTTCTTTGCTTTTAAAGCAGCAAGCTGTGCAAGTGGATCAGCTTTATTTTTCTTAGCCTTCAATGCAGCTAGCTGGGCGAGCGGATCATCGTTCTTATTGTTCTTCTTCGTAACTGGCAGTTCATTCTTGTTCTTTTTGGAAGTCTGATTGGTATTGACCAGAGGAGCATTTGTTGAGTTTTGTTTCCCCTTTTCAGGATTACTTCTCTTTTGTTTCTTTAGCTTTCTTTCCTCTTGTCTCTTCTCTTTTCTTGAAAGCGTTTTACCTTTCCGTTTCTTATTTTCAAAATTGGTGTATCTCGAGTCATCGTCCGCATAGTCTCCCTTCTCCTGCTTAGCTTTAATCTGCTCAAGAAGCAGACCAGGGAGGCTAATTGCTCTTGTTTCGTCAAACATGTCGCTTACAATACCAATACGCAAAGCTCATCTATCTCATCGTAAATGGGCAACCTGCAGATAACACACGCGACTTTCAATCGCCCCTCGGATATGAACGCAATAGAAGTTCTGTTAATACCAGACCCATATTACACCATGAATAAGCTAAAGATCGATTTCGGAAAATTCAAAGTTGACCTCAAGCTTTTGGGTGATATATTTATACTAGCTGGAGCAGGAATATCTGTCTATTACTTGTTGAACACGGTATTGAATGACTATGTCGATCTGTCCGCTAACTATAAAGAGTCTGAGAAGCAGGGCAAGAGTATTTTGAAGAAGTTGCAAATTACCAATCCTAGCTTGAAAGACGTCTCCTTTAATCAGTACGAGAAATCGCTCTTCAACTCCTTGGTTACACCAGATCAGATTTCAGTCACATTCAACGATGTGGGAGGATTACAAGATATTATAGATGAACTCAGAGAAGCTGTTATTCTTCCGTTAACCGAGCCTGAACTTTTTACACATCTGAGTTTGATCCAGTCTCCAAAAGGTGTTCTCTTTTACGGTCCTCCTGGCTGTGGGAAAACCATGTTGGCTAAAGCTATCGCAAAGGAAAGTGGGGCGTTCTTTCTTCTGATTCGAATGTCCACCATAATGGACAAATGGTACGGTGAGTCCAATAAGATAACCGATGCCATTTTTTCATTGGCTAATAAGTTACAACCTTGTATTATATTTATTGATGAGATTGATTCCTTTTTGAGAGACCGGTCGTCGAACGACCACGAAGTCAGTGCCATGTTGAAAGCCGAGTTCATGACTCTTTGGGATGGTTTACAATCTAATGGAAGAATCATGGTGATGGGTGCCACAAACAGAAAGAACGATATCGACGAAGCCTTTTTGAGAAGATTACCAAAGACCTTTGCCATTGGTAAACCCGACGCAAGCCAAAGAAAATCAATTTTGCGAAAGATTCTTAAGGATGCCAAAGTTGATGATGATTTCGACTTAGATTTCATTGTTGACCATACAAGAGGCAGCAGCGGGTCAGACTTGAGGGAATTGGCCCGTGAAGCAGCAATTCTTCCTGTGAGAGAATACATAAGGGAAAATTACAACTACAAGAGTAGGAAATTGAACAAGGGTGACAACGAAGACTTGCCAGTTCGTCCATTGAGAACGTCTGACTTTGTTCCTACTATCCCGCTGGCGGTCATTGATTGAAGGTGGAGACTTGCAAGAAGCCTAATGAATTTTGATTTTGAACATTACCCGGACATTTTTCCAGCCTCTCTCACTGAAAATTTTTAGAATATAAACTCGTCTGAGAAACAAATACTTCCTACTCCTAATCATCTCACCAGACTTCATAGTCAATACACAACTAATCAGGAAACCATGTAGAGATGGCCTCTTCGAAGATCCTTACACCTGTACTCCGTGGTATAATGATTCAAAGCGAGGCCAAGAACAATGCAATCACAACTAATTTGGCTTTTGCTCCTCAGTACAAAGATACGCTAAAGGAGCAGAACTATACAATTATAGGACAATTAGTTTGACACATCTTTGTAGAAGTAACCACACTTGCTCGTTTTAGGCTCTCGTTTTCCCTTTAAGCCGCAATTATCGTCTCGTAAAGTTTAGTTAGCACCCCTCGCCCCCCATGTTTTGAGCACGCACTACCCTTTACTTGCTCTTATCAGAGTTGCCCTTCCCAGTGGTGGCGAGATCCATAGCATTTTCATCTTATTAGCCATTCTAAACATGTTTAGGATTCGGCCTACTTTGAGGTACAGTTTAGCACCAAGGAGGTTCTCTCCATTGAGACCATCTACCTTGTTTCCTCGAGTCAGGCATTACTCCACTGATATCGCAGAAATCAAGCAAGAGGCTGAAAGCAACGAAATAGACAGTTCTGCCACTTCCACAGGAGTAATTGACAAGACATCAAATGAAGTCTTGTTTTATTATGACCACATATATCCATTGGGCTCCTCGCACTCTACCTTCAAGCAGTACATAAGATGGTTATATTCACCCATGCAAAGCAAGTTAACCAACGAAGAATTGCAAGACAAAGTGAAACGTTTGTCGTCACCTTTGCCAGTAAATGTTAAAATTACTGAGTTTGTGCCATTGATGAGGGACTGTGGTGCCTTTGTCAAGTTCCAACTTCCTTCTGATGTTGATAGTAAGGAGTTCTTTTCAAAGGTTAAAGCAAACACCATCAAAAATACCGAGCTAAGTCAAGTAAACAGTGTCCAGTACTTTTTTAATTGGTTGTTTGGTAACATACCCATGGTTTACTCTGTTAAAGGTACGCCTTGGATTGAAGACTTGAGAAGATTCCCTAGTACCCGTTTAAAGGTGATTTTTGAAGGCGAATCTTTGACAGAAGAAGAGTTGTACGTCTTGTTTAGAAGATACGGTTTGATTGTTGACATCATTCCTGGCAAGGAAAATGCAACGGTTATTTTCAGCAAGGTGAGGTCTGCTATATCCGCAAAGAATTGTATCACCGGTATGAGTGTTAACAAAGGTAAATCAGTGTTACATTTGCAATACATTCCTGCAAAGCATGTGAACTATATTGCAGACTTTATTGTCAATCATCAAAGGATATCCATTCCTGTTATTTTGGCTCTTTTAGCTACAGTCGCTGTCTTGATTTTTGACCCTATTAGACATTGGTTTATTGAGCTGAAAATCACACGCAAGCATAGCTTTGATCATTACAAAGAAAATAGTCTTTTCAAATTGTTTTATGTTCCATACAAGGCTGTGAGTAACTGGTTGACCAGTGGCTATGATTATATCGACGAACAGATTCTGCAACAATTTAGCAACAAGACTGACGAAATCAGTGACGAATCTAAGCTGAACATTAATATGTTGTGGAACGAGAGATTCGAAAAGTCAAAGCAATTGAAATTATGGATATTGGAAAACATCAATACTTTTATTGTTGTTAAAGGCCCTCAAGGGTCAGGTAAAGTGGATTTCGTATTGGAACATACCCTTCGAAACGACGAAAAACTTAACAAGAAGATTCTTTACCTTGATTGCGATTCTTTGGTAAAGTGCAGATCCGATAACTCGTTGATTAATGAAACAGCAAATCAATTAGGATACTTCCCTGTTTTTACCTGGACCAACTCCATTTCCCAATTCATTGATTTGGGGGTTCAAGGTTTGACTGGTCAGAAGTCTGGTTTGAGTGAAAGTAAAGAAACTCAATTAAAGAACATTTTCCTGTTGACTAGTCAAGCGGTGAGAGATATTGCATTGGCTGACTACAAGAAATACTCTGCTGCTGTTGCTAAGAAAAACTACAAGCGCAAGGATGGAGAAGAGTTGATACAAGTACTTAAAGAAGACGAGTTTTTGCAGCAACATCCAGAATCAAAACCTATCATTGTCATTGACAAATTCTCTAGAAGAGCAGATTCTCCTAGTAACGACTTCATGTACGAAATGTTGGCTGACTGGACTTCAGGATTGATACAGAACAACTTAGCACATGTCATTTACATTACATCCGATGTTGGAAGTATTCAACATTTGAACAACGCTTTACCTAATCAAGTTTTCAAAACTATTTCGTTATCTGATGCCTCCAGCAAGAGTGCTAAGCAGTATTTGTTAAGTCAACTACAGCTGAGCAGTACAAAGGAAGTTGAAAATTGTTTGGAGCCATTAGGTGGTAGAATGTTGGATTTGCAAGCATTCATCAGACGTATTAAGTCTGGTGAAGAACCACAGGAAGCTCTAGATGAAATGGTTGCACAGGCATCTGAGCAAATCACAACTTTTTTCTTAAACAATAAGAAGTTGGAGGAAGAGAATACTTGGACTGAAGCACAGGTCTGGGTTATTATGAAGATGTTGTCTCAAAACGAACTGATCAAGTACGAGAGTTTGATTAAAAATCCATTGTTCAAGGTTCCAGCGGAAACTGACTCGATTTTATCGACTCTTGAAAAGCATGATTTAATTGCTTTGAACAGGGAAAAGGGTATTCTTAACCAAATCCGTGCTGGTAGACCATTATTTAAGGCCGCGTTCAAAGATTTGATTAATGATCCAAGAATATTCAAGCTCTATGAAGTGGACTATTTAGGCAGTTTGATTAAGTTGGAGAATGAAAAAATCAAGAAGCTTGAGTCAGAACTTGTCACCATTCACAAGTTAGGGGGCAAGTTGGATAGCAGAATAAGCTACTTGACCAAAAAGATTGAAGCCAGTAACCAGAAGATTATTGAATACGAGAATGATGTGGCGGAAGTTGGAAAACTCCACAAGGATGGAAAGAGTTTTTTGGGTATCTTTTAAAGTGTTAGCACTCTATGTATATATTATTTCAATCTAAAAGTTTTTTGTTTAAGATTTCGTAAGCCATTCGTCTTCTTATGACCTTCATATCATTCTGACTGAAAGTGAGAGGCTTGTTTTCCGATAGATACTTGGCAGCGGTACATGTGAATACTCCACAATCAAACCCATTCTTTTGTTGAGGGCTTTTAACTTGGGGAAGTAATTCGTATTCGATAGGAGCAACCTTTAATCTTTCGGCTTCTTGATGCATATAATTCGATAATGCCCTTACGGCCGAAATGTTGCCACTAGAACTTGACAATGAGTCAATATACTTAATTGTGTGTTCCTTATTATTAATTACTGCAAGAGCCCAGTGTGTGTTCATAATATTGATGGGTACCACAATCAAATCCTTCTTAAAGACATCCAACTTTCTTCTTTTAGCCCACCTTGCCACACCTTGATATCCCTTTTCAACAAGGTTGGTGTAGAAGTGTGTAGTCCAACAATAAACAGAATTGTTACTTTTCTCACTTATTAAGTTGGTGTAAAAGTCTATGACGTTGTCGTTGATCCAACAACCGTCACGTAATGTCTTCAAGTCCTCTGAGTAAAAATCAATTTGAAAATGGCTAAGTAACAATCTATTACCTCCTTTAGCCCAAATGGATGTGACTGTCGATAACTGATCTGGAGTCAATGACGTCACCTTTGAGGTCGACACTGACCGTTTGTTTGAAATTAAGGCTTGGATCTTTTCATGGTTCTCAGCATATATGTTGGATATACGGTCAAACTGGAAGTTTTTAATTAATGAGTCTACCACGGAATAGTCAGACGATGATATTGGCTGTGAAGGAATGTAATAATTCAAAATTGATCTGTGATATGAAGTTGCAGGTTCCAGCTGCAAAGAAAGATTGATGTAATCATCTGGCTCTTTGTCTACTTCCGGACTAGGAATTGGTTTGTAGTTGTTTTGATATGATGATGTCTTGAGGTACTGTTGTGATAAAGATAAGTCTGTGCCATATTGTACAGAAGAAGGTGGTTTCTGTAGCTCGTTTATACGTTGTTTGATTAATGATGCAAATACGTTTGGAGGTTTCTCTATCACTGCCAAAGAGTCATCCACATCTATTAATATGCTATTGTTCTTGTTGTGTGATTCGTGAAGGATATGAAAATCATTTGAAAGCTGATGATGTGTTGAGATTTGGACTTCGTTTGAAACATTCTGTACTTCTTGACTTGAATCAATTGGTTCTAGTTCTGCGTCTTCGTTTGTTTGGCTGGAACTAATAAAGCCCCAGATGTACCTTAGAAAGGAAAAGAAATCAAAAATTAACGAATGAACTGCATGACTCTCAGACAACAGACCCCCATCAACATGATAAGATTCTTCGTGTACTTCTTTGGCGGGTTTCAGATGAAGACGATTTCGTAGAAGTAATGGACTATCCATTTTTCTTGCTGTTTAAGCAAACCTAGAATGAGAATGTCCCAGAATGTTATGATGCTCGCGGACTGCATGTAAATCAAATAAAATTCTACATGTAACACTCTTGAAATATGGTAGTTTTTCGTATGATAAGAAAGTGTCAGATGAACAATATGCAGAAAAACCTGGACCGCAGCCTAAAAATAGAGGTACAAAAAGTTTGTATCTGATAACTATAAGGTTTTCATCTGATTGTATCGTCAAATTAAAGATTGTACATAGAAAAAGACCTACCATTTTTTACACCACTCTACTCTCTGGCTCTTATAGCTTTGACAGGATTTATGCACGGGTTTGTCGTCTGTGTGCATGCGGCCACTATATTATACGGTTTTTATATGCACACCTCATTTACTTTCACTTCCCCCACGTGGAATGCTTAACAATTGAAGAGCGGCTAGAGAGAGTTATTTATTATTACTGGTTTCCAATAACCTAAATTTTCCAACTTTGTCCATATTTCTACATCCAGTGTGGTTATGTCGAACGAGGATTCAGATTCAATCACCGGAAAGATGCTTTTTGCCAACAAGTTGCAGCATGAAAGTTACGCCCCTTGGAAGGAGTACAACTTGAACTACACTCATTTGAAGAAGCTCTTGAAGGAAGGTGTTATTCTCAAGAACAACTGGACCGACAAGGATGAACAGAACTTTGTCAGTGCCTTGGACCAGGACTTGGAAAAAGTGTACACCTTTCAACACAAGAAGTACGATGAGTTGAACGAAACATTGAATGAATTGCAGGCCCAAACTGAATTGCCAAATCAAAAGTTTGACAAGGAAGCCTTCTCGGTCAAGTTGGACGAAATCTTGACTGTTGCTCAGGAGTTGGAACATTTCCAAAGATTGAACTACACGGGTTTCATCAAGATTGTCAAGAAGCACGACCGTATTCACCCAAACTACTCGGTCAAGCCTTTGCTTAATGTCAGATTGAAGAGCTTGCCATTCCATTCTGAAGACTACAGTCCTCTCTTGTACAAGATTGGTACTCTTTTCCAATTCTTGAGAGAAAATTACGGCATCGATCAGTCTTTATCCAAGTTGTCTTCGTTCAACGAAGCTTCTACCAACAACACTGACTTCCAATCCTTCAAGTTCTGGATCCACCCTGACAACTTGATGGAAGTTAAGACCACCATTTTGAGACACTTGCCTGTTTTAATCTACAAGAGCAAGAACGCTGACACTGTTGACGATGACGATGATGAAGAGGAAGAATCGGAAACTGTCAACTCAAACGACCAAACCATCAACGCTCTTTACTTTGATAACGATCACTTTGAATTGTACAACAACAAGTTAACCAAAATCAACAACTCGTCCACCCTTAGAATCAAGTGGATTAATAAATTGCTGGACAAACCAAAGATTTACTTGGAAAAGAAGCAGTTTGACGCCAACTCCAACTTCAATGTTGACGACAGAATTGAATTGAGACAAAAATATATCAATGACTTTGTTATAAATAAGAAGGTTGCAAACAAGTTGAAGAAGATCAACGATGAATCGTCTCTTCAACATGTGTTGGATTTTATCAAGGAATCTGATTTACAACCAGCTTTGAGAACTACCTATAGAAGAACTGCATTCCAAATCCCTGGTGATGACAAGGTTAAAATCGTTATTGATTCCAACTTGACTTTTATTAGAGAAGACGCCTTTGACTCTCAATTGCCTATTAGAGACCCAGCTAGCTGGCACAGAACTGATATTGACACCAAGGGTTCAAACCCATCTCAATTCTTGCGTAAGGGTGAATACTCCAAATTCCCATATGCTACTATGGAAATCAAGGTCAAGAAGTTTGCTGTGAAGAACTTCAAGAACTTGAACTGGATTCATGAATTAATCAACTCTCACTTGGTCAAGGAAATTCCAAACTTCTCCAAATTTATTCATGGTGTTGCTTCTCTCTTCTTGGAAGATGACAAGTTGGACAATGTACCATTGTGGTTTAACGAATTGGAAACCGACTTGGCATTCAACCCAGATTCTTTCTTAAACAAGCCAAAGAAAATCAACGATGACCGTATTCAAAACGACATCACCAATGAAGACAATTTGTCCAAGTTTAAGTCGATGATTTTGAATAACTCGTCTCACTTCCAGCCAAGATCGGCCTCATTCTCGGGCTCCATTTTACTTAATAACAACAGCAAGAACGAGTACATCGCAGAAACCATAACTGAAGTTGACGAATCTTCACCATTGGTTGTTAATGATGCGACCGGCTCTAATGTTATTACTGGCCAACACCTCTTGACTGATGACCAATCTTCTGACTTTGATGATGATGACGAAGACGCCAACACAAAGTCCAACACTTTCAGCAAGCTTTTCAACTTGCCAGACCAATTTTCTAAGTTGATTGATGTTGACTCTGAAGATGAAGAAATTGATTTGCCAACAGGTGTTGTCAAGCCAGAATCCTGGATCAAGAATGCTGGACCGCTCAAGATTGAACCAAAGGTGTGGTTAGCTAACGAAAGAACTTTCAACAGATGGTTGCATGTGACAACTCTTATGTCCACACTTACCTTTGTTGTCTACTCTTCTTCCAAGAAGTCCAACTTCTCCGAGTTATCTGACTACTTGGCCTACTTCTACTTTGGTCTCACTTTGTTCACTGGTATCTGGAGTTACTACGTTTTCAACCAAAGAAGAAACATCATCTTAGAGAGATCCAGTAGACATTTGGACAACGTCATTGGCCCATTGATTGTTGCCTTTGGTCTTACTGTTGCTTTGGTTGTCAACTTTGTTTACGGTTGGAGTAGCTTGGACTTGGACTTTACCAACCAATTTTACACCAACAACTCCTTGCACAAGGCTGTGCACGCTTATGTCGCCGGTGCTGTTGGTGTCTAGCTGCAAAAGACTCTTTATTTTGAAAAACAACATAGTCATTCTTTATAAATATTTACACATAATACAAGGTTAAATCACATTAAAAGGCATTAGAGCCAAAAAAAAATTAGAACGACTCCTTATATAATTAACCTGCACATAACCACCGCCAAAAAAAATCAACAAAGTTGAACACACGGTGTAAACTAATTGATCCTTAGCAAGATGTCTTTAAACATATCATTGTATACTGTGTCGGCGGCATTGATATTGGATAATGAAGGGAACAGATTATATGCCAAGTACTATCAAAACAAGGCGCCAAAGGATGCATCAAAGGGTAGTTCCATGGCAGTTCCAGAAACCCACTTTCAAACATTAGCACAACAATTGAAGTTTGAAAAGTCAGTGTTTTCTAAGATAAATAAGGTACACCAAGACATCATATTGTACGATAACCATTTGGTCACATACAGACAACGCAATGATGTTGTTTTAGTGATTGTGGCCAAGATAAACGAAAACGAGTCGTTGATCTACTCGTTAATGTCCAACTTGTGGGATGCGTTGTCCACCCTCTTGGATATGACTGTCGACAAGAGTACTGTGTTAGAAAAGTACGACATGGTAAGTTTGGCTATTGATGAGACCATCGATGACGGGATCATAATCGAGATGGACTCGGATATCATCATAAGCAGAGTCACCAACCCACCAAAGAACGAAACCAACATTAACATTGAATTGAACGAGAGAAGTATTTTCAACGCCTTGTCGTTTGCTTCTAAGAAAATCGGTGAAAAGTTGCAGCAAGGTTTGTAAGTAATGGATATCCAATACCCACACAACTGTCCATTTTTCACGTCCAATAGCAACTTCTTTATAAAATTATACACCAAATGAAATCAAGATGAAGTTAGAATGAAGCTCAGTGTTATGTAGGCTGTAGAAGCAGTAAAAGCAAAAGGGTCAGTTATAGTTAGACCAAGTGGTGTATACTTGGTTTGCGCACGCTCTTTTTTTGTCAAAAGTCAAATTGGCGATTGAACGGAGAGTAACAAACAACAGTGATGGATGAATCTTTCCACTTTGCTCTTTTGAGGGTTTCAATAGCACAGATACTAAAAGCTAATGGGTTTGAAAAATGTAAACCTAGTGTGCTAAATATTTTGAGTGACATTTACCTACAATATTTCAAAAAGCTTGTCCAAGAAGCCTTAAAGTGTTCACAATTGAGGACTCGATCGAATAATGTCGGCATACAAGATGTATCCGAAGCATTACGATTGGTAGAAGCAATTAAACCCGAAAACTTTCTACAACTTGACGATACTTACGATAATGAAAAGCTTAAAGATTCATCACTTACCAAACATAGCAAAGCCGCCTACAATACCAAATCATTAGACTCGTTTTTGAATTGGATATATCAGAGTGACTCATATCGAGTTGGACGGAAGCTTAATGAGCTACCAAATGGATTAATCAAAAACTTGATAGAAAAGCGGAAACTCGATTTAGACGATGGGGAAACCGACCAGGAAAAGAAAAAAAGGAAGTACAAGGAAAGGCAGGACTACTATAATCAATTGAAGTTGACGGAGTTACAAGGTGATGCACGCTATGAGGAGGAAGATGAGGAAGATTTGACGGCAAGCGATAGACTTTCGTGGCTCAACTACCTAATTGAGAAGGATTTGCGATTGGGGCATGATCTCAAGTTCATCAATTCCAATTTAATGGAAGAATTTATGAAGTTTCAATCTAATCTCAAGTTTCACCCTATAATGAAAGGTAATGGAAGCAGTGATAATGAGGTTTACCGCCGTTATAAACAATTTCAACATCACATCAAGAATATCAACAAATACGATTACGTTGTGATAAACATAGAGGACGAAGTGGATAACGAGAATCCAGAAGAAGTCAGAGTTACTCCCTCGGAAGAATTGCTCAAGTTGTTGCCGTACAACGTCAAGTATGACGAATCCTTATTGGACGATGGGCTTGAGCAATACCTTGAATATAGTGAAAAGCAAGAAGACGAGCTTCCAGATCACAGCTACACCATCAAACAGGATGCATTTGTTGATGAACCAGAAATTAATGACGATGGTGTTGGTGGAGACAATAACTTGATGTTTCTTTAGATCCGCATTTGCCGAGTGTTGCGCGTCTTCGTATT
Source organism: Teunomyces funiuensis (assembly GCA_030558095.1). NCBI lineage: Eukaryota > Fungi > Ascomycota > Pichiomycetes > Serinales > Debaryomycetaceae > Teunomyces > Teunomyces funiuensis. Next base: position 448,029 of record JAJMRW010000002.1, read on the forward strand.
TTATGATGGTTTGCAACGTTGCACAGAGGACTGCGGCACGCTGAGTATGGTATATCTGACCAGCGATCTGAGGTTATTGTGCCAAATCCGGGATATACCCGGATTGGGTTAATTTCACGACAATCAAACCTCAATTAAGAAAAATGAAAAGATCGTGTCAGATCTAAAACTGACAAATTCTTGCCGTTTGGCACTCTCGTTATGGAACAAGCTTTGTGCAAAATGTTCGACTGTCATCACCATGCTACACTTGTACACTTTATGTAAATACTTCTTAACATCCTTCAAAACTGTGTCTCACCACTGTTGCACGTATCTCTCATATCTTCGCGCCCCTTATTCGTTACAGGGGTTGCAGCAAGCCACGCGTCCATGGGTGCAGGACTGGTTGCTCCTGAACAAACGCGTCACGTAATTCTTGAATAGAAATAGTCCTCCCCCTCTCGGCAATCTTCCACCTCCAGGTCCACGTCCAACACTTTACTACCATACCATCATATCACACACTTTTTGCTATCTATATTTATTCTACACATTCCTTGCAAAATGCTTAACAAAGCGCTAAACTTGACCCTCAAGGTCAACCACTCAAGAAGTAACTTGGCTCCGGAAGGACCCTTCACCCCATTGGAACAGACTTTGAAAACTCCAATTGACCAGCCCAACCATCAAACCTCGTTCTTTCCTCCCAACAAAGCTCTTTACGCAAACCCTTCTTACAATGAATCCGACGACATCCTTACGGATATTGACGAACCTGGCTCCGGCTTTAAGTCGACAAGAAACTACACGTTGAACTTCACTCCCAACTTTGACCAGTTAGTCATGTCCATATACTTTCATTTCTTATCATTACCCACCACCACTCCCTTTCTGGGAGCTATTCCGCCTAGTGGTTTGGTCAGTAAAGTCGCCAATGAAACGATGAGCAATTTAATACAGCACACACAGAACTCGGCCAATCCCCCTATATTCGACCACCAAAGCATCCTCAACTCGGAGCACTTGGGAAATGGTTCGTACCAGCCTATTTTCTTACAATTGATTAGAAAGAGATTGATTGACTTGTGTGCGTTCAACAACAGTTCGCAACATAGCAATATACCCAATCCACATACGAAGCTTCCGGAATCGACTACGGTATCAATAACAACTTCAGGCAATGGGGTATCGATGTACAATTCTAGCTTCAACGTGAGACAGTCTTCAATCTCAAACTTATCACTTACAGACTTGAACATTTCGAACTACAACAATGGCGCAAGCTCGTCAAGCGGTAGTAGCAGTGCTAATAGGTCTAGATCTTCCTCCATGAATTTAAGGAAACATTCTTTAACAAGAAACAATTCACACAGCAGCAACAACTGGCTACATGTGGGGAACATAAACAGTATCCGGCCACCTGCATCTGCAAGTGGAGTGTTGGGAGAACATAGTTTCAACGGAAGCACTGATTCTCTCCAATCAATACAAGACTGTGTTCCACAGTCATTCATCAACAGATCTGCTGGGCCAACTAGCTACAATTCGATGATGATGGACTATCAAACACCACCTAGTTCTCAAAAAGGCTCTATTGTTGCTGCCAACACGATTACTCCTCCAGACAGCGCAGGATCTAGCTTACATCACTCATCAATGTCTAATGGACACTCAGTTAGCTCTGATGATAGTGAAGATTTTGGATCCTTTTATCAACAACAACAAGCTAGGTCTCGGTCGTCTTCTTTCCCGCATCCGTTGACCATAAATACAGAAAATGCCAACATACAAGCATTGAATGCATTGAATGGGGTGGCACCAAATACCAATTTGAATGGGACAAAGAGTCACCCCAATGGAATGGCATTGGATTCTCCGTTCATGTCAGCCACCACGCCTACTGACGACTTTGGGTACTTTGGTAATGGGTTTGCAGCACCTTTGGCTCAAAGTGGGAATGCTTCTTCGCTAATGACCAGTCCGGTCAACTTGGCAATTGACCATACCTTGGCGGACTCCTCAAAGGTGAATTTGCCTACTCATGTCAGCTTGAGCGAGAAAAAGAGAGATTCATTGAAGATGAAGAGAGGTATTCATTAATCAATGATCAATCTCGGTTTTGTACTATTTAGTTCTTGTTATAATCTTTAGACACTGGTTTTTTAAAAGTTATTCTTTAATAAAATTACTACTAGCAATCAGAGTGACGTGATGATATAAGGTTATATTATTTGCTTACAAACTCGCGTCACCAGAGAAATCAGTGATATTCTTTTACGAACGCGTAAAATGCATACTATTTTCCATTAGATGATGACATGACGAAAACCCAACAGTTACTCGGCTCCATTCTGAAGAAGGATGTACGTAGTATAATCAAACAGTTTGTCAACACAGACAAGCTCACGGAGCCAGTAACAAACGCTGCCACAGAAAGTATCAGTAATAACTGGGCGTTGCTGCAATCGCAACCATTGCCACTATACAATCCTAGTCAGTTGACCCCGTACATTTTCCATTCCACTTACAATTCGAATGACTCATACATTCGTCTTCCACGATTGGCAGTGACCAAGTTGTTGACGGACAGATGGTGTGAGCTTCGAGAATTATACAATATCTATGCCAACTCGCCCGAACTTCCTATGAACAAGTCCATCTCACTTGGTTTGGAACGCCACGCTGAGCTCGAATTAGACACCCATATCTTTGTGGATACCACTGTCTTTCTTCTGGAACTCAAGGTCATATTTGATGTAAAGCTTGACCAAATTCAAGAATATTTGAGCAATGACATCCAGATTCAAGACTTACCTCAAGTGCCCGATCGACCTTACGAATTTTACAACGAAATAGTATACGGGAATGAAGAAGGGAGTAAGTTGGCACTTGTGTGGTCTGACCAAATTATGAACCGGTTATACCATTTATTGACCACGTCTGAAGCAAGAGAAGTCTTGGTGCACGCCTATATCAATCTTGACAAAAAGAAGTTAATTACTTCGACCGAAGAATTGCATGAAGTTCCCTTCAAATTAGGATTGGCTAATCCGCAGAAAGTATTAGTGAGTGGAATAGTGGATTTTTTTCAACTTGTAAATCCGCAAGACAGTACAGACCTAAGTTTATTCACCGAGATCAACGATCACATTGATTTCACATTCAAGCATTCAATCAATGGATCTCGACTCATTGATTTGACAACCTTCTTTAACGATGTTGAACCAATTATAAACGGACATAGTCACACCTACCAATTAAATACCACAGATGTTAAAACGAGGAGCTATAATCGTGTACCTCACCAACCTTCAATTTTAAACGCGGCCAAATATCAGACGTTTTATTATAGAAGAATGATGGGTTTGCTTTCAAACGAGTCAAAATCTGGCGATTATTTTGGCTACTACAGCTTACTTGAAAATGCTAAAGTAAGGGGAATTGACATTGACGAGCCCATAAACATATTAACACTCACTAATATTTTACGAAAATATTATCATCTCGTGTACCTTGATTTCATCAAGTTGGCCAAAGGAGAGTCCATTGGGTTTGCTCCCTACGATGACTTCATGAAAGAAGCAGAATATGATGACTACGACTTGAGCATCTTTTTGAAAGAGGGACAATTGTTGGACGAAGAGGATTTTGACACGAAAAATCTCTTCACGGAGGAGTTGATTAAAAATTGGAAGACACCACCAACATTAAGATACTTTGCTGCAAGATCCTACCAGTTTTATAACTTGTTTGCGGATGTTCTTGGGGAGAGGACTGCAATTGAATATCATAACGGGAAAACCGGAGTATGCTTCCATACTGCCACCTATAATTATTCGTTGCCTGACTTGAATAGACAGTTGCAAACTGCTAGCACTTTCTGGAGTGGTCAGCGGTTTCCAAACTATACTAATGACTTGTCCAAGTGCAAGTATTGTCCCTTTAGTGCCAAATGTTTGGTTCCAAATAATGGTTTTGGTAGTAGCACGAAATTTGTGGGTGCAAAAATTAACGAATTTTTAGAGTCTAACAATTAATATTTATTTTATTCTAGTATTAACTTTACAGTGCGAAAATTGGCTGCGACACTTCAACGCTTCGTCCAAAAGTCTTTCATGCCCTGCCAGTTTTCTCTTGCCAATTGTAAGGTAGGTTTGGAAAAGATATCGTCGATTTCTTCCAAAGTCTTATCTTTAGTCTCGGGCATAAAGAAGATTTGATAGAAAAAACCCAAAACCGCGATCCCACCATAAAATCCCAAGGTCAATCCAGTGTAAGTAAACGCATTCTGCATTTTGGTAAAATTGTAGGTGACAGTAAAAGCCCACAAGTACAAAAAGGTTGAGCAGATTGTCATACCAAGGGAACGGGTATTGATAGCAAATGACTCGGCTGGTAAAACCCAAGTCAAACAGGCATATGATCCAAAGAAACCCATGTATAAGATAATACCAGTAAGATAAACCCCTTCTGCTGCTGCAAGGTGTGTAGTGACATTGATTCTATACCCAACTCCAACCAACACCAAGCCGATGAAGAATCCAACAATGTTCATACCCCAAACACGACGACCAAATTTGTCCATATAAAGAATGGCAGGAATGGAACCAAGAAACAAGGAACCACCTCCAACTAAAGACATTAACACCGAGTATTTGGTACTGAAACCAATCTTTTCCATTAAAGTCGACATGTAGTACATGACTGCATTGACACCAGTCAATTGACCCAATCCAATCATGATCACTGCGTACACCAATGCACGTCTATTTCTGGGAATAGTAAGCAATTCGGTAACAACTTGGAATCTGCTTTCGCTTCTTCTCCTTTCATTTTCGGCAGCTGTAGCCTGTCTCAATTCAAGGAATTCCAACTTGTTATTAGGGTCATTAATATCTCTGAGCCTCTTCCAGACGTTGTATCCTTCCCCGATTTTGCCCTTGGAAACCAAGTAACGAGGCGATTCTGGAAGGAATAACATTCCAATGGCCACGGCTGTAGAAAATACCAAGGACGAACCAACCATATATCTCCAGCCACCTTTGACATCGTAAAATATAGCAGCAACAGCGTACCCCAACACTTCACCAAGGGCAATATTAAACTGATACATTGAAACAACGTTCCCACGTACTTGGGCAGGAACCGATTCTGCAATGTAAATACCAACACAGCCACCTTCAATTCCAACACCTACCCCCAAAATGAAACGACCAGCATACATCATGTGATGGTTGTGCGAACCAGCACAGAGCCCAGCACCTACTGTATACCAGATGCACGAGATAAAAATAGACAATCTTCTTCCAAAATAGTCATTCAATGGTGTCATCATAATGGAACCACACATAGCACCCAATGGCATTAAACTGGAAACCAAAGAAGCTTCGTGTTCTGTCAAGTGCAAGGCTGGTCCCATTCCAATGGATGCACCACTGATAATTGACTGGTCCAATCCTGACAAAAGACCTGCAGCTGATGCAAACACACTGAGAAGAATAACCATATTCTTTTTGTCTTTAAAGTTCACCTCAAATTCAAGACTAAATAATTTTTCTTTAAACGTCTTTTCTCTCTTGACGGAATTACCCAATGCCTCCAATTCATTGAACTCCTTGTCGAAATCAAAGCTCATCTCTAAATCAGTTGTATCGAGCTTATTGACACCATCGATCCTAACATCTTTTTCATCCAAACTTTGATCTAAATACTCAGCCGAGCCTTGATCTTTTAAGAGACTCATCTTATTGTTGCTGTACAATATTATAAAGTGGACGTGATAGTTGACTATTTATACAATTGCTTGGCAGAATAAGCCACGATAACCACTTATATACCCACGAGATCGACATCTGCAAAAATGTGGGGGTGTGGTTCTGATTTACGTTACGGCAATTCAATGTGTCATTTTGGTGCCCCCTGGTCTAAAAATATTTTTGACAAGAGACTCCGTGGGGAATGGCGGGGTCCGGATAAAAACCACTAGAGTTACGCTTCCAAACGCTACAAAGGTCGGATTAAAAGTACCAGAACTAGAACTTTGCGCAAGTATATAGTATATGCTGTGTAGTATCTGTATCTCTTACTATGCAACCAGAGCATATACTTAAACTTAGTGTGCTGCTTAATTTAAACCCAAACCAGCATGACGTATTTGGCGTGGGGATTATTTTCGGGCGGAATTTTTTGAAAAAATAATCATTTACATACTTCAACAATAGTGTTGTGTTGCTCTAGCTGTTTATTACTCGTGACGTGATAGTTCTCGACTATTGCGAGAATCATGCTAATAAATTAAAAGAGGCTTCAGGAATATAGTGAAGAAATGGCTTCCTTCTGAAGCAATTTTTGATGGTAAGGATCAAAATACACAACCATATCATTACATTCTTTTTAAACCTGATAAGTCCATCAATTCTCTACAAATGGAAGCAGCAGCTATTTTAGTCTTGAGCCTCATCAATAATTTAGACATCCATCCGTAAATCGGCTTTTAAATTGCGGGGGTAAAAAATTATTTTTAGGATTCATTTGCATCTGCAAATCAAGACGCGGTTAGACAACAAGAAAAGGAATGGAAAGCGCAAGTTAGCGATGGATCCAATTGTTCTGGTTATGTCTTCCGTAAAGTTCTCGACAATGTTTGCAATTTTTTAAAAATAGTATGAAATATTTATTGATCGGAAAAACGCGTAACCAGTTTGCACATGCGATGCACGTCACTACCCAATTATTGAGACGAGCAGTTCCTAAAATGAGGTGAAAGTTGGCAGCAACTAACAGCAAAAATGAACAATTCAATTGTCTTGACACATTTGGTGTAAATGATTCGTGAAGTAAAATTGAATTATGTCTACCAAATATTAAAATAATAACAAAATTGTAAAAATGTTTAGAAATATTCGTTTATTAATTAAGGTTTTTAAAAAAAGAATATCGTCTATCGAACTCTTCAGCCAAATGTTGCTTCAAATTTTGAAACTTGAACTCGAATTTCTGCCCACAAGTAGAGCACTTTAAAGGTGTTTCTTTTATATACGAGTTTAAAACGTCATTATTCCGAGTATGGCGCACGTAAGGAACCACTTCTTCATCTTCTTCGTCAGTGGCAGAGTCTGAATCTATGCCAGCATTTGCTCTATGGTGTAATTTTTGGTACTTTTCATTAAATTCGGGGTTTAGCTGTTCGAAATCAACAAAAAACTTGGTGTTGAATGAATTGTAATGCTTTTTGTTCTTCATCTTGCTTGAGTGGAAGTCTTTAGTTATAATGTGAAAATGTAGATTCCGCAACGAAGGAATTGAATGAATGCCTGTTTGGATAAAGGTGTTCTTGAACTCCTGAAGATTATCCGTTGTATGCTGCTGCAAATCGGATATCATCATGTCAACAGCCTTCGAAATATACTCTTGCATCATATCGTATAACTGTTCTCCACTATAGTCCAAGTAGTCCCGGTTGAACACATCTAGTGGATGTACATGGGTCACAGCTGGAGATCGAGGTATGACTAGAAAATGCCGGACGGCTTTCGGAAACATATCATTTATAATGATCACATGTTTGTCTTGATATAATACTATGTCCGTATACTTTTCTGGGTTGTCTATGTATTTTTGAAAGGCATCTCTGAAGCTCATTCTGGGATGGCGAATTGATGCCGTATCGATTGCCTGCACCTAAATTATCTACCTCCACCTATGGCTAAACTAATAAACCAAAAAAGTCAAATATAAACCATTCCTAAACCTTTCTCTTTCTTGGTGTAGCAGCAGTAGGAGCAGCAGTTGTTGTTTGAGCAGAGACAGTGTCAGTTGCACCAGAATCTGTATCATTTTTCTTGTTCGATTCATCATTTAACTCTTCATTTGATTTCAACTTGACTTGGGCCAATTCGCCAACAAACCAAATCACCGAGGCATATAACAAAACAGCAATTACTAACAAGTTGACAAAATGGATCGACTTGCTGAAAAAGATCAAACTGATCAACGAAAGGATTAACATGATGAATGACGCATGCGTTGCCTTCATTAATGCTGGCGTCGTACCCGGCGTAAATACCGACTGCCACAAATCAGTGATAAACATGTCTTGGCTATAGCTTGTAGGGTGGTAATCTCTTTCCGTTATTATCTAAGTGACTTGATACAGATTCAAGCGGTCGTGCAAAATGTCAAAGTGGTTTTGTGTCATTTCAATTTTTCGTAGTTTTTGTTCATACCATTAATTAATGATCCTTACCAATTCACTACAACTTAGTGTATAATTCTTAATTTTATCAACAACAACAAGTAACATCGAATAAAAAATGGTTCCAAGCGACGATTCCTTCATCAGTGACGACGAAGAAGAATACTGGTATGTACATTGAGATTCTTGATTTTCTGAAGCTTGCTAACATATAGCCCATTATGTGTGGAGGAAATGGACATATCCGACAAAAACTTCAAACCATGTCCGTGTGGATACCAAATATGTCAGTTCTGCTACAACAACATCAGACAGAACCCTGAATTGAACGGAAAGTGTCCTGGATGTAGAAGGTTGTATCAGGATGACAGTGTTGAGTATAAGTCCATCAGCTCAGAGGAGTACCGTATGCAGCAATTGAGGCGTGAAAAACGTGAAAAAGAGAGAAAGCAGCGTGAAAAGGAAAAGAAGGAGACTGAAATGGCCAACAAGAAACATTTGGCAGGATTGAGAGTTGTCCAAAAGAATTTGGTCTACGTGACTGGATTGAATCCTCCATGTAATCCAGATGACTTGCATTCCGTATTAAGATCAGATAAATATTTTGGTCAGTACGGAAAGATTCTGAAAATTGTGATCAACAAGAAGAGCCCGACTACCTCAAATTCACATCACCATCATCAAAACCCTGGCTTAGTGGTCTACGTGACTTTTGCAAGAAAAGAAGACGCATTGAAATGTATCAATGAATTGGATGGAACCTTGTGTGACGGCCGTATCCTTAGGGCTGCACATGGAACTACCAAATACTGTTCGTCATACTTGAGGGGACATCCATGTCCTAATCCAAATTGCATGTTCTTGCATGAGCCTGGTGAAGAGGCCGACTCGTACACGAGAAAGGATTTGTCTACTCAGCAAGGTATCAAAATGGGTATGATTGGCATGTCATCTTCTGGTGTGGGCGCTAGTTCCCATGCTCAAGGATCAGGATTCTCTAATTCAGAGAATCATACTTTTGACGGAGAGGACGATACTCAAGTAGAAGAGGAAATTGAAGAAGAACGGGAAAAACAAGTTCCTGGTCCAATTTTACCTGCCACTGCTCATTGGGCCAAGGGCAGCAGTCCTTCAGCTAATAATTCTCCTTCGGTAACCAATGCTACGTTGGCAAATTCCGCAGCATTCCCAACATTGGGCGAGATCTTCCGCGATCAGAAGCAACAACAAAGAAAGGATGTCAAACAGAAGGTCAAATCGAAAGTGTCCAAAGATAACTTGTTGCTTCCAGATGACATTGATATTGATGACGATTCTGCCATTAGCTTTGCCGAACATACTGCGGAGACTTTGAAGCAGCTTGGTGACAGAAAGGAAAAGTTGAACATTCATTTCAAGAACTTGTCAAATGAAAAGAGATTGCCATTGTTTGCTTTCAATGCCTCTGCAAACTTGCCTAACGATACCAAACTTGAAGATGAAATCTTATATGCTCGTCAAGTTATTGAAAGGTTTCTTCTTAAGCCAATCAAAAACTATCATTTGTCTTATCAGAATCACCCAATCAGCCAGCAGCAAACCTTGTTACACGCACAGTTGCAAAGACAACAACAGACACAACAGACTCCTAGCTTACAAGCGGCTCAGTTGCAACAATTGCAGTTGGAGCAACAGAAACGTTTGATGGACCAAGGCGAGTTATCACAGCAGCAACAGCAACAACAAGCCCATCAACAGTTGTTATTGCTCCAATTGCAACAGCAACAGCAACAGCAACGTCAACAACAAACACAGCAGGGTTCTCAACAAATCAATCAGCAAAATCAAATCAACATGTTGAGAGTCAATGAGAGAGCCGGGACTGCTACGCCTCCTCCACCAGGATTGTTTGCAACTGGCACAAATACCGGCAAGACGAACCCAGCATTGAATGCTGCCCCACAATATCCTAATGCCGAAACCAATGCTGGATTTGCAGCTGCTACTGCAAACCAATCTTCGAGCTCCCAGTTGTTAACCCAATTGATGAGTGGTAAAAGATAATCATGTAATTATGTGTACATTAGTCTGCAGTTTATAGTTATGTCTCTTCTATACACTGAAATATATTATTCAGGAACAAATTGCTAAGAAGACTCATCGTCCGATAAATCCTTTTCTTTCATCTTCCTTGCAATTTCCTCATCAGCAATAACCTTTCCACTGATGGATCTCATATACTTGGCAATAAAGGTAAGTCTATTTGGCATTGAGCTGGGAACAAGTCTTGTTGCCTTAAAAAGTAATGCTTCCGTTTTTGGACTCCAAGGGTCAGCCTGTGATGCACTTGGAGCCTTTGAAACGGTTGGACTTGACGGCACACTTTGAATTGGAGTCTTGCTTCTCCGTTCAGCGACAATGTTTAAAGAAATATGTTGACTAGAAACTCTATTTCTTTGTTCCATGCCATGATTTGGAGAAATGTTTTGACTAGAAACCCCGGACATCTGTCCAGGGGCACTGACTGGAGTAGTATTCTGATGAGACCATGGACCCTGTCCAAGACTTCTGGTTGCAAGTAAGTCCGCATGTGGCCTGCCTTCAGGCTGAGAACTAGCCACTGGCACATTCAGATACAGAATACTGGCCTTCTCTTCATGACCATTGTTTATTTTCAGTTCATAGCTTGCTTGATTTCTGGACAAAATCGGTTGAGAGCTGCTATGAGCTGGATTCTGTACCTTTGTAGAATGATCTGGAACACTAGGAGCCTTAGGTGCACCATTTTCCCAACGGTTCATCATTTCACCATTATGGACCGCTTTATTGTTGGCTTCATTCGTAACTTTGACTGTGTTGGTAGTGAATAATTTATGCAGATTTACTTCCGGAGTTGGGGACCGGTCATCAACAATTATCGGCTCGTGACGAGTTGATGGAGAGCTATCGATTGTAGTGCCACTCAGAGTCTTTGCAGTGGCCGTGAGTGGTGCGTAGAATTTCTTTGGGTGAAGTGGTGAAAATCCAGCTAATTTCGCCTTCTCTACTAGTGATCTGTCCGGGATTCCTGTAAAGTTGTTATGACGGCGCTGTAGCAAAGTTGGTTTGGTAGGGCTTACAAGAAGTCCCATCGATGCTAAACGGCTGGTGATCTCACTGGAGGTAACCCTAGTTCTGAATTTTTCCCATATAGTGGCTTTGATGGCCGTAAAAACATCAGGATTGTAGCGATTTTCAAGGTAGCAAGTACGCATCTCAAAATTGAGGCGTGGGCTATACGCTAATAACTTGTCTGACATGTTTTTAGATCTTTCTAGGTCGTTTAGACCATTGGAGTGCTGAAGAAGTAGTGATTCATTGACCATTCTGAGTTGTGATGCAGTTTCTGCCAGCTTTCTCTTAGCTGAATAATCCACAGCATAATTTGTGTTTGGATACTTGACAGTTCCGTTCATGGGTGGTGTTGTATAGGTAACATTTCCATTCCTTTCAATGACCGAGTTACTCAACGGTGGTACATTAGGGGAATGCGAGGCTGAGTTTGGAATACTTTTGTTTATCGTCTGAGTATTTTTCACAGTGTTGTTTCCATTTTGAGTATGATGCTTAGGAATGAATTTCAATCCACTGTAATTAGCAAGAGGTTCAGATACAGAGTTGTAATTTTGTCTTATCATTCTTCTAAAATGGCAACCCAGAACGTAGTCGTTTTTGTTTAGCTTAGGGAAATCTTTCATGTCTTCCATAACGGCAGCATATAACAGCATACTCCCAAGATGCATATGACGCGAGAAACTTTCATCAAAAGCTTCTTCCAAACCTGGAGCATAAAGTCCTCTGTAGCCATAATGGTAGAGAAGATAATAGGCCATGTGGAAGGATAAGTGTAAGTTACACCTCTCACCAATTACTTCTATTAAACTCTCGGCTTTTTCTGTATATGAAACATGCGAGCTTCTTCCGACGACAGCAATGCATTCAACATGTGCCCTGGTCCATTTAACCTTGGCAAAGCGTTCTCTTTGCATTGGTGCTAGATTCGTTGCAGGGGAGGATGTTTCACTATTGGATTGACGTGAGCCATTATATTGTGACTCAAGAGGGCTGTTGGTTTCTGAACGATTTGGTTCCAGACTCAGATCAATATCTTTATTAACAGGTTTAGTATGGTGGAAAGTTGATGACTGGTCAATTTTCTTGGATGCACCAATATACTTCTTTTCTTGGAATCTGGGAACTGCCTCTTCCTTTTTAAGCTGGGAAGCCAGATAAGTAGAAGTCAGCTCTGCTTTTTGTTGTTTCGATACGAAAGTGTCTTCCTTTGAAGTTTGATTAGAGCCTTGTGACTTGCCAACCTGAGATGAAATACCTGGAGCATATTTTTGTTCTGTTGTAACACTCTTCAGCTCTGATAAAGAAGTCTTCGGTACTGATGAAACACCCTTTGGTTCTGATACAGTGATCTTTGGTTCTGGTAAAGTGGCTTTTGATTCTGATGAAAAACTCTTGATTTCAGATGAAGTCTCATGCGAGCGTTCCAAGTCAATTGGATGAACATGATTTTGAGCAGGTGTTGAGCTCGCAAATTCGACTGGCTTCAAATTGAGATTGTTAACAGTTGGTGTCTCTGTTGATTTCAGTTCGCTAGATGGTTGGGTTTCTGGTGTAATTTTCTGGTTTTGGGCTTCAAGTGCTTCTTCTTTCGATTTAGGCATTTGCTGCTGCTTTGTTGAATCCGCTGTTGTTCCAGGTAATATTTCCAGGGAACTGTCTAATTGTTCTTCTTGTTGTTGGACCACGATTGGCTCTTTCGCAGCCTTATTGGACGGAGGTCTTACACGGTCCGATGCTTTTGATTTCTGGACCTTATCTTTGTGCACTTTAGCCCGTTTAGCAGGGGACACTTCATGATCGATCCAACGTTTACTGCCAGTCGCATAATTTTCACAAAGATGAATTATATTGGCAGCGGTCCTGGCATTCTGGAACAATTCCCTTCTAAGTATGGGCAATTCGCGAACTTCTGCAATTAAGTCTGGGACTGGGAGTCGGCGTTCAAGGCTAGTAGCCAAACTGGAGAGTTGTTTCATGGTCTGTGCTTCTTTTGGGGACAATTTAGGGTTAGCCATTTCTATGTATGCTTTCAACACATTATATTCGTATAATATTTCATCAAATTGAAGCAAGATGTTAAATGAGTTCTCTAGATGAGTTCCATCTTCCTCATCCAACCCAGAGAAGATTTCTCGAAGCGACAAGTAGTGACTTGTGATCTCCTGCTTACGGGACTCATAGTTCCCTATCTTGCGTCCATAAAGATGGCTCATTGGATGTAAGATGGAGTTTTGAGTGACAGCTGCTGCAAGATGATGTCGTATTTGGATCGCTTGGCTTGCAGCAAAAGGCCGGTAAGTAGATGGTGCAAGCTAAGTAGTTGGAACCCAGATTTGATAAAAATTTTTGAACGAGCGCGTGTTTGGGTTTTGGGCTTGCCGGAACTTTTCCCCAGATTAGCGCGCAAGGGCGATAATAATACTAGTGTATAATCTCTATGTACATTTGTCTATTCTATCTACAGTTAGTTGTTGTTGACCACAGCGTCACATTTAGAACAAAGTGTTTCTGGTTCTGGTGCAATGAACTTCCAGCAACGTGGACATTTAGCGTTTTCTGAAGGGCCAATTTGGACTTGGACGTATTCATCGCCAATAGTAACCAGAGACAGCGTGGGGATCTCTCCCAATTCTTTATTGATGATGACTTTCGAAACCAAAAAGTAGTCATCCAAAAACTCCTTGTGGTTTTCAAGTATTTGGCGCAAGTTGGAATCGTTCTGGAACTTCAAGTTTATTTGTAACTCCAACTTGTTTTTATAAGTACCATCCAATCGAAACTCCTCCAACCGTTTGTAAACAGCATCTCTGAGAGCCCATATTTGGCCAAACTCGTGTTCGATATCCTTATTCAAATACTTTTTTGGTAACTGGTAAAACTTCCAGTCCAACATAAAGGGCGACTCTTCACTCTGGTTGGCGATTTGTTTGTATTCATTCCAAACTTCCTGAGTCAATAATGGCTGAATAGGCGCCAAGATCCCAATGTACGTGCGCACTATCTCCTTCAACACAGTCTGAATGCTTGTTCTTCTGTGAGAATCCTTCATATCAGTATACAAACAATCCTTCGATATGTCAAAGTACATGGCACTCAAGTCAGAGTTCATGTGGTAATTCAATTCTCCCACAACTCTTGAAAAGTTGTGCTCTTTGTAAAACTCAACACAGTTGTGTTGCAACGTGTACAACTTGCTCAATGCATACTTATCAAACGGATTAAGACTGTCATACTCTACCGGGGTAGTGAATTCGTTCAAGTTTCCCAACATGAACTTGAACGTTACTCTCAATTTCTTAGCATTTTCAAACACTCTGGTCAACACTTCCGGCGTGACATTCACATCAGAAGTGTAATTGGACGAGGCAGCCCACAATCTGAGGCCATCTGTACCCAAACTAGGTAAAAATGGTTTACCACCGCCTTCAATGGCATGTATGGGTGAAATAGAGTTACCTTCCGATTTGGACATTTTGGAATTTTTGCTGTCCAAGGTGAAACCGTGAGTTATGATCTTTTTGAACGGTGCTACCGGCTTGAAACTATCACCACCAGTTCCGGATGCAATGATCTTGTTCAACAATGAAGACTGGAACCAACCGCGATGTTGATCACTCCCTTCCAAATACAAATCAGCAATAGGCTCATCGGCAGACATGGACCCAGAAAGAGGTTTAAGTGTACTCCAAGATGTCCCCGAATCAAACCAAACATCCATGGTATCCTTGCCCTTAAAATACTGCGTTCCTTCACTCTTGAATTTCTCAGGCAACCACCTACTTATGTCTTCTTCAATCACAAACCATTCGTCTGTTCCATATTCGTCAATCTTGGAAATGACGTGGTCAATAATTTCATTTTGAACTAAGGGTTCCTCAGTGCCTTTATGGTAAATAATTGGCAATGGAACACCCCAAGTTCTTTGTCTTGAAATGCACCACTCATTTCTATTATTGATGAACAGAGGCAATCTGTTTCTTCCCGACTCCGGATAGAATTTGACGTTCTCTAAAGCAGCTAAAGCTGTTGCTTTAATTTTTTCAACATTCACAAACCATTGTGGAGTAGCACGTTGAATAACTGGAGTCTTTGACCTCCAATCGTATGGATAGGAATGTCTAAAGTTTTTGTCAATGTGAAAAATCATATCACCTTTTTGCAACAATTCGATAACCTTCCAAACGGTCTTGGGTTCGGTGACCTTTTCACCTTTCAAGCTGCTGAATCCAGCAGGAACTGACTCAACGTATCTGCCTTGACCATCAACACAGGAAGCAATGTCCAAACCATTCAGTTTACCAAGCAAATAGTCATCACCACCGTGTGCTGGAGCGGTATGCACAAGGCCAGAACCAGCTGAAGCAACAACGTGATCTCCATGAAGAACCGGGAAGATTTCATTTGTGTCTAAAGATGGGTTTGTATACTTGAGTTGCATCAATTGCTCACCATGTAAGGTAACCGACTTTTGAGACCAGCTTGGATCCAATCCGATAATTTGGTCCGCTAAATCCTGAGCAACAACCATGTTTTCGGTTCCATTGGACAAAATTGTGTAGTTCAAGTTACGATTTACACAGACAGCTTTGTTTGCTGGAATTGTCCAGGGAGTAGATGTCCAGATAAGGACCAGCAAGTTGTCCACGTTCAAGACTTCGGGATTTGTCACTGGAAACTTGACATAAATTGCAACCGACTTGTGATCGTTTTTGTAGTCCAACTCAGCTTCAGCCAATGCAGTTTGTGTTTCACATCCCCACCAAACAGGCTTTAATTGTCTTGATAACAACCCGTTTTCCATCAACTTTTGAAAGATACGTAATTGATCTATTTCGTAATTGTGGTCCATGGTAACGTAAGGCGATTCGAAATTGGCCAAAATGGCAAATTCTTTAAACTGTTGCCGTTGCAGATCGATCATGGAACTGGCCAAATTGCGACATGCCGATCTGATTTCCACTGCCAGAAGAGATTGTGTTTCATTCAACTTCTTTTTAATAGAAGTTTCCAAGTTTGTTGCTTTCATTTCGATTGGAAGGCCATGGCAGTCCCATCCAGGACGATAATTGATCTTGCTATTGTTGTGGATCAACTCGAATCGATTTATAATATCTTTCAAAATTTTATTCAAGGAGTGGCCCAAATGTAAGTCACCATTGGCATATGGAGGACCATCATGTAACGTAAATGTTGATGATCTTTTTTGTTGTTCTTGCCAGGAATATAATGCCTGTGATGACTGGTGGATAAGAAGAGCACGGTCCTCCCCCTTCGGTACCTTGGGACCAAATGCAGATTTCGGAAGATGTAACGTCTTTGAATAGTTAACACCTTTTACAGGAGCCTTTGTGGACAAAGCTCGTGCAGTCGGTAACCCATGCATCATGGCGTATCGTTCGATTTACCAAGTCCAACTAGGATTAAAGATTGTGAATTTTTCAGTACTGCATCTAAAATAAATAGTTCTAAACATTCAACATAGCTATTCGTACACCTCACGCTGTGGGAGGAGGGATAAATAAAAATAATAATAATAAATACGTTAGTAACTCAACATTAAATAAATAAACACGTAAGGAAGTAAAGAGGGAAAAATCCTCACTCTTAAGCCTTAATGTTCTTGACTAATTCGATGTACTTTTCGGTAGAGAAAGACTTTGGTCTTTCAATTGGCAAACCGATACCACGGTCGAGAATCAATTGTGGCAAGACACCGAAAGCTCTGGAAACACCAAACAACACGGTGTAGAAAGATTCTTCGGTCAAACCGTAGTATTGCAACAAGACACCGGAGTGGGAGTCCACATTTGGCCATGGGTTCTTGGTCTTACCGTGCTTGGTCAAGACACCTGGGGCAACTTCGTAAATGTTGGAAACCAACTTGAACAATTCGTAGTCTGGCATGTGCTTCAAAGCAAACTCTCTTTGAGCAGTGTATCTAGGGTCAGTCTTTCTCAAGACAGCGTGGCCGTAACCTGGAACAACTCTACCGGCGTTAAGAGTTTCCCACAAGTACTTTTCAATGGCTTCCTTGGAGTGGTCACCGTTCAATTCTTCTCTCAACTTGAACAACCATTCCAAAACTTCTTGGTTGGCTCTACCGTGCAATGGACCGGCCAAACCGTTCAATCCAGCAGCCAAGGACAAGAATGGGGAGGACAAAGCGGAACCAACCAAGTGGGTAGTGTGGGCGGAGACGTTACCACCTTCGTGGTCAGAGTGGATGGTCAAGTACAATCTCATCAATTCAACGAACTCGCTGTTTTCACCAAAACCCAACAAGGAGGCCAAGTTAGCACCGTAGTCCAACTTGGTGTCAACTTGAGCTGGCAACTTACCGTCGTGGAAAACGTTTCTGTAGATCTTGGCGGCAATGTTTGGCAACTTGGCCAACAAGTCGATGGAGTCTTCGTAGGTGTACTTCCAGTATTCGGACTTGTTGACACCCTTAGCGTAAGCCTTGGCGAATTGGGATTCGGATTCCAAAGCAGTGACGGCAATGGAGAATTGAGCCATTGGGTGCAAGTGGGATGGAGATCTGTCAATCAAGTCTTCAACGTGCTTTGGCAAAGCGGATCTAGCAGCGAATTCTTCAGACAAAGCTCTGGTTTGAGCTTCGGATGGAACTTCACCGGTCAACAACAACCAGAACAAAGCTTCTGGCAATGGTTCATTTCCACCTGGAGCCTTTGGCAATTCCTTTTGGATGTCTGGAATGGTTCTACCTCTGAAACGGATACCTTCGATTGGGTCCAAAACGGAACCTTCCCAGACCAAACCCTTGATACCTCTCATACCACCGTAAGCTTGTTCCAACAAGACTTCACCAATAACCTAGATGTGTTAGTAACAACAAACTCAAACTCAATGGTTAGAAGCGCATGTCACTGGTGCTTTTCCTTGCCCCTCCCCCACCTCAACAGTCCCAACGGAGAAAATAGGAGCGTCGAAAACGAGAAAAAAAGACACCAAAGTGACCGAGGCTCACTCATTTCTTAAAAACTTACGGTTTTACCATGTTCCTTCTTCAATTGCTTGACTTCTTCGGCCTTTTCTGGCAAGATTTCGGCCAAACGAGCCTTCAAGGTCTAAATTAGTTAGTACAAGCCTTGGGTATTAAGCAGTATGCCTACTCCGCCGCAAGATCTCACTCGGCGAGCTTGATTTCTTGTTCGGGTATCGACAACGCCATATTGTGGTGGTACTTACTGGCTCAGCGGTGGAGTATGCTCTGGCTTGGAAGGCTGCTCTCTTGGCAAAGGTAGCAGTGCGTTGGAATGATCTTAACGACATTGAATACTAGAATAAATAAATAAATTAAGAAGTCACTTGTGAAATCTTTTAAGAGCAGAAAAATTTCGGAGATTTCACGTTGTATTTATATAATATCTAACTGTACCTCTTTGCATATTTACCGTGATGAAAAATTTATTATTACAGAAAGACCCGTTGTTCTGTGCACACCGTGCTCGCTTCCCACCAATCACAACCGCAATTTTGCTGCTGTGGTGCTCGGGTTGACACGGCCATGAGAAAAAAATATGGTCGTGCTTCGGAGCTCAAAAATATATCCTCGGAGCTTAATTGCCATGCTGGGCCGAACAACGTACGGATTTCTCATCGAGATGCCCCTGCAAAGTGTCAACTTTAACATAGTGGATACTTCACTTACTACTTAACTGAATTCACGTGTATCTACATCTTAATTCGCAATGTGGTAGGGACTAACCGTTTTCGGTCCCTTGGTGTCGGGTACCGAATCCGAAGCAAATGTTGTTTTTCCCAAAAAAAAAAAAAAATTTAAAAAAGGAATGATCTCCCTTATTATTGGCTCCCGGATCCTGTTCCCCAGATTTCGGAGTCTGACACTTGTGCATTAAACTGCGCGCGCATTTTCCGCCAATTGTCATTCGACACGGTTTAAGCTCTGTTAGTTGCTACCACACTGGGTCTACTCTGCTATCAGAATTTATAGCATGACCATTGTATCCTCACCACGACAGTTATCTTTTGTAGGGTCGTGCCGAAATTGACGTCACAGGCCGGGTAACCAGTTTTTCCGTTGCCACGTTACATCACCCCCACAATTTGAGTTGTCCAAAAATCCGGAAAAAATGCTTGGGGCAATCTCAATGCTTCGCGATGGGGCAGGTACATTAAAAATTGACCAATGTGTTCCGCGTTCGGACTTAGGGGCTATTTGCTAAATACGCGGCAGCGTATGTTTCTTATTTTTATGAGCAGACTTTTCTTGATTCCAGTGCTACTAATCCACCCCCACAAAAACTATTAGTACCAAAGCCCAACCTAAAGCTAACGCCATTTTAGCCAAGAAGCAGCGTAAATACGGGTTAAAAATACTTACAGTGTACTTTATTACCAATCTGAATTTCCTAATACTTTGCTTGCACTTTTTACCTATACGGCTTGCGGCTCACTATTCAAACTCCGAAAATGTAACCTGAACTTTTGTAGGCAATGTTATATGCAGTATGATATAAAATCACGGTAGTGTTCTAACCAATAAACGCACACGTGACTTATCTCATCTCTTGCAGCTTGATAATAGCACAAAATTCACGCAGCAGTGACATCAACTATAATAATGTCAGAGGTAACTCGTATATTGGGAGGAATATATATCTCTTCCATTGATCCTATCAATGCAAATGTGGATTTGAAAAAGGAGTACAAAATTTCAAGTATACTTTCGGTCCTTCCCGGCCATATACCCGAATCATATATCTCAAACTACAACTTTAAACAAATTGAAATTACCGATGAAGAATCCACCAACATTATTGAACATTTCCCAGAAGCAAATGCATTTATAGAAAACGCCCTTTATGACGAATCGGGAAAGCTCAAGGCAAACATTCTCATTCACTGTGCACAGGGAATATCAAGATCAGTTACCGTGATTGTGGCATACCTTATGCAGAAGCACAAGCTATCAGTGAAAAATGCCTTGCATGCAGTGAAAAGAAAGAGGCCAGAAGTCGAACCAAACCCTGGCTTCATGCGCCAATTGGAATTGTACCACGAACTCAACTACAATGTTGATCCACAACACGAATTGTACAGAAAATTCTTGCATTATAAACACGACCCAGCCGCATCTAAATCTGACGAAACGACTTCAAAAACTATAGAAGTTGAGGAAGAAGACAAATACGAGTTGTCTTGCAAACGTTGCCGTCGAGTTCTTGCACAAAAGCAACACATTGAACCACACACACCACCAGATGCTGACTCTCGTCACTCGCAGTTTATCCAAACAGCTGCAAATTCAAGAAGAATTATCAAAGCCCAAGATGCATCTGCCACCTGTTCGCATTACTTACTTGCATACCCTCTTACTTGGATGAAGGCTGAACTTGAAGAGGAACACATCGAAGGGAAATTCAAATGTCCAAAGTGTGAAAGCAAAGTTGGTGGGTACAACTGGAAAGGGTTACGGTGCTCGTGTGGCAAATGGTTGGTCCCTGCATTGTACTTGCAAGCAGCAAAGGTCGATAAGTTGAAGCTTGTCAACAAGGATGTTCCCACTGTAGTAGCAGACACAGTGGCTAATCCTCCTCAATAACCATATCCACGTCATTATTTTCATCGCTGTTTTCCGCGATTCGGTCGTCATGAGTACGGCTGCTCGAATATAAGTTATCAACGTCATCAGCGTAAATACTGTTGATTGAGGTAAAGTTAGTAGTTGTAGTTCTTCCAGTGTTGAAGTTTGATGAGGAGCCCGCTGTGCTGGCGGCTCCACTATGGATCAAGATATGTTGGTTAGCATCGGCCATAATACTGTGGTCGTCTTGGTACTCGACTTCCTCAGCCATAAAGCCTTCATCCTCCGTGTCTCTCAGAGTCACATGTTCTGCTTCGTGGCTTCTAAGTAAGACATGGCGGCTGTTGGGAATTGTTGAAGCAACGTCGGATCCATCGAGTGTTTGTAGATCTCCTTCAGCAAATGCCACGCCCAACTCTTCTTCGGAGTCGTCTGCGTTGTATATTTGGGCATCCAAGTCAATTTCAGACTGCAGTTGCAAAATACTGTTTCCGTTGACACCCGTACCTGCCGTTATCTCGGTATTGGTATTTTCCGTGCTGTTGAAGTAGGCCTGGTCCTCGTAATGGGTTTCGCTAGCGTTGGAGCGGTGCGCCAATTCGTAGTCGACTTCACACATGGTCTTTTCTATCCCAATAGGCCGTATAGTTGAGTAGCCCGTTCTTCGTATGCGGTGGAGCTGGTCAATTTTCAGCTGGATCAATGGCGACTTTGTTGTTTTCTGTGGGCGGTAGTGGTTGAATCCGGGAAGTGAAGCCGAATTTTGAATCATATATTCTAGCTCATTGGCACTGGCGCCAGGATAGTCTGCAGAGTATGCCAGTAGTGGAGGAGCAAACAATTGGCGGAGCTGTTTGTGTTGTTCCTCGCTTGTCTGCTCGTTAGCCTGGCCGCCGTGGTCGTCGGGTCTAATGTCTTCCGGGTTCCATAGTGAAAAGAGTGAGTTGGTAAACAATTGAGGAGAATACATGTAAAGGACTAGAATGTTTAACACTTCAGTTCGTTCTGGTATATGTATGCGGCCGTTAGAAATGTTCTGCTTCTGGTATACAGACAGAAATAATATTTCATGCACCCAAATTTTTGCGACTAGCGAGAGCACTACCCGCGGTAAAAGGGGACAAAATGCAACTGTTACCGAGCACAGCTATTGTTTGCCCACATGGTGTATGAACCACAACAGTAGTATTTTGACAGCCAAAACGTGCTGATGTTTTCTTGGCTACTCATAAGGTGTCAAAATCACGTATAGAATTCGATAAGCGTTTCTATTGGACAAAAGCCCCGTGCAAGCCTGCTATTAGACACATGTCTATCGCCTAAAAGTGCATATTTTTACGGTTGGCGCTGCAACAAATTGCCGTTCATCGCACGAACCTATCTTTGCAGCAATATTGTAGTGCGTTACGTCCCATGGTGAAGGAACATTTTGTAAATTGCAGCTGATTTTCTCTGACTACAAATACCGTGGATCATGCTGCCAGTTTATCATTAATTCATCACCACCAATGCTTTTACAAACCTTGATTCTTATTGCTTCTGCTATCGCTGCTCCTGTTTCTCCAGCCAAGAGGGACTCTAACACTAGCTATCCAGTTAAAAGCTGTGACAGTTTTATCAATGGTCCTTCGAGTGCCTTTTCTTGTCAAAACACTCAGGCAATTTCTGCTGCCGACTCTTGTTGTTTTGAACAGGACGGTGTTTTGTTGCAGACGCAATTCTGGGATTACAACACTGAGTATCTCACGGCTGCTAAAAACGGCGAAGGTCAAGATCCAGCAGACGACGGCGATGTTATCCTGAAAATATTTACCATCCATGGTTTGTGGGACGATAAGTGTGATGGCTCGTACAGTACTTATTGTAACCCAGACTGGGAACTTAGCGACCTGGACGACCTTGAAGACATTATTGTTAACCAATTCGGTGAGCAAGACTTGTACAACACCATGATCGAGTTCTGGAGAAACACCGGTGGTACAGATGCTTCGTCGAGATCGTTGTGGGAACACGAATTCAACAAGCACGGTACTTGTATGAACACTCTTAGTCCAGACTGTTTCACTGGAACCTACCAACAATTCGAAAATGCTGTCAACTTCTACAAGAAGGTGGTTAGTTTATGGAAGGATTTGCCTACCTACCAGTACTTGGAATCCGCAGGTATCACACCAACCACTCAACAACAGTACCAATTGAGTGATGTCCAAGATGCTTTGGCACAAGCTTTTGGTAGTCAAGTCTACGTTGGCTGCAAAAACGGTGCTATCAACGAAATTTGGTACAACTACAACTTGTTGGGTAACGTTTTGACCGGCCAATACCAACCCGTTGACGCCTCGGCTAACTCCAACTGTCCAAGCAGTGTCTGGTATATTCCTAAGTAAATCTATAGCTCTTGATTTTTATATAGCTCTTGATTTCTCAAAAAGCTTATTATATTTCATCTTCATCATCGGTAAGTATGTACTCGTCCAAGATTCTCTGTCTATCAGCTTCGTCATTCGAAACAACATATCTATTAGTTAAAGGTTTTTCATCTTCAACGGCATTGTCCTTGATTGGCCACAAAAATCCAGAATCTTGTTTGACTCCCCCTAAAGTCACGATGCATCCATAACAAATATCTATAGGAACCAAGTTGCCATAAGAAATCTCTTCTCCATGTTCTTGCTTATACTGAGCAAGGTATTCATGTTCTTCGTTGGTTTCCAAAGGTGCAGCATTGTTGACAGTGATTTTACGTAACCATTCACGCGGATCCTGATAGATCTCAACTCCGCACACCTTACAGTGGGCCAAAACAGTATCAAACTTTGGCATGCCCAACTTTTCTCCTGTTTTCACCACTGTGGATGCAGTGGAAGCGTACCCTGTCGCATCTAGCTGGGAAAAGTAGTTGGTTGTGATATCTCTGATGGTTAAGTTTTTGGTAATTTTGGATTTTTTAATGGTAGACTCCACTTTTAATTGATCCAATTCGGTTATTGCAGCGTATGCAACTATTTCAGCAAAAAGCACATCACGCAATGGAAACAAAATGCTAAATTCTTCACCACGAAATGTAACACTATGATCAGAAATGGCCTTGTATATAATGGATCCACGGCCCTTAACTGTCAATGCAATAATTTCATTTGCAATTCTGGTCATACTATGGCCATATACTATAGTTTGACACTTATCCAAATAAGCTGCTCTTAAAACCAATTCTTCCTGAATAATCGTCAACAAATCCTCCACCGATGATTTGTTGGGGCACAAGTTCAAAAGTTCAATCAAGGAGTATGTCTTATCATGGGAAATATTTTGAACAAAACCAGTAAACTCCTTGTTGAGCGTGATTCTTTGTATCATTTCTTGGTCTAAGATGTACGAATCCAAGCTAAGGACCTTGTACTTGATTGAGATCCCACTGTATTTGGCTACCAAATGTGGCAAAACGTCCTTAATATGTCTGTTTAACGAGCTCAACTTATACTCGTCCAAGCAAAGTATTACTAATTCAAACCCTTGTTTCCCACCATGGTTCTCAACCTGTTCTTGGAGTAAAGAGGCCATAACATCAAAAAGCACCAAGGAAGAAACGCCTCCTGATAACGTGAGTAAAACCTTTTGATGTCCAACCTTTTCTATTTGGCGACCGTATTTGACCTTGTATTTTTCATCTTGCATCTGCTTCCGCTGCTTACCACGAATAAACCGAATAAAACACTTCTTGCAAAACTTTTCCTTTCTCGTAATCAAGTATGCTATTTCCTCCTTACATCTCAGACAAGGTACTTCCTCCTCTAAGTACAGGATGGGAGAGCTTTCCATGGTGATCGTGTTTTATATATCTAGAATGCCTTAATTGTGATGGCATCGCACCAAACCTGCAAAAGGTGCCAAAAGTGTAAATATGTCATTTTAACCAGTAAACCACCAAATCACCACCGTATCTCCACGAAACAGCTTCTTTCCTGTAAAGCAAAATGGCAGATTCCAATGAGGCCCGCGATGGTGAATCTGCAAAGCCAATCGAAAAAGCTTCAAAGATCACATTGGACTCTGATGAAGTGGTGAAAGACAAAGAACAAGTCGATTTCACAAAGGGAGGCGTGGAGAAGTTCAAGTTCTACCCAGACAATCCAGAAAACCACAGGCACAAGTACCGCTGGACCCACAAAGAGCCTTCAAAGTTTTATGATCCGTGCGAAGAAAGTAGACAGGCGTCAATGAACTGTATCTTGAGAAATCCTGACGACAGGCTAGTGTGCCAGGACTTCTTTGATGCTTACAAGGAGTGCAAAAAGGATTTCTTTAAGAAAAAGAAGCAAGACAGAATTGAGGGACGTGGCGGATGGGGATTCTGGTGAGTTCCTACTTTGCTATACTGTAAATAGTTATGTAAAATCAAACGTTTGGTTGCCTCCACCAAGCGTGTGAGGTTCCTTAGCCGACTTGACCCTTCCGTAGAGCTCGGTCACGACCTCGTACTCATTTGGATCGAAG
This sequence comes from Teunomyces funiuensis, assembly GCA_030558095.1. Classification (NCBI taxonomy): domain Eukaryota; kingdom Fungi; phylum Ascomycota; class Pichiomycetes; order Serinales; family Debaryomycetaceae; genus Teunomyces; species Teunomyces funiuensis. The sequence goes on from JAJMRW010000002.1 coordinate 473,360, forward strand.
TATTGTCCAAACTCGCGCAGACATAACGATAAGAGTCGACTGTCTTCCAAATTACCAGTATCAGGAAACAGCTCAAAGTCATCAACAACTCGTCCCCACCGTATACCTAAATCAACACCTCTAATGTTGAACTTTCTTCGAGATAAGTCATTCTTGGAGTGTGTACAGGGAAAAGTATTGTGTATCTCCAACGTACCGGTCTTGCGATTCAATGAACAAAGGAGAGACACCTGGCTGAATTCTTCAGTGTCCTCCATACGCCCGTCTCGTAAAACCTTATTCAATACATCCTTGTATTTTTCCACATACTTGGCGTGGTCCTTTTTAACATTATCAAGAATGAAATTGATCTGATCGACCAAAAATTTAGATAGGTCCAAATTTAAGGTAAATAAAACATAGTTTAGCTGGACATTCAATAAGGTAGATGACGTCTTATCGGTAATGTTCTCACTCAAGCTGTGACTCATTGATCTTTCCCAATCACTCAAATAGTAGTTTCGAGTATCCCCCTTGTAAGATTCCTCTTTTGACTCGACATTTGAAAAGTCCTTGATTAATTCATTCACGTTTGCCTTGAAATCTTCTGCCAAGTTAATGGCTTCTTGCTTCTGCAAGCGCGAAGCTGATGACTTGGAAAATGTCTCCAACTTGTTTTGCAATTCAGTGATGAAAGAATGAAAATATGTCTCTCGGAATTGTTTGAAAGGATTAAATTTCATCCATTCTAGTAATTGTAAACGAATTGACTCATTCCTGGACAACAGTGAGCAAATCCCATTGTGATTGTTCTTGTTTGACAGTAAGAAACGAAGATCTGATCGGGAAAAGTCCAATATTTTTCCATGCACCGGTATTTTAACCTCTAGTTTATGTGATTGCCCTTTTATGCTATTTCTGATCAACTTATCATTCTTCAACCTTTCCAAAATCACCAACTTTCTTATAAAGATTGAGTTTTTTGGGTAGTTCCATGTACTTTCATTGGAGCCAGTGAAAAACTGCTTGTAGAAAATCAATTTCAGAAATATATCACCAGGTGGGTCACCAGATTTCGATTGACCATTGAAATGAAACAGCCCTTGAACTGTATTATCTTCATAATTAACATTGGAAAATGTCAAATCACTGTGATGTGGAACATTCTCCAGTTCCATAGCAAATGTAGTTCCAGATTTGAGCCATGAGCAAAACTGGGATCCTAAAATTTGGTCCTTCTCGTGCTTTGAGAGGTTATTAAATAGTCCTATTGTAGGACTGGCAAAATAGTTTGTTTCTTCTTTGTAGGAAGATGATGCTACTTTTTGCTTTTTTGAACTTGGCAAGTCAACGTTTTCTCCTCTCCTTTTCCCGCTAGGAGACCTTGGTTCGCTGTTTTGTTTAGGATCTATTTCCTTTTTGTAGCTTAGGCGGTTATGACGCCGAAGGTTCAAGTATTCGTCCATTATTGTTTCCAAATCAGGAAACATTAAATCATCAGTTTGCTTAATAGAGCGCTTTGAGTAGAAAATGTCACCAAAGTTTTTCACCAACGAAGACTCTTTGTTGCAAAACAAAGGTGACATTCCCTGAGACCCTGGTTTTTCTTCCAAGGATCTCTTAATCTTGGAAATTGCAGCATGTAGTACTCGAGCCTCGCTGTTTAAGGCGGATTTTATACTTTTAAAGTTTTGTCTCTTTGCTGATTCATGTTGCCGAGCCACTTCTTCACATACAACTTTGGGAGTGGTACGGGACCTTATCCTAATAGCATTTTGTCTTTGTAAAGGTATTCCAAATGGATTTGCACCTCGAGTTTGTTCACCGTAGTTTTGACTGGCCGAGGATAAAAGAAACAGTTCATTTGCTTGGATTTCGTTTCGTAAATTAGTCGATGTTCTTCTGATCCGGACAGAAGGATTGGGTCCTGTCCCTTCAACCACGTCATCGTAGACAAGTGAGTCGCTTGGATGTTCTTCGGTATATTCGTCATCGTCCATCTCGCTGTCATCATCGTCGTCGTCGTTGTCTTCGAGGTATGTTTCGTCATCCTCAGAGTATGTCATGCTTAGCATATTATCGAAAGCTGCAAACATGCGTTCGTTTGCCCTGTCGTTGTTATCGCTAAAATCGTGTTCAAATGGTCTTCTGAAGATGCGGGGATGGAAATGTAGTCTCGAAGTGTCCCGACGAGACGTGCGGAGGTAGTGGTTCGATAGAATATTCAAGATATTCAATCTTGTGCCTGGGAAAGCTTCTGAGGCCGAGGAAGTCGGTTCATCAAATGAAACACGTCTTCCCAAATCAGCTGACGAAGAAGGGCCCGTTATGGAGGCCGTGGGGTATTGGTGCTCAAGGCGGTCAGCTGGTGGAATAGCAGATAATGCTGTGGATCTAACATTGCTTCTTTGGATCAATAAATTGGCGAGGTCCAGGCCCTCAGATTCAGCCTGGTGTTGGCCGGCGTCATTTTCGGGGGGTTCTGTAGGCCAAGAAGGAAGTGGCATCTCGAAAGGGCCAAAAGTGAGTCAAAAGATCAGGTGTAAAGTTGTAAAATATGCAAACAAAGGTCTGTACGCGATACAGAATCCCAAGGAGCACAGAATCCACGCTGGGTATGGGAACTTAATCAAGGTATTCTAATCTGCTTGTGATGTCGCACCCAGTGTCGCACGCGGTGTCGCAGACCAAAATGGTTGCAGTGTCGCGCTACAAGGGAGACATGCGATTCTAAAACAGGAAAATCCCACCTTTCCCCCCCCTCCCCCCCCACATAACCTGCAAGGCAGCTTGTTTTTAAGCCATACTTGTGCGGTACCAAAACATGACTTCCGTTCCATCCGTATACTTTGTTGTCAGCAGTTATTTGTAACTTTTAGACTTCTTAGAGTGTCCTCTTCTATCACTATCTGCAAAGTCTAGACATTGCCACATCTCTACATTTTCCTGTACACAGACACATGCCATCGTAAACCAACTCGCTGTCCGTCTTCGTGAAAACGTAAGCCGCATTTGTCCCTCTTTATTCTTAATAGCTACCCGTTATTTGCGTCCTAGATACCTTCAGTCTCGTATAGTTCATCTCCAGTCGCCCCAACACCAGCCGCGTACCAAGAACTACCTTCATTTTCACTAGAGACACGGTTTTTTTTTGAGTATCCACAAAAAACAATACACTGCCTGACAACCCAACTTTAAGATACCCTTCGTTACCAACGCGTTCCGATAAGAAACAACACCTTAAGCAATAATGTCCAGTCCGTCTGCCACAGTATACATATGTATAAAACAGTTTAACGCCCGTCTAGGGGATGAGCTCAGTTTGAAAGTGGGCGATAAGGTCGAGGTCTTGGCCGACGACAGCGAATACAATGACGGATGGTATATGGGTAAAAACCTTCTCACCAACGAAGTCGGGTTGTATCCCAAAACTTTTACGCAAGTGTTACAACAGCAAAACAATACGGGCAAGACCTTGTTGAGGTCGCGGTCTCGTAGAATAATCAGCAACTCAAGCAACAACACCACCAACAACAACAACAATAGCTCAACAGACGTGTCCACTTCTAGTCAGGTTAATAAGATTGCTGACCAGTTTGAAAAGCTCGATGTCAATGGCGATAACAAAGTGTCAACAACAATGGATGACATTGATAAAGCACTCCAAGACCTACAATCCGAATCCTTTTTGGCAGATACGACCAATTCGTCAAAAAATAAGAATGTTACAACCCCCAATGGTTCAGCATCTAATCGCCAAGCTAATAACACGACTACATCGTCTCTGTACGGTCACCTGAGAAATCCTTCCGCGCAGTCTTTAACTGAAGATTTGAATCCTCTCAAGGCTCATGAATGGACTCCACAGCAAGTTTCCTCTTACTTTGCCATTGTTTTAGGTTTTGACATGAGTATTGCGGGAATGTTTGCTCGTCATAAGATTACAGGTGCCATATTATTCGAGCTTGACTTGGCTCACCTTAAAGAATTGGAGATAACATCTTTCGGTACAAGATTTGAGGTTCACAAGGAAATTGAAAAGTTGAAGGCCATTTCCTCCAGAAATGAAAAGCATAAGTCTGTTTCCAGAGCTGCCAGTGTCAAGCAGAACACAACGGAAACAAAGTCTAAGCTGTGGTTCCCTGTTCCAATTCTTGAAAGTACATCTCCAATTGATGATAGCAAGGCAGATAAATATGATTTCCTCAATTTTGATAATAACTCTGATGAAGATAAGCAAATTGGAGACTTATTATTGAATCTGAAAAGCCAAAGTACCGCATCAAAACGTCAAAGTCAGTTATTACCGTCTGCTAATTTCAGTACAGCCGCAAGTTCAAGCAATGGTGATATTTATCTCAAGGGACATCAAAGAAAGAGATCTCAATCTTTGGATAACCTTTCCGATAAAAGAAATAGTATTTTGGGAAGTCCAGGCGCTTTCACTTCGCCTAGAAAGGCTCCAGAACCACCAGCCGGGCTCAGCCCAATGGATAAGGGGTATAAGTTTGGTGGGGGCCAATCAAATGAGAGTCCTTTATACATGAGGAGAACGAATGCTAGTCATGCTGGCTTGGGCTTGTCCCAAGGAAGTAGACCCACTTCGTCCATTTATGAAGCCTCAGTTGCAAGTCATAACAGAAATATGTCTCAAGCCTCGAACCATCATCGCCGCAACTCATCGGCTGTCTCGGGACACCACAAAAGACATTCATCGTTATTTCTGTTCTTGTCTGGTAATGAAAATGGAGGTAATGGCAAGAAACTTTTGCAAGCGAATAACTTGCATAGGGATGAAAATGAAGACGATGTATTGAATTCGCCAAGATTGACTTCCCCAGCCAAGATAAAGAATACGTCTCAAAGAAAGTCAAATGTCGAAGAAGCAATTGACATTGATAATGCTCAACTTTCTCCCAAGAAATCCAAGTCTGTTTCCTATAAGAATGTTAAGAAGGCTGAGGTTAAAGACGAAAAGAGATCAACTTCTGACACAACTGGCAATTTACAACTGACTCCTTCAATTTCTCGTTTGAAGACGTTCCGGACTAACTCGACACAAAATTTCCGTAACTTGACGACATCGAAGAAACTGAAAACGTCTGCTTTCCAAGAAGGAATCAGAGAAATCAACCCCGATGAGGCTATCAAAACTGCTAATTATAGTGGATGGATGTCAAAACGGTCCGGTAATACTTTAAGTTGGAGATCGAGGTACTTTACTCTTCATGGAACAAGATTGTCTTATTTTACATCATTGAAGGATAAAAAGGAAAGAGGTTTGATTGATATCACGGCGCACAAAGTTATTCCTGTTAGTACTGATTCTGACAGTTCAAATGGTTCTAACGATAAATACATTGCTTTGTATGCTTCGTCGACTGGATTTGGTCGCTACTGTTTCAAAGTGGTGCCTCCAGCACCTGGATTCAAGAAAGGATTGACTTTCACTCAGCCAAAGACACACTACTTTGCAGTGGATACTCAAGAAGAAATGAGAGGATGGATGAAAGCGTTGATGACAGCCACCATTGATATCGACGATACCGTTCCTGTGGTTAGCAGTTGTTCGACGCCGACTGTCAGCTTGGGCAAAGCCCAAGAATTGCTAGCAAAAGCTAGAGAAGAGACCAGATTGAAGGACGAGGAGTTGAGGGCAAAAGGATACATACGAGAGGGATATGAGGAGGAGTACAGTCACTCGTACAATGATTTTAGCACTGATATGCAGACATCGTTGGATTCGGGTGTCTCGCCCATTCTTGATTCTCCAGATGATACAACTGTTTCTTCAGCCACACCAGGGCATCCCAAGCTCTCTATTGATACCAATATCTCCAGCAGGGGATACACAAAGACTCCAAGCACTCCACAAGTGTCGACGATGTCGAACCAGGGCTTTGCTTCGCCTTATTTGCTTGCATCAGGGTTATTATCGCCCAAGCTGGGAAATAGTGGCAGTGTTTCTTCCCCCTCGGGTACACCGTTGTCTAGTACTCGAACCAACGACTACTTCAACAATGACGAAACAGCAACGAATACTCCTACGATCAGCGAAACGACGCCAAAGTCCGTCTTTACAAACAGTACGGGAAGGGTTGTCAGTGGCTCCAAGAAAAAGGAAAAGGTGTTAGCCTACACTAGTGATGCTTCGGGCAACCATTCATTCACTATCAAAAGCAAGAAGTAAAGGTGTTTAATGTTTGATTTTGGTGTGTAGAAATATTAATATTAATGATAATATATGGATCAGGGATACGATTTTCCTGTACACAAACCCCAAGGTGTGTATAGTTTTTATTTTTTGTTTACTATCACAAATGGACTCGAACCAAAGACACTGAAAGCCAACATGCAGACGGAAACACAGCTGTATTTAGAGCAGTGTGATCCGGCGTATGTCCAGCAGTATCTCCGGCTGATTGTCATCCATTCTATCGATACGTTCAATTATAATAACGCCGAGTTTGCCGGCGAAAGGCTACTTGCCATGGATGGAAACAACTTGGAGTCGGTCTACTTGTACTGTGTGGCACTTTTCCACCAGGGAAAGCACAAGTCGTGCTACAACAAGCTTGTCAATATTCTTTCTTCAACTCACTTGGGCTGTTCGTTTTTGTTTGCCAAAAGTTGTGCGGCGTTGAAACGGTACAAGGAAGGCATCTACCAGCTTGTGAAAGTGGCACATTTGTACAACGAATCAAGCCTTCAGACACAACCACCATCGTCTGCCAATAATGCATTCCACTTTGCTTTGCCCCAGCAGAAGTCAAATTACGAATTTTCCAGATCAATCTATCCCGACTCGTCCCTGGTTTACCATCTCCTTGGTGATCTTTATAAAGGCGTTAATGATATCAAAAATAGTGCCTTGAGCTATTCTCAAGCAATCAAATACAACCAGTTTGACTTTGAGGCGTTCCAGGAACTCTGCAAGTTGGGCGTTGCTGTTAAGGCTAGCGCCATCTATAAACCTAACCAGCATAAATCAGGTAGTCTCCTGGGCCCCTCAGAGGAATTGTTTACAAACGATGGTCCAGATCCAATCTCCAACCCATTTGCCAATACGGTCAATCTTCCAGCTCCAGAGACCCCCATGATCCATCCCGACGAAACCTTTTCAAGCACAATATCAACACCAAGAATAAAACCCACGGCTGTTCCCGATGCTCCACTTCGAAAATCTAATCCCAATACAAGCAACACGAACCACTTTGAGTTTACCAAACCCAGTTTCCCCATAGAATCAGAAAAGAAGCATAAAAGCACATATTCGCGTATCACATCTCGATTGATTGCACAGCCAAGCTCAGCTCTGGAGTCGGTATCGTCCAAAGTTCCTGATACACCAGCAAAGAACCCCCGTGGTAGTCTAAAGAGAAACAGTTCTGCCAGCATCTTGGCAGGCGAATCTCCGCCCAACTCAGTATATACAAAGAAGGAGATTGAAAAGAGCGAGAACCACTTGTTGGCTTTGTACCTTACTTTTGCAAAGGGGTTCAAGAGTATGAGCAAATACGATTGCTATAAAGCCATTCGACTCTTGGAATCGTTGCCAGAACACGAGAAGAACACGCCATGGGTCCTCAGCAAACTAGGCCGTTTGAATTATGAAATTGTCAATTATAAGCAGTCAGAGCATTTCTTTGTAAGACTCCGTCAGCTAGACCGTACACGGTTGGAAGACATGGAATACTACTCGACATTGCTTTGGCACTTGCATCGCAAGGTTGAACTTACCTATTTGGCCAATGAACTCCATGATATTGCACCAGAATCGCCCATCACATGGTGTGTCATTGGTAACTTGTTTTCGTTGACACGGGAACCCGATGAAGCCATCAAGTGTTTCACCAAGGCCACCAAGCTTGACGAAGGATTCACGTATGCCTATACGCTAAAGGGCCACGAGTATTTTGGAAACGATAACTACGAGATGGCGCTTGAGAACTTCCGTCTCAGTCTTCTTATTGACCCCAGACACTACAATGCGTTGTACGGGATAGGGATGGTGTATATAAACTTGGGGGACTACCAAAAGGCCGACTACCACTTCCGGAAAGCGGTATCGATCAACCCCATCAACATCATTTTGATATGTTGTGTGGGGATGGTGTTGGAGAAGTTGGGCAAGAAGAATTTGGCCCTTCGCCAGTACGAGTTGGCCAATAAGCTCCAGCCATTGAACCCATTGCCGATCTTCAAGAAGGCGCAACTATTATTTTCTACACAGCAGTTCCCGCAGGCGCTCAAGCAGTTTGAGATTCTCAAAGATCTCGCGCCCGACGAAGCGTCGGTGCACTTTTTGCTTGGGCAATTGTACAATATCCAAAACGATAAGTTCCGTGCCATTCACGAGTTCACCATTGCTCTTAACCTTGACCCAAAGGGGAACTACTTGATACGAGAAGCCATGGAATCGCTCAAAGAGTCGCAGTAGTTTATTGGCCAATAAACGCGCCAAAGGGCCCCCAAAAAATTATTACACTACTATTAATAATAATATAATTATAATAATAACAATAATAATAGTCTTGGGAAAAACACGTTTGAGGAAATAGTGTAGCGACGTGTCCATGACATAAACAGCGCCACCAACTGTTGCGTGGTCAATAGTGTAGAATAGTGTCTTTACGGACGTGTGGATCCACTGCAAGCCTCTGTTTTTTTCCTAGCACAATGCCGAGCATTTTTTTATTGTTGTGGTTCGCTTCAGATAGCTCTGGTGAAGTGCTCGCAATACACTAAAAGTGAGAAAAGTACTGAATTTGTTGATGGTCAACCACACAGGAAAAACACATCGTCGTTTTTGATCCGAGCCATCTAATTATAATTAAGATAAGCTAGAACGGTATTTGTGATGATAATAAGGACACTCTGTATCACATACCTCCTGGCTGTGGCTGTGGCTCTCGACTTGAGATGGAGCTCCGAGCCCAACTACTACAAAACCGGCGACAAGGTCGACTTGTTGCTCAACAAGATCGAATCAGACAATACCCAGCTCCCCTTCAGCTACAGAAAGTTACCCTTTGTGTGTCCTGGTGCGGACGACCCCATTCCATTGACTCTAGGCGAGATCTTGAAGGGTGACAGAATATGGAACTCTTTGTACGACTTGCGTTTTGGCCTCGACGCTCCCTGTGTCCGTTTGTGTGACTTGATCGCAAAGGAATCGGGAATTAGCCGTGCTGACTCCTTGATCAGACAAGGCTACGTCGTCCAGTGGCTCTTGGACGGCCTTCCTGGTGCTACTACCTTTGTGTCGACGAACCACCACAACAAGTACTATGCGGCAGGGTTCCCTCTTGGTTTTGTGGAAAAAGACGTCTCATACATCTACAACCACGTCATGTTGGTCATCAGATACCATCGTGAAAAGAAAACCGGGCTCAATACCATTGTTGGCTTTGAAGTGTACCCCAAAAGTGTCATTAATGAACAGTGTCCTGGTTCCTCCAAAGACTATGAAAACTTTGCATTGACCTTCAAGAAATTGCCAAATGGTCAGCTCGAACAGAAGAAAACCATTATACCGTACACCTATTCGGTGTACTGGAGAGAAGATAACTCCATCGATCACAAGTCAAGATGGGACTTGTACTACGAAAACGATACCCACCAGTCCCACCACAATATCCATTGGTTATCCTTTGTCAACTCTTTGGTATTGTTATTCTTTGTCTCCCTCGTTGTGGCCCTTGTGTTGATCAGAGCATTGAGAAAAGATGTCCAAAGCCTGACATCGTTGCCAACTTCCACAGTGGAGTTTGAATCGACTTCCTGGAAGGGACTCATTAACCAAGTCAATAGACCACCTCGGTTTGCCTTGGGATTATCGATTTTGGTTGCTGGTGGTATCCAAATGCTTTTTGCAACTATTGCCGTTATTGGCATATTTGTCATCAACAACAAATTTAACTTCTCCAAGAGCAAGTCCCTGAGTACCTTCTTCAACAATCACCAAGGTGCCTTCTTTTCCTACTCTGTACTTTTCTTTGTTTTATCAGGAATAGTGGCTTCCTACTCAGGGATTATCATTCATAAAGCATTCCACAATGTATCCACTCTCTACCCCGTCCGCAAAACAGCCACCTTGTCCCTCTTTTACACTGGATTTTTACCTGGCTTCATTCTTTTAGTAGTTCTTATCTTGAACTTTTTTGTTTGGGCCAAAGAATCGTCCAATGCATTGCCATTTGGAACGATTGTGGTGTTGATATTATTGCTCATTTTCATTGTTTTGCCCTTGGGATTGATTGGGGGTATTTTTGGTAATAGAAAGACATTCATCACGCCAAAGACTCCATCTGCTACACCATCACCAACTGAAAAGCAACACTTCCATATTGCCAGACAAAGAAAGTCGATTCTTTTACATCCTTTCTTGAGTGTGATAATATTTGGTTTAATTCCATTTGGCATTGTTTACGTCGAGCTTTTGTTTGTGTTCAACTCAGTGTGGTTAGAAAAGACAACTTTCTACTACTTGTACAGCTTCTTACTCATTACATCACTCATGCTCATCATCAGCATAGCCGAATCGGCAATTGTTGCTACTTATGTTTCGTTGGCTGTATACAATAATCCAAACTGGCATTGGTTGTGTTTCCGTGTTGGCTCAAGCACTGGGTGGTTTATCTTTGGTTACTCGGTGTACTACTTCACGTACTACTTGAACATCAGGGACTTTGTCAGTATCTTATTCTACTTTACTTACATGGGCTTGACCAGTGCCTTGATTGGCTTTGGATGTGGCGCCGTTGGCGTGCTTACAGGGTTAGTATTTGTCAGAAAGATCTTTGGTGCTGTCAAGGTCGATTAACAACATTTTGTATTTATAGACTACAATCTTAATTTCAATCATGAGATAATTTATTTTAAACTGCGTGAAGCATTCTAATCCAAAGAGGAAGCACCGGTAATAATGTCAACCAATTCGTTGGTAATGACGGCTTGTCTGGATCTGTTGTACAAAATGGTGTAGGAGTTGATCATGTCACCAGCGTTCTTGGAAGCATTGTCCATAGCGTTTCTTCTGGCAGAAATTTCAGAGGCGTAACCTTCAGCCATGGCAGACAAGATGGAGTTGGCCAAGGAGAATTCAGCCAAGGTTTCGGCGGTGTCTTCGGATTCCAATTCGTACTTGGACAAACCTGGGGCCTTTTCAATGGCATCGGCAGCGTAGACGGAGAATTCGGATGGCTCAAAGGCAACACCAGAAACGAATTTGTTGTACAAGACTTCGGTGTTTGCGTACTTGCCCAAGGCAGCAACTTCGTCAGCAATCAAAGCAACTTCGTGGAAAGAAGGAGCTTCCTTACCAACACCGTTGAAGGACAACTTGAGCTTGTCACTGTGGGTTCTTAATAATTGGGCCTTGACCTTGTCACCAACGGTGACCACGTCAACATTGCCGCCCAATTCTTCGATTCTTCTTCTGGCAGCCTTGGAGATTTGCGAGTGGATCGAACCACACAAACCCTTGTCGGAAGAAACAACAACCAAAAGGGTCTTTTCGTCTTCAGCCTTTTCTGGTTCAGCGTTGGCGTAGAATTCAGTGTCGCTCTTGTTGAACACTCTGGAGGCGGTCATAGCTCTTTGAGCTTTATTCAAACGGGTAGATGCAACAATCTTCATGGTGTTGGTGATCTTTTCGATGTTCTTAATGGACTTAAGACGCATTTCAATTTCACGCAAGGTTGCATAGTTTCTAGCAATGTTAGTAAGTCGTCAAAACCGGCCAATGCGGTGGGAATTGGAGGGCTCTACATACCTAGCACCGGAAGTACGGGCTAATTGTGTGGTACCTAAACGAAACATTGTGGATGTAGTCTGTTTGTTAGCTGGGTTTAAACAAAGATGTTCGCTCAATCCAAATTTTTCATAGGCTCGGACACCCGATCGTTGGATTATTTTCATTGGCCAATTCCGTATGCAGGACATAACGAAAATACTATAGGACCTCAATATACAGCACAAACTACAAGCTCTAAGGTCAATGCCACCTCGTATATTATAAATACTAGACAGTGTCTATCGTTCTTTTAGTGAGCCAAAAGAACGGAAAAAGGCTTTAATGCATGGGTACATAGGCCAGCGGATGGTACAAATGTGAAGGAGGAAATAAAGGAGCGTTGGAGCGCGTAGTGAGGACGTCTTACTTTAATTACTTCGAAGGGTCGTTCTTTTGGTAGCCCAAGTAACCTTGTAATGGATATGTTTCAAGCATCTTCATGTACTTCAATATCAATGGTCTGCAGTTCTTTTGAGCGTCATCTCTGTGGTATTGCTTGCACTTTCTCAAGGCATCATGGGTAACTCTCAATGCGTAGGTTCTGATCCATTGTTCTCTCAACATGGATGTTCTGGCATTTTGAACTTCAGGGAACTTTTCGTAATCGATGTCGTCGAACGAAACCAATTCTGGTCTCTTGTGGTTGTCATAATTATCCAAGCCTATCTTGTTAGTATTTTTCACTTTGTTTACAAGCTCTGCTGATAGACAACAAAAATCGCCCATGGAAAATCGTCTTATTCATTAATCAGGCACTTGTATATCGCTTGACCCCTTGGCACAAGCATCATTGGTTCAAACATACCCATCTTTATATCAAGTCTTCACGCTAATATCACGACAGTCGGCTCCTGCGATTATAAAAAGAAGAATTTTAACTGGATACCAACATTGTTGAGACACGACCTTTTGTTTCACGCCTAATTTATCACGTGCCAACATTTGACACAATACCGAGGCCGAACTTCAAGCAGTACCGACGACGGCTGTAACCAATCGACTCGAAATGGTTAAAGATAGCAAAAAGGTGGTGGCTACGGAAATACGCGAAATCTTCCGTTTCAATGCCAGCTATGTAGCCTATGCACACACATTGTGTGCTTACGGTGCATTCATATCTGCTTTGATTGTGGGCTCATGGTTACACTATGAAAAAATCGTGGAGAACGCCTCGTATGGATACCCTGACGAATGGTTCCCAAGTGTCTCTGCTACTATTGGTGATAGGTACCCTGAAAGATCGATTTTTCAAATTCTTATTGCCTTGACCGCTGGGCCCAGATTCCTCTTGTTGGCCTTTAACTTTATAAGGCTTTATAAAAAGAATTCCACCTTACCGTATGTGGGTTTTATCAGTGGTGTCATTAGAACTTTTGCTTGTGGTGGTTTTGTGTACATCACTTCTACTGACGACCATGACTGGCACGACATTTTCATGATTGTCTACATTGTGTTGACCATCCCATGGACAGTGACAACCACTGTGTTGTCTGAAAAAGGATCCAAAGTTAGATCAGGGAGATTCTATACCGCTTTGGCCTTTTTTGGAACTATTGTTCCTTTGATTTATTGGTTCATCCAGCATAAAGTTCATGACGTAGCTGGTGCTTATTCGATTTATGCATACTTTGAGTGGGCCTTGATTTTGTTCGATGTTGGCTTTGACACCTGGTCCATTATTGACTTTAAGCAAATTGACGTTGCCATTTCTGCTCAAGGCATTGCTTTTGAACCAGTGAAGGCTTCCAAGACAGCTCAGTCCACCCCTAAAGATGAATTCACCGTTTTTGAGGTTTGGTCCAATTTGATCAACTCTTTTATCTTCTGGACTGTTCTCACATCCTTGTTTTTGTGTGTGTGGTACTTCCCATTGTGGCATATGGGCATTTCGGGATATGAGGCCGTCATTATTTGCTTGTTTGTTTCGCCAGTTTTGGCTCTTGTCCCATTTATTAGAAATTTATTGGCCAAGTATCCATTTGTGGCCAGAAGTATGTCCGTGATTTTGGGAATTGGTGCCTACAAGTTCGAAGAACCAGAAGAAAGACTTTTGATTATTACTGCTGGCTCTTCGTTTGCAGTCATTGCTTTTGTTACTGAATTGTGGGCTTTATCCCACCAGCCAAAGAAGTATAATTCATTTACCACTACTTTCATTGTTGGTTTGTTAGCCACTTCTATTGCCAAATTTTTGTGTTACTCCAACAACCCCTTTTGGCCTATTATGCACAAAGAGAACGGTGGTTACAACGAGATTGGGATCTTGGTTGGTTTGTTGAGCGCTTTCTTTACTCCTCATTCAACCACACTTCCTCTTCAAAAAGTCAAAAGAAGTGGAGGTTCCCTTTTACTTGCTGCATTGGGATTTGGTGGTTACTTCTTCTCGATTCAATCATACTTGAGTGACTCATCCACATTGGCCTTGTGGACCTGGGAAGGTTTCCCAATAAGGGGTCCAACACCTATTACCGGTTCTTTAATACACTTGGGTGCATTTGGTTTAGGTGTTATAACTTCGTTGAAAGTCCGCCCTTCATTATTAAGTGGTTCACTTTACAACGTTGTTGTTGGTGGTGGCAGTGCATTTGCTCTTTACTATTTGAAGGACTGGCCTGGATTTGCCGGTGCTACGATCTATACCTTTTATTTGGTTTCGATAACTCCTATCATTTTGCAAGGTATTGTTGGCTTCAATCCAGGATTATTGTTTATTGCTGGGTTCTTCTTCCATATTGTGATATGTCTTGAAAGTATTTGGATTGTTGCATATGCATTTGTCCCAGGTGGATTCCTTTTACGTGAGAGAACCGACATTGTCTTGGCAACTTCTTTTGTCTCCATTTTGGCTGGTGTGTTCAACTACAACTTGAGAAATGCAGGCTCTCGTATTGCCAAGATTGATCTCACCGGAGTTCGTTTATTCAAACAAATCTTCACTATTTTGACCATTTTGTCTGCGTTGTCAATCAGTATTTTTATCAAGAGATTCCCTACCGAAGGAATCAAACCTATTAATGAAGAATCTGGATCTTTTAGTGCTGGTATTTGGTGTGTTCACTTTGGTTTAGACAACAATATGTGGTCAAGTGAAACTAGAATGAGAGATTTGATCAAGGATGCCGAATTAGACATCATTGGCTTGTTGGAAAGTGACACACAAAGATTGATTGGAGGTAATCGTGATTTTACCCAGACCATTGCTGAAGATTTGGGAATGTACGTTGATTACGGCCCTGGTCCTAATAAGCATACGTGGGGTGCTGCATTGTTATCCAAATTCCCTATCATTAGCTCGACCCACCATTTGTTACCATCGCCAGTTGGTGAACTTGCTCCAGCCATTCACGCTACCTTGGATATTTATGGCGAATTAGTCGATGTGGTTGTGTTCCACTCAGGTCAAGAAGAAGATGAAGAAGATCGCAGATTGCAAAGTTTGGGCATTGAAGAAATTATGGGAAACTCGACAAGACCTTTGGTGTTGTTGAGTTACTTGGTGACCGAACCTCTTCAAGGCAATTACAACACGTATGTCAGCGAAAAGTCCAGAATGCATGACATTGACAGCACAGATTGGGACAGATGGTGCGAATACATCTTATTCAGAGATTTGAAGAAGGTTGCCTACGCACGTATTTCCAGATCCACCATCACTGATACTGAGTTACAAGTTGCTAAATTTAAGCTCTTAACTGAACAAGAGGCTGCTGACAAGGACGAAGCCTTTTTGTACGGAAACAACTTTGTCAATGAAGAAGAGATCGACGAGAACTTGAGAATGCCTAGTATGTTCAGAGGTGATGGTGTTCGTGGCCACAGATACCATGTATTTGACGAGCCTAGATACTTTGCACAATAATCTACTAAATCTTTATAACGATATAGAAAAATATGCAGAGATGTTTTATGCATGATGAAAATAAATAATTTGCTTATGACGATAACAAAATGGTAGCTTCAGCCTCGCTCTCAATAGCAGGTGTTGCAGAAGAAGCCGATTGTTTTTGTTTCATGGTTGCTTCGTACAACTTGACCTTCTTCTTTATTCTGTTTAATTGCCATCTGATGGGAACCAAAGGTAATTTACCTTCTCTTTCTTCGTACAATCTGATCTCCAACCACAAGATTACCGAGATCCAGTAAGCCATGTACGATCCAACGCTACCGTAGGTTGCCGAGTTGGTCCAGCCAAAAATGGCATTGAAAACCATCCACCAGCCGTCTTTCAACCCATTGCAACAGTTGACGTGCCACACACTGGTGGAGATATCATATGATCCTGGTCCGCTTCCTGTTTCGGTGGGGTCCAATCCACCGCACAAACGGACATATCTTTCCAACTCCAAAAACCAAACACCTCTACTCATCAATCCGGCACTGACAATGTAAAGGAAACAGGTAGAAAGGATCAAAAAGTACTGCAACGAAAGCTTGTTGCCACCTTTGTACAATGAATAGCCAATTATTGCCCCGAACAAGACACCACAAAAAATGGATAAGGGAATGGATGATGGAGGAGAAGTCATTCCAATTCCCCCAACAAAAACAACTGCTTCTAACCCTTCCCTCAAAGTGGTGATCAATGGTAAAATGGCCAAAAAGTATTTCTTGGAAAACTTTTGGTTGTTTCTCGAACGACTTTCAGAACTAGATTGTGTTAATGGTTGTGTGCTATCGCTAGAAGTTCTTGGTTCAAAATCTTCCAAAGGATATTCTTGGCCGATTTTAACTAAATCAACATCGTCAGCGTCACCTCTATCTTCATATGCATCGCCTAACTTGGCCCACCACTTCACTTTCATCACCTTGTTGATTCTGAGTAAGCCCACACCCATCACCGTGATGATGACGCTGGAGAGAAGGCAAAAGACGCCCTCCCATAACCGCTCAGCATAAGACCAGTAGTCTTTGCCGATAATGTAGAAAGAAAGCACAAATGCAAGGCCAATTATAAAACACATAACCAAGCCTAACACTGCACCGACCCATACCTGAAGCTTGAGCTTGCGTTGGGACTTTTCAAATTCATTAGTATGACCTTTGTTGCTTGCTTCTCTCTGGTTGATGAACGACAAAAGAACAGATATGATAATGGCTGTCTCAAGAGTCTCTCGAAGGATAATAAAGAATATCTGGATCGAAAAGTAGTCTTCCAAAATCATGATGAGTTGTGAATAAACTTGGACTCGACTGAATGCAAATTTGTTACCAAGCGGGCATTTAAAAAACTGGCTGTGCCTTCCTGTATACGAACCACAAGCGAAATCAGTATACAAATCTATTGTATATAGCAAAAGAATGACAATCTATATTGTAGCTAAGTTTAGTTAAACGAAGAATGTACTCCAGCTGGTAACAAGTTTGTTTATCTATCTGGGGTTTCACTGCTCTGGTGAATCAACCACAATTATTCAAACACATTAAACTGGCGGGAATTCAACAGTAACAGTCAAACAGGTGATGAAAACATCGTTCTTTGTGTATGCTCTTGCGTTGACAATGTATTTACCTGGAGGCACTTCGTTGGGGATTTCGACTTCTTTCTTAATGACTTGGTGACCCTTCTTTATAGGACATTCCATGTCGATCTTGGTAATTTCTTCACACAAGTCGAATGTCTGGTGAATCAACTTGATGAAGCCGTATCTTACATCGACTTCAACATACGCACCTTCTTCGATATCGGTAGCAAGATATCCTGAGGCAGTGAAGGTTAAATTCTGGCCTCTGACTGGGGGGTTGGGGTCGATGTCAACTTTTTCAAGGTTCAAAATCTGAGGAAGGGAAGCATCACATTGAACGATGGGCGAGTCACCAGGAACAGGCTTGTCGTCGGCACCGGGGAAGGTCAAGATGACACTGGTGTCTTCATAGAAACCCTTCCAGCCCGAAACAGCAGACTCAACATACAGTTGAATCCCTGGAATCGACAAGCCTTGAACACAAGGCAATACACATAACGCAAGCTTGGTGATAGCAACCATTTTAAGTAGACAATGTCGTAGGAAGAATAGGAGTTATCTTGGTCGCAAAAAGTTGAAGGGGCAAAATTTAAATGACAGTATATTATGTGCAGGCTGCAAGTCTCCCCTCCACTCTACGCCGCACCTTCAGATATAAATAATAAATTAATTAACCTGAAATGACCAAGTTGGCCGTCATGGTATCGAATCTTTCTCTTACCAATTTGGTTTGAATCTTCAACAATTCATTGATAATCACTGCACCGTTAGGTAACTTCATGATTTCAGCGACTTTGACATCGGACAACTTCCACACAACTGATGCGTTGACTGTAGTATAAGTGACTTCTCTGAAATACGGGCCGAGCTCAAACAAGTCACCAAATGCAGTCATGGGCAAAAGACTCGAATGCAACTCGCGGCCATCGCTTTCGAACTTGAAAATCGACCTGATCAACCCGCTCTCAACAATGAAAAACGAAGGTCTATCCTTGGAAGTATTGTAAAATTCAAAGTCTTCTGGTACTTTTTCTTTGACAAAGAAAGAGGCCGAGTTGGACCAGAACTCCTCGTCTTTGTCTGAGAGCCCTTGAAATGTAATCATCATTAATGGAAGTGGTTGTTTCTTGAAAGATGAGTCAGCAGTAGTGTAATACTTGGACAGAAGCTTCTGCTCGTCCTGAACTGTCCTAGCTGCAGCTTCGTAAACCAATGCAGTTCTGGGCGTTCCAATCTCAAAATTGTTACTAATTAAAAGCTTGGACGTGCTTGTTCCGGGCGTAGAGCTCATAGATCTTTGTCTGAATAATGGATAGTCCGGAACCGAAATTTTCTGTTCTTTCCGTTTAACTGACTTGTAAGTCTTTAAAAACGAGTTTTCACACCACTCCAAAGCGTAATTCAAGGTGCTGAATAACTTGATGGTGTTTTCATCGCTTCTATCAACCCATAATCCGGCATCTCTTAAACCCTTGATAATTTCATCATCATCCATAACCGAAGAAAAGATTAATTGAGTATTAAACTCGTTGGTCAAGTTCAGAATTCTCCTAAACCCTTCGGCTGCAGAGAAATCTATTGAGACAACTCCCTTCATATCCACAATCAAGTACTTGATTGGGTTTAAATTGTAGATTTCATTTTCAAACTTTTCCCGGATCGAATCCTCGACTCCTCCAATTGAGCCAAAGAAAATGGTTCCTTGAAGTTTTACAATGCAAATTTGGTCACCGACATCCTTGAGGAACTCTTGTTGCTTCGGGTGTCTCAAAACTGTGGATCTGGCAACTGCACCCGAGTGGATACCTTGAACAACTGGACTACCAGAGGCTTCAACAACAAATGAAAGACAAGCCAATAAGATACCAACAAAAATGCCAATCACGAAATCAAATGCTCCCATAGTAACAACAATAATGACAACGGTGGAGTATTCAATTCTTCTTAAACGGCCATAAGTGTCGTACAATGCTTCTTTCAACAACTCATAGCCAAGTAAATAAATCAATGCACCAACCACACAAACTGGAATATACCCAATAACGACGGGGCCAGCCATCATAACTGCAGCAGTTGCTACAGCCAAAAGAATACCAGCCAACCTCTCATCTGCACCAGCTCTAATAAACAATACCGAATTAGTGTAAACGAGATAGTTTTGAATGGAGCCTACCAAGCCTGAAAGTGCGTTAGAATAGCCATGGGCTACTAATTCTCGATCAACATCAAACTGATCCATACCAACAGTAACAGCCAAGGCAGGAACATTAATTGGAACATGCAATATACCAAAAAAGGTCAATGCTAACATTGAGGGAAACTGTTTAGTAAGAGACCACCAGTCCACCAAGTTGAATTTGTACAACGAATAAAAGCCGTACCATGGTTCGTGATCCTCAACGGCTGGAAATACCCAGCCATATTGTCTGGCTAAATTCAAGTTCCAAGATGGTACAATCAAAACCACAAGATGGAAAATGACAAAAACGGCAATAAAATATAATGGAACCAAAAGAGAGTTATGAACTCTTTGATGCAAGCCAATCAAAATGATGGTCAAAACTAAGGGCACGGTCCACTCTAATAAGGTAATGTGGTTGAAGAATAAGTACTTAAATGTTTCCCAATTATAAATCAAACCACCCTCTAATCTTGACGAGACTTCAATACCAGTGGCCACTAAAAAGTAACCAACCCCACCAATACAACCAACCAAGATATGTCTTGGGAAAAACCCAACCAAAACCCCGAGCTTTAATTTACCCAAAGTGAAGAACACTAATCCGGTAACAATTGAAGAAACGGCATATGTTGTGATGGTAGTGGCAATAATGGCTTCTTTACTTGATCCTGCCATTTCGGCAGCAATGGAAAGGGCCATGGTGTGAAAAAAAGGAGTAACTTCGATCATTTCTGAACCGATACCCGATTTGAATGCAGATCCCCCCAATGAATAAACCAATTGTGATACAATGCATGACATGTAAAACATGGATAAACCAGCTGGTGCTAGGGAGGAGAAAACGGCTTCGCTGACCGGAAACATGATCATTCCGTAAGACAAACCGTCCAAAATGTTAAGTAAAGTTCCAAGAAAGACTGCTGGAATGTAGTTGAGAGGTTTCACTATGAATTCATTGACCAAGTTTGTCTTCTCTTGGTTTGGTGCTTGGCTCCTGAGCTTTGCATACAGTTGGCCCTTGGCTGAGGTATTTACAGCAGTTCCTGCCTCTAAGTCACCTGAACTTCCGTATTCTGTTTCCCCTGCTCTTCTTGGAGACTTTCCAATTAGCAGAGTCGACGAGTCGGGCGACAAGGGGGCCAGGGAACCAGCTGGTGGGTAATTAGGACGGCCACGAATTGGAATAGGAGGAGATGAGCTTGCAGTGTCGTTTTGTTCATAACTGAATGCTCCAGAATCGTCTGTAGCAGGGCTCCGGATGCGTACGACGTTGGTGTCGGTTTCTTCACCATCGTCTGTTACGCCTATACTGGCTAGATTGGCCGTTTGTTCATGAACTTCCAATCCCGAGTACACTGTTGGAGAATTGTACTTGATCGTTGGCCTGTGGCTCATGCTGACATAACTTCTGCCTCCGAAGTCGAACGGACTGGGCAGGTTTTGGAAAGAGTTGAACGCCTCGGATATGGAAAACTTGCGGTCTTTATTCAGGTCGTTCTCCACCGCAATTCCCGGAATGGGTGGTGAATAGTAGCTGTTATTGCTATATGACATTGGAAGCTACCGTGATTTTGACCTGCTTCACCAAACAGGGGTATATTTTAGGGATACGGTCTGGTGGTTGTAGTTGAATTTTTGAGATTCCAGTTTAAACCTGGTGAAAATTACTCGAAATTGTCTCGAGTGTTGCGGAATAAATATAAACTATAAATTAGGTACACAGTTATGTTGACACAATTTATCGGCACAAGTTAGCTGAGGATCAGGCATATAACTGGAATCATCCAATATCTACCAATCAGTAGCGAAAACAAATATAAATTACCCCAACTGCCGTGAACAATTGGCGTTATCCTATCGTGTCGATAAGGTGCGGCTTTTGAACCAGTAGTAATAAATTAATTCGCCCGCACCTCGATAAGAATTTACCACTAAACACCTATGCTGTCCGGTGATTCCTAACATTAAACCGCAGTTATCTAAAAACTGTGGAGTGTTGTCACTATTCAAATTTGAAAATAGAGTTTACAATTAGCCATGATGAGGCTGTTTTGGGTAAGATCAAGAACTTCAGGTGCAAACTCAAATTTGTAGAAAATTGGAAAATTTCACATTACCACGAACAGTTTTTTTTTCAGTGATCTAAGCTTATAGAAAGTAGTGAAGTAAGTCTAGCATCTTAAAAGACAAAACCTACGTATAAATCTCTACATACTGCATGTCTCTTTTGGGATTCTTACTCATCTGGCCAATTTCCGTTTTCGGGACCCTGCTATGTGCCTCGGGTGATGTCACTTTAGTCGCAAGATCTTTCCAACAAAACGTGTCCGGGTAAAGTATATAATCCGGGTAACGCTAACTGATCTTACAACGCGCTTAGCTCTGACTCATTGCCTTTTTGGGATGCGCCAAAAATTTTTCACCCACTATAAGTACTTCAGTTCCCCACCAGCGTTCACAGTACTAGTATCGCTCCTTTCGATAGTATAAAAACTTTCAATTTGCAATAGCATTTGACCTTTGCTGCTCCACAAAAACAATTTTGATTGATTCTCAATGATTCACTTGAAATCGTTATCATTTACAAGCACGGTGGTGGGTTCTTTGAAGGCAAGCTTGAGATCTACCCGGTCTCTTTCTACCTGTAAGCCATTAAAGAACCAAGTGTCGTATGCTGGTGCAGATCTTTTAAAATCATTTACAGATGACCATGCCCACAAATTGGTGGACGTCTCTAAAGTCTTGGTTATTGGTTCTGGGGGATTGTCCATTGGCCAAGCCGGTGAATTTGACTACTCGGGTTCCCAAGCCATCAAGGCCCTTAAGGAAGCTAACAAGCAATCCATCTTGATAAATCCAAACATCGCTACCAACCAAACGTCGCATGCATTGGCCGACGAAATCTACTACTTGCCAGTTACAGCGGAATACATCACTTATCTTATAGAAAGAGAAAGACCTGATGGGATCTTGTTAACTTTTGGAGGTCAGACTGGTTTGAATGTTGGTGTCAAATTGGACAAGATGGGTGTTTTCGAAAGATACGGTGTTAAGGTCTTGGGTACGCCAATCAAGACCTTGGAAACGTCCGAAGATCGTGACTTGTTCGCTCAAGCATTAAAGGAAATTGATATCCCAATTGCAGAATCCATTGCTGTTGAAAACGTTGACGATGCTCTTGCTGCAGCTGAAACCGTTGGCTACCCAATTATTGTCAGATCAGCTTACTCTTTGGGTGGTTTGGGTTCTGGTTTTGCTGCTAACGAACAAGAATTAAGAAACTTGGCTGCTCAATCGTTATCGTTGGCTCCACAAATTTTGGTTGAAAAATCCTTGAAGGGTTGGAAAGAAGTTGAATACGAAGTCGTCCGTGACCGTGTTGGAAACTGTATCACTGTCTGTAACATGGAAAACTTTGATCCTTTAGGTATCCACACTGGTGATTCGATTGTTGTTGCTCCTTCTCAAACCTTATCCGACGAAGAATACCACATGTTGAGAAGTGCAGCTATCAAGATTATTAGACACTTGGGTGTTGTTGGTGAATGTAACGTTCAGTACGCTTTACAACCGGATGGCTTGGACTACAGAGTCATTGAAGTCAATGCTCGTTTGTCTCGTTCTTCTGCTTTGGCTTCTAAGGCCACTGGTTATCCTTTGGCTTACACTGCTGCCAAGATTGCTTTGGGCCATACCTTACCTGAATTGCCAAATCCTGTTACCAAGACCACTTCTGCCAATTTCGAACCATCTTTAGATTACATGGTTACCAAGATTCCAAGATGGGATTTGGCCAAGTTCCAACACGTTAAGAGAGATATCGGTTCTGCTATGAAATCTGTTGGTGAAGTCATGGCTATTGGTAGAAACTTTGAAGAATCTTTCCAAAAGGCTATCAGACAAGTTGACCCTATGTACATTGGTTTCCAAGGTGATCACTTTGAAGACTTGGATGATGTTTTGGCCAACCCTACCGATAGAAGATGGTTAGCTGTTGGTCAAGCATTGCTTCACGAAAACTACTCGGTTGAAAAAGTTCATGAGTTGACCAAGATTGATAAATGGTTCTTATACAAGTTGATGAATATTGTCAACATGTACAGAGAATTGGAAAGCGTTGGTGGCTTGCAAAATATCAACAGCGACTTGATGTCCCGTGCTAAGAAATTGGGTTTCTCAGACAAGCAAATTGGGCTTTCTGTCGGTGCTAAGGAATTGGAAGTCAGAAAGGTAAGAAAGGAATACGGAATTGTTCCATTTGTTAAAAAGATTGATACCTTGGCTGCTGAGTTCCCTGCCAACACCAACTACTTGTACACCACTTACAACGCTACTTCTTCCGATGTCACTTTTGACGAACATGGAACTTTGGTTTTGGGTTCTGGTGTTTACCGTATTGGATCTTCTGTTGAGTTTGATTGGTGTGCTGTTTCCACTGCCCGTGCTTTGAGAAAGTCTGGTCACAAGACCATCATGATCAACTACAACCCAGAAACCGTTTCGACTGATTTCGATGAAGTTGACAGATTGTACTTTGAAGAATTGTCTTTGGAAAGAGTTTTGGATATCTACGAATTGGAAACAGCCCAAGGTGTTGTTGTTAGTGTTGGTGGTCAATTACCACAAAACATTGCTCTCGCATTGCAAAACGAAGGTTGTGATGTTTTGGGTACCAACCCAGAAGACATCGACAAGGCTGAAGATCGTCACAAGTTCTCTCAAATCTTGGACTCTATTGGAGTCGATCAACCTCAATGGAAGGAGTTGACCTCTGTTGAAGAAGCTGAGAAGTTTGCTTCTGAAGTCGGTTACCCTGTTTTGGTTCGTCCTTCGTATGTTTTGTCTGGTGCTGCCATGTCTGTGATCAACAACCAAGGCGAGTTGGATGCTAAGTTATCCAATGCATCCAAGGTCTCTCAAGACCACCCTGTTGTTATTTCCAAGTTTATTCAAGGTGCCCAAGAAATTGATATTGATGGTGTTGCCAGTGAAGGGCAAGTCTTGGTCCATGCTGTTTCTGAACATATTGAAAATGCCGGTGTTCACTCGGGTGATGCCTCGTTGGTGTTGCCTCCACAAAATTTGTCTCCCGTTGTATTGGACAGATTGAAGGTTATTGCCGACAAGGTTGCATCTGCATGGAAGATTTCTGGGCCTTTCAATATGCAAGTCATTAAGGACGATAACAATGGTACTTTAGACGATGCATCGTGTCACTTGAAGGTTATTGAATGTAACATCAGAGCCTCGAGATCGTTCCCATTTGTTTCCAAGGTTTTGGGTATCAACTTTATTGATGTTGCCACCAAGGCATTGATCAAGGAAGACATTCCAGCTCCAGTAAACTTGATGGACAACACTTTTGACTACGTTGCTACCAAGGTTCCACAATTCTCGTTTACCAGATTGGCTGGTGCAGACCCATTTTTGGGGGTTGAAATGTCTTCTACGGGGGAAATTGCATGTTTCGGTAAAGACTTGGTTGACGCATACTGGACCTCCATCCAATCCACCATGAACTTTACTGTTCCCCAGCCTGGACAGGGCTTGTTGTTTGGTGGTGACTTGACTAATGACAAATTGGGGGTCGTGGCCAAGACCGTTTCGGGCTTGGGGTACAAGTTTTTCACCGCCTCGCAGCCTGTTGCCGACTACTTGAGCAAGTACATCGACGAATCGGTTGACGTAATTGAATTCCCCAAGACAGATAAGAGAGCATTGAGAGAAATTTTCCAGAAGCACCACATTGGCGGAGTGTTTAACTTGGCCAAGGCGCGCGCCGAGGATTTGTTAGACGAGGATTATGTGATGAGAAGAAACGCAATTGATTTTGGCATCGCATTGTTCAACGAGCCCAACACTTCGCAGTTATTTGCTGAGTGTTTGAAAGCCAAGATCTCCACCAAGCAGCCATTTGATGTGACTCCAGAGGTGGTCAACGTTCCGGAAGAAGTCAAGAGATGGAGCGAATTCATTGGAGGAAAGCCAGTGTGAAAATGTCAGTAAGACGTCACGTACTAAATAATAAATTAAAATAATTGAATATGTTGCGTATGCGAAAGTGCGGTGCATTGCCGAGATAGTTTTTAATTATTATTTTCGGCTCTTGTGAAAAAAGTGTAACAAATGTGAGATTACAGTACTGCATTCTGAAATGAATGCAGGGAGACCAAGAATTTTTTAGGCGTTTTGCGCCGCAGCTCGTCCGAAACGCGGAGATCCATCGCACAACCGGCCTATTACATCTAACGGCTGGCCCGTTTCTTTTTGAAATGGTGTGTAATCGGAGTACTCTTTGGACCAACTGAAATAGCATCTCATCGTAACCCCCCATCTATATATAACCAGTAATTTGCCATTGTTAGGTACGGCTAAGCAACCATGGGTGATAAAGAAAGGTCTAACGACTCAAACGATTCTGCCGACTCTAAGCAGGTGACTCCTGTATCTTCGCCAGCAACAAAAGAGCCTCACCACATCAACTTGATTGAAGCCTCAACTAAATCCATCGGAATTAGAAAAGTCGAACTCTTGAATGCTCAGTACAATACCTTTATTCACAAGTCGGTTTTCTTTTTGTTTGTCTTCTTTGTTGCCTTCTGCTACTCGTTGG
This sequence comes from Teunomyces funiuensis, assembly GCA_030558095.1. NCBI lineage: Eukaryota > Fungi > Ascomycota > Pichiomycetes > Serinales > Debaryomycetaceae > Teunomyces > Teunomyces funiuensis. Next base: position 499,393 of record JAJMRW010000002.1, read on the forward strand.
ATGGGACCGTGAGAGGAACCTTCCAAGCTTATGCTACTGCTTCTTACAACTCGCACTCGTTGTTGTCTACCATCAACGTCATCAAAGCCGTTGTTGCAGCAGCAGCTCAACCAACCTATGCTAGATTGTCCGATAGATTCGGCCGTATCGAGTTGTTTGTCATCTCCATTATCTTTTATGCAATCGGTACGGTCATCCAGTCGCAATCAGACACCATCTATAAGTTTGCTGGTGGTTCTGTGCTCTACCAGATTGGTTACTCGGGTGTCATCATCATGTTGCAAATCGTGTTGGCCGATTTCTCCAACTTGAATTGGAGATTGGTCGCTTCCTTCATTCCTGCAATGCCTTTTATTATCACTACTTGGATCAGTGGTAACGTTTCTTCGAGCTTGTTGGCCAGCCACTCATGGAACTACTGTATTGGTATCTGGGCCTTTATCTTCCCCTTGTCATGTATTCCATTGCTCTGTACCTTCATTCACATGGTTGTCATGGTGAGAAAAACTCCCGAATGGAAGGAGTTGACTGAAGAAGAAAACAAGGGCCGCTTGTCCAAGTCGACCTTGAAGTACTGGACAACCTTTTTCAAGAACATTTTCTGGGAGTTGGATGTCATTGGTATCTTGTTTATCATTTGTGTATTTGGATTCATCTTGGTTCCATTTACGATTGCTGGTGGCCAGCATGCAACCTGGAAGAAGGCTTCTACCATTGTTCCTTTGGTCATTGGGTTTGTGTTGATTCCCTTCTTTGTCTGGTGGGAAGCCAAGTTTGCCAGATTCCCAATTGTGCCACTTCCACTTATGAAGGACCGTGGTGTTTGGTCCGCATTGTTGGTTGGTGTCTTTATTGACTTTATTTGGTACATGCCAAATGACTATATGTACACGGTCTTGATTGTCGCTATGAGACAGAGCATCAAGGCTGCCACCAGAATTACTTCGTTGTACTCGTTTGTTTCTGTCATTACTGGTCCATTGCTTGGTCTTGTTGTGGTGTACTTTAGAAGATTGAAGGGCTTCATTATCTTTGGTACTTGTTGTTGGATCGTCGCCTTGGGTCTCTTGATCCACTTTAGAGGCGACAACGACGGTGTTCAATACGAAAAATACACCAACGGGGTCATTGGTGCTCTTTGCTTGATGGGTTTCGGTGCTGGTTTTTTCACCTACTCGACGCAGGTTTCCATCGAAACATGTACCAACCACGAGTACATGGCCGTGATTCTTTCGCTTTACTTGGCTTCTTACAACATTGGGTTGGCCATTGGAGCCAGTGTGAGTGGTGCTATTTGGACCAATGAAATGTACAACGCCATTGAACGCAGACTTGTTGCAGCCGGACTCGATCCGTCAGTGGCAACTTTGGCATACGGAGACCCCATCGGCAAATTCATCGAGACCTACGTGTGGGGAACCCCTGAAAGAATTGCTGTGGTCTTGGCATACTCTGAAGTGCAGCGTTACTTGTGTATTGGGGGATTGGTGTTGTGTTTCCCATTGGTTGTTTGCACGTTGTTCTTGAGAGACCACAGATTGGAATCGGTTCAGTCCTTAGAGCTGGACCCAGAGGGTGGCAAGATTGTTGTCAACAAGGAGGACGATGATTTCATTGCTAAAAGCTTTAGAAAAGCCTTCCGCAGACAAAGACATTAGCCCCGCTCTCTTTCCATGGATCCATTGGTGCGATCTTTTTATAACATCTCAAAACGCGGAATTTTGATCCGGAAATAGATAATTTTAATTGATGTCAGAAAGGAATCTAGACGCGTTCGAAAGGATCATTTTTGTTTTAATAATATTGATAATCCTAACTGTAATAAGTCTAATAATATGAATAATAATAATATAAATCCGAATTTTCTACTATAAACAGCATTGTAATTTTGGATCGCTAAGAAATATCAATGCTGGCGAATTCAGGTGGTTCCCGTTTATGGAAGTCCGCGCGGCTAAATTTGCGGGGGTTTTGCTATCAATTTTGCGAGAGTACTCCAACAAATGCTGCATAGAGTTGACCAACTGAACCCAGTAACGAGGTGCTCTGTCAGTTTCTTGACAAAAAGAAGCAAATCAGGAATAAAAATGTCAGCTAACTGTTTCCACAATTTGGTCCACTGTCCGTAATTAACTCTAATAGAAGCTTTATCTTATCGGTGAGGTACTTTTTTATTATTAATATTTTTTTGGGGTGTTTTGAGACTTATCAACGTTAATTATCCAGGCGCAATCGGAATCCCCGCCAAAAGTCAAATAATATTCCGTTGAGTCAGGCATCTACAATGCTATTTAAACTGCGGGATTTCAGATCCTTTTCAAAAACTCCAATAACCTGACAAGAATAATGACTACTGACTTGGAGAAGGTCCACACTGGCAACGTACTGGCCATACATGAGGATATGGTGCCTGGAACAGTCCATTTAGTCGATCTCGAAGGTATTTTGGATGTTAAAAAAGAAGGATCCAGTAACATCATTCTCCAACCACAACCAAGCTCTAATATCAACGATCCATTAAGATGGTCCCAAAAAAAGAAGATCCTCCAATTTAGTTTGCTTTGGATATGGTAAGTTACCTATTCTCATGGACTTCAGAATATTTCATACTAACACAATACAGGGCCTTTATGTTGGCAGTTACAGCCAATTTCAATGGACCAATGTGGACTTTATGGACGGAAGTATTTAACTGTTCCTATGATCAGTTGAATATTGGAAGTGCTTTAACTTTTCTCTTTTTAGGTGTTGGATGCTTGTTCTTACAACCAACGGCACTTAAACTCGGACGGAGATTTGTCTATTTGATCTGTACCATTTTTGCAATCGTTTCCTTAATCATTGGGGGTCTTGCACAGAATGTCCTGCAAGTTTACGGTTTCAGTATCTTATCCGGGTTTGCTGCTGCTCCTGTCGACTCCTTGGTAGAAATCTCGTCCACGGATGTGTTTTTCTTGCACGAAAGATCAACTGTGTTCAGTTTGGTGATTCTTGCTTTGTACTTTGGCAGTGATTTGGGTCCAGTGGCTGCTGGCTACATCATGGAAAGTATGGGATGGCGGTGGACATTCTATATCCAGATCATCATTTACGGTGTCCTTTTTGTTGTTCAATTCTTCCTTATGGAGGATACTACATTTTCCCGTGAATATGGATCTCTGGAGTTGGAAAACGACATCTTGCTGCAGATAAAGTCAAGGGAAACCGTTTTACTGGCAATCCGGAGCGGAGAACTTTCCCCGGAATTTGACGAAAAGAACAAGGTCACCCACGATATCAAAGATGACGCCAGTGGGTCTGCTGTGGCCTCTATCGACTCGAGTATTCCAAAGAAAACTTACAAACAACGTTTGGCTCTTTTTGAGCTTACTTACAATGATAAACGGTCCTGGTTGACTATTTTCTACAGACCGTTCTTCCTCTGTACCTTCCCAGCAATCATCTGGGGCGGTATTCTTTACGGTGCTCAGATGATGTGGCTCTCGTTATTGGCCACTACCCAATCTGAAATCTACTCAATTGCTCCTTACAACTTTTCTGCTGATCAAGTCGGTTTAACAAACTTGGGAGCTTGTATTGGGAGTCTCTTTGGGATGTTTTATGGTGGAACATTTGTCGATTGGTTGTCCGTCAAATTGGCTAAACGTAACGGAGGAATCCTTGAACCCGAGTTCAGATTGTGGGCTATGATTGTTCCAACCATATTAAATGCAGCTGGTATTCTTGCATATGGGTTGGGCTCCGTGTATCTTCAAAAATGGCCGCTTTCAGTGGTTGCTGGCCAAGGTTTCTTGGGGTTCGCTATGAGTTCTTCGGGTGCAATTTGTTTGACGTATGCAGTGGACTGCTACGAAAAAGTTGCTAGTGAAGGGCTTGTGTTCATGTTGGTGCTCAGAAACTTGATAGGCTGTGGGTTCACTTTTGCCATTCAGCCTTGGTTGACCAGGAACGGGTTGAAAGTTACCACCTGGCTCATGTTTATGCTTTCTGTTGTTATCAACGGTAGTTTTATCATTATGATAATATGGGGAAAGACATTCAGAAGGATGACAGCTGAGCGCTACAAACGCTATTCTGATCCTCTGTACGGGGAATTATTTAAACGGAAATAGTTAATTAATAAAGTGTAATCTATTCGAACCTAAACATAACTAAGAATCATAACAAATCATCGTCATCCTTCTCCACCACCGAATTCTTGATCTTCAACAAAAGTTGTGTCTTCAACTTATCGAGCTTGGAAAGTTGGTCATACTCGAAAACCTTGTCTGAGAACAACTGTGTGTCGCCCTGTTCAATGCTTTCCAAAACATCTTGAATCAACTTGTATTCTCTTGTTTGTTCAAAGCTTGGATCCTCACTAGCATAGGCATCAAGCCTTTTCTTGGCATCTACGGCGTCATCCAAGCACAACACACACAAGATAACTTTGAAGAAATAATCCTTCAAACTCCATCTCGATAATGCGCTTCCACTCAGCTGCTTGATTATCGTGTCAAACAACTCAACTGCTTTACGATAGTTGCCAGACAATGCTGACAAGTCGGCACACTTCAAGTAGGACTTGTTGGCCAAGGCTTCCGCGTGGTCCGTGGTGAAGTAATCACCTGCTTGCTCGTAGCTCTGGATGGCATTCTCGTTGTCTCCAACAGATTCGAACAACTCTGCCAAGTCACCAGTAAAGTTAGCGGCTCTTCTGAATTGGCCATTTTGCGTCAAGAAAATGTGGATTGCCTTCGATAAAGCATTTATGGCGTCAGTTGGCGAAACTCCCTTGTAACACTTGTATGCTTCAACAAGGTGGTTGGCAACATCATTGTGGTTGGATAATTTCTCTTGAATTCCTGCAGCCTTAATGAATTGGTTACCGGCTTGATTGAACTCCTTCTTTAACCGGTACAGATTGGCAGCTTGGATATATAAATCGGTGGCCTCTTCAAATCTGATGGATTGAGAGCCTCCAGTGATAAACAGAAAAAATCCTGTTTGAGGTTTAGCAAGTTTTTCGGCCTCTGCTATCAAGGAACGTGGATCGGACATATTATAGATTCTGCTGACGAGTGTACAAGCGCAAACCCGTTAGTTTATGAGGGGAATTTAAAATATGACGCGGTCGTGTACGTCCTCACAAAATAGTGCACACAACAAAATATAAACAATAACCACATCTATCACATTCACCTACATTTATTCAGCCATGGAGCGTGGAGACAAAATTCGTTTTGACCGGTTGAATGTGGTGTGCCGCAAGGCACTTCAACAGGTTATAAATAAATCACTTTCTCAGGAACAAGTAGAATCCTGTTATCCCACTATATCAGCGCTGTCTGAGGGAAAGAAGTCCTTGGAGTTAGCCCGGAACCAGATCGTTGATTTCTGGGAATCTGCGTCAATTGCAGAATTCAAATTGCTCTTTAGTGAACGTGACTTAGAGACCAAACTCAACGAATTAGATTCCATCATTCAAGCTGCTCAAAGCCGAAGAAGATCAAAGAAAGAGCGTCCTGTCAGCATAGACAAACTTACACCTACCGAAATCATCACATCTACCATACTAAGTAATTCAGACACACTGGTAGACAGTTTGTCAATGATCTATAACCAGTTGTGTCTTGACAATGCGGAGCTTTACCAAGAGCTCAGTGAATTAACAAAATCAAGTAAGGAAATTAAGGGCGATGTCAATGAGCTTTTAACACTGCTAAAGCTGGAAATCGATATCTTGAAGACAGAGAGTTTTGGTTTGGACGAGTTGATTGAAACATATACCGAGATACAGGGGAACTAAACAAACCGGACATAGCTAATTGTATTTATATGTATATTAGGGAAATTTATGTACAGATATGTTGGATTACTTCTTTTCTTCTTGTAATCTTTCGTAGTTAATCTTGGCCAACTCGTTGTAGTCGGCAACTCTCTTTTGCAAGTCATGAATCTTGTCAACCTTCTTTTGTTCCTTCTCAGATAACTTGACCAACTTCTTGTCGCCCCAAACTTGGTAGTCCTGGAAGTATTGTTTGCCCATGTTGAATTCTCTTGAAATGACATCGTCGGTTAAACCAAGCTTTTCGATCGTGTGGTAGTAAACTTCTGGTTTGTCTTTCTTCAAGTATTTCAACATTTTTTGTCTTTGCTGTACCATTTCACGAGCATGTTGCGTGTGGACAAAGTCCTTTTGGTTGCGTTGGACGTGTTGCATAGCAAAGTGGATCTTGACCGTCAAAATGGCGGCTTGAACTTCAGGCGAAGCAGTGTCACCTTCATGTCTTTGGAACTCTTCACGAGCAAAGCGGATTGCTAAGTCTCTCTTGTCTTGACTGTTGGTGTTCTTTAAACTAAGAATGGTTAACAATGCTCTCTTTTTTCTTTCTTCAGACAAACGTATGGATTCATTCAATACTTCAGTGCCTCTGCTTCTTTCCAAAGCAGCCTTTTCAGCACCGTATAACAACTTTTCAAACTCGGTTCTGTCGTACCCGTATGCCAAGTGGCTGGTTTGATTTTGAAGTTCCTGATTGAGTCTTTTCATAAAGCCGTTTTCTGGGTCACCCAACACAGGATCCACCTGAAACTGAACGTTTCTAGTAGTATGTTTCTTGAAATTGTTAACGTCACGAATGATTTGTTTCTTCAATCTGACTTCCTTTCTTCTTAAAGTACGAGCTTTCGATTTAGAAGCGGTTGGACTTATAAATTGCTTGGCAGCGTAAAGGGGATGAACCTTTTCTGGCACTGCAGCAGAAGCAGCAGATGCCACTGTCCTACTGGTAGAAAACAAACGAGCAAACATCGTCCCTCTAGTATATGATTATCGGTTGGTGAAAAATTTTGAAACCTGCATTATTTTTGTTTGGTTGAAGGGCACGACCATTTTAATACTTAGATGCTAGTGCAATATACAATATCAAGATTTATCAGAAACGATGGATTTAGCACAATTGGCAAAGAAATGGTATCCTAAAGTACGAAAATTTGACACCAGTCTTATCACTCAAGTATATTCATTGGTTAAAAATAACCACCCTGCTTTATCCATCTTGGTTGACACAGAGTATTTCGATCGGGTTTTATGGCCAAACTTCGATGAGGATGTTTCTGTCAATCATATCGAGTCGATAATCTTATTATCGAGTTATAAGCAAAGTCATCTTGGTACTATCGTTAAAGATGAGCGATTTAGTCACTTTATTATCAGACTTCTTCGCGTCGCTCAGAATGAGAAGAGTGGTTATCCCACTATTACATTAATTATACAATATTTGCATTTATTGGTAAACAAATTTACTGTTCCTGAACTTGAATCACTTTGGGGGGTCACAATATGGAAAAATATACCTAACTACGAGAGAGAGGAATCAGACTTGCATGAATCTAATGCAAAGGAGCCAGAACTGGATGATCCACTAGTAAGAGCAAATTCGAACTTGAAGATTCGCTGGATCTTCAATATGATTGCAGCATTTATTAATTCCATAAGTCTTAACGACTCAGATGATGTCAGATCCATCTACCAGATAACGTTTTTACGTTTTCTTGTTCTGTTAACCAGTCAGAACGATAGAAAGCATATTCGTGATTTCTTGAACAAGGTATATTTTTGCTCGAGTGTCACGGCATTGTACGATGCATCAAATAGGGACAGAAAGTGTGTTCAAAAGCTTATTCAAGTGCTAGGGTACACTATTGGTGGTACATCAGTCAACTTTTCAGAACTACAACAAGTTCTCTTCAAAAAATACAAAGCTTCACATAACATCGAAGGATTTTTGCTTATTCCTTCACGATTCAATTACTCCAAGTCACAACTTGATAACTTCTTGCAGGAAAAGTTTTCAACTTCCGACATTTTAGACATATATTCGGAATTGTTTAACGAAAAGGCCCAATTAGTGGAGACATTTGTCGATGCAAAGAACGTTGGTCCCATATTAATAGAGTCAATCACTAGTCATATTTTTGACTCTACCAGTCTTTTGACCTCACTCCAAGAATCCTCTAATTTTTCCATTGACATAGATGATATTCTTATTCCGAATAACCTTTTTGACTTTCCATTAGTGGCATATAAAAGCTGCAAGTCTTGTGATGATTATTCTATTCGAACCATCATCAATCTTGAAGAAAAGCTGAAAAGAGCAATTAAAAGCCATGTCAACCAAGTTTTGTCTCGAGTCAATATCGATACTAATTTAACAATCAAGGGGACAAGCAAGTACTTTCACAAAATCAAATCCTTAAAAAGACTCGATGTATCTACATTTGAAATTGAAATAAGCAGTCATTTACAAGATCAATCATATTTGTTGCTTCTTGAGATCGTAAAGCCCAACAGATTCTCGAAGCACAAGCGAATCCAAGATTTTGGTCTTAACTTACTGATTTTAGGAACTGCCACGTCAAGCACGAGGAATACAATCATAGTTCACTGTGAGAATGAAGTGGAAATGTTTGAAAGCAGAATCAATTATATCATAACTATACCAACAATTCCAAGCTTTAACATGTTGAAAAATTTAGTCTCCCCGAATGTTTGGAGCTCAAATAACTACGACAACTTGTTTGTATCTCACCAAGTCATGGAACCAGAGAATGATAGTAGCAAACACGACCAGAAGAAGAAAAAATTAGACAATTCTGTTTCTAAAGGTGAACACTCTGGTTTGAATTCTGAGCAGGCTATCGTGTTAGATTCTATCAATAAAAAGAAATTTACCGTGGTTCAAACTAAAAAGCATACAGGAGTTAAAAAATTGGTCAACCTTGCCTTGCAGACGAAAGAAAGACTTTTAATTCTTGCCCCTTCAAAAAACTACGTTCGAACATTTCCAATAGAAAGATATCAAGATTTCAAATTAGTGAAAGTTGGAGCCGGTATAGATCAAGCTCTGGCTGAACTTGACAATTCGATAAAGGTAGTATCCAGTATATTTGAAGACAGCAAAGACTTTAAGGTTTCGGATATTGAATTCTGCGATTATCAAATCAGACTGCAATGGAGAGAATATTTGAATCGGTATAAAACTTTTGAGGAGTATAAAGCTAATTTCCCATTTGCTTTGGATGAACTTGAACAATTTGAAAACGAGAAATACGACTTCAAGTCATTCCAGGAAATCACTCGTGCTTACATGAAGATAATGGATCACGTTGAGTTTATAAAATTATTATTTCCTATTTGGCAAAAGTATAGGGAAGATCAGATCTATGAGTACTTTTTCAACAGATACAGCTCAATCATCTCGGTCGATGATTATGTTTCAATGACTAGAGCGGGTTCATTAAGTCCATTTGATACAATTATAATTGTGGATGGAGATGACGAAGTTTTGACTTTGGCCCTAAAGAACAACTTACGCGAGCTTAAACGTTTGATCATATTTGGAGGAAATCTTTCCAACAATTTTGGTCACTACGGCTTGCACCAACAGTATGGAGTAAGAATGGAATTCATCAATATGAGCAAATTTTCAGGTAAGGAATTCAATCCTGGCTTTAAGCAAACCAGACAGACTATATGCGTTTCAAATCAAGTCGAGGAGGCAGAATATGCTGTCGTACTATTTCAGTACATGCGTTTATTGGGGTATCCGCAGAGCTGTGTCAGTATTTCTATGTTTACGGAACAACAACGAGTTTTGGTTGAAGAGGTCTTGACCCATAGATGTGGTGCCAACAGAACAGCAAGTGATACAAAGGAAGGATTTCGGTTTGGGTGGCCCGACATTTCTCTTCATAATCGATCCCGTCCAGAATCTGCAACTTATGATTTCATGATAATCACATCAACTGGAAAAGATTACGACAATATGACTGGCCGTTTAGGAAATTACACAATTTCGACCACTCAAGGTCAGGACTTGATTGTTGTGGGTGGAGAAAGTTACTTTACTGTAGAGAGAAAATCCAGCAATGAGTACGTGATGCAAGGAAAAGCCCATCTTGAAAGCTACGTTGAAGAAATGACTAAGACAAGAATGGGCAAGTGAAAGTTTGATTTTTTTCGCAACCAGATGGTAAATGTACAAGAAATTTACTGGCACCTGCACACAATTGGCGGGTCATTATTGAAAATTTTTGTTGAAAAACAGTACCAACGGCAATATACCTATTCATTCAGAAATGCAAAGAGCCTTCTTTACTCCATTGACAAGAGCAGTCACTACTCGCAATGTTGCTCGCTCTATGAGACTTATGACCCCAAGCATGAACAGACCATCTGTTGCCTTTCCAAGATCGGTTCGTTTTGCCTCCACCGAAGCCGCTAAAGAACAGAAGGAAGAACCAAAACAAGAAACCGAAGCTCAAGAAGAAGCTGCTCCAGCCGAAGAAGATCCAACTTTTATTTTAGAGAAGAAGTTGGCCCAAAAGGACAAAGACTTGGCTGACATGAAGAACCACTACGCCAGAGCCGTTGCTGATTTCCGTAACTTACAAGAAAGCACCAAGAAGGAAGTTCAAAAGGCCAAGGACTTTGCTTTGCAAAAGTTTGCCAAGGACTTGTTGGAGTCCTTAGATAACTTCAGCTTGGCATTGAACGCCGTTAAGGAAGATACCTTAAACTCCAACCAAGAAGTCAAGAACTTGTACGAAGGTGTTGACATGACAAGAAACGTTTTTGAAAAGACGTTGAATAAGCACGGTATTGAAAAGATAGACCCAATGGGCGAATCATTTGACCCTAACCACCACGAAGCTATCTTTGAAATTGCTCAACCAGACAAGGAACCAGGTACCGTTTTCCACGTCCAGCAAGCCGGTTACACCTTGAACTCGAGAGTCTTGAGACCAGCCAAGGTTGGTATCGTCAAGGGTGAGAATTAGTTTATGTCATGATGCATTTATGTCTTTGTATCTTCTTGTATATAATCAAAATAATAAAGAATTGCCTTATCGGGCACACTACTGCTTTACCTTACTGAACATTTCTTTAATGGTCGTGGAATTAATCCGGGATCGACCCGCAACCACTACATTCTCCCCACGAATGAATATTGCACAGATTAAGCACAGTGTGAGTTCTGGTTATAAAATTAATATTGGAAGTTAAGTATTGCGTACCGTAAAATCATCAACAAGTCAAATTTCTTTATCTTCGCTTTGATAAAGTTTTTTAATGTGAGAGTTATTTTCCCTATTGGTACGTTGGTTTGACTTTTTTGCAGCAAGAAACAAATCTTACTGTTTCTTCTCTCATATTTTAATTCAAGTAATTTAGAAGATCTTCTAGTGATTCATAATCTGCATCTTCTATAATTTACAATACGACCATGAGGGAACAATCATTGGCATAGTCATCTCCTTTGACCATCCAGTATAAAAACATGTCAGTAAAAAAAATCCCTTTGGGGTCCTACAACATAATCGTAGAAATATGCTTTGGAAAGGAAATTAAGAATTTTGAAATTGCGAAAAACTCAATTTACTTGTACAAAATGGTAAACTACAAATATTGTACCTAAAGCACTGTTGTTACAATTCTAAAAGTGCAAAACTCTCATCAGTTTGAAATAAAAAGGCTCTGCAACAAACAATTTACTATGAAAGCAGGACAATAAAAATTCCAAAAGGCGGTTGCAAAATAATGCCTAAAATATCCATGTGAACATTTCAGTGATGTCGTTATTCTGTCGAAATTTAAAGAAAACACGTATAAGGGGACATGCAAAAAAAAACAGAAACTCCACTAACAGTAACAGATAGCGCCATAGTAGTAGGCTATACTAGGAAACGTAATCAGAACCTTCAATCCAACTATTTTGAAGGAATCTGGAGTATCACCTGTATATAAACATTCTGCACATATTAGTCACCGAGAATCAGTGCCGTTCACGTGAAGTGACTCACCGCTTATCCAAGCCGTATATCGGCGCATCAACCGATAACCTACCGGGCACCTGGATTGGGCAAGTTAATTTTTTCAACAGGTTGGAAAATTATAATTGAAAAATTTCCATTTCTTCTCCTACCATACTATGTTGTCATCAAAAACACTTCGTACGTTTTCTACCTCAGCCAGAGCATTCAAGACCCTCAAGATTGGGTTGATTCCCGGTGACGGGATCGGCCGTGAGGTTATTCCTGCTGGTCAAGCCGTTTTGCAAAACTTGCCAGCTAAATACGACTTGCAGTTTGAGTTTGTCAACTTAGATGCTGGTTTTGAGTTGTTCCAAAAGACCGGTACTGCTCTTCCAGACGAAACTGTCAACGTGTTAAAGCAAGAATGTGACGGTGCTTTGTTTGGGGCCGTGTCGTCGCCCTCTACCAAGGTTGCTGGCTACTCTTCGCCAATTGTTGCATTGAGAAAGAAATTGGGCTTGTACGCCAACGTGCGTCCAGTCAAGTCGGTTGGTGAAGGCCGTCCTGTCGACATGGTAATTGTCCGTGAAAACACTGAAGACTTGTACGTCAAGGAAGAACGTGCCTTCACAAAGGAAGACGGCACCAAGGTTGCTGAAGCCATCAAGAGAATCACTGAAACTGCCACCACTAACATTGCCAAGATGGCTTACGATATTGCCTTGCAAAGACAAAAGCTCCGTGAATCGGGCGTCAAGTCGTTACACGAATCTCCTTCTGTTACCGTGACACACAAGTCCAACGTCTTGTCTTTGTCAGATGGATTGTTTCGTGAAACTTGTCGTAAAGTCTACGATGCTAATCAAGAAGAATACGCTGGTGTTGCCCACAAGGAACAAATTGTGGACTCGATGGTGTACCGTATGTTCCGTGAACCAGAAGTTTTTGACGTTGTGGTGGCACCAAACTTGTACGGTGACATCTTGTCTGACGGTGCTGCTGCTTTGGTTGGCTCTCTTGGTGTTGTTCCATCTGCCAATGTCGGTGACAGCTTTGCTATTGGTGAACCTTGTCATGGTTCGGCTCCAGACATTGAAGGTAAGGGTATTTCCAACCCAATTGCTACCATCAGATCTGCTGCTTTGATGTTGGAATTCATGGGATACCCAGACGCCGCTGCTAAGATTTACGAAGCTGTGGATGCCAACTTAACCGAAGACAAGACCAAGACCCCAGATTTGGGCGGTAACTCCTCTACTCAGGAAGTGGTTGATGACATTATCAGAAGATTTTGATTAAGATGTACATATATATATTAGTATGGTTTGAATCTGACATCAGATTTCTTCTTTTTATCCTTCTTTTCTTTCTTTTCTTTCTTTTCTGATTTATCCTTTTTGTCCTTCTTTTCCTTCTTTTCCTTCTTGTCTTTCTTTTCCTTCTTGTCCTTCTTAACTTTACTGTGCTGGAGTTGTACTTCGTATGGTAATTCCCAAAGCTTAATTGTTCCGTCTTCACCACAAGATAATGCCGTGTTGCCAGTCAATAATTTGAAGTCTCGAACAACTTCTTCTCCGTGTGCAAGTGTGAACCATATTGGTTTGTTGACGTCAAACGTTTCTGTAACTGGGTTAAAAGGCAAAAGCGTCAACTTTTGCTGTGAATTCGCTCCGTACGCAACATAACCTGCTGTATTGATATCAACAACGTACTCACAATCGGTCCACACGCTTCTAATATCACCAAAATCGTTAGGAAGTGGTTCTTCAACCTTTTCGTAGTTGGTATTGTTCAATTCATAGATGGCCAATGTTTCCATGTGGGAGAGAATCAGAATACGGTTCGGTTGCGTAAAGTTACACGAATGTACCGAAGTATAGTTGATAACCTGATGAAGAGCATCATCTTCTTCAGGCTCATCGAGATTGTAGATGTTGACATAGCCATCTGTCGATCCTGACATAAGGTAGTTGCTTAAAGTTGGGTGAAATTTGATATCAGTGATATCGTCATGGTGTGAGTCAATAAACGACCGAACAACATTGGAAGGATTACGGAGGTCCCAAATATCAAGTTCAGCATCAACTCCAATCAACTCAGTTCCTCCTGCAAGCAAATTGTTGCTGTAATCGAGCGATAAGAAGTTGAAATTGTTGTTCTTGAGCGTATGCACAGCAGTAGCGCTACGCAAATCCCAAATCTTGATCCCGTCAGTAGAACAAGACGCAATACTGTTAGCATTAATCTTTTTGATCGAGTTAATCGTCGATTCATGTGCTTTAATGGTCTGGACTGGCTGGGCCGTAAGCTGGTCAATCAGGTAGGTTCTAAGGTACCCATCTGTCAGTGAGGCAACAAATGCATTGTTTTCAGCATAATGCTCAAGTTTCAATACCCAATTGTCTGCTGTAGTGCTCCAGCTATACTTGGACAAAGCTCTCATTTTTTGTTTGGAAGACCTGGTAGACAGCGATGCCATCTCAGGTAAGAAGCGATGTTATGTGCAGATAATATTTGATTATGTAAGCTCAGTGCTACTCAAATAAACTGACATACAATCGATCTTTATGGTTTAATTAACAAAAATACAATCATCCTGGACAGTATCAGATGAGAAGTCTTATAATCTGTACTTCTCAAAGATTTAACACCACTTTATCAATTGGTGTTAATTTACCGCTTTAACTCAGATCAGTTTTAAAAATTATTGACACACTGAACAACTACACTTTAAAAAGTTCTTCATAAACCCACTTACAACTACCATACTTTAAGCTACCCATATCAAGAAAGGAGATCTTACAATGTGGTGATGTTTATCGCTTTAGTAATTTAATAACCTGCATATACTTTTCATGGCTGCAAGATGGGTGCCTGCACATAACAAATATTCTGCCTGCGCTATAAACAAATCTTGATGAGCCCCCAGCTAACGGTACAACACCATTAAACACTATGAGTAGTATTGTTAAGAAGTCGACGCATTTCACCCCGAAGTTCAAGAAGAAGATAATAAGAAATAAACCTCAACTTACTCCTCCTGCAACCCAAGCGACTCCAGAAAACACACAAGAGAAAGCTGATGACCATGACCTAGAGCCGCCATTGGCTACAGGGGTCTTAACGCCCCAGGCTACTCAGCTTACGCAGTCTCCTAGTTTCAAGCTTACACTCAACGAAAAAACGGCCACTGTAAAGGGAGATGACGATGTGGATCCCATGGACGCTAGCAAAAAGGTTGAAATAGAAGAAGATTCTGCAAATGAATCAAACGATGAAGAGATTTTCAGGGTGCCGACTGTAAACAAGCAAGCCAAGAGGCGGTTATCAGGAATAGCTGTGCCTTCTATCAGGAGCAGATCTCTTTCGATAAGCAAGGCACCTACCCCTGGAGTCGAAGGGATTGATCCGAACCATGTACCCGCAAAAATCGGAATACCAGTTGCCAAGCAGGTGAAAAGAAGGCGTTCACTGGCTCATTCACGTGTAACTGGCAAACGATCATTTCTGAGGCCTTCAACTGTGGTGCTGACTCGAGATACCTCGCCGTTACTTGAGGATGAACTAGAAAAACCTTCCGCGCCGTTCAATAGTGACGAAAGTGGACTTGTCATAGGGATTAATCCTGCTGATCGTTACATTGGTATGTTTAGAAGAAATGAATCAGACAAGGATACCGATCCAATTACCGGGGAATTGTTACCTCTTGCTCCCACAGACTTGATAACACAGATATCCGATCTTAAACAATTGCCTAAACAGATGACCAAAGAAGAACGCGAACTATTGAAGTACATTTATGTTGACGCGTCAGAAATGACATTGAAAGATTTGTGTAAGGCAGATCTTCCGATCGGGACGGTCAGTTCCAATTATGAACTTGTGCAAAAAGCCGAGTTGAAAAACGAGGAACAAAGAAAACAGCGTCGGCAAGATAGAGAAGCAGCACGTAAGGAAAGAGTGGCTCTTGAAGTGGTGACTGCTAGACGTGGGGAAGTTGATAACAAGGAAGAACTTAAAAAACAGAGAAACGAACTTTTGAATGGTGATGACGAACCGGTGGTTACTAGCAGCAATATTCGGTTGACATTAACTGAATCGGGAATTGGGGTGGATCAAGATTCGACTGTAGTTTCGAGACATCAAAGGGTAGATCAATCCAATTTGGTGAGGGAGGATTCGAATCCATTTGAGAATCCCGTGACATCATCAACATATTCGAAGAGAAGACACACTGATCTGTGGACAACTGAGGAGTTGCATCAATTATACGAGTCACTTAGTATGTTTGGTACAGACTTTTCATTGATTGCACAAATGTTTCCTTACAGAACGCGGAAGCAGGTCAAATTGAAGGTGAATTCTGAAGAGAGAAAGCGTCCATATCTAGTAACTTTGGCCCTTAGACGTAAGTTGCCAGCAGATTTTGATAAGTTCTGCAGAAATGCCAACAAGGAAATCAAGACATTGGAAGATTACAATGCTGAATTACATCAGTTGAGAGTCGATCACGAACAAGCGATGAATTTGATGGCCAGACAGAAGGAACAAGCAAAGAAGGACGATGCAGAGGCAAGCAGAAGAAGAGAAATTGAGATTAGAACTGGTTCTAAGCCAATGACTCGTGCAGAAAAGATTAAGGAATTAAGAAAGAACGAAGTTGTTATGGGGAGTATTGATGAAGTGAAGAAGCAGGAAGCAGTAAATACGGACTAGATTATGTATAATTTGTGTGATAATTTTGACTGGTCAAGTATGTAGGTCCGGCGCGTCGAGATACCAGATTGGGTAACTACAAACCTCCACACTTTTATCGAGCTTTTGCACTCAACGAGTATAGCGAAAGATTGAAGGTACTTAGAAAGTCTGTATTAACTGGAAGTGGGTCCTAAACAAGCAGATCATGAACGTGTTGAAAACTAGGAGTCGTAATTCTGCATCTAGTGCTAGCTCGATATGGCAGGCGTGCTCGTTACTTCACGTGATAATTTAAATTATTTAGTGAAGTAAGCCCCAACAATAATGAGTAACCACCACCTTCAAGTATTTTTTATTTTCAAGCTAGCATCGGTCGTGATGATCTACATGTAGAAGAGTCTCAACCAGCATACCATACCAGTTTCTCATACCTCCTTTAGTATCATGAGCTCTCCTAAGGATTTCGTGCTTGAAATCGTACCGAACATCGACCACCATCCTATTGAAACATTGAGTCTTCTCAAGTTTACCGTGAAAAGTCGTCAACAAGGCGTTATTACAAAGATAAAAACAATTGCATTGAGTGTCATCAGTATTGCATTGGCAATTTATTTGTGGCACATTATAGATTATCAGGAGTTTAGTCACTTTGACTTGACGTCTCTTGCTACAATTAGCTGGAAACAATGGGGTATAATAGGAACTGCGGTAGCATTAGCATCCGTATTGATATTACATCAAGAGACAGAAGATTCTGTTATTGTCATGAAAGATCTCGGGGTGCAGACTGTTTCAAAGAAGAGTTGGAAGTTTCAAAATGACGTTGAAACGTTTATTCCATCAAAAGATATTATAGATTTGGTTATACATGAAGGTTTTCTTGGATACGGTCAAGTTATCTTTTTCTTGTGTATCTTGACGAGGTCAGATGCTGTTAACAAGAAGGATAATGAAAATGTCATCAAGATCATGTTCCCTGACTTTTTGCCCCGGAAAGATATCTTGCTAAAAGTATGGAAACTGAGTCGTGAGTTGCTCTTTGGTGACTCTAAGAGGTACTGGCGCCATGTTCCCGGACAGGGTTTAAAGCAGATCCATTAAAAGGTCCGAGAAAATCTATCACTGCCTTTATTACTATTAATTATCTGTATTATTAATCACCATGTACCTAATTGTTTGAAAATATACCCAAAGTTGTTCTTCTCGGCCATGCGAGCGACACCCAAACTGGCTAAAAAGTAGCCACTGACAGAAAGCATGAGCTTTGACCCTGTTGATAGGTTAGCTAGGTGTGTCAATATGGTGCCGAATTGACGAATAGATGCTGGACGCCTCAATATCGTTCTTGACACTGTAGAAAGGGAAAGCATTTGTATGTGTGGGATGTATTAAAGGATGATAGTGAAAGACCTTCAGATTAGAAAATTCTCTGTTATATATTGCGTTGGTGTTGCTGTTTATAGCATGGCGTTATTACGGAAGTCTAAATCCGGCTGCAAATTTTCGAGTGCATCTGGTGATACACCACGAGATTAACCGGTGGCACTTACTTATTTAGGGAAAATCCGGCACAAGCCTTACTGTCAATAAGGTGATGGAAGCGCGAGACGCACCGGAAAAATACGGAACCACCAGACAACGGCCTGATTGGAGAGATGTGTGCACCATTGCTCGTAGCCATCGTCAGGAGCTGCATCTCGCAATGGATGCCGCCTTTTTCATAGCGTGTTATCAAATTTAGCAAAGTTGAAGAATAAGCTTAGGTGTGATCATTACGGATCTAGAACAAGTACAGGATAGTATATTTTATGAAAACTTCTAATTGACGCTTTTTGTTTTCTGATATAATTCTGTAGAAGGAATTTCCCAGATCAAAGTTGAATTGCCAGATTATGTTAAACAAGATTTTGGTTGCGTGGTGATCCTCAACCACACCAAAAGATTGAAGTAAATGTACTTATTGGGTAAGGAGTGCTAGAACTCTTTAATTTCTATACATTTCTAAAAATTCTAGAAAATTGCATTAAATAAATCTTTTAAGTTTTCAATTTTAAATCACTTTATCAAGACTCCAACCAGGCCAGTCTCCAATTACCAAGGTATTAAACACATACTAACTCCGTTATTGTAATGTGTGGAGAAATAGTTCAAAGATCGGAATGCCCCACTTCTGGCTTATTTCGTTTCGAGCCCTGGCATCCAGCTCAAGCCCGGCATCCTAGTAGGTATTTCTAAAGGAAGATATTCTCTTCATTTAAAGGTTTTTCCCCGACTTTACTGAAGCTGGTGATGTCAAGATCTCCATTAACTACAACTCTCTTCAACGCCACATTCCTATTCCATTTAATGGTCACGTTTACTGGATATAAGTGAGAGCCGGAGCTAAGTCCTCATAAGCGGACGAATTATTTCCGCGTCATCATAAGCCATTGCCATAGCTAATTAATATTTTTTCGGCATTCCGGTTGCTTGGGAATGACACATATAGTCGGACAAGCGATTTTGCTCTGAAAACGCACGCCAAGCTCATCTAAACTACTAATATGTACGTTTCATTGCTGTACCTTACGTATGGATCACTTCCCACAATCTGTCATAGACTTTATTTTATTTAAATAAGATTGCTGGTGCGGCTTAGTCATGAGCTGTCATAAACTGACTCACGAGTGGGTCCGTAACGACGGAGCTCAAACCGTAGCACGCACCTTCGAGACTCGAGTGACGTTTCTTGCACATTTGTTAAGATAACAACACTGCTAAACGGTGTAGATATCCACACAAACGCTAAATCAAAGTCTCCTGAGCCACAAATATGGCTACAGGTGACGAAATTTCCAGATCTCGTAGACTAAAACGTTCCATCCCAATTTTTCCCCACTGCTATATGCACCTACATATAGTTACTCCGAACGGCTCTATTGCAAGATAGACCTTTCTTATTATTTATATAAAGGGGACCATCTCCGACCTTTTTGTGCCCCTCTTCTGCAAATTATGCTGTAAATGTCTGATAACAAAACTATATCAAAACCAGACGAGTCTAATCTGTCTGATTCAGATAGCAGTATTTCCCGAATCCCCAGTATACCTAGCTCAACGGATACCAATCACGAACAACTACACTATGCCGCCAACGATGCAGTGCCCTTGGAGTTAGTGGGGCTTACCAGCGACGCAGTTTCACGCCAGATTTCTCGAATCCAGTCACGAAGATTGAGTGTCTCTCGGACTAACGAAAAACCTCCTCTTCCTGACTTGGAAGCAGCACAGCATGACGATTCTTCTGAGAATAACGAAAAATATAACCGTTTTTCAATGAGAGTGAAGCGGATCTGTGTAGTTCTTGCGGGACTTTCGGGGTTTCTTTCACCCTTATCTTCATTGGGATTCTTACCGGCCGTTCCTGAAATTGCAAAACAGTTCAACACTTCGGGTGAAGTGATTAATATTTCAGCTGCCGTTTACTGTGTTTTTATGTCTCTCTCTCCGTGCGTATTTTCGCCATGCTCTGACATTTACGGAAGAAGAGTCTCGTTTTTGTTTTGCATGTTTGGCTTTATTGTCTGTACGGTGCTTGTTGGAGTCTCGCAAAACTTGGCAATGTTTTTCATCTTTAGATCATTAACAGCACTCTTTGGAACTTCGTTCTTTTCCATTGGTGCACATATTATTGGCGATATTTTTATGCCTACAGAAAGAGCCACCTACATGTCCGCATTGCTTTCCGGTTCACAGGTTGGAACAGCCGTGGGTGCCGTTATTGGTGGCCTTATAGATAACTACACAAGTTGGAGAGTCATTTACTACGTCATTGCCGGGTTGGCTGCTATAATCTTTGTTGGTGCTTATTTCTTTTTACCAGAAACTTCAGTTGAAACAAAGCATTCAATTGTTTTACGAGAATTACGCAAGGACCACCCTAAGCGGTCGTACGTATTTGTTCCTTTCAATCCTTTGAGAGTCATTGGTGCATTAAAATACCCTAACTTGATGATCGATGGATTTATCACCATTGCAGTGATGTACAACATGTACATCTTGTTGACTCCCATTAGATATGTCATGGATCCAAGGTTTAATTTGACATCGCCACTCTATAGTGGTTTGTTTTACCTTCCCCCAGGATTGGGATATTTGCTTGGGAGCTTTTTTGGTGGCCGGCTTGCAGATGCGGTTGTCAAGAAGTACATCAAGAAAAGGGGCAGAAGAGTTCCCGAAGATCGATTGCGCACAGTTCTTATTCCACTCGGCATAGTTTATCCAGCCAGCATATTGATATACGGCTGGTCATTGGAGAAAAAGGTTGGGGGCATGTACGTCCCTATTGTTTTCATGTTCCTCAGTGGTGTGGCGCAGACATGGATATTCCCAGCCTCGAATACGTACTGTGTTGATTCTATGCCCGAATTAGGAGGTGATGGGATTGGAAGCAGTTACTTTTCGCGGTACTTGGCTGCAGCAGTGGCTTCTGCTACCTGTTTGCGAAGCATTCAGGACATTGGTGTCGGCTGGACATGTACCATCAGTGCCTCTATTTTGTGGTTTGGACTTGCGTGTGCGTTTATTTTAATCCGGTGGGGGGAACGCATGAGAATCAAGTCATTGGTGAAGTACGGACTACGTGATGATGAGGACCTGAAATCAAGTAACGAAGAGTAGATGCATGTATTAATGATTTTGAAATTTGCAGCCATTCCTGCATGTGATTTCGCACTGGCCCGGCTTTCCCCAACTTAAGGGGGGCTCAGGGGCATGAGACAGGCAACTGCCCACTGCAGTATAAGTAGCATGTAGCGTTTATAGTTGGTTATGTTGAGCAATTGGTCTATTGAACACTCGACTTGGCTCTGTTGACGTGTGGTTGGTGGACATTTCCAGGCGACGTGTGACGCAGGACCCTCGAGGTTTGCTGCGTCTCCGCGTGCCCAAACGGGAAGGTAAATAGCAACCGTGACGCCCGCAACGTACCGTCCATTGGTAGGTATATAAGAAACGCACCTTTCCAATTCCAAAACTACCAATTTACAACTATGACTTCCTCTAAATACTTTTTGGGTACTGTGGCCTTGATAGGTGGTGCCTACTACTACGACCAAAACGTGCAGCCTATTTTCCCTAGAAACCAGCGCATTGCCCACGATTTGGACAAGGTCGACAAGAAGCAAGCCGACTTGTCGTCCAAGTTATCGGGCAAGATTGAAGACACCAAGAAGGAATTGAAGAAGCAGAACTCGTTGAAGGACCTGATCAAGGACACCGACTTGTACCAGAAGGTGGCTGCCAAGACGGATGATTTTAGCAAGGATGTCAAGGGGTACGCCAATGATGTTCAGGATGCAGCCACTCCAGAGCACGAAAAGGACTTTGTGACTCGTGGTGTGCACAAGTACATTGATGCAGTCAATGCTGCTGGTGGAGCTTCGACCACCACGACGCCTTACTCGACCGTTTCACGCCGTGAAGAGATCAAGCAAGATGGTGGTGGCTGGTTTGGATGGTTGAACAAGAAGGAAAACCCAGCCGAAACGCAATGGAACGAAACCAAGGCCAAGGCTGAAAAGGAAAAGGATGCATGGTTCAACTGGGGCTCGAAGAAGGCCGACGAGGCTGAAGCCAAGTTTGACCAGGCCAAGAAGGATGCGGGAGCCGAAAAGGACAAGTGGTTCAGCTGGGGATCCAAGAAGGCCGAAGAAGCCGAACGTGACTTGAAGCAAGCCCACAAGGATGCCCAGGGCAAGGCAGACGAATGGATCAACTGGGGGTCCAAGAAGTCTGACGAGGCTGCCAATGAATTGAACAAGAAGTACCAAGAGGGCAAGAATGAATTCGACAAACAGGCTACCAACTTGCAGTCGAGTTTCGAAGATACCAAGAAACAGTTGGGATCAAAATACAATGAAGAGAAGGCCAAGGCCATCAGAGCCTACGAGGACGCTAAGGCTCACTTGGACGACTTGACTGCTCACTTTAAAAAGTCCACCGATGCTGATAAGCAGGCCAAGTTGCAGAAGGCCAAGGAAGATTTCAGCAGCTCCTTGAGCCACTTGAAGAGTTACGGTGACGATGTTGTCAACGACATCCAGAAATCGCTCCTGAATGCCTCCAGAAAGTAAGTCTTTTCCCTGTAGTCATATTTATATACACCTTTTAGCTTACGAAAATCAAAGACGTTTAATTTTGCAGTGCGAAATTCATCTCCACCTTTTCAAACAATGTTTGTACGGGCATTGCGCAATGTTCACATAAAGACAGTGCCGAAACTATACGGCAATGCTGTTGATTCATTCAAGTACACGGCGGACACACCCACACACGAACTTCTTACCAAATTGCAGATCATCAACCATCCCCGTGCTGGGCTCGTCAACTGGACGCCCGTGGGTCTTGCAATCCTCAAAAAGGTCAGCAACGTCATCAGAAACCGCATGGACGAGGTGGGCTTTGAGGAGTTGAGTCTTTCTCTCTTGTCCCATACGTCTCTCTGGAAAAAAACGGGCCGTTTTGAGAACGCTCTGGAAACATTCAAGATCCACGGCGAGGACTTGCTCTTGGTACCGACAGCCGAGGAGGAAATCACAAGCTACGCAACCAAGAACCTGGGAAGCTACAAGAACCTTCCCTTTCTCTACTACCAAATCAACACAAAGTTCCGTAACGAAAAACGGCCCCGTAGTGGTTTGTTGCGTGGGAAGGAATTTGTCATGAAAGATGCGTACTCATTTGATATTGACGAACAAAACGCCATGAAAACGTATGATTCAGTTGTTGGTGCCTATGTCAATGTTTTTAAGGACTTAAGACTCCCGTTTGTCAAAGCTGTCGCTGATACAGGTGAGATTGGTGGCTCATTGAGTCACGAATGGCACTATGTCCATGGCTCAGGTGAGGATACAGTGTTCAGTTGTGACAAATGCAATCACGTATCCAACGTTGAAAAGACATTGTCTTATCCTGTTGACATCAAATCTGCCAATGAAGTATCGGTAAAATACTTTATCACCACAGACAAACAGACACTTGTCTGTGCGTACTATCCGAGCGACCGTGAATTACAACCCAATTTCATAAAGATTGAAATCACCGATCTTGATTTGACAGAAACTGACCAAGAGTCCATCCTCAACCAGTTCTCCGATAAAGATACGTTGATCTCCAAGAGAATTGTGCGAGTGATGGACTCAAGATTGGATTCACGCTCCAACTTTCCAGACTTCCCCATTCCATTTGTTAACCGTTCATTAATCACTACATTGACAGACATTCCCATTGTTTCTGCTGATGAAGGGGAGATTTGTGGTGAGTGTGAAGATGGAAAATTGCACTCGCAACGAGCAATTGAAATAGGCCACACATTTTACTTGGGCGACAAATACACACGGGCCTTATCTGGTACTGTTGATGTGCCTGTCAACGGTAGGATGGAGCCTAAGAATATGATTATGGGATGCTACGGTATAGGTGTGAGTCGTATTATTGCAGCAATTGGAGAAATCAATAGGGACGAACGAGGCTTGAACTGGCCCCAAATAATAGCTCCATGGACAGTTACTGTGATTAATTTGACGGATGAGGTAGAGGTTTACAGCAAGCTAAATGCTGCCGGTATCGACTACCGTCTCGATAACCGTCCTAAAGTTGGCCTTGGAAAGAAGATTCAGCAGTCAAATCTTTTGGGAATACCAGTCACCGTCATTATTGGTAAGAAGTATCCTGTGATTGAAATTGAAGTCCGTGGCAAGAGATACACCGAAGAGTTACAGTGGAAAAAGGCATACGAAGAGAGAGATTTCGAGTGGGAGGTTGTTGCTGGAAGTGACGGGCAGGACGTCAAGCATTATGTACATATAGATGGAGCCGTGGGTGCCATCAACAGTTTGTTAGCCGATATGTAAATAGTCGTTTATTAGAACAGAAGTGAAGTGAAGAGCCCGAAATCACGAGGTGAACTTACCAGTGATCTTAGCAAAGACGTGCAAGATGATAACGGAGAAGATGAAACCAACAGCCAAAAACAACACAACCAAAGGGTCGACTCTCAAACCTTGGGCTTCATCAGTGAAGATCTTCATCATGGTCGAGGACGAGCCACCAGCACCGGCTTGTCTGGTGGACAATGGCATAGCATTGGAAGATTGAGCCTTTTTGTCGGCGGTGGACTTTCTCTTGACAGCGTTTCTCAAACCTCCTGGAGCAGACGACTAGATGTTGTTAGTATATGTTCGGGGAACAAGTCTGCCATCACAAAAGACACGTACCATTTCAGGTGACTTTGTTTGTTAACTCCACGTATTTAATTTTCACTCGAGTTTATCTGCGCTGGACGACGTGACACAAAACCACACCAAAAAAAATCCACTTCCCACGAAAAAAATCAGCGGCCAAATTACCGCCCTGCGATCTAGAGATAGTTCAACTACTGCCATAACTTGGTGCATCTAAGTACGGAATTGTGGAGAATTGCCAGACTTTTGAACAGTGGAAAGGGAACATTGAATTCCTTCTCAGCCAATCACATCTCGCGGCCTGCCCCTAACTTACCCAGGCATTTTGAAAACAAACGAACTCGCTTCGTTTGATTTTTACACTCAGCGTTAATTGCCGCTGAATCTTTCTACAGCTGTCCACCTGTGGAACTCCAGAACGTTTTTGTGCGTCTAGAGCCACTTGCTACCGCGTTTCTGCCCTTGAAACAATTGCGTAGCTCCGGTTACTCGTGGCCCACACACTCTCAGCGAACGCAGTCGCCAATCACGTTTTTTTTCCATCGACGCTGCGCAGTGAACAGAGCGAAACAAAATTAGACAGGAACAAACGTCCAACACATCTCAGATAGCCGCCACACTAGCCGTTTCTACACGGATTATGGATCTTAGAAACTTACTGTCTACACCAACTCCAGCAGACTCCAGCGTCATGCAGCGCCGCCCTTCTTTGTCATCATTATCCTCCACCTCAGGCTTCACTTCATCTTCCTACGGTGGAACGGGTAACAACGCCACCATAACCGGAAATGACGGCAGCAATGGCGACACCCCAAATCTTGCCAACCAGAGATTGTCACAAGCATCGAGAAACAGCCTCAATCTCCAAAACTCGTGGCTTCATCAACAGGCTGCCACCGCCAACATTCCTTCGGCTAACGTTGGTCCATGGGTTGAGCAGCAACAGCAACAACAACAGCTGACTCTCAACAGCTTGGACTCGAAGGTCTTGGCCGAAGCTTTGCCTAAGGAAAAGGCTTCCTCCGCCTCTTCTCTCAACCAAACTACTGGCCCCAGCAGCATTAACGGAGATTCCAAAAACGATAACGATCTTAACGATACCAACGATGATGATGAAGTGGATAACGACGAACTTATTCCTACTGCCATAGTCATAAAAAATATTCCTTTCGCTATCAAGAAAGAACAATTATTGGACGTTATGACTAAACTTAGTTTACCTTTACCTTACGCCTTTAACTACCATTTTGACAACGGTGTTTTTAGAGGCTTGGCCTTTGCTAACTTTACCTCAACCGATGAAACCTCTTTGGTTGTTAACCAATTGAATGGAAGAGAGATCGGTGGAAGAAAATTGCGTGTTGAATATAAAAAGATGTTGCCAGCTCAAGAAAGGGAGCGCATCGAGAGGGAAAAGAGAGAAAAAAGGGGACAGTTGGAAGAACAACACCGCTCAAACTCGAATGCCTCATTAGCATCTCTTTTGTCTGCTGCCTCCACAACAGCAGCCACAAAGAACTTGAGTGTCAATGGAGCTACGCCTGCTAGTACTACTGAAAGGTTGTTTATTTCATTGCCCCTGAACAACTCCTTGTTGACTCCTCCTCCATTAGAATTGAACTTTAATGATCCGGAAACGTTGGAGTTATACTCTCAATTGCTTTTGTACAGGGATGATATTTCAAAGTCTATCTTTGAATTGGCCATCTCTCCAGCAAACTTGAACTTGTCTCAAAGAAAAGTTTTGTCAGTCTTGTGTTCGTTTTTGAATTTGTTGGAATTGTTTGACAACGGGGTGATTATTATTAGACGCAAGCCCGGCTACATTGCTCAGTCTATCACCCAGCAAACGAATGTACTTAACCAGGCCCAACCACAGCAGTCCGCTCTGCTGCAAGCATCAGTGCAATCGCAGCTGCAACAACCTCCTTCGCATTCTTCTTCGATGTTGAATTTGAACCAGTTAGGGCAATTGGGCAACGCCACTCATCCTGAGTTGTTGAGATCCCAGTCGCAGTCTGCCTTGCCAATGCCACGTTTGAGACAACAAACATCGACTCCTACGCAGCCTCACTTTCCACAATACCAAGGTCCTTCGCAAGGTGGTCAACCACAACCGCAATCTGTTCCTTCGTCGCAAGGAAGACCTTACTCCCAAGTCCAACAGTATAATGTTTATCAGCAGCAACAACAAGGTCAACAGCCTCATCAACCTCAGCCGCAACATGGTCAGCCACAGCTGAATGGCATCAATCAAATGAATGCTGGCAATGCCGCATCGTTGTTGAGAACCACCAACAGTAATAGATCATATGCCGATGTTAGATCGACACCTCCGTTGACCAATAACTACCACCAACAAGGTAGTTCGATCACGAACTCGCCCACCCCTCAACATCACCAGGGCCATTTCCAGTCGCAAGGACATCCTCACCATCAGCACTTATTCCCACCCAACTCGCAGCCAACCACGCCGTTGTCATCCACCGATATTACTTCGCGGTTCCAGCCATTTGGGCAACATGCGCATTTAGCTGGCAGTTTCACCTCATTGCTGCAATCACAAAGTGGAGAAGACTATGCTGGAGCCAATGGGCCCAGTGGTTCGAGTGCAGGCGGAGACCGTTTGAGCAACAAGTTCAATGCGTTAAACTTGAACAATGCGAACGCCTACGATGGTACAAAGGGGATCTGGGGTCCAAAATAGTGTGTTTACACACCACCACTTTAATGTAATTTATGATTATGTGTTATGATTATGATACAAAATGGCGTGGGAACCAGAGCAGACATGCACTGTTGCACACCATTTCTCCATAATGAGACCCGCAGAGATCAATTTTATAACAGACGACCACGTCTCTATTTGATTTCCTTATTTTTTTATTATTCAAGAGGCTTGGTGTCTCTTCAATGCTAATGATTTATGTATGATAGAATTGAAGAAGAGCCACGGAGCCTCATTTTCGATATATTCACATCTATAGTATTATATCTTTTTTTTTAAGTTTCTTTTTTGGGCCACTCTGTTTTGGAAAGGCGACTCAAAAACGAAGGAGCGTCGTAGTGTGAGAACGCTCACGTGACCGAAAATTCTCATCGTCGAGCCAAAAAGCGAAACATGATGAGCCCAAATCGCTCGAGGCCTCCATCACCACAAACACAGCGATAGTTCACGGTATTACAAGCGCCACGTTTGATAGCAGAAAGCACCAGAACCGAATTCGGATACACACACCCGAAACAGGAAACCTCCCGTCCCTGAAAGAAGAAAGAAACGTAACGCTCTATCCACCGCCGAATCAACAACGGCAAACCGTGGCACTACACTAAATTAGACCCCAACTACTCCCGCTAGAAAATGGGACAAATTCTTTCCTCGCCAGTCGTGGAAAAACATTCCGAGTCCAACAAGGATACACACTTGGCCTACGGCTTGTCATGTATGCAAGGATGGAGAATCCTGATGGAAGACGCCCATGCCACAATTCTCAACTTGTACGAATCGCAGCGGGTTGCTGAAGAGAAGCAACACGACGATGAAGATAACCGTTTTGTCAGAGATGCTGACGACACGCAGTTTTTGAACGACGACGGCACGCCCAAGGACCACATTGCGTTTTTCGGTGTCTACGATGGCCATGGAGGCGAAAAAGTGGCACTTTACACAGGCAGACATCTCCACAACCTTGTCAAGCTTACCGAAGCCTTCAAGAAGGGTGACTACATCACCGCATTCAAGAATGGTTACTTGAGCTGCGACCAAGCCATCTTATCGTCGGAAATCATGAAGGACGACGACAGTGGATGTGCTTCGACTTCTGCCATTGTGACTCCGTCCCAGATCATTTGTGGTAATGCAGGTGACTCGAGAACGGTCATGTCGATCAATGGTTATGCCAAGGCCTTGTCGTATGACCACAAGCCTTCGAACGAAGGTGAAAAGGCTAGAATCTGTGCTGCCGGTGGTTATGTCGATGTGGGCAGAGTCAACGGAAACTTGGCTCTTTCTCGTGGTATTGGAGACTTTGAGTTCAAAAAGAATGCCGATTTGCCTGCCGAAGAACAAATTGTCACCTGTTTGCCAGACGTTATACAACACGAGCTTGATTTTGCCAAGGATGAGTTCCTTGTGCTTGCATGTGACGGTATTTGGGACTGTTTGACGTCGCAGAAGTGTGTTGAGTGTGTTAGAAGAGGCATTTACGAGCGCAAGGAGTTGGAGAAGATCTGTGAGGACATTATGGAGTTGTGCTGCGCTCCCACCAGCGATGGTTCTGGGATTGGGTGCGACAACATGTCGATTGTGATTGTTGCCTTATTGGACTATGCCAAGGGCGAGACCTTGGATCAGTGGTACGACAAGATAATAGCGCGTGTTGAGGCCAGCCAGAAGGACGACAACGACAAGACTTATGGCCCCATCTCGGCACCATTTGACGAAATCTACAAGGAATTGTACGGCAACTACTACGAAATTGGCCGTCAGTCACAGGGATCGAGAACCCGCAACAACGGCAGCGCGTTTGGGTACGATGATGCTCCACATGAACTCGACGACGACGAAAAGGAAGAGAATGGCGATATCACCGCAGGAAACGGTGCCATCTCTTTACAGAAGTTGCTTGCCAGCAATGCCATTACCAACGAGAACGGAGTGATCTACTTGGACACGTCGTCGGCCCAATCACTTTTGGCCCACTTTGGTATGTCTGAAGAAGGTGAGGGTGGAGAAGAGGATCACGAAGGTCCCGTGAGACATATTGAGGAAGAGGAGGTGGACGAGACCGACGAGTCTGCCAACGACGAGAAGGATTAGTGTTTTTGTGGAGCTTTACGATGCATCTTTCTATTTATTGTCATTTCTGAATGTACTTTTTTGGCTATAAATCGCTGCTTTTTTTGTTTGATTGTTATGAGTTAAGTCGTTAGATATAAATAATACGTGAATTATTAAATTTGGTGATGCGCGAATGTTCCTTTTTATTTTTCTTTCAAGGTTTACATGCACACCGCTCACATCAAACAACAAACAGCGTGAACAGAAGCACAAACGCATCGTTTGCACCGCCAGAGGTGCGAGTTATAGTTCTGCCAGAGCGTTCCAGACCCACGTCACGTCACGGCGACCAATCAGACGGTGTTGCACGCGATGGGAGGAAACCTTCTCAACCAGATCAAGATCACCGACAACAAGGTGTATTCGGATCTCGAGGTCGATCTCGACCGTTCACGGCGAAACCGGACCCCCAATGACTACTCGCTCCTGCGAATTTTCAACCATACCAAATACACGGTGTCAAGCAACATTGTTTCGTGGCAGGAAAACAAGGCGTTTTACGTCACCATCAGGTACAACAACACGAAGAAAGCACCAGTACCGAAAAAGCCCGTGGCTCCCCGCAAGGAATTGCCTTACCGTGGAATCCTCAAGTTTCCAGACTGCATCATCAACGACACGGACCCCACACGGCGTGATCGGGAGCTTTTCGACCGTTTGGCAGCCACAGCACGCAACTTGCATTTCCAGGAGGAAGAAAACGTCCAGCAAACGGCGTCTCCAGCTCCGTTCCAAACCAATCTCTTGAGTTCACAGGTGAAAAAGATTGTGTTTCGCAACTACGAAATCGAGACGTGGTACACTGCTCCGTACCCTGAAGAATACTCGCGTGCAAAGGTGCTCTACATCTGCGAGCATTGTCTCAAGTATATGAACTCGCTGACATCATACGAACGGCACCAGCTCAAAAACTGCAACTTTTCCAATAACCATCCACCGGGAATCGAAATATACCGCGATACACACGCGGCCATCAGTATCTGGGAAGTCGACGGACGCAAGAATATCAACTACTGCCAAAACCTCTGTCTTTTGGCCAAACTATTCCTCAATTCAAAAACACTCTACTACGATGTTGAACCCTTTATCTTTTACATATTGACAGAAATTGACCATGATAACCCGTCCAACTACCACTTTGTTGGATACTTTTCCAAAGAAAAACTAAACAGCTCCGACTACAACGTTTCGTGTATCCTAACGTTGCCCATCTATCAACGTAAGGGATACGGAAACTTGTTGATAGACTTCAGTTACCTCTTGAGCAGACACGAGTTCAAGTTTGGTACTCCCGAGAAACCCTTGAGTGACCTTGGGCTTCTAAGCTACAGAAACTACTGGCAAGTAACTGTAGCTTATACCCTTGATGTGTTGTACAAGAGGTATCTTGTTGAGCCAACAAAGGCCAATTTGTCCCTTTCCATTGATATTCTTGCCAAGCTTACGGGAATGATCCCTTCTGACGTAATTGTTGGATTGGAACAACTCGAGGCTCTTGTCAAAAATCCAGTGACAGGCAAGTATGCTGTGGTGTTCAACATGAAGAAAATCAAGCAGGAGATCCAAAAATGGGAAAGAAAGAAGTATATCAAGCTCGATTCGACAAAATTACTCTGGAAACCAATGCTTTTTGGTCCATCTGGAGGGATCAATTCGGCTCCAACTCTATTGATTGGTTCTGCGCCAGCGCACAACAGCATTTCACTGGTAGCGGAGTTTCTTAAAGACGATATCAATAATCCTTATTCATTTCAGGAAGAGGCATACAAGGAGATCGAGTGTTATCGAGATATGAGCGAAAAGAACGACGAATCTTTGGATGATTATGTTGTTTGTTACCCGGGAGTGAAGTATGATCGAAAAGTGCCGATCCAGACGGTAGAAGTTAAAGAAAGCAATGAGATATTAAGTGAGGAGGAGGAGGAAGAAGAGGAGGAGGAAGTAATTATAGAAGAAGAATATGATGAGAGTGATGATGAAGTTGAGGTTGAAGTTGAAGAAGTAGAGGAGGAAGAGGAGGAGGTAGAGGAGAAAGAAGAAGAAGAAGAAGAAGAAGAAGAAGAAGAAGAAGACGACGATGAAATGCCCGTTTCTAACGGAAGAAGACAAAGAACTCCTGTTCCTCTGAGGAGAAGTGCAAGACTTCGCCGTTAATGTATTATATCTATGTAATTCTAATGATCTTAGGCATCAAATACCTTTACGCTTGTTTCGTAAACCAAGTCAATAAAGCGTTCGATCTCCTTTTCGTCCTTGTATCCATACAAACTGGCCATGACTTCGGCAACAAACCCAATGGATACGGGTTCGTTTCTGGACTTGATCAACGGATAACCCAAAGCTCCCGTCAAACGGTTGGCAACATCAATACTGCCTTGGTTTTCAACAAGTGTCTGCACTGCATCGGCGTGCTTCTGGAAGTTTTCCTTTTTGATGGATGGAAACGGAAGATATTCGTCCAACTTGATCTTGCTGGCCTTTGTGGGCACAACTGGTTCGGCTTCTGATGCTATTTCAGGATAGTATTTGTTGGGGTATGGAGTGAGGAACTTGTGGCTGGCGTGGCTCTTTCTGATCTCACACCACGGGGCATCTGTTTCGATCATGAGTCTTTCTGGTGGAATCAAGGCAGCCACCTTTAAGTTTTCTTCCAACTTTAGGGAACATCCATTGACACTGACGTAGAAGCCAAGCTCCAACAATGCGCGGAGCTCGTTCTCGTCGCCGGTAAACGAGTGGACAACACCAGCACCCAACTTCCCACTGTCCACAAACGGCTTGATGACAGACACAAAGTCGTCACACGCATTTCTCATGTGTAGAAACAACGGAAGCCTGTACTTTAATGTGGATGCAACCTCCAACTGTTTCTTGAACATCGTGAGTTGTTGGTCCTTTGACGAAAAGTGGAGTCTGTCGTAATCCAAACCAAACTCGCCAAATGCACGCACATATCCCCTTTCGTAGCCCTTCTCTGCGATTTCTTTGAGCTCAGCGAGCTTTTCGTCGGCATCTTGTCGCAACTCACCGGTATACTCGTTTGTTGCGGTGTCTTGGACGTAGAACTCCTGCGCAACCGAACACGGATGTACGCCAGCCGTCGAATTGAAGTTGTTGGGGTACTTTTCGCAGAGATCAAAGTGGTCTCTGCTTTCCCTGATGGTGGATGCAGTGATCAACATTCTGTGGACATTGAACAAGTGCGCTCTCTCGATGACCTGCTGCAAATCAGCAGGGTGTTTTCTCTCGCTGGAGTGGTGGTAGAGTCCCTGAAACATGGAGTCGGAGAAGTTCACGCCTATGTCAAAGTAACGGGGTTTCCACATGATTCTGGGGAGTTTGGGCATAGGTTGATGCGATGATGCGCCGATATCTGAGTAGATCCGGGGATTTTTCAGGTAATTCCGAGGGTGATTTCAGAAGCATATCCGAGGGTACCGAGGGTTGTCATTTCAGGTCCGAATCTTCAGGTCCGAGTGCACTATCAGTTGAAGATATGTCGGTTGAAGATATTCTTGCTCTGGAACAGTCGAAGCTCTTGAAGGACCAGGAGATCAGTCGGGTTTTGGCCTGCTGCCAATGGGACCACTTTGACGTTTTGGAGATCAACCCGTTGGCCGTTGGTTCTGGTGAGCTCGCCAGCGTAGTGAAGAAAACGTACCGTAAGAAGACACTCCTTCTCCATCCGGACAAGACCACCAATGTGGACGCACCGCAAGCTTTTGACCGGTTGAAGAAGGCGGAATTGGTGCTTTCACAGGACGTTGACCAGGAAACGAGCGACGCAGCTACACGGAGCCTCATCGCGGAGAAAAAGCGGTTGGTGGCAATCTACGAGGCGCATGGATCGAAAGATGTAGCCAGCGATGGGGCCAGCGAGTACAAACGGCTCAAACAGCGTGTGACTGCTGTGCTTGCGGAGGAACGCAAACACGACGAGATCGAGCAGCTCTTCCAGCAGCGCGAGGACGCGGCCCGAAACGAGCAGCTCAAACAGGCGCAGTTGGAGCGGGAGGAGAAGAGGAAGATCCAGAGTCAATGGGAAGACTCCCGTGACGTCAGGGTTGGGAACTGGCGCTCGTACACGTACAAGGTGGAGAAGAAGAAGAAGCGGAAGCGGACCAATGTTCTTGCGTGAAAAAAAAGCATCAACAAATCGCACAAACAACAAACAACTACGAATACACACCACACTATGAGCACCAAACTCCTTGCCGTGGGCGTTGTCTCGTTCCTCAGTGGTTTCTACATGCGGCAGCTCTTTCTTTCTGCACCGCTGAAAAGTTCCAGCTCCGACTCCGACTCCGAGCCCGACTCCGACTCCGACGAAGGCATCGACATCGACTCCACGGCGCTCAACGCCGTCCCTGGCGAGGTCCGCATGACGCTTGTGGTGCGCCAGGACCTCAGGATGGGCAAGGGCAAGGCTGCTGCGCAGTGCTCGCACGCTGCGCTTGCGCTCTACGACAAGATCACCAACGCCGAGTCGCCCGCCTACAACCCCGAGATGGTGCAGCGCTGGAAGTACGGCAACGGCCAGGCCAAAATCACGCTCCAGGTGCCGAACCAGGAGGAAATGGACGTGCTTTTTGCGCAGGCCATCTCGCTCGGCATCAACGCGTACATCGTGCACGACGCGGGCCGGACGCAGATTGCGGCCGGCAGCGCCACGGTCTTGGGCCTCGGGCCCGCTCCGAAGGCGGTGATGGACGAAATCACCCAGAATTTGAAGTTATATTGACATGTACATAGAATTAAACATCCATCCATCTCATCTCATCTCATCGCATCCATCTCATCGCACCATCTCATCTCATCTCAACCGCTTACGTATCGTGTCTCTGACTGCCAACGGGTTCACGGCCGAGCTTGCTCTGCGTTTTCTTCTCTTTCTCTCTGCTGCGCTGTGGATCTCCTCGTCGTCCACCAACACCTCATCGTCATCGTCATCATCATCGTCGCTCATGCCAATGACGTCATCCACGTCCTCGTAGAAATCGTCCACATCGTCCAACCCAATGGAGGACTGTCTTCTGCGCTTGGTGGAGGACGAGCGGTGGCCGTTGCGGAGCTTCTCCAAGTAGTCGATGCGCGACCAGATCTCGCCCTCTGTGCGCTGCGGCAAGAGGATCGAGAGCTCGGCGAACGAAAGCTCGCGGTTGCGCCGGTTGATCAACAACTCGTCCTCCTCCATGGACCACGGGATCTTGAACACGGGCGGGGTGGGCGTGCTGGCCTTGGCCGCGGGTTTCAGGCTCTTTTTCGGCACGCTTTTCTCCTTCTTCTTCTCCATCTTCAACGGCTCGTCTTTCTTGTCGGTGTTGTAGGGAATCACCACCGACCCTGAGCGCAGGTAGTACCCTGAGGACAGCACCACGCTGCCGTTGCGCAAGCTGGTGACGGTGGTGGAGTGGTGGATGCTGCCGGGCCCGCTGATGCTGGCGCTGCGCGACGGGCCGCTGATGCTGCTGCCGCCACCAAAGAGTATTGGCAAGTGCGCCAACGCCGTGTTGGTCAGCTGGTGGTGCGGGATGTTCATCAGCTTGGAGGGGAGCGAGGAGACTGACGCCCGGGTGGAGATGATGGAGTTGCGGTCGTCGCGCGCGATCTGGATGATGGAGTTGTTGTGGATGGCGGTGGTGGCCGCGGAAGCGCTACCTGCGCTGCCCAGGGCCTGCGACAGCGAGTTCCGTGGCGTGTGGTGATGCTGCTGGTTCTGGTTCTGGTGGTGGTGGTGGTGGTGCTGGGGCTGGTTGTGCGGGAGGTTCATCGTGGGGTCGATGGAGATGTCCGCGTAGTAGCCGCCGCCGGTGCTGGCGCCGTGGGACTGCGGGTCCAACTCCACGTCCAGCTTGGGGGAGTCGTAGTGCGCGTGGTGCAAGTGGCTCGGCAGGCTGGCGCCGCCGGGCGTCAGCGGGTTGGTGTGGTAGTTGGGCACGGGACTGCTGATGTTGGACGGGGTGTTGGACAATGCGTTTAAGCCAGCTAAAGCATTCGACACGTTGTTATCGAACCCCGTGAAGGCGGCGGTGGAGATGGGCAGGTACGTGCCGCCAAAGCCCGCGGTGGTGGACGGCTCGGGCTTGTGTTTCCTGGTCTTTTTGGCGGCGGCGCCGTTCTTGGGCACCGGCGTGCCGAGCGCCGCCGCGGACTTGGGCGGGTTCTTCAAGTTGCCGGACTTCAAGCGTCTCCAGCGGAACTGGCACGCGTTGGGCGTGCGGTTCTTGAAGTTGGACGCGATCTCCTTCCAGCCCAACTTCTGCTGGTCCTTCAAGTGCATCAAGAGAATGTCGTCCTCGGCGTCCCACGACGTCGGCGTGCGCAGGAAGTTCTTGCCGCCGCCTGTGCTCTCATTGGTCGAGGGGGATTCGGGTTCGGTGCCGGCCATGGTGTCTGCGCCAGCGTGTGGTGGTGTGTCTTGGTGGTGTTGTCTTGATGTAAGATGATCATCGTCGACGTTTTCACGTGCTGCGGGTCGCGTGAAAAAAATAAAACTACAAAAAAAAGAGCTACAAATTACAATTTAAAACTCAACTCACAATCAACTCTTTCTATCACTCACTGCCCACTCTCTCCGCCCAGAGCGTCTCCGCCTCCACAATGGTGTTGTTGTTGGCCCGCATCTTGTTCATCGTCTCCACGTACTCGTCGTACTCGTCACTGTCGTGCACAATGCCGCCCCCGGCCTGCAAGTACGCCGTGCCGTTCTTGTACACCATCGTGCGCAACGCAATGCACGTATCCATCGTCTTGCCGTCGTAGCCCCAGTGCCCGACGGCCCCCGCATACACGCCCCTCTTCTCGCCCTCCAACTCGCCAATGAGCTCCATCGCCTTCACCTTGGGCGCCCCGCTCACCGTGCCGGCAGGGAAAATCGACCGGAACGCATCGAAACGCGTCTTGTCGGCCCGAAGCGTCCCACTCACCTCAGAAACCAAGTGCATGACGTGCGAGAAGCGTTCAATCGTCAACAACCGGTCCACCTTGTTGGTTCTGGGCTGGCACACGCGGTTGACGTCGTTGCGCGCCAAGTCCACCAACATGATGTGCTCCGCGCGGTCCTTCAACGACGATCTCAAGATATCTGCGTTGGCCTCGTCCTCCTCGGTCGTCTTTCCTCTCGTGATGGTGCCTGCAATCGGGTGGGTCACGATCTTGCCGGTGTTGTCCGACTTGACTAGGAGCTCGGGCGACGCCCCGATGATCTGGAAGTCAAGCAAGTCGATGTAGAACAAGTACGGCGACGGGTTGACCGATCTCAAGTGCCGGTAGATGTTGAACGGATGCAAGGACGTGGGTCTGGCCACTCTTTGCGACGGAACGGCCTGGATGATGTCGCCCTTGAGGATGTGCGTCTTCAACGTGGTGACGTGCGCCTCGTAGCCCTCCTGGCCAATGTTGGAGCGGAACGTCTGGTTCAACTTGATGGGCGGCTGCTGGGGGTTGATATCTTCCAGCGGAGTCGTCTTCAACACCAACTCAATCGCCTCAATCTCGTCACAGGCCCGCTGGTAGTTCTGCGCAAGCGAGCTGTCGGTACTGACGTTGTTGATGATCTGGAAACGCAGGTACACGTGGTCAAACACAACCACCAAGTCGCAGAGCATCAACACCGCCTCAGGAACCTGCACCACGTCCTTCAACGCGCGTCTTGTCTTGGGCTCAAAGTACTTGATGCAGTCGTACGAAATGTAGCCGGTGGCCCCGCCGCTGAATTTGGGCAATCCGGGCAACTGCGCCTGCCTCACCGTCTTCAACTCTTCCTCCAAGATCGTAATAGGATCCACGTTGGTGTACTCGGCCGCATACACGCGCTCGTCGTCGCCGGTCTTGATGATCTTCTTGGGGTTCACGCCAATGAAGGAGTATCTGTCGACGGAATCGCCCTGCACGGCCGATTCAAACAAAAACGACGGCGTTCTGTGCTCGCTGTTCAACTTGGCCAACCGCAAGTACGCCTGGTGCACCGTCAAGTCGTCGTTGCCGACGTACTTGTGGATCGGGTACAAGTTGGGTCTGTTTTCCTGCTCCGCGTGGCTTTCCACAATCGCACTCAAGGAGTCAAATGAGGGTTGGATATGCTGCTGTTAGTATTGCTGTTGTTGCTGTGGTGGTGGTGGTGGTGGTACTTACAACCATGTTGTATATCGTCAATGACTCAGTCTGAAAAATTTATCGAATGCTTATATGGCGTATATACAGGAAAATACCAGCCCTACAGTGCCTCCGCCAACACACACTGGAGGCGTGTGGGGTCCAAGTAAACGACTTTATCGCAAGAGATCACTGCTCCGACGCTCCAGCTCTCTGCTGAGTGGCACACGTCGATTTCTGTGCCCAATTCGGCGCAGTAGGCGCTGCTAAGAAAGTCGTCGTGCGTACCGGTAACGACACATTCGTAGGCGGTGCCGTGGTCCTCAAAGCTTTCCTGGACCAACCGTTGCTCCAAGAGCTTGAGGGTCCAGAACTTCTTGTGGACCATGCCTAGCAACAGGTTCAATTCAGCGCAGTTGTCGAGCTTGTGCACCTGGTCCTGCATCACCTGCGTGCTCAACGGCCCGTGGAGGTTGTAGCCGTGGCCCTTGAGGTATCCAAAGCGCTCAACAAAGCTCAGGTACTTGTCGGCCGCCTGGATGTGCTGTCTGTTGGCCTGGAGCTGGACAAAGTTGAGGACTTGGAGCTGGTTGAGCAACGCCTCGTAGCTGTTTGCTGGATCGCTGAGCCTGACGTATCCGCCGTCAATTCCCATGGCCACGTTCCGTTCTCCACCAGCAACCAACACCTGACGCCTGTTTCTCGTTAGATAATTCCTCCCGATCAAGTACGCTGCCGCAGAAACGTAGCCCTTGGCATCGCGTGCAAGCAATGTCTGGTAAAACGACGTGGCTTCGTAGTTTGGTAGAAGCATGTTGTTGTGGGAAACTAGCACAGGATCGCTGCTTTCCCTGTCCACGTCCTGAACGTGTGCCACTACGGGAATCTGGTTGTCGAGACAGAATTTCGCAGCCATTTTTCCAAGAAACTTATCGAGCTCGTCAACGAAAAACACTGCCTGTGCCAACTGCTGGCGAGAATCGGCCTTCAACTCCGTCACAAGCTTCCCATTGGCAGTCGAGTTGCTCAAAACAGTCACCTTTTTGCAGATATTCGACGCATCTCTCGCACGAATGTCGACCATCGGATCCATCACCAGCGCACCTTCCAAGCCTCTCATCTTGAAGTGACTCTTCATCACATTGTAAATGAAACTCACGTTGTGGCGATCGACTCCGGCAAGCTTGACCTTTGGATCGGCTGTTGCCTCCTTCTTCCTCCGGAATATCCTGAACGGAGACTCGGCTTTTCCACTCAAACACTCCTGGAGCATGTCCCAGTCCAAGCTTTTGATCTTCACCATGTTGAGCGAGTCAAAGGAGAAGCTGATCTTATTGTCAAGACTGGCAAACGGATTAGAGTCGTACGTGTTGTACACAAAAGATGCTGTGAGGCACGTCACGTTACTGTGTGCCTTGTGTCTCTTCTTCGACATGTCTCCCACCAGCAACCATTCGTCGTCGTCGTTTTGATTCGGGAACTCAAACTGAGCGCCATTTTGGTGCAGAAATAGCAGCTTCAACGCATCGCCACTCACCATGTTGCGTAGTGTTTCCATAAAGACCGAATTGCTGCTGATCCGATCAAAAGTCCTGTGTTTCGGAGAAACCTTGGTCATTATATCAGGAATATGGACATTCACAAGGTACT
Organism: Teunomyces funiuensis; assembly: GCA_030558095.1. Classification (NCBI taxonomy): domain Eukaryota; kingdom Fungi; phylum Ascomycota; class Pichiomycetes; order Serinales; family Debaryomycetaceae; genus Teunomyces; species Teunomyces funiuensis. Next base: position 538,696 of record JAJMRW010000002.1, read on the forward strand.
TGCGTGAGTTGATCTTCTCCAAGGAAATAGCAATGTTGAAAGGCAACGCATAAACGGTATGGTCTTGGTAGTAGAGCTTTTCTCTTCGCAAGTGAGGAAAGTTGTCTGGCAAACGGCCAGTTTCCGACAAAGACTCGTCTGCTTCAATTCCATTCACAAAAGAAACAGCTAGATCGCCGTTTTTGGCCTTGCCCATGATATTGGCGGATAAGTATATGTCTGTGAGCTGGTTCTTGGCGTTGTTGTAGATGCCCATGTCGTCAAGAAATGCATAAATGGATTGGTTGCTGAGTACGTCGAGCTGTGAGATCGCTTTGCTTAATTTGGGGTGTGGGTATATGACCGAGAACTTCAATACGTCAATAAAGTACCTGTAGTGGCGCCCTTCCCAGATATTGAAGTAAAAGTTCAACTCTTCGAAAGATTTGGGTTTCCTGCTCTGCTCCTTTGCAAAATCATTGAGAAACGTATTGAGGTTTGCAAGCATTACCGAGTTGGTGGAGGTGTTGAAGAACTGTTCTATTGCTTGGGAGTTTGCCCACGAGTTGACAAAGTACTTGGTGCTGATGAGGTCGTTTGAGTATCCCTTGAGGAGATTGGAGAACTCAAAGGTGGACGAAACAAGCCACTGGGGATTGCTCGTTATGCTGGTGTGGATGGCCATAAGAAAGGCACACTGGTGGAAGTAGCTCTGGTTGAGTAGACTGAGGAGATGTTCACTGAACTTGATGGACTCGATGATCTCCTTTAGTGATATTCCAACAATGTGGTGTGTTTGCGAGTACTGGGACCGCACAATATCAAGATGGGGAGCTAGAATCTCCTTGATTTGCATGCAATGGTGGGAAAACTCCTCAAGTTTATGCGTGAGGACCTTTCTTGAATAGTGTATTGTATCGTTACGGTGTTGGAGTGGCTGAAGCTGCGAGACCCACTCGGGATTGAAGGCCTGGAATAAATGCAAGGTGATTTTGGCGGGCAGGACCAGGATCATTTCGCCCTCGATGGTCAATACTAGTGGTTTGTTGTGGTTTTCGTTGAACTTTGTCTGTGCTTCTCTGATTACAACCCCAATCGATACCGTTTGGGCTCCTGGATGGAGGAACTCAACCACAGATCCGATTCCTACCGGTCTGTTTTCGTTATCTTCGATGATGGCGGTGAAATTTGTTCGTGACGGCGCCATGTGCTTGGTTTCAGACCCGATACTGAGGCTGGTGATGCTCCGTGGGGTATAGTACAATGCTGTGGGTTTGTTCTGGTAAATATCGACGATTCGGTGCTGCAACTCATCGGACGGAGGAACGTAGTCTTTAAAGTCATCTGTGGCTTGTACGGTTTCTCTATCGAGAGCCTTGGTGTTGAAGCGTCTCGGCAAGGCGCGCCAGACTGTGGGTATTAGTGTCCGAGGTCGTATTTTCGGTATCATGATGCGATACTACTCAGTGTGTGTTCAAAAATATATCTGGCCAAACGCGGCACATAAAACCACTGTTGATAGTTGTTGGTGGTGGTGAGGTTCTGGTCAGCACAAACAACTTCTGCAGTTCCTCTGCTTGCGCTGGTGGTTTTATGGTTAGTTGAAGCGTAACGGTCTTCGTTCTAGTATTTTTTCAACTATCGCGGTCTCGCGACTATATAAATTACACAAATCTACTTCCATCTCTGGACGATAACGGCGTTCTTCAACCGTGCGTCGCCCACCGTCACTTCCGTGCTTTCCTCAATGGGTCTCACTGGGAATGCATGGCTCAATGCAAACGCTCTGTCGGTTCCGTTGTACGGATGTGACCTGACAAACTCGTAGACCGTAGTTATGGGGTCCACCGAGTTGAACTTGTGGGCAGCCCGTTTCCCGTTGGCAAACCTGATCTGGACAGAAGTGTCGCCCTCCCCTTCGTCTGGCTTGGGTTCAGACACCTTTGGCTCTTTTGCAACAACGGTTTCTTCCGCAACACTGCCAATTACTTCTCCAGGAACAGGCGACCCCAACCGTTGGCCCTCGCCGTGGAAACCACCAACCTTTCTCTTGGGAGGTTGCCATTCCTCGTCAGTCCTCTGGAACAATGATACATCGACATCTTGTCCGAATTCCACTCCCAATAACGACACAGGAACACGGCCATTTTTCAATTCTTCAAGAAGACTGGTGTTGTTGGGATCGTCGTATCTGAGCAATGGACCATCAGCAACAGTGAAACCCTGCTTCCAGAAAGTGATCTCACGTGTCACTTTGCTTGCCTTTTGTGGTCTGCTGCCGTGCGGATCAGCAATCTCTTCGGATGGAGTGATACCGTCGCCCAACTTGAAACCGGACCCCGTGAACTTTGGAGCGGCAACTTCGGGCTCTCTGGCTGAAGGACGGTCGTCTGGAGTATCCATTTGTTCCTGGGCCCTCTGGAGAATCTGGTCTGCGAGCGAACGCTTGTCCTTCTTGTTGGGATCCTCGACCTGGAGGCCTGATTTTTCTCCTCCAGTGAAGAAATTCGTATTGGTCTTGTCGTCCTCTTCGTCTCCATCATCATTCAAGTCTCTGAAGGTTCTGACACGGTTGCCTCCGGTAGTCTTGGACTTTTTTGTGGAGGGGTTCCGTTGCTCCTGACCGGAACTCGTGGCGTAATAGTCCTCAATGGCCTCAACCAAGTTGTCCTTGTTTCTAGCCAAGTACTGCTCGGCCAAGCTCTGTGATGCACCAGTCACGCTGATGAACCGTTCTATCAATTGAAGCGAATCAGCCATGGTTTCGTGTGTGGGTGTGGATTGAAAGTGGCAATTTTGCTTATAGTGTGATGTGCTTTGTGCAGGAGTATAATGATTGTGTGCAGGTGCAAGTGTGAATGCTCAACACTATTTCTAAACCCCAACCTTTGCCTACAACAGTAATTATAAAGAAAGCGACATAAAAATGTCAGCCCTTTTATATTATTTATATATAACCGATGTTGAAATCCCAATTTTGAACCCCTTCACCCTTTGGGTGATAATAAAAGCAGTAAAAAAAAAGTAGTAAAGTCATGATAAAGACATCATCATCATAAAGATATTAATAGTAGTAGAATTACATTATATGTTGAATAAATGTAATCGTCTAGGATACAGCATCAACAATGAAGAATTGAATAATGCGACAGCAGACCGAGAGGGGCACAAATTTGGCAATTTAGGTACCAATTTAGTACTTAGCACGGAAGTGCTTGGCAGCTTCAACCATGTTGGTCAAAGATTCTCTGACTTCTGGCCAGCCTCTGGTCTTCAAACCACAGTCTGGGTTGACCCAGAAGTTAGCAGCTGGGTAGACCTTCAATATTTCTTCGACTCTGGCAATGAATTCTTCAGTGGATGGAATTCTTGGAGAGTGAATGTCAAACAAACCTAAACCAATGTGGTTAGGGTAGTTGGAGAATTCTTGAATGTACTTAGGGTCATCCTTCTTGGAGAACTCAATGGAAACGACATCAGCGTCCAAGGACTTGATGTGGTTAGGGTCCAAGTCAGAGTAACAGAAGTGGGAGTGGATTTGGGTAGAGTCAACGACACCGGAAGTAGCAACTCTGAAAGATTGAGCAGCCCAGTTCAAGTAGTCGGATCTTTCCTTACCAGCTCTCAATGGCAAACCTTCTCTGATGGCTGGTTCGTCAACTTGAATGACGGTAATACCAGCGGCTTCCAAGTCTTGGACTTCGTCTCTCAAAGCCAAACCCAATTGCAAGGCTTGGATCTTACCAGAGACATCGTCTCTTGGGAAAGACCATCTCAAACAGGTGACTGGACCAGTCAACATACCCTTGACAGGCTGCTTGGTGATGGATTGAGCGTAGACAGATTCCTTGACAGTCATGGCCTTTGGTCTAGAGATGTCACCAACAACAATAGGTGGTCTGACGTATCTGGAACCGTAAGATTGGACCCAACCGTTGGTGGTGAAAGCGAAGCCTTCCAATTGTTCACCAAAGTATTGAACCATATCGTTTCTTTCTGGTTCACCGTGGACCAAGACATCCAAACCAATTTCTTCTTGGAATCTGATGACGGTTTCGATTTCCTTGTTGATGAAGGCTTCGTAGTCTTCAGCAGAGAGTTCACCCTTGGCAAACTTGTTTCTGTTGATTCTGATGTCCTTGGTTTGTGGGAAAGAGCCAATGGTGGTGGTAGGGAACAATGGCAAGTTGTACTTTTCTTGTTGAGCAACCAATCTAGCTGGGAAAGCAGACTTTCTGGTGGCCAAAGCTTCGTTGATAGTGGCCAATCTTTCTTGAACCTTAGGGTTGGTGGTGATGGAAGATTCGGTTCTAGACTTGATGGAGGCAGCGTTGGCAGCCAATTCAGCAGAAACATCTTCACCAGCAACGTTCTTGGCAATGGTGACAACTTCGTTCAACTTTTGAGTAGCAAAGGAGAACCAGTCCTTGATAACTGGGTCCAACTTCTTTTCAAAGTCCAAGTTGACTGGGGTGTGCAACAAGGAGGAAGAAGTAGAGACAACGACTCTGTCCTTACCAACCTTGGCAATGGCCTTTTGAACAAATTCAGAAGCCTTGGCAAAGTCAGTCTTCCAGACATTTCTACCATCAACAATACCAACAGAAAGAGTTTGCTTGTCAGTCAAGATAGAGGTGACTTCGTCAAACTGTTCTGGAACTCTGACAAAGTCAAAGTGGAAACCAGCAACTGGCAACTTGGCAATGGCAGACAAGTTTGGTCTGACGTCACCAAAGTAGGAGGTCAAGATCAATTCTGGAGCGTCAGCAGAAACAAGAGCTTCGTAGACACCTTGGAACTTAGCTTGGATGGCTTCTGGCAAGTCCAAAACCAAAATTGGTTCGTCAATTTGGACTTGGTCAGCACCAGCTTCCTTCAACTTGGCCAACAATTCCTTGTAGACTGGCAAAACCTTTTCCAACAAGGTGATTGGTTCCAAATCAAGAGAGTCCTTGTCGGACTTACCCAAGTACAAGTAAGAGACTGGACCCAAGATGACTGGTCTGGTGTGGATACCCAAAGCCTTGGCTTCGTTGAATTCGTCAACTGGCTTGATACCGGCAGCGGTGTTCAACTTGAATTCGGTGGAGTGAGAGAAAGTTGGTCTAACGTAATGGTAGTTAGAGTCGAACCACTTCACCATTTCCAAGGCAGTAACATCAACAGCAGCAGTAGTTTCGGTGGCCTTTCTTTGCAAACCTCTTCCCATGGCGAACAAGACATCAATTGGAGCCAAGTCAAACTTGGTGTATCTGTCTGGAACGACATTGAACAAGAGAGAAAGATCCAAAACTTGATCGTAGAACGAGAAGTCGTTGGAAGGAATGACATCAACGCCAGCTTCCTTTTGCAACTTCCAGTTGTGGGCTCTCAATTCCTTACCGGTAGCCAACAATTCGTCGACGGTAACCTTACCTTGCCAGTAAGATTCGGTGACCTTCTTCAATTCACGCTGACCACCAATACGTGGGAAACCTAAGATAGATGATTGGACCATTGTGTAAGATACTAAGTAGTATAGATAATATACAGCAGTTAGTTGAAGAAAAGAAAGTTTTAAAAAAAATGTGGGATTCTACCCCTTATATATTGGAAAAAATTTTCAACGTTACCAACCACATGGAGGCCTTGTACCAAAACTTCTCGTATAAGTCACATGGAACCGCCTATGGTGAGAAAACACGTGCCAGAGCGGTATCGGGGATTGACCGCGAACCGGCAACGGCGACGCTCTATTGGTAAGGACACGCTGTTGGATTTGCACGTGTTTAATTCTGGTACACACACGTCCGTTGGGACCGCTGATTATCAGTTGGGACACGGATTATATAACATGCAAAATCAATTTTTACATGTTGCGTTTTATCTAAACTGCAAAAGAGCCGCACAATAAAAGGCCAATCGAACGCATTATATTTCCAATCGCAGAAAGTGTTGCGCTAATTATTTTCTGGCCCAAGTAGGAATGTTTTCCACGGTTATGAGTTTTATGGGTGACTCTTTAGTCAACATTTGCAAAGTATTGCCGCTCGTGTATGCGGAGTATCCCGATCTCTCTTTCTAACTCGAATCACAGTATATCCTTTCTAAACGTTTCAAAATTCCAAGTAAGGATTTTGAGATCGTTCTGGTTAATGAAAATATACCTTGGTAAACAGGCGATAATACCCTTTTGAATGGATCATGCTGGACTAATTTCTCCCACCTAGGGTGATCCTAACTGAACCTAAAGGAATATTTCAAAACGCCAGTTTTGTCAAATAGTAGCAAAGACATTCACTCACTCTTAAAAAAGAGCTGGCAGTTTTAGTCTAGACCTCAATACTGTTCATGTAACTGAGAATTACTTGGCAAATATATCTTATTCATTATGCAGGAATTATGGATTTTTCGATATTTTGCTTAGTCTCCTTTTAAAATTTCGATTGAAAGATAACGTAAACAAATTCAAGCCGTTACTAACATTACTCCTGTTACCGTTTTTTTAAAAGAAATTGGGCTTGTTTTACAATAAATTCTTTTTTCTTAAATTGAAATTAAACAATCTAACGCAGGTTGGGTACTAATTCCATTCGTCTTTAGGCCGAATACAGGCAGCAAATTAAAAAAAACCAGATAAATCAATCCCACATTGCCAATTAATTGTGTAATAAAAACTACAGTATGTTTGTATCGAAGTACACCAAGGTTATTTGAGCGGTGCAATTCAGTTCAGTCCTAATTTCGCTTATCAAAATGACTGCAAAGTCAAGTCGATCTAATGCGTATTCAACTGTAGAAATAATAAAATAACGTATTCAAACAATAAAATTTTCTAGCGATAAACTGAAAAATCTTTGATTGTTGTAAGCCTATACTTTTACTAGATTTATTGATTTTTTAATCAAAACTATTATTTGACGGGGATATTTGAGAAGAATATTGATGCCGCATGACAAAATTTAAGGTTGGTCTAACCACCTTGTATTGGAAAATTTGCTTCTTGGTCGCCTGTCTGTAAAAATCACATTGGACTGTCTCACATTGTTACAAATAATGCACGCCTATCTCCACGCTATTGGTTTTATGGTGATACAGTTTATAATAATTGCGTATGGCTATCCAAAAATCACTAAAATCTGTTTTGAGATCCAGTTCGCAATAACAGAGTTTTTTTTTTAGTAAAAATGACAAACTTTGACACCGTAGAAGAATCGGCAATTGAAGATAATTTGAAAAATGTGTCTTAACTAGTAAATTAATTTGTCAGCTAAAATTTATAACAAGATTGCATCAAACAGTTTATTGAAATATTGTCTTTCTATCTATCTGTTGTTAAACTGGTCTGCTTTCGTAGATTGGACAGACCCCATAAAAATGTGCCACTCCTAAAAAAAATACACAAAGCCGGTATTGTTAAATTTTGGTTCATCAAAATTTGGCAACCTACCCGGTATCTCATTCGGCGATTCAATAATGAAAAATACCTTCTTTTTAATTTTTGTTGATAACGTATCTCATATGTCTCTACTTCGCCAAGTAGATAAATAGCTACATTGGTCCACATTTTTTCAAAAATATCATCAGCATATTTTTAGCCATGTCAGAAAAAACTCCAGCTGCTGTTGGTGTTGACCCTATCACTAGTGTTAGAAGTACTGCAAGTCGTTTAAATGTTGACGATCATCAAATTGATTTGAGAGCTATTGCTTCAAATGCTATTTCAATTGGTGACATTGGTCAATCATTGACCTCAGAACAAAAGCACTTCATCTTTGAAAGACTTAACCTTTCAGGTTTACTTTCCTTGGATGATTTACCTCCATTGGCAACGTTTATGATTGAAAAAATTGAAAACTTGACCACTGAAGAAGCTGTTCAAATTCTTCAAGAAACGATTGTTGAACATGCTGACGATGTCAACATTCCAACCCAGGAGTTTGAATTATATAAACGTCTTGTTGAAGCTGCACCATTTCAAACCTCAGATAACATTAAAGACAAACTCGCTCGTGGTCTTGATGGAAAAACATTTTTGGAAGAAAAGGAAGTATCTTTAAGTGAAAACAATGCTTCTTTGGAATCAGATACTCCCAATTTGTATGAAATTCATGATTGGAATTTACAAGTTAGATTGGAAGCTGCTTTGATTGCATACCATTCGCCTTACCCTGAAGTCAGAGCTGTTACTGACCCTTACGACGACCCTAACATCCCAGTTGAAACTGTCAGAGTCTATATTGCTGGTATCATTTGGACTGCTATTGGAACATTTATCAATCAATTCTTTGCTGAAAGACAACCTAGTATTTCTTTAAGTTCCTCCGTCGTCCAATTATTTTTGTATCCTACTGGCCGCTTGTTGCAATATATTTTACCAAAATGGAAATTCAAAGTTTGGAAGTATGAAATTGATTTAAATCCTGGTCCATGGAACCATAAAGAACAAATGCTTGCAACAGTATTTTTTGCAGTCTCGGGTGGTAACTCCTATGTTTCATACAACATTCATGTGCAAAAATTGAAAATTTTTTACGGAAATAGTTGGGCAGACTTTGGTTATCAAACATTATTAATTTTATGTACCAACTTCATGGGTTTTGGGTTTGCTGGTATAATGAGAAAATTTACCATTTATCCTATCAAGGCTATTTGGCCTTCAATCTTGCCAACAGTTGCGTTGAACAAAGCATTGTTGCAGCCTGAAAAAGTTGAAAATATTAATGGTTGGACTATTTCCAAGTACAAGTTTTTCTTTGTCGTTACTGCTGCTTCATTTCTTTACTTTTGGATTCCAAATTATTTGTTTGCCGCTGTATCCACTTTTAACTGGATGACTTGGATTGCGCCAGAAAATGCAACCCTTGCAGTCGTGACTGGCTCGATTGGCGGTTTAGGCTTGAATCCAATTCCATCTTTTGATTGGAATGTTTTAGGCTACAATAGTGCATTAAACATCCCATGGTTCTCACAAGCTAACCAGTACATTGGTTCTTTCATCGCATTTTTCTGTATTCTTGGGGTATACTACACCAATAATAAGTGGAGTGGATACTTGCCAATTAACAGCAATTCGCTTTTTACCAACACCGGTAAATCTTACAATGTTAGAGATATTATTGACAGTAACAGTTTGTTTGACAATGCCAAGTACCAAGAGTATGGTCCCCCATTTTACTCAGCTGCAAACTTGGTAGTTTATGGTGCTTTCTTTGCTGCATATCCATTTCTTATCGTTTATGAAGTTGCTATGAATTACAGAGCAATGTGGGGTGCCCTTAGAGGTCTTGGTAAGTCATTAAGAAATTTTAGAAGATCTACCTACCATGGTTTCACTGACCCACACTCCACAATGATGAGTAGATATAAGGAGGTTCCAGACTGGGTATTCTTGGCAGTCTTGGTTGTTTCTATTGTGTTTGCCATTCTTTGTGTTAAGCTCTATCCTGCTGAAACCCCTGTTTGGACTATCTTTTTTGCCGTTGCTATTAACTTTGTGTTTTTAATTCCATTAACTACACTTTACGCCGTTACTGGTTTCCAGATTGGTCTTAATGTTTTGGTTGAATTAATTATTGGTTATGCTGTTCCAGGTAACGGTTTGGCTTTGAACTTTGTCAAGGCTTTGGGTTACAATATTGATGGTCAAGCACAAAACTATATTTCCGATCAAAAAATGGGCCACTACGTTAAGCTTCCACCAAGATCAATGTTCAGAGCTCAAATGTTATCCATGTTTATTCATTCTTTTATTGGTTTAGCTGTCATGAACTTTGAAATGACCCATATCAAAAACTACTGTTCACCAACCAATGCCCAAAAATTTACCTGTCCAAACTCCAGAACTTTCTACAGTGCTTCGATTCTTTGGGGTGTTATTGGTCCTAGAAAGGTGTTTGGTGGTTTGTACCCAATCTTGCAATACTGTTTCCTCATGGGTTTCTTGTTGGCTTTAGTTTGTATTGCATTCAAGTGGTACGGTCCAAAGAAGGTGACAAAGTATTTCCAACCAACTTTAATGATTGGAGGTTTCTTAATTTACGCTCCATACAACTTGAGTTATTATACTGGTGGTCTTTACTTGTCGTTTGCTTCCATGTACTACCTTAAGACGTACTACAATGCATTCTGGAATAAATACAACTATGTGTTTTCCGGTGCTATGACCGCTGGTGTTGCTTTCTCTGGTATTATCATTTTCTTTGCTGTCCAATACCACGATAAGAGTATTTCATGGTGGGGCAACAATGTTCCTTACCTCGGGGCTGATGCCCTGCTTGGTGGAAGATTAAATGCTACTGTTTCTGCTCCTGATGGTTACTTCGGTCCTAGAATTGGCCAATTCCCCTGAATTGTTTAATAATTAATTTAATACGAGTAAAACCGTCTAATCTCCTGTAGACAGCAATTTCAACTAAAAGTTTTCTGTATATTTACCCGAACACCTAAACGGACACTTATGAACCTATTAGGATAATGTGCCTAATATTGTTTTGTCTTAACCGATCGGGCTTTTCAACTGACATCACACATCACATATTCTACTAAAATCAGTTTGTGACTTACAAGATGTCCTGTAACAAAACCTTGAATAAAGCTCAATGTGGTAGTTGTTAGACTGATGTCATCGTCATCGTACCTAGATCCTTTGAACTAAAAAACCGTTCGATTTCGGGATTTCCGCCACGTTGTGTACACCAAAACGTCCAGTGGAGGTGTAAAATCTAAGTCAACAGTTATAAATTATTGACTCATCTCTATTTGCATTGAAAATGAATACAATGCTAGTACACTTAAGTGAATTCGTATAATAGCAATGTTAATGATCTTCGGTATGCTAGAAGTATAGCTTAAATGGCTTCGGCTCAATAGGTGCCATCACAATATTTTTTTGCGGGAAGGGCCGAAAAAATTATTTTCATATCTATCAAAATCTAACTTTATAGTTACTGTACATCAAGAAAATTCTCGTCCTATTAGAAAGAAAAACATTATAAATACACCCCTACTCGACATTGGCACAAGGAACCATTGAGGTAGGGTTCCTTAATGTTATTTGAAATTAATGATGCATATTATGGTGAGGGTGTGTAGCAAAATGACTTTATGCTCCTCCCGAAGAGTGCTCCAAGCATGCAATTTTCGATCCGCTGCTCCGGAAAATTTTTTGCTGGTAATGAATATTTACTCATGGAGTGGATGAAATTTTCAATTCTGCAAGTATGGTGAGAAATAGTACATGACTCTATGTCGGATTGCCGTTCATGTATTTACCGCAACCATTCGCGAATAATTTTTTAAAACTTTCACGACACAAAGTTGAAAAAAAGCCAAATGACAGGACCATTTACGAAGACGTCAAACTTTATCAACTCGTAGTTGGATATCACTGCTATGTTTCGTATAGAGTGACATAGTTAGAAATCCAGCAAAAATAAAGATTCCGCCATTTAAAACAATAACTGAAAAGGTGTGATAAATTAAATAATATCAAATATTTGCTCTATGATTTGTGGAGTTCACCCCCGCAGATTTATTTCCCGATGGTTTCTTTTTTCGCACTTGACGTGTTTTTTAAAGACTCAAAATATCGTGATGTCCGTAACAGTTCATCAATTCATCAATCATGAGAATGCCCTCCTTTATGTCAAATTGTTTTCAGTAGCTACTCAAAGTATTTTTGAATGGTCATTGGTTTTGTGTGCACACATGGACTGGCTCAATTTTCCCGAGCCGAATCGCCAAACAAGGTTTACTAGTTTAGACTATTTTTGATTGGTGTGACAGAAGAAGGCTTAAGCCTAAAGTCTTATCTTGACGTTTTCGGACAGTGCCGCGTGAATAAAAGCGAAACTGCAAAAACATTGATATAAAACTAGCTCCAACTGCTCATCATCTCCAGTTTACGTCCCTCAAGAATAATGTCAAGTGAAAAGGCAGCAGTGCCACTTCATTCCATTACAAGCGTAAGAAGTACAGGCAACCCTGATGATATTGAAGATCATGAAATTAATCTAGCTGCTATCACATCCCATCCTATTTCTATTGGGGCCATTGGCCAGTCATTGACTCCTGACCAGAAATATGCAATCTTAAAAAGATTAGATTTGGATGGTTTGTTAACATTAGAAGACTTACCTGCAACTGCAACTTTTATGATTGAAAAAATTGAATCTTTGAGTGAAACAGAAGCCCTTAAAATTCTTCAAGAGGCTGTCGTGGAATATGATGGAGATTTCAATGTTCCAGTTGATGAATATAACTTTTACAAAACTTTGGTTGATGAAGCACCAGCTACTCTTGGCGATAAACCAGTTCATTCAGCATTAAATGATGCTTTTGGTAAGAAGGACGAACAGGTTTCTTTTACTAAGGTTACTGAGTCGTCTAGCAACGAAGAAGGGTACAGTAAAGATAACAATGGCATTTATGACTGGGGCTTTCAAGCAAGAGTTGAAGCCGCATTGATTGCTTACCACTCTCCTTATCCTGAAGTAAGAGCTGTTACTGATCCTTTCGATGATCCATCCATTCCTGTTGAAACTTTCAGAGTATACCTCTTAGGTATTATTTGGACTACTATTGGTACTTTTATTAATACCTTTTTTGTTGACAGACAACCAGGTATTTCCTTGAGTGGTTCTGTTGTCCAATTGTTCTTGTATCCTTGTGGTTCATTTTTGGCTTATGCTTTACCAAAATGGAAATTCAAAGTTTGGAAGTACGAGATTGATTTGAATCCTGGTCCATGGAACCATAAAGAACAGATGCTTGCTACCATTTTCTATTCGGTTTCTGGTGCTTCCTTTTATGTCACATCCAACATCACGGCGCAAAAGTTACCCATGTATTATGACAATGCATGGGCTGATTACGGCTATCAAATCTTAATGATTTTGTCAACTAATTTCATGGGTTTTGGTTTTGCTGGTATCATGAGAAAGTTTTGTGTCTACCCAGCAAGATCAGTTTGGCCAACACTTCTTCCAACATTAGCTTTGAACAAAGCTTTGATGCAAAAAGAACTCAAACAAAACATCAATGGTTGGACTATCTCAAAATATAAGTTCTTCTTGATTGTCTTTGCTTGTTCGTTTGTTTATTTTTGGATTCCAAACTACCTTTTTAATGCACTTTCGACCTTCAACTGGTTGACGTGGATTAAGCCTCAAAACCTTAACCTTGCCCTTATTGCCGGCTCTCAAACTGGGTTGGGTGTCAATCCATGGCCAACGTTTGATTGGAACATGATTACCAATTCTCCATTGGTAGTTCCATTTTTCTCCACTGTCAATGCATACATTGGCTCACTCATTGCATTGGTTACTATTGTTGGGGTGTATTACACCAACACTAGGTGGACTGCATACTTACCAATTAATTCCAACTTGTTATTTTCTAATACTGGGGAGTACTATGATGTTACTCGAATCTTAAACCCTGATAGTACTTTCAATGAAGAAGCTTATGAACAAGTTGGACCACCATTCTACACGGCTGCAAATTTGGTTGACTATGGTGCATTTTTTGCAATTTATCCATTTTCTTTCGTTTATGAATTCTTTGTCAATTACAAGCAAATTGGTTTTGCTATCAAGCAATTTGTTGGTGTTTTCAAAAATTATAAGACTTCTACTTATGAAGGTTTCAACGACCCACACTCCAGAATGATGGCTCGTTATAAAGAGGTTCCAGAATGGGTGTTTGCAATTATTTTACTTCTTTCGGTCGTGTTTGCTATTTTATGTGTCAAGGTATATCCAGCAGAAACACCTGTTTGGATTATTTTCTTTGCTCTTGGTCTTAACATAATTTTCTTGATGCCATTTACTACACTTTTTTCCGTCACAGGTACTACCCCAGCTCTTAACGTTTTGGTTGAGTTGATTTGTGGTTACGCTCTTCCAGGTAATGGTTTAGCCTTGATGATGGTTAAAGCCCTCGGTGTCCAAATTGATTCACAAGCCCAAAACTATATTTCCGATCAAAAAATGGGTCATTATCTTAAAATTCCACCAAGAGCTATGTTCCGTTGTCAAATGTTATCCGTTATCATCAACTCTTTTGTTGGTCAAGCTGTTTTGCAATTTGTTTTGACTAACATCAAAGATTACTGTGACCCAAATAACGCGCAGAAATTTACTTGTCCAAACACCTCAACCTTTTTCACTGCCTCTGTTTTGTGGGGTGTCATTGGCCCCAAGAAGGTGTTCAGTGGTTTGTACCCAATAATGCAATGGAGTTTCTTGATCGGTTTTGGTTTCGCAATCATCAGTATTGCTTTCAAGAAATGGGGTCCTCAGCGTTATACCAGATACTACCAGCCAACATTGATTCTCTACTCCGCCGCAACAACTTTCGCTCCTTACAATTTGTCATATGTGACAACCGGTTTGTACTTAGCCGCTGCTTCTATGTGGTACTTGAAAGGACGTTATACCGCTTTTTGGTCTAAGTACAACTATATCTTCAGCAGTGCTATGAGTGCTGGTGTTGCATTTAGTTCTATCATCATTTTCTTTGCTGTTCAGTACCACGCTAAGAATATTTCATGGTGGGGTAATGATGTGAACAATTATGGTTTGGACGCTCTTGCTCCAGCTAGATTGAATGCCACCGTTGATGCACCAGATGGATACTTTGGTCCTAGAATTGGTCATTTCCCATAAACAATTTCCTAAAATATGATTCTTTCGCTTACACTCGTTACTATGCCGTTTACCATATTCGCTCACTTTGCTGAAAATAATGTTTCCGGGCCTCAGTAATATTTCGATTTGTTCCTGGCTTGACAATTTTTCTCAGCGGTTGTAACTTCTGGTGATCTCTTATCGTTATACTATATACATTGAAATAAAAGAGCTTTCTCACTATACGAGTTACTCGAAATTGTTCAATGTCCCTCATTCTCCTTATCCGCCCACTTCTTTATCGCGAGATGCGGAGTTGCGCGATTTCTGTATTAGGACTTTAGCGGAGTTGACAGGTTGCACAAAACAAAAAATATGGTCCGCACATCTGCGCGGATCAATCTCAAAGTGACTTCATTTGAAAATAAAGTATGGGTGTTCGTACCGAAATACAAATTTGCGAACGACGCATCAATTCTCCGCCATAATTTTGAAGACAACTCCATTAAACCGAACATAATGTGGACTATTCTAAGTAGAAAATATTCTAGTAACGAACCAGAACATACTGCTATCGTTAATAACCTAATACCCTAAACTATTCTCTTTTATAAACCATATACCCGGTCCAAATGGAAAAGATGAAAAAAAGCTAAGAATCATTTCTCATTTAATAGAGATGTTGGGCGTCTCCTGCATGGTTTCTGATAACAATTCATTATTCCTATTTGGGACCTCTCAAAATTAACATTATGTTTCTATCGGAATCTCAACGACCAATTACACTCTTTGGAAATAAGATTTGACCCACAAATCACTCAAATAACTCCACATAAGAAAAAATCATCATGTCATGATTTTGTGTCCCAATTTAACTATTAGTGCCACACGAGACGCGCAGTCTTAATTGATTTATTACAATTGATGCCCTGCAGCCTAAGTTTCAAACGAGCATGATTGTGTGCCCCTTTGTAGCTTGCCACAGTTTAAGGGTAGCAATTCAGCTTTATCCTGCAACTTATGAGAGAATTGACGCCACGACCCTCTCGGCTGTGAGGTGACATATTTTTTGAAGTGTGATGAGAAAATTCGGAATTTGCGAAAAAATAAATACTTCTTTTGAGGCCGCTCGCACAAAACTTTATTATGTTGTTTGAATGTCAAAACTCGATTATTAATGGAGCGTACACTTAAACCAAATTTCAATATAAAATAAATAAGTAGATAAAGGCTTTTATCGTGGCTTTAATTCAAAGCTTCGACTTATCCACTTGTACACATAAATATGTCCATTCCATAAGCTACTGTATTCGTATTATTTTTTTAAATGTCAAAGTTTATCCTCAAACCTTAATTTAGTAAGTCCCTTGATAAGCGCCTTCACCGCGCAATTACCAAATGTTTAAAAATATTTTTGGTATCGTATCGCAAGTAAGCCGTAACTTATCGAATTTCAGGGTCTATGGAGCGGCATTCCAAATTTAATATAAAAGTGATAACAATTTAATTTATCTAACTGAATCTGCGAATAAATAGCTGCATTGGTCCACATTTTTTCAAAAATATCATCAGCATATTTTTAGCCATGTCAGAAAAAACTCCAGCTGCTGTTGGTGTTGACCCTATCACTAGTGTTAGAAGTACTGCAAGTCGTTTAAATGTTGACGATCATCAAATTGATTTGAGAGCTATTGCTTCAAATGCTATTTCAATTGGTGACATTGGTCAATCATTGACCTCAGAACAAAAGCACTTCATCTTTGAAAGACTTAACCTTTCAGGTTTACTTTCCTTGGATGATTTACCTCCATTGGCAACGTTTATGATTGAAAAAATTGAAAACTTGACCACTGAAGAAGCTGTTCAAATTCTTCAAGAAACGATTGTTGAACATGCTGACGATGTCAACATTCCAACCCAGGAGTTTGAATTATATAAACGTCTTGTTGAAGCTGCACCATTTCAAACCTCAGATAACATTAAAGACAAACTCGCTCGTGGTCTTGATGGAAAAACATTTTTGGAAGAAAAGGAAGTATCTTTAAGTGAAAACAATGCTTCTTTGGAATCAGATACTCCCAATTTGTATGAAATTCATGATTGGAATTTACAAGTTAGATTGGAAGCTGCTTTGATTGCATACCATTCGCCTTACCCTGAAGTCAGAGCTGTTACTGACCCTTACGACGACCCTAACATCCCAGTTGAAACTGTCAGAGTCTATATTGCTGGTATCATTTGGACTGCTATTGGAACATTTATCAATCAATTCTTTGCTGAAAGACAACCTAGTATTTCTTTAAGTTCCTCCGTCGTCCAATTATTTTTGTATCCTACTGGCCGCTTGTTGCAATATATTTTACCAAAATGGAAATTCAAAGTTTGGAAGTATGAAATTGATTTAAATCCTGGTCCATGGAACCATAAAGAACAAATGCTTGCAACAGTATTTTTTGCAGTCTCGGGTGGTAACTCCTATGTTTCATACAACATTCATGTGCAAAAATTGAAAATTTTTTACGGAAATAGTTGGGCAGACTTTGGTTATCAAACATTATTAATTTTATGTACCAACTTCATGGGTTTTGGGTTTGCTGGTATAATGAGAAAATTTACCATTTATCCTATCAAGGCTATTTGGCCTTCAATCTTGCCAACAGTTGCGTTGAACAAAGCATTGTTGCAGCCTGAAAAAGTTGAAAATATTAATGGTTGGACTATTTCCAAGTACAAGTTTTTCTTTGTCGTTACTGCTGCTTCATTTCTTTACTTTTGGATTCCAAATTATTTGTTTGCCGCTGTATCCACTTTTAACTGGATGACTTGGATTGCGCCAGAAAATGCAACCCTTGCAGTCGTGACTGGCTCGATTGGCGGTTTAGGCTTGAATCCAATTCCATCTTTTGATTGGAATGTTTTAGGCTACAATAGTGCATTAAACATCCCATGGTTCTCACAAGCTAACCAGTACATTGGTTCTTTCATCGCATTTTTCTGTATTCTTGGGGTATACTACACCAATAATAAGTGGAGTGGATACTTGCCAATTAACAGCAATTCGCTTTTTACCAACACCGGTAAATCTTACAATGTTAGAGATATTATTGACAGTAACAGTTTGTTTGACAATGCCAAGTACCAAGAGTATGGTCCCCCATTTTACTCAGCTGCAAACTTGGTAGTTTATGGTGCTTTCTTTGCTGCATATCCATTTCTTATCGTTTATGAAGTTGCTATGAATTACAGAGCAATGTGGGGTGCCCTTAGAGGTCTTGGTAAGTCATTAAGAAATTTTAGAAGATCTACCTACCATGGTTTCACTGACCCACACTCCACAATGATGAGTAGATATAAGGAGGTTCCAGACTGGGTATTCTTGGCAGTCTTGGTTGTTTCTATTGTGTTTGCCATTCTTTGTGTTAAGCTCTATCCTGCTGAAACCCCTGTTTGGACTATCTTTTTTGCCGTTGCTATTAACTTTGTGTTTTTAATTCCATTAACTACACTTTACGCCGTTACTGGTTTCCAGATTGGTCTTAATGTTTTGGTTGAATTAATTATTGGTTATGCTGTTCCAGGTAACGGTTTGGCTTTGAACTTTGTCAAGGCTTTGGGTTACAATATTGATGGTCAAGCACAAAACTATATTTCCGATCAAAAAATGGGCCACTACGTTAAGCTTCCACCAAGATCAATGTTCAGAGCTCAAATGTTATCCATGTTTATTCATTCTTTTATTGGTTTAGCTGTCATGAACTTTGAAATGACCCATATCAAAAACTACTGTTCACCAACCAATGCCCAAAAATTTACCTGTCCAAACTCCAGAACTTTCTACAGTGCTTCGATTCTTTGGGGTGTTATTGGTCCTAGAAAGGTGTTTGGTGGTTTGTACCCAATCTTGCAATACTGTTTCCTCATGGGTTTCTTGTTGGCTTTAGTTTGTATTGCATTCAAGTGGTACGGTCCAAAGAAGGTGACAAAGTATTTCCAACCAACTTTAATGATTGGAGGTTTCTTAATTTACGCTCCATACAACTTGAGTTATTATACTGGTGGTCTTTACTTGTCGTTTGCTTCCATGTACTACCTTAAGACGTACTACAATGCATTCTGGAATAAATACAACTATGTGTTTTCCGGTGCTATGACCGCTGGTGTTGCTTTCTCTGGTATTATCATTTTCTTTGCTGTCCAATACCACGATAAGAGTATTTCATGGTGGGGCAACAATGTTCCCTACGCAGGCGTTGACGAACTGCTCCATGGAAGATTAAATGCTACTGTTTCTGCTCCTGATGGTTACTTCGGTCCTAGAAAAGGCCATTATCCTTAAACAATTGTGGAACTTGTCAAGTTTGAAATTATGCAAGATTTTGTTTTAGTATTTTGCAGTTAAATCAAACTTTCAAAAAGCCATTCTCTTTACCTATGATAATAACACACTTTTGTAATCTTAACAGATAACAATCACCATATGTAATTACCAATTTTCATCAGCTCCCCAGCCATCGTCATCGTTGTCTTCAACCAAATTCAATTTAAGACTTGACCCGGGGGCCTTAGCTTCGGACTTGGCTCCCAACTTCAAAGAACTTGTTTTCCTGACATTTGCGGAAGGTTTTGCGAGAGGCTTTCGAGCAGGCTTGGCAAGAGGCTTTTTCGGGGGCTTAAATTTTTCGTCAAGGCTGAGCTTATTAATTTCACGCAGCTGCAAAATATTTTCTTCGTCCATGTTCCAGCCATCGTCAAAATCATCATTTAAGCCATCCTGGTCCCACGTCAAGTCTGACGATTTTGCGGCCGTATGGTTCAATGGCTTGCTTGTGGGAGTTCCAGCACGAGTCAAGTCTGGTGTAGAAGAATTGAATTCGTTGTTTAACTCCCCTTCTACAGCGGAGGACGAAACTAATTTATTGACCATACCCCATCCAAACGAAAATCCCTCCGAAGTTGTTGAGGTAGCAGCTACCAATTCCAGATCTTGTTTGATATCTTGTGAAGGAGCATGTTTCTTAAAAAATTCTGCTTCTTCATCTTCTTCGTCGCCGTTATCATTAGGCAATGACAAAGCATGTTTCTCGACCGAGTTCAAGTACAACTGAAAAATTCGTTTTGCTTCGTTTCTTACCTTGGTTGACTTATTGTCCATTAAGGAGATAGCCAAATGACCCAAAATTTTTGAACATATTTCTTCCAAAGAAAATTGTTCAAGTAAACTTTCAAACCCAGAGAGAGCCATCATTTTGCATGGTGTAAACGTGTCACGCAAGGATTTGGACAATGCGGTAATTAAAACATTATTCCGTGATGTTTTGTATATTTTCGAGGAAATTTTTATGATTAAAATCAATGTGTTCACCCTAATTGAAGGTTTGGGATCCATTTGGGACTTTGCAAGAACTTTTAACAAGTCTTGATTTACTTGCTTCACAGAAACTTTGTCAATAATCACCGTAATTGATTTTAAAGTACTCTCTCTGATCATAAAATTTGTGTCTTGAAAACCTCCAATCAAATTGTAAAAGAGTTTCAGTTGTACTTCGGATTCTGTCAAAAACTTTTCAAAACTGGATAAATGTGTCAATAAGGTCAACCTAATGGATCTGTCTGCCTGGGCAAACGCGTCCAAAACAATTGGTTTGACCATTCTATTGAACTGAGTCTCTTCCAACTTGATACCAAATTGGAGTATGTAGTTTAGTATAATGGAGATGGTTTCTTGTCTTTGCTGAACTTCTAATGGAGTTGTGTTGACCGTAGGCTTTATCTTGGATAAAGCAGTAAATTGAGCAATCAACTCGGGCAACAATTTATGATCCAACAACCCAGGTGGAAACTTGTTCTCTTCCGTGTCATCGGTGATAAATGTTGATAATTCATGCTTGAAAAACTCAAGCTTTTCCTGGTCATTTTTAAACTTGATTTCTTCTAACTGCTTGTTAAAAGACACAATTGGATTAGTTTGAAATGTAGACTCCGTCTCTTGAATAAATTTTTCAATTGTGATCCGTAAGTTCAATTTTTGATTGAGCAATTTATTCAACGCATTCTTAATTTTCGTAGATAATGACTTTAACAAGGTTTGATCAATGGTTAATATAAAATCCTGTCCAGCCAACACTTTGTATATGAACGCTCCAAAAGTATACGAATCAAACTTGATTGGAAACTGTCTAATCGAGTCAATGCCATTTTGTTGCACTTCTTCAGGTAAAGCATCCTTAAATCCAGGCATTGCATTGGAAAGCCTGTAAATAGGTTGATCAGGGTCTGATTGTAAATTTGTCAATAGCTCAAACCCAAATAACTTCCAATCTCCAAGAGGATTTACAAATACGGAGCCAAACTGAACATTTCCATGAACACAATTGCATTTGGTATTGATAAACAGCAATGTATGAGCAACGTTGTGAATTCCAAATAGTTTTGCATCTTGAGACAAATCCTGTTGCATGTATGTTGCCAAAGGTATGACCGGCTCTGAAATGATGTATAAGAAATTCTCGTTCTCTATAAAATCGAGAATAGTAATGATTCCTGGTAGTTTGATAAGTTTCAACTTTTTAAACCCATTACTTGCAAGTCTATCCCAGCCTTTCTGAATGTTGGCGGAATCCTTCAAGTTAAACTCGAAAATGGATACGGGAGTGCTGTCCTTTGGATTGACACCATCATAAATGGTCCAAATTCCTTTAATAGTGGTAGGATCAGCCACCTTATCCTTAATAGTGTAAGGAATAGAATTCCCTGTGAGACTGCTGAAGGTTTTCGATAAGAAGTTCATATGGAGTTGGAGACTGTTGTCCATGGAATGATTTGATCGCGTTTTTATTTTGGCGACGTTGTGTATACAACACTTGTCTATGCCTATCTAGTAACTACACCTAAATTCGATTGGTTTTACATTAAAAGTCAAACTAACACTATAAATCATGAAAGATCATATCATATGGCTATACCCCTTGGTTTTGGTAATTATTTAAATTCATCCGGTTCACGTCACGATAATTATTGTTCATATAGTCCATGGGTTGATGCGGACTATATTCTTGACCTTGACGTATAGGCAGGGCCCCAGGTGGTTGCATCAATTGCTTATTGTCAGAAGCTCCTGTAGCCAATGTCACATTAGCCTCTACGTTTTGTTTTTGTTGTTTCCCTCTGCCACGAATACCCTTGTTCGAATTCTTATACAACTCCTTGAAGTAGTTTAATAAATCCTTTTCTTCCTTGGGCAAGTTGTTAAGTTCAGGTCCACTGAGCTCAGCTAGCTTTTGAGTCAACGCATTGAGCGTTACCAAATGGAACCGGTTTTGATGCGACTTCAAATTTCCCAATTGCGTGAATGACTTGTCGCATCCATCCAATTTGCACTCAAAAGGTTTCAAGTTCTCGTGCGTGAGCTTATGGGCCGCCAAGTTCCCCTTTCGACTAAACGAACGGTTACAGACATCACAAGTAAATGGCTTCTCGCCGGTATGTAACCTCATATGAGTTCTCAAGTTTCCACCCTGTGTGAAACGCTTGAAGCAGTAACTGCACTCAAAGGGCTTAAATCCAATGTGCGACCTGATGTGTACCTCGAGATGAGTCGTTTGCGTAAAGTATTTGAAACAATAAGGACATTGTTGACTCTTGTGCTTCTTACTTTTTGGATCCAGCGGATCTTCTTCTCCGTCCTCAAGTCCATGCTTGTCTCCACTGCCAACACCAATTTCTGCCGCATGTTTGTTTGATCTGTCTACTCCTCCCACTAAACTAATAGGGCGGGGCAAAACACCATCGTCCAATTCGGCCTTATCTTTGGAAAGAGAAAAGTTGGGAGATGCCAAAATACTACCATCAGGTGCTTGAGGAATTTGATTCGTAATACCCTTATCGCGGGCCTGTATGACCAACATCAACTGATCAATTTTTGTTGCGCCTAATAATGGACGTCCGTCTTCAGATTTAACATATTGTTGTGCAGAGACAAGTTTATTGTCCTTAGGAAGTGCCTTGGCCTTGTTGGCGGAAATATCTTCCAGTCTTCTGTCTAATTTTTTGATTCTTTTCTTCTGTTCATATTTCTGCTGTGACTGCTGAGGAATGGAAGGCTGCATCACCTGGCCCGCGTACGGTTGGTGATATTCTTGATTTGAGTACTGCTGGTCATTACGCATGGTAACATTCGGCACAACACTGTTGTTATACTGTTGATTTGGTACATTAAACCCGTATTGGTTGGGTGCTTGTTGGAAGTTTTGAAATAACCGTTGTGGTGGAATTTGAGACTGAGACATTGCTTGTTGATTGAACTGCTGGTTTTGCGGAGGATACTGTGCTTGGCCTTGATTTAAGCGAGCATTGTAAATACTGGGGGACGTCTTGGGAGATTGTGGCTCATCATTATACTTGGAGGTCCTTGATGACATTGATGATGCTGGGGACGTTTTTTCAATAGGAACTGTTAGTTTGTTGGTATCATTATTCGTGATGTCTTCTTTGACTGAAGACGCAGTCTTCTGGTTGTCCTTGTCCTTCTCCTTTTCAAAAATATCTTCACGCAATTTTGTTTTCCCCGTGTTGGAGTTATTAGTTGAGGTCGAGTATCTAGCAGAGTTATCGCTTGGAGTTCGTTGTTGTTTTATGCCTTGCAGATCATTTATAATTTTTAAAATGGAATCCCTTCTTTGTTCATTGCTCATGTTACTAAAGTCAATACTTCCGTTTGAAATCATTCCTTGAATAAATTCTGACAAGCTGCCATTGAATCCACTGATAGACCCTTGAAATGCATTCGGGTTATTCAATGCGGTATCGTTCCACATTGACATGTCAATCGACCCAAATTTAGACCGTGAGGGAGTTGCAGAGCCTGGCTTCATGTCTTGTTGGTTCTGCTGACTCCAGGCAAGCAAATTACCCAAACTTTCCTTGTTCATGATAAGTTCCAAGTCTTCGGCCGAAATTTGATCTCCGCTACCAGGAAGTATTGATTGTTGGCGTTGTCTAGGGGCCAATGACTGATGTTTAGAGTTAGTTGGCCCATTGTTTGCAGACAGTTCGCTGATGGAATTGCCGTTTGATCCCGGTATTTGAATTAAAGAACTGAAAATGCTATTGGATCGCAGCGAGTACGAGTTTCCCGAATTATTGCCACCGGTACCAGCCGGAATAGATGATAAATTTAGGTCAAAGTTGTTACCATCTACGTTAGGACGCATCTGGGAATTTATTGGTGGCGGGAGGAAGATGGAATCGCCACGGGGTCTCATGATGGGTTGTTGTTGCTGTTGTAGTTGCTGTTGCTGTTGTTGGGAATGTTGAGGATGTAATTGATTAGATTGAGGTTGCTGTTGCATGCTTGACTCTCGTGTGTTTAGGTAGTAGCTAGGGTAATTGTTATCTACATTTTGTGGAGGCTGCTGTGCTTGTTGATGTTTGGGGTTGAGGTACGACGAGGCAGGTGCTGCAGTCAGATAGTTATTTAAAATGGAGCTGATAGAATCCTGTCTTGCAGAATTGAATAAGAAGTTGGGTTGAGCCAGTACAGAGGCGTCGCTGTTGTCATTGTGTGGTTGCGCTGCGCTGGGTCGTTGTTTTTGTATTCCAGAGGAAGACACAGCGGACTTACCCATGGCAAGGTGATATGGATTAAGGCTCTGGGAAAACTGAGTTAAATAATTGGCCCAGACTCGTGTGAGTAGAATCTATGTGTTTGTAAGACCGTGGGAAAGTTGTGGTGTACTGTCGTTGGGGTGTTGCTTATCAACTGAGGGATGATCAACACTTGAGATTGCAGGAGCAAATAACAACACTGCGACATTCTGCTAAATCAGCCATTTACAAATTTTTTAAGGCTCCTACCTTTCCATAAAAACGTCCAGCTCTACAATTACATCTTTATACTACATTTCTTTGGTTTACGGCCCTCAAAACAGCAGTTTCAATACAATTCATCCCCATAACTGCAGTGTTATCAGTTGCGACATTCGCACTTTGGACCCAGCCCACAGCAACATTACAAAACAATATTAGTGTGCAGGATATTTGATGTTTTCTATGACTGGTGAGCCAAGACATCACGTAAAACTATCCAAATGAGGTGATTTTGCTGCTTTTCTGATTTTCTGGTTTTTTTCTGTAAAATCACATTTGTAAATATTTATCTTGGTTTTTGTCAGAATTCTGAAATTATTCACATCTCATGATTCTCACTTACATGTGCTTGGTCATTTTCTCTGACCCACAGAAAGACAAAATCAATGTTTAATATCGTCCAATGATTGAATATCACGCTAAATTTACAAGTTGAGAATGTTTAGTTGTCCCTGCACCAACTTTTATTACTTATTTACTCTTGTTAATACTCATGTCTCATATATTAAAAACAAACATCCTTGCCTCAGCACTTTAGTTTTACTGCGAAATTTCATTTAAATTGTCAAGCATTCCATGCAAGCATTTTTCCAAAAGTTCGATACTTTCTCCATTCTTCAAGTAGCTCGAAGGTCTGTAGGCACTGTTCTGATATAACAAAGCGTGTACCTTGTCCATAAAAAGAATGGCTTGTTTAAGAAACTTTCCATACTTTACTGCGTTCGTTGGTAACTCTTCAAAGTTGCTGATGAGTAATGATAACATAACGTTTTTTATCAAGTTAGACATGTCTATCCTGGACAACGTATCAACCTGGTCCAACTGAAGTCTCTTGTAGTATTTCTGGAACGGTTTTGCTACGTTATCCTGGGTGATAAGCTTTGTGCTGTCTCCTAACAAGGTCTGCAACCGTTCAATTTCTTTATGATGTTGCTCATCCTTGTTATTGTGTTTCTGCCAATTCAATTCATTGTTCAATTCCTGACAGTCTGCTTTGAATCTGACTAACTCAGTTTTTAAACTTCGATTGTTTACTTGGAGATCTTCGTTTTGCTTTTTTAACTGGTCATTCTCCTCTTTCAAGTCAATATCGATCGACTCCGTATCTTTTTCAAGAGATTTGACAGTTGATCCAAGCTCCATACTTTGTTGTTTGATATGAGCAGCATTAAGCTCGATCTTCAAATCCAAGTTCTCTTGCTTCAACTTCTCAATCTCTTCCTGTAATGATTCTATTCTCAAATCCGAAGTGATCTTTGAGTCTTCATACTCTCGCGAGTGGGGTGGGGTGGTTACAGGTGAATCGTTTTTAAGTACACTTCCGTTGTGGTTTACGGTCTTTCCCTTATTTGTACTTCCATCGAGACTGAGCTTATCATCATCCGAGTAGTCAATGTTGACAGAGTTGGTGTGGCTTCTTATTGGTGTGATGAACATATTCTTTGTAGGCTGTTTGGGAAACTGGTAGTTTTCTTTGCTTTCGTCCTGATTGATCAAAGTCAAAATGGTTTCTTTGATCTTTTCACTAATCTGTTCACTAAAGAGTGGTAGTACACCATTGAGTAACTCGTCAATGCTGACTTTGGGTGCTGGAGACTCTGGTGATCGTTTTTCATTCACTGTCGTGTCACCGAGTTTGGACTCGTTCTCTTCAATATCGTCCAACAAATCCTTGTAGTTCCACTTATTGCTTGGTCTGATCAACGGTGTCGAGTGAGACGAGAAGGGAGACATGGCGAATGGCCGGTTTACATTGGTGGTGTCTCGTAAAGGAGATTGTTTGTCAATCTGCCGTGCCAAATCAAGTAACACCGAGACATTCTGCGTTGTATGATCAGAAAACGACGCTGATGTAAGGTCTGCTTCGTCCTGGGAGAGATGGAGGTAGGACTCCGATATTGGTTGTGATAAATCCCAGTCTTGACTCATGTTGTTTGTTTGTAAACAACGCGTGCGAAGATTAAAGATGATGAGGAGATTATGAAAGAGCAGACAAATCAGTACTAAAATAGAAAAAATTCCAAAGACATAAAGAATCGCTTATTCTGTACCATCAGAAGTGATCATAGGAGCTACTACAAGATAGTTTTGAGGTTTACTAGAGATGTATTATCGACTGATTGTTGATGTCAATGGCTCTGCAACTCTTCTTACTGAATCATTTTAAAGGGCAACAAGTCAACAGCTATTTTGTTACAACTCTTACACCTTAAGCACAAGGAGCTACCACTCATTTGCTCCACTCTTCCTCCTATACTTCAACGTTAAACCTGTTGATTCTCCAACCTTATCATTCATGGTGCGCACACGCCATATCATAAATCACAACAAAATTTTCAGATTGCAGCTTCTCCATCGCAACACCAAAATGGCCGAGATCGACACACACATGGAAGACGACAACGAATACGACACAGAAAAGATCAGATTGTTGCCAGGAGGCTCTGGTGATGCTTCTGCTTCTTCGTTCCAGATTGTCGACGAAGACCACACTCTTGGAAACGCCTTACGTTATATCATCATGAAGAACCCCGAAGTTGAGTTCTGCGGTTACTCCATCCCTCACCCTTCTGAGAACAAATTGAACATTAGAATCCAAACCTACGGCAACATAACAGCATTGGAAGCTTTGCACCAAGGGTTGGACAACTTAGCTGAGATGTGCGAGACCATCGAAGACAAGTTTATCGATGCCGTGGATGCTGGTCGCTACAAGACTGTCGAACCATAAGCAAATCATGGAGCTTTGCAGCTTCTCATATAGAAGAATCCCCCATCGAGCTACCGAATTGTCTCTGTTTGCATGCCCCTCAGTTCTAGTTATGTAATATACGAAATAAATCAATTAACACGTAAACCACCTCATCATGCATACACTTCCTAATCGGGAAGTCAAGCACAAATTTCTTTTTCGGTTAAAACTTTTTTATTCACATATAAAAGGCATTTCATCCCGCGCCATCTCAGTTTTGTAGATACAACTGGATATTACTCAAAAAATGTCTTACAACAACGAATCTTACGGTAACGGCGGTTACAACAACGGTGGTTACAACAACGGTGGTTACAACAATGGTGGTTACAGTAACGGCGGTGGTTACAGCAATGGCGGTTACGGTGGTGGTCGCGGCGGTCGCGGCGGCTACGGTGGCCGTGGTGGTGGCCGTGGCGGTCGTTACGATGAAAGAGTCGAATTGACCACTCCTGAATGGGACATTGACAGCTTGCCAAAGTTTGAAAAGAACTTTTACGTTGAACACCCAGAAGTTAGCAAGCGTACCGAAGCTGAAGTTAACGCTTTCAGAAAAGAAAATGAAATGGTCTGTTACGGTACTGATATTCCAAAGCCAATCACCTCTTTTGAAGAAGCTGGTTTCCCTGACTACGTTTTGAACGAAGTCAAGTCTCAAGGTTTCCCAAAGCCTACTGCCATTCAATGTCAAGGTTGGCCTATGGCTCTGAGCGGTAGAGACATGATTGGTATTGCTTCTACTGGTTCCGGTAAGACTTTGTCTTACTGTTTGCCATCCATCGTTCATATCAATGCTCAACCATTGTTGAGTCCTGGTGATGGTCCTATTGTGTTGGTTTTGGCCCCAACCAGAGAATTGGCTGTTCAAATTCAACAAGAATGTTCCAAGTTTGGATCTTCTTCAAGAATTAGAAACACCTGTGTCTATGGTGGTGCTCCAAAGGGTCAACAAATCAGAGACTTGGCTAGAGGTGTTGAAATCTGTATTGCTACTCCAGGTAGATTGATTGATATGTTGGAAATGGGAAAGACCAACTTGAGAAGAGTTACATACTTGGTTTTGGATGAAGCCGACAGAATGTTGGATATGGGTTTTGAACCACAAATCAGAAAGATTGTTGACCAAATCAGACCTGACCGTCAAACTTTGATGTGGTCTGCTACTTGGCCAAAGGAAGTTCAAGCCTTGACCAGAGACTACTTGAACGACCCAATCCAAGTTACTATTGGTTCCTTGGAATTGGCTGCTTCCCACACTATTACTCAAGTCGTTGAAGTTGTCACTGAATACGAAAAGCGTGATAGATTGGTCAAGCACTTGGAAACTGCCACTGAAGACAAGAGCGCCAAGGTTTTGATTTTTGCTTCTACTAAGAGAATGTGTGACGATATCACTTCTTACCTTAGAGCCGATGGATGGCCTGCATTAGCCATTCATGGTGACAAACAACAAAGTGAAAGAGACTGGGTCTTGAAGGAATTCAAGAGCGGAAAGTCTCCAATCATGGTGGCTACTGACGTTGCTGCAAGAGGTATTGGTACGTATCTTCTGAAAATTTTTACTAACTTGCTTTATTTTAACTAGGAAAGGGGAAATGGGTATGGGAATTACGGATTATGGTGAATGGCTTGACGATTTCTTGGTGATTCATGAAATTATCGCTATTTTTCCAATGAAAAAAATGGACAAAAAAAGAATAGAGAAGGGAAGGTGTGTGGTCAAGAATACCATTCAAGTAAAGACAATGCAGGCATTGCTTTTTACTTTTCCCTTTTGAAAAACATTAAGTGTGAGGAGATATTTATTCATATACAAGGAAAGCAGTCTTGAGGGGAAAACCTTTATTATATTTTTTGATCTGGGAGGCTTGGAATATTTCTTTTACAATGAAAATTGGATGGAATCGGCTCAATGATTACTAGCGGACAGTTGAAATTTTTGACAGTTTTGTGTTAGAGCCCGTTTTTGAAAGAAATGATGACCAGCTTTGACAGTTCCGAATCGGCACACCAGCTGACGGGATTGTATGAAGATCAGATATGTAATGCTTTCTATATGACTAAATAAAAAAACGACTTTCTCCTTGCGAATGTTCCAATTTTTTTTGTAGTAATCCTGAACCAACAACATGAGTTAAAATGAAGGGAGAAGACAAAAGAGAGTTTTATGAGACAAATTTACTAACTATTTAGACGTTAAGGGTATTTCTTACGTGTTCAACTTGGATATGCCAGGTAACATTGAAGACTACGTTCACAGAATTGGTAGAACTGGTCGTGGTGGTGCCACTGGTACTGCTGTTTCTTTCTTCACCGAAGCCAACTCCAAGTTGGGTGGTGACTTGTGTAAGATCATGAGAGAAGCTAAACAAACCATTCCACCTGAATTGCAAAGATACGACAGAAGAAGCTTTGGTTCTCACATCAGATACGGTCGTGGCCGTGGTGGCTACGGTGGCCGTGGTGGCCGTGGTGGCCGTGGTGGCTACGGGGGCCGTAGTGGTGGATACCAATCCGGTTCCAACACTGCTCCATTGTCCAACCGTCGTTTCTAGATCATTAGCAGGTGCTATTTATATTAATGTGTATATTATAGAAAATTAAAGCAACGTACCAGTTTTTTTTAAGATCGACTATTTTCGTAACCGGTTGCAAGATTATTTTTTAGAGACAGCTGCGGTCTGGCGCGGGAGCTGGCAATTTTCACATGCACTCAACAATTGGGACATTTCTTAACATTCCGATTTACGGACGGTGGAGATTATTTAGCTTTCTTGACACTGAAGTTGCAGTTTCTGTTTCAGCATAGCGGCTATTATCTGATTTCACTTACTGAATTCAGAATCACAAAGCACTTCTTGGATTGAAGTCCTTTCCGCACATTTATTCTGTTGTTGCCGCCCCCCACCCCCAATTTGCGTGGCACAATCAGGTTAGTAAGAATTTACAGTCACACGAGACAAAACCAATTGTGTGGGATTGCTTTTCACTCCTGAATTCAAATGGCTCTAACATCAATAGAAACCCAAGACATGACAGATGCTGCTCCTTCGGGCGCCAAGGGAATCACCTTTAGTGGTGAGACATTTGTTGTCCCCGAAACACACGATATGGTCCAAACCCTTTTTGACCCCAGCGTATCCAAGTCGTATGCTGAAATTGTCGTGTTACTCCTTTTGGTAGCAAATACCGGGGTATTTTGGTTTGTCGACAACAACACCACAAGAATCAAGATCCTTATCGGTCTTTACATTTTTTGGCGGTTGTCATACAACTTTGGTATTGGATACTTGCTCCACTCGCAATCCAATGACCATCGTTTGGTCAAATGGGCCAGAAACTTTGCTGTCTTTGACAAGAAGAACAAGTCTACCTTGGCAAGCCTTGTGCAAGCCGAAATCCGCTCTCAAAGAGGCCTGGACTACGACTTTGCCAAATTTCCACTTGAGCTCAATACCTGGTTCATTTTCCGTAAGTTTGTTGATTTGATCTTGATGCTGGACTTCACTACCTTTATGTGTCTTGTGGTCGCCTGTTGCATTGACGACAACAACCAATTTATCCATGGTCAGGCTTCTTGGTTGGTATACTCAAGATTGATTGTCGGCTCAATTCTCATTGTTTTTAACTACTGGGTCAAGGTTAATGCCCACAACACGATCAAAGACTTTGCTTGGTACTGGGGCGACTTCTTTTTCCGTCAAATTAACAATGAAGAATTGATTTTTGACGGTGTGTTTGAAATGGTCCCCCATCCCATGTACTCAGTTGGATACATTGGCTACTACGGCTTTGCACTTATTGCAAAATCATACACTGTTTTGGTGGTTGCTATTTTTGGTCATTTCTTGCAAATGATCTTCTTACACTACATTGAAAACCCCCATATTGACAAGATTTATGGGCCCTCCAAAAACGAAATTAACCTCATTAAGTTACTCAAATTGAAAGATTTGAAAAACTTTGACAATATCAAGCCATTGGTTGGATTGTACAACTTTAACTTCTTGAGAGCTTCCGATTTCGTCAACCTCATTCTTATTAGTACCTACGCCATTCTTATTCCATTATTTGCAAATATCCCTGACAAATACTTGTTTTTCTTAGCTGTTGGAATTAAATTTTTGGAATCTTTCTCTATCAACATACTTTTGGTATTACAGAGTCAATTCAAGTTTTTTACAAGATGGTACTTGTCAATGGATATCCCTGTTGAAAAATCATTGAATAATTGGGCGATTTTCTACAATTCCTTGATCAGTTTGACTTACTCTTCGTTGTTTGGATACAATTTGCACCAATTTTTAAATCATGGTTTGGTTACAAGTGACCTCTTTTTCAGTAATTGGACCTCGTTACGTATTTTCCTTGGCTCGTTATTAATTGTCACCCAAACTTGGATCAACTCCTCTATTATTGATCTGATTGGATACTTTGGATGGTTTTATGGTGATTTCTTTATTCCAAGGTCGCAAAGAGCTCTGACTCATTTAACTAAAGCTGGGGTTTACCGTTACTTAAACAACCCAGAGCAAATCTTTGGAGTCTGTGGCGTCATGGGAGTTTTCCTTATTATTCCATCGGTTGAAAATTTGACATTCAGCTTGTTGTGGGTTGCAAACAACTTTATTAGAATCAATTTTATCGAGAAGTTTCATATGATCAAGATTTATGGTGAACAAGAAGTTTTGAAGGATTCTGGTGTTACCAAGACTTTCAAAAAGCATTTAATTCCTGAAGTGATCCAGAGAAAAATGACAAACGACTCTTCCCCAGGTGCTAAAGAAGAGTTTTTGAAGGCCACCAGAAGAAGAAGTTCTCTTGCTGAATCATTGGATACTTTTATTAAAGAATTGAGAAATTCAAACACTAAATTGCCTACTCAAAGCATTATAGAATTGTCTCAAAATTTGGACTTTGCAAACTCAGGATACCAATTACATGTGAAGGGGTTACAGGTTGCAGAAGTTAACGGCAAAAGTGCTACTGAATCCTATCTTCCAAAGTACACTACTGTTGGAGCTCCAATTGAAGTGAGTTGGACAGGTCCTGCAGCAAACCACTCCACGAAAGACTGGATTGGATTGTACAAGTTTGCTCAAACATCTTACTCGCGTACAAAGACGGTAATTTCGTCATCAGGTCGTTGGGTTTGGTGTTCTGAAAGTGAAGGCGCTGCTGTTTTTGAAGGCTCCAGATTATTCTGGGAAGAAGGCATCTACGAATTGAGATATCACTTGGATGGCAAGCACGACGTTTCGTATATTTCTGAACCGTTTGAAATCAAGATGGCCAAAGTTGCTGTTCCACTCTTTCATGAAGAACAGGAAGATTTTTCTCAACAGTTGAAGGCAGTCATATTTGACAAATTGTTAAAGCTTGACTCAATCGACACTCCTATTTCCAGTGCCGCCAACAAGACTGACAATGTTGTTGAAGTTTACAATTGTTTAGGAAACTTGGTATCAAAGTCCACTGACATCAAGATAAGTTCCAAGGTATTCTGGAATGACGACGATGAAGTGCGTGGATTGACTATTCGCAAGTTAGCAGATAAATTGATCCACTTCAAAACGGTGTTGGAGGAACTTTCCTTCACAGACGTTGCCGAAAAGAAAAATGTATAGACAAATTATTGTATGGAATTTAACAAATATGAGTTCACATTTGCTCTGACCCTTTTAGCCATTTCGTTACAGCTGTTCATCACATTGGTCAAGACAGTTTCTTCCAAACTAGCATCGCCTTCAAGCCATAACCCCACGATCTCATCGTTTCTCATGTTCATGTAGCTGACAAGTGCGTCAACTCCTTCTTCCTCTGAATCAGAAGCATCAGCCACAGGTTGACCGTTAATCAATTTGACGTGACCCGAGGTGACAATGTCTTTCAATTCGATACCGGAATCAACCAATGCAAGCGAGGAGCAGTTGACAATCCAGTTGACCAAGTTAAGGAGAGAGGACTTAGAGTCTGTGTTATTCTCGGTAGCAATGATGGTAACAAAAACGTCTATGGTCGACTTGGGGTACTTTTCCAACACTATCGAGGGTAAAAGACTAGTTTCGAGATATGATGAGATGCGTTGTTCGACGTTGGTCAAGCCAGTACGAGAGTTTCCCCCAACAGCATTCAGCTGGTTTGTGCCAGGGTTATTAAATGCTGATTCATGTGGTTGAGTGATGTAGGGCAAGAACTTGACTTCGGTTGAAAACGATGCTCTTTCCACAAACGATCCTCTAATGGGACGTGGGCCAAAAACCAGAACTTCGACAAGAGTGTTGCCGACTTCCAAATAAGCAGATCCGTTAGCATTTTCAATTATACCTGTTTTGATGAAAAACTTTCTGATCTCATCGGTAGCACGTTTGGGTTGTTCTTTGGAACGACTCGTATCATTTACCTGAGAGGAAGATATTCCAATATTGGGTATGATTGTGTTCAGAGGACCAACTAATCTTCTTCTTTCGGACATGTGTAAGAGGTGAATTATACAAATGCAAAGCCTATAGTGAAAAAGCAAAGTTAATGTATTGTCAAAGCAAGTAATATGGTGCAAATGTTTGTTACTAGTGTAGTTCAAGTCATCGTGAATATAAGTTTTTTGAATACTGCATATAACCAATGAATTGTAGCTGCAAAATAATCTGTATATAATTTTTTATACAAGTAAAAGTAGCAGGGACAAAATATGTCAATTTTTGGGGACATCGTAGCTGAATTGGGTATTGAGATTTACCGGATTGAAGGGATCCAAATACTCCATGCTGTTTGGATCATCAGTTTGGGAAAAATCAAAATCAAGATTGATATCCTGGAGCTGAGAATTATACAATAAGGAAGAAGTAGAATTATGGCGAGTCACTGGTACAGGTGATGCCTGAGAAATGGCCTCTTCAGTTTTGATGGCCAGTTTTGCATTTTGTTGTAACATGTAAGGAGGCAAGATCCGTCCAAATATCTGCGCATCTAACCGATCGAACACACCAGGGACATATTCCACTTGATCCGACTTGGTAGGGGGCCCTTCGGAAAGTAGTGGACCTTGAGTCAATGGAGCAACAGAAGGCTGTTTAGGTGTTGGGACCAGAGAAACTTGAGCTGGAACTCGGTTACGTACGTGTGGTAAATTTTCAAGGTCACTACCATTGGCTTCCTTATCTATAGACACGTTTTCATCTATAGTGGAAATACTCAATGTTGGATGAATGGTAGATGCTCTGATGGCAGACATTTCATCAAGATGCTTCGTTTTCTGCAATGGGTACGCAGAATACTGATTTGATGGTGTCGTTTCTGCCGAAGGCCTTTCATGGCTGAAACTGTTAATCTTGTCAAAATTCTTCACAGTGGACTGAATTGTTTCGCTCAGGAAATTATCATTGTATGCGGATTTCAAATCTTCATCATAGAGCTCGCCCTGATCCAGTCTGACTCGCGAAGAATCTGCAGTTCTTCTATTCAATTGCTCAAATAAGTTATTGAGAATATTGTAGATTCTGAGTGAGGCGTTGGAGTTATTCTTCAAGTTATCCAAAACCTTCTTTCCAATCTCAATATCCTTTTTGATCATGTCTATGTTTAAATCGTCATCAAATAAGACACCAGCATAGTTAACTCCAGAGGCACTATTGTTGTAATTTGCAAAATGATAGTAGTAGATGAGACAAGCTATCGAAAAGAAAATCGTATACATCGAAAACCAATAAGTTCCCACCAACAAATCCTGGTCAATCATTTTGTTAGCAAGCTTGACCACCATTCTGGCCACCTTAATACAATTTCTTCCTCTGATTAAAGATCTTGGATCTGAATTTTGGATGTAAGATGAGCCGTTGCTGATGTAATGAATAAAAGGCCGGTACAACATAATCTGACAGTTCAAAAAGGCTAGATGGATATAGTGATTTGCCATAACGTATCTTTCTGGAAGGTCTCCTGATGTGGCAGAATTAGGGTTATTGGGCTTCAATTCGGCAGGTAATGAATCCAACCAGGCTTTCAACTCAAGTTCCAAATTAGTGACCTTGGAATGTATATGATCTGGAGTAAGGGGAGCTGTATCTGAGTATTTTACCTTGATTGGATACAACCGCTTTATTATATGAGAAATGATTAACATCAACTTCGTATGGTAATTAGCACATCCAGCAGACGATAACCGTCCCTGTTGCTTATCGTACAAATATTCATCTCTCGTGATATTTTCGTCATCAAGATCTTCCGGAAAATCCTGATCAATTTCGTCTTCATTAATGGAGCCGGGTAAACCTAGCAATGAATTGATGTAGATGTCCATTTTGTAAATGGTGTAAAAAAGTCGCTTTCTTGTATCAACTTCAATAGGGTCCAACTTTCTCTTTGACTGGAAAATTGACAAATTACGATGCAATCCTTCCTTCAAAGCACTTCTGAGTGCAATCCCGATATAGGAATAACAAGTGGATAACCTTGCAGAACATTGCAAATACATGATCATCATGACAATAGTTTGGATGGAGTTGATATCGCCCACATTTGTAATATCAATAAGCTTTCTTGCTTCCAAAAAATACTTGAAACCATCATCTTCCAAATTTTCATTAATAGTTGCTGAAGCCTTGGAAGATTTACGGAAAATGGACCCACAAGCTAAAACAGAATACAAAAAGGGGAGAAATTTCTGTTGTCTGTCACCATAAGTAGAAGGATCAAGTGAATAAAGTAGATCGACTTCTTCCAAAAGGGATGGACGGTGGTAAAAACGAAAAAGAACGCATGCTTTATTCCATGTGGTGAAGATTAACAGGAGTGCCGCAGACTTTTCAGGTAGTAATAACTTGAGTTCAGATAAAACAGCCGAGGAGTCGTCGTTGGACGAGATGGAAGATTTCCTGCTGCGCTTGTTCTCAAAATTATTTTCCAAGTATGCATCGGCGATTTCGTTGAGATTCTTACTTGAGTTCACGGCTTTCTGGAGCCGTTCCAAATCGATATCAATTGGATTGTTTTCGTCAAGAGTATTGAGATTCAATTTGGGCAACAAGATGTTCAAAATATTTTGGCAAGTGACCAAATTATTGGTAATATTGATGTAAGACTGAGTTGACGGGGAATTTGTACCCCCCACTGCCGCAGCAGCGGCAGCGGCAACCTTTAATACAGTAGATGATTCCTGCGAGGGAACTGGTATTCCACTGTTTCTTTTATTTCTGATATTTGGCTGATCATAGGTACATTTATAAGAGTACACTGTACAATGGATACAAGGCTGCTTCCCATCACATTTTACCTTTTTCTGGCGGCAAATGTCACAGGCTCGCGTGACACGCTTCCTTTTCAGATCTGGAGGGTTGCTGGAGTAAAAGGGTATTGCCTGCTCGCTTTCTCTTTTGGACATTGTGTTGCTGGTGGTAAATGGTGGGGGCTGCTTTCAAAAAAGCCACTAAATCACGAATTAAGGGTCCAAAATATTGCAGTACTCTATTATATGCCCATATACCTTGTGCAAAATTATACACCACTATCGGGAAACAACCAATATTACTAAACAATCTGCTGAGGCAATAACACTTTCGGGGCCCTGCTCTTCGAAACTTGAGCCAAAAGGTTGTATAATCAGACTGCATATACAATACTTGGGGTTGCTAGGAGCCCTGTACCCTACTGAAAAAACTAAAGCCTTGCCGCAACAATAAAAAGCGCGGCAACCGTTCCGGCCGCGAAGGAATCGGCACTAAAATACATGTCCAATATGCTATATATATCTAATGAGAGATCTTGATCGGCTTGTCGAGTAAGTGACCCATCCGTTCAATCTTGGTACTTAGATATCCTTCAATTTCTTTTGATTGAATACCGTCGCTACCGGACCATGCTAAAGGCACCATAGGTTTTCTTTCCAACACCTTGACCTGGCGGTCTTTACCCTCCACTGCCACTATTTTGTCAGGGTTATTGGTAAGAAGAGTTATTTCCGCCAATCCCAAGTCAAGAAGTATGGCTGTTGCTAACGAGAATTCACGGGCATCGGCTGGATGCCTTAACAACAAGTTGGCCTGGACGGTGTCTGCACCCAAGTCTTGTAAGTTGTAAGCCTTCAATTTCTCACCAAGACCAATACCACGGCCTTCTTGGCGCAAATATACCATGCAGCCATGTCCATCGTCGCCCATGATTCTTCCAGCTTCGTTAAATTGTTCACCACAGTCACAGCGAGCCGACCATGCCGTTTCTCCCGTGTAACATTCAGAATGTATTCTCACAAGAACAGGATCTGAGTAGGTATGTTCGTCTCTTATCAAGTTTCCTTGGTCGTCAAACTTCAACCGTAAGTTCTGAACATTATCGTAGTCAGCCGTGGTTCTTCCTGGGTAGAGTTTACCCACATATGCACCTCTCGTCATTCTATCTTGATCAGTATCTCCCTTGCGCTGTTTGTAGAGAGACTTTGACCGGATATCTTCTCCAAAAACAATAGCGAGATGTTCCTTATTGTCCACATTGTTTTCGTAGAGATGCAAGAAAATCTCAGCGCCCTGAGTTGTGGGGATTCTGGCACGCGCCAAACAGTTCACTACCGGTAACTTGCTGGGTAACTGCTGTCTGACCGAGTCAGAGAACTCTGGTGGCGATACTGGCTGATCCGAGGTCTGGGTAGGTGTGAGGGCGGGGGACACCAAGGTAATCAGGGAGAAGTCCACGGTACTTATAGTGTGCTTTGGGGTACTAGGTTGCATTATGTGATAAATATGATTATGGCAAGTGAAGGTTTTGTTCGGTTGTGCTTTTCAGGAGGAATATGTCGTGTTATATATGGCTGGTGGTGCTCACGTTAATGACAGTGCAAGCAGTTCGGCGCCGTTTTACTCGAGCGTATGATTTATGAAAAAGTCGCATTACTAATTTTGGTATAAAATGATTTATTTAGTAATGTCGCCACTGCGCATTACAAATCAGCAGACATTCTTGCGAAGACCCCAAAGCAGCAGCCTCACTCAATAGTTCTGATCCACTCTATCAAGTGCTCTTCGTTGAAGTTGTCAACATCTGGCACGTATTTGTCGGCAACCAACTGTTTCTTGAGTAAAATGATTGCGGGGATCTTTCCGCCCACTGCGTAGGTCATCATCAACTCACGGCCACCCTCGGTGTCTGCTAAAATATTGACCAAGTTCACCTCCACCTTTCCGGGGTACTTGTTCTGGTCGCTCAAAATTTCAAACAACGCCTGTGTGACTTTGTTGGACCGTTCCTCAGCATATGTGAAGTTGAGGAGGGTTGGCTGCTTCAAATTGATAAAGTCCAGCAACTCGCTGCTGTGGTAGATGTAGGTTTCGAATATGCGGTTGTTGGTGGTGAATTCGCTGGGCTTGGGTGGATACACGAGTTTTTGGGTCTTCCAGGCATTGAACCAGCCTGAGAAGAAGCCCCGCGATAATCTGGGGTTGGCACGAATGTTTCTAGTCACAAACATCTCTAAAAAGACAACGCAATTGGTGTTTAGCCGTGTGTGTTTCACCTCGTTTACTTTGATTGCTGCACCAAGTTGTCGCGACTTTTATTATTATTTTTGCTACCACTTAATCTCTGCTATATACAGTTTTCTGTGAGATGTCGTGTAACCAATGCTCTACTTCTCTTCCCAGCCGTCCTTCCATCTCTGTTTCCACAAGTTGCAGTCAAACTTGGGCTTGCCCAACTTGACATTGACTTCGTTATGCGCATCGCACAACCAGTGCCCAAAGTTGTCTTGAGTATCGACGACCGGCTCGTTCGTAGCCAAGTACTTCTTGAAATCATCGCCACAGAACCAGCACGGATAGAAGTTTCCAAATAACTTCAAAAACTGCTTAAGATCCAGCTGTTGCTTCGTGTCTGGTTTTTCGGGATACGTTGCTGCAATTGAATGAAGTAAAGTCCACGAAGATTTACCAAGAACCTCAACATCAGGCGGTGGAACCTTTTCATATGACTGTGTTGCCTTCTTCTCAAAAGGAACAGCAACCTTCTTTTTCTCAACGGGACCTGGTGTTTTACCCATTGCAGATTGGAAATCTAATAAGGAGTTACAAGAACGACATCTATAATGGTTAGAACTGGCCATAGCAAAATATTCTGTAAACACTTACGGTTTACCATCTTTATCATAGACGATTTTACGCCCAGTAGCTCCAAATACGGGCTTCTCTTTGTTTTCTGTAGATTCAGGCATGGTTAATTGCTGATTACCACAGAAAATCACTTTTAATCAGCTCCGGTCTGCATATAGTAAGAGTGTCACTAGCTGCAAAACCCACCAACTAATAGTAAGCCATAAATGAGAAGTAGCTCCAAGTTAAACGTACAAAAAAAGTCGAAATTAACATGAAAAACTTTAGATTTAACAAATGGGTGTTTAAATTTTCATCTAAATTTCCATATTTTTGTAGAAGTTCAAAACTATTTTATTTAAAGGTACAAATACTCCATGTATCCTCACAATAGGCTCATTAGATTACACAATTACTGTAAACTTATTATTTTTAATAAATATTTATGTCTGGAAGCCATAAATAAATGGCTGGATGACTTGGTGATCTATGTATGCAAATGGCTTTTTTCAGCTTGGAGTTTCTTGACATACCCGTTTCGTTGCCTTATAACTTCGTCGCACAAGTCTCCAATTTCCTTGGTGACAATTGCAGATCTGGCTGCGTAGAATTCACTCAAATCGTACTTTAATCCATGATCCTGTTCATACTCCCAGGCTTGTTCAATCATTTCAAACTTATCAATGTCTTTAACGTATCTGGCTTCAGGAGTTCTGATTTCTTCGTAGTCCAACCAAAGCTCGATGAGCTCCTCTGCGAAACGTTCGTTGTATGGCTTGATCAACTCAGAAAGATACTGAACCGATTCCCACTCTCTTCTGTGCTTTTCCTGCTTGGAAACACCTCCAAATGGCGTGATGTCGCCAACCAAAGCTTCGGCGATGTCGTGAACTAAAGCGATCTTGACACAGGTGTCACGGTTAATGTTCTCGTTGGGGATGCACATCGAAATAATGGACATCCGGTACATGTGGTCACTGATACTCTCCACTTCAGCCAAGGGAACATCTCTGTCCACCCATCCAGTACGTTTTTGCACCTTCAAAAGACGTACCACTTGCACAAAGGCGAGCATGCTGTTGTTGTGATCCTTGGCCAAAAGTTTCTCGATATGTGCGGGAATGGCATCTTGGGGTTTCCAAATGTTCTCAGTGATGTTGGGGGCTAAGCGGTTGGTGGTCATCGTGCGTAGAGGAAGTATGGGCCACTTTTTAAAAAGTCGATGCATGAAACGAATCAATGTTTATATTTCGCATTTGCTGGGAGCAGAGCCGAACGATGGCCATCACCAGCGAGAATAATCCAACACTAACAAAACGCATCTATTAGCAAAGTCAACATTCTTACAAAGAAAACAGCTACTTCTTACCGTTTATCGACATTATATATTTGTTTAATACAAAATGTAAAGTTACTTAAGCAACCAATTCAACGACACCACCGACAGCTCTGATCTTTTCTTCAGCCAACTTAGAAACGAATCTGGCCTTGACAATGACTGGGACGTTTGGCAATCTACCCTTACCCAAAACCTTACCGAAACCGTGGGCCAAGGTGTCAATGACTGGGGCAGCAGAGGTAGAAGCGGACTTCAAGTATTCGTCCTTCTTTTCGGCTTCAACCAAAGACCACAATTTGTCCAAGTTGATTTCTGGTCTCCAGAAGTGGTTACCTTGCTTGTGGAAGTATCTCATACCGACCTTACCGAAGTAACCTGGATGGTATTTGTCCAAGTTGGTTCTGTGGTGGTGTTGACCACCAGCCTTACCACGACCACCTGGATGCTTTCTGTGCTTACCAATTCTACCCTTACCGGCTATAATAGTTAGTATTCTTGTTCATTTTTTACGAGTATCAGACGTGAGACAAATATCGACTGGTCAATCCCCATCTCATCAATATCTTGTGTTCTGTCTTGTTCGTTGTCGATACTCTTGGAAATTGTTCCGTGTTACATACCAGAAACGTGGCCTCTGTGCTTTCTGGTCTTAGTTAATCTGGTTGGCATTGCTAATGTTGTGTAGACTAATAACCTTGTAGGAAAAAACCAAACGTTATATGACAATCGATAAATTTTTTCGGAATGGTACCAAGGTGAAAAATTTGAGACTCGGGTCACAAAAAGAATTTGGGTATATGTGCAGGTAAATTTTACTATACGCCAGAGGGCTGCAGCCCTAAAACACGTCATGTGATACAGGCTGCGCACTCATCGCTCACCATTTCCCGCAACAACGGCTGCAAATTGATTTCTCCTATTGTTAACTAAACAGTACTCCTATCATTTAATTGGTATGGTTGGCCCAGACCTCCTCATAGTTCGAATATCCCTTAGTCTCTGGGATATACTTCCTGATGAACCAATAACTCACCACACACATGAAGGTAAAGATAAAGTATACTCCGCCTCCGAGCCAAGAGCCCTTCAAGATTGGGAACAAAAACCCAACAACAAACGTAGCAATCCAATTCATGGTAGTGCCCCAACTCTGCGCCAGCGCTTTAGCTTTAGGTTGTGTAACTTCACCCACCAAGAGGAATGGAATTGGCCCCATGCCGATGGCAAAGAAGGTGATGTATGTAAAGGTTCCAATGATAGACAACACCGAACTCGTCCAGATAATCCCTAATCCCATCAATACTGTCAGAATCCCCAAAAAGGTAACTGAGGTAAGAAGTAATGGTTTACGGCCAACCTTGTCCACCATAGTAGCAGAACCAAACGTAACAACAACGTTGACAATTGAAATTAAGCAACAGATCAAAATAGCCGAGTCTGGAAAAATGGAAACCAATACAGAGACCCCGTAGAAAATAATCGAGTTGATACCATCAAATTGCTGGAACACCAAAATCCCCGTGGCAACGAGCCTGGAATTGTAGTATTCTGAAGAGCTCAAGTATTCTCTCAAAGAAACAGTAGTCTTCTGCTTAACCGGAGCTTCAGCCGTCTCAAGGTCAGCACCTTCCAAAAGATGTGATCCTTCCTCCGACTCTCTCCAGCTATTAACCTCGTTCTTAGCGTCAATATAACTACCACTTCTAACCTTGTGCAAGGCCAAAAACGCCTGAGTACTATGGCCGTTGTTCAAGAGCCAAACTGGGGATTCCTGGACATAAAAAAGGATCAAGATAAAGTTAATAGCTGCCAACACAGCACCTGTAAGTAACAACAACCTCCAGTCATTATTATTACACCACCACAAAGATAACACCTGTGTGATGAGAATACCGACATTAATGGAGAACTGGTTCATTGACCCTAACAACCCCTTACAATCGGCCGGGGATAATTCGTTAATAAGCAAAGCCGTAATGACCAAGGCAGAGCCGGCAGCCAAACCGGAAATAAAACGACCAAATAAAAGGAAATGGTAGGTGTTACTAATAGTAGCCAATGACGAACCAATAAAGTAGAGAACGCAGTGCAACAACGCTGTCTTTTTACGGCCCAACTCGTCTGCAATCGTACCAACATATAAGGAGCCAATTAATCCACCAATACTAAAGATGGAAGTGATCAATCCCACTTGTTCTGTGCCTAAAGGAATACATTTCTCAAAACCATGTCTACCGAACCAGGATTCATGATAAGGAATTTGGCCCGGTGAATTCTCTCTGCACGAAATAATTCCTTCGGGAGAATTCAATTCCGCCATATGGTAGCCAAATTGAAGTGCTCCCAAACACACAATTGCCACAGTAACAGCCAACTGCACCGTAAGACCCGATTTTGACAGCATGTTGGATGTATCTTTGCTACCTAAGCCACAGTTTTTGGGGGATTTATAGTTTAGTAGATCCTGCAGAAAAGATACGATTTACAATCACCGTTACATCTTAAGCCTAGATTATCTATCACTTGCACTAAACTATGGGTAAAAAGTTGCCTATTATCATCATAGGGATGCCAAAGACGTCTCTCTTCAACGTCCACATACAACCAGTTCGTATCTTGACGTCGGGATTAGGCGTTAACAACGTACACTCGGTCATTGTAGCACCCAAGAAATCACCAAACGCTATTCTCAGGAACAACTGGAAGTATTCCACCACCGATTTATCGTCAAGTAGCTCAACAATAAACTTCTTCTTCTTTCCAAGGATCTGGTCCTTAGTCCAGCCAGTAAGAATGCAAAATTCGCTACCCACATAGGCGATTTCTCCTGTCCGTCTCCAGACGATGGTTGGTGTTCCACTAACTCTAATAAAATTATCATACGTCAAAAGCGTTCTCTGGAACTGTTGCTCCATAAATATTAAGTCACCCTCCTTTAAAGAGTTGGTACATGCAATAAAACTGGGACGGTATGCCGCCATCGACTCTGCCATTTTGACTAACATAGGCTTGGAAAACCGGTTTCTCAAGTATGCAATAAGGGAATGGAAACCAGGGGTATAGGAAAACGGCTTGGTGACCTTGGCATAAATTTCTTCTGGCTCCTTGAATAGTACTTCGCTTTCGTGTGTGGCATAGCTATTGTCATCCGGGATAATACCAATGGTGAAGGAGAGATTCAGCTTGGAATTCCTTTCATGATACACGGCAGGATCGTTAGCTTTAATGGCTTCTATGGCAGTGATGACGTCCGGAAACATGGAAATGTAGTCATTCTCGGTTGGCCCAAGAAAGTATTGATTGATCGATTCGTCGCATTTTGGGTAGCGAGGATTTTCGTAAATGCTTATTGGTTTGTCGGCAGACTGGGGTGTTAAATTCGTCAAATGTAAATGAGACGGAGGATGCAGTGGTTGGTGTGGATTATGGAACTTTTTATGGTTGAAATCATTAGGCGTTTGGGTAGATACGGTGGAGATGTTGCGAGGTGAATGTTGTGGAGTGAGGTTCATGGAACTAGGAGTGCCTTCGTTGCTGGTAGAATGGTTTGTATGGCTGAAGTTGTCTTGGAGGATGTTGGACAAGGTAGAGTACTCGAGATCCGCTGCTGATGAAAGGAAATTGGTTCGTTTTTTTATGCTTTGTTGCTGCGCTTGGAAATCTGCAGTGTGCTGACCGACAAGTGGATTAACGGGCTGACTTACAGGTGGTCCAACAGGCGGACCAAAAAGTGGACTTTGGGGAGATTCAACTTGGTTAAAGGTTGGTAGCTGGTAAGGAAGGGGCAATTTCTGGAACTTGGGTTCGGGGTTGTTGGTGATGGTCGCCGGAAGAGTATGGCTGTGGAACATGGGGGTTGAATAGTCGGACGCCGTCAAGTCCG
This sequence comes from Teunomyces funiuensis, assembly GCA_030558095.1. Lineage (NCBI taxonomy): Eukaryota > Fungi > Ascomycota > Pichiomycetes > Serinales > Debaryomycetaceae > Teunomyces > Teunomyces funiuensis. The sequence continues at coordinate 583,193 of JAJMRW010000002.1, forward strand.
ATGTGAGTTCGGTCTGTGGGACATCGGCAAGGTATTTCTTTCTTTTACGAGGGGCATCTATACATGTCTTCTCCAAACCTCGCTGGATACACCGTTGACATGGACGTCCGGCATCACATGTCATATGACCCTTGTGACAATGGACACAGGCAATATTTGTTTTCTTTCGTTTCTGATGTTAGTATTGTCACTGAATAGTGGATCACTATTAGCGCATTGCTGTTGGTACGTACCTGTTCCATTATGCCGATGTTTGGATATTCTCCGAGACCGAGTTTTCGCGAGAATTGAAAAACCATCAGGCAAATCACTACCAGCGCTAATTGCGACAAACGCTAATTGCGCATTATGAACTGATAACGAACTAAAACAAAAAAAGCTGCGCCTTAAAAATGACAAGGTGAGTGTAAAGTCTTTTAAAAAGATGTGAAGATGATTAGATACAAAAGACATGTTTTTTGGACTACAAATTTAATTTTTGCAGCTCGGTAGGTTACAAATGGATGATTTTGTACTTTATGTCAATTTATAGTTCATTTAAAGCCACTACTGGCCGTATCTAGCTAAGGTATATATTACTCAGCCAAAAGTCAAAAAATGGAGTCACCTGAGGTGGGGGACGATCCTCAATGCATGTTTTGGGGTGAAGGTCTTCGTCTGGATCAATATCTGGTTTGTGATCCTCATGGTGTCTGTGCTCGTTCCAAACCGCAGGGGTCACACCTGCTTCTTGCACCTTTGACAACATCATCAGTGAAAACGACATTGCGACAAAGGTGCGGTGAAACTCGGTGGAAAACTCCATCAAGGACGGCTTTGGAACGTAGCACGGCTGAGCAGGAACGCAACTTAAAGGATACAGTGGAACTAGCAAAGAAGACCAACGTAATCCAGACAATTGCAACTGCCTGCTAGGATGTCTCATTGTTTGACGAAGACTTTCGGCCCATGGGGTCAGAATAATTTCCCAGGAACAAACTTTGTATGAACTTTTAAACATTTGTAAAATTTGGATAATTGACAGTTGGATAAATCAGTACTTTGAGCAGGCTTCAAACTATGTTTAAAAGAAACAAGAAAGTAATGTGTTAATGAAAGAAAACAAAGTCTTCATAAATCGGTCCCTTTTTATAGTAGAAAAATAGCATATCAGATTGCTGCAAAATCCTGATATGCCATAAATTTGGTATGCTGAAACAAAACATTTATAAATTACAGCTATGATAAACATCAAACATTTAAGCAGACCATCGAGTGAGTCGTAATCATACTACATATCTTATATTATCATCCAATAAACTGTACATGTTCTTCTACAATTCAGAAGCTTGATTTAGAGATACCTCTGTGAAAATAATTTTTTTAATACCACTATAAAAGCCGTAAAAGACCCAAAATACTAAACACAAACTTATTTAGTAGAAATACCACTTTTTACACCAAACATCTTTAATACTTTGAATATCTATAATCTGTTTGTACCAGGCAATCACTATAGGAAGTGCTTCAAAACCCCCACTACTATATTGTACACGTGACTTTTAAAAAAATTCACTTCATCGATTTCAACTAAACCCACTCAACTTTCTCCAGTAAAGATGGCTGATTTCCTCAAGCAATTCCAGAAATTTTCTATCCAAGACGTTTCTTCCGCCAGTGAATCTCTTTTCCCAGAGTTGACTGCTGAACAAAAAGCCTTGGCCTCGCAATATGTCACCTTGTCCGGCAGATTCGACACTGACTCAGAAGCCTTGACTCAATTGAACGACGGTTTAAGATCCAAGACCTTTGTGGCTGGTAACATTCCAAGTGCTGCTGACTTGACTGTTTTTGAAAAGGCTTTGCCATTGGCCAAGAAGTGGACTGCCACTGAAGACTTGGCTAAGTACAGACACATTATTAGATGGGCCGATTTGGTTCAATCTACCTTGGTTACTGTACCAGAAGCCGACAGACTTGTTGTCAACTACGATGTTGAACTTCCAAGAGAAGTTAAAGAAAAGAAGAAGCCTGCTGCTGCCGAAGGCAAGAAGGAGGAATCCAAGGGCGCCAAGAAGGAAGCAAAGGCTCCTGCTTCTGCTCCTGCCGCTGCTGGTGAAAGAAGAGAACCAACCGAAGAAGAAAAGAAGGCTAAGGCCGAAGCTCAAAAGGCCAAGAAGGCTGCTAAGGCCAAGGCCAACGCCGAAAAGAATGCTAAGCAACAGGCTGCTGCTGCTGTTGTCCCATCGCCAGCTTTGATTGACTTTAGAGTTGGTTTCATCCAAAAGGCAGTCAAGCACCCTGATGCCGATGCCTTATACATGTCTACCATCGATATGGGTGATGCTGAAGGTCCAAGAACTGTTTGTTCTGGTTTGGTCAAGTACATTCCTATTGAAGAAATGCAAGAAAGATACGTTGTTGTTATTGCTAACTTGAAGCCAGTCACCATGAGAGGTATCAAGTCTTGTGCCATGGTTTTGTGTGCTTCTAACGAAAACACCGTCGAATTCGTTAACCCACCAGCTGGTTCCAAGGCTGGTGACAAGCTTTTCTTTGAAGATTTCAACGGTACTCCAGAAAAGCAATTGAACCCAAAGAAGAAGGTTTGGGAAGCTGTCCAACCAGGTTTCTCTACTACCGAGAACTTTGAAGTCACTTACACTGAAGAAGGCAAGGAGCCAAAGAGATTGGTTAACGAAAAGGGTGAATTATGTAAGAACTCCACCATAGTCAAGGCTGACGTTAAGTAAGCTGCTTAATGAGATAATAACTGATTACTAGAAGTGAAAAAGCAGAAATTTGTACAACCTTGTATTGTATGCAGGTCCACAACTTGAACCAAATATCAAGTACCAAGCCTCGTGTACGGCTTTTCGTTCTGTAGAATGTAGTCATTTGATCCCAAAGATATTGAAGAATAACTCATCATCAACTTGTTGGTTTTAGCGATCCTATTTAGTTTTAGCCAATGACCTCATGGTATTAATAATGTGCTCCAAACGTCCTGCACACGCACCACTGAAAATCGACTATGATAGAGATGACTGGCAACTATACAAACTCTACTTCGGAGCAACTGTTGCAATGTTGGTGAAAAACAAGGTTAAGCTCAAGGATAAGAATGTTTCCATGACATTTGTACCACAGGACTCCGAGGACTTGTGGTATCTTTACAATTTGTTGAGCATTGGAGACACAGTGCAAGTGGTGACGTACAGAAATGTCAAAAAAGGCAACCAAGTTGCTAAAGGGAAAGCCAAGATGGAAAAGATGTTGATCAAGTTGAAGTTGGTTCTTGAAGACATAGATTACATTGCTTCGGACGATGGAATGAGACTTAGCGGCAAAAGTATCGACCCACATGAACATGTGCCCTTGAACAGTTACCATACGGCTGAGGTAGAGTTGGGGAAGGATTTGACAATTTTAAAGGAAAGCTGGGATGAATACGATATGACCATTTTGAATGATTTGTGCTCTGTTGAAAAGAAAGCTGACATAGGTGCCATCGTTCTTCAAGAAGGCGTTGCTCATATATGTTACGTGACGGAGTCGATGACGGTGTTACAGGCCAAAGTTGAAAAGTCAATTCCAAAGAAGAATGATTACGGAAATCGTGATGAAAAGGCAATGGAGACATTCTTGACAATGGTTACGGAAACGATGATTCGTCATTTTGATTTCAACAAATTGAAAGTTATATTATTGGCATCACCAGGGTTTGTGGCCAGATCATTATACGACAAGATCATGCAGATTGCCCAAAGTACGAATAATAACGATATAATTAAGAACAAGAGCAAATTCTTGGTCAGTCATTCTTCCACAGGATATCTTCAAGGATTGGAAGAAGCTTTGAATGACGAAGCTACGCGGAAAAGACTCAGTGATACCAAGTTTGCTGAAGAGTCGGAAATTTTGGACAAATTTCAACAAGCCTTGAACGATGATGACGGAAGAGCGTGGTATGGTTTTGAAGAAGTTGAAAAGGCCCTCAATCTTGATGCGGTGCGATACTTGATGGTCACGGACCAATTATTCAAAAACGATGACGTTCAAATCAGAAGACAATACATTGACATAACAGAACGGGCCAAGCAACTTGGTGTCAAGGTGTTCATATTTTCGAGCTTGCACGAATCAGGAATACAGTTGAACCAATTAACAGGAATAGCAGCTTTATTGAAGTATCCTGTTCCCGACTTGGACGAGTCAGACGAAGAAGATTAAGCTTGATTAGTTCAAGCAGAAATGGAAGAATGTAACGATATTTGCAAATAAAACCAATGGAATAGAAAGCTTTTGGTATATAATCAATAGAAGAAAAGGAAAGAAAAGGTAAGATAAGTAGCGAAGTAGTTTCGTTTCGTTGTCTCATTACTATGTACATTTATGCAGCCAAAGTGGAAGCCACACGAGGATTCTTTATACCCATCCTATCTATATACCAAACATTGCCTCCTCTAGTAAACCGTAACAAATCCTGCGTAAACCCCAAACTAATACCCAAGGCAAACCCCTTTTTGATGTAGTTACGGGTCTGCACTCGACTCAAACGATGATAAATACCGTAAGCAGTAGCAAAAAGTGTCGATGCTGCCGTGGTGTTCATCAAGTCAATGGTGCCTCGAGCGGTGTCAAGAGCCCATTCCAACCCAAAGAACCCACCAATAGCTAGTGAGTACTTCAAACCCTGTCTGAATGCTGTCTGACCACCACTTATAATCATAACGTAGTTCTTTTTCTTATGGTAGAAGTACCAGCCTCCTACGGTACGGGGAAGACGATGGCCGTTTTCTGTCAAGTACCGAAGAGAAGACGTCTTGACTCCCTCATAGAATCCCGAAAGAGCCCCTACTATTCCACTGGTTAAACTGAGTGCCTCAAGACGCTCTGAAGGATACAAATGAAACCTTTCGTTTGCCTTTGGGTCTGCCATAATCGTTGACTAGGTAGGTTGGTTTGATACTAAGATTTTCAAGAGGCCTACAAAAATAATGTGACACAAAATTGCTCACAGTTGCCAGAAACTTGTTTGTATAAATAAAAAACTAATAGGTATCCTCTTTCCTTCCAATTTACTGGTCCAAGATGGACTTGACAAACTCAACGTAGTCAACATTGCCTTCAGAAGTAACGTTAACGCCCTTCAACAAATCGTCAACTTCGGAGTCCGACAACTTTTCGCCAATCGACGTCAAAATGTATCTCAATTCACCGACACCAATGTATCCGGTTTGTTCCTTGTCAAACACTTGAAATCCCTTGATGTAATCTTCTGGTAAACCTAAAGGCTTGAATCCATCTGGTCTGTTGATGATCTGTTGGTAGGTGTCGAAGTCGAATTCGTTTGACTTGACGGAAGCTTGTAATTCCGAGATTTCAGCCAAAGTAGGGTTTTGGCCAACTGCTCTTAATAAATCACCCAAGTGTTCAACAGGGATTTTTCCAGTACCCTTTTTATCGAAAAGAGCAAAGGCGTCTTTGTAGGTCTTGGTGTTTTGGGACTGAGGAGATCTGTCAGTAAAAATGAAACATGAAACGTTTATCATCATTCAAGACACAAATCATCGTGTTCTGGCTAGTGTGACAATACTTTCACTGATACATACCATTTCAATTAGTAGCTAGTTCTTTGATTTAATCCTGACACATAACTTTTTTACCGATCCAAAGGTAAACAAAACGTAAATTGTGTGTACTGCACACAACCAGTCACCCGGACACCAACTAAATCAAAACCTTAACGTTTGAATCATTAAACTGACGCGTTTTAAGGGCATAGTTGTGCGTTTTAAAAGCACTTTGCGGCGTCAACATGTCTACAAGAACGATTGATGAGGTATTTCAGGCCGAACTACCCAAATCCAAGCGTTTGAAACACGCTTTTAAACCGGGGTTCATTCTCAAAATTCGCATCATGAACTTCACAACATACTCATATGCCGAGTTCAACCTTTCTCCAACATTGAACATGATCATTGGGCCCAATGGTACAGGTAAAAGTACTCTTGTTGCTGCCATATGTTTAGGATTGGGTGGGAAACTTGATCTTATCAAAAGAAAAACCATGAAGTCGATGATCAAATCCGGTCACACCCATAGTACTATAGAATTAACACTCCAAAATGTGGAAAATAAGTCCCCCATTGTCATTAGGCGAAAGTTTTCAGAGAAAGATTCTACCTGGACCATGAATAACCAACCAACTAATGAAAAGGCGGTAAAGGAAAAATGCAAATCTTTAAATATCCAGCTAGACAATCTTTGTCACTTTTTGCCTCAGGAAAGAGTGGCAGAATTTGCTGGATTGTCTCCTGAAAAACTTCTTCTTGAAACAGAAAGAACTCTAGGAGACGGACATTTATTGGAAATGCATGAAGACTTGATAGCAAAGGATACGGAAAGGAACAAGTTGGCGACCAGAATCGAGGAAATCTTATCTCGATTAAATGTCTTGTTGCAAGAAAAGTCCCAATTGGAAGAAGAAGCTAAAAAGTATGAGGATTACCAGAATATTGTCAGAGACCTCGACAATCATAGCAAGTTAATTCCCTACGCACAATTATCAGAGTTAAAAGAAAAACAAAAGCATATTAAAAAGCAAAGAGACGAAGCCAAAAAGGCATTATTAGCATTTGAAAATGAAGCATTGCCACTCAGAACACAGCTTGAGCAATACACAACTGAGATGGACAAGAAGGAGGCTGAATTGAAAGAATATGAAGAAAAGTACAAGGAGGTACAGAGTCTATATGAAAATGCTCAATCAGATCTTACGCAACTCAACGATACAATCGAACTGCTTAAAATGAGTGTCAAGGCAACAGAAACCAAATCAGAGCAAAAGAAACGAGAATTAGAACAATTGAAGAGTGAGTATGGAGTGCTATTGAAACAAAGAGATAATCTTCCCACCCCTGACGATAATGAGTTCAACGAATTGAATGAACAACGTGACGCTAAACAAGAAGAAGCTAACGTTGTCAACGTCACCATTGAAACGATTAACGATAAACTAAACAGTCACAGAATGTCAATTAAGAAAGTCAAAGCACAGATTGTTGAAAATGAAACAAAACTTACTAGTAAGGACCGATTGGCAATTTTGGAGTCTCGTGGTAGAAATGTGAACCAATCACAACAAGATTCTTACCGAGCCCATGTTTCCTTAAGAAATGAAACACGTTTTGCTGGCCAATATTTTGAGGCTCCTGTTGTATGTTGCACTGTTCCTAATAAAGCATATGCTCAATACCTTGAAAAGGCAATTGATAACAACACATTGATATCTATCACCGTTACTTCTAAAGAATGCTATGACGAGGTTTCTAAATTTTCCTTCAAGAGTTATAATGTTCCAATGAGACTTACGCGTACAAGAGAAAAGCCCAAACCCATAGTTCCCATTGAAGAATTAAAAAGACAAGGATTTGATGGCTATTTAGGCGATTTTATTGAGGGGCCACAGGAAGTCTTGTGTATGTTGTACGATGTTGCAAAGATCCACAATATACCAGTTTCCAAAAACAGTCTAACAGACGAGCAGATTCAGAAATTAACGACAACAAATGACGATGGACACTTCCCTTTCCGTAAATTTATTGCGGGAGACACTTTATTTAATGTTCAGAAGTCTAGATATGGAAGACACCAGTTATTCTATACTACTGAAAAGATCCCACCAGCTAGGTTTTTCTCCTCGTCGGGATTATCTTCTGAAGTGAGGGAGGAAATAAGCAACAGAATTCAGTCACTCAAAAATCAAGAAGATCAAATTATGGTTGAACTTAGAAACTTGCAAGCGGAGCAAAATGAAGTCTTGACAAAACGAAAGGAGATCACAACCGAATTGGAAGGGTTTAAACTGAGACGTGATGAATTGATTTCTGTCAGAAAGAATAGAGCTACAGTGGAGGGAAGGATCCGTACCAAGGAGGAGCAGATTGAAAGGCTAGATCGCGAGTCAAAGAAAGACTACAGCGATAAAGTTAAGCAAATCAAGGCCAAAATCAGATCCAAATATTCCGATGCAGCTTCAAAAATGCATGAAATGGCCAAGTATTCAACAAAACTTACCAAATTGGCCATTAAAATGAATCTCAAAGAGTTTCAAATACTCCAGTCACAGAATAGAGAGGTCAGTTGTAAAAGATTATTGGTCCAATTACAAGAAAAGAAAGAAGCACTAGCAGAAGAGTACAGAAGTTTGAAGGAGAAATATGACGAGATCAAAAAGAGCGAGGCTGCAACAAAAATTCAAGAGCAAAGTAGGAACTATACTGAAGAAGAGAGAAAGGAACTTTCGGCACTTGCAAAGACATATCATGAAAGTGGCAATTTTACCGAACAGTTGATTCGTGAAAAGATCCAATTGTTAGAAGATGAAAAGTCTGTTATGTCATCTGCAGATCAAAGTTCCATTGAAAACTTGAAATCGAAATTGAGTGAAATTGTTCGTGCAGAAAAGGACCTTCCAAGACTTAAAAAGGACAAAGAAGATTTGGATGGAAGGATTTTAAAAATTAGAAACAAGTGGGAACCTGAACTTACTGAATTGGTGAGAAAGATATCATTAGCTTTCAACAAGAGATTCTGCAAAGTTGCCAGTGATGGTCAAGTCGAGCTTGCTAAGGACGATTTGTTTGCAAACTGGAAATTACAAATCTTGGTCAAATTCAGACAAGAGTCCGAATTGAAAGTTTTAGATCATCAGTCTCAGTCAGGAGGAGAAAGAGCCGTGTCTACTATTTTTTTCATGATGTCCTTACAAGGATTGACGGATGCACCCATCCGTGTTGTTGACGAGATTAATCAAGGAATGGACCCTAAAAACGAGAAAATGGCACACAAGTACCTCGTGCAGACAGCTTGTGAAAACAATAATTCACAGTACTTTTTGGTGACACCAAAGTTATTGACAGGTTTATATTACCATCCAGACATGGTGGTGCATTGTATTTATACTGGTCCGTTGATTGATCCCGTGAAAACGAACTCACAGAAACCAGATTTCATGGAATTTAATAGATTGGTAAAGACATAATATATACAGTTATTTACAAGGAGTCCAATGCCTTTTGGAGTCTATTTTTGTACTGGGCTTGACCAATGAAGTCAATCAACAAAGGAATGGCGAGTCCTGGTGTACCACCAGATAATGCGTACCTTACGGTTTGGAATACTTGTGGCTTCTTTAAGGATGGGTTATCTTTCATGATTTGTTTGACAACTGATTCAAAATCTTCTTTTGGAGAGTCAAGTAAGTACCGAAGGATTTCTTGAGCACCTGCAGGAGGTGGTTTGGCCTGAGAGTAGGCAACTTCAGAGTAGCAGTACGAATGTATCGTTTTAATATCATTTAGGGTTGTTAAGCTTGGTCCCAAATAAGTCAACAATTGTTTAACTTGTTCCCTCTCAAGCATGGGGAACTGTGGTTCTATTTGATCCACTAAAGATTCCAATCTTTTAGGATCTTTAAGGGCTTCGTTGATGTGGAACTTGTTGAAAAAGAATAACTTGGAATCATTGACTTTTGCATTTCCCCTGGTTAAATGTTGTAAGGAAAAGCTATCAATCAACTGCTGCATGTTCATGGACTCGCTGGACAGAATACCGGGTGTTTCACGAGGAGGAGACCACCCGAACAAGGCCACAAAGTTGACTATTGCTTCTGGTAAAATTCCCCTGTCTTTCATGCTGAGAATACCCATATCTCCCTGTCTCTTGGACAACTTCTTATCCTCTAAAGAAGTAAGCAAGGGAATGTGAACAAACTGTGGTGGAGTCCAACCAAAGGCCTTGTACATGGCGATATGCTTTGGAGTAGAAGGTAACCATTCCTCACCACGAATTACATGGGTTATTTCCATAAGGTGGTCGTCCACAACATTGGCAAAGTGGTAGGTGGGCAATCCATCGGATTTCATGATAACAATATCATCGTATCGACGGTCGGAATGATTATATTGCGGCTGGAGGTTCAAGTTACCATAAAGCAAGTCAGTGAAGGGCTCATAAGTATCAGGAGACTTAAACCGTACCACTGAACCTGTGTTTTCTTCAGGTTCGGGATGGTGTAAACATTTACGGTCGTAGGTAACGGTGGTTGGTGGTTTCAACAGTTGTGCTGATTCACGCAAGCTGTTGAGTCTTTCCTTTGAGCACGAACAACGGTAAGCCAATCCTTTATCTATGAGAATCTGGACGTATTTCTGGTATATTTCAGTACGATCTGATTGTCTGTATGGGCCATAAGCACCGCCTTCGTTGGTACCTTCGTCAGGAACGATGCCACACCATTTCAACGAGTCGTAGATGTTTTGTTCTGCATCTGCTACCAAACGTGTCTGGTCAGTATCTTCGAGACGAAGCAAGAACTGTCCGCCAGTGCTTTTCGCCAAGAGGTAGTTGTACAACGCTGTACGTAACGAGCCGAGATGGAGGTGGCCTGTGGGAGAAGGAGCAAATCTCGTACGTGCTGGTGCTGTGGTTTTAGGGGTGACTGCAGTTGGAGTGTCGACCTTCTTCTTTAGACTGAATTTGGCATATGAACGACATTGGGTCCAGCCAAATCTGGGCCCTGCTCTCGATAGTAGCATGTTGGTGCGAATGATTATTGTTTGCGAATAAATGAAAAAGAGTGTTGATCCAGCGACACTGAGGCCATAGATTTAACCACCAAACGCTACAGAGACGGACAACTGTAGGAAATCACGAGAACCCGGCGCAACGGTGGAAACTATGGAAGTTTGGACCGTTCTGGACAATTGAGCCCGTAGGACCAGAAATAGTGCACCAGATACAACAACCATCAAGACAAGGAGTGTTTACAGTTCATACACTGAGAAGCTAGAGAATGTAGAGAATGTAGACAACGCACACTATGCTATTAAGTCTGTAAAAGGCAGCTGATGGCGTTCGCCACCAACTAGGTACAGGCCGTGCAGCCGCGTATCGCACTATATAAAAGCGATGGCAAATCCCTCGGAGCATTCTAACCACCAACATGAGCAACAATAACGATAAGCCGAACGATGTGGACAAGTTCTTTGAGAGTCTTCATGATCTCAAGGGCAATGTGATGTCCATGTCGAAAATACTCTACAGCATGACGAGCGACGGACTTAACGAGGTCAATGCAAGGGCCAAGGAGTTTGGCGAACAGTGGAAAGCAGACGTCGAGAAGTTCAAGGAAGAGTCCAAACAACACAGCAAGTGCTGGCTGAGACGCTTTGACGAGAACAAGGAGATTGCGTTCCCTTCCGTGTACGAAACGAGAGATGCCGTGACCATTGACGAGCCATCGAATAAGCACTTTCCCCAGATATCTGTGCCCTGGGACTTTGAGGAAGCTTTCTTTAGGGGCCCCTTTCGCAACCAGCGGTCGCCATTTGGGTACTACTCGTTGCGCAACCCTTCAATCAGACAGTACAATGACTGTATGACCAAGGAGGGCGAGTCACTCTGGGACAGCAATGGGTACTGGAGATGTTTGTTTCCCAACAGAGAAGTTCCTGCCGAGTATCTTTCGTACAAGAACAGGGTGATGCCCAACAAGATCTTGACCAAGGAGGACTTTGACCACAAGGTCAGCGAGCGTGGCATTGACACTACGGGACCCATTGACTTGGGCGAATGCGGGACCTTTTTCAAGCTGTACGACGGGTTCTTGGCTTGGACGAACGCCCTGTACGAAGCTTTGAAGCGGGAAAGACAAAGAAACGTGGATTCCATCAAGGTCCGGCGTCCCGAGGCTGTTGGAGGTGAAGAAACGGCCGTCATCCCCAACCAACAAGACACAGAACCGCGAGTCGTTTCGTCGTCGGTTCAGACCAACTACAGTTCCAACTCAGAAAGCAACCAGGTCGAATTGAACGAGGTTAAAACCGAGTACTTGAGCAACGGCACCTCCGTAACCACGACGGTGACCAAGACGAAACCGTTTGATGCGGCCGATTGGCTCACCGTGGAAGAAAACGTTCTGCGTGACGAAGCTCCACAAGGAGGCTGGTTCTGGAGAAAGTGAGTCCACGCCACATCCAGCTGGCGTGCTATTATGTTGTATATGGTTTTTGTAAATAGGTAAATGTGAGAGATTATGAGAAAATAAAAAAAAGGTTGTTTTGATAAAACTAATATTAGATAGAACCACCCACCCACCACGATGAACCCATTGAACAAAATCATCTTTCTCCTGGCGTTTCTTGCCTCGGGATTTCTCTTGATCTTGTTGTCCTGTGCATTATATAACAACTACCGCCCCTTGTGGGTGATACTTATCTTCTTGGTGGCGCCGTTGCCCAATATCATTGCCCAGGGTGTCGAGAATGCCCGGGACGACTTTTTGACGTTCAATAATAGTGACGCAGGGGCATCCAATCCATTCCTGGAGTTCTGCAAGACCTTGACAGGCTTTTTGATTGTCAGTGGTGTTGTGTTGCCCATAACCCTCTACCATTCGCAGTTGATCGAGTTGGGATCGATGGTCATGAGCATAATCGGGGGTTTGATTGTCTACAGCGACATCATTGTGTTTATTTGGTTCTTCAGCGATAGTGAGGAAGAAAACGATGACTTTAACTTCTAGTTTTGTTTCTTTCTAATATATACATTGCATAATGCTTACGTCTAATTCAACACTACAAGTAACATAATCAAAATCACCGTGAGCACCACAATGGTCACCAAACTCCCATTCTCGCGTGCTGCCTGTCGGAAGTCCCGCAACCGGTGTGCTGCTGTGTTCAAACGGAAGTTGGAGTTATCGACGCCCTCCTCCAAGTCATTCAACATAATGAGATGGTCGTCCAACTCAGTGTTGATTTGTATGCCCATGGTCCGCTGCTTATTGATGGACAGCAGAAGCAAGTCCAAGTCCTGGTCCTGTTCCATCAATGTTTGCTGGTGACGCGAAAACATCTCGTGGTTTGACTCGGTACTCTCTGCTGGTTCGTCTTCTTGGTCATTGTATGGCTTGAAGGTGCGTGTTCCCATAAGTTCGTTGCCGTGGGAATTGTTGCTGGGATCGTCCTTAAACCGCACAGACTTGTTTTCCTTGGGTTTCGCCACCTTAATGGGCGTTGGTGTGAAGATATACTCCTTAATATCGATCGTCGAGTCGTCATTCAACCGCAGCACTATCTGCTCGTAGCGCCTTATTTCAACCTCGTATTCAGCAAGCAACAGCTTGACATTGACGTTTCGCTCAACCAAATCTCCAATGTCCACCTCGAGATACCCGAGGTACTTGGCAATCTTTTGAAGCAAACTGATAAGATCGTAGTTGTCGTTGGACGACGGCGTGAGCTTGAGAACCGTCACTAGCTTGTCCCGCTCTTCCACCAACGACTCTAGCTCCTCAATGTATATATGTATGCGTCCTAGTGACTGTCTGGCATCTGTTAATGTCGGCATTGGAGTCACTCTTTTTTGCCGCTTGATTGATAAGACGTGTGGTTGTCAAGTTGTCGTGACGTAACGCGTGCAAATCAAAAATGTCGCAATGTCGTCCCGAATCAAAACCTATAAACCTTTCGTACACCTCACCGCGCTGCTTCCAACAGACAACCATAACATGTTCTCAAAGTTAAAGAACCTAACAGAGGACGTGGCCAAGAGTTTTAATGAATTGAATGCAGACCAACAGGCGGCACGCAAAAATCCCGTCAAAGAGTTGAAAGCAGCCGAGAAGATCTTGCACACCCAGACGCCAGATCCCAAGGACCTTACGCAACCAGCAGATGTCCCTATTGAATCCTCCTTGAAAACAGAAGAAAATGACTCTGCCGAAGTCTCTACCAATAATTCAACGCCCGCTCCGCAAACTACAGACCCCAATGCCGTCGATTTGAACACCCTTCCTCCGATAATTCGCTCTCGTATGAAGAAGTTTGCCAAGTACGAGGAAAAGTATCCCATTTTATTGGAAGCATTCAAGACCGAGAAACGTAAAACGGAGCTAATTGGTACTTTTGAAAAAATCTTGGGTGAAAATACCCCAGTGTCGAGCATTTCCGATGCCGGAATGTTGATGGAATACCTCAACGGTCTCAATGAGAAAACCACTATGTTAAACTCAGAAATGAGAAGGTATGCCAAAGAGAACACCGCATTGAATAAAACAAACACCGAAATCAATTCCAAAATTATCGGCTTGGAAAAGCAGGTGTCAGTTCTCGAAGGTAAATTACACGAATCCCCAGAAGAGATTGCCACTTTAAAGCAAAAAATCCTGGATTTGGAATCAAAGGCAGTCGCCAATACTGCTTCTGAAACGGCCGAAGATGCAGAGAATCTTAAATCCAAGATCTCCTCGTTGGAAAAAGAGAATACTGAGTTAAAGACGACCATAGCGAACCACACAAATACTGCCGAGGAGCTGGACTTGAACAAAAAGGAAAGAGATCAACTCTCTCAAGAAATTGACTTGGTCAAAGAGAATTTGGAAATGTCGTCGTCTGAGATAACGCTGTTAAAAGAAAAATTGCAAGAGTCAAACTCTGAAATTCAAACACTCAAACAAGAATTGACGAGCAAGTCTGAAGAAAGTTTAAAGCTTCAAAGCAAATTTGATGAGTTGCTTGTTGAAAAGACAAAATTACAAGAGAATGACAACACCGAAATGTTGGAGAAACAACTTGAAGAAAGCAAAAACGAATTAGCCACGGTCAAAGAAGCTGCTTTGGTTTCTGAAGCAAAGCTTAATGCAGAAATAAAAACTTTGAATAAATCGCTGATTTCTTATCAAGAGGAAATAAAACGTTTAAACGTCCATGAAAGCGCAGGAGAAGACGTAGAACAGTTACAACCTGCTGCAGAGATTTCAAATGGGTCCAAGAACAAGAAGAAAAAGAACAAAAAGAAAAAGAATGTCACTAACAATACCCCAAGTACACCTCAAGTATCCTCCGTTTTAAACACGCCCACTTCCATGCCATCTAATAACAACGAGGAGAATGGTCTTAAAGAAGAAAAGTCCCAACTTGAGTCAACTGTTAATGAATTGAAAAATGAAAGAGAGAAATACTTGGAAGAAGTGTCGCAGGTTAAATCGAAATATGATAGCATTATGAAGGTAAATGCTGAGCTATTGGAAAGAAACAAACTGTTGAAATGCGACTTAGAGCTCAAGACTGAAGATGTTGATAGCTTAGGTGACCAATTGAAGGACCTTGGTAATGACTTGGTTGCAGCTCGTGATGAAATTAAGGAAATGAAAACCAAATTGAGTGAACAAAATGCATCGGAGGATCTCAAAATACAACTTGAGGAAAAAGAACTGGCATACGAGGAGAGCATAATATCAAATACAGAATTGAAAGCAGAGAACGAAAAGTTGAGCAAGAGCTTGACTGCTAAAACATCTGAAATGGAGACAATTTTAAAAGAATCTCAACTTCAAATCACAAAATTTGAAGAGAAATCAAAAGCATTGGAGCAATCCACAGTTGATAAGAAACTCTACGATACCACATCACAAAAGAACAAATCGTTAGTAAGTGAGTTGGAAAAAATTACAAAAGATGTTAAGAACTTAACCAAGGAGAAAGAAGATTTGAATACAAGAATCAAAGAGCTTTCGAAGTTTAAGAGCAACGATACTTCGCTCAAGTTAGAAATTGCGTCCTTCAAAACCTCAATCAGTCATAAAGATCAACAGATAGAGGATCTTAAACAGCAAATTAAGCAATTAACGGATCAAAAAGACAAAATAAATGAATCGCTTTCTAAGCTTCAGATTCAAAACAACGACCTTCAGAACGAAAACAGGAATTTGATCAACAAAAAGAGGGACTTCATCAGTAAACAGGAATTGTCAGTAAGTACCACTAGAACGTTGAATAACGAATTGAGCAAATTGCAGGTTGACAAGCAAAATATTTCAACGGAATTGGAAAAGGTAAAGGGCAAGTATGATTTGTTGGTGAAAGAGAAAACCAATTCGAGTGATGAATTTCAACTTGTAAAGCAACAATCTGAAGAATTATCCATGAAATACAGGGAATCAACCGGTAGAATTGAGAGTTTGGAAGACGAACTTGCTGAAGCAAGAAGCATGCTTCAAGAACGTACTAGAGAGTCATCGACTATAAGAAGACTTTTGGTTGATGCTGAGGAACAGATCAAGTTGAAAGAAACCGAGGTTAGCAATGAAATAAAGAGGATCAATGAAGAAAAGAATGATTTGGATAGTTCAGTGCAGGCCCTTACGAAGCGTAAGCAGCGGGAAGTTGATGAGTTGAAATCGATTTCGAGTAATTATTTGACCAAGATTGACGACTTGGAGACGAAATTGGCCGAGCTCAAGGCCAAGTACGACGAAGTCCAGCAAAGGGCCAACGAAGCCGTGAGTCAAGAAGATCTTGAAGATAGTGAACAATCTCAACAGACTATAATTACGCTAAGAAAGGCTTTGCAAGACGTTACCAAGAAGCAAAAGGAAGCACAGAACTTGAATAATGTGTTGAAGAAGTTGAATGAGGAGTCAAATCTTAAGTTTGAGAGATTGTCCAAGAATTACAAGATTTTAACCCAGCAATACATTCACATGAAAGACTCACCCAAGAGTACGACTGATTCGACACCGATTTCATCGCCACGGCAATCGGTTGAGAAAGAGCGTGAGGAGACAAATGTTGCATACTTGAAAAATGTTTTATTGGGGTACTTTGAGCATAAGGAACAAAGAGAGCAGTTGCTTCCTGTGATCAAGACTCTTTTTCACCTTTCGCAAGACGATGAGAAGAAGTTTGTTCAGGCATTAAAATAGCATATGTGTAGAGACATATTATTACATATTTTTTTTCGCAGCAAAGCGATTAAACACAATTTAAATATTATATCACGATTAATGCAAGATTCATTTGACCAAAAGAAAGCGTCGATTTTGGCGGAAATTGGAGCAACCAATGGTGGAATTCCAGATGCATCGCCTAAAGGAACCATAGATGAGATTTGTATCCCACTCATCAACACTATAAATGCCAACAACGACTTGGTGACGACCTCATCGTGCTCGGGACGAGTGTCTGTGTTTTTGGAGGGAAACAAAAACCTGGCCGAGTTACAAATCGGAGCCAAAGGTAATGAAGGCCGTTGGCTCTTTGTCACACATGTACCCGACAACTTAAATGCATGGTACAAGGATATAGGTTTTGAGTACCGTCCGCATCAGAATATCAGCGTTCTTGAGGATTCAACTCGGTACATTCTCTACAAGTTTGAGCCGTTGATATTGCATGTCAAGTGTCGTAATCTGGAAGCAGCCACGGCGCTCTACACCGCTGCGATGGACTGTGGGTTCAGAGAATCGGGCATTGGTAGCAATAACATTGTTGCAATCCGGATCTCTATCAAGCTCGACGTGCCAATTGGGTATTTGGAAAGCGACAAGTTAATTGCATTTGTAAGTGAGGAATATCTCCAGATTGTGACAAAATTGCTGTTGGACAGATTCACGGAGAACTTCAGAAAGTTGGATACGTTACATCGTGCGGTAGATAAGCTAGCTGATAAGAAGGAAAAGGAAGTGGTGGAGACAAAAGAGGAAAGAAAACAGAGGAAAATCAGGGAAGGAATGGAAAGACGTGATGCTGTTAGATTAGAGAAGGAGCAAAAGAAGAAAGAAAAGGAAGCTAAAGAGGCCATGGAAAAGCTTCTGGTGAGTAGTTAGAAACCGGTGTAAGTACCCAAAAACTTTAGCAAAACAGTTAGATCTGACATCAATGTAATTTTATATCGTACATTCACCAACCAGAAAGAATGGTCATGTTATAAACGGCCGCTTCATCTTATTCTATAAGTGCACGATCATAACCCCAGAAGAATCTTTTCCACCAATGACTCGAAAAAAAAGTTTGAAAATTGATTCACATCACCACCATACACCATGTCTGTTCCAACCGAAAAATTGGACGAATTGAAGATCCAAGAAACTCCCGCTGCTCCTGCTGCTGCTTCTCCAGAAGCTCCTTCCACTGAAGAAGTTGTTTTGGGCGAAGATGGCCAGCCTTTATCCAAGAAGGCTTTGAAGAAGTTGGCTAAGGAAAAGGAAAAGGCAGCCAAGAAGGCCGAAAGAGAAGCTCAGTTGGCCAAAGAAAAGGCTGAAAAGGAGTCCCAGGCGGCCAACGACCCTGCTAAGGACAACTACGGTAAGTTGCCATTGATCAACTCGTCCTCCAAGTCGGGCAATAAGAGAGTCAACATCGAAGACTTGAGTGCTGCCAACGACGGCGAAGAAGTTATCTTCAGAGCCAGACTTCACACATCCAGACAACAAGGTGCCACCATGCTTTTTGCTTCCTTGAGACAACAAACTGACTTGATCCAAGCTTTGATCAGAACCAACAAGGAAACCGAGAAGGGTGCCATTTCCAAGCAGATGGTCAAGTGGGCTTCCGGTATCTCCTTAGAATCCATTGTTCTTGTTCATGGTACCGTGAAGAAGGTTGATGAATTGATCAAGTCTTCCACTGTCCAAGACGTTGAAATTCACGTCAGCAAGATTTACACCATCCAAGAAACCCCAGAACAATTACCATTGTTGATTGAAGATGCTTCGAGATCCGACGCTGAAGCTGAAGCTCTCCTGTTGCCAGTTGTCAACTTGGACACCCGTTTGGATGCCAGAGTTATCGACTTGAGAACCCCAACCAACCAGGCCATCTTCAAGATTCAGTCTGGTGTTTGTCAATTGTTCAGAGAATTCTTGAGCAACAAGGGTTTCGTCGAAATCCACACTCCTAAGATCATTGCTGCTGCTTCCGAAGGTGGTTCTAACGTCTTTGCTATTAACTACTTCAAGGGTAATGCTTTCTTGGCTCAATCGCCTCAATTATACAAGCAACAATTGATTGCTGCTGACTTTGAAAAGGTCTTTGAAGTTGCTCCAGTTTTCAGAGCTGAAAACTCCAACACTCACCGTCACATGACTGAATTCACCGGGTTGGATTTGGAAATGGCTTTCGAGGAACACTACGACGAAGTCTTGGACGTTTTGGCCGAATTATTTGTCTTTATCTTCTCTGAATTGAAGAAGAGATACGGTAAGGAAATTGCCACTGTTAGAAAGCAATTCCCAGTTGAAGAATTCAAGGTTCCAGAAGACGGCAAGATGGTCAAGCTTCACTTTAAGGAAGGTATTCAAATGTTGAGAGAAGCTGGTAAGGATGTCGACGACTTTGAAGATTTGTCAACTGAGAACGAAAAGTTGTTGGGTAAGTTGGTCAGAGAAAAGTACGACACCGACTTCTACATCTTGGACAAGTTCCCATTGGCCATCAGACCATTCTACACCATGCCAGATGCCGAAGACCCAAGATACTCCAACTCCTACGATTTCTTCATGAGAGGTGAAGAAATCTTGTCTGGTGCTCAACGTATTCACGACCCAGTGTTGTTGACTGAAAGAATCAAGGCCCACGAAGTTGACCCAACTGTTCCTGGCTTGAACGACTACGTTGATGCCTTCTCTTACGGCTGTCCTCCACACGCTGGTGGTGGTATTGGTTTGGAAAGAGTCGTTATGTTTTTCTTGGACTTGAAGAACATTCGTCGTGCTTCCCTCTTCCCAAGAGACCCAAGAAGATTGAGACCATGATCAGTTTAGACTCTCTTCACATGATATATATAGTAATAACAGCTAATCTACTTGACACGGCAATGACCTTATTGTACCTTTGTTTACAGTAGAATTGTGTACAGGACTTATCTACAAATTAATAACAGCACCCAAAAGAAAAACTATAATCTATAATCTAGATACTCACCATGGAGGCAACACTTATACCCAACCCCAAAGATTCCAATGCCACGATCTTGTTGATGGGCTTGCGGAGAGGTGGTAAGTCTTCGATCTGTAAAGTGGTATTCCACAACATGCAGCCGTTAGATACGTTGTACTTGGAGAGTACATCGAAGCCAACCACCGAGCAGTTCTCTTCCTTGATAGACTTATCGTTGATGGAATTACCAGGACAATTGAACTATTTTGAGCCCAACTATGATAGTGAACGACTTTTTTCTAGCGTTGGTGCTCTTGTTTATGTTATAGACTCGCAGGACGAATATCTCAACGCATTGACCAACCTTTCTATGATTGTCGAATTTGCTTACAAAGTTAATCCCAACATTAACATCGAAGTGCTTATCCACAAGATCGATGGATTGTCGGAGGATTACAGAATAGATGCCCAAAGAGATATAATGCAAAGAACAGGTGACGAACTTTTGGATTTGGGCTTGGAAGGTGTCCAAGTATCGTTCTATTTGACTTCCATCTTTGACCACTCCATTTACGAAGCCTTCTCTAGAATTGTCCAAAAGTTAATCCCTGAGTTGCCCTCCTTGGAAAATATGTTGGACAACTTGGTACAACACTCTTCCATAGATAAGGTGTTTTTGTTCGACGTCAACTCAAAGATATACGTTGCCACGGACTCATCTCCCGTCGACATCCAGACATATGAAGTTTGTGCTGAATTCATCGATATCACCATTGATTTGGATGACTTGTACATTGAAAATGACTCCACAGGCGGCAATACTCACAAATCCCTGCAACCAAAAGAATTGAAATCCATAAGTCATCTCTCCAACGGCTCGACATTGTACTTGAAACAAATGATCAGAGGGTTAGCATTGGTGGCATTGATAAGAAATGACGATGCTAGAAATGTCGCTATCAAGAACTCTGACGACTCGGAGAACTCCGTTCCAGGATCCCACGACAAATCACTTACTATTATAGACTACAACGTCAATCTCTTTAAAAAATCATTGATGAAGATGTGGGAGAATTCCAGAATGATTGCAGACTATTCCTCTGACAATCAGCCACCACACTCAAATAAGAGCACGCCTGAACACTTAAATTGAACAACAGTGTATAGCAATAATAAAATGCCTATTTTAATCTGATCATATCAACAGACTTGACCAGATTAAAATATTTGCAACATTACAATGAATGCGACGCGGCTTTTCCCTTCATACTTCAAAAAAGTAGAGTTAGGGGAGACGAAATCAAAAATTTAAAGATCCACACTCTCCAATTTGCAACTTTCCCCGAAAGGTCAGCGCAAACGAAAGAAGAGTTGGCATAATCTCTCATGGCGCTGTGCAATGCCTCTTAAAAGACTATGGTTATAGAACTTCTTGATCTCCTATAACATCTCCAGGTAAGTATGAAGAAGAAAAGAAAAGCCAGAAATGAAATTTCTGGCGGATCTCGCGACAAATTTATACGAACCTTAAAGATCCGGGTAACTTAGTCAAAAAAAATTACCCGGTCGTGGCTGCAAAATCATTTTACTTCAAACAAAATTTTGACCAACAGTGACATCCTTATATTTCACTAAAATTAGCTAAATGATACGTAGACCGACCAATGTTTCTAATATAAACATGCTTACCTGCTTGATTCAAGATTTGTGCACTCACCAAACCAACACCTGTCTCTCTACCAATGTTCAAGTTAAAAGTACCACTGGTGATGAACCCTATAGCATCGGTCTCATCTATGTTGCTGGAATCTTGTTTGGCATATATCCTGGCACCATCCTTTATCCTTCCTTCCTTTACCAACTCAACAGCAATGTGAATCACAGGAATTTTCTTAGTTTTGATTTCATTTAACTTGATAGGAGTAAAGCTTCCGTCAACAAATTTCTGGTGCTCAAGATTATCGGACTCGTACAACTCAACAGCCATTTCTTTTGATGTGGGCACACTCGAAAGAACCATCTTCAAATCGTGAATTGAGTTGATTTCCCTTTGCAATGTATCTTGGTCAAATGTAGCAAATCCAGCCTCTCTCGATAATTCTGGTTTACCAAGTTTCTTTAAGTAGCTAAGATTTCTAATGGCTTCCCAGTCACACTTGAACGGGCTTAACACTTGAGGCTCACCAAAGTCTGGTCTCTTTTTGTTGATGAGATGTTTTGGTAACTTTTGGTACTTACCTTCGTTTAATTTGCCTAACGTTTCATTGTAGACCCATCCGTCGCGAAGCCATGGATAGTCTTGTGGGAAAGTTAGTTCGTTGTTCTCGTAATTAATCTGGTGCATTTGCTTTAATCCACCTACTTTGACATCTCTCACAGCAATTAGCTTAATCCAAGTCGGTAAAACCCAGTACCAAGGTAAAATCAATGTCCATTCGTTCTTACGGACCTTTGACACAAGAACAGGAATACTAGATTTTTCAACTATTTCTTGGGGCAAAAAGTTGTTTAATGGCGAAGTGGAGCCAAAACTCCTGCTGATCTGCTTGATGGACATTTGGTCTTCATAAGATTTGTATCTTCCCTCTGCTGTCAAAAGAGATTCTAAACTACTTGGATGTACCAAGTTTTGGGTATTTAATGCAATAATGACGTCATGAATATTTTCATCTTTGACCCTAGGTAAGTTGGATGGTTTCTTCCAGTATCTGGGGTCTCTTATATCGAAACCAAAAGTAGTTCCCGCAGGAATTATATCAACGTCATTAATTTTAGAAAGCGAAGACCATGTTTTATTTGGTTCTGCCAAATGGAGGACTTTGCTTAGGGAATTGAGTGCTTTTGGACCAATCACTGAGATACTTCCAAGAGAATATCTGCAGTCATGTATTTGGCTATTTTCTGGAATTTTTGACTTGATTTCTTCAAACAATTCCTCGTAAATGGAGGGAAAGACCCGAATCAATACCTTTAGCTGTGAAATTTTGCTGTAAATAAATGCTTTGCCAACTTTTTGAGGAATTTGAATCCAATCATTGTATGCTTTTCGACCGGTAAGAATGGATTGAGGAACTTTTTCTTGATATTTGGTTATGTCAAGAAGGAAATTCGTGAGTTGTGTGGCATCTTGGAAATCAACTACCATCGAGTTCAAGTATGAAGTATCAAATAAAATCGATGCAGACTTTGATTGTCTGTGCATGAGCTTAAAAGACTTTTGAGTAGGTGCAAGTGGGATTTGATAACCATATTGTTTGATCATATGGGCACGTTTGGCGTGCCAAACATGGGTTGGAAGCCAGACATATTCACGTTGACGCTTTTGATACTTAATATTTCCTCTTGGTTTGGGTGCTAACGTATTATTTCCAGTGTTATCATACGAGCCAAGAATGTTATTTATCTTGGGGTGGGCAGTGGTGTTGGATGTGCTTTCCTTGATCTGCTGTCCAAGTGCCTTTATTGTGCCTCGAATGTTCAACTTCTTGTCAATCATATCGGCTTTCGGTATTTCCCGGAGGAGTTTAAGTCTGGCAGCAAGTTTTAATAACTTTCTTGTGAGTTTAAGTCTGTACAACTTTCTACCACTCAAATGGCCCTTCTTTGGAGGCAAGCCATTCAATGAGTTCTTCATCTCTCTGAGAGCGCGGTTACGGAGGCGTTTCGGTATGCGCTTAACATTGTGTGAAGCTGCTCTTCTTCTTAAGGAACGGGGTAATCGTTGGAACACTCTGTTTGACGTGGCTGCCTTGGAGTTGAGCTGAGACATCTCAAACGACTTGATCTCAAAGGAACGGGCCTCGAGGAATTCGGGGATGTTCAACTTTTCCTTATCAACAAAACTGGGATCATTGAGCTGAGTCTTAATTGTTCTACTGTTGTAGAGCCTCGCTTTTCGAGCATTGTTTGCTTTTGGAGGCATTGGTACAGTGGTTGTTTAGATATTCATCGCGTAAAATTTCTCGCGCTCTACTGTGTGCGATACTGCTGTATACTTGTAGTCCAATACGCCAATACATGGGTTCTTTACTTATGGAGTTTCATTATTGTATTTCATTTGTTGCGAGTGTTTCTCTCTTGTCTATGTAACCGTTTTAGTAGTATGTAGCGCTGTACAATGTAGGCAAGTGGGTATGGTCCTTCTGCCACTCGGCCAAGATGGCCACCATTTGGTCTTCAAGTAACACATCCGACTCGTCCTCCAAGTCGTCATCCTTCTTCTTACTTCTAAACTCATGAATCATTGTCACCAACTTCAATATACCCTTTCCTCCAATTAAGGCATTTTCGTTATCATCCTTGATATCAACATTCACCACATGCACAATTTGCTTGACATCATTTTCGTCGTCCTTGTTGTACATACGGTACATCAAGTCGTCCAACACACTATCAAAACATCTCTCTTCACACGTTATCACCAAGTCAAACTTGCCTGCGTATGCATTGTTTTGCCATTTTTCAGGTGCCCGCTTGACCTTTCTATTTCTATCCAACATATGGATCAAACCAGTGGCTTCGTACATTTTGCGACAGTTCTGTGAGATCAAGTCGTTGTAAATATCTTCGTAAGGTGTGCCGAACTCGTACACGTTGGGCTTATCTATCGATGGGCCAGGCAATCTGACTGCCGAACCGGTCCCAAATGATTTGACGTTGAATCCCGCGTCCCGCAATTGTTTGTGTGACTCCATGGATCTGTTGTTATTCGATGCACACACCGTACATATCTTTAAGCTATCCTCTATCATTGTGTGGTACGTGTAGTGGTCTTGGTCAGCTCAGTTAAAAGGTCTAAATGTATATGTATTGGTACGTGCACGACTTTACTATTGCAAAAGAAGTCTGAGATCTACTACCATTCCTATTTAGGGTCAGGACTTGCCAGCAAGTCGCCTTGGTGCATGTTTTCGAAGCCTTCCAAGTTTGAATGTGAAATCTTGACAATTTCTTCCGGGTTGGTAACTGGTTCAGTCCACAGTTCGTCCTGAACTGCGTCGTATGCGTCATCCTGTGGGGGTATGCTTGCAGTATCGCCCAAATCAACGAAATCGTCGTTTTCTTGCTCCAACGAAACAAAGTCATCTTCGTTGGCAACATGTACGTAATCCGAGTCTTTTCTTTCCTTATTTGTCCGTCTCTCGAAGTCGTGGAAGTGGACTATTTTGTTATTTGCAGCCAGTGCAGCCGTCTTAAATGCCAAGTAGTCGTCTTCACTCTGGACCACAATTCCAATCATCATCGACGGGTCCAAACCTGAAATGTCTAGTTTCTGATAGTTGGTCGTGTGGTATGTTGTGTAGTCAGCAGTGGAGTTGTAGGGCTGTGGGACGTGGGGATTCAAGTAAATGAGACTTTCGCCCTGGTAGCCCACAAAATAGAAGCTTGAGCACGGTTTCCCGCCAGCAATGCCCACCGATTGCGGCAAATCCAACAACTGGTACAAGCTGGATGAATAGTAGGGATTGAATTTGTCTATGCCGAGACGCACGGGGAATAAGATCAACAAGTTGGAATTGGTCTGTAGTGCTTGTTTGACGTGCTTATCGTACAAGTCGCCGCTTTCACTTATAAGAACAGACACTTTGGGCAAGCTGCTACTTTCGAAATTGTCACAGAGCCGCTTTATAGATAAGGATGCTGCGTTGGGTCCAAACCATTCGCCTGGTTTGACCTTCAATGGCAGCTCGCCCGCCACCCGAATGAAGTTGTGGAGCGAGAAAGGTGCTGCTGCCGTGTCCTGAAACATGTCGATTATGTGCTGATCCTGTGGCTGAGACACACGTAAAAGATGTTGGTACGTGTTGGCAAGCAAGTTTTGCGACGTTCTGATCATGCACCCCCAGCCGACATCCGAGGTAAAGTGGTCGTTATCTATGATGGAGCCCAAGTTCTGGAGCGTGTTCAAAATCAAGTTCCGGCTCGTGATGTACAGCTGGACAAACGAAAGTGGTGCAGGCCCCAGGGGTTCGCGGGCAATGGGCTCAAAGCCAAATCTGTACGTGAGCCAGATCTTGTTCTCGATTTCCCGCTGGTGCTGACCATTAGAGTACTGGAGGCCAAGAACGGTTACGGGACGCAGGTCGTCCTCTGGTTGCCATAACATTGAGAAAAGAGGACGTTCTGACATAACAAAGGTCCGTGTAAGTGGTTTTTTGCGTGGTTTCCACAATAATGAAGGGCGTGAGAGGGTTTTAGGCGTTATCGTACTATCGCCACGAGCGCGCGTGCACCGGCGCAAAGATATATCTAGAGTCATCACCGCCGAAAACAGTATTACTGCAAAAAACAGAATGCCAAGAGGGAAAAATGGCAGTAACGGACGTGGTGGCCGTGAAGGTGGCCGTGGAGGATCCAGTGGTGCGTCTTTTGGTGCATACGGACGTATATTCCACAAGAAAAAGAAGAGCAAGGGCAGATCCAACACCCACCGTGGGACAGGACCAGGATTTTCCGAGCTCGAAGACCTTGAAGGCTCGATGAAGAGCTTGTCAAAGCGTCCAGGCAGGTTGATTGACGAAGTGGAATACACTGAGAGACACCATGATGAAACTTTGGGCAGAGCTCTTCGTCATAGACCCGTCGTGTTCGTAAAGGCAAAAGAAGTGTATGATCCTAGTGCCGAATTGTTCAAGAAGATGGCAAATTTGGAGAAGCCCGAGCATCAAGAGCAGGAGAAAGTTTTGGAACAAGAAAGTGTCGAGGATTCTGAAGAGGTTAAGTCGCCACCGATTAACCCAAATCAAGCTTTACTTGATTTGCTCAATTCCAACTCACCACAAGAACTTTCTGTCAGTCTTACTTTTCTGTCTGAAGATGAAGAAGAGGATGAAGAGGAGGATGAAGTGGAGGATGAAGTGGAGGATGAACCTGTTGCTGATGTACCTGATAAGATTTCTATTGAAAACCTTAGCATCAAAGACACAGAACCAACATTTGTCATTGATTCCAATGGTGATGAAGACTTGGTTTCACGCTTCGATATACCGAGACCTCCAAAATTACTGCAAATTACTGCACTGAAACCTCAATACGTACCCGAACCAGACCCTAATGCTGGTTTGGAGTACGATCCCATATTGAATATCGGCAAAGTTTCTCTCCGTACTACCAGAGATAACGGTGGAAATACCACCACCGAGTTACCAGTCAATAATAAGAAGTTACGGGGTCTTGTACGTGAGGAAGATCTTGACATTGTTTCAGAAGAGAATCTTTCGGAGAGTGATATGGGTGGCTACAAAGACTATATCAATCAAATCATGAAAGAAATGAGTGATGACGATAGTTATGAAAGTGAGACGAATTTTGACATAATGGCTTCCTCTAGCGAAGACGAAGATGACGACGATATTAATGACGATCTGCAAGAAGAACAGGTTGACAACGACCCTGAATACGGATTTTTGCCTGAGGATTTCGAGTTTGATGTCTCCAAAATAAGTGTTACTAACGTGCGCTTTGGTATTCAGAACCAATACTACACCAAGAACCTTGATTTGACGGGCTCTCTTGATGACTTCAGCTGGATTGATGAAGATGAGTTATTCGACTATGTTTTAGCCAATGGAGTAAAGGAGCATCGACTCCGCAGCTTTCTCAAGTTCGTTACCAATGGGCTCATTGACCAAGCATACAAGGAACAGCCAAATTATTCTGACGTATACATATCCGAAACAAGTGAGGAAGAAGAAGATGATGAGGTGGATAACGGTGACGATTTGGAAGAGTTGATTGCGCTTACCAAACGTCAACAAGAAAACCATACAACTCTTGATATTGATACTACAAGAACAATACGTACCAAGGGTAAGGGTAAGAAGAAACAGTTGGACCTTGACAGAATGGACATGGATACTGATCTCCTTGAATCATTGCAAGATCAGTACCAGGCCCTCAGAAACAAAAAGAAGACAAAGAGCAAGGATAAGGAAGATGCTAGAGTCGAAGCAGGTTTACGAAGTAACGACTTGTTGGTCAAGTACGAGTACACGTTGCACATCAAGGATATACGAGACGAGTTTGAACACTTTCTTCAGGATGGGTCTAGAAACGATATGAGCTTCCCTCCCCTTGATCCTCACGGTAACAAGACCATAACGAAGATGGCCCGTTGTTACAATATGAAGGCCACTACATGTGGAAATAAGGGTTTAAAGCTGTACATCAAGGTGACCAAACACAGAAAAACTTTCCACTATCTTCCAAAATACAATGAGATTGGTCATATATTAGGACAAAGGCCCGTTTTCAACAGAACCGATAGAAAACGGCCTCGTGATGAAATCACCACTACTGATGGCAATGCTTCCAAGGACCGTGCCAGAGGAAGAAACAAAGCCGGGGCCACTATACACAAGGAAGGTGATATCGTTGGAGCACAAGCACCTGAAATCGGACATGACAATATCGGTAGAAAGTTATTGGAGAAGCTCGGTTGGGTCAAGGGTGAAGGTCTTGGTGCCGACGGTAACAAGGGTATAAGTGAGCCTGTGTTGGCCAAGATAAAGAAATCCAAGACCGGTTTAAAATAGACTGTATAGATAGATAGATATCAAGACCTTTTTTTACCTTTCTTACCAATATCCTTCTTGAGAGCAGCATGGCCTGTCTTATTGACGTGCTGGAAGAGTTTGTTTCTTGAAGTAAAGATCTCTTTGCATACCCCACAAACTTCTGAGCCGCTCTTTATCTTGATTTTGGGCTCTTCAGCTTGAGATGTTGGGGCTGGTGCTGGCGAGTTTTCCGTACTGGTGTTACCGGTACCTCTTTTTTTCTTCTTCTTGTCCTTCTTCTTGTTGGAACCCCAGTCATCATCTTCATCATCTATCTTTAGACCCATGGCCAATTTTTCAAGCTCCTTGTCTCTGGCATTGGCCTCATTCTCTTCCTCTTCCTCAACAGTGACATTCTTCTTTTTCTTATTTTTCTTCGGTATCACGAAATCGTCAATTTCATCGACCTCGTCGTCAACTTCGAGCTCATCCAAGTTTATGCTATTTTCGTTGGGTCCTTCTGGATCCTCATGCACAACCTCAACTTCTTCTTCTTCGTTCAAATCATCAAGAGACTCAGCTGCTGAATCAAAGCCACTACTGGCGGTTTCAAATTCATCCAAATCAATGTCATTCTTATCAATGCCCAACTCTATTCCCTCCTGCTTCATCTCCCATTTCAATTGCTTCAACAATTTCTTATGCTTATTTGAAGACTCATGAGCTTCAAACTGGTTTTCGTTCTTAAATTGCTTGTTGCACACAAAACATTCATACGTGTTGAGGTCTTCCTCCGGTGCCTTGAATTCATCGTACTCGCTATCGTCCGATTCAGAACTTTCAAAGTCGTACTCATCGTTCAACATTTGTTCCAATTCCTGTAACTCTTCGACTGAAAGTTGTTGCCAATCCTGTTCGGTAAAATTGTCTCTATTTTCCATGATATTGCGCAACTTTTGCTGCTGACGGCTGAGCCTGGCCTGCTCTTCGATCTCGGCCTGTTGTCGTTTTCTTTTGGACTTTTCGTATTCACTCTGGCCAGATTTTACACGTGGATCTCTTTTCTTGATGAACAGAACAAAGTTCCGTACTGTCTCGTTGTACGACTTTCTTGTGGCGTCTCTAGCCTTTTTGTTCTCTTTCTCCATCAATCTCCTCGTTCTCCGGTCTGGAGCCAGTGCGTATCTGTACTCGTCCTTCCAGTTGAATGACTTGACACTCAGGAATGTCGACCACACGTTGTAGAACATGCGAACTTGCGATGCATAATCAGCGTGGCTGTTCCCCATACGTGGAAATAACAAGTACGACTCGTCTATCGCACTGTTTTTCTCGTCGTCTTTATACTTGTCAAACTTGGGTAAGCCCTGAGCACGGCCATGAACAACTTCTTCGGCTGCAAGACGTTCAAACAACAAAGAAACTATGCTGTAAAAACCTTCGCGAGAGTCATCGAGTCGCGTGTATAACGCAGGATTGAAGTAACGCATGAGTTCCTCCTCCGAGATCGACGGAATCACCATCTCTACTTCGTCTTCCTGTTCGTACTCGTCATCATCTCTCAAAATAGATGACTTGTGCAGATCATACCACGATCTTTCTTGCGGATCACTCAACACTTCGTAGGCTGCTCGCACTAATGCAAAGCGGTGAGTAGCGCCCTCGACATCATCGGGATTTTTGTCAGGATGAAGCTGAAGTGCTCTCTTTCTATATGCTTTCTTGAGCTCGGTATCAGTGGCCGAACTTTCTACTCCGAGAAGCTCATAGTAACATGTTTTCATAGCGTGGTTATACAAAACTAATGCTGTAGAAAATTTTGTACATATCTACAGGGCAATTTGTGCAGGACTTTTTTTGCAGTCAAACGTATTATATATCATCACAACCATCTCATCCCAGCATCTGCTTCCGTTACCATCCCTTTGAGTGGTAGTCATCAAAGTCGGTATCATCGACCGCACCAACTAACCCAGCGTTGAGGCGGAAATTTTCACTAATGACCCGCTGCGGCAACGGCACCTTACCCAATTTATAGTCTATTATAATCGATTCCTTGAGAGACTCGCTTAGCTCCGTCGATAACATCGATCTACGAGTGGTATCTGGAGATAAGCGAAACTTCTGCCCCTTTTCGTTCACATACTCGTTTTCCTCTTTGGTCTGCAACGATTCCTGGCCCGCATGCTGAAGTTGGCTCTGTCCTGGCAGTTTTGGAGGAGTTGCAATAGGTGCTGAAGTCGAGTGTGACGAGCCAAACTTGGCCCTGTTTTCTTCCTCCGCTGGGATATCTATCTCAAACTCGGCTGGCTTCATCACCCTTTCCTCCTTTTCCAAAATGCTCTGGTCTGATCTGCCAAACACCGACTTTGAATTCTTGTAAAGCTTGCCCAAATTGAGTGAGCTCTTTGATACGATGCTACGTATCGATGGTGTCCTTGGAAGATACCCACCTATGACAGACCCAGACAACTTGTTTAAACTTGAAGACAAGGTTCCACGGGACAAGTCTTTGAAACTGGCCTTCTCACTGGAAGTCGACGTCGGTGCAATCACGTTAAAGTCGGAAATTCCAACAATCGACTTCTGTTTCCCAAGAAGCGAATCGTCATCGCCCTCGGCATCTCCATTCACCTCAGGCACTTTGATCTGGTGGTTTCCCTCGTCCAAGATAACTTTCTCCACGAGTTCATTTTGATAGTGGGGGTACTTTTTGGATATGTCCGACAGCGAACTATACTTTTTCGAAAACATGATATATGGCCTCTTGAAACCAGCACTGGCCTGTTGATTACGACTTTGTTCAAACGTAATCACTCCGGTAGTCGAAGACCGTTTCAATACGGGTTTATTGGGTCGTTGAGGTGGCTCATTGGCAAGCTCGTTCAAAAATAGCCCAGACAATAACGAGCGAGGTTTGCTTGCAATTGCAGGTGACGAATTTTGCTTCAAACGAAATGGGCCCAGGTCTGATCCTTGTATATCGGTTGCAACAGACGAACTGCTGGCGCTTTTCTTGATATCGGTAGTGATCTTGGAGAACTGCAATGGACGAAGTGAAGCAACACTACCATTGATTTTATCGTCTTCAGAAGATACTGATAACCATTCACTGTCGTTATCGTTAATGACGTCGTCACTGACTATCTTGGCCGGAAATTCTATATTATTCTCTGGCTTTATGTCTTCTTCGTCAGAAAATTCATCTTCTTCGTCCTCTACTTCGGAAATATCTGTTGAGCTGTAGCCATCATCATTGGTATTGAGGTTAATTTCATCGTTGTGTTGAGACGTTGCTGCTTCAGAATGTATTATTTTAGGGTTGAGGCTAGGAGCTGGCTCCTCTTTGAACTTCATTTGATAATTGCTAAACAACGAATCTTGTCGCTGGATACGATTTTGTATTTTGCCAGGCGATGCGCTGGAGCTTTCATTTAGGGAACATTCGTACGCTGACTCGGGTGAATGTGAGTTATTTTGGTCCTGGTTCCGCTTAGGTTTTAGTACATCGGGCGGAGATGGCGAGTTAGCGATGTAGAATATATTTTTAGAGGCCTTGGAACAGGCGTGGGAATCCCTTCTTGCGCCCAAGGACGATGTAGAAGATCTACTTCGTTCAACAGCTGCTCTTGATAAAGATGATGTTCGCGATATTGATACATGGTTTGGGGAGAAACCACGAACAAACGAGCTTGTAGTTGACTTTGTTGGTGAAGATTTGGTGTTTCCTTGAGAGGATAGGGGATACCCAGGATTTTTTAGGGTTACCGGTTCTTCGAGCTCATCGCCGTCATTTTCTCCTTCTTCCGAGATGTCGGAAATGTCGGAATCTTCGTCGAGGTCGTCTTCTTCGGAGTAGCTATTGTCCAAGGTCACTTGTGCATTTTTCACTGAAGAAGAATCGAAGCTGCTGTTGGTGGACTTTTTATTGGAGCTTAGGCTTAGGTTGGACGAGTGGGAGAATAGTGATGGTCGGGAGAAGGAGTGTTTATCGACAGGTGGGGATCTCTTTTTATCTGGCAAGAACTGGCTGCTTGACTTTAATGCAGTAAGGGAGTCCCTCGAAAGGTCATCCATGCTATGGGGTTTTACGGATTTTGTCAATAAAACCTTTTTGTTCAAGAGACGCCAGGATCGGTTGTTTAAGCGTTGTGTTGACGAAAAGCTCGAGCATACAAACGGATTATTGGTGAGCTTCCATAATTCTAGTAGGGCCTGATCGGGGTGTGTGCTGTCGTACTGGAAGGAGATTTCTATTGACTCCATGTCTGGAGGAGCATAGGGTGAGCTAACAAGTACTTTGTTCTAGATGGTAATGCTGTTTTTTGCGCTCTGTTGGCGGCTATTGTTGTATATTTTGTAGTGCAGTTGGGGCTGGTGAGAAGGAAAACAACGTCACTTGTGTCGCTTGGTTGAGATCAGGGCCCGTTTTCTTTTTTTAAAAACAATTTTAAAGGTGGGGAGGGGAACGAGATTCGCCTATAGATGGTTTTATGGTAAAGCCAAGCCAGATGACGGGGACCGCACAAAAAAAATCGGGACGGGTGGTGGGTTTGAAAGTGTTCAGTTGGAGGTCAAAAAAATTTCTACTTCTAACCTATCGATTTATTCATCATGTCAGGCGGAATCGGGGCCTGCGCCCACACCGCAGTAGGTAACGTGGGAAAACGCACCCACCCTCGGGCCCCAACTGGGCCGCGCGTACCTGCAGGCAGGCGCCACAAAGAAAAAAATGAATGATCAAAAGGGCGGAAATGATAAGGGGAATATATGCAGGCGGGTCACGTATCGAGCAGGTTTATATGTCGGAACAACGTTTTTCATGCGCGCGGCATTGTGGAACTATAGCACTAACATGCAAAGAGTTTTTAAACACAATCAATGTATTCCGTAAACATATAAACATAGTGTAGAATTAAATCTAAACGCCATTAGGAGCTCGTGCGTTCAATTAGGCCTTTTCCATAATGGGGCCAGCATCCTCCTTGACCTGGACAAAAGCCTTGATACCTTCGTCACCAATCTTTTCCATCAATCTACCAGCATCAAAGACCTCAACTTCGGTCTCAGCAAACTTTCTAGCAGGAACACCTTGGTGGAACAAGACGTCCAATTCGGCAAAGGTTCTGTTCTTGGTTTCAGGCAAGTCGAACCAGGCCCAAACAATTGCAATTGCGCAGATCCCGGCCCAAACAAATGCAGACTTGGCCTTCCAGTTCCAAGCTGTGGGGTTCAACATGTATGGGTTGACAACGGCAATAATAACGTTGGAAATATTGTACAAGTTTCTCGAAAGCATAACGGTCTTGGTCCGCAACTTGGCATTGGGCATCTCGGCAACAATACAGAAACACATTGGCCCAATAGTCAAATCGTAGATAAAGGTAAAGATCAACAACATCGAACCAATACCCCAGGATGCACCTGTACTAGACGAGAATCCCAATCCACCAACAACAATCAAAAGCACAAATTGACAACACAAACCTCCGAAATAAATGGGGAATCTACCAATCTTATTGGCCAAGAACCACGAGCCAACAGTACCAATAATACCCAAAATGTACATGACAATCGAAAAAGTAAAGGAGTTGGAGGTGGATAAACCAGCTTGGATGTAAAAGTAAGTCGAGTAACCCATTAATGGAGAACCAGTACATGATTGGAACAACCAGGTAAGAGCCGTGATTCTAGTTCTTCTAAAATTGTCACCCTTGAAGCAATCTCTAAAGTTACCACCACCAACGGCTTCTTCTTCTTTAACGGTCATCTGAATCTTAGTCAACATGGCAGACGCAAGTACATCCTTGTCTGGCATCTTTTCATTGACAGTTATTAATCTCTTGAGGGAATGCTTGGCTTCTTCGTCTTTACCTCGCTTGACCAAGTACCAAGGCGATTCAGGAGCAAGATAGACACCGAGAGCTAAAGGAAGGGGCCAGATCCATTGAATGGCAAATGGAATACGGTAAACGTGAGTTCCAGTCATGGTAGAAACACCTTTAAGGACACCAGAACCAATCAACTGACCAAAAACCCAACACATATTGACATAAGTTGTAAGATAAACACGAAGCGGCGTGGGAGCAACTTCGGAAGCATATGTGACAGTGATAGTTTGGTAAGAACCCCAATTGATACCCAACAAGATGTAGGCAATCAACAAAACGGTGATGTTTGGAGCAAAGAATTGAATAAAGATCAAACCAACAGAAGAAATTAAAGCCGCTAACAAGGTCTTCTTGTAACCAATGTAATCGGAAACATGTCCAGCAATGTAAAGGCCGATGACATTACCACATTGGTAAGCCATATTGAGACCAGTTTGCCACTTGGCAGGAACCTGGTACTCGCCAAGTTCGGGATAGTAGTTACCAAACTTCTTGTTGAAGGATTCCATACCCAACAAAGCGTTTAACAAAACAATATCGTACCCTTCCATAATCAAGGCCGTCGAGAGGATGACGGACCACATCACAGCCTTGGGGAAAGTCTTGATACCTTCCTTGAAAGGCATGACTTTTTCCTGTTGATCATTGGCTCTGGCTTCGTTGGACATGTCCAAAAACTTGTTGATGTAGTCATCAACAGCAACGTCGTTGAGTGATTCATCTTCGCTGACCGCCTTGTGGACGGAATCTTGGACCTGGATAGCCTTGCCAGGATATTTGTTGTCTTCAACAAACTCAGTACTCATATTGAGAAATTATGGTTTCGTATTTGATAGTATTTGAAACTTGTAAACATGATGGGGATGGATGTCTCTTTATATGGGGTCACTTGATGATGATCTGACAAGAAAAGACCACGAATATTTTCTTGATTAATTGTGCTCCACGATATTTTTTAGACACAACCCCAGATTGGATACAGTAAAGGACGGCATGGAAAGCAATATACGCTCTAAGTAATGAAGCTTGACATCCACAACAAGGCCAGTAGCAAAAAAATTGCCCCGCGATTTTGAAATTTCCGAGACTTTTTTGGAGGCACGAAAAAATATTCCAGGTGGGGAACATCAGATACGAATTTGGTCTTTATTATTACCCCAAGTTGAGCGCAACTCCGTACGTGACTACTACAAAGAAATACCAGGGGATATTAGTGGTATGGATAGAGCGTTGACAGGTAGTGGTTGTGAATTTACTGAATGTATAGCCTTTTTTTCCGTAGCTTCTAATGTAGGTTTCGCCGAATTAATCTTGTCATCAAAAAGAAATTTGATAGCTGGGTGAAACATAATTTAGTGCCTCGCTAAAACTGGCGACTCCACTTCCTCGAAAACGCTTGTAACCCAACATAAGCTAATAATAGCCGTTAACGGACTCCGATATTGACTCGAGTGTGTCCAATTATTTGGTCCAGCATCTGTTTCCAACAAGTGTCAACTGTAGTGGGTAGGGGACAAAGAATATTATTTCGCAAAAGAATATTGCGAGTCGCAATTATGCACCCTCCACTCCCTGCATTTGGGGTAGCTGACGCAAGATTTGTAAAACCGTTTAAGCCTTAAAAAATGTGCCCCACTCGTCAATGTACGCATTATCTGGGGTATGATCTCATCGGATTGGCGCGCGCATTTTCCTTTCCTTTTTTACCCCAGATTTGTGCGAAGCTCGAAAAATTCTCGCAATTTAGTTATTCCAGCCCCACTTTTGAGCGCGGCCAAAGTTTTTGCGAAATTTTCCGAGAATTTTTACTCTGCCAAATTAACCTTGGAACAATCGGGTATTGGCGCCAAATTATCATGGCTTGGCTCCTCCCCCCTCCCCTCTCTTAATAACATGACTTACGTGTACCTATATTGAGGCGCGGTCCTGTATTGTTGTTGGGAGCTAATATCTGACATGTGTAGGCATATTTGGCGGCTGGTTTAATTTGGGGGCCATTTTATTTTTTTATTTGTATACACCAAAAGGTGGAGGACATTTCTTAGCACATTTCATGGACGATAATGGCGACCCAAAGTTCATTCTTACCGAAGGTAATACCGAAGCGGCTTAATAATCTTATAAATATCACTGTTTTCTTCTGGGGAAGTTCATCTCCATTGCATTTCTAAAGCACTTCTTCAATACACAGCAATGACTATTCAATACACCTGGTGGAAAGACGCTACCGTCTACCAAATTTGGCCTGCCTCCTACAAGGACACAAACAACGATGGTCTTGGTGACATTCCAGGTATTATCTCGACCTTGGACTACCTTAAGGACTTGGGTGTCGACATCATTTGGTGTTCTCCAATGTACGACTCCCCACAAGATGACATGGGGTACGACATCTCGGACTATAACTCGGTCTACCCAAAGTACGGTACCAACGAAGACATGCAAGCTTTGATTGACGGTGCTCATGAAAGAGGCATGAAGTTGGTCTTGGACTTGGTTATCAACCACACTTCGAGTGAACACGCCTGGTTCAAGGAATCGAGAGCTGACACAACTAATCCAAAGAGAGACTGGTACATCTGGAAAAAGCCAGTTTACGACGCTGAAGGTAACAGACACCCTCCAAACAACTGGGCCTGTCACTTCTCCGGCTCTGCCTGGACTTGGGACGAAACCACCCAGGAATACTACTTGCACCTTTTCGCTGAATCGCAACCAGACTTGAACTGGGAAAACGAAGTTACCAGAAACGCCATCTACGAACACGCTTTGAAGTTTTGGTTTGACAAGGGTGTTGATGGTTTCAGAATCGACACTGCCAACTTGTACTCCAAGGTCCAAACTTTTGAAGACGCTCCAATTGTCTTCAAGGATGAACCATTCCAGCCACCTGCTGACTTGACCGAAAACGGTCCAAGAATCCACGAATTCCACCAGGAAATGTTCTCCAAGGTCACTTCTAAGTACGACGTCATGACTGTCGGTGAAGTTGGCTCTGCTGACAGAGAAAACGTTCTCAAGTTTGTTGGTGCTTCCCGGGGGGAAATGAACATGATCTTCCAGTTCCAGGTTGTTGAAATTGGTACTACCAAAGGTAACAGATTCAAGCACGTCCCATGGAATTTGCTTGATTTCAAGGAAGCTGTTAACAAGCAAGCTGGTCTTACTAACGGTAATGATGCCTGGTCCACTGTTTTCATTGAAAACCACGACCAGCCAAGATCTGTCTCGAGATTTGGTTCTCCAAAGCACTACTTCAAGTCTGCCAAGTTGTTGTCTTTGCTTCAAACTTCCTTAACTGGTACCCTTTTTGTCTACCAGGGTCAAGAAATTGCCATGCAAAACTTGCCACCATCGTGGGACATTGAGGAATACAAGGATATCAACACCATTGGTCACTACAGAGACTTCAAGATTTTGCACAAGAACGACCCAGACTTCAAGCAAAAGGAAGTCGCTTTGTTGGAAGCTTTCCACCGCAACGCCAGAGACCACGCCAGATCTCCAGTTCAATGGGATGACTCCGAATACGCTGGTTTCTCTACTGTCGAGCCATGGACCAGAGTCAATGACGACTATAAGGAAATCAACGTTGCTTCCCAATTGAAGGACCCTAACTCGGTCTTGAACTTCTGGAGAAAGTCCATCAAGGTCAGAAAGGAGTACAAAGACTTGTTCATCTACGGTAGCTTCAAGGTTTTGGACGTTGAAAACGACAAGGTCTTCACCTACATCAAGTACAATGGCAGCGAAAACACTCTGCCTAAGGCTTATGTTGTCTTGAACATGTCTCTCGAAGACGTCAAATTCGAAAAGTTGATTGAAGGTCAATACACCCTTGTTAACACCAACGTCGAGAACTTCACCGAAGATGTTTTGACTCCTTACGAAGGTCGTATTTACATCGTTGATTAAATGGAAACCCTTAAAATAAACTAGATATATATGTTAGAGAATAGAATTTATTATACATTTTTTTGCAACTAGTTTATTTATGTGCAGGATATTTATATACTGTTGCAACCTGTTTCCACAATAGGTTGGAAGCCGTTGGTTTTGAGACTTACGGAACAACTCTAAATACAGTTGTCAGGTGTCGCTTATAATTTGTTTTTATAGAAATAATAAACGAAGCTTGCTGGGGATAAATTAAAGGCTCTAAACCTGTACTGCAGATAAGTTTAATACCACAATTCATTATATAATAACCTACACTTGGAACATTCATCACGTATGGAGTAAATGCCCGATTTTGTCAGAGAAAATGAAGGAACTTATCAAGAACCCATAGTCCCGCAAGTGGAGGTGGAAGAGCGTAAATCTCTTCACCAGCAACTCAAGGAAGACAAAGGTACGTGATGTGAGGTAAAATGGAAAACCATCATCTACTAACATATAGAGAGAAAGCAAAAGGAATATGAACGTCAGTTGCAAGAAAACAACTCCGCTTATAAACTTGATGCCAGCGCAGCTGAGTTTTATGAAAGTTTACGGCGCAAGGAGAAGGAGCAGCAACTTAAAGAGAAACGAGACGAAGAACAAGAACTCCAAAAATTTAAAAGGCTCACATCAGCAAAGGAACCACCAGCTAAGTTGGATCCTGTTGCTCTTCCCACTACAAGCAGTTATAAGATTACAAAGAGGACCAAATCAGTGAAAGAAAATCAGGTAAAAGTGGACAAAAATTTGTTGCTCACCAAAGCCGTCGAAAAAGAAACTACTAAATCATCTGATAGCGGTGCCAATCCCTCTATTGTACATGGTTATCTGTCCAGTGAGGAAGAATAGCAAAGTGTAATATATGTCAATTTGACGTGGTGTTATAATGTAAGTCGTGCGCGTATCATTTTTCTGTAGAAGACAATTTTTCACTTCATCAACGTACGGTCCATTCAACCTCCGCCCATACGATGCTTGGTTCCTTATTTCAATATGCTTCCAGAGCTGTGCTCGGTAGAAAGCCAGTAGTAAGCACATTAATACAAACCAGAAATAAAATGAAGACACATAAGGCCGCCGCCAAAAGATTCATAAAGACAGGAACTGGAATCAAGAGAAAGCAAGCGGGCAGAAACCACGGAAATGGAGGGTTCAGTACTCCATCCTTGCGTCACTTGGATAACTTTGTCAAAGTGGGTGACAGAGGCAACCACTTGAAAAAACTCCTGAAATTCTTGCCATAATCTTGTACATATATACATACGGTGAATGTAAATAATTTGAAATCTTGCACTATTTACTTATAAATTGTCTCTTGCCACTGACCGTTGTCATCTCTGGTCAACTCGCATGTTTGAAAGTAATGATAATTGGTCTTTAAGGTTATGGCACCTGGGAAATTTTCTGGAGTCACTACACGTAACTTGACATAGGTGTTGTCAGGAATATCTTTAACCACCTTCACAAAGCTGGCAAGGTCCCTCGTCTCTTGGTCATTGACATGGGTTAAAAAGATTTTAGTAGACACACCAGCTTGTGCAGAAGGTCCCCCAGGATGTTTGCTTGTGATGTACACCTCGGAAGGGAGTTTGTTCATGGTCAACTCGCGAACTGCAAAATGAGGTGCTTGGATAAGACATCCAGACCAATAAACAATATGAGAAGTGTTGAAAGATTCAGTTTCTCTGGTTGGCACGGTAATGTCCATCTCCACTTTTTGTCTGATAATCTTGAAATCCAAAGTTTCTCTGTCGTACATCGGCTTGAAATCCCTCATGTTCTTCACAAGCGATCCATTCACCGATAAGACAATGTCTCCCGGTTTCAATGGAGTGGCTTCTTCGTCCAACCGAGGAACGGCAACTCTTCTTACAGACATTATTTGGATGGCATTACTGGATTCCTCTTCATATCTGGTAATCCATTCCTGTGACACCCCTCTGGCTCTACCTTGTAACATGGTCATTCTTGTAAAGTCCACGTCCAAAATTCTCAAGTTTGTGGGAACCTTGTTGACTTTCAATGACTCAATTATGGACAAAACATCAGTAACGTCCAACCCCATTCTATAAGTTCTGTCGGTACGCTGATCCTTGTCAAATTCACCAAAGTGTGCCAACCAAAACCCTCTGATAGTACCATCATCATCGGCAAATACCCCGGTAGAACATTCTTGACAAAGAACATCATCTGATACAATTCTTTCCAGATTATATCCTCTATACCGAGGCGCAGATGGATTGGTTGGAATATTCATCGACATGATACCACTAATTTGAATCTCGTTTGTTACGAGTCTATGCGAGTACTTGTAGCCAATAAAGTTGACTTTATCACCCCTGTTAAGTGCAGTGTGGCTAAACTTTGGTGTTCTCACGTCAGCTAACACTAAAGAAGGGTCGTACTTGACGATGGCATAATTTTCACTCGGATGGAGGAACAAAACTTTTCCAGGAACCTCAATGGAGTCGGCAAATACAACTAGAATATCTACCATGTTGTGTGGGACATATCTTCTGGAGACCAAAACAAAACCGTTTGTGGCATCGATCACCACACCGTAAGACATGTCCTTTTCGTATGGAAACAAATCCACTATTATAGGAGTGACAGTTCTTATTTGGACAAATGAACGCGTTAATGAGGAAAATTCTTTCTTGCTCTCATTAGTAGATGGAAGGTCTAAAAACTTGGCATTTTGTGGCTGAGGGAGATGTGGTGGTGGCAAGTCATTATTAAGATTGGTGTAGTCCCACAATCCAGTGGCATCATTTCTCACGGCCATACGGAATGTCGACTGGATGCGTCTTTCAACGTAGATGAGAAAAACATTTTCTGTGGCCAAATCGGATAGATGACGGAACCCAACAGAAACACGTTTACCGTGGGGAATGGTCTTCATCACTTCAACAAATGCATCCAAATTTGGCGTAGGCTTATCGTCAAGAGAATCCAAAATGATACCACCTTCTTCGGATGAAATTTCAAATGAACCAACGGCATCATTGATATACACTCCCTTCACTGGAAGGCCATAACCTCTGGCAATTTGATACGATAAGTTATTAAACGAAGCACCAGCTACTTCGACATATCTATCTGGCGTGATTGCGTGTAAATCACCAATCTTTATAATTTGCTGGATCACCTTGCCCCCTCTATCAATTGTAAACCTTAATTCGTTGCCCACATTCTCGTCCAAGATTTCGTCAACACGAACAAAGGTGCTAATATTTTCGCCATTGATGGCAATAAGAATGTCACCTTCTTTAATTAGTCCATGTGCTGGGCCTTCAGGTAATGATATATCTGCGACCAAAAGACCCACCTTGTTTGGAAATAACTGACGAGCTTTGTCTTCAGCGTGCGAAGATAATCCCAATCTTCTACAAGCATCATAAGTTGTCATACGCCACTCAACTTGAATATCTCCTCTTGTTATGAATTTTTGTTCTTGAATGCAACGTAAGGCTCGTAAGGGCCGGTAGACTGGAAGGAAAAAATCTGTAGATGCTTCAGTGGATCCACCAGCCTGTAATGCAACTGCTTGTCCGTCAATGTTTACCACTGGAGAGCCCGAGGAGCCACCCGATGCAGAGGCAGCAGCCTGGATATACTCAGTGTTAAAATCATTATATGAATTTTCTCCGTAATAAGGAGCATTTCTGTCTAATCTGGAAATGAATCCGGACAAAATGGATAACTTTTCACCTGCGTCATTACCCACAACTCTGATTTCAGTACCGACCTTAGCCAACTCTGGTTTCAACTCCAATTCAGATAATTTCATGTGCTTCACTTCGGAGGGATCAAATTGGAGGAACCCAAAATCGTGGATAGGATCTCTGTAGATAGGTTTCACCACTGCTTCTTCGTGATTATCAAAAACAATGTAACCGGTAAAAGGACCAGGTCCTACAACATGTCTATTTGTTAAAATCAACCCTCTGGATGCGTCGACCACAAAACCAGTAGCTTCGCTGACACCTGTTGTTTCGGTATCAAAATTAGCCACATGAGAAAACTGAATAGAAACAACTGCATTCACGACCTTGGTTATGGTGTTTTGCCACTGGATGCTTTCGGTGCGGATGGTTTCGGTTCTGAGATCAACACCGTTTTCCTCGTCCGATTCGCCTGTGTGAGTCATTTCGGAATCGGAAACATAGTTATCCAGTTCCTCAATATTAAACCTCTTACTGGTACCGTTCAAGGTACCGTCAGAAAGCTTTCTCTTGGACATCTCAGTGCGAAGTGTGATATGGTACCCTATTAGTTGTAGAAGCGAAATTTTTCGAAACGCGAAATGCAACCAAGTCAATCCACGACCTTTTCGATTTTGGCTGCGACCAGATTAGTAACCCCAGCAATTATTGTTGTTGCTGGGCCTCATTTTTCAATTCCTGTAATACGCGATCTGTCCAAGTTTTGTAGTATACTTCTTGTTGATTGGTTTCATAGAGAATGTCGCCATGAACCATAGATCCAAACGACGCAATGAGGTCCCATCCAAGTCCGCATCGAGCTTCGTTTTCTTGTGAAAGTTGGTAATCGGCCCCAGACTGGTTCTCGTACATGTACTTTTGCTCCAAATCATGGACCCAAGGCTCGTTTTTGACCCAGTCTTCCACAATATCGCACCAAACTTGAAGATTTCGCTTCATCAACCCACCTTTTTGGTATTGAAAAAGCTGATTGTTGAACTGGGAAACGGCCCCCATAGTTGATTTGAGAAGCCTATGATTAACTCTAATGTATGCTGCATGGACCATTCCGCACGCAAGAAGCCATTCACTCTTTTTTGCAAACTTGTGGCGGTGCAAGAGGAACGTCTCGACCATTTTCGGTGTTGTTTCACAGGGAATGTAGAAGTTGTTGGCAAACGTTATAAAATCAGCAATGGAGATGTGTTTCTTATCGTACTTGTAAACACTGGGACTTTTGGGGCTATCAAGAAGGGAAATTTTTTTTGGATTGAAGGGAGAATCTACATCTCTCACTGGCGTAGACGCGCCATTAGTCTTTTGGCGCTTTGGGTCTGAATCTTTTAGTTCCTGTAATCTTTTCAAAGGAGATCCAACTTTAGGCGTATTCTTGACTGGAGACCTTAATTTAGTTGGGCTCCCATCTGGAGTTGAGAATTTCCTCTTCTGAGGACTTGATCTTGGCGTAGATGTAGCTGATCGTATTTGGTACAACAAATCACGGAATTCATCAAGAAGTTTAGCTGCCACTTTAGGTTGTACAGGAATCTTGTTCATCTGTGGTGCAGGAAGCTGCAATTGCTCCTGATACTTCTCCGCTGCAAGAAATGCACAGATATGGGACCTAGCAATCTCAGACCGGTTGGGAAGGGCTGGTTTCTCCTGTAAACTTAATTGGTAAAGTGTATCAGCACACGTAAGTACTACGGACGGAAATTGGCCCTGAAATGATGGGATGACATCTTGAAGAGACTGTTTCTGACTCATTAATGCTCAATAGTACAACCACTGGCTTTAACTAGTATACCATGAGTATATTCACGTGATTTCTGGTCGTTATTGATTTTTTCCTCCGGGTAACACTGTCGAAAAAAATGAACCAACCAGAGATTTACAATTTACAAGGTTGGAATAAAGTAACTATAGTAATCCTGGAGTTATCAGCTACCACTATGTTGTCTAGATTTACCACCAGAACCGCTGCACGCGCTGGTGTACGTACTTTTAGTGTCAGTTCGGCAATTTTACAAAACAAACAGACCCCTGCTGTTTTTGAAACCTCAGCTGCCGGCAACAAAGAAATAGTGTCTGGTGCACCAAAGGAATTG
Organism: Teunomyces funiuensis; assembly: GCA_030558095.1. NCBI lineage: Eukaryota > Fungi > Ascomycota > Pichiomycetes > Serinales > Debaryomycetaceae > Teunomyces > Teunomyces funiuensis. The sequence continues at coordinate 627,036 of JAJMRW010000002.1, forward strand.
GTTACCTCGAGAGTTGTTAGAATCTACCAGGAATCGAAGCCAGCTACTCAATCTGGACATCACAACGGTGACCACTGGAAATTAGATTGGGATGTTTTGGGTAAGGGAAACAGATGGGAAAATGACTTGATGGGTTACCAAGGTAGTGCTGATTACATGCAAGGTACCATTATGAAGTTTGACACTAAAGATGCTGCCATCAAATTTGCCCAAGGCCAGGGTTGGGACCACTATATCCAAGAACCAAAGAAGAGACACTTTAGAAAGAAGGAATACTCTGCCAACTTCTACCACTCAGCAGGTCCTTTGAAACACATTAGAACCAAGTAATTTTCATTACTTTTTCTTCTTTTGTTAGAGCCCCTCGATGGTTAAAGCCAATCACCATGGACTAGTTTCGTTTGGAACCTCGAATCGGATGATATATCCTTCTGGTCGTGTTGCTTTCTTAATTTGCAATACTATCCAAACTAGTCACCACGAATCATAGTAATTCTATTTGCATTTCATCTTCATAAATAAATTAACATATTGTAACTATCTAAAATATTTTACCTGTGTACAGTTGATTTTTGATTTTTTACTTTTCTTCTTTATCAATCTACAGAACCCCAACGATAACACTTAGAAATTGGGTGTAATAACGCGTCTTTTTAGAGGTATTGTGTATTCTTTAAGTCTTTTTGAATTCAGGAAGAACTATTAGGGTGACACATCTTCTATCTGATGTCGTATAACAGTCGAGGGTACCAGGGAAGTTACCGAGATAGAAGGCAGTTCAAGCATGTTGAATCTGGCCGATATGAAAATACAGACCACTTTCGTAACGGAGAAGTGCCGCATAACTCATCATATCGAGGAAATGGCGCCAGACTGCTAGAACCAGCTAGACTGAAGTCTGTTCGAACTCCGAACCAAGACCTGTCGGATCCCAGCATAACAGCCCATAGTAATGGGCATAAACAAATTACACAACGAATTGGGACTGATCCGAATACGGGAGAGAATTTAGCAGATGCAAAGTTCCCCAAGTTGATGCATCACATCGATTTTCAGTCTCGAATACCGTTTTCAAGAGAGATCGATGTGAAAAAGAACTACAAGGTTTTATATGATCCCGAGACTGACAAGTCTTTGACAAAGACAGAACGTAAGCAAGCTCGCAAAAAAATCAGATTCAATGATGGAACTGTTCATTCAGATCTTAAAGATCCAAGAAGGTCGAATATCACCTTGTATTTCCAAAAACCAAACAAGAAATCAAAGAAGTTTCCTTTTAAACAATTACCTCAACCCAAATTTGTTTTTGATAAGGATTCTTTGGGTCCTCCTCCACAGACTGAACTTGTCATTTGGGACTTACCGTCTACTACCAGTGAGATATACTTAACCAATTACTTGAAAAGTTATGGTGATCCTATCAAAGACGTCAAGTTCATAAACGATCCTATAAATGCAGTTCCTCTTGGCATCGCTACATTCAGGTTTCAAGGTAATCCTGAAAAAGCAATGCGCTTGGCCAAGAAGCTTATTCAAACAGTAAAGATTGAGAAGCCAAAGGTTGATGGCGTGGACCTTAAGATTGGTCTTAATGACCACGAGAATGAACTACTTGACAGAAAGATAGATGCTGCCCAAGAAAAACTTCGGGTTTTCAAAATTAAAAGAGATGAGGAGGAAAAGAAGAGGTTGAAGAAACAACAAGAATTGGAATTGGAACGCAAGCGCGAGGAGAAGAAGAAACAAGAGGAAGCTCGCAAACAGGAACTTGAACTTGAACGAACAAACGGAAGCTCACTGTTGAAATATAAATCCAACACAACCACCCTTTCTGTCAGGCATAATAATAGAGTTGTTCCTAGTGTCCTTTTACCAGATGATCTCAAACGATATATTAAAGATCGTCCATATATCTTGATCCATGACAAGTACGTTTCTACCAAAAAGATTCCTTCTCTGGATATCAAGAGGGCTTTAAACAAGTATGATTGGACTCGAGTGCTATCTGATAAATCGGGCTTCTACGTTGTCTTCAACTCTTTGAAAGAATGTGAGCGTTGTTTTCTAAACGAAGATGGCCGTAGGTTTTACGAGTACAAAATGTACATGGACTTATCAGTCCCAGAAGGATTTGATGCGTCTGGTGGAGCTCTGGATGAGGATGGCTCATTTGGCTCCAAAAAAACCGGGCATGATGTGGTTGATGAAGCGACAAATATGTTGATCAAGGAATTTCAATTATTTTTGACCAAAGATATTAGGGAAAGAATCATAGCGCCGGCTGTGCTAGATTTATTAAGCCATGACAAGTATCCTCAACTTGTGGAAGAACTCAAAGTCAAAGAAGCAGCTAAGGCAGTGGTCCCTGTGATAAATACCACTAACCAACTCAAGCAGGATGCATTATCCATTTTAGCCAAGCAGAAACATGCCCAGTTACCTTCATTTAAAAAGAAGGAAGATCGTAAGAGACTACAGAAGAAGGCTAATATCAAGAAGAGCATAATCCCTATGCAGCATGCTCTTAACTACGACCATGAGTCTGACGAAGAGGATGATAGTAAGGAGTCGACGCCGGCACAATTAAAGCGTGAACACGATGTTATGGATGATGAAAAAGAGGTCAAGAAACAGAAGAAGGGATTGCTGCAGTCGTTCTTGTACGATTCTTCCTCCGATGAAGAAATGGAAGATGAAGAGGGATATATGGCAGAGGACACACCTGAAGCACCTCCACAAGCGAGTAGTGAAGGAAAAGAAGAAGATATTGACTACTCAAAGGTGGAAGCAAGGTACCAACCAACAGAAGGAAGTCCAAATACGGTATATGAAGAGCGTAAGCTTTTACGGTCTGAAGATTTTGATTTTCAAAGGTTCAAGGATACAATTAAAGATGACGAGGATATTACATTGGCCACAAAGGTTCTTAATGAACTTGACCAAGCGCCCTCCGCCATTAAGAACATTGACTATTGGGCTTGGAAACAATTGGATATGAAGAACGGTTCAGAAGAAATTGCCGAGGATGTTGACTTGATTGAATCTCTCGACTCAAGACTTGAATCCAAAACAGGTTCCTTCAGAAGTGAGGGATATAGAAAGATTCCAGATGCTGATAAGACTGAATACTTACCACACCGTCGTAAGATACACAAGCCAATCAAGACTATTCAGCACGAAGGTGATGATGACGATGATGCTAACAATAATGGTACCCCAACTGCACCATCCACTCACAATTCACGTGTTAATAGAGCCAATAACAGAAGATTTGCTGCCGATATAACTGCTCAAATTGGAACTGAGACCGAAGCATTGAGTTTGAATACTTTAACAAAGCGGAAAAAGCCTGTCTCGTTTGCTCGGTCTGCTATTCATAACTGGGGTCTTTATGCATTGGAACCTATTGCTGCCAAAGAGATGATCATTGAATACGTTGGTGAAAGTATCCGACAGCAAGTTGCGGAACATAGAGAAAAGAGCTATTTGAAGACGGGTATAGGTTCATCGTATCTTTTCAGAATTGACGAGAATACTGTTGTTGATGCTACCAAGAAGGGAGGAATAGCTCGGTTTATCAACCATTGTTGTAATCCTAGTTGTACAGCCAAAATCATCAAGGTTGAAGGTCAGAAACGGATTGTTATCTATGCTCTTCGTGATATTGAAGCTAACGAAGAGTTGACGTATGATTATAAGTTTGAAAGGGAAACCAATGATGCTGAGCGTATTAGGTGTTTGTGCGGTGCGCCTGGATGCAAGGGCTACTTAAATTAATGTACTGCGGCTGGCCCTCTTTTTTTACTATTGCGGTACGGTACTGATTCCATAATTCAGTGTCTGTACATACTAATAATTATTAGGCGAAGCAAAGAAAGTATTGTAACAATAAAAGAACATATTACAAGATAAACTATTACCGTTTAGAATTCCTTACAATTGTACTTAAAATTAAATAATAAAAATGTGAAAAAAATGTATAATTTTGCAGAATTGTGACGTTGCACTTACGATTTAAACTCAAAACAATACATCGAACTTATCGAGGACATGACAAAAACGGACAAGTAATTAGTTTAGATAGTTATAAATTGAAGTCACACTTGAAATTTGAGGCTTTTCTTCTTCGGGTGTCAATTCCAGATGGTTCTAGTGTGATGGATTTGTCTTAGAAGGGTCGTGGGCCTGGCCAAGAGTTTTGAAATCACAACATCCTTCCCGAAACAGCAAGAGTTCGGAGGCTACTGTCGTAGACACATGCCAAAACATGTAGCAGCAAATAGGCAACGTTACTAAACTAAATATAGATACTGTCTCGCTAATATATCGTACCAAGCGTACTTCAACAAAGACAAAGGTGGGGTTAATGATAAGTAAGGGGTAGATACAAAGAATACAACGGACTACAGGTATAATGTAGGTTATTCATTTTCAGGGCACCTCCTATATAGTTTGTTTTTCGTAAACTTCACTCCAGCCCTAATTAGTCCAAGGTAAATACGGGGGACTATTCAAGATATTCACGTGACCGCACTGGTTGGTCGCAACCCGAATTCCTCTATTGGTGCTGTTTGTAAATATTAGAGTTATTTTGCATTCGTCCGCATTGGGAAAAACGTAAATATTTCGAATCTGTAATTCAATTTTTTTATGATACTTCCATCTTTATTACTTCATATATATACTCTTTCAGCCCGTTGTCAAGCACCAGCCGCCAACGTAAGGAAGCAATCATCATTTACCTTAGTGTAATTGCCACCCCCTCCCACACTTATCCACTCCCAGCCATATCCTGAATTGTTGTTGGCTCTGGCGCTGCAAGTATTCATCTAGCAGATTAACCGACGAGTAACATTTCACAGTGGTAGAAATAAAATCATGTCCAATGTCCGGTCCCAGCCCTTGCAGCCGTTGAACAACGGTCAGCTCAATGCCAGAAACAACATAACACCAATCAAGCCGGTTAGACGCAAGGAAGTCCAACCAGCCGCAGGTGAAGCTCACAAGCCTCAGAAGAAGAAGAAGGAAAAATTGTCTGCTTTATGTAAAACTCCCCCATCTATTGTCCGTACCAGAAACGGCAGAGACTTTCGTCGTGGTAACTTTTTGGGTGAAGGTGGGTTTGCTCGTTGCTTCCAAATGAAAGATGCTTCGGGCCAGATATATGCCGCCAAAACCGTCGCTAAGGCCTCAATTAAAAACGAAAAAACAAAGACCAAGCTCTTGTCAGAGATCAAAATTCACAAGTCCTTGAAACACCCCAACATTGTCAATTTCATTGACTGCTTTGAAGACGATGTCAACGTCTACATTTTATTGGAAATCTGCCCCAACCAATCCTTGATGGAACTTCTTAAAACTAGAAAGCGGGTTTCTGAACCTGAAGTTAGATACTTTATGGTTCAAATTGTTGGTGCTATCAAATATTTACACTCCAGAAGAGTTATTCACCGTGACTTGAAGTTAGGTAACATATTCTTCGACCCAGAAATGAACTTGAAAATTGGTGACTTTGGTTTGGCTTCTATTCTAGCCGAGCCTGAATCAAGAAAGTACACCATTTGCGGAACTCCAAACTATATTGCTCCTGAAGTCTTGGGTGGTAAGAACACTGGTCACAGTTTTGAAGTCGATATTTGGGCCATTGGTATCATGATGTATGCTTTATTGGTAGGGAAACCACCATTCCAAGCCAAGGATGTTCAAGTTATCTACGAAAGAATCAAAAAGACCGAGTACGCATTCCCTGCTGACAAGCCTATTTCAGAAGAAGCAAAAATTTTAATTAGGGATTTATTAAGTTTAAATCCCTTGAATAGACCCACCATCAACGAAATCTTAAATTATGATTGGTTCAAGGGCCCATTCCCAGACAAAACACACGAAATCAGTTTAAACGGAACTCCTGAAGGACTTGATAGAATTTCTAGAGCTCAATCTGCTGTTAATTTCACCAACACCAAGGCCAATGCCGGTATCTACACTCCAAAGAACAAAAACCCCGTTGAAATCTTGAGAAGTGACTTACATTCTGAGCAACCAAGAGCATTGTTACCTCAATCGTTATCACCCAATGATACCAAGAGCAAGTATCAAGAGGTTGACCCAAATGAAATTGGAAGATCTTCGAGAAAGGTAAACTTCAACAGTAATTATTCCACAACAATCAAGCGCCTTAACCAAATCTGCTTTGAAACTTATCAAAACATGAGACGCCTTGAGTATTCTAAACATGAATCAATCGATGCTATGGAATTACCGAGATGTGAAAACCCGATTTTGATCAGCAAATGGGTTGATTATTCGAACAAGTACGGCTTCTCATACCAATTAAATAACGATGACATTGGTGTCATGTTTAATGACCAAAACACAATTTTGCAGCTCCACAATTCTGACAGATTTTTGGAGTTAATTTATCATGAAAATGAAGGTTGGACATGTATCGAAAACTCGGTAAGCCATCCTCCTTCTCAGACAAAGAGACATCTTGAAGTGGTTGATTTCTTTGCCAAGTACATGAACAGTAACTTGTCTAACGTCAGTGAGAACGAAGAGAGAAGTGAAACGGTGTTCTTGAGACGTTATACCAGAACTGAAGATTACATCATGTTTGAAATGACCAATGGAAATTTCCAATTCAACTTCAAAGATCACCACAAAATTTGCATCTCCAAGTCGGGATTGGCTATTACACACATCTCACCTAACCGTATTACTCAAACACACCCATTATTATTTGTCTTGAAGCAAGGTGAATTCCCATCGCTGGACTTGCCTGAATGTCTTGAAAAGATTGCCGTGATCAAGGATGCCATAAAGAAGAAGGCATTCAAAGAAAATTAATTGCATATAACGTATCTCTGTCAGTTTTAGAACCTGCTGGCATTGACTATCTAATATCATTGCATATCATTCATTTATTCATTATCCTTCTTCAAGTTTTTCCAATACAATTTAACTCCATCCCATTCAGTTCAACATTCGTAGTATTTTTCATGATTTTTGTTATGACAGTTTGTAGATTGCTTTTGTTTATACATCATAATAAATACCTAATAGAAACTCATACATTAAGTAGCGAAATAAAGAATTAAAGGTTAAAAATACATGGTGATCGTGATGCAAATGAAACGACGTAATTAGTAATCATCATCGTTAGTGTTCAATAAAGACTTAAGAGCCCATTCATCCTTGAATCTCGTCTTGAGGACATCTAATTCATTGATCAAGCCCGAGCATGCATTCTTGAGAGCTTCACGAGGAGAATAGTCTTCTTCTGTTTGGATTCTTAACACAAAGTTAGCAAATAATGGATGTTCAACTTTGTAAGCAGCGAAAATAACCTTTTCGTCCTTCAAGAGCTGTGCTCTCAACAAGTTAGCTAATGTATGATCTTCCCTTTCTATTTTAATGATGGCAGCGTTGGGCACTTTTGTATCAGGTGTGATTTTTATCCTACTGGTTAGTGCTGTCAACGCAAGATATTGTCCCGTAAAATTATCACTTACTTGTCGACACCGTCGGGCAAAATGAACAATTCAAATCTATCTGGAGCATTCATTGTGGCAGTAGTTGTATGACGTTAGGCTCGGTGGTTGAAATTATTCATAGTTAACTTTTCAAATTGAATATTTGGGTACCCACACGACTTCTTAGATTATCTGGGCCGGGTAACGTGTTGACTATTTGGAGATTGAGATTCGTGTCAGGTCCGGGTAATGTTTTGTCTACAGGGTCCGCGCTACTAACCAAACTGGTCTTCGATGATGCATCTCCACTTGGTTGTTATGCCTGCAGATAAAATACCGTGTCTCTCTGTATGAGGCGAGTCACCCAAATTCGGCAATGTGTCTGTAAAAAGATGGCGACAGAGAAAGCAGTATGAATAGCGTAATAATAAGATTGATATCTGTAAGTTTACCAAGTTTTCACAGTTAGATTATATAGCATATAAATTCGACACGGTCAACTTGCGCTTATTTGGTGGACCCAAACACAAAAGCTGTAATCGGACGTTACCCGGACAGCTTGCTTTTTTTTCGAAACCCGCCAGACACACCCACCAAACAGAAGAACTCAAGATACACAAGGATAACCAACGAAAGTATCAGAGAGACTCGCATTTATCAAGTATGACAAATCAGGATCTCTGGAACAATCAGCAGCGTTCCTTGGGACAGCAGTTTAAGTATGTCTTTTTCTATTGTCAACGCAGCATTCTGCCATGTCCACATTTATGCTCAGTCTGCTTGGCCACCATCGATTGTGCTGGCGCCACCGAGCAAATAATCGAGTACCAAGGCAATCATATGGCTCATGATGGATTATGCTGCCTACTAGATGTATTTCAGCAAATAACTAACAAACAGTCGTCAACATCCCCCGGTATTACCACCGCCCGCTACGCTAGAATCAGGTACGTACCCACGGTTTTACGCCGCACAACACCAGGATTCAATACTAACTACAGCAGGTGGACAATCATTCTATCCTTTGCCTAGCTTGCCTAGTTTGGGAAATGGTAGCCACCCACAATCGGGCCATGGTTTCAACATCCCTGCAATCAACCCCACCAACGAAATGGTAAGTAACCCAAACACGCTAATAGTTGGAGTGACTACTAACTTTCAGAAAAACGATCCTTCCAGACAGACTACGGATTTGAGAAGGCAATCTTCGGTTGGCATTTCCACCACAGGCGGACCCCAGCTACCATTGCCCGAGAACATATCTACCGAGCAACAACATCAACATCAACAGCAGCAGCAACAACACCAACACCAACACCACCAGACTCCACAGCAGCACCAGCAACAGGGTCAGTCACCGGCAAGCGTACCGCAACAGCCGCAGCCCGCCCAGCAGGCACCCCTTGCACTGGGCGTCCCCAACCGGTCGACAACGAGCAACGTTTACCGACCACTTAACGTTAAAGATGCCCTTTCTTACTTGGACCAGGTTAAGATCCAATTCTACAACCAGGCTGATGTATACAACAACTTTCTTGACATTATGAAGGACTTCAAGTCCCAAAGGTATGTACCCAGTGTTTGGCGAAGATCGCCGTTACCCGAATGCGCTTCGGTGGCTCGGTTCCAAATTTATCCGACTATCTTGCCGCGCATTCCTGCGCATAATATTTTCCATTCTCAGATTTACTAACAAGCTCTAGTATCGATACACCAGGCGTCATCGATAGGGTCTCGACTTTATTTAGTGGTCATCCCAACTTGATTCAAGGATTCAATACATTTTTGCCTCCTGGATATCGCATTGAATGTTCTCTTGATCCCTCTGATCCAAATCCTATACGGGTTACAACACCCACTGGAACCACCACGAGACCAAACATTAACAACAGCAATTATGGTCAAAGATGGGGAAGTGAAGAGCAACAGCAACAACAGTCAACAACACCACGGCAAGATGCAGCATCTCAGCAGCCGTTTTCCCAAGAACAGCAGCTCCAACAGCAGCAACAGCCTAATGGTGGCGGCCAGATTGAGTTCAACCACGCTATTTCCTACGTCAACAAAATAAAGACCAGGTTTGCCAATCAGCCTGATATCTACAAGCAGTTCTTGGAGATATTGCAAACTTACCAGAGGGAGCAGAAACCTATTGGTGAAGTGTACGAGCAAGTTACAGTCTTATTTGCTAACTCGCCGGATTTACTCGATGATTTCAAGCAATTCTTGCCTGACACCAGTAACCAAGCATTCCAAAAACCAAGACAGGAATATTATGCTGGCAATGGAAGTGCTCTGTTACCTCCTGTTGGTAATTTCCAATCCCATGGAGGCTCAAATGGGTTGAGTCCCACAGGTGCTCTGCATTTTGGCGCACCGACTGTTCCTCCTCAACAGCAGCAATTTGTTGGTAAAGAAAGCCCCGAGCCACATAATGAACACAGAAAAAAGAAGTCCGTTTCCGAGGGTTATCCTTTCGAGAACAATTACGGTCAAGAATCTCAAGTTTCCAATTTGCGATCCGTTCCAAAGCCACAACAAAATGTCGTGCCTGTTCAAAGACATGGTGCTTCTCCAACGGTAGCAAATCCTACTTTGGTACCTGGTATCCCATTACCTGTTCCACCTTCTGTTGCTGTAAAGACTTCTTCATTTTCTGACGAAATTTCCTTTTTCGACAAAGTTAAAAAGGCTATCGGAAACAAGCAAACTTACAATGATTTCTTAAAGTTTTTGAACTTGTACTCACAAGATATCATTGATAAGCGTACCTTGGTTGAAAGAGTTGATAGCTTTATTGGTGACACTCATCCTGAATTGTTTAACTGGTTTAAAATGTTTGTTGGTTACGAGGACAAGCCACAGAGTATTGAAAGCATTAATTTCAAGAAGCACCAACTAGAATTGTCCTTGTGTAAAGCATACGGTCCTTCATACAGACAATTACCCAAAGCGGAGACCTTCATGCCTTGTTCAGGTAGAGATGAGATGTGCTGGGAAGTACTTAATGATGAGTGGGTCGGCCACCCTACTTGGGCTTCCGAAGATTCTGGATTCATTGCTCATCGTAAGAATCAATATGAAGAAATCCTTTTTAAGATTGAAGAAGAAAGATTGGAATTTGACTACCATATGGAGTCCAATTTAAGAACAATTCAAACACTTGAAACTATTGCCAACAGGATTGCAAACATGACTCCGGAACAGAAAGCCAACTTCAAGCTTCCTCCTGGTTTGGGACACAATTCTACAACAATTTACAAAAAGGTTATCAGAAAGATTTACGACAAAGATCGCGGATTTGAAGTTATCGATGCATTGCATGAGAACCCTGCTATTGCTGTTCCAATTGTGTTGAAACGTTTAAAGCAAAAGGACGAAGAATGGAAGAGATCACAACGTGAATGGAACAAGGTTTGGAGAGAAATGGAGCAAAAGGTATTTTACAAATCTCTTGACCATCTTGGATTGACCTTCAAGCAAGCAGACAAAAAATTATTGACTGTTAAACAGTTGGTCAGTGAAATCAGCACGATTAAGATGGAGCAGCAAAATAAAAGATTGCATCCATTAACTCCAAAGCCACAGGAACAATTAAATTACGAATTCAAGGATCCAAAAGTTTTGATTGATATTTTGAAATTGGCTGATGCATTCATTAACCGTTCCTCTAATTACTCTGCTAACGACAGAGAAAAATTGGGGCAGTTTTTCCAATTCTTTGTGTCGTTGTTTTTTGGTATTCCAACAGAGGATATTGAAAATTCGTTAAATGCCAGGGGCAAGTCCCATAAGGCGGACAATGAAGACTCGAACACTGATGGACACAACTCGCTAGAGCAGATAACTAATTCTAAGAAGCGTAACCGTGATAACGATTTGTTAAAGGACGTTTTGAAGAAACAATCAAAATCGAAAAAGGAAGATATTAACGAGTTACCTCAAAATAATAACGAGGAGGAAGAACTGGAGATTAGCGAAGAAATTGAAAAGTCTAGTGAAGTATGGATCAAAACTGCCAATACCAAATTTTCTTTGAATGACAATCTGTTGAGCGAAGAAAGACGGGACAAGTTTAACTTATTTTCCAACACTACAATTTATGTCTTTTTCAGACACTTGAGAGCTTTGTATGAACGTTTGGAAGAAATCAAAGCTTTAAACGAGGTGGTTGGCAAAGAAATCAGAAGTCGTAAGAGCCCTCAGTTTGCCAAGGACTTGAATTTACTCTCACATCAGCTTGAGGATATGGGAGTGGTAATTGTTGGTGACGATGACACTTATGCACAAGTGATGTCTTTATCGGAAAAGCTTATTGAAGGCGAAGTTGAACACCAGTGGTTTGAAGAGTCTTTACGCCAAGGTTACAGAAACAGAGCCTACAAGATCTACACGATAGACAAGGTTGTCCAAGCTATGGTCAAGCATTTGCATACAATCATAAGTGATTCCAAGACATCCGAAATGATGGTTTTGTTTGAAGCTGATAGATCCAATCCAACTTCTACAGCAAGAGATCAAATCTTATACCGCATGAAGGTACGCTCGTTGATGGCTATTGACGAGAACATGTTCAAGATTTCCTACAAAGACGCCGACAAATCTGTCAACATTCAATTTGTCAGTCTTGATGACTTGACTATCAATGATCATGAGAATGCTGAGGAGAAGTACAACTACTACGTTACAAGTTATGTTATGTCTCATCCAACAGAAGGTGTTCCTGCTTCAAAGATCAACATGCCATTCTCGAGAACCTTTATTGAAAGTGTGGATGAAGAGCAATGTGAAGGACGTGTCGTGTCAGGATTAAAGGTGTCTGTTTGTGAGAATTCCTACCGTCTTTTCTTTGAAACTGATACTCATGACGAGTTTACTTCTAACACAGCTTATGCCAAACAAGTTGACGAAACTGTCGAGAAAGAAGAAAAACTTGAGGCACTTAAGAAGTTGCTTGACGACGAAGAGGTTGGCTGGAAACTGACTTTGGAAGATGATAAGGCAGAAGCTTCAAACGAACGTATCCAGACGCTCTTTGAAAGGGGAGCTGTCGAGTATAAGAAACTTACTGCTGAAGATGTTGAGATGCAAGCTGTTGAGGAAGATCAACCACAGGAGATTACAAAAAAAGAAGTTAATACTACTACTTCAATTGTCCCAGATGCTGACATTACTGTTCAAGAAAACAATGATACAACCATTCAGCAAGACGCTAACGAAACTACCACGGATGAAACTACTGTGAACCCTGATGATGCTTCGATTGTCGATACACAAACAGAGTCAACTGCACCAAGCGAGTTTTCTCGCAAACAAGACGAGTAATCGTCAAAAAATTCTCAATCTTTTGGAATTTATTTCTTGATAGCTATGTTTTATATACTGTTTTATTATAATATTTTCAGTAGAAACGGCCCTCAGCAGCAGCTCGCGCAAGTCGTTCTGTAGCGATACTGCGAGCCAACTTTTCCCTTTGGTCCAATCGTCTTGCAACATATGATTTTTCATCTTTGATAATCAACAAACGTAAAATAATATCTTCAGCCAATGTTTGAGCAGCGATTGGATCGGCTCGAGAGTCCTGTTCTTCCTTAGCAGCTATAGCTCTAGCTTTTGCTGTTGCGTTAGCCTGTATCGTTTTACTTCTGTAGATGCTAGTAGCTCGAGAAAGCTTGTTGGCAATCTTGGGCAATTCCCCATCGAAATTGTTTCTATCGTTCAAGGTCTTGATAAAGGCTGGTGACAACCGATCAACTTCTTCAATCAACTCTTCAACAGTGCTGTCGTAATAAACTGGTATAAGAAGTAAAGTTTGATACTGTTCGTTCTTTAAATCTTTGATGGGCGGACCATTGCCGTCATTATGAAAAAAGTCAAAACACAAAAAGTTGAGCCAGGAAAAGACAGTTTCAAGTTCCGTGTTGGTTAACAGACTTCCAAAGCCACTTATCCCAATCGAAATAGAAACATTTGCAACAGCAGAAGTAACAGCAGATTGCCAACCAGAATTGTTATTTGAAAGCTTAGCTCCCACTGTAGAAAGGTTGAAAGTTTTAGCACTAGTAAGCTTTGGCAACAAAAGCTCATCAGCAGTGGCAACAACAGAATTCCACGTAGCCAACATCACCTTTAACAACAACTCCTTGGTCAAGTACTCGGCCAAAACTTGCAAGTTCATATTTAAGTAATTGTACAAGGGCATCATGGCATTGTCCATCTGTTCTTGCGTTGGTTTGGTATTGGGGCCGCAAATCGATTTCAAGTTCGCTCGAGAGAAACAGTAGTGAATGAATCGGGAGAATTTCTCAACAATCAACTTGATGCACCTATCTTGAGATCTCTTCAATGTTCTGTGAGCCCTGCCCATAACAAATGTAGCATCATCTCTTTCACTTTCAACCGCAACCTCAACCAAAACTCTACCTTGAGTATCAAGATCCAAATAAATCTCTTGTGGGATTCCATCATGCTTGAACCTTCTAGGATCAAGTTGAATTAAAGCTCTTCCACAAATAGAATGGGTTCCAAACTTTTCATTCCACACAGTGGCAGACACAGTCAATGAAGAATTGGCAGGTAACGTTAATTCAAATTCTTCATCCCATTCAGGATTTGCATTATTATTTATGGTTCTGGTTTTTCCAATGGTCCGTTTGGCATTCGTGTCAATCAATGTAACGTAAGGATGGGTTGTAGACCCGGAGGATTTCAAGTTTTCAGCTTTAATTAACCGTAGCGTGAAAATATGACTAATGTATTTCTTTTGTAAATTTGGATCATATGCTTGAACAGATTTGGAAATTTCTTCTGGATCCAAGACCTCTTCCAAATTGGTTAACTGATTCATCATAGATCCTAAATTGTTTAAAGCCGTACATGTTTCAGGTTTGAAGTTGTAGGCCTCTAATTCCAACTTTTGGAAATTACTCTGCATATTCGAAACCACATTCTTCACTTCATCAAACCAGTTGCCCTTCTTCTGGTCTAGTTCGTCTAATTGCGATGCCAACTTCTTCTGTTGATCTTCATCCAACTCTTTCATAATCTTTTCTGTCACAGTATTTGCATAAACCAATGCTCCTTCAGAAATACTTTTGAGTAAAGTGGTGTAAAATAATGACAATTGATACTCATTTGCCCAATTCAAGCCCTTCAATATTCTCAAAAATTCTCTAATAAGAATAAAGATATCAAGCACCGATGAACTATATTTCTTTTCATCATTTTCAAGATCAATAGCCTGATAAGAATCCTTTTTTAATGCCTCATTCACAATATCCTTTATCTTCTCACCACTTTCATCAACCCAGGATTGTAAAAATGGAAAAAAGAAGTTTTCCAAGTTAAATTTAAACACCGAACCGGGCGACGAAACTTGCTTGTGAATATCCCTGATTTCACTTAAAGTTTTGTACACTTCTAATGCATCACCGTAATGTAAAAACTGCTGACGACTACGCGAATAGGCGTCAATATGCTTTAAAATGTTTTTGGCATCAGCAGCAAACATTGCTGTGTTAACCGCACCCACAGTCCGGGCTACGTTTAAGAAGCCCAACAAGGGATTTTTGTACCTCTTCTGCAACATTTTGATATCGTCAACAATATCCTGAGCTATATCGAGAATATGAATAATGCTAAGCGTATCATCTCGAGGAAGATTACCTAGCAATTCTGCATATCTAGTCTCTGAAATCCGAAGAAGCGATTTGGACAACTTCTTTTCCCATTTTTTAACTAAACCACTTTGTTCCACCTGAGGAAACAAAATGTCAGCTTCAATGTAGTCGCCTAGAAAAACCAAATAAGGGCCAAACTTGGGTTTAGCTGTCTTACTAAATATCATCAGTAATGAATCCTTTAATGCAAATAGCACTTCACTGTAAGAGCAACTGAGACCTTTGACCCAGTCTGATTGATCTGTCAAAGACCATAAATTCTTCTGCTCCCAATCATACCCCCCGTCTTCGACTATGCGTTTACAAAAATGAAGTACCTTTGTTGAAACATCGATATCAATAGGGGCCAAATCTTTGGCATCATTTGTAGGAAACAAATTATCTTTTAATATGCCTGAAAGATGAGCTGCAGTGAATAAACCCACTGCTCTAGTCGGAGAGCTTATGCGCCAAACTCTTGCACACGAGTTTAATAAATTGAGTGATGACTTCGATAAAAGAGGACTTTCAAGGTCACCAATATCATCACTCAACTCAATGCAGAGTTTGATAAGGTATGTGTAAAAATGCTTGAGGTGTGAAGTTCTAGGAAGGATGTAAAAGTCTTCTCCAGATGGAACGTCTGGGATGGGCAATAATTTCATGGACGGAGGAATCAGAAACCTTTCGAGAAGTTTATCACAAGAGGCAGCTTCCTGAGTTTTCCATGTTTGATAAGCGTAATCATTTTCAAAATTTTTGGGAGTTAATTGGCCCAAATCTTTGCCCAAATAGAATTGAATTTGAGTAATGTCTTTATTGAGAGCCTTGCACTGTGAAAAATCCTTGTATTTGAAAATGTCTTGTTGCAATTTGATCAGATCAACTGAAAATAGTGCCTGTAGTAATTCTACTAAGGATTGATCCATGTCGGTAAGCCTGTATGATGGCTTGGAAAATTGAACATGAGAGTTCTCTATGCTGGTCAGGGTCGTGGTGGTGGAATGCAGTTTGTTGATGGATTTTGGCTTAAGAGACTCTTTATTTTCTTGAAGTTTTGCAATAATTAACTCACTATCCTTCTCTTTTTTGACCAAGTCAATCAAAATTGAAACAAATGTTTCAGCTTGCTTGAAAACCAAGTCGCTCAAGGATTGGTTAGCAGGAATGTTGCCGACCTTGACCAACTCTTTGTTGGCACACGAAACGAACTTCATGACCAAGTATTCAGGTTTGTTAACGCGATTTACATCAGCCTTGAACTGTGGGTCTAAAAGTTCACTGTAGAAACGTAACATAGACCGTCTTGTCAACTCTTCCATTGTCTTATCCTTTTGTTTCATGGCAATCAAGTTGAGGCGTGTCTCCAAGTGAGCGAGAAGATTGGGAGGTAATTTGGGATCATTGAGGTCCGAATTTTTCGTAGTACGGTAGTACTTGGAATAAGCACCACTATCCAGCTGTCCAGTTGTAGGAGTGGGCGCTGCTGGCTTTGATATGGGCGTTCGGAACCTGACTTCGTTACAGTACTCTAGAAGTACCACTTTGAGGACACATTGATAGAGCTTTTCCAGATCAACGTTATCGAAATTCTTATCCTCGGCAAAAAGGTTGGTCGAAGCCAAGCTATGGGCCCGGGACGTGGGTTCGTTGAGTCTCGAAGGTATCATAAGTGTTGTCAAAACTTAGATCACGATTTTCGCGTCAAGAAAAGTTTAGACTGCAGCATCAATTTGCCGCAAAACGCGGCTCGGTATTCGTATTAGTACACATAATATACACGTAATTCTTACTCGCTGGCTTCATTTACAACTTGCTCTTCTTCATCCTCACCATCATCGTCAACATCACTATCTACTTCTGATTTTATCTGACCGCTTACTTCTTCGGGCTTGAAGATGTGTTTGCTCAAGATCTTGTTCATGTCAAACGAACCGACCGTTTCTGGATGTTAGTAAATGAGTATTTCACATGCTCACGAATACTTACTTTTGTTGAAAAGTTTTTCGAGCTTTTCATCGCATATAATTTGTCTCTTGTCGTCTGGATTCTGTAGTTGGTGATGCTTGATATACCCCCACAAATGCTTCACCACTTGTGGACGCGAACACCGCTCCACCCCAATGGTGTCCAGAAGTTCAGGGGATAATACCATTTCTCGGTTGAATCCTGAGTTGGCAATATTATTTCTAGCCTTTTTAGGACGGGCTGAAGCTGAAAGTGGCTTGACCTTCCGTGCACGTATAATAGGTCCATTGACTTCGGACTTCAGTAGCCGTGCTGCCAATATAGCATCCAGACGCTCCATTTCAACGCGTCGCTGTTTCTCTGACTTCTCCTCGCGTTCTCTTGAGTCCATTAAGCTGTGATATTGTTTAACAATAATCTCCTTCATTTCTTGCTAAAACATGTCAGTACATGCATCTCTCGTCATTGTTGTTGCCTCGTACTTACCTTATGTGGATGAAGATCTACCCCAAAGAGTTCTTGAATTGCATTTCTTATTCGGCTAACAGATACCTGCTCCAAGTCAGCCACACTCAAAATTGCCTGCTTGTTAGTCTTGCTCGATGGTTGCGTGAACCCAAACTTTTTTTAAAAAAAGAACCACCTTCTCAACCCCGATTCTTTGACTGTTCAAACTACTTACATCAATAGTTGGTATGTATTTCTCTGCATTAAAGTTGCCCATTTCTGCCTAAGGTTGGGTTTAAACGGTCTACTTGCAAATGGTTTCATCTGGAAATAAAGTTACATTTCGACTCGAGACAAAGTGCAGGATACGGAATTCTATGTTTATTATACACACATCTACTCATCGCTCATAAGCATGATAAAAAGTAAACTAGTTGTCAGCACGAAAATGGTTGGTACTGGGTTTGATTCTGTAATCGTTCTTGATAATTTTGGTGTGGGTGTGACATTCGCTCGCTAGCCACTTATGCTGATTGGTTCTTGACGTTACGCTTGTGCTGTAACTCGTTCTTCTTAATCAACTTCTTTCTCTCAGCACGGGCCAAGGTTCTTGGATCTATCAATTCCTGTTCGGTGTTCTTCACCTTGTCGTCAACCTCAACCAACCATTGGTTATCCAAGTCCTTGTTTTTACCCTTGTAGCCCCATTTAGGAACCCATTCTTGCTTCTCCTCGTCAAACACCATCTTGCCGTCCTTGGCCTTGGCCTTGATACCCTTTCTAGCAGCAAACTGTTCCCACTTGGTAGGAGCCTTATCCTTAGGAATGGACTTTTCTCTAGGCAAAATCGTGGAAGGTTCTGGCAACTGAATCAATGTCATGGTAGAGTTTTGACCCGTAGACGATCCTTGTGTGTCGGTGGTTGTCTTGACTGGCAAAGACAAGATTTGATTTATCAATAACTGGACGTTGTCTCTCGTGACAGAAGCCAAGTACTCTTCACGTTGTGCTGGATCCTTCAACTTCTCGTTGTCCAAAGGGTTTGGATCAAATGTGGCCAAGTTACCAAGATCATATGTGTTAGGAATAGGCTTATCCACAGTAACCGGCTTGAATTGCTGTTCCGACATGTTGTAGTTTGTTATAGCTGATAAACTCAAGGAATTTGAAAATTAGATGAGGTAGAAAAAAAAAATGTTGCGAGCGATGCCTCATCTTCTTCTATGCACGAGAGCTCTGGAGCGAATTCTTCCAGATCCAAACAGAAACAATTGTCATCACCGTAAGAGCACCACCAGCCATGATATAATGCTTGTAGTCCTCGTTGGAAGTATCTGCAGCTGTTTCTAGTCCTGGGGTTGCTGTGTTTGGAAACTTGGCCGCGTCCACTAACTGAATGAAGAGTTCCTGTAGTGACGTCGTCCATGCCAACGAAATATGCAATGGCGAGCTGAGAAACAAATCTCGCGTGTAGTTTTCGGGCTGGACATCTGAACGCTGCTGTTGCTTGTCCAAATCGGCTTTCAAAGCAACAAACACAGATGGAATTTCGTCCACCAGGTGGGCGTACCGTTCACGGAGATCAACCAAATACTGGAACGATTCGGGATCCGATGAGTCGTAAGTATAACATATCACGTCACATTGGTCCAACCGTCTTTTGTTTTCCAAAATTGCTGGTTCCAATTCACCAAGTTCTTCAAGGATCAAATAGCACTGCTTTCCTCCTCTCAATTCGATATCCTTCACACCAATCCGGGGCTTTATCGTTGGTGAATACACCTCACTGTAAGTGCCACGAAGAAACAGCTCTAAAAGGGAGCTCTTACCAGATTTAGGGGCACCAAGAACAAAACAATTGAAAACGTTTCGGTCGTTCACAGACTGCCTGTAAAACTTTCCATTCTTCTGTCTTCTCTTTCTCGCTTTCGTAACTTTTATAGCCTTTACTGACGAAGCTTCATCAAAACCTAAGTAAGCCAAGTATTCAAGTGTGGTCTTGTGATCCAAAAATGTCGTCAAGTTCCACTGTGCAAGCCAACCCTGTAAAGAAGCATACCCTTCTTCATTGCACACAATCGACGTGGGGAACTGGGACTCTTGCCATAGCTTTGGAATGCCAGGTGTTGGGCGAAACAAATTGTTAAGTTCTTCTTCATTCAATCCACCATCATTGTCCTTGTCAAACTTCAAAAATAAGTCCACCAAGAAACGGTATCCTGTCGGACTCAACTCGACACTAGAATGTGGATTAACATCGATATCAGGAAAAAGGAATTTGTCACTGATAGAAAGGGAGTTGGTGTAGTGGAAAGCTCGTAAAATTCCCCAGATACTCTCATGGCGGCCATTTTCAGCGTACATCTTACACAAGATAATGAACCCGTCTTCTGAAATGAGTTTCTGGACGTTTGGTTCAGTGAAGAGGACCCGATTGATGGCAGAGATAATCGTATCGAATTGTTCAGGAGTCGAAGAGCGATGAAAACATTTCTGATGCAAGTCAGAAAGCTCTTTGAAGTTAAGGAACCCGTCCTGGTCTTTGTCGCAAAGGAAGAACACTCTCTTGAGAGCAGAAACGGCTGCTGGTTTCAAATTTCCTTCTTTTGCATCGAAAATTGGCGAGATTGGATGCGTTATGGCCCTTTGGCACAAATAAAACGCTTCCACAACATTACTATTCGATTTGGCGCTGCATCGGACACATGCTTCAATCTCTTTGAACTCATTAATAAGAGGATTGAACTCGTCGGAATTTTGAGTCTTAAGTTTGGCTTTCGGACCAAGGTCTGCTTTATTGGCAGACAACACAATGGGCAAATTTACACCCATGGACCGAAACAATGGCATCCAATGTAGAGATATTCTTTCGTAGGTGTAGTGGTCCGAGTAAACAAGCCATATAACATCGGCACGTTTCAATTCTTTCTGGAGACTGACCATATCGGCACTTGTCGTGTCAATTATTATTGTTTTGGAGGGAACATACGGCAGAATGGTTTCATTGCCATAAACACCTTCCTTTTTGAGCTTGGGTGTCTTTTTGTCCGACGAATCGAGATCGCCATAGCTGTCAATGTAGTCCTCTGTGGAGATGGTAATTGGCGGTAAAAGCTTGGGGACATTGCTGGCACTTTCCTTGATAAGGGCAGTAATGAGTGACGATTTGCCAACGGAATCATCTCCACATACAACGATCCTTATGTCTGACATGGTGGTGGTGATGGTGACGCTTGGATCTAGTTTGATGTAGACTGTATATAGTGTCAAGTATACGAACGGTCTCCAACGTTATACTACAGTGTAATTAAACCTTCATACAAAGATGATGTTACTCTCTTGATGTTTGAAGGTTGAATGGACTTGAACATAGTTATCTTACCAAGATGAAGCACAATTGGGATTATTCGAGTCTCAAAAGAGGTCATTTGCACTCAAAAAGAATGGTTTGAAATTCCATTAGCGCTTCTACATCAACAAATGTCGAATCATTCTTTGATGATGCATTTCTCTCATCGTCTTGTTACAATCTCTCATTTTATCTTACGTGAATCACTACAAGAGGAAACTGATTATGCTCATCTTTTCTGCACCAGTGATATTGAGTAAAAAAAAACTTACAAATCAACCACCAGCATGTTCAAATACCTCGGTTCCACGCGTGTGGCTGGCTCCCGTCTCATAGGCAGACGTTGGAACTCCATGGACGCATACGAAAGAAAGGTGTACGACATTTTAAAGGAGAACTTTTCTCCAAAGAACCTCGAAGTCAAGGACGTGTCTGGAGGCTGCGGATCCATGTTTGCCATTTTGGTTGAAAGTGAAAAGTTCAAGGGTATCCCCATGATCAAGCAACACAGATTGGTTAATGACGTGTTGAAGGATGAAATCAAACAATGGCACGGCTTGCAGTTGAAAACCAAGGCTGTAAAGAATTAAAAAGCACAGATCTTCAAGGCAAGAAGATAAGCATCAACACATTACAATCAATTTCTACATCAGTGGTGAAAAGTTCAGGTTTGCACTCTTGTACATACATTAATATACACAATCTATTCGACGATTTCTTCCTTCTCCTCAATGATTTCCTCCTTGATTTCTTCGATGATTTCCTCCTTGATTTCACGATCCTGGGATTTCTTACCAACGTGCTTAGATCTGTATGTTCTCCATTCTTCCAAAGCCTTACGACGGGCCAAAATGGCGTCTCTGACGGCAGCGTTGGCTTCCATGGCATCGGATTCCTCGAATTGAGCAGAGTATTCACGCAAGTTGGATCTAACCTTCTTTCTATCACTGGCAGTCAACTTGGAAGCTGGTCTAGGTCTCCAGATGAATTCCTTGAACAAATCAACTTGTTCTTCCTTCAACACATTACCACTGAACTCGTACAATCTGTAACCGTTTTCAATAGTGTGCAACCAAGAGGACGACCATGCAGCAAGGAATCTACCAGATGAGTCCCAAGCCAAACTGGTCATACCAGAGAACTTTTCGGTCTTGAGTAACTTGACAATTTCCTTGGTCTTCTTACCTGGCTTCTCTTCTTCAAATGCAACATCGTAGAAATCGATTTCACTATTTCTAGAAATAGTAGCAACGACAACATATCTACCCTTTGGAGACCACATGACAGTGTTGGAGTGCTTGTTGGCGAAAGTGTTTTGAACCTTGTAAGCGAAGCTGTTACCCTTGGCAGAAGCTTCTGGAGCATAGAAAGAAACAGTGTTCTTTGGAATAGAAAGATTCAAGTTACCGTCATCCAATCTAGAAATAGTAACAAATCTTTCCGACTTGGGTTCCCAGGCAAAGTTAATGACAACATCCTTCAATTCCAATTTTTCAACTGGAACATCCTTTTCGGTCAACTTGAAGAAATCCAAGTTGGTGAAAATAGTCTTACCAGACTTGGTGTGACGGTCAACCTTGACACACAAAAGTTTACCTTGAGATTGCCAGTGCATCTTACAGTCGCTGACTTGGAACAAGTTAACGGTTCTGAGAATTTGCTTGCTTGGGATTTGCATAACGGAGACTCTTGCGGTTTGATTAGTGCTTTCTGGAGTCCAGTAAGACAAAACGTGCTCACCTTCATTAACTTTCGAGTTAGCAAGATGGACAGCAGCTGGAGCCCATTCGAAATCCATGATATCGTCAATCTTGACCAACTTCTTGTCCACTAATTGGAAAGTAGAAGTCTCGTAAATGGCCAAGGCACCTGGACCTTGACGGGCACAGTATTTGTCATCATAAGACCACTTGACCAATGGCCATGGCATTTCCTTTTGGCCTTCCAAGTGTGGTGGCAAGGCAAATGTTCTAGCTGGTTCACCGGTTGCTAAGTTCCAGATAACCAACTTGTGGCCTTCACTTTCTGGGCCAAATGGGAAGTTGGCCTTTTCAGCTACAGTAGTTGGAGCAGTAATTGGAACTGGGGACAAAGTCACCATATACTTTTCATTTGGAGAAAAGTCCACCAAACGAACTTGGTTGTGAATGAATTTGTTGATACTTTCAAAGTTTTCACCACCCCACGATTGAATACCCTGTGGATGAATGGAAAACAAAAATGTACCCTTTGGAGAGAACTTGGCGTATTTGGAGGTGAAAGCCTTTCTGGGTTCAATAGCTGGTTCAGGGTCGTTTTGCTTCTTGTTCCAGTAAACACCAACGGTTTCAGAAAAGTGTAATGCAAATTGATCACGGCCGGCAGGGTCTTGTAACCAGGACTTGAGGTACCCGTGACTCTTGAATGGAGGAGCTTCTGGTTCAACAAACTCAGTTGGAATATCGCCTTCGCCAAACTTTTCAATGTCTGACAATTTGTTGACCAATAATCTGTGCTTTTGATCCAACTTCTTACCATGTAACTGCTTGATGGCAGCTTGGGCTTGTTCAGCAGTCTTGTATTGCACAAACAAGTAACCCTTAGACATACCATTTTCCAATGGCATGTGAATGCCTTCGTCCCCTTCGACAACTTCACCAACAGTGTTGAACAACTTCTTCAACACCTTGGTCAAGATAGGAACTTTGGCTTCTGGTGCAATTGGGGCACCATCAACAACAACGTAGTTGTCAAAACCAACATCGGTTGGGAACTTTTCTTCCAAATCGGAGAAATCAATGTCATCTAACTTGATTTCCTTTTCGAGCTCCGCATCGGAGATGTACTCTTCAGACATGTTGTAGCTGGTTGTCTCTATTAGATCTGGAGTCTCTGAAAAGTTTTGTAATAGTCGTGCTGAAAATTTTTTTTCCATACAAAAAAGTTACCCGGATATAATATATAGATTTACCATATATTAATACCGCCATCATGGAGGAATATTGACCTAAATCCCCGGGTGTGAAGATGTTAGCGGCATATTTAGCCTTCAATGAAGTACTGGGTCGATTTTTGCGTTTATTTGGTGTCACTATTTTTATTATTATCCATTTCATTATCGTCATTAAATGGTTGCGAAATCAACGATCGAGTTTAGCCAATGCTTCACGTAAACGAGTATTTTCAGTGGTCATGTCTCTTATATCTTGCTGAAGAGCCTGGTTATCGCTTTCAAGCTCACGTAGCCTGTTTTTAGCTTCTTTACTTTCATGAACTCTCGCCTCCCGTTCCTCTTTCCACCGTTTGTGTAGTTCTTCCTTCTTCATACGCGAGATTGGCAGCAACGCACCGCCAAGTTCAACGTGTTCAATCTCAGTTTTGCTTGCCTGCAATTCTTTGATTTGGCGGTTCAATTTCTCAACATAAGCATCATTCTCTTGTTTGTATTCACTCTCTTTTAATAGCAAATCAACATGGTCATTCACGATCATATCAACTGCTTTGGCAAAATATTCAAATATTGCACGATGTTGTTCTCTTACGTGGTTCACGTCCTCCAACTGATTGTTATCATTGAAGAGACTCTTTGATAGATTCTCAATGCGTTTCGTAGGTTCTTTTAGCGATTCCATAATCTTGCTAAAAGACTTGAGAAATTTCTGAAACTCATACAAATCTAATTGCAAAAGCTCTTTGAACTGATATTCGTAGATTATAGCATTTTCCTTTTCAGATGACCCATCCACGCTTAAGGCCCTAAGTTTAGTCGTAAGGGTCCGTATGGTTGACAATAATGATTCCTTATCACAATTAAGGATGTCAATGGATGTTTCAAAGTCTTCTGATTTGGAAACAGCTAGATGAAGGCTCTTTTTCAACTTTTCAACAGCTTCTTCCTCGGCTTTTAATTTCACCAGCCTATAATTCAAGTCATCGCTCATTTGAGCAAGAGCTTTGGAACTATCAGTTTGCAATTTATTATGTTTTGCCGTCATTTCCACGAGTTGCTGGCTACATTCAGCATTTTCATTCCGCAAGGTTTCAAGTTCCAATAGAATATCTCCATTAACACTGGAATTTCTTGAGCTCTTGCGTCTAAGCATCTTGAATTCATTGACTTCCTCCTGCAAACTATCAATTATATCACGGTACTCCCTGAAACGTTCGTCGACCTCCCTATTTATTGCTAATAATTCAAGGTTTTGAGATTTGAGCCGTTCAAATTCCATGGGATTATGATCTTCAAGTGAGGTGCAAAGCTTGTTGAATTTCAGGGATATTACTTGGTAGTTTTGTCGTATAAGCTTTGATTCTTCGACTTCATGCAAAAGTTCATTTTCAATTCTTTTCGTTGCAGACTTTTGGAGTTGAAAATCGGATTCCAATTCCTGTAAGGAAACACGCAATTGCTGTATAGTGTCGAGGTACCCTTTGAGCTCTTTGCCAGTTGTTGGAGGTGAAGGATAGTGGGACGTGTCAAGTATTTTATTTATTTCGAGGTTGATGGCGTGGAGTTTGAGTTCTAGGGATTGACCTTCAGTATCGAGACATCGTTGCAAAGCCTGTCTAGTCTGCCTGTCTGTTTTCTGGTTTTCCACCAAGGCATGTAGTACGTCATTAGTGACCGACGTACAGGTTTCAAGGTAGTCGTTGATTTGGCGTAGTTGGTTTTCCTTTCCCTGTATATCGTTTTGGAAGCCCTCCAAGTTTTCATACAAATCTTCATTTAGCTTTACTACTTCGTCATAATCACGTAACAATCCAAAGTATTTTGTATCTGAGATGGAATCACGTTTCGAAATCGGCGACAGTCCTGAAAAGTCGTGTTGAAAGCGTCGAAGTTCAGAAACATCAAGATCTACTCCATTTTGTCTTGCCTTATCTATTAGATTTTGTAGAAATTGTTTGAAGAATTTGATTTGGATTTTGTAGCTGGTTATTTGTTTGTGGAGTTCGTCAACTTTAGATGTCGTCGATACGTCATGCATTTGGAATGAGTGGCGCAGTACATCACGATATGTCGATAATGATGTTAATCTCGAGTTGAACTTTGGTTCAATAGAAAGCGAAGCGGTCGACGCGGGCCGAAGTTTGCGCCACGATGGCTTCGATTTCGCTGGTACCAACGGCACAAATGGTGTCGGCTCCTCAAAATCCAATTGGTGTTTGGTATCATTGTAGTATGTTGTGTCAATTGTGGAATTGTGAAACTCTGTATCTTTTGGGATCGGTGTTTGGGTTGTTCGAAGGTTGGCAAGCGATTGACGTATCGAAGCGATACTGGCATCCATGTCGTCTACTGACCGTGGTTCGTACTGCAGAACCAGTATGTCGGGATTTGATACGAACTGACTGGAGTCCTCTGTGTCAGACCCATCAATGGACATCGCTACTAACTCGCGTTGTCTCAGGTCTGCTTCACGAAACCAACTTTGTTTACCTATTCAAGATTATATTCCTGTATATAACTAAGCTTTTGCTACGCGCACAGTTCTCGTCGTTAGCTTCCTATTTGGGTAAGGAGCAAAGGTTTACGATTCCATCTCTTCATCGTCTTCGTCGTCGTCTTCAGCGAGCTTTTTGGCTTCAGCCAACAACTGTTCAGGAACAAACTCGTGTCTGCCGCCAGTTTCTTCCTTTGACACCCACGAGATCTCCAACTCGTAATCCTTATCTTTGTTGTCTTCGTGTGCCTGGTGGATGATTCTGGCTGCGACCTTGACGGCTTCTTTCACGGTCAATTCGTCGTAGTTCAACTTTTCCAACTCAGACTTGGCCGTTTGTCTTCCCTTACCAGTGGCAGCACCCGAGTAGCCCCAGCATGCACCACTAGGTTCGATCATGTACAAGTGGGGGCCGTTGTCGTCGACACCTCCCACAATCGACACCACACCAAACGGTCTGACCGAGTTGTAGCAGGTATAGTTTTGTACATAGATGCCCAATCTGTCCATCAAGTGGGGCACCGAGACGGAGGTTTTGTATATGGATTTGAACGACTGGGCCTCGTCCCTGCCTCTATTCACGAAATGGCGTCCGTCGGGCAAGAGTCCCGAGTACACAACACCAATGTGTCTGTCGATGGTCTGGATCCGTTTGTTTCTGCCAGGCACTAACAACTTGGAATTTATGATCTTTTCTACTGCCAACACAACACCGTCTTTGCACTTGATTCCGATCGACGTTCCGCCGTTTTCAACGGCCTTCATGGCGTACTCAACCTGGAAGTTTCTCCCATCCGGCGAGAAAACACTGTTGGATAAATCGTAGCCCGTACCAATTGATGTCTGCAGTTAGTATGCTGTAAAGAGGTTCTGCTCTGTGCGTTTGTTGCCAACTTACCATTCCGTTATAACGTAGTTTGTTTGACTTGTGTCGCCACTGCTTTTTCAGTTCGCACTCAAATCTGGGCCTTTTGTGTCATTTGTATGTCAACCAAAAGAGACACCTCTTCTTTATGATCAAGTTACGGTGGCCGCTTCTTGGGATAGCCATTCCGTGTGTGCTAATAGCCTTGATTGGCTACGGCTCACACTACTTTGTGTTTGCGTACCACATGTCCCGCAACGACCAAATCGTGTTCCAGATCTACCTCTCCATGGTCTGGATCTCGTACCTTCTTGCTATCAAAGTGCTGCCGGGCACTCCACCCGCCGGGTTTGAGCCAGCAGAGGGCCAGTGGCGTCGTTGGTGCAAGAAATGCAACAACTACAAGCCCGAACGGACCCATCACTGCAAGTCGTGCAATACCTGTGTGTTGAAGATGGACCACCACTGTCCCTGGACATACAACTGCGTGGGCCACGGCAACTTGCCCCATTTCTTGCGGTTTTTGGGCTGGGTCATCTTTACTACAGGCGTTGTTCTTGTCGAACTCTCAAAACGGGTAATCCAGTACTACAACGACAGCGACCTCCCCACCTACCTTATCAGCAAGAGCGAAATGTTTGCCGTCATCTTCCTTTTACCGGTTGACTGTTTTGTCTTCTTGACAGTGACGTTTTTGCTTATCCGGTGCTTGCTCAACTTGAACTCGGGCCAGACCCAGATCGAGGTATGGGAGATGGAGCGTGTCGAGTCACAGTTCCACACCGAGCGCATGTGGCTCCGTATCCGTCGCAACTACGAGGCTCTCCATGGCCGGCCCTTGCCCCACTTGACATCGTGGAACGAATCGGCCGTGTTTCACCATCAAACAGAAGAGATTGAGCTCGACGATACGGTCCAGCACGACGACGAAATCCAGCAGATCGTACCAGCCACGTTCACCACAGACGACTTGGTGTTCCCCTACGATCTCGGGACGTGGTCCAACTTTGTAGATGCGTTGGGGTACCCGTGGAACTGGATCTTGCCGTGGGGGCGCAGCTCGCAGTCGGGCTACCAGCCGAAACGGTCACCGGACTGGGAACATGACCAGTTGGGGTTGCCGTGGCCACCTGATGGAGGCCATCAGGACGAGGAGACAGTTGCAGAGCTGTCAGCTACGGTGGCTTCGACCGCTGCTCGGCGTAGAAAAGATCCACGCCAGGACTTGGTGAGAACCGAGTGGATGAACGATTACGGTGAAAGATTGGACGATTTTGGGGTGGATGTAGAGGCTGAGGACCACGAATTGTTGGTCAAAAAGTCAAATTGATACGGGTGTTTACTTTTAATAGACATATGATTAGATTACAGAGATACGGTGAAATGTGTGTGCGTTGCGGCGCGCCTTTGGGAGCGTCGGCGACAGCGCCTCATAAATTTGCTCGGAATTGGCTCAGTTCCGACCTGAGTATATCACACGTGATAAAATGCAATTTCTCCAGGGATTGAACCATCCATTAATATCACTGGGGTATAAAAGCAGAACAAGTCCCCGCACCTTTGGATCGTCTCGATAGGATATAAGCACCTAACACCTTTGCTCAATTTGCACTATGGCTTCTCAATCCACTTTAAGATTAGGCTCGACCGCCCCAGACTTCACGGCTGACACCTCCAACGGACCAATCTCGTTCCACGAGTTCATTGGTGACAGCTGGGTCGTTTTGTTCTCTCACCCAGATGACTTTACCCCTGTCTGTACCACTGAATTGGGTGCTTTTGCGAAGTTGGAACCAGAGTTTGCCAAGAGAGGCGTCAAGTTGATTGGTTTGTCTGCCAACAACACTGACTCGCACAAGGCCTGGATCAAGGACATTGATGAAGTTACTGGCTCCAAGTTGACTTTCCCAATCATTGCTGACCCAGAAAGAAAGGTTGCCCACTCTTACGACATGATTGACTACCAAGACGCAACCAACGTCGACGACAAGGGTGTCCAGTTCACCATCAGATCGGTGTTTATCATTGACCCAAAGAAGAAGATCAGATTGATCTTGGCCTACCCAGCCTCGACCGGAAGAAACACCGCCGAAGTTTTGAGAGTCGTTGACTCTTTGCAAACTGGTGACAAGCACAGAGTTACCACCCCAATCAACTGGGTTCCTGGTGATGATGTCATTGTCCACCCATCGGTTTCCAACGAAGAGGCCAAGACCTTGTTCCCCAAGTTCAGAATTATCAAGCCTTACTTGCGTTTGACTCCTTTGGAGAAGCAAAACGAGTAAGCAGGACTTATTTAGTGTGTAATGGTATACTCAGAAATCAACTTGAATGCGACTTTATCTAGCTGTGGCGCGCGGCGCTACTCAGCGCGTAACTCTCACCTTTTATTGTTGCTAAAAATTTAAACATTAGAAATAAACCAGAATAATATACAGGGAAAAAAAGGACATAGCGTAGTGTACAAAGAGGCGGGCGGGAACTGGCGGGGCCTGCCGATGGCCCGCGGCTAGAAGCACAGCGACTTGGCTGCAGGATAGGAAAAAGTAGGCGGGAGTTGGTTGCTCGCGCGCGCGCGGACTTCTCGGTGCGCGTCTCGTCGTGAACAAGCATTAATGGGCCTGACCCCACTGACAAGGCATTAAATGTGGCAAAGCGACGCGAATAGGAACCTCTAGTTCATGCCAAAGTAGTTTTCATGTTCCTGCTCAAAGTGCTCGTGGTGGGGAGGCGTGTCGGCCTGGTATCCCTGGACCACGTACGTCTCGGCTTCGCTCGTGGGACAGACTCTAATGGGCGAGCACATTTGATGGTCATGGTCCTGTTCGTGACCAACAGCAGCCGAAGAAGGCGCAGACTGGTTCTGGTAGAGTGACTGTGGTGTTGATGGCATCGTATCGTACGTCTGGGTCGGCTTGAACGAGTAGTCGGCAAACGATGAGTCTTCAAACTTGGAGATGAGCTCGCCTGTTTCGGGATTGGTGAATTGGCGAAGACAGCCCCAGGGCGTAATCTTCACAAGACCACCCTGTGGATGACTATAGACAGGCCACTCGTTAGAATTGGTGTACTGTTCGTTTTCCACCAAGTTTTTGATCTTTTTGGTGTCCGACTCGGTATCATCTCGCTTTCTTTTAGGTGCAAAATTCATTGGTAAGATTTGATGCAGGGAAGACTTAACGGGGGTATGTGTGTATGTAGTAGTGGAAGCCACCGAATGACTTTATGAAACGAAGGAAGGTATAGTTTTTATAAAAATGAAAGTAGCCGCCAGTGCCAATTTGTTCAGCTTGTTATGTTGTGAAAAAATCTGGTTTTTCTGCAATACTTATAAGACAAAATTTGTAGCTGGCTGGGATATGTTGCGAGCACCGTCACACAAACCTCACTTCGCGGTGTGCATACGAATTTCGCATATGGAGAGTACTCATTGGGGAAAAAAAGCAACGAATTTGAAAAAAAATAAAAAGAATTGGACTGAACGAAGTTCCTGTACATAATCTAAGCACCTATCTAACAATTGAGGCACGAAGCCCGATGGTATTTCACCCCCTTAATTCAGAATTGTTGTATGCATATACCAGCCTTATAATTGAGGCTCTGTCAACATTCAAACCATTGATTAAACCATTGATTTTCTCTTTCTTTTACCTTATTTGGCAGCCAATGCCGACCTCTCCAAAATACCCAATGGTAGGATTTTCTTGCACGTGACCTTGCGCACATGCTTTTCAACCATCCAATAAACAAACTTCATTTTGTCAGTGAAGAGAAAATTAAAATATCGGTTTACCAAGTAGGCACGAACAGGAACTACCATGCTTAGAGTCAGAAACCTCCGTTTGCCCTCGGTCAGGCCTTCGGCCATGGCCTCGGTCAAGCCTTTCAAGGCTTTTTCCACCGTTTCCCGCTTGAGAGCGGCCGCTGCTGACGACGCCAAACCATTCCACAATGCCTTGGGCCAGCCGGCACAGAGATACTCGGACCAGCCAGGTACTTTTGGAAAGACGACCTTTTCCGAAGTCATGGACGAAGTCGACATGGTTTGGGGCAGAGACGATGACCCCAAGAAGGTTGAAAAGCAAAACACAAAGATCAGACACTTTACCATCAACTTTGGTCCACAGCATCCAGCTGCCCACGGTGTGTTAAGATTGATTTTGGAATTGCACGGTGAAGAAATTGTCAGAGCCGATCCCCACGTTGGTCTTTTACACAGAGGTACCGAAAAGTTGATTGAGTCCAAAACCTACATGCAAGCATTGCCATACTTTGATCGTTTGGATTACGTCTCGATGATGACCAACGAATTGGTGTTTGCTCTTGCCGTCGAAAAGTTGTTGAACGTCGAAGTTCCATTGAGAGCTAAGTACATCAGAACTCTCTTTGGTGAAATCACAAGAATCTTGAACCACTGTATGTCGGTTCTTTCGCACATTATGGATGTCGGTGGGTTGACTCCTTTCCTTTGGGGTTTCGAAGAACGTGAAAAGTTGATGGAGTTCTACGAAAGAGTTTCGGGTGCCCGTTTGCACAGTGCTTACGTGCGTCCAGGTGGTGTTTCCCAAGACTTGCCAGTTGGCTTGTTGGATGATATATATATGTGGGCCACCCAATTCGGTGACAGAATCGATGAAACCGAAGAATTGGTCACCGACAACCGTATCTGGAAGGACAGAACCGTGGATGTTGGTATTGTCACCGCCGAAGATGCCCTCAACTACTCTCTTTCTGGTGTTATGTTGAGAGGTTCCGGTATTCCATTCGACATCAGAAAGTCGCAACCATACGATGCTTACGATCTCGTTGACTTTGATGTTGCTGTTGGTGTCAATGGTGACTGTTACGACCGTTACTTGATCAGAATGGCCGAATTCAGACAATCCCTTAGAATCATTATGCAATGTATCAACGACATGCCAGAGGGCCCAGTCAAGGTCGAAGACTACAAGGTTTCTCCACCACCAAGAGCTGTTATGAAGGAAGATATGGAAGCCCTTATCCACCACTTCTTATTGTTCACCAAGGGTTATGCCGTTCCTCAAGGTGAAACCTACACTGCCATCGAAGCTCCAAAGGGTGAAATGGCTGTCTACGTTGTTTCCGACGGTTCTGAAAGACCTTACCGTTGTAAGATCAGAGCCCCAGGTTTCGCTCATTTGGGTGCTTTTGATCACATCTCCAGAGGTAACTTGTTGGCTGATGCCGTTGCCATCATTGGTACCATGGATTTGGTCTTCGGTGAAGTCGATCGTTAGACGGGTTGTGGCAGATACCAGAGAGAGTATCTCGGTGACCCCCTCAGATAAGTATTATATTCTTGCATCATATCATTAATACATGGTTTTCTCTCTATCTAGTGAATCAAACTGTAGAGGATGTAGAGGGAGCTTCCAGCTCCACCAAGCATACAAAGCACCTTGACAAACCCACCGCCTTCATCGTCATTGTACAGGTTCCCAGGTCCGTGATACATATGTGGATTCCTAGTGGAGCTATTTCTCGTTTGTGCAGCAAACAGTTGTGCTTGTGGCTGGGCATTATCGCCATTGAAGCTGTGGTGGATGTGGCGCATCAAGTGTTTGGTGATGAGCTCCTCGCTGAGTTTCTCTCCAGATTTACTCAACTGGGCAATGATCTTGGCTCGATCTGCCTCGGTCAAATGCTTATTGATGATTCTTTGCTCAAACTTGAGGTGCTTAAGCAAATGTTCCTCGTAGTTGAAGTGCGGTACGTCGAAGCGGTCGCCATAATTGACATGTTTACCGGAGAAAGTCGATGATTCATCGTGGTTGCCAAAGTTGTATACACGATGTCTCTTTGTGTTGAGTCCCAGGGCCGAATAATTCGATCCCGATTTCGAATAGTACTTGGCTTCACCGTAATACTTATTGTGCCACTCGCTACGCGTAGTTGTTCTGGGCGTTGTTATGCTGGTTCCATTGGCCACAAGCTGCTGGTCGTACTGTTTCTTCTTCTTGATATCTTTAAGTGTGTCATATGCCAGCACAATAGCCACAAACCGGGCGTGGTTCAGTTCCTTTTCTTCGGCAGAAAGGTTGGGATGTAAATCGGGATGGTACCTTTTACTGAGCTTGCGAAACTGACCCTTGATTTCCTTAATCGATGCATCGTGTGGCACTTCTAGTATCTCATAGTAGTTTGAATCTGTGGTGAGATGTCGCTGGCCAACACGGAGCGTGTTGCATGCCGTAAGACGCGATATGGGGAACATGACAGGCGTATCGATATTTGCAAGACCGATTTGGTCCGAGCGCGCTTTTGGAAGGCAAGATAAGATATAGCGCTAAGTGTGAGGTTGAGATCAGGGCTGTGAGTTTATAGGCAAAGCACTTCTAAACACAGGGATGTATCTAACTTCTTGAAAGTTTTCATGATCTTGAACTCCTGTGTTAAATGAATGCTGGTTAGCACCTGATCTTTTAAAATTCTCTCAGTGATATACAATCCGTGATAGTTTAGTGGCTAGAATTACCGCTTGTCGCGTGGTAGACCGGGGTTCAATTCCCCGTCGCGGAGCTTTACTTGCGCAAATGGTTTAGTGGTAAAATCCAACGTTGCCATCGTTGGGCCCCCGGTTCGATTCCGGGTTTGCGCAATTTTTTTCAGCCGACTTTTTTTTTGCATCCACGCATAAACCCAACTACCACGGTAGCAAGCCACACACTGTTTCACTGGCACCGACGGTGACCCTCTTTCACTATACGTACTACATACTACCAACAATGTGCAACATGCTTGTGAGCATAGAAAGTCACTCGTAAGCAACTTTACATCACGACATCGGTTCTCCCAACCGCCTTCCGGCGTAAAAATTCCCTTTCCTGTAGCTGCTTCCCGGTACCGCATTTCTTTTTTGTTTCTTTTTTTCGTAACTTTCTGTGCTCAACCATTTGTAATCTCAGATCACTAACGAAACACAACAGCACTTCCGTAGACGCCACTTCTGTGCCGATACACACGCTATCCAAAAACTTCAAAATCTCTGGATCCTGCTAAAAGTTTGACTAACCTCTGGTTATACTTGCTTGAGAACCCTTAGAGACCGCCCCCACACGCCCACACCGTTGCATCATATCCCCTTGGTCCACTACACTCTTGAAATCCAGTACTAATCCATCACCATGAGCTCCAAATCCGCTGCTGCCATCTTGCAACGACAATTCAAGGACCTCACCGACCCCAAGAAGGGCATTCCGTCCTTCCACATCGAGCTTGACGACGATAACATCTTTCTCTGGAACATTGGTATTATGGTCTTGAACAAGGACTCGATGTACCATGGCGGGTACTTCAAGGGCCAGATGCGTTTCCCTAGCGAGTTCCCATTTGCACCACCAACCTTCCGCTTTACCCCTGCCATCTACCACCCCAACGTCTACCGTGACGGAAGATTGTGCATTTCCATCTTGCACCAGGGTGGAGACCCCACCTCTGAGGAACCAGACCTGGAAACCTGGACTCCGGCCCAGACGGTCGAGTCGGTCTTGATTTCCATCATCTCGTTGCTTGAGGACCCCAACGTCTCGTCTCCGGCCAACATTGACGCCTCGGTTGAGTTGAGAAAGTACCCTGAGGCCTACAAGGTTAAGGTTTTGCAAGAAGTCGAACGGTCCAAAGCGGATATTCCTGAAGACTTTATAATGCCTGAGTCTGAAATGCATGCCTACGCCAACAATAACGGCGCCAGCAAGGAACACGAACATGAACCCGTTGATGAAGACTTTTGGTACGACAGCGAAGAAGAGGAAAGCTTTGATGAAGAAAGCTTGATGGATGACGTCGAAGACCATGAAGATGATGATGACGAAGAAGAGGAAGAAGAAGATGACGTCGACATGCTTGGCAGCAAGTAGAACTGACCCGAACCCAAACCCAAACCCCAACTGAACCCCCGTATTTTGAACTCCTTGTTTAGAGAGTCAGTGGAGAGAGTGCCTTCTATTATATTATTTTAATGGGTACCTTTTATTGTTTTTGTTGATGTCTAATGTTTTCTTCTTGCCGTCGCTTTCCCCACTATGTCTGCCACCCATGCCCTCCTTACATGCATACTTTTTTTCAAATTTGTTGTCCTACCGTGTAGTTCCATATATAAATATACGCCGTATCGGTTATTCCTCAGTTCTCTTTAGTGTATCCTTTCAACCCTTGTTCCAACGCAGCCCTCAAACCATCGAGTTTCAACTTGGCAATGCTGTCAGCGAGACCCTTATCGTAGAACAATACAACGTACAACTTTTCGTCCTCATCCAAGGCGAGCTTCCCAATCACAAACTTCAAAGATGCATCGATTTCCACAATCGTCCATTCCTCGTCATCCTGCTGCAGACTCAATGCATTGTATCCCACCAATGAATAAATTTTGAAGTTATCGGGTCCCAAAGCGCTGCTGTTATTGTTCAAGAGACTAGTGTTGTTCACCGTCGTCAAGGGTATTCCTTCGGCGGAAAGAAGCGATATGGAAATGGGGGAATTGGTGCGTGTGGCCTGCACATCCCCTGGCACCGCTTTTAGCCCTTCAGCCAACATTTTTGATATCTTTTTCGACTGTAACATCTGGAGAGACTAGTGGTGATGTTAGATACCTTAAATTCTAGATGTTATCGTGCGTTTAGTTATTTTACATGTTATCTCTATTTTTTTATTTATTTTTTTACATGTTATCTCTATTCTCTCTTTTTGCAATCGTCACAAGGTAAAGAGACCCGTTCTCTTCTTTCCAAACGGATACACACATAATGCAGCAGCAAAAAGCCCAACACTGATACCAATAGACACCTCCACCATGGTGGCACCAAATGCTAGTGAGCTTGACGAGTCTCCGCTATCGGTGGATGTCCCGTTCTGCTTCGTGATCTGATCCGCCGCCTGAATACCAGAAACTAACGTCGATTGAGAAGCAATACCGGACGGAACCAAGACAAAAATAGCTGGAAGCATAGCACTGACCGCCATTCCCTTCCATATTCTCGAGTACAAATTCCCCAAAATGCCAACAATAAACGCACCAATACACGCAGTAAATTCCGTGACCGATGCAAAGTGTTTCCCTGCAAAGTAGTTACCAATGTATCCGATACATGAAATTGTAATCATAACAGGTAACTGTTGCCATCTGGCCTGGTTGATTAGCCCGAGACAAAGAGAAAACATTGGCACGAAGAGGATCCGGAACTTATCGTTAACGGTGTGGCCCTTGGAACAATTCTGGGCAGAAACACTGTTTTTATCGACCCATCCATAAAGAGCTCCGCCCAAAGTGATACCAAACCCAAGGAACAACGAGTAAATGACGGCATAAAACATTCTCACCGATCCAGCAACCAAGTTACGAGACTGAAGTTCCAATGAGCCACAAAGAATGATATACCCTGGCAAAATCAAAGCCAAAGAACCCTGTGCTATCGCAGCAAAACAAAACAAGTCACCTCCACGTATAGACCCAATAGCACGCGATATGAAGGACACCACGATCGAAGCCGTCACCTCAAAGACGGACGAGTATAAATTCGACATTGAACTGACAAAGAATTGAAGATATCCAACACAACAACCTACTCCAAAAGAAATTGGAAGATCGACCCAGCCACCTCCAAATGCAAAAGGACAAACCATGGCTGATCCTAATCCGTAAAGAAGGACACAAAGCCATGGAGGGTAAAGGTTTTTCTGCTTCAACAATTCCTCTAAACGCAGACCTGCTTCTTCAACACCA
Organism: Teunomyces funiuensis; assembly: GCA_030558095.1. Taxonomy (NCBI): domain Eukaryota; kingdom Fungi; phylum Ascomycota; class Pichiomycetes; order Serinales; family Debaryomycetaceae; genus Teunomyces; species Teunomyces funiuensis. The sequence continues at coordinate 663,957 of JAJMRW010000002.1, forward strand.
AGTAAGTCATGAACCACCGACTTGTAGATCTTATGTGTATCAGACAACTTGGACAAGTTCAAACCCTGGACACACCGTACCAAATGAACTTCGGAAGTTCTGGTAGCAGCGTCACCAAAGGCAACAATCATACACCCAGGAAAGTAAATGAATTGTCCATCAATCTCCAAAACTCTACTGGTCATCACCATATATTCTTCAAGTCGATGGGTCGGAGCACCAAACATCATAAGGGCTCGGCACATACGTATGATAAACCGCTGACGTTGGAGAATATCGGCAATATGGACAGTGATACGAAGTCTTTGGGCTTTTTGTTTGTTACTTTTGAGCTTGTTTTTGATGGCTTTGTTAGGCTTCTGTCCCTTTGGTGCCTTAGGACGAGCATTCTGGAATGATGGAAGGTTTGCAGGAGTAGAGTCGGACTCTTTTTCGTTAATCAGACCATCATCATCACTTGAAAACTTCTGCGACGACTTATCCTTCTTCTTCTTCATGTGGGGTATTTTGCTAGTCATCTTCTTTGGTGCCAGTCTCAACCCATTCTTCAACTTGGTGAAATCCATTGGGGAAACTCCAGAGTGCTGTGAGCTGTCTGCAAGAGTATAATCGTCTCCCAATGTTGACTCTTTGGATAAAAAACTGCTTTGGGACCTCGATTCCTGAGGATTTTGATACAACTTCAACAAAGACGATAACACACCAGCATGCACCTGTTTCGGTGGAGCAATGTAACCCTGGGAGGAATCTTCGTCAAGCAAAAAGTCGTCGCCTTCGTCGCCATCTAGATCTTCACCCCTTAAGAATAAATCAGGGTTTGGAGCATAGAAATTGGCTGCGTCCTTTCCCTCGTCACTGTCATAATCCTTGTACACCATCAAGTTTGCTGTGGATTCGTTGCTATGCTCCATGCTCGTCCCTTCATGGAGACTGTGGTTGCCAGGAACATGGACCGAGATCAACTTTTTCGCTTCTTCGCTCAACTCCTCAAATTCCAACCTCTTCATTTCTATTGCGCCCGGTTCTTCAAACGCTACTCGTTCCTCCTCGTCCAAACTCTTCTCTTTGGACATTCTGGAGGCACCAGGCGCAAGACCACCTCCACTGAGACCACCAGCAGACGACAGCATCACTCTTCCTAGGAACGAGTCGGAAGCAGACTGCTCGGGACCATTGCCTAAACCATAACCACGATCAACAAGTGAGAATTTACGAAACATCAGCTTAATGGCATTGGGTTTGTCTTCACTTGAACCTGACTCAATTCGTTGGTCTGTGATGTCCTCCTCATCTTCAGGGAGAAATGCATTCTGGGGCTCCGCCTCAGATTCATTATCGGACGAATCGGTGGGTAAATCGGCGGGGTGTGACTGGATATTGGCTTCCTCTTCATAGTCATCGTCATCTTCGTCACTATTGACTATTGGATCCGAAGGCTGCTGCGGAAAATCGCCAGCATTGAACTTGAAACTGGGTAATCTGTCATTGGGGGCCGTTGTGTTCTGGGGGTCTGGATACGATTCCAACTCGGAATCGGACGAGTTATTGGTGGTCGACGAGTTTGCGCTGAGGATTGTATCGCGTGGCTTGTACAGATCAGGAAATCGTACCGACTTGTTACCGGTAATTTTCTTCCCAGCTGCTTTGGCCAAGTTGGTTCGCGACGAGGTCTTATGTTGCTGCCGTCTATAGTTGTCTAGGTTTAAGTTGGGGATCTGGATGTTGGATCTGGGAACCAAGTCCTCCTCATCTGAGGAAGAGGAATAATCCGGAGGCATACTGAAAACTAACTAAGTCGAACAAACGTTCATATATAGAGAATTTGTAAGTGTTGCGCAGGGTTGTCACATATGGTTATGTTCCTGTGACGCAATCCTAAAATTGTGTGCAGCACAGGCAGTTTTTCACAGCCGACGCACGAACTAAAAGATGCTCGTTGCGTGGTGCCTCCGGAGTTCGATGCGGCTTGAATATAGGGACATTCTGGCTCTAACCAATGCTATTGTTTTTATAACAACTGTCAATGCCACTATTTGTAAGGTACCGTCGCGTCCGACTGTTCACAGCCAAGTTGCCCCTGGAACACGCGAAACGAGCCCTAGGCTTGAAGGAGTCTCAATGCGCTTTGACGTCACTGTGCGACAGCGAAAAAAATGTCATTTTTCTTTTGATGCATGTCTTGCAACATTGTAAACTACCAGTGGTAACCGCATAGTAAATAGGTGTCCTGGTCTTTGTTACTTACGCAATTTCTTTAAACTTTTCATCTTTTTAATTCAGTCGTTCTTCTATCGTATTATTAGTCGTATGTCTACACACTGTCCTCCCATTGAACACCGCACCATTCTTCAATGTAAGCAACATGATTCTCGTCAAGCTCGTCGTCTGGTAGATAGTCTTCCTCATCGGTGCACACAATAATGGTTCCCCAAGACATACCATTCAAAATATCATTGATGCTTGTGGTTTTCTCGTTAATCTGTTCCAAGTCCATAATGGCCTTTGGCATCAATTGAAGCTCAAAACGACGTTGTGACGATGGATTGTAGCCGGGGTTGGGTACCGAGCCCGTGCCGATAAACTTTTTTGCAACCTCATCCTTACCATTGTACAACAAGGGTCTACCATCCAAATCATACCGCAACACTTGGCTAGGATTGTGGCCGACCTTTGTCGAAAACTGTTCAAAGAATTTGTCGTCCAACATATTGGAGATTTTTGCCGTCTGGGGGTCCAAGGCAGCGCCTGAAGTCTGTGAAGATGTCGAGCCTCTTCTGCCCGAGCCCGAACTGGAACCAGATTCTTCCTTGTTGACGTCCATATCTATTAAATGCTTGTACTTTTCCAATTCTGGGTCAAGAGTCTGTTTCTTGAACTTTTCTTGGTCGACGTATAAGAAGTATCCGTTGTACGTGGGTAAATCTCCCGCTTTTTCGGTTGGTTTGACTGGTGCCGCAGGCTTGGCTGCCTTGGCAATGTTGGCATAGGTTGGCTTGTTTTCGGCCTTCTTTTCTTCAGAAGCTGCCTGGCCAAAGGGATTAGCGGCAGAATTGTCAAACGGATTAGAAAATGGATTCAGCGCACCAAATGGATTGGCATCGACGGTTTCCTTCTTGCCAAATAAGTCCTTGGTTAGCTCGATGTGGAGCTTTTGCTTGGTTTCCAACTGTAACTTGTCATCCAACTCTTTTTTGATCGCGTCGTCTTGCTCTTTCTTCAAAGCAGCTATTGTTTCTGGGTCTTTTGAGATACCTCTGAATGCTTTGATGGAGCCCTTCTTTCTGGAGCACGAGCCGCTGTTCTTACATCCAAAGATATAAATAACACGCTCGTAAAGCTTGTCTTCCAACGGAGCCGACGCTTGTAATAACAAGGCCATGTCGTTGCCACAGTTACCACACTTGAGTTGCGATGCCTTTGGCTTAGATCCATTCAACCAGACAGGGCGGCCACCAATAAACGTATCTTCAACGGTGGGCTCCTCTTCTTCCTCGTCAATAGGAGTATCAACAAACCCTAAAAAGACATTGGACTGGTCTTCGATTTCTTCTTCGTCAGATGAATATTCGTCGTGAGACAGCATCTTGGTGGATAGTGACGTTTTGATAATTCGCGATGAGAAAAATACAGTTGGTTGAGCTGCGAAAATTAAAGCGTGCGATTTCATAGATGTCAAATGCAGCAGAGTATTTGCGAAGTTTAAAAATGTACAGATAAATCTAAAAACTTTATAACTGGCTCTTCATTATATGATGAAATAACATCTTACACATGACTCCCATAAGTTATTGTTAAATTTAAAACATATTTAAATGATTGAACCGTTGTGTAAAGATAATAAAATTTATTGGTTCTTTTTAATAGTATTGCAGCCAAAATACTTCCATAAACAGCTTACAATAACAGTCCCAAAAAACTTGGCCTTTAGCTCCAAATAACTATAAAAACCTTTTGTACATACCCATTATTTACAAGAATCTTTGGTGTTCTATCTCCTCATACACTTCTATTTTATCACCACTTTCAAATTTATCCCACTTGTCAAACATAATACCACATTCATTACCCTTTCTTGCTTCTGAGATGTCTTCTTTAATATGTTTCAAAGAAGATAATGTACCATCGTATACAATCTCTTTGCCTCGGAAAACCTTCACCTTGGAACTCTTTTTGATGGATCCTGTCTCCACCTTACATCCTGCAATCTTGACCTTACTCTTTTTAACAGTCACCACAAATACATCCTTAATTTCAAGCTCCCCAAGCATCTTTATCTCGATACGTGGCTTCAAATGCGAAGTTAACTCTTCGTTGACTTCCTCAATTAAACGGTAAATGATGTTGTGCTCTTTAATAATAACGTTTTCTCTGTCAGCTTTCATAACCATTGGCTTGGGTACCTTGACATTGAAGCAGAAAATCTTGGCCCCTAACGTCTTGGCTAATTCAATATCTGTCTCAGTTGGTGGTCCAGCTTCATGAGAAAGAACAATCGACTTCACTTCATCGTTTCCCAACCCATCAACACTTTCTTTGATAGCTTCAGCAGATCCAAATACATCGGACTTAATAATGTATTTGACATTGATGCATGCCGAAGTTTCATCTTCAGCTTCAAGAATACTCGAATCCAATCCTGCAGCTTTAAGCTCATTGATTTTTTCCATTTTCTTCATCTCTTTGATCTCATCCTGTCTCTTTTGGTTGATTGACTCGATATCTCTAATAGCTTGAATTTCTTTTTGTCTTGTTATTCTGGCCGTAGTCACCTTTTTGGCAACATTCTCGTTCTTAGCCTGAATAATTTGGTCACCACTGTCTGGCAATTCTTTCCAGCCCCAGACTTGAACTGGCGTAGAAGGACCTGCAGCCTTAATTACTTTTCCGTTTTCATCTTTCATTCCTCTGACTTTACAGTATGTGTTTCCAGCTACCAAAAGGTCGCCATTCTTGACTGTGCCTCGTCTTACCAAAACAGTAGCAATTGGTCCCATTCCCTTGACGATTTGGGATTCGATGATCCAACCTTCAGCAGGAATATTTGTAAACTCAGACTTAAAATCAGACAACTCACTAAGGGTAATAATACTCTCCTCCAATTTATCCATGTTCAATCCTGTTTTACCGGACACTTTGACAGTCTGTGTTTCTCCACCATAGTCTTCAATATCAATATCCTGAGCAGCAAGATCTGCCAAAACCTTGTCGGTCTTCACACCATGCTTGTCACACTTATTGATGGCAACAATCACAGGCACACCTGATTTCTTTGCGTGTTTGATGGCCTCGATTGTTTGTGGCATCACCGAGTCATCCGCTGCAACTACCAACACAACTATATCGGTAATTATGGCTCCTCTTTCTCTCATTTTCAAGAATGCAGCATGCCCAGGCGTGTCCAAAAAGGTGATTTTCTTCTTGGATTCAGGAGTCAAGACTGAAAAAGCCCCGATATGCTGAGTGATGCCTCCAAACTCTTGGTCAACAACAGAAGACTTACGTAAATAGTCCAAGATTGTAGTCTTACCGTGATCAACGTGACCCATAATTGTCACAACGGGTGGTCTAGTCTTTAAGAGCAGTTCATTCACTGGAGCAGGGAATAATTCATTTGGTGATTCCTCGTTGATAATGACCTCGAAATTGTATTCATCGGCAATCAATGATGCATTTTCCTTATCTAGAATGTAATTGTGTCTTATATCTTCAAATCCCAATCCCTCGAGTTTCTTGAACACATCATTAAGGGGCACATGCATAATAGTCGCTAAATTGGAGACACTGATAAATGGAGGCAATTGGATCTGAATTGGCGGTGTTATAGTTTCCTTCTTCCTTTTGACAACTGGTTTTTTGGCTTGTTGTGCTTGTCTGGCTGCTTGTTGTGGGGCCTGTTGTTGACGCTGTTTCTCTCGTAACGATCTTTTCATATCTTCGTACTGGGCAGCTTTGTTCACCACTGGCTTGTTCACCACTGGTGGCTGCTTGTTCGTTGATGGTCCTGCTTGTTTGTTTGGTTTTGGTTGCCACTTCTCTGGTTTCTTTGTATTGGCATATTGTTGAGCAAATCTGTTTCCTTTCGGTGCTGATGGAGCTGGGGCTGGTGCTGATGGAGTCACTTTCACAGCTGGTCTGCTTCCGCTGTTCCCTTCTTTCTTACCAAAACGGGAAACCCCACCGCCAACTCTTGGCAACTTGCTAAGAAAGTCAGAGTAATGTCGACACTGTACAAAGTTTCGTGATATCATGGCGCCACTAACGACTAGTTTACTGATTTTTCACTTTCGCGTGAAAAAGTTACCAATCAATATATGCAATGAGTATTTTAATTATGTACGATGTATGCGAATATGTATGATAAAAGAGCTATGCGTACTTGAAGTCACCATTAGACGTGACATATCCAAACGACTTACTCTCTCCAAGAGTTGCGATCAACCTATCAATATCCTTAAAGTTGCGATCGTCGCATGCAAAATTACGATGTCTGTTGGACTTGATATGATCTTCAAAGTGATCGTACTTGACACGACAGTTCTCACAGTAGCCAGGAACTAAATCCTTCTCTTCTTTGCTCTTTTGGCCCCGCTGTTGTTGTTTTTTGATAATGATTCTCCGCTTCAAATAAGTAAGGTTACGCGATGGTACTTGGGACATCATCGGTCCTAAACCGTTACCTTGCGCAGCAGCGCTGTTCAAAGACGAGTCCATGGAGAAGTTGACCGCATTTGATGCACCATTGTACCCAGATGCAATCACATCAAATGTTTTGGAATTTGAACCTTGAATGCAAGAAGAGTTCCGCACTAACATAGGCTCCTTGAATGGCTTTTTGCAAACTATTTCTTCCTCTATTTGTTCGTCGATCTGAGTCGTTTCTTCGTCTTCTTCCTCTTCTTCCAATACCCGTTGGTCGCCACGCTCCTCCTTGGACGAATCAGAATCTTTCTTCGCGCTGTTGGAATCCTCTTGTATGATTGTATTCTCATCGTTGCTTCGATCAGTACTGGTACTAGTCCCACTGAATCCAGATACGTTCAATTTTATGCCATTTTTGATATTATTCATGATATCGTACGTCACGCGCTTCAACAAGCACCGGTACGTTTGAGTAGCTTCGAATTTTTGCAACCGTCTCATTTTCTTGCGTTCGCTATTTGAATTTTCGGCAGAATCATAGATAAATGGACATTTTCCATCCAATGTGAGGTTAAGTATAGGATAGCTGTCATCTTGCCACTCACGAACTGCAATAGGTCTTACTTTTTGAGAAATATCGTACACATAAAGGTAATTCTTCTCAAGATAGTGTAGATCATCACGCTTTGCGTTGGGATCACGATCCGTTGAACCATATATCTTTTCTTCCTTTAACAAGTTAAACAAATTATCCTTTTGTTTTGCTGTTTTAACTTCCAGGTTATCATCATCGACCTTTGCATGGTCGTCAGAAATGTTGACACCAAGATTTTTCAAGAACCGGAAAACTTTATCGTAGTCCCACACCTTAATCTTTAGGTGGCTGACATTGGAGAAAATATCATTAGATGCATAAGATTTATTAGCATTATAGTTTCTCCTTGACACAATAATGGTGACGTTGTTGTCATAGAATGGGGTGATGTCGCATCCCACCTGTTTCAAATACTTTGATGCTCTTTTGAATTCAGACAATTGAAGGGGATTGTTATACTCAGACACACCTTCAAAGTAGACAGTCGATTCTTTCATGATTTTCTTCCATGATTGTTGCCAATGGTAGAGTTCTTCGCCAGCGAGTCTTGCGGCGGCCTTTTGTTGTGGTTGAGACGGTTGTGGTGGTCGGTGTTGTGGGTTAACTTGCTGTTGCTGTTTTTGATGTTGTTGCTTGGATGATTGATGGCTCTCGTTCTCACCCGCTACTGGATTGTGAAGCTTGGTGAGTTTGGTGTCCGTGTTTAGGTCTAATGTTGTAGGTGATGGTTTGTAATTGTTTAGACGTGCCTTTTTCAACACTGGAGATGGGATATTACTGGTGGTTTCCTTCAACGGTAACCGCGTCAGGTTGGTTAGAGAATTCATTCTCCTTCTCTTAGTCTCCATAATGCCTATACTGTAGCTGTGTAATGCAATGAAAACACCGTTTGGTTGTGGTGTGTTAGACGCTCCTTTGTTTAGCGAAACACGAAAACAAAATTTGCGTGTCTTGCGTCGCGCGCCAAAAATCTTTGTAACCTACAATTGTCACAGTAACAGCACGACCAGACATTGAAAGGTCGTGTTTGCTTATTGCTTTTCTCCACAACCAACGCTGAATTGCGTTTAATGAGAAATCACTACTGTACTTGTTGATGTCTATGGTTCACTAAATCACTTAATCCAGAACTACCAGCTTAGTTTCAAGTAATAGTGTTAAAAACCGCGTTTTCATCACTAAAGAGAGATGGTCAAGATTTGCCAACACAATCACAGACTTTATCTCCACCTACAAGTGACCCTTATCTCAACAAAGTTCTATATATAGGCTAATTAAGTGGCTTTCACGTAATCACATCATTTCGCAACTAGTCGTGTGGTACCCAGAATCTGCGGCACTTATCGCAACGATCCTGATAACAGAATCGATAACTGAACTAGACCTCCAAATCTTCCAATGCCCCAATTACCGTTAGATACTGGCATTGCGTCAACACAAAGAAATACTTCATATAAGTGGATAGCTGGATTTTTGTTGGTTGGTCTGTTGTTTGCCATTCCACAATTTACCTCCCATTTCAACGTCCCACCCCCACACGGTCCAGACTCGCTATGTCCATTGGTAGATAAGATTGATATTTCCAATTACGTCTACAAGAGCGATACTTTGGAGACAATTCTTCACGATGAGCAGTTTAGAAACAGTTCGTATGAAAAGCTCCTTGGTGCCGTTAGATACCCCACTGAGATCTTTGATGACCTGCTTAACCCTAACTCGGCTGAATCCTTGGAAGAATTATACGAGCAGGATCCTAGATGGAAACCATTTGAAAAATTCCACGCTTATTTGGAACAGACGTTCCCGTTGGTCTATAAGCACTTGAAAGTCGAAAAAGTCAACAAGTTTGCCCTTGTCTACACTTGGAAGGGAACAACGGACAAGAAACCCATTCTTTTGACAGCACATACGGATGTTGTCCCTGTACCAAAAGATACAATTGATCAATGGACGTATCCTCCATTTGAAGGTGGCTATGACGGAACTCACTTATACGGCAGAGGTGTATCTGATTGTAAAAACCTTTTGATTGGTTTACTTGAAACCATTGAGCTTTTGTTAGAAGAAGGAAAGTTTACTCCAAAAAGAACAATTCTCTTGGGATTTGGATACGATGAAGAAGCAGCTGGAACTGGTGCAGATGAAATCTTTAAGCATCTTGTCAAGCGTTATGGTCCTGATTCCTTGTATCAAATAGTTGATGAAGGTAACTCTGGGTTTTCCACTATAGAAGGTACAAAGTTCATTCTTCCTTCCACTGGTGAAAAGGGTCACTTGGATTCGGTCATTGAGTTGTATACTCCAGGTGGACACTCGTCTGTGCCTCCTGATCATACTTCAATTGGCATTTTGGCCCAATTGATAAACAAGATTGAAGAAGTACAGTTTCCAAGTATTCTCACCAACGCTAATCCAGTTTTGGGCCAGTTGCAATGTCTTGCTGAGCATTCGACTTCTATTGACAAGAAGTTGAAGAGTGATATTTTAAGGACTCATCTTGATCAAAATGCCCAACAGAATGTAATTAACTACTTGAACCAAGACCCAGCCTCCAAATATTTGGTGACTACATCGCAAGCGGTTGATATAATTCAAGGAGGTATCAAGTCAAATGCCTTACCTGAACATGTGTCCGTATTGGTGAACCACCGTATTGCTGTTGAAGAAAGTGTTCAGTCCACCAGTGAAAAGATTTTGGATCAGATCCAGCAGGTTGCAAACAAGTTCGGCTTGGGACTTGTCTTTAATGGCCAAGAGATTTTGGAGCCAACTAATAACGGCTACTTTAATTATTCCTTGGTTGGAAAGCTTGAACCAGCCCCTGTTACTCCAATTAATGGCAAGGTCTGGAACTTGTTTGGCGGAGCCTTGAGATATTTGTATGAAGAATTGGTTTTCCCCGAAAATGACGATGTCTTTGTTGTGGCCCCTTCGCTTTCTACTGGGAACACGGACACCAAGTCCTACTGGGACTTAACAAGAAATATTTTTAGATACGAGCCAGGTATTCCTACAGATTCCCATATTCACTCGGTTGATGAGAGGCTTATTGGGGAGGGTCATTTGCAGGTGATTGCATTCTACTATTACTATCTACAGGTAGTCGACCAGGTCGATGACGAAGAGTTTTAAGAGGGGGTGTAAAGGGGAAAAGGTGGGGGAAAAGACATACCCCTCAAGAGGAGAGCAAGACTTGTTCAGAAAATGCATATTTTGTAATAGTTTTGCAGTATACTCATGCTAGTTTCGGGATTTTGTAGGCGATTTACCGAACAACAAGCCAAGAATCCTGGGGCGAACCCGCGCGCAACTGTGACTATTCCTGCATGTTGCGAACAACTCGGACTTAATTTCCATTTTTAATCTGACGTTGGTCAGATCGGCTTATTCGTGCGCATTGCCGAAACTCAAAACCCCGGAAATTTGAAAATTAGATAAGAAATAAAGCTGGGGATGGACATATATAAGTTTTGAAATTGACCACAGAGATGAAAATATGATGATTACCAACAATATGGAAAAAATGGAAAAGAACATCACTGTTGTATCCTCAGTAGTTGAAGGTCGCGACCCAACAGAAACTAATTCGATTGAAAACGGATCAATCAACGATGAGCTTTATATTGACCCAGCTGACGAAGCACACGTCGTGAGAAAATTGGACAGAAACGTCCTTCCTATTCTCTGTATCTTTTACTTTTTGGCTGCCTTGGATCGGTCCAACATCGGGAATGCTGGGCCTGCTGGATTAACAGAGGCATTGGACTTGTCGCCTAGTCAGTTCTCTAATGCTGTGTCCTTGTTCTTTGTGACGTACATTATTTTTGAAATGCCTGGTACTCTTCTTTTAAAGATCTTGAAACCTTCAAGAGTGTTGTCGTTTGGTGTTGTCGGCTGGGCCGCGGTTTGTATTGGTACAACCTTTGTCAATTCCTATGCATCACTTTTAGCCTGCAGATTATTGCTTGGTCTCTTTGAATCGTGGTTCTTCCCCTGTTTGAGTGTTCTTGTTTCGTCTATGATATACAAGAAGGAAGAAGCAGCAGTCAGAATGGCCGTATTGTTGAGTATGGCTGCTCTTTCAGGTTGTTTTGGTGGGTTGATTTCGTATGGATTTGTCCATATCAACACTGGCCCTTTGGAAGGGTTCAGGTTTATCTTTTTGGTTGAAGGTATTATTACCTTGGCATTATCGCCTTTGATTATATTCTGGCTCCCTGATGACGTTACGAAAGCCAAGTTCTTCAACGAGAAAGAAAGAGCTATTATGGTCATTAGAGAAAAGCAAAGAGCTCGTTTCATGGGAAATGAAAATTTTGAATGGCGGGAAGTATTTGCTTGTTTCAAGGAAGTCAAGAGTTACTTGAATATGGCAATTCAATTTTGTCAAGATACCATTTTATACGGGTTTTCTACCTTTCTCCCCTCCATCTTGAAGAGTGGTCTTGGTTTTGGAACTCTTGAGGCACAGTACTTGAGTATTCCTGTCTACGTATTGAGTGCCATTTCAGTGTTATGTCTCTCGTACTGGAGTGATCGCAAAGGACTTCGGGCGGTCTTCATTTTCGTGCCTAACCTTGTTGGAATTGTGGGCTATATTATTTTGTTGACTAGTCACAATGATTCGGTTAAGTACTTTGCTTGTTACTTGATCAGTATTCCACTTTATGTTGGACCTGGGGTCAACATAGCTTGGACTAGTGCCAACTCGGCGCCATTGTACCGCAGAAATACGGCCATTGGGCTCCAACAGACGATAGGTAATCTTTCAGGTGTTATTGCAGGTCAAGTATACCGTAAGTCACCTTTTGTTCTTGGACATGCCTTTTCGTTGGGAACGTTGGTCGTTGCTAACTTATGTGTGGTTCTTAACGTTTGGAGAATCAAGCATTTGAGTAAGCAAAAGGAAGCGGTGCTTCTGGTTGAAAAATCAGACACAAGGAAAGATAGAACTGGTGACTATGCCTTGGACTTCACTTATACATACTAGATAGTACATTTTGGTCAATTAAAGATCACAGCTCCTGGCATTCGTGTAAATAATATCAGTTGCAAAAGTAGCAAAAAAAGAAAGGAAAATAGGTAATTTGAGGGAATTGCTGGTGTGATAATGATACCCGCGAGATTCGAACTCGCGCCTCCGGAGAGACCAGGACCTTACCCTGGCGCCTTAGACCAACTCGGCCAGAGTACCCAATTCCTGTTAGCTTTGTTAATCTGGTTGTTGTGTCTTGACAATTTAAATCAATGTTGTTCTTTTGTTGTCACATTAGCATTGATTAGCATCAACACGGTTTTAAGTAAATGTAGAAGATAACTGTTCCATGAAGAAAAAAATGTTTTTTTATCAATTGGTAATTATTTTAAAACAAATGCAAAATTAGAAGAGTTAATGTTTGTGGTAGGGCTGAAGTATAGCAAAATACACTATTTGATACAATTTTAAAGCTAAAAAGCATTGAACAATGCTAAGAAACTGGCTCTGCTACCACGACAAGCTTTTCCACATTTTATTTACCAGTATAACGAATGATTGGCCTGGAAATTAACGTCACGGCAGAAAGAAGAAATTAGCACCCGAGCCGCAGTAATATACATTTGGAAGTCACATTTCAGTCAGAGTCATTCCCACCCCCAAATGATTGGCACCACACAAATTTACCCTGAGGCATAACAAAGATCACCTGTTTTATTTTGAAACCTCCCCACATATGCAAGGCAGCAGCAAAGAATACACGCCACTTCCGGAAACGGCCGAAGTAGTCCGCGCAGAGCGAGTCATCTAGTCGCGCGCGCTTAGTCCTCGGATTTGCCCCACATTAAAAGTACGACAACTTTATAAAGCGGTGCGATGTGCGGCATTATCAAAACCTCACAAACAAGCATGTTTAGAAAGTTACATTTTAGCAAAAGAGCAATTGCTACCATTCAGACCCGGCACAATTCTTTATCTCTTGGAAAATACAACGACAAGTACATCTCTGTCGTCATTAACGACAACCATACCTTGGAGTACAGCAGTGTTTTTCTCCGGGATGCCTGCAACCTGCCAGAATCGGTTGAGCCTCTGTCGCAGCAAAAGTTGTTCACCACCGGTGAAATCGCAAGAAACTTGAAGTTAAATGCCCCACCCACAGTTGTTGATAACGTATTAAATGTGGAATGGAACGAAACCGGCAAAGTCCACAAGTCAAAGTACTCAATGGCGTTTTTGAAAAAGTATTCCAATACTACGAGTCGGCGTAGAGGCAAACATTTTGACCATGAACGGGTCTCATGGAATCTGCTGATTGCGGCCAGCTTCCCGGATTTGGTTACAGAATACAACGAGTACGTCTCTAAAGACGCAGCTTTCTACAAGACTCTTGCCAACTTGAGCAAGTACGGTGTCTCGTTTGTCGAGAATATTCCTGACCCAAGCAGTATTGGCGAGATGTCAGAGGATAATGCCAACCAGTGGCCTATTTCCAACATTGCTAACAGGTTTGGCTATATCAAAAAGACCTTCTACGGTACTTTATTTGATGTTAAGAACAAAAAGGATGCCACAAATATTGCCTACACCACGTCATTCTTGCCATTGCATATGGATTTGTTGTACTACAAATCTCCTCCTGGCCTTCAATTACTTCACGCCATCAAAAACTCAACTTTAGGAGGTGAAAACATTTTCGTCGACTCGTTTAGAGCTGCTGAGCATGTCAGAGAGGTTGACCCACAAGCATACCTTGCTCTTACTCAGATTCCTATTCCATACCATTACGACAATGCTGGTGAACATTACTACTACTCACGGCCATTAATTGTTGAGGAAGAAGACGTTGTCGATTTTAGAACAAACTACCCAGTTATCAAGGAAGTGAACTATTCTCCTCCATTTCAAGCTCCTTTTGAAGTGGGTATCACCACAAACAACTTCATTGAGAAAAGCAACAACCTTGACATATTATACACTTCTGCTAGGGAGAATGGTGCCCACTTTGCCTTCAAAGACTTCATTAGAGGTATTACATTATTCGAAGACTTTATCAACGATCCTAAGAACCAGTTTGAAATCAAGTTGAAGGAGGAAAGTTGTGTCATCTTCGACAACAGAAGAATCTTGCACTCGAGAAACGCTTTTTCGGACGCCAACAATGGAGACAGATGGCTTATGGGGTGCTACGTCGATGGCGATAGCTTTAGGTCCAAGTTGAGAGTCAGATCCAGAAATATTGGAGAGTACTATTCACAAAAAGTATAGTGTAACTTTTATTTATTTTGATATTACAATAATGCTTATGAATCGAATAGAATACAAAATTTGAATGGAAGATAGTTTAATAGCCATAGCCACCGTAGTTGGATGAAGGAGCAGGTCTAGATGCAGCCTTGTTTTTGGAACTGGAAATGTAAGACTTGAATGTCTGTTTGAAACCGTTACATAAACGAAGCATGTTAGGATATGAGAATCCCTTCAAGGTGTACCCATCAACTTCTGTTCTAACGTGCCAGGTGCTAACAGGTGTGTTAACGTTGACCTTGAACAACAATAAGAAGCTACCAGGACTCTTGTGGTCAAAACAAAAGACATAGGCACTGCTCTTGGGGTTGGCCTTGGTATAAGATTCCAACCATTCATTGACTTCTGATAAAGTACCTTCACGGAACTTTGGATGACGAATCATCTCATTCACCTTCTTGGCTATGGATTGAATATGTTGGAAAATCAACTGATCTAAGTCAGAATATCTCTTATTATCAACAATGTACTCCTTGATTGATCCGCTCGTATTTTCTTCGACAAGAAGATGTTGGAACAAGTTGTTGGAAACCTTCCACGTTATAGTCAAGAAGTTGGCACCTTTCGAAGAAGGACGAATCACACAGTCACCAATGGATTGTGGAGCTAAAAATTCTTCAGCTTGCTTAAAGGTAAAGTTATGATACAAAGGATGTTGAATGTTTCTAGTCTTTGCCAACTTGGCTCTTTCCTTGGCACGTTCCTTCTTCCAATCTTCTTCTTCGGCATCGAAATCCCATTTACCCTGTTCTTTGATGAACTTTGGAGTAGTGGCTCTCTGAAGATCGTCGTCCAACAAACTGAATGTGGCATTGAATGTTTCGTAGAACACATCAAGTACAACAGCTTGCACAATTTGACCTTGGTCGAGATTCAATCCTTCTGGAATCTGTGCTTCTTCAATGTTCCCTTGAATCAAGGACGAGGTAACAACCTTAGCAAAACGAACTCTTGCGTTTGGATCTCTAAAGTTTTTACCCACCTTGACGACAGTAACAGGAACAACGATGTTTCTGGAAAAGGTGTCAAGAGTTTCACCAGTAAGCATTTGAAATACCTCGGCACTGTCCAAAGTATGGAAAGATCTTCTCAATTCTTCAAAATTGTTCACAAGTTCTTCCTTGATAATTTGCAAAGTGGCATATTTCTTCTTTCCAAACTTGCTTTCCAATTCCTTACCGTATGCGATCAAATTCAATTCATCAACTTTGTTAACACCCTCTTGCATTAATTGGTAGATAATTCCACCTTGCTCTTCAACATGGGCCATATCTTCTTCATCCAAGTCAAGAGCATCTGCAGCCATTTTTCTGGCCAAGTCATAGTCTTCTGGGTGAATTCTAGTGGCATCCAACAATTCAACAGATGAGTCGCGAGCTGCTGCCGAACCCTCCTCGAATGGAATGTTCAAGAAAGATGAACAGTTGATGAAAATATTGGCAGTGGTCAATTCATTTTCAATCAAGTCACTTCTGTTATTCAAGTTGGAACCAAGCTTGGAAATAATATTTCTCACCAAACCAGATGCTTTACGTGGACCTAAACCACCAACATATGGTAAAAGCTGAGCAACATATGGATCACGAATTGCTTCATTGATGTCAACCCCAACCATATTTATGATGTCAACTAACACAGATTCAACAGCTTCCTTAACGGTATCGGCCGAGATCAATTTTTGGTGCTCAAAGAAGGTCAACGAAGAGATATCATCACCTAAGGCGACATATTCCAAAAGAGGGCTTTGAACGTAACGAGCCAAACCAATACAGTACTTAATAAGGGTTGGTTTATCGGCAAACTCAGCACTTGCTCTTTCAGAGTTTTGGAATAATCTGGCTGTTTCGTCCTGACCCCAAATAACGTTGATCAATGGTGGATTATTAGCGTCTGGCAAGTCGTCAACATTAGCGGTAATATGGTTGTTTTCGACAACGTTCTTGACACAGTCAAAAAGTCTCTTCGAATTAGCATTATAACCTGAAACGACAATAACATCTGGCTTGTTGTACTCAAGGTTTCTATCAAAAAATTCCTTCAATTGACCAGCAAAGCGTTCTTCATTTTCACGATCTCTCGTTGGGTTGTTTTCAGACTTAAAATAGTTATCAATTTTACCAGACTCTTTCAAGAAAGCACCAACAACTGCACTGTCATAATCACCCTTACCGAAACTCAATGATAGCACATTTGGCTTGGTACCCTTATCAAATCCATAAGGTGTGTATGGGGCTTGGTCAACCTTACCCAAAAATCTTCTTCTCACTTCAGCAGCAATCAAACGTTCACATTCACGACGCAAGTCTTCTTTCGTGTTCAATGCAACCATTCCAGCTAACTTCTTGAAAGCAAGGTTCAAGACATGTTCTCTCTCCTTGTTCCATTTGTCGGAGATTTCAGAAGAACCATCCGACTTAAAGCAGTTGAAAATACATTGGAACCAATTTTCGTAATCCTTGGTCTCAATTCTAACAACTGCTAAACCAGCACTTTCTGCTTCCAACATGCGTAACAAGACATCCGGGTTTCTGACCAAGTCAGCTGGAGTACGATTAACAGCATACTTAATATCAGCATAAGGACTGTGGTCATCAATTGTAGCTCTACCCTTTTCAGTAATAGTTACACTGACAGAAGCATACGCTTTGAAGGTAGATCTGACTTCGTGTCTGATCTTTGGGTTATGGAAGATTTCTTCGGCAAAAGTTCTTCTGACTGCATCACGAGCAGTCTTTTCATCTTTAAAGATGATTTCGTCATCCTCACATAATCTTTCAATTAAATCGCTAGGCGACTCAAGAGTATCGTCAGTGGCATGAATTCTGTATGGAACTTCCCAACGTTTAGAACTTTGGTCTTGGACATTTTCACCGAATTCCTTTGCAGTAATACCGAATGCAGCAACGGCATCATACAAAACATTATTCTTTATTCTTTCGAAAAGAGAATACTTGGAATGTTTTTTACCAGTAGTCGAAGCATTACCCTCTTCACTTGATTCTTGACTTCTTGGTAAGTTTCGTATCTCAGAGGAGTATGTGAATTGAATGTAATCGTGTAAATCCTGAACAGCAACCATTGTGTCCAAAGATTTAATGTCTTTAACCAAATCGTCATCCAATTTCAAAGAATCAATGAGCTTTTCAGAGTTCAATCTCTTTTCGTAAAGGGAGTGATATTCAATGTCCAATTGAACAATTCTCCATAAATCGTCTTCGTACAACAACTTGTGGACTTCATTCTCCAGACCACCTTCTTCTGTTTTGATGTCTTGTGAGAACAATAAGAAATCACGACGATGAGTCCAAATAAATGGTACTTCGTAGGAGTCTTTAGTTATGAATTCGACTACTTTTCCAACAGCATCCTTGAAAGGTATTTCCAAGAAACCAGAATATTGACCTTGCTTTTCGGCAAATAAAATATTGGAGATCCAGTTCTTTTCGTTCTGTAATTCTTCACCTTCCAAGTCAATGTAGTTCAAGTTTGCTCTATACTTTTGGTATCTTTCTGGAATGTCTATGATACGGATCAAGTTATCTTCTTCAGTCAACATACGTTCCTTCAACTCAGAGTGTTCAAAGACTTCGTCAAGAGAAGTTGGCTCTAAGCTTTCAGCGTTACCTTCGTCTTCGATTTCTTGAGCTTCCAAGGCCCATTCGTATTCACCACCACTGCCAAAGACTTCGAACAATTGTTGCAAACTATCTCTATCAACACTGGACAACTTGGAAGTGTCCAATCTTGGACCTTGCTTCTTGACTCTTTGCTTTTGTCTAACCTTTTCAGCTCTGGTTTGTTCATCATCGTCGGAAAATTCATCTTCTTCAATGAAATCTTCAAACTCGTCCAAGATGTTACGGTCAACGTCAACAGGAGCGGATTCTGCAACATCATCCTCTTCATCATCATCAGAGAACATATCATTCAATCCATCTCTATTTTCAGGATTTTGAGCAACTTCTTCTGCTATGTCGTCCACTTGGGCTCTCTTAAGTCTTTTGAATTTGCCAACTGCCTTTTCTTTGGGTTTGGCTCCGGAATTTTCCAATAACAATTCCAAATCATCTTCATCTAAGGCATCGTCTTCAGGTTGTGCGCTCCGTTCCCTATCTCTTCTTCTCTTCTTTTTCCTTCTCTTTCTGTCAATTTCATCTTCGTCGTCATCCACGATAAATCCCTCACGAACCTTTTGCATGGCTTCTTCATCTTCATCCTCATCTTCATCTTCAGAGGAATCTAAGACATTTTCACCATCTTCGTCGGAACTGTTATTAGAAACGTCGTCTCTAATTTCTGGTTCTTCTTCAACTTTCGACATGGTATTAACGATTTAGCGTTTAAACTATCGACCAATCAAATTGCGTTTCTGTTTTCAATCACTATAAAAACAGACTCAATAATTTGGATTCCCGATGGTTGTCCTACCTCGTGATTCGAAAAAGGTGTCCGTGAGGTATCACTACTGAGCTCAAAGGTGTTTTTCAGACTCGGTTGGTTGTTTTTTTCAAAGGTGTCGTCCGGGTAATCATAATTATTTTGTATACACCACCGCGATTATATATTACATAGAACTATAGTACAAATGACATGTCGTAGCAGGCCTCAAGTGCCGTATTGACGATTCAACTTCAAGTTGAACTCCTTGTTTTTCTCATTGATAAAACTGTCAACACCCTTTTCTTCCTTTTGTGTGCGTTTCCTTTTCATTCTGCGCTGGTTTGACGTCTCGAGACTGGCCACCAAGCTGTCGACGGATTCAGTAGTTGGGCGGTGAGCAAAGTCTGGTTCGTTCAGCGGCGATTTTTGCCTTTCGTACTCCAGTTTATCTATCGGGAGGTCTGCGATCGCTTTCTTGTACGATAGATCGGCAAGCTTGTTCATGTTCAGATATCCACCTGAGTGGTTTGCGTGGGACTTTTGCTTATTCTCCCACTTTTCACAGTCATCAATCGAATAATTCAAATTCCGTTTTCCTTCCGACTCCGGATCTCGATCGGTCTTGTCGATTGTGCTGGTTTCATCGCTCGAATTCAGGGACTTTTTGGTGTTGAGCGCCTGGATCTTTTGATTGCGGTACTCTTGAAGAAGGGTCTGCTTATTTTGTTTCTCTGCATCTTTCTTAAGACCACGGAGCTTCTTCAATCTCTGCAACTTGCTAGAAACGGCATCATTGGCTTCCTGTTGCTCGACCATTCTGCGCCAGTCCTCGATGCTCATGAGATGCCGCGTTTTTTTCTCAGATAAACAGTCGGGTTTGCAGCCGGTGTATCGTGCAGGATATCTGGGGGGATTGGCGAGTGGAACGAGCGGGTCAGGTAGTTTTCCACCGGAGATACGCCTGTCGTTCAAACCTTAGCGACTATGGCCGCTCGTAAGCTAAAAGATATGAATTTAAGCCCCCCTGGACCCTGATTGGATGGAGAGGGTCCGCAAATCGGCTATATATATCCGGGTTCCTGATCCTATTTAGGAACATTGTATTTGCGAGCCCTCGACGTGGCGCTATATAAACCCCTAGATTTCTTGTCATTGGGTCAATTTTTTTGTAACTTTTTGACCGCAATGGCATCAGGAAAGGAACAACGTTTACTTGACCACCTTCTCTCACTCCCCAACCTCGACTCGATAAAGGGTAACCCACAAGGGGTTCTAGATGAAATCGATAGGTACGATGAAAATGTGGAGTGGTTCATGAATGTGGGGAGCGAGAAAGGTGACATTATAGCAGAAAGAATCAGAAAACACAAACCGCAAATCCTCATTGAGCTTGGTGGCTACGTGGGCTACTCGGCCGTCTACTTTGCCAAGGAGTTGGTCAATGAACCTCGTGCCAAGTACTACTCGTTTGAGGTCAACCCTGAATTTGCCAAAATCGCCCAACAAGTGATTGACCTCGCTGGATTGACTAATAAAGTAGAGATTATTGTTGGCAAGGCTGCTGATTCGTTGGTGGACTTTGAGTCCCGCTTGAACAAGGAAAAGAAGACGTACATCAAGGCAGACTTTGTCTTTATAGACCACTGGAAGGACTTGTATGTTCCAGACTTGAGGGTGTTGGAAACACTCAATTTGCTTGCACCAGGAACGTACATTTATGGTGATAATACCAAGTTTCCTGGTACCCCAGAGTATCTCAAGTATATCCACTCGTCACCTGAGGAAAGACAGACATACAACTACACTGTCGAAAACATCAATGGTAAAAGGTTTGTCGGCAGATGGAACATTTTATACGAAACCGAAACCTTTCCCGTGACCAAACACGGCCATTATGACGAGCTCACAATCACCAAAGTGGTGGACTACTTGGATGGTTAGATTTTCCCCAGATTTGTGTGATTGTTATATAATTTATATGCGCGTATGTCATGTCGGATTTTGTTGTCGCAAAATCTTTTGTCGAATATCTGTCAATATATTGTTGTAGACACAACCACACAGCAAAGCTACCATCAACACAGCATGACTGATCTTACACCACTATTCCGACAATGTGTGAATATTGTCGAAAACGAGATTGTAGAGAAAGTCGATTTGGATGTTACCAGAAACAACAGTCCCCGTCCGCCCATCAACGATACCTTCACCAAAGAAGCCACTGATTTCTTTGGCGTCATGGTTCAGTTGAGCCAATTCATTGACGATGTCAAGGGCCCATATCTTTCCGTCAACAACGAAACATCGCAACAAACAGTCTTGTCCATCGAAGATAAAAACAAGATCGACGAAGAGTTCAACTATAAAGTACAGCAAATGTACGAGAAACTCAAGGGCCTCCAGGCCTACGAAACAAAGAGACAATCACTCACAGAAAAACCCAAAACTAGCTGGTTCAACAACTTTATTGGCGATGATGAACCTTCCGAAAAGCAACTCCTTGAACAGACCATTAATACTCACAGAACCCAAATACTAAGACATCTTAATACTACACTCAATGGCATCAATAAGCGCTTTGATGGAATCCAGAAAAAACGAAGGGACAGAGAACGCCAAGTCAACTTGCTCAACTTCCAGAACTTTGAGGACGATGATGACTTGAACTTTTACGATAACAGCGAGGACTTGGACTTTAACAAGAGTGCTGCCAATGACGTGGCCATCCAAGAATTATCACAACAACAGATACAGGTGTTGCAGAAGGAGAACCAGGAGTTCTTGAACATGAAGACAAACCAGTTGAAACAAGTGGAAAACTTGCATACATCGATGATCGATATCATAAACTTGCAGACGGAGTTGTCGTTCCAATTGGAAACTCAGGGCGACCAAATCAACAGTTTGCTCGACAACCATGAACAAGTCCAGTTAGATGTACAGCTGGGGAATCGCCAGTTGAACAAGGCTACAGTAAGGAACAAAAAGAGTGCCAATATTCTTGTGACGTTGTGCCTTGTGTTGGGTTTTTTGATTCTATTTGTTGATTATATATCCTTTTAGGGTAAACCTAGCACTTTTCCAGCACCGATAGTAACACCTTCTCTTCTGATGACAATTCTACCCAACGTCTTGTTATCACTGTATTTAGTAAGTGGAATTGACGTATCTTGAAATTCAATCTCGACAATAGCAGTCTGCTTCGAAACCAAGTGCAACAACTTCTTTTTCTTCTTTCCACTAGTCACTTCAATGAGCTTAGTGACTCTAGCAGGTACCTGACAGTTATTTCTGAACAACACAAACGGAGTACCAACCAACAATGGCTTAGGCATGTTGAACAAATGAATCGAAGCTTCTATCTTCTTGACAGTCTTGGCTGCAGACCCTTGCTTACAGATCAAATCACCTGTCCGCACGGTCTCGATACTGCTATTTTCGATTTGACTGGCTTTGAATGTCATATTGGCCAATTGTCCACTAATAGCAAAGTCCACTGGTTTCTTAGCAACTTTTAATGACTGAACTTGGAGTACTTCTCCACTTGGTTCGGCAACAATAGTCTCACCGACTTGAATGATACCCGAGTTGACCTTACCAGTGACTCTTAATTCCCCTTTATCTTTCACGGCATCTTGCACAGATAAGTAGAAATCCTCATTCAAAACTTGTTTTACCGAGTCAGAAGAGATCGAGGAGCTTAAGTCAACAGACTCCAAATATTCGCCCAATGTTGGACCCTTATACCAGTCAAGAGCAGTCACTTTGGAATCACGTTTCACAACGTTGTTTCCACTCAATCCTGAAATTGGAATGTAATCTATTTGGTCGTTGGAAAATTCAACATCGTCACTCATCAAGTATTCGCCGATTTGAGACTTTATGAATTCAAATCGTTCTTGGTTCCAGTTTTCTTTGTCCATCTTATTTACAACAACACATATCTTTTGGATTCCCAAGTTCTTTGCAAGAATAGTGTGTTCTTTTGTTTGGCCATCCATAGCAAAGCCAGCTTCAAACTCCCCGGTAATAGAGTCGACCACCAACAAGGCAAAGTCTGCTTGGGTGACACCCCCGATCATCTGGGGAACAAAGTCTTTGTGTCCAGGAGCATCAATGGCGGTGAATCTGGTATTGGAAGTTTCAAAGTCAGTGGCACAAATGTCAATTGTAACACCATGCGATCTTTCTTCAGAGGTTTGGTCCATTATCCAAGCAAGAGCAAACGAACCTTTTCCTGCACGCTCTGCTTCCTTCATGAGTTTATTTACAGTTCTGGCATCCACGATTCCAAAGTCAAAAAGTAACCTTCCCATTAAAGTTGATTTACCAGCATCCACATGTCCAATGACAACAAATGACTTTTGGAGCTTCAGGTAGGTTGGATTGGAAGAAAGCTCTTTTTCCAAGTCCAAGTTCTTGGTGGGCTTGGTGACCTTAATTTTGGGCTCTGGTTTCTTGTCGGTAATCTTCAAATTATTCATGCCTTCTTCAAAGGCTGCCTTTTGTGCATTAATGATTTTATCATCCGGTGATGGACTCGAGAAGTTTTCTTTAACCTTTGCTATCTTTTCTATATTGAGTTCAATGTTAGTAAGTGGATCAAAAAGCGCACTGCTGTATCGTTTGCGCTTCGTTTCATTTTCAGACTCCGACAAGCTCCGTTTCTTTCCATTACTGGGGAAAATTTCATTGATTGGCCGTTGGAGCAAAAAGGTGCTGTCGTATGCAAGGTCGAGATTAATCGTGGGTGGCGATGGTGTTGTAGGTTGTGGCGAAGGTGAAGGAGTAGGTTCTTGTGGTGTCGGTATTGGGTCTGTGATTGTCTTCTTCGTAAGTTTTCGTATAGTGGGTAGCTTAGCAGGCAATGTTGATTGTTTTGGAGAGGAGGCGGTACCGAAACTCAAACCTTCAAGAATGGCAACTGAACGGTTGGAATCGAGTGACGCTTCCTTTGAGCCTCGAGATTTTGCCAATGCTGAAAGCTTTGATGGCTTGGGATTATCTTCTGCATCCAGAGCCTTTTTTGCCCGTAGTGTCGCCAACTGTGCTAGCTTCGACATAGATACACGTAAAACGTTGATGTGAGCAATTCACGCTCACTTTGAAAGAACGAAAAAAAGTACATGCAAAATGCTAGCAGGAGCAATGGGGTTTAAAATACATACTTTTCTTGAAGTTTTCCTTCAATTCCTGAATGGTGGGCTGTAATTCGTAGTAATTAAAGTAGAGTGCTTCTTTGAGGGCGATTTCGGGGATTTCGTCGTTGTAACTGGCCATCTGCTTCTTGAGCTCTCCGAGTGCCTCATGCAACTTGTCATATTCCTCGTTGCTAAGACTGTCTTCAACAAACTCTTCTTCTTGAGAAGCATAGTCCAAGTCGTCATCGTCGTAATCCATCTTATCGTATTTAAGAATTCACCGCTACGTAAGAAGGCAATGTAGAAGGCTCTTTTGTTCTGGAGATTTTTCGGACTGCACGAGGCTGCTAAAAAATGGTATTAGTTTTCATATATTGTCATAAATACATATTGTCATAAATATGTCTATTTTCTACCGAAAACCCTCTTCATGGCATTGTAAATAATATCATCGTCCTTTTCTTTGGCGTCTGGGTTGGTTTCTGTTCCGTTTTCGAGCGATTGAACACTTTCCAACTTGTGGTCTCTCAAGAACAATGTCACCACGATTAATGGAACACACAAAACAAGACCAGCAATACACAAGTATTTCTGAACTTCAGCATAAGCAAGAGCAACAGCAATTCTTTCTGGGGTTCCCCAAGTATAGGTCAAAATGAAGGAAAATGGGTCAGCGTATGCCGTGTCAGCAATGGTAGTGTCAAGACCGGCCTTTTCAAATTGACGAACAATAGTAGGGTACATTTCATTCGACCAGATAGCACCACTAATACTAGCTCCCATAGCAGATCCAATACTGTAACAAGCCAAGTAAAGGGACGTAAGAACGGCCATATGCTCGTGACTGGAACATGTCTGAATCGAGGCCTGGACAACATAAGTGAAAAAGGCAGAACCAAAACCCATCAAACATTGGGCACCAATAATACCATTCTTGGCGGTTTCAGCATGGACACCGTCGTTAGAACCTCTATAGCGAACCATCAAACCCATGGAGATAATCCAACAAATTGGACCAAAGATAATGAACCCCTTTAATCTTCTCGTCCACAAGATTAAAACGGCCAAGAAAGGCCCAGCAACAACAGAAGTAAAAGTTCCAGCAGTAGTGATTCTGGTTGCAGCTCCAACAGATGCATTCATACCAACAATCAAAACGGTATAGATAAAATCGTTTGGCATGTAGTAGATAAGATCAATGAAAATACCAACACAGAGGGCTGCCCAGACACCACGGTCCTTCAAGTATTTGAGAGGAAGAATTGGGTTTCTGGCGTACTTACCTTCCCAGGCAACAAAAGCAGGGATAAATGCAAAACCGATAACCAATGGAGCAATGGTTGATGCTTTGGCCCAACTGGACTTGACACCGCCGGCAATAGTGAAAGGAACCAAGATGAAGCCAAAGATACAAATGATGAATAAAATACCAACCATGTCCAAATCCCAGAAGAGTTCCTGGGAAAACTTGGACCAGTACTTGAGAGTGGATCTGGAATATTGTCTCTTTGCCTTTTGCTCTTCATTTAATGCCTTCCACTCATCAGTCTGTTTAGCACGATATAAAATATGCAAATAGGAACAGAAGAATGGGATGCAAGAGATTGGGTAGATAAAAGCCCAAATACCGATGTTATAGTTCCAGGAGTGGTTCTTCTCCAAGCTTGAGGCAACGTTCCCGTTGACCCACGAAATAATAATGTATGGCAAGACTGGCACGATGGAACCAGCATATCTCCAGTTTAATGTGGAGAAGTCACCAATGATAATTTGAATTAAGATAAGGATACCCGAGTAGCCCACTTGGTAAAGAACGGAGCCACCAGCAAACTTGTAAATAGTGTTGGATTGAGACTGAAGCACAGTTCCTGCAACATAGAAGAGCATGGAAACGAAGTATAATTCAAAACGACCAAATCTGTCAGACAATCTAGCGTAAGTAGGTTGGGCAGCAGCTCCAACCACCGACTTGATAACATTGATGGTTGCCAATAAGGAATGCGAGTTGTAGGATGCAGTGGCATAGGCCTGGAAGTTGCTTCTAATGGAAAGGTCAAGAGAATAGACAAAAGCAAGACAGAAGATAGAGACAAAGAAGAGTGTCCGTAACACCCAATGACTATCGTATTGTTTGCTTAATATTTCAACTCTTCTAATCCCGATGGACTTGACTACCACGACTGGTTCTTCCACAGAAGTGGTTTCTTCAGTTGGAGCTTGGTCCACTTGCTTATTTTCAATAGATTCTGCTTTTTCAATGGTTTCTTGCATCACTGAGTTTACACAGATGGTAGAGAAGCGAAGAGATGAGATCTTAAATATAAGGAATAACCTTAGATTGAAAAAAAGGGCTTATTACCAGACATCGGCAAAGGAACCAAGATGCCGGCATTTGACTGGTCCAGCTGGACATTATTTTTTATCTGCAATTTTTCTTATACCAAACAGAAATAAGATAGGAACAGCATGGCTTAGCGATAAGTTGTACTAAAGATCGGAAAGATTGTCAGACTCACCAGCAAAGCATTTCTATCTAACGTAAAGTAGATGGTTGATTTAAAAAGGCTTTTTCTTCTCTATGTTTGAAAACCTCACACGTTTTCTAGGGCAATCAGATTGTTCGATTGCATTCTCAGAGACCGAATCAGATAAATATTTTTTTCCCTATTTGCATTACCTGATAATTCGAGTAAATTTTCCAGTTTCCAAAAAATAGCCAATCAACCAACGACCGTATTGCCCTGTCAAGTTTATTATGTGGCATCGAAAATGTGTCAAGTTGACCATAGTCATATCCCGAGAGAAAACACTCACCACTAACAAAACGAATTTGTGTTGGATGAGGTAGGGTTCTATATACGACCCCTACAGATTTTAAGCACATACAAAAACAAGGGTATTATTACAAGTCATTTTCTCAAGCCTTGGCAATGTCATCGTAATACGGCAATGCTATTTTACCGAGCCACCTACGAGGCGGCTGTTTTATGTTTTAGGGTTAATTCTCAGAAATTGCGAAAATTTTTTCTCTACCGTATATTTCACAATTTACCAACATAATTGAAAGTGCTGTCACGGCTAATTCTTGAACAAATTGACTCCAAGAACATCGTTAATGGCTGCACCAGCAGCAACAACCTCTTCGTCAAAAAATCTTCTACCAGTCAACTGCAAACCGATTGGTGCATTGACAAAGTTTTCTGGCTTGTAGTTTTCGTTTTCCAACTGTTCCAAAGGACTTCTATATTCGTAGTTAAGCTGTTCATCAGTCCATTTGTCAACTGATGGGTCCTGGTGCAAACCGGTTTGGAAAACAAGGGTTGGGAAGTCAATAATGTTGAACAAAGCAGTATAAGACCAGTTATACACTTCTTCAGATTGAGGGGCGACGTTGTTGTAGGTAGGACTGATAATAAAATCAATCTTGTTCTTGATCATGAAATGAGTATAGTCATCCTTCAAAGTATCTCTGATGTAGTTCAACTTACGGTTTTCTGCCACAGTGTACTCTTTGCTACCGTCACCATAGTTGAGGTTCCACTTGGTCAACTTGGTCAATGGTTCACCGGATCCAGCAAGCAATTCTCTTTGCTTATGGTTTCCATCACAGGTATACATCTTGTTGACTGTTTCGTATGCTTCCTTTGTTTTCAAAGGCTTCCACTCCACAACGTTAACACCAGCTGCCTTTAATTTTTCAGCAGTATGCTTCAAACCTCTTTGGATTGGAGGAGTTGGTCTCACCAAGCCATCGTCGTAAACAATAGCAATGGTCAAGTCCTTCAAGTTAGGCTTTTCAACTTCTCTCCATGGCATACGAATAAGTCTACTGTCGTGTTCCCATGGCTTACCATCGTTGATGTATGTTTTCATCCACAATTCAAGATCTTCAATGGAACGTGCAAGTGGACCAACAACTGCAGGAACTGACTCTTGACCTGCACCACTGCTGACACCTCTATTTGTCGAGATTCTTTTCGTAGTTGGTCTGAAACCAACAACCCCACAGTAAGCTGCAGGGGCTCTGATCGAACCACCAATATCAGATCCGACACCAATAGCACTACCACCGAAACCAACAATAGCACCTTCACCCGAAGAAGAGCCACCAGACGATAACGACAAGTTGTGAGGGTTATAAGTCAAACCAGTGAAGTTATTGTTGGAGTCCAAATGCATCAAGGTTTGGGGCTGGGTAGTTCTGACGTAGAAGACGGCACCCAAGTCTTCCAAAACTTGGTTGGTAACACCATGTTCGGTAGGAATGTGATCCACATGGGAAACGTAGCCACCATGTGTGATTCTACCTTTATAGTACATTTGCTCCTTCAATGAAATAGGCAAACCGTGTAAAGGACCAATAGTTTTGCCGTTCTTCTTGAAGTAATCATCCAAGAATTCAGCTCTCTTCAAACCTTCGTCAATAAATATGTCGGAGGCACATTTTGTGAATTGTTGGGCAATGATAGCTCTTCTTGCATATGCTTTAAATACCTCAACGGAACTTAATTTGCCAGAAGAGATTTGAGAAACCAATTGAGTGGCGGATGTTTCCGTGATGGCGAGCTCTTCATCAGACAACAACTTGTTGTCATAAAAGTACTTCAATGAATTGAACTTGTCTTGAACCAATTCTTCAAGAGGCTTTGGTAACGTCACCTTGTACTCTGGGGTGGTGGCGGCTTCTAAGTCCTTTTGGTATTGTTGAACCTTAGGTAACCATTCTTTATTGTATCTTTCAAGATCCTCGTAAGTATCAAGAGGATCTTTAGTTAAAAAGCTTTCGTGGGAAACAGACATTGTAGTAGAATAAAGTGGTATCAACTCGAACTTCAGGCAACGGGAATGCTGCTAATTTATAATTTAGTCTACGCGCAAATCTTGATAGGCGATTCCTAATCAGGAAATTCAGAATCCGCTCTCGAAAAAACTGAGGGGAAATTGTTATGGAAATAATAACGCATACAAATCGGCAAAGACTCAATTAAAACGGGCAAAATATCTGTCACACAATGAAAGCCAACTTTATCAGTGTAAATGTCTTGACTAGATTTTTCGGGATATCAACACCGAGATTCTATGTCGACGGTGAGGGATAAATAATTTGGGTAGTCCCGATTGGGCAGTTTGCGCGGATCGAACTTTCGTATCGGTATCGCTTAATCGAGAAGCTGCTTGCGCGCTACAATTGGGCGAAAAAGTGTGGCCCTATTTAAAGTGGCTGCAAATATTAATATGTATTATGAACAATAAAGGAAAATCCATCATGGATCGTGTTGGGACTTGAACCCAAAAAAACCTTCCAAAACAAACTGATGAAACAAAAAACCAACAAATATATAAAACTCTAAGCAACCTCCATAGTGTTTGTTTTCGAGAAAGATGCATACTTCTTGAATGGATCATTTCTCTCCAAATCGTACTCTGGGTTTTTGGCAAAAGTCTTACGCCAATAGACACGCTTGATAGCCTTCCAGCCCTCACATCCAGCAAGAAACAACACAGAGAAACCAACTGCCAAACCCCATTCGTAACCAATAGGACCATGTAAGAAAACCTTATCGTTAATCACAGGAATGTAGACAACGGGGAAAACAGAAAAGACCCCAAACATAATCGAATAGAAAAGGAACTTGTTTTCCCACAAGTCCATGCTAAGCTGTTTCCACCATGGATGTTCCGATTCGGGTCTCATTCTGAAAAATGATAACTTGAGGTGAATACACTCCCAAGCTAACAACAAAGCACACCATGTGAAGGCAGCAAAAGCTCCAGATCTACCTCTGAACACCAAACCACATTGTTCACCGTTTTCGGCATTACAGTTGTGTCCCAAGTTGCCATCCCCTTTACCAAAGACAATAGTAATGAAACACACGAGACAACAAACAGCCATCCAAAATCCGTAGGCAATCATATCGATAATAACCTCCCAAGTGAAAATGCTTGCGTTTGGTGGTAAATCCAAAATATCATCGTTGGCCTTTTCCTGACCTAATCCCATGGCTGGGAAGCAAGAAGTAACAACAATAATCCACAACACTTCAACCGGCGACAAGGGAAAAACTGAAAAGCCATCCTTGTCTTTGAATGCTAAACCAATCATCAAGTATAATGCTTGGGCAACATTCTCGGCTAACAATTGAAGCACAAACTTCTGAATGTTGGAAGACATTCTTCTACCTTCTTCAATCGCATTCAAAATAGAAGAAAAGTTGTCATCCATCAATATAATGTCAGATGCATCTTTAGCGACATCAGAACCGTTAAGACCCATGGCGATCCCAACGTCAGCCTTCTTTAACGACGGTGAGTCATTCACACCGTCACCAGTCATGGCAACAAACCGATTACGACGATGCAAAGCATCAATCATACGAACCTTTGTTTGTGGTGCACATCTGGCAATGACCAAAGGCAAAACTGGCAACTTATCAATCTCATCATTGGACAAGGCGTCAAACTCATTGGCAGTCATGACCATAACTTTGACAACCTCTTCACTGTAATGGTACAAGTTATGAGGCAAAATGCCAACTTCTTGAGCAATCGCTCTAGCAGTACCAGGATGGTCACCCGTTAACATGTGAACATTGATTCCTGCCTTGTGACACATCTTGACAGATCTTCGAGTTTCAGGTCTGGGTGGATCGTAAATACCAACCAAGCCCAAAAAGATTAAGTTGCTTTCGATTTGGACTCTCTTGGAAAGATCTTCCTTTTCCAAGTTTATCTGCCTCTGAGAAAATGCCAAAACTCTCAAACCCTCTGATGACAAAGCGTTCATGTTCTTTTCAACCAAAGCTTTATCGTCCTCGCTCATTGGTGCTAACTCATTGTCCTTGTACCAATAGTTACAAATTCCCAAGACTCTTTCCAC
The DNA here is from genome assembly GCA_030558095.1 of Teunomyces funiuensis. Classification (NCBI taxonomy): domain Eukaryota; kingdom Fungi; phylum Ascomycota; class Pichiomycetes; order Serinales; family Debaryomycetaceae; genus Teunomyces; species Teunomyces funiuensis. The sequence continues at coordinate 694,874 of JAJMRW010000002.1, forward strand.
AGCACCCTTAGTGTGTACAGTTGTAGTGCTACCATTCTTGTACACGGTGGTCATACGTTTGATGGATGAGTCAAAAGGAAATTCGGTGAGATGTTCCAAATTTGATTCTTCAATGATTTGATCTCTCATAAACCCGACTCTCGAAGTGAAAACATTAATGGCAATTTCAGTGGCATCACCATGCGTTTCCCATTCTAATACACCAGTATCAGGATTTGTGATTTGTTTCACGGAAGCAATGTTAGCCAAAGTAGCCGTTTCCAACCACTTCAGAAATAAGTCGGGGCGAGGCTCGGGTAAATGAGGCACGAAATCGGTCTCTTCGTCGGATTCTTTGAATTCATGTGGCGAGCCTTGGGCAAAACCTAAATCACCAACTTCTGGGTTGAAAGGCTCATTAGAGTTTTCAACAGCATAAGTTCCAACACATGGAATCCAGACCTTCTTGGCAATCATTTTACCCATTGTCAAAGTACCCGTTTTGTCGGAACAAATGTCATTGATCCCACCTAAAGCTTCCAAAGAGTCCAACTTTCTAACAATGACATTTTTGGTCACCATAACTTGGGCACCAATTGCCATTGTGATAGTCAAAACCACAACCAACGAAGAAGGAATCATGGAAAGGGCAACACAAATGGCATAGATTGCAACATTTTTGTTGACGTTAAACTTTTGGGAGGCCATCACGACGATGGCAAAAACCACAGCGACCCAAAAAAGTATGATAGCTAACCAAGCGAGTCTTCTTTGTAAAGGGGTGCCGACATTTGTACCTAAAACATTCATAACGATGTTCCTCAAAGACTTGAGAACAGCGATAGCATAATCCGTAACTCCAGGCTGAAGGCTCTTGTCAACCTTTACAATGATCCTGTCGTCTGTACTTTTCAAGGAGTTTGCAATCTTTCCGATTTCGGTTTTCAAACCAGTAGCAATGACAATACCATAACCTCTACCTTTGGAAACCACAGAAGAACTGTAAACCAAATTTAAACGATCACCAACAGGAACCGGATCACTTGTGTCATTGTAAACTTCTTCATGGTCTTTGGCAATTGGTAAAGATTCACCAGTCAAGAGAGCTTCATCTGTTTCCAAATTAACGGCCTCGATCAATCTCAAGTCTGCTGGAATAGTATCACCAACACTTACATAGACAATATCACCAGGAACAACTTCTTCAGCATTAATGTTGATCTTGTCACCATTTCTCAAGACAGTGGCCGAAGGAGAGCTCAAAGATCTCAAGGAACCCATGGTTTTCTCAGCCTTGAGTTCTTGAATAAAGCCAACAAAGATGTTAATAAACACAACAAATCCAATCACACCACCAGAGATCCAATCCTTGATCGCTAAGGCGATGACCATGGAGATGATCAAAACCAAAACCATGGCGTTGAAGACCTGGTGAGCCAAGATCTTAGAATAAGAAATCTTGTCTTCAGCACCCAAGTTATTTAAGCCGTGTACGTGGCTGAGGTCAGTTACCTGGCTCGATGTTAAACCAACAGCAACATCAACGTTAAACTTGGCAGCAACTTGTTCAGAACTTAAACGATAATATTCATCAGTTTGAGTGTAATCTAAAAGTTTAGATTGTTTTTCACTGCTTTCATTTTCATAGCGGCAACTAACAGACGAACCATTGTGAACGACGGGAGTACTCTCAGACTTTATTGTAGGCTTTGAAAGGAGATTCTTTATAAGTGAAAGAATCGAAAGAAGACTGAAAAACTAAGTAAGCAACTAACAACTGTGTTATTAGTCAGATGAGCCAAAACTTAAAGACTTGAGAGATTTAAAGACGGGGCGTTAGAAGTCTTTATATAGCGAAAAATATTTTTATCCGTAGCGAAGATTATATTGGTCCAGAAACTTGCGTGCCCCCACCACATTAATTAGTCTTACAGTTATGATTATTCTCGGCAACCCTCGTGGCACTTTAATCGAATACTTCAAGTTCAGTGATTCACACAACAAGTTTTTCTTGACGTGTACTACCGATGGCTCAGCAAACCTCGTGGGCTTGTTGAAAATAGCTTGGCTCGAGACCACTAACTAAAGAAGATGTCGTAATTAGAATCCCCTATCTCTAAAAAAGAAGGTCTCTGCGAGGCCCATGGTCGACCATTTCTTAGTCAAAACAAAGCCGTTTCGATAAATGAGCTACTGGCAATTTAAGGTGCCTTCTGTGCGCTTCCAACGGTCAGCGCAGGTCAACAATAAAGATGCAGGGCTGAAATTTAACGGGGCAATGGAAAAATAATTCAATTGATAAGAGATAAATTTTTCACTGTATATTGTACACTACACTATTGTTGCTCCAAAGACATCTTGGCCAACTTAAAAACAGCTTCTTGGGTGTTTGCACCTCCAATAAAACCGGCAGCGTGGATGAAAATGCATCCTTCAACACCACTCTTGTCACTCAACTCTTGGTCTCTCAATCCTCTGAGGTCCTTTGGCAAACCCATTCTGAATTCAAAGGATGTAGATGTCACCGAAACAGTAGAAACTCTCCATTTGCTGCTTGAGTCCTGGAACAAGACAAATTTGATTTGGCCTTCAGCGCTGTTTTCTTTTTCAATGGCATACAAGTGTTCCTTCCAAGGGCAGAATTGAGACAAAACAATGATTTCACCAGAAACATCGACATCAAACCGCTTCTTGAAAGCTTCTTCAACTAAAGTCTTAGCTGGCAACCAGCTCTTACCGTAGCCTTCCAACAAACTAACAAAGACGGTACCCATCAACTCGCTACTTTTTAAGAATTGGGCGTCGAAATCAGCATCGGTGGGGTTTTCATTCCAAGTAGGGTTTAATCTAGAGACAATAGATGGCAAGGTGAAGTTTCTGTCGTTGAACTTCTTGGTGGCTTCAACTTCGGACGAGTAGTTGCTGATCCCATTGTCGTTGGCATCCAAACTTTCAATGAATTCCTTGTAAACCTTCTTATACAAAATATCAACGTTTTTGTTACCTTCTTCTAATTGCAAGACGTGTTGAATAATTTCCTTACCAAAGTGCTTGTAAACAAGGCCCGCAGAAGACAACTTGGTGTTGAAATCACCCGAGAAAGTGTCGCTGAATTCACGCTGGTGATGGTCAAAGTACTTGACTCCATCGTACTTAGCACCAACATCAACCACAATATCACTGGCTTCCCAGTCTTCTGGGTTTCTTGATCTCACCAATTCACTGTTAGCATACTTTGGTAACAAGCGAAGCATGTATACAGCTAAAGATTCATCGGCATGGAAAGAACCGGAATGTGTGCAGATTTTTGGCATTGTCAACTTTATTTTCTTGTGTTCTGACATATGATAGCAACGGCTACGTAGGGATAAAAAGGTCTTGTTTAAAATGAAAGACACCGTTGTATTATTGTGCAATCAGCTTTGCTGGATTTTTCAGCATCTCATCTCCATTTGGTGTGCACATAGACAATTTAAATACTTACATATTGCGACCAAAACTCACATTTTAAGGGATCACAGATTGGCAGCTAAGCCAGGACAGAATAACCTATTTTTTAACCGTTTCTTTTTGGTGGATGGCTAAGTCATGGTTTGATAATTAAGATTGTCACAATGCTTAGCCAACTCGTGCGGTTAAAGTTGCTGAGTACCTGGCTGAAAATCGTTCTGTGAAAGCAAATCCATCAGCCAATTCTTACGAGAAAGAAGTATCAGCTTTAAATCATGTGATACTTATTTAATTTTAGACATTTAGTGGTGTTGAGGTTAGGATGGACAAGCTAGAAATTTGAGTTTAAGCATGACACCTCGAACTTGAACAAAAAAAGCAAAACATCTTACGTCATGCAATCAGGCGATAAGCTTTTCAATTGTTTGAATTACCAGATTTTTCTAAAAGTGGAGAAGGGAAAAACTGTAACGTTACCATTTTGCGGAGAAACGTTTCCGAAACGGATTTTTTATCTAGAAATTGAATGTTTCCGGGGAAATCACAGATTGGAGGCACACAACTCGAGGTTTAAAGCTTACTTTTGAAACTTAAAACTTAAAACTTCGTACTATCCAATAAAATGATCACTTTTCCTTTTCTTCTGATGGCTTTGTTGGGTAGCTATACTTATAGTCACTTATCAGGAGCGAGCTTACAGTCCAAAAAGAAGATCCGATTTTTCCGGAAACTAGAAGCACAAAACTAAACTTGCATAATTGCGTGGGGGAAAATGCGGAGAAATCTTTGCATTAAGGTTTATTTTCAGACATTTTTTTAAAAGCGGAAATCAAGTAGGTGCTACAAAACATATTTTTTTTCTATTATTCGGACAAAATACATGGAGTTAAGACCGATACAGTGATTCACAACTAGGGAGCTTTAAAAATTGGGTTATTGTTCCCGACAGAAATTTCAAATTTATGCGAACCTGCGGGGCTGAAAATAAAGTACCAAATCTCAAAGATGGAAATAAATTCCTTTTTTGAAAAACTATACTGAACCATACCAAATTTTTGCCAAGAACCATATTCCGATCTCACCACTCTCACTTTGTTTTTTGGTGCTCATAAGGAAAAACTATTGAGTTTCGAGAGCCAAAATGTATCCCCAGACGGCTGAAGTTTCGTGAAGTATTTATCATTGGCCCAAGATGTCAACCAATTGTTTGTTTGCAGGTCATCAAATATTGAGTTTTTGGCTACACATCTAAATTTTTCTGAATAACTGACATTAATACCCCGGCCAAGAAAGCTCATAACCTGTTTTTTTGTCTGATTTTCTATAAGCTTGTTGCAGGGCTTAAGGGCTTGCTTGTACACTAATAAGATAGCATGCTCAAGGATCAGCTGTACATATTATATAATGTGACTTAGTCACCTTGTAAAAAAGAAGAATTGTTTAGTAATAAAGCGTGATCCAATTTTTGACATGTAGAGTTTTTTTAATTGCCGTGCAGTTAAAATAAAAATATTTAACCAACCCCGGATTATTGCTCCATGTTTCTGACCAAAATTAAGGAAATGCAGACAAAAATTTCGAACAAGGGAGCCATTATTAGGGTTTATTAAAAAATATTTATATTTTTCCTAAAAATATACCAGTCCTACTACGAGCTATGTAACATTTCCGGTAAAACTCAGGGTATAAAAGACGAATGAATTTCCCTGGGAAGATAGATTGCTATAAGTTACAATAGTATAATAATGGGTTACGAAGAAAAATTAGCGGCTCCTGCTTTAAAGTTCAGAACTTTTTTAGATAAAACACCAAACATTCATAATGTTTATGTGATTGCAAGTATCTCTTGTGTTTCGGGGATGATGTTTGGTTTTGATATCTCTTCTATCTCGGGTTTCATTAGTTCAGATTCTTACTTGCGTTACTTCCACTCCCCAAACTCCACGATGCAAGGTTTTATTAGTTCCGCCATGGCTCTTGGCTCTTTCTTTGGCTCACTTGCTTCAGTGCTTGTGTCCGAACCTTTTGGTAGAAGAGCATCGTTGCTTTTTTGTTCTTTTTTTTGGATGGTCGGTGCTGCAATTCAATCTTCTTCTCAAAATAGGGCTCAGTTGATTATTGGACGTATTATTTCTGGGTTTGGTGTTGGTTTTGGTTCTTCAGTTGCACCAGTCTACGGTTCTGAGTTGGCTCCAAGAAAGATTAGAGGTTTAATTGGTGGTATTTTCCAATTTTCTGTCACTTTGGGTATTTTGATTATGTTCTTCATTTCTTTCGGTTTAGTCCACATTAACGGTGTCGCATCTTTCAGAATTGCTTGGGCTCTTCAAATTCTTCCAGGTATCATCTTGTTTGTTGGATGTTTTTTCATTCCAGAGTCTCCAAGATGGTTGGCAAAACATGGTTACTGGGATGAAGCTGAAGAAATTGTTGCTATTGTGCAAGCCAAAGGTAACAGACAAGACCCAGAAGTCTTGATTGAAATTTCCGAAATTAAGGACCAAATTTTGGTCGAAGAAAGCAACAAGGACTTTACCTACTTAGACTTGTTCAGGAAAAAGTACCGTATGAGAACATTCACTGCCGTTTTTGCTCAGATCTGGCAACAATTGACTGGTATGAACGTTATGATGTACTACATTGTCTACATTTTTCAAATGGCAGGGTACCATGGCAATGCTAACTTGGTTGCTTCATCTATTGAATACGTGTTGAACGCAGTCATGACTGTTCCAGCATTGTACTTGATGGATAAGATTGGTAGAAGACGTTTGTTGATTGGAGGTGCTGTTATGATGATGTCCTGGCAATTTGCTGTTGCTGGTTTATTAGCGACTTATTCGGAGCCAATTGCAGAACCAACTAACCCCAGTGTCACCATTGTTATTCCTGAAAATAACAAGTCAGCAGCAAAGGGAGTTATTGCATGTTGCTACTTGTTTGTTGTGTCATTTGCTTGTACGTGGGGTGTGGGTATTTGGGTCTACTGCTCCGAAGTCTGGGGTGACTCTGCATCTAGACAGAAGGGAGCTTCTATTTCTACTGCTGCTAACTGGATTTTCAACTTTGCCATTGCCATGTATTCCCCTACATCATTTCAAAACATTAACTGGAAGACGTATTGTATCTACGCTGTTTTCTGTTTTGTTATGGCTGTCCATGTCTACTTTGGTTTCCCAGAAACCAAGGGAAAACGTTTGGAAGAAATTGGTCAAATGTGGGACCAAAATGTTCCTGCTTGGAGATCTTCCTCTTGGGAACCCACTATTCCTATCTTGTCTGATGCTGACTTGGCAAGAAAAATCGAAGTCCAACATAAGGAAACGGCCGATAAAGAAATTCTCAACTCTGGTGACTCTCATTCTACTGGCGAGAAGGACCAAGTATAATTTTAAAGCTGGTCTTGTTTTCTGTAGAGTCGCTTATGTGTGTTTTCAATTCTAGACTCTAACCTTAATAAGTTATATCTTATGATACTGAATATGATTCTTCTAATATATTTTATTATTTAAAAAATGCAATCATAATCATGAACTAAAAATTCGGACTTTCAAAGTGGTGGTAGGGGCAATTGTAAATTTTGACTTGCCTATTACATTGTTCCAAATAGCTACTACTTTTGCTAAACGTTTGTAAATTTTGAACGTTAGGCGCAGAAGAATTATAGCTATACTCTTCGCTTACCGATTCATCATCTGGAACATTATCATTAACTTCATCATTGGCATTTTCATCATTTTCATTATATTCTTCAACATCAGAAACAGCATCACTAACTTCCTCATCATCATCTTCTTCTTCGCTTTCGTCATCGCAGGAATGAATCGTGAGTGCACTGACAAACTTCTGTGTTTCTGACGGCGTGAATAATAGGTTATTCAATTGAGCAGTCTCAGATGTTTGACGAACATGGTCGTTAAAGAAATCAATGTGTTCAATGTAGCGACGCAAAGATCCCAATGATATTCTGCTGTTTGGATTCAATTGGAAAATCATGTCTAGTAATCTATTAAATTCCATGGATATAGGGAGAATGGATCTCAAAATATTTCTGTTGTTCAGCAACAAATAGCTCTTAAACACGTCATTATTTGAACTTTCAGTATCAACAATAGAAGCTATGGGCCAAGGGTTTCTTGCACATGTGATGTTCAAGAATAAGACTCCCAAAGACCATATGTCGCCAGCTAACGTGGGTAAAAACTTTGAGTTGGAATCATTAACGATGGAGTTTGGGTTGCAAGGAATGGACTTAAACTGAGAGACGTCAATCAAAGATTTTATCAATCTATTTGTGTTGTAGTTGGTAATTCTTTCTGGCGCCATATAGAAGCTTGATCCTCTGCAGGCATTACAACAAATAAAGTTGGAGTTCATGGCTAAACCAAAGTCAATAAGAACTATTTGTATTTCATTATAGTCGACAATTGGTCCATTTAGACTTCTGTGGTAGTTCTTATTGTACCTGATCATGATGTTTTCTGGTTTCAAGTCACAATGAAATATGCTTTGGGAATGGCAGTAGTCAATGACATCTATCAACTGCAACATGACGTTTTTCATCATAAGCTGTTGCCTATACTTGTCGGTGCTATGATTGAAGAAGATTTGGTGGTCGATGATATTGTTGAATAAGTCGCCCTGTTCCATATAGTCCATCAATATGACAATAGCCAAGTCTTCAATATCTAACACATGATGTATCGTCACCACGTTTGGATGTTTGTGTACCTTCAAGTGCAAGGCAATTTCCCTCAAATAAGGAACGTTCAAGCCCTCGGTCTGGAGTCTTTCCAAGTCGGCTTCATGGGAAACAATATTGGGATGGTTGTAAAAGTAATCTACAATCTTCATTTGGATGACTTTCTTGTTGTGGGCTACGTCTTTGTTTGCTCCTTGGGCAATGGGCGGAGTTTTCAAAACTATCTTTGCAGCATACTGGGCACCTGATATGGTATCTTCAACAAGGTAGATCAAGCCATAGGTGCCTGCTCCTATTTTGCAAACGAAGCGCAAATGATCATTAATGCTGATTCCATCTAACAGCATTGGGTGTGGATGAGTTGTGTTGGGTGGCGGTGCTATGGTACTGGTAGTATCAAGAAGGGGTAGGATATTTAAAACCATTTATAATATATATTTATGGTCACAGGCGTTAAGGGTAAATGAGTTGAATATTTACTGGGAGGGCTAAAAGACATAATAATAAGTTTATATAAGGCAACGTACGATGCTGCCAAATTGAACAGGCGAGCTCTGGTCAATTACTGCAAAGAACAAAGGAAAAAATTTGCAATTTGCGAATCGGAAAATGGTGTGATTGACAAATTTGTAAATCAGTTCATGTGCGCTCTAAGTCCGAGGTCCAACAATGCGGTGAGATGTGATCAGCGATTGCTAAAACTCCATGCCACTAGTTGGCGACTATAGTTGCTAACAGCAGTTTGTCGAGCAGAATGTAAGGCCTATGTAGCCAACCTTTACTGTTGGGCTTCGTCAGGTCAAGCTGCCTCTGTGGCATGGGTTCCGGGGTATGACTCGGGTGATTCATTTTGCTGCGGCAATAAATATTTTTTTCGGAACAAACCGTAGGCAGGTAAGGACAATGTAGGAACAAGCACGCGAAGATTAGGGATGGAATGATCACAAGCTTCGGAGCTTATTGTTGCAACACCTATGGGTAAACTTACCATTGATCCGAATCATTGGATACTTTCCCGAACTCTACGTAGATGACCAAAGGCCCGAAGGCCGCCGAAGCCATCGTAGAACCAGAACTACTGTTGGCCCTAAGTGAAAATTGCCTCATTTGACTTACACCTGAGATCAGATCTGACTGGATCACGGAACACACACTAGACTTCATCTAGAACGTTTTTGCCACCCATATATTTTCTACTTAAAGTGTCCAATGTCAACGATGCAGCTCCCGGCTGCCGGTTTGCTGACGACAATGGCCTCGTCCAACTCTTTCTGGGTAATTCCAGGGAACTCAACCCTGTAGTATTTGTTGGCCAACAGCTCAACCAATTTATCCAATTTTTTTGTACAAGTCAAATGAACAAGCGAACCACCCCATCCAGCACCAGTAACTCTTGAGCCGTAGGAACCGCTCTCCAAAGCAATGCGACAGATAGCATTCAATTTGGCATTGGAAGAGTTATGATTGAAATCTAACGAATGCTGAGACGCAGTCATGGTGGCACCAAAGGCAGACAAGAACTCCTGTGACGAAACATCACGGCTTTGCAACAACCTCAAGCACTGTAACACAAAACCTGCTTCCAAAAACACATGTTTGGTTCTTTGATACAATCTGAGAACATCAAATTTAATCTCCTGCTTTGTTAAGTACAACTCAGTAAATTTATCTGTATCAATGCCAAGAGAACTAGCGGCTTGTTCAACAGTAAATCCATTTCTCTCACTGTCACTGAATATCTCTTTCTTTTCAATAAGCTTCAACATGTTTTCTAATCTCTTGCTTCCAACCTCAACATCATTACCATCCCACGCTTCTTCATTTAAGTGCTGGGTAAAATAAGCATCCATAACGCCTCGCAAACTTCCTCTTCCAATATTGGAATCGCCAGGGATTTGCAAGTTCCATTTCTTAGCCAATAAGTCTGACGCAATTGACATTTCAACCACTCTCAAGTTGTAGTGGTATGGTGCAGTTTCATGCTTATTGGACTTTTGTAAACTGTTGGTGATTAAAAACACCAAATTGTCGTCTTCATCAAGCTTGGGAAAGCCAAACGGAATTCCTCTTAACTTGGGCTTAAACTGGATCAAAAACGCTTTTGATGCTTCTCCGTAAATTGAGGCACATTGATCCATACCACCGGTATTGACTCCAACGTAGTGTTCAGAAACTACCGTAATCTTGGTCAAATCATCTTTGCATATCTCTTTTATCCCATTTGCCCTCAATACTGCCAAGGTTGATGCAACACATATAGCTGCAGACGAAGACAAGCCCCCACCGGTAGGAACAGTTCCGTCAAAAGTGATTTCCAAGCCTTTTAATGGAGCTTTTCCTCTATTGACCAATTCCGGATACTTTTCAATAATGAACTTATGAGCAACAATCAATCCACATTTGAAATAGTTCCCCCATGAAAACTTATCTTTGTTAATGCTAGTAATGTTACCATCATTCAGTAGTTCAAAATACTCTGACTTGAATGTTTCATCAGTATTTGTAAGAGTTACTGTATTACTATTATCGAGTGCCTTAACAGCTATGATCATGTCAACTTCAATTGCCATAGGTAAAACTGGAAAATAATTATAGTCTATGTGATCTCCAATCAAGTTAACCCTTCCTGGTGCTCTAGAAATGAAGTCTGGCTGATGGCCGTTAAAGTTAATGTTGAAGGTCTTAATTAAATTAGCATATCTTTCTTCATTATTCTTGGGGTCTGGATAAAAGCTAAGATCCTTATACGTGGGAACAATGTTAGTCATTTTATATATGATAGTACATTTGTAGGCCTACGAAAACCCATTTTTTATATATAAAGAACCATGGGTTATGCAGATGTTAGGACCCTCCATTAAAAATGTAACATTACATTTTGAAATTAGATTATTTTTTGGGGATCTTGTGGGGTGCAGACAAAATGTTGGAGTTGCTTCCAATTTGATTTTTTCCGACTTTCAGACACAGTTTTTTTTGTCTGATTTTCTGTTTACGGAAATATACTCGGAAAAACACTAAAAAGAACAATAATGCCCATAAAGATGACCGTGTTGGTTTTATTTTATCACAATTGAGAGGAGCCCGTGGTCAGAACAGGGCGATAACCGCAGATAGCTTGAGCCCCGAGATTGGCTCCCCCAACTTGCTATTGTTAATGACCCGGTATTGTTTTATTCCGTTCCTATTTATGCTCTGTCGTTTTTTTTTCGTACTGAATTGCCCGACCTTTATGGGGTAAATTTGAAAATACAACGTTACATTCATTATTTTCAACTTCGGAGTTGATTCCGAATCGATAAATCGCTGTTCCTCTTTATTTATTAAACACGCTTTGCTTTCATTTGAATTCTGAACCAAGTCCAATAAATCACTAATGTCCGAAGAATACATTCTAGTCACCGGAGGAGCAGGTTATATTGGTTCACACACCGCCATTGAGTTAATTAAAAATGGTTATAAAGTGATCATTGTTGATAACTTGAGCAATTCAAGCTACGATGCTGTTGCTAGAGTTGAAATCATTGTTAAACAGCCAGTACTTTTCTACAATATTGATTTAAGAAATTATGAAAAATTATCGATTGTTTTCCAGCAACATAATATTAAAGGAGTAATCCATTTTGCTGCATTGAAGGCAGTTGGAGAATCCACTCAAATTCCCTTGAGCTATTATGATAACAATGTTGGCGGTACCATTAATTTGTTGAACGTAATGAAAGAAAACAGGGTAAAAAGTTTCGTGTTCAGCAGTTCTGCAACAGTTTATGGCGATGTCACTAGATTCAAAGACGATAGCATGATCCCAATTCCAGAGCACTGTCCAATGGATCCAACAAATCCATACGGAAGAACCAAAGTTATCATAGAACGTATTTTAAAAGACATGTACAACAGTGAACCCGAGAACTGGCAATTTGCCATTTTGAGATATTTTAATCCGATAGGAGCCCATCCTTTGGGATTATTAGGTGAAGATCCTTTGGGTATACCTAACAATTTACTTCCGTACTTATCACAGGTCGCTATTGGTAGAAGAGAAAAGTTATCCATTTTTGGCAATGATTACGATAGTCATGACGGAACTCCAATCAGAGATTACATTCATGTTGTTGATTTGGCAAAGGGTCACATTGCAGCTTTGAAATATTTGCAAACTATTGAAAAAACTAGTGAAGGATTATATCGGGAATGGAATTTGGGAACTGGTAAAGGTTCCACGGTTTTTGATGTTTTCCACTCATTTTGCAAAGCTGTTGGTAGAGAATTACCTTACGAAGTGATGGCTAGAAGAGCTGGCGATGTTTTGAACTTAACAGCAAATGTCACCAGAGCCAACAAGGAGTTGAACTGGAAAGCTGAATTGAATATTGATGATGCTTGTCGTGACTTATGGAAGTGGACAAGAGAAAATCCTTGTGGTTTTGAACTCGACTGCTATGAATGGAAGAGCTTTGAACAGGTCTCTTCTTACAGCAGAAGAATTCATAACATTACTGTAAATGACTTGAAGGTTTCTGTGCTTAACTATGGAGCTCTAATTCAAGATATTTCTTACAAAGGACAATCTTTGGTGAATAAGTACGAATCAGGTGAGGACTATGAATTGGATTCCAATCCCTTCTTTGGTACTACAGTTGGACGTTATGCTAACAGAATTTCAGGTGCAAAAATTACTCTTGATGGCCAAGTTTATTCCTTAACGCAAAATGAGGGCGAGAATACTTTACACTCAGGCCATCAAGGTTTTAACAAAAAAACATTCTTGGGCCCTGTCGTAAAGCAACATAATGATTGTGTTACGTTGGAATTTTTCTATAGGGACGAAAACAATAGTGACGGATTCCCAGGTGACTTAGACACCATTGTGAAGTATACCATTGACAAGAACTCTGTTGAAATTGAGTACCAATGCGAGTTGATTTCCGGAAAATCTACAGTTGTGAACTTGACAAACCACTCATATTTTAATTTAACAGATAATGAAACTATCGATGGCTCAACGTTTAAAATATTGTCGCAAAAACAGTTGGAATTGGTCAACGGCATTCCAACTGGAAAAATTCTAACGTCAACTTTTGATTCTCCCATTAAGATTGAGCCTCAAGTCACTTTTGATGATTGTTTTATCGTTGCCGAAAATGCATCAATAGACACAAGAAAATCCGAATTAAAAGAAATTGTTAAAGTCAATCATCCAGACTCTTCCCTTGAGCTAACCTTTGCAAGTACCGAGCCAGCATTCCAATTGTACACTGGTGATCACACTAATACAAATGGTTATGGGTCCAGAAGTGGATTCTGTGTCGAACCAACCAGATACGTCAATGCAATCAACCACAAGGGTTGGGAAGATCAAGTCATTTTGAAAAAAGGTGAGTTTTATGGCTCAAAGATTAAGTATACAATTACTGAGTAAATAAAAATTAGTTTATACACATATATATGGTAAAATCTAAAAAAACCCGTTAAAATAAAAAATAATTGCATAGTAAAGGGTTAAATCATCACAAGTAGTGTATCAAACAATAGCAAGCTTCGTTCCTCATGGCCCAATGGTCAAGGCGTCTGGCTACGATAGTAGTTACTTCTGTGGAACCAGAAGATTCCAGGTTCGACTCCTGGTGGGGAAGCTTTTTTTTCCAATCAAAACAAGTAAGTTGTGTTTTACACGACTTTGACTGATTATCGTTAAGAAATTTTGGCGTACCGTTTGATACTAACGACTTAATGAAGATCTATTCGATATATATACTAAACAAGGCTGGAGGATTAATATACCAGAATGATATAAACCCAGGACTAAACAAGTTGACGGCAAATGATTACTTAGTTTTAGCTGGAACACTCCATGGTGTACACGCGATCGGGTCGAAACTAACCTCAACATTCAGAACGAAAGACACAACTCCTACTCAAGAAAACAACAATTCTGTGATAATATCCACTGGGAAGTCACAAAATCCTAACAGTAATAAGACGGGGCTACAGAGTATTGAAACAGACTTGTTTAATTTGTACATTTTTCAGTCTTTGTCAGGAATCAAGTTCATAATCATCACATCACCAAATCCAATTGTTCATAATTTACAACCTATCATACAACACACCAATCCGAATAATCAAAGTCCTTTACTTCCAAGCAGAGGAGAGTTAAGCAAGCAAAATGAGTTGGTTACAGAGGTTTTCAAACGTTTATATCTGCTCTATTCTGACTATGTCATGAAAGACCCATTCTATTCATTGGACATGCCCATTAAAAGTGCATTATTTGATTCGAAAGTGGTAGAATTAAGTCAATAAATTAAGCATTACTTATCGTTAATAAGATTTTGAATTCCTTGTTGTAATGAGATGTGAGGCTTCCAACCAAGCTTTCGAATTTTATTACAGTTCATCAGATACTGTAGGTCATTGTAACCTCTGTCTTCGACAAAAGACACATATTCCTTGACTTCAACATTATTTTGGAAGTAAATGTTACAGATCAACTGGATTAGTTCCAAGTTGCTGATTCCTTCTTCTACTCCGATGTTGTATGTTTCACCTTCGGCTTCAGAATTTTGTAATATCATAGTCAATCCGTTGATGAAATCTTTAACGTGTAAATAATTTCTTTTATTATGCCCATTTCCATGTACTGGAATTTTCTTGCCAGATCGCAAGCAGCTCAATACCAAGGGTATCAACTTTTCAGGATATTGTCTACTTCCGTAAATATTATTGGCACGAACCACTGTTACAGGAAGTCTGTACGAATACCTGTAAGAGTTGATAATCAAATCAATTGCTGCCTTTGTGGCAGCGTAGGGTTGGGTTGGGTGTAAAATTCCTGATTCATCCCCATTTGTATTGCGATCTCCATAAACTTCATCAGTGGAAATGTGTAAGAACTGGATGTTAACTTTTGAAAGTCTGACACACTCAAGGAGATTTTGAGCAGCAAGGATATTGTTCCGTGTAAAATATAGTGGAGTTTCAAGTGATCTATCCACACTGGATTCTGCAGCAAAATTCACTATCAATGTGATCTGATTCGCTTCATTGTTCTCAACGATAAATTTGAATAGATATTCAAATTCATTAGCAATGTCTACATTGAGAAATCTGAAGTTTGGAGCCGAAAGTATTTCTTTCAAGTTTTTTGTGGAGCAGTCGCTTGCATAGTTCAATTTATCAAAACAGGTAAAGTGATAGTTTGGATAAGTGTGTATGTATTCTTGCAAAAAGTGGGACCCAATAAAACCAGCACCTCCTGTAACTAGTACAAACCTGTCATAACATAACGTCATTGTGATGTGATGAAATACTAGGAAAACATATAGATTTTTGATTTATAAATACAGGCTTTCAAGTCTATGCAAGAGTATGTAACGTTACTTTTTTGTACGACCACTAGTAGAGATAATTCTGCAACGTTGCATTAAAAATTTAGGAATAGCAATGGTTTGTTCCACCAACTACCTCAAAAACATGCTAAATAATACGGCAGCTTGCCGCATTCAAAACCAGAGCATTGCTTTGCATTAGTTTTCCCGACAATTTTTTATTTTTTATTGCCAAATGTGGAGATGTATTGGAACAAAAAATATATTAAAATGCAACGTTGCATTCAAATAGTGCGAATTACCTTGTGACTGGTAAAACCAAAGAATCCGACCCATAAAAGAAACATCAGAATCAGTTTCAAAGATTTACTATAAAAATCACATATTTCTACCTGAAAATGAAGCGAGTAGAACATTTACTAAACCCTTTAACTTCTACTCCGACATACAAAAAGATGACTGAACAATTTGATTTTACAAATCATTCTCATCGCCGCCACAATCCATTGACCAACACATACGTGTTATGTTCTCCGCACAGAGCCAAGAGACCATGGCAAGGTGCTCGTGAAGAAGTCAAGAAATTCAACTTGCCGAATTACGATCCAAAATGCTACTTGTGTCCTGGCAACATCAGAGCTACTGGTGATATCAATCCAAAATTTGAAACCACATATGTCTTCACCAATGACTATCCCGCTGTGAAGCTTGACCAACCAAATTACGTCGAAGATGCAGATAAATCGTCCTTAAAAGGGAGGCTACTCAAGACTGAAGGGGTAAAGGGTAAATGCTTTGTCATTTGTTTTAGCCCCAAACATAACTTAACGTTACCCTTGATGTCTATAACTGAGATCACTAATGTTGTTGATACATGGCTGCAACTCTATAACGACCTCCAAAAAGAAGCTATGGATGGTGCACCTTACAAATATTTACAAATTTTCGAGAACAAGGGCACGGCAATGGGCTGCTCCAACCCACATCCTCACGGCCAAGCATGGTGTTTGGATATGGTTCCCACTGAAGTCGATGAGGAGATTCAAAACATGCAAAAATATCATAAAGAAAATGGAACATATCTTCTTGCAGACTACGTTGAATTAGAACAACAGGAGAAGAAGAGAATTGTGGCCGAAAACGATTCATTTATCGTGGTTGTGCCTTATTGGGCATTATGGCCCTTTGAAACCTTGTTGATTGCTAAAGAGCATTTGAGATCCACCCAAGACTTCAATGACAAACATAAGTCGGACTTAGCCGGGATCCTTAAGGTGTTGACCACCAAATACGATAACTTATTCAACACTTTTTTCCCTTACTCCATGGGAATTCACCAGGCTCCCGTGAAATGCACTAAAGAAGTAAATGATGCTTCCTGGTTTCACATACATTTTTATCCTCCATTGTTGAGGTCGGCTACCGTGAAAAAGTTTTGTGTGGGGTTTGAGATGTTGGGGGAGGCACAAAGAGATTTGACCAGCGAACAAGCAGCAGCTAGACTTCAAGAATTGGATGGTGGAGCCCATTTCCTTACTAAGGTCATGTAGTTGGAGACAACTAGGGAAGTATAAGTTGTCACCACAGCCAAGTCTCATGCAACTAATGAATAATAACACAGATGGTTAATTTAATACAAGCACTGATCTATAGAACATTGGATCCATTTTCTAACATAATGATGCTTGATTCATCAAATATTACTATTGTAGTAGTTATCTAACAGTATACCCCAAACTGTAGTCGTGATGCTAGGTGCAGTACCGAATTCTGTGAGAATCAACATCTCATCGCTCATACTTTTCACAGCATCGACGTCGATTCATCATGACAGAAAAAGAAGTCAAACCTCTGTTGGAGTCCAGAATTGGGAAGGACTCGCCTTTTACATTTGGTCAGAGATTTTTGGAAAAAGACGAAGACGTCTTTAACCATAATGCCTGGGATCATGTTGAATGGGGCGAAGAACAAATTAAAGAAGCACAAGAATTAATTTCAAAACAGTACGACCATCCTGTTAAAGATTTTGACAAGAAGTTGTATAATTCCAGTCCGGCTAAATATTGGGACATATTCTACAGAAATAATCGTGAAAACTTCTTCAAGGACAGAAAATGGTTGCAAATCGAGTTCCCTTCTCTTTACAAAGTTACTGCTGAAGACTATACCGACAAATGTACTATTCTCGAGATTGGGTGTGGTGCAGGAAACACCTTCTATCCCGTGTTGAACCAAAATAAGAACCCTAACTTGAAGATAGTGGGTTGTGACTACTCTAAAGTTGCAGTCGACTTGGTTAAGTCTAACGAAGCATTTGAACCCAACCACGCCAAGGGCATTGCATTTTCATCAGTGTGGGATTTGGCCAACCCTGATGGCATTTTACCTGAGGATGTAGAGGAAAACTCCGTTGATATTGTCATTATGGTTTTTGTCTTTTCAGCATTACATCCAGACCAATGGACACATGCAGTAAACAATTTAGCTAAGTTATTGAAGCCCGGAGGAGAAATATTGTTTAGAGACTACGGAAGATACGACTTGGCCCAAGTGCGGTTCAAGAAGGGCCGGTTATTGGACGACAATTTCTACATTCGTGGTGACGGTACAAGAGTATACTTCTTTACTGAAGAAGAGTTGCGGGAAATTTTCTGTGAAAAGGGCCCGTTCACTGAAGAAAGAATTGCCACTGATAGAAGATTGCTTGTGAATAGAAAGAAGCAGTTGAAGATGTATAGAAATTGGTTGCAGGCTGTTTTCAGAAACTAAGCCAGCGTTTCTGGGACAGCTATGATATATAGGAAGTTATCTAGATGCTTGAAAATTCTCCACACTTGTTGTAGGTCCATGGATGCCACTGAGCTGGTGTCAATACCGTGTATATATGGGACGGTATGTTCGGGCAAGTACTTTTGAATTATTTGGCCAAACAAAGTCGGTACCCCGTCAATATGAGCATCAATAGGAGCCTGTATTACGTTTGGTTTCCCTGGTACGTATATCTTGACCGGTATACGATTGCATTTAGAGGGAACGATAAGCCTATTGATTGTTTTGAACTGGTGATAGTTGTGTGATTTGATAGAATTCCATAGCATGTCAGAATTGGACTCATTGAGATGCATGATCGGCTTGGCAGTACCATTAACAACGTAGCACGACTGTTTAAGTTGATTTACAAGAACTTCTTTGACTGACTTTTCGTAGTCTATGGGATCAGTGTAAAAGGGGATGATTGATTCCTCCGGATACGGCAGAGCGTAGTGTAGTAGAAGGCGCCATGGTTCACGGTCGGGGAGGTTCATGAGATCGTATAACACGCCCACAGGAAGATTCCATTGAAGGGGCACGCCATTGGACTCGAGCCATACCGGCTGGCTTGACACTTGAGGCTGGAATCGTGAGAAGTACAGAACTATGGCAGGGAAGTGGAGTGGAAAATACGAGTTTCGATACGCAGGAAGAAGGTACTCGATATCGGAGCCAACAAGTACAATTGTGATGTTGAGACTACCATTCCATACCTGGTCCATCGTTAGTGCAACCAAATGTTATTGGACCATACGCGATTCAACTATATTAATTTGACGTTTTGAGAATGGCACAAAATTTAGCATGAACGGAAACCAGCAGCAATTGAAAATCGACAGTTTTGTGAGCTCAGTAAGTTCAAGAGTGGATGCACATTCCTAAATAAACTTTAATCTGAAGACATTTTACATATGGAAAGTTGCTGGTAAAGTGCACATGTTTCGATACTGAAGAATAAAGTTTTCTGGCACAATCTCAACTTATGAAGGTACAAACATCTGGAATTAACGATAAAAGTTCTACATGAAGTGCTTAACGGTAGATTCGATTTATTTTAGATTCAGTGGTCTACCTCTAAGAAGTGTTCCAAGTTTTGAACAGCCAAATAAAGAAACGAGTATGTCTAAAAAAAGATAAAGAAATTGATTTCATCCCTCGCTATTGTCTGTTGGAGGCGCTTCCGAGCCAATAACACGCCGTTTATCGTGACATCAAGATCGTATCCGTGAAATTCGCTGCAACTTCGCCCGCACTCGTCATGTGTGCCTGCATCCGAAAATAACTTGCAGCCAGCATAGAACAAATCAGCCAGCCTCCGCATTTTGTGTATGGGAAAAGTATAAGACTTCGTCACATTGTCTACAGGCCGTATAATCTTGACAACGTCAACGTTAACGTCAACGTCCAAAGGCTAAATGAAGCAAACATTGTGTGCCTTGGACATTCCGCCGGCCATACCTGCCAACACCAGTTACGATTTTGCCCATGCTGTTGCAACGTACAAGCCTGGGACCCTCGACTCATATGATGTACCAGCTATTCCCATATACACAAAAAGTGGCCGCATAAAACAGCCTTATAAGAATGTTCCTCGCTCTAAGAGAATCACTAGCATGCCAATTATGTCCTCATCATATTTCCAGAAACAGCTCCCTTTACCACCAGCTACGCCACCACCACCACTGCCACCTCCAAAATCACCCACACACAGAATAACCTCAATGTACATCTCTCCAACTCCTGAGACTCCACCAACACCATACTTCAGCACACCTACAGACAAACACCTTGACCCGGAGTACATCTTACGGCAGATCAGTGACCAGCCGTTTACACGCACCACCAATCCACACAGTACAAAGTATGTTATTATAGATGACGATGACGACAGCTTGTTTTCTGACCTCACAAGCACAAGAACCACTGCATCAACAGTCGACAAGTCTGTTCACAATTTCATTGACATACATGCCCTTTATAATGTGCCCAGTTCACCTTCTGCTACGTCGCAGTCGGATATTTCATCGGCGTCGTCAGTATACTCCAATCTCTCCAGCACCCCTCACTACATGCCAGAAACCCCTGTAATTGCAGACGACATGTCAAGCTACATGGACAGTTTGTTTTCAGACGAACAAGAACCAAAACCAAAACCACCAACATTCCATGGCAATTTCAAAGAACTCCCACCTCCACCTCCAATTAACCTACCAAAAAGCAGAAATATGCACAAAGCTCGCCGGAATTCGAAGCAGCCGTCAATGTCTCTGGGTGACTCTGCGAATTCCAAGCATAGATTGAGTGAGGCTAAAACAGAGCTTCAGTCTTTTGTACGACAAAGACCCTTTAGTGTCAGTCTAGATACCGAAAAGGATTATGGGGACTCTCGCTTCAAAGTTAATGTTATAAATCCACGAGCAGCCTCTTCAGGAAACGCTATAAAACCCAATTTGCCATTACCCACACACGAGAGAGCTGTTTCTTTTAATACGAATCTGAAGCAGGCCAATGCAATGGCCAAACCTCGTGCAGTCACGGTCCTCTTACCACCAGTGAGAAAAGTTTCAGAACCGGCTCCAAAAGCGAATACAAAACATGCGGTACAATCACATATCCAATCATTCTTTCACACTTTAACCCGAAAGGAAGAAGAGGCAGCTACAAACTACCGTTCTTACCAACACAAGGAGTTACCCAAGGAACCAGAAAGTGGACGCCAAAATCGGTTTGATCGAACATCATATTATGGAAGTTACTTTTAAATACAAGACTGTTATGAACCATGTAAATATTACAACTTTACAATTAAATCATTTCCCTTATATAGTTTGAGGATATCCTCGATGTTATACTTTTCAGCTATCGTTTGGTTGATGAAGCGACCACCCAAGTAGTGTACCTTGGAAGGGTCTTCTTGAAAAATCTCAGCACACGGCTTTGGTGCAGTCAAACTGACAAGCATGTCTGGATCGATGTTGGAGGTATCTGGAGCAGGTCCACTATCAACATCCCAGCCAGAAGGTATGTCTATCGAGACTATGGGAGCCCGAGGCTTTACACTGGCGAGGTAAGCAATGACATCATTAAATGGGTCACGAATTGGTGGTTTGAATGAAAAGCCAAAAAGAGAGTCAAGTATGATGTGTGGGTGAAGTTGTTTGATTTCAGCCAAAGTGGACACCTCGTTGACCCTTAAATCATGTAATTGCGTCAATAAATTGGAATAAAGCTGATTTTTCGACTTTTTGGGATAATAAAGAACTGGCTCGTAGGCACCCCAGAGTTTGAGATGTCGTGCAGCCACCAAGCCGTCGCCTCCGTTATTTCCAGGCCCAACCAAAACCAAGATCTTGGATTGGGGATTTTGAGAAGGATACTGCTTATAGATTGCCTGAGCAACAGCAAGCCCAGCCAATTCCATTAGTTGGTCTATGGAAAACGCACCAGTCGACATAAGTTCCTGATCTAGCTGGCTAGCTGCACGAGCAGAGAGTGTACGAAACATTGTCAGTGATTAATGGGAGCCGGAGTAGCGTTGCGAATAAGTTGCAAAGTGGTTGCTAAATGTAACGCGACCGGTCGTGTATAAAGTCTAAAGTGGTCATCCAGAATACCCGTGCCTAAAGCATTGTGATTCTTACAGCGTGCTATGTATGGCGTAAGAGAACCAGTTTCCTATTGGCTGAAACAGACTATATAAGTATTGCATTATGAAGCCATATAGCTCTAGGGGTGCTCGTCTAAATTGAGGTTTTTGGCGTTTGGTGTAAGCAAAACTCAGACATTTGAGTCTCTCTGATCACACAACCCAAACCTGTAGAATAGACACCACACCCTGTGTGGCTTGCCAATGTGTACCTGAATCATGAATTAATTCCGTTCTGAGCCAGACGAGCCCCCCGGCATCTGGCTCGTTTCGCGCGCGCACCTTGGTGACACAAAACGTCGAAAAATTTCGAAGCATCAACAGAACAACACCTACAGTCGGCTAAACACACACAAGTGAACCGATTGCACACCTGGTTTCAATTGCACCTGCAGATTCTCAAGTGACACGTATTTCTGACGCATCTGTTGTTGAAGTACGCCATATTCACTGAAGAAAAGCACCGCTTCCAATCGATTGTCTCCACGTTTACCAAAAAAGTAAACAAATACCATGGACAATTCGTACACTTTCGACTCGCCTTCAATGAGCAGTCACTCACCCATGATCAACTATAGAAAGGATGCCAAGAAGGGAATCAAGTTCACTTTTATGGTTGTGGGCGAACTGGGCACAGGTAAGACGACCTTTGTCAACTCGTTGTTGAACAAAAAGGTCCTCAGCCACCGTTACGAAAACATCTCAAACACCGCCTCCGTCTCCGATACCAAGACCTTGATGTTCACCTCGGCCAAATCAGTGGCTTTGCCCAACACAGCCATACTTACTAAGCACGAGTTCAATCCCAGAACCGCCAATGAGGAGCCCGGTATTGCTCTCACAGAGACAAAGGTTGAAATGGTGGACGATGAAGGCACCAAGTTATTGTTAAACATCATTGATACTCCAGGCTTCGGTGAAAACTTGAACAACGAGTTATGTTTTGCCGAAATCGAGAATTATCTCAAGCAACAATTTGACTTGGTCTTGGCTGAAGAAACAAGAATCAAGAGAAACCCAAGATTTGTTGACACCAGAGTGCACGTTTTACTCTACTTTATTACACCAACGGGCCATGGGTTGAGAGAAATTGATATCCAATGTATGAAGAAATTGAGCAAGTATGTCAACATCATTCCAGTTGTTGGCAGAGCTGACTCTTTCACTCCTTCGGAATTGAAGCATTTCAAGACTCAAATCAAGATTGACATTGAAAAGTTCAACGTCCCAATCTTCCAGTTTGACAGCTACTTGAACGAATATGACGAAGAAGAGGACTATGATCTTATTCAAGAATGTAAGTTTTTGGCCAACTTGCAACCATTTGCGGTAATAACCTCGGAAAATAACTTTGAGGTGAGAGATAGCCGTACTGGAGAAACCAGAACCATCAAGGCAAGATCTTATCCATGGGGATTGGTTGATATAAACGACCCCAAGTTTTCGGACTTTCCAATCTTAAAGTCCGTTCTTTTAGGATCTCACCTTCAAGACTTGAAGGACTTGACTCACGATTTCTTGTATGAAACATACAGAACCGAAAGATTGAGTAAGGTCACTGGTGGTTCTGAACACGACGACAGCGAGTTTTACGACACGGTTGAAGAGCAACAGGCCCAATCGAACATAAACGGAACCTCTGTGCCTTCGTTATCGAACCTTGCTCAGCTTACGCAGTCATCAATGGCACTTTACAATGGCAACGATGACGTGTCGATCACGTCAAACAGCTCTTTCAAGAAGTCGTCATCCATGTTGTTGGACGATGATCTTACTGAGTTGCCTACGCCTAACTTGAAGGATACATCGTCGCTTCACTCGGACCATTCATCTACATCTTTGGATAGACCAGTATCAAAGATTGAACATCCACCTCCACGCAACATCAATCCACATAATACAGCATTCAAGAGATTGTCCATTGGTCCACAACGGAGCCAGTTGCGTCAAATATCCGAAACTGTGCCATATGTGATAAGACACGAAAGAATCTTGGAAAGACAGCAAAAGTTGGAAGAGATGGAGATGGCCAGTGCCAAGGAATTGGCTCACCGTGCTGCATTGTTGGAACAGAAGGCAGCCGAGTTGAAGGCTAGAGAAAGAGTTTTAATGAAACGTCTAGCAGCTGACAAGGAACGTGAGGCTGCTAGTTTGAGGAGCGCAGCAACGGAAACAGAGAGTGTTGATGAAGAGAGCGACAGCACACAAAACAACATTGCTACTGCTGCTGCTCCTGGTGCTTCTCTCACGAAGGATGAGACCTTGACGGATTTACATTCTATCATTGATAAACCAGCAGGTGACGAGTAAAGTGTGTGCAAGAGAACCTTTTTTTATGTATGGAACACATGGGAAATAAAAAAAACCATTTTTTCTTTGGTAGGAAACAGTATGTTAACGCGGCTCGTGTGAATTGACAGCAAGTGGCACGATAAAGCTAATCAAGAATGGAGGAAATGACTGTAGTTTTCTATGTAGCATAACTAGTCACTGGTAATGGTAGCATTATAGGCACATTTTCCAGCTGTGCGACGAATTCCCGTGTTTGCACATATTACTGTAATAGTTAGCGCAGCCTCGCCGGCACGCGCCCTTGGAGCAAAAATTTGAAAATCAATTTTTGCCCGTCAGCTCGTCAAGCCAACTGCTCCAGTAACTTGAAACACGCTCTAGTCAGCAACGGAGAAAGGAATACAATCCATTGCGGGAACTTCAGCAGGTACATATTGCCACACAGTTAGCCATGGACATTTTAACCACATTAGAGAATGCGTTGTTAAACCCCGACCCAAACAAACGTACGGAGGCCGAGCTTCAATTGAACGAAGCCGCCAACTCACACTTTGGCGAGTACATCTCGTTGTTGATTGAGGCCTTAGCAAATCCAAATGCCAAGACGGAAGTCAGAATGTTGGCTGGTATCGGCTTAAAGAACCAGTTGACGTCCAAGGCTAGACAAACCAAAATTGCACAGCACGAACGTTGGATTGCTCTTGATCCTGCCACCAAGTCAAAAATCAAGGACACCGCTGTGGCTTCCTTATTGACTGCAGATGAAAGAGTTGCTGCCTCCGCTGCTCAATTGGTAGCTGCCCTTGCTGAGATCGAATTGCCCCGTAACGAATGGCCCGAATTAATCCCTACCATCATTCAGAATACAAAGACTGAGAACCCAGAGCACATCAAAAAATCCTCCCAGTTGGCTATCGGTTATATTTGTGATGCTGTCGACCCAAATAACCCCAACATCATTGCTCAGGCTAGCGGTATCTTGATTGCTATCGTTCAAGGTGTCCAAAGCAATGAACCATCCAAGGCAGTGAGGTTGGCTGCGTTGACCGCCTTATTCAGCTCTTTGGAGTTTATCAAATTCAATTTCGAAAAGGAGGGTGAAAGAAACTACATCATGCAAGTTGTTTGTGAAGCCACCCAGGCCGACGACAGTGAATTACAAGCAAGCGCTTTTGGATGTCTTGCCAAGATTATGAGTCTTTACTATCAGTTCATGCCTATCTACATGGAAAAGGCGTTGTACGGCTTAACCGTGTCTGGTATGCAAAGTGAAGACGAAAAAGTTGCTTGTATGGCTGTTGAATTCTGGTCCACTGTTTGTGAGGAAGAATTGGAAATCGCATATCAAAGAGAAGAAATGGGACTTGACAACGCTCAATATGCAAGCAATGAATTGGTTACTTATAACTTTGCATTGGTTGCTATCAATGATGTCTTGCCTACGTTGTTGACTTTATTGACTAGACAAAATGACGACCCTGAAGACGACGATTGGTCAGTGGCAATGGCTGCTGGTGCATGCTTGCAGTTGTTTGCCGAAAATACCGGAAACTACATCGTTGACCCAACCTTACAGTTTGTTAGTGCCAACATAGGTGCTGAAAGCTGGAGGGAGAAGGAAGCAGCTGTTATGGCATTTGGTTCCATTTTGCAAGGTCCTGACAAGGAACAGTTGAAGAATATCATTGTGCTGGCCCTTGGTCCAATATTGTCTTTAATCAAGGATGAAAACATGCAAGTGAAAGAAACTGTTGCTTGGTGTTTGGGAAGAATTGCCGACTTGGTTATTGAAGCAATCGATGTCTCCACTCACTTGGAAAGTGTTTTAGAGGCTTTGGTCTCGGGACTTCAAGATCATCCAAAGGTATCTACCAACTGTTGTTGGACTTTGATCAATTTGTCTGAAAAGCTCTGCCCAGACGGTTCAGTTTCTGAGACTAGCGTTTTATCCAGATATTATTCTACAATTGTTCCAATTTTGGTTGTTTTGTCGGCAAAGAACGACAACGAATTCAGTTCTAGAGCTTCTGCCTATGAAGCCCTCTCCACATTTGTTTCTAACAGCAGTAATGATACCCTTCCTATTGTGCAAAACCTTGCATCTGAAGTATTGGAAAGATTAAGACAGAGCATACCTTTGCAAAGACAAGTCGCCAGCAGTGAAGACAGGGGCAATTTGGAGGAAATGCAAACCAACATCTTATCATTATTGGCCAACATTATTAGAAGGTTGGGCGACTCTGTCGTTGGAGCCAGTGATAACTTGATGTCGTTGTTTTTGGACTTGCTCAAAGAACAACAGGCTGACTCCATCATTGAAGAAGATATTTTCATTGCTATTTCTGCTGTTGCTTCGTCCATTGGACCTAAGTTTATCGATTACATGAATGCCTTCTTACCTTTATTGGTAAAGGCTTTGCAGAACACTGAACTGCCTACTTGCAACATAGCCGTTGGTTTGGTTGCCGACTTGGCACAAAGTTTGGGATTGGGCATCATTCCTTACTTGGAAAGTTTAATGAACCTTTTGGGTGCCAACTTACAATCTTCTGAAGTTAGAAGGGACTTGAAGCCTGTGATATTGTCTTGTTTTGGTGATATTGCTGCTTCTATTGGGCCACACTTCCAGCCATACCTTACTGTTGTGATGCAGATCTGTATTGTTGCTTCCAATATTGAATTGGAGGATAACTCCATTGAAAACATTGACCATGTGTTGAACATGAAGGAAGCTGCATTGGATTGTTTTGTGGGTATTGTTGGTGGATTGGCCGAGCAGCCACAAGAACTTTATCAATACATTCCATCGATCTTCCAGTTCTTGCAGAGTGTTGCTATCGATGCCAACTTGGCCTCTATGGACTCTGTGAGTAGATCTGCCACTGGATTAATTGGTGATATTGGTGCTATGTACCCTAACGGTGATTTCAAGCAATTGTTTGTTCAACCATGGGTGGCCGACTTTATCAAGAATACTCGTTCCAACCACCTGTTTGATGTGAAGACCAAAGAAGCAGCTAGATGGGCTAGAGACCAGCAAAAGAGACAGATTGCTCTTGGTAACTAGCTTATACTTTGAATTCACCGACTCCACCTCTTACATCTCTATAATTAACTCTTTCATCTCATCTCATCTCATCTCTCAAATCATCTCATCTCATCTCTCACCTCATTTCTCATCTCATTTCTCATCTCATTACATGGCATCTCTAAGTGTGTATATAATTATATAAACATTCATCTCTAGAACACATATGTAGATCAGGTTGTTTGGAAGATATCACGTCTCATTTTCAATTTCGCGTACCAAAAAATTACACGTCTGTCAGATCAGCCACTGTCAGCAGTGATCAACTATTCGTGCACAAGGCATTCAATCGTTTATCAGACGTGAAATTTTGTGTTTCAAAACACCCACCTTTCCATTTCTTCTTTGTATCTTTGCAAAACCTTGGAAACCCATCCATTTACAATGTCTACCACATACCAACCAGTACCGTTTGACCACACATATATCTTGTATGATCCTCGCGACATATTGTCCGTAGTATCGGTTCAGTTATCACTTCTACCTATTTATATCATGGTGTTCTATACCTCGTGGTTTCTCTTGACCCGTGAAATTGAGCCCGTTGTTGTTGTGGGTGGTCATCTCATTGGTGAAGTTGCTAACAAAATCGTTAAAAAGATCGCCAAACAACCTCGTCCAGAGTTCCACAAGGACTTTGGCACTGGCTCCTATTCGCTCAGCTACGGAATGCCGTCTGCCCACTCCCAGTTCATGGGGTTTTTTGCTGCGTACTTCACTTGCATTTTCTTATTTAGGTTGCACCATTTGTCGAGACCGCAACAATACGTGGGCTGCATGATCTTAATGGCCGCTTCGGTGTCAGTTGCATTTTCCAGAGTTTACCTTTTGTATCACACTGCACAACAAGTATTTGTTGGTGTCACGGTTGGTGCATTCTTGGGTTTGGCCTATTTTGTTGCTACTTCCCTTGCACGAGACGTTGGTCTCGTTGACTGTGTCCTTAATTGGCCGATAATTCGGTTCTTCTACGTCAAGGACTCGTACTTCCACAACTATCAGTCATTTGGCGACGAATATGCTCACTACTTGCAATTGAAGAAACAAATCAAAGCTTAGGCCACATGTTAGTGCTCAATTGACTATGTGTATCTATATATACCTTATAGACGTGGTTAAAAATCATCCCATTTGTCTTCTTCCTCGTTCTTCTTACCACCTCTGAATCCGTCCATCTTGGTCTTTTCGTCTGGTCTTGAAAAGCCAAATGCAGTGGGTAACTCCTTCTTCTTTTCACCAAACCAGCTACTGATATTGTCGTCCAAGGTCTTATTTATTCCCTTTTCGTTGATGCCGTTGGTGAATGACTGGAAGGTTTCCTGGCCCAACTTACCTGTTTCTTGCATCTTTTGACCAAACTGAGCCATGGCCCTTTGAGCTTCGGCCGAAATGTCACTTTCTTGGATCTGGTTGATGCCCGGTTTGATCACAGTTTCGTTGACTTCATTCACTGACTTGGCAATAGTCGATGAGAAAAGCCCCCATCCCTTGGAAAGCGTACCGAGAGGATCACTTTGTAAGTTGTCGATGGTGAATCCAGAAAATGAGCCTCCATTACTGGCAGCTTGTGGAGCAGGAGTGTTACCAAAGCCACCGTACTTGCCACCCTGAGAAGGAGGTAAATGGTCAGGTCTCAGGTCGTTTCTGGATCCCAACTCAGCAAAGTACAGTTCGTTCTTGGCCTTTTGTTCTGCGCCTAAGGGGGTTTGACGGCGGCTCTGGATTGGTTCCTGTGGTGTCAGGGTGCTTGGTGTCGAGGCAACGGAGTTTTTGTCAGGAAGGGACCTTCCAGAATGGTCTTGAAGCACAAACTCCCTGCCTTCAATTTCACAGGTCAACTTTTCCTTGTAGTCTTCGGCAACGTAGTTGTCGTATTTCTGTTTAGCAGGCAACGACAAGTCAACGCCATGTTCGGTGAAGAAAGCCTTAAGAGCAGCGTTACCGCCCTTTTCCATTCTCAAGGTCTCTTCAGGCTTAAACTGATCCATTGTGATGGAGCGCACAAACGAGATATGGACGCCTAATCCTCTGTGGATCCCGGCACATTCCAAACAGATAAAGATCCCAAACTTGGGCGACGCCCACTGCGGGTTTGGAGCATCACAATCACAACATTTCTTGTGATCACCGTTCTTTTGAAGAAGTAGAAGCTTACGGCGGGTGTCTGGATCGATCGACATGTTGTTGTTGGTGGTGGACGGAAAACTTTTAACGACGCGCCTTTGTTTTTCTATCAGTTGTCCTTACTTTGAAATTTGATTACTCGCTGGAAGCGCGCGGGTGTCAACTCGCACACGCGGCTAGCACCAATATGATTACAACAATATCATTAGTACAAACCTGTCGTATATATAGAAATTCCCAAGTAGTACAACTAGAGCTTGCTGTTTTCCTGTGCGTTTCTTTCCTTGATCAACACGGGATAGTCAATGGCCATTCCCTGTCCTGTGTGCCAGGCAGCACCATCG
The DNA here is from genome assembly GCA_030558095.1 of Teunomyces funiuensis. Lineage (NCBI taxonomy): Eukaryota > Fungi > Ascomycota > Pichiomycetes > Serinales > Debaryomycetaceae > Teunomyces > Teunomyces funiuensis. The sequence continues at coordinate 724,638 of JAJMRW010000002.1, forward strand.
ACAACCTGGACAGTTCCGGTAACGTAGCTGGCAGCAGGCGAGAACAAAAACACAGTCGCTTCAGCAATGTCTGTGGTCGTACCCAATCTTTGCAAGGGGATGTTGGAGATAGTTTTGTCGATATTCTTAACCAATCTGTCCAACCCTTCGGTACCTTCAATGGCACCAGGAGCAATACAGTTACTGGTGATTCCCAATGGTCCCAATTCAACAGCAAGAGCGTTGGAAAGCGCATCCACACCAGCCTTGGCAGCACCAACATGGACCTGGAACGGAACACCGTAGTAGTGTAACGTGGCACTGACAAAGAGGATACGGCCCTTGTTCTTTCTCAATTGATCAAAACAGGCCTTGACTGTGTTGAAGGACCCCAACAAGTCAATCGAAACAACAGACTTGAACGCATTGCTTGACAAGTGGTTGAAATCACTCAAAAAGTTACCAGCGGCACCGGCAATGACAAAGTCAATACGACCCAACTCTGAGACAGTCTTCTCAACAGCCTTGGCAATAGAGTTCACATCACGAACGTCGGTGTTGGGACACGAGATAACCTTGGACCCTGGACGAAGCTTTTGAATTTCAACGGCTGCTTGGTCGGTTTTCTCCTTATTTCTTCCAATAATAGCGGCATTGGCACCGAGAAGAACCAAGGCTTCGGTTTGCACCTTACAGATGGTACCAGCACCACCGGTAACAAACACAACCTTACCCTTAAAAATGTCGGATCTCCAGGAACCGTTGGTCACAAATGATTGATCTAATACCATATTGAATATACTTAAAAAACTTATCTAGCTCCAATTACTGGGGCTGCAATTCGTTTCTTATATTCAACTTTCGCCCCTCTCCCCGCAAAATCGTTCCGAGGATCAAAAAATTTGAAAAATCACAGCTTGCGCACGTGATACAACCGAGTTGCACTTCACCTTAAAGCGATAGATTTGGCTTCGGTAAACTTATTCTTGATACCTGAAACCTTCTTTGTCTGAATTTCCCCATTTTCTGTGGCGCCTCCATTTCCGTTTTTGTCAACTCCATTTACTTCGTTGGCCCCATTTGTTTCAATTGCGCGATTACGCTTGATACCATTGGAAACCTCTTGTTCAATGTGGCCAAATAAATTCTTGGGCGACCGTAGCTTCTCTTGATGTTGAATATCCTCAGAAATTTCGTCATTGATTGGCGTCGATGCATTGTGACTGTCCAAAATCTCTTCATCCGAACTATCCTTCCCCGTACCTAGACCGCAACTGAGACCTGACGTATCGAAACCCTTGTCAACAATATTTATTATGTCTCGTGCCGTATTCACGTAGTCGACGCTTTCACAAAGTTGTCTAAAGTTTCCGTGAATGTACTCAGCCAACTGTCGGAAATTGTACCTGTCGTAAAGTTCACAATTCCGCAATATGATTGCTAACAAGTCAAGGCAGGCAGAGTTTGGAAGATTGTTATGGTCAATGATGGTTGCAAAATAGTTGAAAAAGCTTCGCAACACTTGGTGGTCAATTATGTATTGACAGTATTGGCTATCATTTAACAAAATGATATTTTTCAAACAATGTATGGCACTCAACTTCAATGTAACCTTGCAATTTATCTCTAAAAGCTTCGCTACCCCTTTTATTATGTGGTTGTCAAGAAAGAATGGCCTTGACAATTTAACATCATGCTCCTTAGAGCAAAACCAAATCAATTCACAGAGATGTTGATACAATAATATGTCACCACGTACCAGTTTCGCCACTTCACTATTGCTGTCAACTTTATCATCCGCTAATTGTATTAGTTTATGGAACAATTCAGGAGCCACCTGTGCATAGAATGCCTTGAAGTAATTCTTTGTATTTATGTCCTGGAAATCATCCACAGCAACAGTATTGGTAAGTGTCGATCCGTTGCCATTGAATTCCCCTTTGAGATCCAACTCAAATTCGTTGTTTGAATTGCTGGCAATATTGGAGTCTAAAAGAATACGCAATGCTTCAGAAGCTTGCACCTTGAGCCCCGAATTTTTATCTTCAACCAACAATTTGGTAAGAATCGAGATAAGAGTCATATCGTCCGAGAGCTTAAGCTTAAGGTTCTTCGGTTCCACTATAGTGTCATCTTTATCGCCTTCTATTATGGGATAAGTCGGTGGATCGGAGTTATCTATTGTCTCTTCATTATCAATGGAATTCACGAGGGAGACGTCCTGCTCGATGATTATAACAATTAATTCAGTGCCCAAAACTCGGATTTTGCTGTCGGACTCATTTAAAGCAAAGTTAATCATCTTAAACAAGCCACACTTCACAAGCATCGAAAAGAAATCCAGTTTTTGGTATGATTGAAGTGATTTGGCTATGAGGACATACTGATGAAGCATCCTCACACCATCTCTCTTCAAACAGATATCAGTGTCGTCATCGTATATCTTGAAAAGCAGTTCTAAAATGGCAGGATCTTTCAAGTAATTTATGATTTCAACCTGATTGACGTATATCAAAGAAGAAATAAGATTGAATGCTTGGTCATCAAGAAAACGGGCTAGCACAACGTCCTTGAGGAAGTTTAGATGGAAATCCTTACGGAAAATTGAAAATTTCTTGACCGGTATGACTGTTTTGAACGATTTGTTTTGGAGAAATTCACGATGACAAGCTTTGAAATTCGGATATTCAGGGTCGTACTCTAATATACCCACTAGACCCTTAATCTTCTCTTCAGAAGAGCAGAAATCTTCTATTATCAAGTTCTCATTAAATAGCACAAGTGTTTTCACAATTTCCAGCAAGGTGTAAATTTTGGCTATGAGCTTAGCTTCTTCGGCCATGGAGAATACGTGTATGAGGGTAAGAAGGTAGTCCTTTTCTAGAATATATTTCAGGGTTTGTGTTCGGGTGAATTGTGAGTTTGAGTTCTGGGATACTACCTCTAGGATCGATTCTAGGTTTTCGAGGGTGGGAATTTCAGGGTAGGTCATAGGACCGGTTATTAGTTCGGTGATATCGTCACCCTCGGAAGCATTAGGTATAACGTAGTATAAGGATATTTTGGGCGAATAGTTTTCTTGTTGGACTTTAATAATGAATTCACAAAGGTCAGCACATCCCTCTGTTTCCTGGAAGGATAATGCAAGGTCTTTCCCACTGAGGTCTGTCCATACTATTAAAGTTTCTTGTTGACGTTGGAACTGGATGGAGCCCTCGAGGAACGATTTGAGGATGACTTCTTCCGAGTCCAATTCATTACGGACAAGGAAGTACGGCACTGTATCTGTTTGTATATGGCCAACACAATATCCGGTACCGTTGTCAATCCAATCTTCGCCCTGGAGTAAGTATACCTTGACTCTTCGTGGAGTACTGCCGGCTGGAGGATCTGTGGGAGGCTTAGGTGACACCAGAGCCATTATGTGTGTTGTGTTGATGGATGACGCCAACAAATTTGTTCGACTGGGTCCAAGTGCCTATTTGTTTAGCGTTCTTTAGTTAATGACGCGTAGTTTTGGTTGTGGATTTTCGTGGTCGCGCAGATAAGGTTCCAGTATTGCTTTGGGGCGGTCAACGATGAGACAAAAATAGAGCAAGCCAAATCGATGGCAGTACACTTGGCTCAGTGTTCAATGAAAAGAACAGTAAATGAAAGGACAATGAGTTTCTATAAGTTATAGCAAGGGTTCTATATACATTTAATGGCACAATAATGCGGCACTCGATAAGTTTCTTAACCAATCGACCTTATCAACGTCGTGGGTGTCTTCAACTTCACCCCATTGCTCTGTCTGGAAAATGGTTTCCAAATTGCCCAACTCGATGATTTCATCAACGGTGCGGAAATAGTACTCCTCTGGCGATGCCTTGTTAACCTGGTACAACTCTCTTTGGGCATCGGGATCGGATACATTCAGTCTCAAGATCGAGGCACCACAAAGGAAAGACTTCGATGTCAAGACACTCTTTTCCAATGCAATCAAGTCGTAAATAGGAAGGCTATCCATCCAGTGGAGCACGACATTCTGGGTGGTAATTGTCTGTCTGTTTCCTCTCAAACCATGGATCTCACAGTCAAGGAATTCCAACTTAATTTTATGGCCTTCTGGCAATAAGTTGGCGTGGCTGTGGCCATAAGCAGTAAAGAAGTCTTCGTATTCGGCAATCAATGGCAAGTACAACTCGTTTTGCTTCAAACGCAACTTTCCCCCATACTCATCGGTGGTGGTGAAGATCAAACAAGTGTCGGTGTCCAAGTATCTCAAAATATTGAGCTTTATGTCCTGCAAGCTGCCCACCTTTGCGATCATTTCGTCGTTGGCCCTGTTGGTTTCACGGTGGATCTCTTCCAAATCGATCGAACGCGAGGCGATACTTGTCAATGGAAGCGAGTTTGTTTTGATCTTCAAGTCAGGTAAATTCTTCCATTCGTGTGCAATCAAATGTGCTAATTGTGACTTCTGAGGTGGTAACGAGAGTGGGAATCCCAATGGGGTCTTCATGGTCTTGCCATCCAACAATACGTCGTACTTGTTCTTTTCCTCGTTGAACGATGCATCAACCTTCTCCCAAAATTTGGTGAGAGTCTTCTCCAAACGATTGGTGGCCGATGGAGTATTGATGACGGTAGAATAGAGCCTGTTAGGGCCTATGATACGGTGGCTCAAACGGAACATGGTGTGTAAGCTGAGTGAAAAATTTCGCGAAAAGTCAATTGTTAAACTGGATCTGGTCAAAGGACATAAACATTGGCAAACAGCATCAAAGCACCCGTTCCCTCTCTAGTACTATCCAACATCATGTCGATCCCTTCAGAGACACTTCAAAAACTTCTCATAGAGATGGATAACCAATTGAACAAGACCAAGGCCGAGTTATCTATGTGCGGCGTTCAGTTGGATCGGGTCAACACCAACATTAGTTTGATCAACAGCACTACCGGCGCTTTGAATAAGGTTTGTGATATTGCTAGTAATGAAAAGGTGTATCAGGGCATTGGAAAGGCCTTTGTAGCCAAGGATGTTAAGGAATACTTGCATGATATCAAGGACGATGAAAAGGGATTCTTGGAAACGAAGAAGAACTTGGAGATCAAGAAGAACTATTTGGAAACTACGTTAGAAAAGACAGTACACAATATGCAACAGATTGTGTCCAAGCCCAACTAGATGTCCTAGCGGCAACACGATTTGATTATTCTTATTCACAACCATTTCCATGAGAGTGAAGTCACATCCACATGACAGAAAAGGGTCTAAACGTCTAAACTTCACAGCCTTTTTGGTACAAGCACATTTCTAATTACCTTTCATTCACTACTTAACTCATGTCTGTACATTAATACACATTGTCTTCATCGATGCCATCATCTAGAACCCTTCTCTCAACTTCAGTGTCGACTTCACGCCCGTCAGTTTCGCCTCCCTTCATTCTTTCTGTCAAAAACTCGTTGACTTGATCCTGGATAGTAGTCAACATGGCCCGGAGGTCGCCCAACGGAGTATCGCTGGCTTCGGTCGGTCTGTCTCTATCTTCTCCGCTGGCTTTCAAAACAACATCAGATATCTGCGTGGTTTTACCATTGGTGGTATGTGGACCTTCACCTGGAACAAACTTCCGCTCTGTTATTTGTGGACCAGTGTATGAGGCTGTGGGGATCAATGACATTTGGTGGTGATGCTCAGGTATGCTCATTTTGTTAGTGTGCTCTACTATATCCATACCCAAAAATCCTGTACGTAGTAATTGCATAGCTATTATCATTTGCAATTTTACCATATATACCTGTATGTGAGTCAAGTTCAGGCTTGTCTCTCATAGCATAAATAAATGAAATTAATCAAATTCCTGAATTGGGATCCGTTCTGCGCTATTGGAATAGGCATTGAACTTGATTTCAAAAATTTCGTCGGTCAGGAACGTCAACGCGGGAATATCGTAACATGAACAGGACATCAAGTACCCGTAGAAAACCTTGAGAACTGTCTCGTCGGCAATAATCAAAATGTCCCCACTCATTCTCTCCATTTCCAAAATCAATGGTTCGATTTTGATTGCCAAATCATGGTAAGACTCGGCTCTTGGGAACCGATAATGGTAGGGATCTTTTTGATAATGTTGAAATTCGTCAGGGAACTTCTGTTCTATCTCTTCCTGCAGCATCATACCAGCTACACCCGGATTCTTTTGACTTAATTGGATACGGTGCCTTATCTTGATATTCTTTTGTGCAAAGAATTGAGTAGTTTGGATAGTTCTCTTCTTGACCGACGTCCAAACTACAATTGAATCGTCATCTATTCCATCAACTCCAGCAGCAGGGTGTCTTTGATCTGTAGAAAGCTCCCTCTTTGGAGCCTCTGGTCTCTTTGTTTCTCTAAAATCAATATCCTTGATGTAGTCCTTACCTTGGCTCTTCAAATGGTTGATAAGAGTCTTAGTCAAGTTTCTGGAGTATTTTAAACCAGCCTCATCTAACGGAGGGTCATGCGTATAATCAATAGAATTCTTATAGCATCTGGCAAAAAAAACAGAGCCCAGCTTTATCCGCGAGTTCATCAAGAAGAAAACAACCTTATTTATAAGATAACCGTAGTTGGAATTGTGCAACTCGATTCTTTCTCCAAAATTAATGAATTTGATGTAAGACAAGTTTTCATCCTTAGGACCCATTTCCTGGTAAAATGGAGTCAAAAATTTGATACGTTCACTGTAGTCTTTGTAAGCCTTGTCATAGTCCCAATTGACATAATCTGGAGACGATCTTGCAGCTTCTTCCATATTCTTCATAATAATAGAGTCGTCAGTCACCAAACTCTCTATAAATAACACTTGGATGTTTAAACTAGTGAGTTTCTTGTGAACATCAATTCTGTACTCTGGTAAGGCATTGACCCCATCATAAATAGCAACTTGACCGTGATCATTCTTGAAGAAACTGAGTATATCATTAAGACATTCATCTGCAATCTTTTTACGAAATTTGTTGGCTTTTGCGTTATTGGGACTAGGCACAAACAAGTCGTGGTCAAGATCGGCTTCAGCACTGGCACGACGATAGTTACCCAAGTGGAACGAATGGGTCTTCACACCCAACCAACGCAAGTAACGAGTCAACGACACCGACAAATGCGTCTTGCCTCTTCCTGGTATACCAGCCAATACGATACAGATTTTGCCAGCATGAAACAAACGCCCCGATTCAGTCGAATACAACTGGCCACCTCCAATCAACTGTGGAGCCATCGGATGCATGGGATCAAACAGTTTATGGACAAAATCTTCACCCGTAACATCGCTCATTCTTCTCTTGCCGACGGATGCTAGCTCGTCCAAGTTGACTTTGGTGTTGTTGTGAAACGACCATCTCTTGCCGTTGTTTCCGCTAGTGGAGGGGTTTCTCGAAATGGGCTGCGAGCCGAACCCGTTAAACAACTCGCCTTCACCGTCTGATTCTATTGCCGACATCTTATATTGAGCAAATTGTAACTAAATCGACTTTAAGTCTAGTGAGTCTAACAACCTTTATTATGCCCCACTATTTTGACGAGGAATTTTACTGTATATAACTTTGGCCCCCTCTCACTGAGACAGACACGGCAGTATCTCGGACGAGAAATTAAAACCATAGGCACACATATTGGCTTGCATTGTAACTGGACTACAGACGGATGTTACATTAAAATACATTCATATTAATGGGATCCATAACTAATCTAAATATGAAGAATTTATTCGGCCTTACCACCCTTTCTTTGAATCAAAGCCTTTCTGTCCTTGTCCAAGTGCAACTTGGTAATGACAACCTTAGATGGGTGAATGTTAATTGGGACGGAAGCACCGTTGGACTTTTCCTTTTGTAACTTTTCAATTTGGACAGCAAACTTCAATCTGTAGACGGAGTTGATCTTGCCTTCGGAACCCTTCTTGGAACCTCTGACAACCAAAACTTCATCGTTTTGTCTGATTGGCAAACTCTTGATGTTGTATTGTTCTCTTAATTCCTTGGATAATGGAGCAGATAACAAAGTTCTTCTTTCAACAGAAGATGCAGTGAAGTAAGCCTTTCTAGCCTTAGAACGAGAAGAAGAAACGTCTGAATTGTTAGTATATGGATTCATTGACTTCGATGATAGAGATGAGACTAGCTCTTTGTTAAGTCCATCAAATTGTGCGGGTGACTTTTGGTGTTTTCACCATAACCGTTCAACTTCGGTGCATTTCATAGTTTCATTCAATACTGACTGTCTGTCTTATTCTAGTCTCTCTCTATCTTCTCATTGCTCTGGATTGATATTTACCTTTACTGATTTTGGCCATTTTGTAACGATATGCTAGATTATACCAAAGAAATCTTCTTTCAACTCTGATGTATCTGAAATTTTTCAGTGATAGGATAGCGCTCTAAAAAAAATTTTCCTTGTGTTGCGTGCGCAGGCAAATTGAATAGGGCTCTAGCCCTTGTCACGTGTCAATTGCTGCGAATAATACCACTGCGACTACTATCACCTGGTGAAGCCTAAAGCATAGCCAAACCAGGTCAATGGTTAATAATCGTCGAACAAGGTAGAAAAGTGTAATTCAAGATATTAATGGCGCATTTATAGTTGATTTCTATAGTATTAAAGAGTATTGATTGATAAATGGGAATTTGGCTCATAGGCCATTATCTAATAGAAATGAGAAAATGATGCTATTATAATCTAAAGTAAGACATGCTACATGCCAAGGTATTCGGCCACTTCAAATTCCCTTTAGAATGGGTTTAGGTAAATTCGATATGACTATCTATTTCAAGGTCTTTGTGATTAACAGTTTGTTCAAGACCATCTTGTGTTGTAATTCTAAACATGAATTCTACAATTATGATATTTTTGCAAAAATTACCTAAAACTACCAGAAGTTACCGAATACTAATAGTATATTAATAAAATCCTCTTATTTGTTCAATTGACATGATGTAACTTATAAATCATTGCAAGTGTATTTCGCAAATATACTATTAAATCAGCAGCAAAAAAATTAAAAAAAGTAAACCCGAGGCGGGACTCGAACCCGCAATCATTATCTCCGGAGGATAACACCTTAACCAATTAGGCCACACGGGCTATTTCTGATTATTGTAAATTTGAACCATGTTCCAGTGCATAACAAAACTCGAATAAAAATGCATTTAAATAGCTCATTAATAAAGACTTTTGTTGAACTGATGGATACCTGAAAAAATCATAACTCAAATTCAGTTAGACAGCAGTGCTTTGGAGATTACAATGCTCAATTGTATTCATGTTTTCAGTGTTAACGTCTTGACCATCTCTCCCCCATTTTGAAACTTTGTGTCACCAAGAAAAAAATCACATTACAAGTACGAAAATTACGATTTATAACTACAACACGAAAGATGTACACCATGTCGCCTATCGGTTTGGGGTTGCGCTTTCGGATGCTGACTCCCATAGCAGTTTTGAACAAGTCTTTAGTAAAAATTAGACCCTCTCAATTCAGAATGCTTTCCACAGTCAGAATGAAGTCTTCTCCATTGGGGTTCAATTCTAACCGTTCCAACATCTTCCAAAATACCATGTTCGTGAATGCTGCCAATAACTATTCCACTAGCACAGCACCTCCACCACCACCTTCACCACAAAATGACAAGAATGCTAAAGGAAAGCGGATACTTGATAGAATTTCGAGAGCATTTACATTTTCTTTATCATCGGCAATTGTATTTGCTGCAGCAGGTGTTGCCTTATTAGTGGTCTACTTGATTTTGTCAGAACTCTTTTTGCCCTCAGGAGACACAAGAACTTTCAACAAAGCTGTTAAGTTAGTTGAAAAGAACGAGGAAGCCCAGAAAATATTAAGGTTCGAAAGCGGAACCAGATTGAAGGCATACGGTGACGTTGGCTCCGATGCATGGGTCCGTAATAGACCAGCACACGGTGTCAGAGGAAAGGGCAAAGATGGCAAAGATCATCTTTTCATGAAGTTTCACGTTGTTTCTGATAGTGGTCTTCATGGAACAGTTACATTGGAACAAGTGGACAAATCATTTTGGAGCTCCGAGTTTTCTTACATCGCCTTAGATGTGCCTGGACAAAAGAGGGTTTTTATCATCGAGCCTAAATTCCAATCCAAAAACTACATCCCAAAGATCAATGGAAATGAAGGTTTCTTGGGTCTTAAATGGGGCCCTAAGAAGGACAACTAGAATAACGATATATTCATGACTAAAGTGACATACTTGTAAATAGCAAATGCCGCAAGTAGTAATGCCTCTTTTATACCCGTAACAATCGAGTGAAGTTCTGGCTATTTTGTCTAGGGCTGGAATGACCTATAATGAACTCAGTGTCAATTGAATATTTTGAACGCTCCTGATGTCGAACTATAAATTCATGTAAACTCTTGCACGATTTCCCCATTCTTTATTGCATCAAAACCAGAGACTTTTTGATGAAAAGAATAGTTTGCAAAATAACCATGATTTACAACCACTAGTCTCAATCTCTTGACAGTGAACACTCTCTGAAACTCCCTTGAGTAATTTGGCAAAGTCCAACCCTTCTTGTGAATTGGCAACACTAGGACCTGACATCTCTAGACATTCACACTTGGCGTCATCGGGTGTAAGAGGCATAGTTCTAGAAGCACCTCAATTTTCACTAGTTAGGGCCTGGTATTGCTTACTTATGGAGAATAATCCTTTAAGTTTATACTAATTGAATAAAACCCGGACTTGACAATGTTTCCCGATTCATCGAACCCAACGATTCCGAACTTATTGACAATATCAAACTACTCATAAGCGATTACGTCAGACCCATATCTGTAAATAGACGTGGCTGAATATCGTTGCACCTATATTCACTACAGAAAACGGTTACAGGTATATTCTTAAACTCCTGTGTTTGTTGCATAGAAAGAGTATCCACACCATTCGTACATTTTGATACCTTAGAAATCGGCAGAATCAGACGTGTTAGCATCCTCGTCACAAACAAAATTGTTTGAAGTGTCATCTCTTATGTTGGCATCATGGTTAAAAATGATTCTATTGTTAAGGGTTAGTTTTTTTTGAATAGTGGATGCAAAATTTCGCAGCCATTTTCATTAATCATACAATATTTAAAGATACATATCTAGAACATTTCTAAAAGTTGTTTGATTTCGCGCTTACCCTTGCACTCAATCATGTAGTAATCATCCTTATCAACCTTGACAAGAAGTCCAGCCTTTCCTATACGTTCGATTCGGTTAAACTTCTCATCTTCGGCCATAATCCAAGTATAATCTGTTTCTTGGTTTTTTTCAATATTTTGAAGCTCGATTTTGTAGTGGTTTTTCTTCGTCATGACATCGCCAACAATAGAGATTTTCAAGGAGTACATGGATATGATTTTCCACGAGGACAACTCATTGATTTGGTTGTACGAACCCAATTGTTTTTGAAGTCGAACAGTCATTTGTGGTAACAAAACAAAGTTGCTATTTTGTGGATTGTTCAACAAAATTGCATTGTTCATGTCCGTTGAACTAATGGAATACGCCGAGATATCTTGCCTCAATTTGGAGTCATGTCTAAAGCCTTCCAGGGATAGGCTAGTATAGGTGCTGGAAATACTCGGCTTCTCCATTACCGAGGATGCAAGAGTAATTGACGAGTTTGCTTTTGAGCTGGTAATTGATTTGTATCCATTTCTTGTTAACGCACCTACCGCATTTTCAATATTGCTGCGGATAGCACCACTTAAGCTTCCAGAAGAACATCTGATCATAATCAACATTGGCTCAGCATTAATAGAATTTACAGCGTTGATCTGCAAGTCAACAGCTGACGACTGCCTAACTGTCGTTTGTGAATCATCAAGAGTCAATATCAAGATTGGAATATCGATAACTTCATTGTAGCTGCAATCAAACTCTTCCTTAAAAACAAGTAACCAGCTCTTGTTCAATTCGTAGTTCACCACAATTTTGACAAATAAGTTTTCATTAACTGTAAGCATCTCCCACTTGCCATATTTTGTCTTCCACTTGGATATCTTCATCGATTTTGGCGTGGACTCGGATAAGTAAAAATCAATAGACTGATCGTCATTGATTAAAGACTTCAAGTCACTTGGAATTATTAATTCTTTTTCTTCGTAGCCAGTGGATTTTTCTGCGTCGGTTTCGTCTTCCTTAGGTTGTTGCGTAAAGAATTTCATTGAGGTTGAAGAAGGCAAGGCAAATGGAGCTGGTAATTTCGAAGATTTGGTCATGGATTTTTCAGAAGTTGCAGATGATGGGACATTAGAGAGGTTCTCAACCGAAGCAGAAACATTAACATTTATGCTTAAATTCTTCTTATTTTTTTCAGGCGTTGATAAGTTTGGCTGTGAAACAGACATTCCAATCACGCCATTGTAGACTCTATGAGGTAGATCAATATCATCAAATGGAAGGGGTTCGTCATTGCTAACAGGTGAGTCAACTATGGGTGATTGTGGCAAATAAGGGCTTGTAGGCGTAGTCGGTTGCTTCGTTGATTTTCTGAATATATCAAAAAAGGATTTTCTTCTAGGCTTAACCGCTTTTTGAGGCGTACGTTCTTGTTTCACAATGGCATTTAAATCCTTGATACTAAATGTAGGATTGTAGTTTTTTCCAAAGTTATTGATATCGAGTGCCGATCCAGTCGATAACTTATAAATTCCTGTTTCCTCCTTCGAATTATTCAAATTTGGTACTGATGAGGACATAGTCGGTTGGTTTTGGTAAGGATGTATCTCTTTAGGAACAAATGGTTGTTCCAAGCCATTGTTGTCGCTCTTGAAAGCTTTCTTTTGTGGGGAAGCAACGTAATCAATCTCGGCCTGTGCAGAGCGAGGTCTTTCTGAAGAATTGGGCTTAACACAAGGTGCCAAAGTATCTTTTGGTTCAACAATTTCAATAGGATTACCCACCAACTTCAACGAATTGTTGGACAAAGTCTTGCTGAGAATTTCAGCTGAACGATCAAGCTGAGATTTACTTGATTCGCCTGATTCTTTAGATGTAATAGAAGAAAATGAATGCTTTCTTTCACTAATAATGGGTGGAGGTTGATGAAATGGAGATTGTTTGCCTTTACCCAACTCAATGGTGGGCAACGTACTGTCTTTTCTCTTATCTTGTTGAGCTTGTTGCTGTAAGCGAGATAATGGAGAAGTGTTATCCAACGAAGGAGTATCCAATAACTCTTTGAAATTGGTTGCCCTACTACTGGGGGGTGGTGTTATGAAATCCAAATCTTCTTGTGGCTTTCTATGGTCAGTGTCGGAAACAACATTGATTCCTAACCCAGACATGGCTCCAGGACCATTTTGCGAGTTGATCAAGAATGTATCGGCCACCGGCAAATTGTTTTCTTCCAGTGGAAATATGACTTTCAACTTCTTGTGCCACTCCAATAGGAAACTATGGTCCGGTGAGGTGAGTATGATTTTCGAATCAACACTGGGCTTCGATAAAAAGTTAATAGCCCTTAATATAATACATGAGCCATCAAAATCTATGGAGAGTTCATTGACTCTGAAAGGAGGAAATACTAATGATCTCTCCAACGAGACTGCTAAGATCGCCAAGGCATTGTATGCTGCACCTCTATCCGAGGACAAATTTAATAATACCAACTCTGCGGGTGTCTCATTATATTCTGGCGACTCGATCATCTGTAATTGTTTGTCCTCAGTTCTGTCGACAATTTGATTAATCGTGAAAAGACTGGAGACCCTTCCTCCAGATTTCGATGCCTTTGACGAGACAGTTCCGAAAGCTTTAACATTGTTGAAGCTGATATTGTTTAATTTGGTAACCTTATTGTAATTGTGAAAGGATGTAACAATTTTCTCTAGTTGATTCTTGGTAGCATCCAACTTTTCAAGAATAAAGGGGTTTCTTAACAAGGGGGTGACAGAATTAATGAACCCAATGTAATTGGAAAGGTTCGTAACAGGCTTGGAAAATGACTCAGCATGGAGGATCTTTGCAGCGCTGTTTTCATCCAAATTATGTCCATCTAGTTTTGAAAGCTCAGCGCAGTACTTTTCAAATAACAAGATAGTGTCACTGTCGAGCCATAGTATAAAGTCATTGACAAATCCTTTCAAGGCTTCCATAGACTGTTCTCCTGTTATTTCAAGAGCAGCAGTGTTTAACAATGCCAACAATTTGCTGTTCTTTGTAAACAACCCTCTCACTATGGAGCTGAGGGATGAAGCTGATGATTTTGTAGGTTTGACGTTACCCAAGATTTCAATTAAATTATTATTCTCATCCTTTTCTGTTTGGAGCATCAAAGCTACAATATTCACAGGATTTTCAACTGTCATGCTGGCAAGGTCAATGTTTGATACTTTGCAAAAGCAAAACTCCTATAATAAATATAATCGCTGGTTATTCTGTGCTTATGTGTGAGTTGAAAAATTTGACCCCTTTGGGAAATATTTAAAAGCGCGTCTCGCGTTCCGCTGGTGATATCTAAAGTATGAATTGGGGCATCCATCCCGCATTGTGCGCTACATTAACCGAGAAGTGCACTAAACTAATAAAAGATACGCCGAGTCTAGAACGGACTCTACAGTTTTTGTTGATTAAACCATTCCTCTACTTGTTTTAGTATTGCTGCCATGGATTCTACACACATAATTACATCTCTCGTGATACAATCCATTCGAGCACACGAGGCAAACCTCTTCCTGTTTTACCACTGACAACTTCGACCGTCCAGGACTCCTTTTGGGGAATCTGAGATTCGAGGTTCAACAATTTAATAATTCGCTCTTTTATTGCCATGATTTCCTGCTCGCTACCAAGCAAATCAACCTTGTTGATTAGTATGCACAAGTAAACACCCAAAAGACGGTCTTGTAGTATTACTTTCTCACGCAATTCGCGATACGACTCCTCTAGCCGTTCAAGTGATAAACAATCTATTACCCATATCACTGCGTTTGTTTTGTCAAAATAGTTGCCCCAGAAGTTTCGTATTGTTCTCTGGCCCCCAATATCCCAGAGATTAAGGATGTAATCACCATAAGTGAGCGAATTAATCTGGAATCCCATAGTCGGCGAAACGGTGTTAGTGTCTTGTCCCAACATTTGCTTAATGACCGTTGTTTTCCCTGAATTATCCAATCCCAAAGTAAGTACACGGATCTCCCGATCCTTGGCCTTTTGCTTTCGTATCACTGTCAATAAGCCCATCGTTGATTTCTTTGTGAAGTCTATGGAGGGGAGATGTACATTATCAAAAACGCGCGAACCGATCAAATTGCAATTGCATCACTAGACTTGCTGCTAATCATTCTCATCTTTGATACCCCGTGATATATTCCTGTTCTTGCAACAAATGCTAGAAGAAGTTCTTTGATGTCTTCTTCAAAGCGCCAAACTTCGATCTTTGAGTTTACGCGTAAAAATGAAACCTCAGCAACGACGGCAAAACGACAGAAAGTGATTGAAACTATAGATCTAACCGAAGAAACTGCATCAGATGTTAAGTATGAGATAACCGATAGCCAATTTAAAGAAGAGCTTTTAGTGTTTTGTCCTTTATGCAATGTGAATATTACAGTTTTAGGCTTAGAAAGACGAACTCAACATGTTGAAGTCTGCTTGCTTAAACTAAATAAGGAAGAAGTCATGGATACAAAACAACTCGATTCTCAACAAGAAAGTAATGAAAAACCTAAAAAAACTAAGCCGGAAGTTTCTTTGAAGGAAAAGGAGCGACTAAAGTATGTTAATGGAAAGGTTGCTCTGACAGGAAAGAAAAATATCAAACCTCCCACGTCCATGGCGACATCTCGTATCAAAAGACCAATTCCGGACATTAAGATCTTGACTTTCCCAATGGGTCCAACTGCTGATAATAAATATCAAATTTCGATGGATGCTTTCAATTATGCTCCCCACGAAGACATCAGCCAATACTTCTTATCACACTTCCACGCAGATCACTATGGCGGAATATCTAAAAAGTGGAGTTATGAAAGAGTATTTAAGGAGGATTTTGATTACACCAATGATTCCAAGTACAGAGCTATTATCTATTGCACCGAAATAACTTCACGCCTTCTTACAATCAAGTTCAGTGTTGACCCTAGATTCATTCGTTCACTAGAGCTTAATGAACGCTATATGATTAAGTCATATTTGTCCGAAATAAAAGACGGCGGAGAAAAGAATATTTCATTGGATCCAGGGCTATATGTCACTCCAATGGACGCAAATCATTGTCCTGGAGCAGCAATATTTTTATTTGAGTCTGTCACGTTAGACGGATCTCGATACCACATCCTTCATTGTGGTGATTTTCGAGTGAACAAAGCGATGATACTTCACCCATGTTTGCAGCCGTTTAAGACTGGTGGGACCTCTTTGCTTGACAAAGTCTATCTTGATACGACTTACATGACACCGAAATATAATTTTCCAAAGCAAGAGTTGGTATGCAATTCTATTGCAGAGCTTTTTTACAAATTAACAAGGACAAAAGAGCAGTCCATATTCTCAACATGGTTTGGAGTACTAAAGCAGTCACGAATTACAGACTTCCTTAGTGAGCGTACTAAAAAGAAAAAGTTTCTTATCTTGATTGGTACGTATCTTATTGGGAAGGAAAGATTAGCAGTGGCTATACTGAAACAATTGCAATGCAGCATTTATGTTCTGAATATCAAGAGTCGAGGAGAGAAACAAGCAATTATTCGAGCATACAATGATCCATATATCGACCTGGTTTTAGTTGAAGAGGCAGTCGGAACAGAGAGTGACGATTGCTTAGTACATCTTGTACCAATGCATATTGTTGGATCTTCGGCTGAATTATCGAACTACTTCAACCACAATGGGTACCACAAACATTTTGAAAGGTGCGTTGGAATCAGACCAACAGGTTGGACCTTTCTGCTGCGGTATACCGATGACAATAAGGAATGCAGCATGAAAGATTTGTTAGAGGTGTTGAAATCTTGTCCTCGATATTCATTTGAAACAAATGTGCTTCCACAAGTACCGAAAGACTCCCGTAACATCAAGCATCCTGACAAATCGTTGTACCGCACTTATTCAGTTCCATACAGTGAACACTCATCATTTAGAGAATTGGCATATTTTGTCATTTTCCTCAACATTGGACAAGTCATTCCTACTGTCAACTTCGAGAACCCTGCAAGTCGGGCACTGATGCAGAACATCATTGAAATGTGGGAAACCGCACGTTTGTACAAAACGAGACCGCAAGTCAACGACGGGTCGTTAACAGAATCGTTTCAAAAACTAACAATTGATAATTTCTGAAAATCTATTAATATACAATATAATATGAATGAAGATGTGTTGTATGCAATCATACCAGTGCACTCAACTTCGAATGATAGAAATCCAAAAGCTTTTCACATTCTTCTGCACCATTGCAGTCAGTCCATTGAGCAACAAAATCTCCTTCTTGGTATACAAAAGACTCACTGTTTTCAGCAGAACCAATTTTGAAGTCATGGCGAGCAGCTATTGTCCTTGGTGGAATAAGGGAAGTCTTGCTAAGAATCAATGGGTGCCACTGTAAAATATGTGTTAATCCAGAGTCAGGACCGTAAGGGAAACCAGGGTAAGTTAAGTAGAGCTCATCTCCCCAAATTTCTATGATGGATTTACCTATTTGATCGTTCTTAATCAAGAAAGAACTTGTTTCCACCTTTGTCTCGGACTGCGTAATGATCAACTTAACGGACTCTGCCTTAGTATTCTTGTAGGTCTTGATGGCACCACTTGGTGGAATAATAGGCTTTTCTCTGAGCATGATGGGGTCCAAAGCGTCATTGTCTAAGATATATCTTTGAATATCGATAGACAAATTCATAATAAATCCATCTTCGTCGAGGTACCAGAACCACTTGGCATTAGGAAATGCAAACATGGCAGCCCTTAAACAGTATAATCTTACCCATTTTGCCCTTTCAGTCGACTTCAAGTAAGAAAGAGAATTTAACTTGGGCAAAAATTCTTGAGCCCAGCGAACGTAAACACCATATCCATGGGTATGAGCGTAATCGATTCTATTCTGAACCACCTTAGTTAACGCATTGACAGAATACTTTTCAAAGTTGATGGCAGTCACAAGAATAGTGTCGGGATATTTGGAAGAACCTTTGGGTTTGAAGACTATTTTATCTTGATTCTTGAAGTAGTTCTTGGCCTTCAATAAGTCTGAAGATTCGTTTTCTTCGTCTTCCTTTGCCTTCTGTACTAAAGCATCCATGTTATCCATAACATTAAGAGGTCTGATGAGATTTTTCTCTATCTCTGGAAAGTTGGAGTCTCTTACTTTAGATTCAAGAACCAACTGACTGACGCCTAACTCCTGAAGAAGTTGGGTGTCCTCTATCCTTGGATAAATGTACTTGCTTGAAGTCTCGATGATGTGCTTACTGGTCAATGGATGTGCCGGAGGATAGACGGGCGACGCGTTGTTTGATCCCAACCATTTTAAGGGATTGAAAAAAAGATAAACGACAAAAAGTACCACGCTTATTATGACAGCATTTTTCCTTTGAAAATTGCGAATGTTGTTGAAAGTAGCTGGAAGTGGTAGAAATGGCTTCTTGCCGTACTTCGGCTTGAACATGGCTCTCGTCTACCTCTGTATTTCTCGATCTTGATTTTAACCAATGTTGTTGAGAAAAAAAATTTGGTGTTATTGTTGATACTGCACGTAAGAACAGAAGATGTTTGTTCTTTTCTATACTTAAAATACATATACAACAAACAACGACTTAGTTAACTCTTCCTTCGCCACCTTTGTTAATTCTGTCTTCTATCACTTGTAAAGCGACTTGTCGTCTTCTTTCTGCCACCAAATTTGCAACATTTTTTTGGACTTGGTTGGTTTGCTCTTGTCTCTTGCGTGCTCTGATGTTACTTTGCTCGACCAAGTCATCATTAAATGGCGTCACTATGCCAAGAAAGACGCTGACTTCGTAAATCTTGTCAAACACGAATCCAAGGTATGGCTTGGTGATAGCAGGAAAGAACTCTGCCAATTGGAAAGTGTCCGACGCATCGCCCGTAATAACGGATTGCGTGCTTTCGCCATTTGCAGCAGTGATTGGAAGAAGGGTATCACTAGCAAGGGACTGGTAGAATCTCAAGTAAATGTATGAGACAAAGAAACTACCGAAGGAGGGAACAGCAGGGTATAAGGACTTGCTGATCAATACAGACCAAAGGAGAACTCCAAT
Source organism: Teunomyces funiuensis (assembly GCA_030558095.1). Lineage (NCBI taxonomy): Eukaryota > Fungi > Ascomycota > Pichiomycetes > Serinales > Debaryomycetaceae > Teunomyces > Teunomyces funiuensis. The sequence goes on from JAJMRW010000002.1 coordinate 743,881, forward strand.
CAAAAGAATGAAGGGGAAATGTTTGACTCTAGAATTGATCAAACCCTGAAACAAAATGACATTGTGTTCAGGTATCAACTGCTTCAAAACAACCAAAAATGCAAAGTAGTACGAGATGCCTCCTCCAAGTGGTTTATCCATACCAGCCACATCGCCTCTGATTATGTTGGCAACAATTGTAATCAATACAGTCAAAGTATTGGTGACACTGCCTACCACAAGGATAAACTTGATGACTTCTTTATAGTTCCAAAACTTTTCAACGTACTTGGTCGACACAAGTAAGACAAAGAAAGAAATGAGAAACGAGAATACCGTAATTTCAGCAAAAATAGCGGGAACTATGACCCATGGATAGTAAATCGCGTGTCGAGGTATTAACTGAAGGTATGGAATTTGAATATCATGCAACAAGATTTCACTATTCGTCGCCGAAACAGTTCTGTAGACGTTGACTTTGATCAAGAATATGAGCAGAACTACTATCACCAACAACAGCAACAAGATCCTGGTCGACTTGGGAATTGAAGTGTTGAGCAAAGAATTCATCATGATGTCTGTAGATTAATTATCAGGAGCGTCTTAACGTGTCGCTTTACAAAGTTAAAATCCAATCATGTGACCCAACTGAAAAATTAAATATCAATATAACTTTAAATATACAAAAACAGTATGAGAAACGAACATATAAAATCATAGAGATCTGTTCAAGCCTTGGATGAGTAAGCATCAGTAGTGAACGAGTTTACACTTTGGTATAACCAAGTGTAAGTCTTTGGTCTGTTTGGACCAGTATCGTTATTGTCGACATGTCTAGGTTGGAATAAACCACTCAAAATACTGTCGGAACTGAAATTGTTACCAAGGTTACTGATGTACTTGGATGCAACAGCTGGAGCAGCAATGAGAACGACAAATAAGACCAAGACGGCAAAGTACAACGTACAGTACTTTCTCACCATTCTCTTTCTCAATCTAGCTTGCTTCAAGGAGTAAATTGGAGGTCTAATCAATCTCGATGGCTTCAACCAGAACAACATAGTAGAGTGCCATCTGTCAACAAGTGGAATGCACAAGATTGGGAATTGACAAATCAAAATGATGTGTGCAAGGACAAAATCACCAGCAAATTCAGACATTTCAATCGTCTTAGCACAGAATTCACGAGCTGGCTGGGTGAAGGCCATCCATCCCATACCGGCACCGTACCACTTACCGGTCCAGAAAGCGGTGTTAGCTTTGTCGTGTTTGAATTCTCTGGTAAGGAAACACAAGGTCATGAACTTGAACAACAATCTTTGAATGTAAATCATGGTAGCAAGACCCAACAACATTCTAGCAAAGACAAAGCCTTCCAAGACCCACATAACAATGAAAAAGATCAAGTTGACAATGACAGCACCACCATGGGCAACACCGGCAATGACAGCACCAGTCTTCTTACAGCACAAGCCCAACATTGGACCTGCACAACATGACAAACCAAGACAAACGGCAAGAATACCCATGTCAATGACAACAGGAGCTAAGGCACAGATGACAACTCTCAAAGTAGCATTGACCTCGATTGGGGTAGAAGAACCATCAATATCGTAAGAGTATTGAGTGACACCGGTTTGGGCATTGATAAAGGTGTAGGCAACAAAAAGACCAGCAGTGTAAATAGCACATGGAATCAAGTCAGCAAACAAAAGGTTGGATCTGTGTGCTCTGGTAGTGTCACCGTCAGACTTTTCAGAAACGTCACCAGTCAACTTACGCTTGAAACCAGTAACACGAGATCTCGAAAGTCTAATGTAACCGATCCAAGAGTTTCTGTGCCATCTAGTGTTACCTCTGGACAACCATCTAATGAAATCACGGTAGTCAATGAAGAAATCATCCCAAGCAAATTGATGTGGGTTAAAGATGAATGGAGAGAACATCAACGAAGACAAGGATGCCCAGAACCACAACAATGGTGCTTGCCAGTGAGCAACAGTACCGAATAACAAAATCAACATCAATCTTGCACCCATGTAAATCGACGAATCACCGAAACGAGAATACAAAATGGAGAATGGAATTCTCGATGTTGCAAAACCACGACCAGTGAAAATATATCTAGCACCACCGACAGTTAAATCGGCAAAGATAGAAGACGAGTAAATTTGGGCAACGAAGACTTCAAACATTGGCGACAAAGAAACAAAATGACGGGCAAATCTTTGAGCTGCTTTCCAAAGACCTCTTTCAATCAATTCTTGAACAACCAATGGAATGAACGAGATGAAGAAAACGATGAAAATCGACAAAGTGTAACGTCTGATCCAGTCAATGGCTGGAGTAAAGTTGTAACAGCCGAATGGGAAAAGAACGTCAGTAATTGGAGAGTTTCTGTTGTAGTAACACAAGATCGATTCGTGAGCCAAGGAGTTCAAGTTAGCCAAGACCAAAATGAAAACTTGCAAAGACAACTGAATGAAAATGTTGTTAATGTGGAAACCAGGGTGACCATAGTAGAAGGATAAGAAACGGTCCAATGGCAATTGGGTAGAAAGGTAGTAGTATTCTCTGGATAACATTTGTTCACCCATACCAGCACCAATCTTGGTTGTGAAATTCAAAATCGAACCGAAACCCATATCTCTACCCTTACCACACTGGTAGTATTCACAGTGCTTAATCTTACCACCTCTCAACATAGCAGTCATACCAGCGTAAATATCTTCATTCAAATGCAAACCCTTTTGAGCCTTAGAAACACCACCTCTAGTTAACATAAAAGTAGCATTCAAGAAATCCGGGTGACCATAATGCAATTTACCACCAATTTGAGCCAAAGTTCTAGCAAACAAGGTACCGAAAGTTTGTTCCTTACCGGCAGCAACATCACCCAAAACACCAGAGTTTTCGGAGAAAATGTATTCTCTAGCACCCAAGATAGCAACAGGATACTTCTTCTCAGCACCATTACCACTCTTCAAGTCAGGTGCGTATGGGTTAACGTGTTCAACATTCAATTCTTCGAATTCAGCCAAAACAGATCTAATCTTCAAACATTCTTCCAAGTAGTTATCCTGGTTAGCATCAATCAATTGGATGTATTCACCTCTGTGGAAAATAATGGCGTGATTCTGGTTATCAGACTTACCATCACCCAAAATTGGGTTACCAGACAATTGAACTCTAAACTTAGGACGACGCATACCGTTTTCTAACATCTCACAGTGACCATCAATCAAAGCAGAATAAATTCTTGGTTCTTCATCTTCGTTCAAAGCGGGTTCTTCATCCAAGTAAGCAATCTGTAAGTCAGGGTAAGCACGCAATAAGAATTCAGCGTTTTCCATTTCATCATCCTTGAATTTAAACAATCTTTGCATGGAAACCAAGAATCTAAACTTTCTTCTTGCCATCTTTTCCAAAGCCATTTCCAAACCTTCTGGGTCACCACCAAAGTATTGTACCAATTCAGGGTTTTCAACTCTGTACAACAACTTGATAGCTCTGGCGTAGTTCATGAAACCGGAAACAGTTCTGTATAAAGTTTGGGATCTCAAAGAGGCCCAAATTCTGGTTCTTAAAGTGTATTCTGGTGCAGCAGACTTGAAACCAATACAGTAGAATGGCAAGTCATCAATCTTTGACTTCAAGCCATCTTCAGAAGTCTTTTCAGCGTCTTCACCGTTTTCGTATGCTGCAGTTTCTTCGGCCAAAATCTTGGTGTCCTTGACGAAACATTCCCATTCAACAGGGTGCAATTGCTTCAAGTATTCCAATAAAGTAACTCTCGAGTATTGATCATCTTCTCTGATAATTTCTCTCAAAGACAACAAAATCTTTTCAGAGTAATGAGGAGTGAAGACGGTGAAAGTTGGCATGTTGTCAACAGGCAATGGTTCTAAAATTGGAGTGGCCAAGGATTGAGCAAAGAAAGAAATTCTTCTTTCAGCTTCAGAGTTTCTTGGGAAGAATTCGGTCTCAAAATTGTTATCATCTTGAGATACAAAGAAAGTTGGAGCTCTCAAAGTTCTCTTACCTTCAACTTCAGAAGGAACTTGGTGGTACAACAACTTTTGAACGTGGTCAATTGCCAACAAATGTTCTCTGTACATGGAGATAACAATAGCATTCCAGATTTGAGAAATCAAAACCTTTGGTTTGTACTTGATTTCCATTTCAGTAGTAGCCAAGATCTTGGAATAAATTCTCTTTGGTAATCTGGTGAAGATGTTTCTCCATGGAGTTAAAATGGAAATACCCAAGTAGAAGGAACGACCAATGGAGAACACACAGTTACAGATAATGTACCACATGTAAGTATCCAAGAAAAACAATAACAAGTCGACAAGGTACATCAAACCAAGAACAATCTTAGCTTGGTGTTGACACAACTTGTTGGCAAACCATTTTTCACCAACACATCTCATTGTGGTGGTGGACAAAATTCTAATTGGGTCTCTGATGGAAAGAATCAAAAAGTAGTAAGATTCAAGCAACTTGGCAAAGAAAACCAATGCCCACAACAAGTAAGAAGTCCACATGTCCAAGCCTCTCAACTTGATAAAGTTGGCAGTGAATGCTTGAGAAGACATGTATCTTCTTGATCTCTTGTTCAAGTAAGAAGTGAATAAACCACCCAATGGCATAATGGCAAAGAAAACCAAAGTGGCAACTGCAATGAAGAAACCAACAATAGACACAACGTGAGCAGCTTTGGAAACATAAGTCAAACCAGCCCAGTAGAAGGTGAAAACAACAGGAGCCAAGTTAAGAACAAAAATACCAATCAAGAAAACCAAACGACGCGTCAAATGTTGAGCACCTGCCCATTCTCTAGGAACGAACATCCATTCGAAAATGGTGGCAAAAATTTGAATAAGACAAGCAATAACACCACCAATCGCAGCAGCAGCCCATCTAGAAGAAGCTGTAGGTTGTTGGTTCTTAACTTGTAAGTAATTCTTGGTGTAAAGAGTAGGAGAGTTGTAAGCAGCGTACATCCAGTAGATAGTACCGTGGATAATCCAAATTCTGTTGAAATTGGTGATGAAATGCAACCAAGTTCTGATTTCCTTGTAAGTTTTGAAAAAGACATTGCCCCATTCAACTTCACCTAATCTCAAGAAACGTTCTTCTTGAGGAATATCCACCAATCTTGTACCATCGTTGAAGATAATTCTCGAAATACCTTCTGGGTACCAGAACAATTGATTAACATCATCGTAACCAATAATTTTGTTATGGTCCTTTTCACGCTTCACAAATCTTCCTTCGTAAATTTCATAAACTTGAGATTTCAAGAATCTGTACAATGGAGTGACGATACGGTTCAAGTAGTCACCTTCTGGAACAGGGTCTTGTCTTTGTTGACATTGCGGAGACAACAAGTAGTCGAAAGCGGTCTTGTAAATGTAACACAAACATTCTGGAGTAAAACGAACTTGGTTAGCTTCACCCCACAACAATAAGTAAAGGGCAATGTCTCTAACTCTTTCTTCTGGGCTTAAAGCGTTCATCTTGGCTTTCCATCTGATTTCAGCAGCTTCCAAGGAGTAGTCACCATCCAATTCATTGGCTAAAGCGTCAATGTCCTGGCCATGTTCTTCGGCAGCTTTTCTGGCCTTCTTCGACTTTTTGGAAGCCTTTCTGGCCTTTCTACCAATCTTACCCAAGGTCATATTGGCAAACCCAAGAGAGTCGTCCAAATCTTGTTGAGAAGCAAAAAACCATTTTCTGTAGTTAGCGTTTTCACCACCAATGTAATCAGCGTGTAAACTTAACAAGGCTTGAGCTGGCGACATACGAGAAGCTCTGGAATCCAACAAGGTCATAAAGTAGTCAAACATATTTCTCATAGAATCTCTTTGGAAACCAAACTTGTTGGTCAAATCAATAAATATATCTTCAATATGTTCAATCTTAATTGGAGCCTGAGGGTCAGCAGACCAAGCTGGGTAAGGCAAGTTAGAAGACATTTGGAACTGAGTTGGATCGTATCCTTGACCTTGGCCACCGTAAATAGGAGTAGAGGCACCGGAAGATCTTGGATCACCACCGTAACTCATTTGTGAAGGAGTGTACTGAGCGCCATACTGGTCATAGCCGGATGCACCTGGAGTCTGTCCACCACCGTAACTAAAGTCAGAAAAGGCTTCAGGGTCGGTGTAGGCACCTTGTGGGCCACCTTGTTGTGGGTGGACTTGACCTTGAGCACCGTAAGGGGCGTTTGGGTCTTGGTACCCATCCATGTCGTATGGTTGTTGGTAGTATTGGACGTTCGGGTCGTAGTACTCCTGTTGTTGACCATGCTCGTCGTATGGTTGTTGTTCTTGTTGATAATAACCATCAGCCGGTGGAGCACCGCCTTGATGGTTAGTATCATAGTAGTTATGATTATCGTTGTACGACGACATCTTTGCTAGTTAGTATATGATCACGGGTGGCACTGGTTCCCCTTTGATGTGCCAAAAATGGATCCACTGGAGTCTAAAAGAGAGAACTGCGGTAGGAATAAACGAGTGATCGTAACACTAAGTCCGTGAACAATAGCAGAAGGATGCTAGGATATCAAAAAAAATGTTTTGAGCAGAAGCGGTGAAATTTTATGAGGGCGTTTTGATTCAGGAAAAGACGCAGAGTGCACACAGTCGCGGTCGCTTTTATTATATTTTTTTTGCATTGTATGATCTGGATTTCTTTTTGTAAGCAACACTTCAGTTTGGGCGGATTAACCTGTAAAAAAAAGGAACGGTCGCGCACAGCAGCAACAGATATTGGGAAACATGCAATGCAAAACACAACTCACCGCTGAGCCAGTACACGTAATAAGCATACAAGTTGACTACTGTAACTTCCTCTGTCAGCCTTGATGTTCACGCCTTGCCCCACACTGCACCCACCAAGCTTTTCTGCTCTCCTTGTTTAAGGGTTCTGCTTACTTAAGCAAGTAGGCAGTGCAGACTTTCGTCGAAAGTCGCGTCTATACCTGCAGAGAACGTGTCACCGGATATAGCAAAAACGACACACAGCAGTGGTCCGGATGGGAGCAAGGGGCAGCCAACGCGTGGTAGTGGACAAGTGTAGTCGAGTCAATGTGTGTGAAATGTGACTGGTGCAAAGGCTCGTGTAGGGCTCAATATTCTGTTATGATTTGGACTTCATATGCCACGGTTATCGGGCGCCATATTGTGTTGTGACAAGCGTGACATGGGGGGCGGAGGATTTGAAAGGTTGCTCTCATGAACACCGCAGTTGCTTATTCTCATCTAGATCTCCATTGAATGACAGTTGAAAGGGAAAATTATACATACAATTTACGTCAGGCGTTGAACGATATCTAAAAAGAACTGATACACAGAAGAATTGGATTGCAAGTTTTTCTCAATATATGATCCACATAACGATAATGTTTTTTTTACACAAAAATTTGTAGGTTTATTTTTTTTAATTTTTACAGGTTGGCCACTTATTCTTTCCTGCGCGTTTCGTGTTTCAATGTTATTAATAGATCCTGTCGGCGTCGCCGGCAGGCAGAAAAACTCGCGGGCAGTAAGAGAAGCTACTATGCGGGCCACTATATTTTAGATGCCGCGCCAAGAAGCGAGAAGAAAGTCGAATCCCGCTAGAGCTTATCAACTCTTATATTTTCAATGCTTAAGCTAAGTCCACTCTGCTTGTAAGTCATGCTTTCATTTCGTTTTTGACAGATCATAAATTAGCCATAGAATTTTCCGCAAGACAGACTTGTTTCATGATTTTGGTGCCTGCACTTTTAACGATTAATGTAGGCAATTAGCTTTCCTATTTGGGAAACCGCCTCTAAATTCCTCATCGCTGCACAGAAAAAAAGTTTTAAGTGGCCGCGCGTCTGCCAACTCTTGTCGCCTAGGTAACGGGATTTGATCCTACACACCTGCGTGCCCAACGGCTTTAAAGATCTATTGAATGACTATTCGCTCCAACCTAATGTATACAATTCTTTTCTAATATCATCTTCTTTGGCAATCTTGCTGACTTGGGTATCCTCCAATGGCTCACCCACAGCTTGCTTCATCTTCAACCCTTCAATGGCCCTCAACTTCTTCAACAAAGATCTGATTTTCTTCTCTTCGATAGAACTGACACCACCCACAACTTGTCCACCTTCAGCTTGTGATAAAGCTTGGGTAGCACCTGCTGCTGAAGTAGGCGACGAGGTTGGAGCAGGACTCGATTCCACAGAGTTTTCTTGCTGCTGCTGCTTCTTGGCTTCTCTCTTCTTTCTGTTCTTAGCAGCAGACTTGCTTTCCTTCTCTTGTGGAATTGGAGCGCCTGGAACCACCCGAGAGCGTCCAGTGACCGGATTCACACCGGTCTTCTCCACGTTTTGCTGTAACTTGCTCTCCATTTCCTTCTGGTACAAAGTAGCGGCAGGTGCTGCAGCTCTGGATCCTCTAGCGTGTGGAGGACGGTAAGCTCCAGCAGGCTTAGAAGCAGCAGCCAGTCTGGCAGCTTCCTTTTTCTCTAAAAACTCTTTGGTTGAAGAGTGGGCTTCAGGAGCTTCTTCCAATTGTCTCAAGTTAGGGAACTCACCGATGGTCTGTGGCTTCCAGCCAATAGAGTACAATTCGCTGTATTCCTTGAGGTAAATCAACTTACCACTGGCATGCCAAATTTTCAACCCATTATCAACTCTCAATCTAGGAGAAGTGGTTGCGGTTAAAATAAATCTACCACATGGAGACCACTCACACACAGACGTGTTTGGTGCTTCAAACGTTACTACCTTCTGGAACTTGTTTTGACGATCGTAAACATCAACAGTACCTTGCAAGTTACCAAAACCTGCAACCAAAACAAATCTGGCATGTGGAGAGTACAAGATGGTGTTCCTTGGTGCAGTTGGCAACGAGTGAATGAGGTTACCTCTAGCATCAAAGAAAGCAGTTTCTGAAGGCATGTAACCAAAACTGACAGCAAATTCTCTCGCACTTGGGGACCAAGTGATATCGTGAATTGGGCCATCTCTCTTCAAATCAATACGTGAGTCGTATGAGCCGGCGATACCAAGCAAGTACAAGTTGGTTTCACCGTAGTAGGACTTGTTAGACGAATCGTGGTCCGTGGATGCTAATGCTAATAATGCAGTGCCCAAAGAGTTCCATTTTAACTGACATCTTTCCGCCTTGAAAAAATTCTTTGAGCAGATCGGTTGGTTGAAATTAGGGATATTGTAAATCATGACGGATGCAGGTTTACCGGACTTTTCTGGAAGGAAAATAGCCACTGATGGATTCTTACCAGGAGAGATTTGGAAGGTCTGGTATGGGATTTTTGGATCGGCAACTTTGAACTTATGGTTTGGTTGGTTGATGTTGATGAGGTGGTCAAGATCCTTGTTGATTTCGAAAAAGTGGATTTCCTTATTGTTGGCTGCGTTTTTGGCAAAGATTCTCTCATCAGCCGTAAACTGAGGTTTCCAACCGCTCTGGTGCTTTTGAGACCATTCAATGATGATTTTCTTTGTTCTCAAGTTGAAGATCTTCAAGTTGTTGTTCCAAGTGCCGTTTTCTTTGTTGATCTGAATAGGTTTGCACCATAAGCACAAGTATGTACCTTGTTCCGAGAAATATATGTCAAACACATCCTGCAAGTCGATCTTGCAGTGTAATTGGGCCTTGACATGGGTGTTGAACACAACGACTTCATCGGGCTGGGTGTAGGCAAAGTACTCTCCATTAGGCGAATATAATGCGGCACGACACTCGGCTGCAGCTCTTGGCAACGGCGTGATGTCTTCATAATCTTGTATGAGGTCAATTGTTTTGGGTTGGCGGCCTGTGATGCGTTAGTATATCGGTTAGGTGGCAAGCGTGTTTTGCAGATCATAAGGCTGATACTTACAAAAAAATTCGGTTCGCTTTGACATCTTGTATGTTTTGATGACTAGCAGCGTCTTCGTGTGTTGTAGTGTCCGTTTTGTGGGTGATAGACGGTAGTTGAAGATGAAGAAGAGTAAAGGTGTTGACTTTTTTTCATCGATTTTTGCGCGACAGACCCAGACCGCTACCCACAAGGCAGAGAGTCCAAGGTGTAAACGGCTGTAGACGAAGCGAAATTCCACTACAACGATTCAGGTCCAGGTTCAGAAAATGTCCTTGGTTCTTGGCCTAAAAGCATATTTATAGCTGGATAAATAGTATGATTAGCTTCAGTATCACACTTGCTAAACGTTTATGGTATTTCAGTCGTCGTGGTCGCAAACATTCTAGTGACCAAGAGTTGTCATTCTAGCGACAAAGAGATTTAACAAATTATACTTTGCAATTCAAAATGTCACCAGCCTAGTATTACATATAATCTGAAAATGCTTTATATATTTTACTTTTATTTCAATATTCTTGCAAAGTTGTAGATTTTTAAGATAATTGACAAAATTTCGAGAATTATCACTACAATTAAACTTGAGCTCACTTTTCATTTAACTTCTCCAAAACTATAATGACCAGTTGACTCAGCATGTTTGCTAGCACCCATTTCCCCAACCAATATTTCATAGCAATTCAAGCAACGCACCCTGAAAGTAGTAGTATTAGTTGCATAATTTTGACTTTGCAATAACTTGCCTAGCTTAATTCCGTGCTCCAAGACCAACTTTTCCGTTGACGTACCAACTTCCCATTGAGTGATATCATTTTTATTGTCTAGCGATAAGTTTTTGTTCAATACGAACAAATCGTAGTGAATACCGCTGTAAATTAAAATAACCGAAAGACCAGCATCCGCTTCTTCATTGAAGACAATATATTTATCCAGTTCTATGTCAAGACAGTTTATCTTGACATTGAACAGATCTGCCAAGATCCCCAACTCAATGGCACCTCCCCAAGAATCCTTCTTAGCAATCCATTGACAATACTTTCCTGGATCCTGGCCCAAAACTACTTCTGTATACGTCTGTGGCCTCTTTTCAATATACTCAATGACTGTTTGACGTAAACTTGTTGGTGACGAAAATGTCTTGTACGAGTCAGATCCATTAACAGCGTAAGATAACGCGTTGAATAGACATGAATTATCATCGGGGATGTTTCGAAGTATGAGATGCATTTTGAGATCTGGAATGTAGATTGAGGGTATCTCACTTTTTGAAGGAGGAATTGGATCCTTTTGTTCAATCCTTCCCAGCTGTATGCCAAATTCCACAATCAACTGATCTCCATCTTTTACTGTAGTATCTGCAAGAGCTATATCAGTATTGGATAGATCAACTGATTTGGGGGGAAACCCTGTCTTGATTGCTGTGACGCCACCGCTAGTTCCAGGATTTATAGCTTCTAGTGCTTGTATTTCGGCAATAAATTGTCCCAAAGTAATCAGTGATTGAGGAGTAATGGTGACAGTACCATTTATGGTTTTTAAACGAAGTCTCATGCTAGAACTGGACTGCTTGTTGTTAATAATCAGTGGGCGCGATATATTTATTTCGCAGATCAAGTTGCAAAATCGCTTGTTTAAATGCACTGTACTTAATAGTGTATATTCCCGAAACTACAACCTAAATTGGTGTGACCTAAGCCGTTTCACAAAATTGTTGCTACTGACCCATGTTATTATTTAATGCATTATAATCATCAACCATGCTCTAGGCATGCTTGAAAAACCAGTCATTTAGTCAGCCATCACAACTTCGCCTTGCTTGGCAAACTCTTCAGAAGGAACGCCGGTAATAATGGCATCTAAAGTGTCCTTCTTTTGGTTCTTCAATTCATCAAATTCTACCTTGTTTTCTGCCTTGTATGCTTCTAATTTCTTGTATTTTTCGACAGATTCAGCGAACTTGGTCATATTCACACCACCCGCAGCCTCGGCCTCAAGTCTTGAGTATGGTCTTTGTTTCAAGTCTTTAACTCTTCTTTTATGCACTTTTCCAACATTGTGACGGTCCAAACTGGTTTGGTTTTCAAAGTATTTAGCACATTCAATGCAGTAGTATTGACCTAAACCTGGCTTGTTTTCATCCAACGGCTGGTTCTTCAACTTCGTGATAGATTCTTTTGAAGCAAGGTCATCATAGATCTGATCAAGATCTCTCGTTCTTCTCTTAGTCTTATACCTTTTAACCGAGTATCTACCCATTGTTTGTTATACTATTACTTTTATGTCTACACGTTATCTTATCAGAGATGAGATGAGGAAATTTTTCCCCATCGGAGTGAGTTGAAACATGTGACCGATATCACATGACCCATTTTTTGGGACAGCAATATAACCTATAAATATATAACTTTTTTACCACCAGCTACTCAACTACTTTGGGAGCTGTTACAGATGGTGGTAATTATGTAAAGCCTTAGTAGTTTACAGTATCAAAAAATAAAGACTGCATATAACCATCATTAATATTGTATTTTATTATTTAAAAAATAGCAGTCACACATCATGTGACAATATTCTCCGTTTTGACTTACTAATGCCCTGCAGATAAGTTCTGAAAATTTTTTTGTGGACTGCCTCACTCCCACCGTAGGCCAAAAGTATATTAGTGTCGCCTTCACTTCTTCTCGATTTCCTAGTAATCACGTATTAACAAGGTATGTTATAATAGTTTTACATAACGGAGACAACATCGTTAATTGTGAATAACTACCTAAACCAACCTAGCCAAGTTATCCAGTTACTTAGGCATAGCGTTGCCACCCTAGTTGGTCAGTTTTTTGTAATTGGAGCTAAACTGAGGGCCGATTATTAATCAGAAATTCATATAAAAGCAAAAGTTTTCCGCCACCACTTCTTGAAACATTTATACTAACATTCAGACAAAATGGCTAGAAGACCAGCTAGATGTTACAGATACTGTAAGAACAAGCCATACCCAAAATCCAGATACAACAGAGCTGTCCCAGACGCTAAGATTAGAATCTACGATTTGGGTAGAAAGAAGGCTCCAGTCGATGAATTCCCATTGTGTGTCCACTTGGTTTCCAACGAATTGGAACAATTGTCTTCTGAAGCTTTGGAAGCCGCTCGTATCTGTGCTAACAAATATATCACCAAGGTTTCCGGTAGAGAATCTTTCCACTTGAGAGTCAGAGTCCACCCATTCCACGTTTTGCGTATTAACAAGATGTTGTCGTGTGCCGGTGCCGATAGATTGCAACAAGGTATGAGAGGTGCTTGGGGTAAGCCACACGGTTTGGCTGCCCGTGTTTCTATCGGTCAAATTATTATGTCCGCTAGAACCAAGGACTCCAACAAGGAAGTTGTTATTGAAGGTTTGAGAAGAGCCAGATACAAGTTCCCAGGTCAACAAAAGATTATTATTTCTAAGAAGTGGGGGTTCACTCCATTGAACAGAGATGAATACGTCGCCAAGAAGAACAACGGTGAAGTCAAGGATGACGGTGCTTACGTTAAGTTCTTGTCCAGAAAGGGTAACTTAGAAGAAAACTTGAGACAATTCCCAAACTACCAATACCAAGTTTAAACTTGTTGTCTTAATAAACATCTTTGATTCTTAAATTGTTGTAATTTCATTGTAGTCAGCGCAATAAGTGAAGATCTTGATAAAGATGCACGATGACGTTGGCAGGATCGAAAGCGTTTCGGAATTCGTATCGGAATTCAATTGCCCTGAATTATTCTGCAGGGCTTGAAAAATTTATGGCGTAAAATATACGGAGTACGAATTGCCCGAAGAATTCAGATTGATCGTATTTTTAGCAAGAAAGCTTTGATTTCATATGCTTGATCAAGACATCTGCAACTAAGACTACCCAGAAACAATTGAATACAAAACCAAAGGGCCACAACACGAGCAGTTTTAGGTACACGGTCCAGCCACTTCTATTGTTGATGTGTTGTGGTCCCTCGTGTTACGCGACTGTCAACAATTTGAGCCGCGCACGTCGCTTGTCGTGAAGAATATCTCCAACAAAAAAAGAACACGTCTTTTCCCAACAACTCATAAACATATACATAATGTCTTTTACTAACAAAGAAAACCCTAAAACCTTGGTCTTGTTCGATGTCGACGGTACCTTGACTCCAGCCAGATTGGAAATCTCTGACGAAATGAGAAAGACCTTGGTCGCTTTGAGAAAGAAGGTTGTCATTGGTTTTGTTGGTGGTTCTGATTTGTCCAAGCAAGTTGAACAATTAGGTGCTACTGTCTTGCAAGACTTTGACTACTGCTTTTCTGAAAACGGTTTGACTGCTTACAAGTTGGGCCAGGAATTAGCATCTCAATCTTTCATCCAATGGATTGGTGAAGAAAAATACAACGCCTTGGTTAAGTTTGTCTTGCGTTACTTGTCTGACATTGACCTTCCAGTCAGAAGAGGTACCTTTATCGAATTCAGAAACGGTATGATCAACATCTCCCCAGTTGGTAGAAACGCTTCTACTCAAGAAAGAAACGAATTCGAAGCTTACGACAAGATCCACAAGATCAGAGAAACCATGGTTGCCGCTTTAAGAGAAAAGTTTGGTGACTACGGTTTGACCTACTCCATTGGTGGTCAAATCTCTTTTGATGTCTTCCCAGCCGGTTGGGACAAGACCTACTGTTTGCAACACGTCGAAGACGAAGGTTTCGAAGAAATTCACTTTTTCGGAGACAAGTCGTACAAGGGTGGTAACGATTACGAAATCTACGAAGATAAGAGAACTATTGGCCACGCTGTTAACTCTCCAGAAGACACCCAAAGAATCTTGAACGAACTCTTCAAGCTTGATGTTTAGGTTAAGATTTAAATAAATATATTATAGACTATTTACGTTTGTAAAAGATTGCAGACGAATTTTCCCCTGCAACAATTACCTGCTCCACTTCATATTTGCCAACTTTTTCGTCGTTCAATAACTGCAATCTTGAGCTCATTACATTATTTAACTTGCGGACCAATGCCCTCTTGCTTTTGGATTCACCATCTTCACAATCAATAGGTTCAATAAGCTTAGGAATCTGAACAGGTTTACTGGTTTTAGCAATTTTACCGTTACCAAATTGACCATATTCATTATCCCCAAACACCAAGACGTCACTGTTTCCGGCATTTTGCAAAGTAACAAACAAATGGTTGTTGCCAGCTGAAATGTTCTTGATACCAATATTCGTCACTTTATTTTCTGCTTCATTATACTCCGTGAAGTCAAGAAAAGCCTTGATAAGTTGCGGTTGAGAACTTACGTGCAAAAACCTATTGTTCCCTAACTGACCCTTTACACCATTTCCAAAACTGAAAAAGATATCTTGGGGTCTAGTTCCATTGTACAGAAGCTTGAAGTAACTTGAATCATCTGTGGCAAGTGCTTGGCTAACACTAAAGTCTTCAGCTGCTCCCTTAACGACGTTACGACATAAACGTTGGAAATCAGAGGCGGTGAGTATCTCTCTTGGTACGGCTTGGTAATCAGTCTTGTAACTGATGTCCAAACCACATTCCCCATAGATGTTTCTTCCCCAAGTCCAGATGCTTGATGAATCAGTGACAATATTGTGGTACTTACCACTGGCAATGCTAGTGAAAACACGGGGTCTGAGTGTCTTAACTCCGTTCTTATTAACAATTTCGTTATTCAATGACGTCATCTCAAACGCTTCATTGGCTGGAATAGGACCTTCATGAGTCAATGGAGAGAGGGTAGGCAACCCGAATTGGCCAAAGTTCTCCACTTCAGGTGTGGTACAAGCCACATATAAACTACCCGTCTTGGCTAACATCAAGAGGTGATGTTCTCCAACAGAGATCTCTTGAACCGAAGGAGTGTTTTTGATTTTGTTGAATGCATTGTGTTGCAAAAGTCCAATCCAATTACGGGACTTTAAAGGTTCAAACAGGACTTGTCTGTCTAAACGAGGGACGTAAGCCACTTCACCCTTGTTAGTTATTAAGTAAATGTAATCGCGAGCAATTTCACACTTTTCCACCTTGAATGGTAATTTGATCAACTGAGGTTCGTTCTTGTAAACCTGGTAAAATTTGCCCTTGTCATTAACAACAGCTACCAAATCGCTAGCTAATTTGACATCCTTGATTAGCATATCATCAAAAAAATTCAATCTGATTGGTAACCTTTTACCGTTGGAGCCAAACACGTACAAACCTGGAACTTTTGAGGAATCCTTCAAATTCTCAATGACGTCTCCAGATAATTGTTCAGCGAGTTTGTTGACCAAGAAATCCATTGTTTTGGTATTCTTCAGTGGGTCAGACAAGTCTGAAGCTTTGGATTCATCAATTTTGTAAGTTATATTCGCAAAAATCTTGCTTTTGATGTAGCTATAGTTCATAAACACTTGATGCGCTGTAACAATAGACACCAAGAAGAAAAGTCCCAAACCAACACCCTTCATACGTTCGTTGAATTCGTACCATTTGCGTTGTTTCTTTTGGTAGTCCTGATATTCTTGGTGAATTTGGTAAAGTAAGTCCTTGTATTCTGGAGAGCCTGGAGTCACTGCCTGGAGTCTTGGGTCATTTTCTAACACTGCGTTGATGTTATCGTCAGCTTCTCTCTGAAAGTTCTCACGAACTTTCTTTTGGACTTCCTTTGGGTCAATCTTTTTGCTCAAATCATCCAAGCTTTCAAAGTTCTGGCCAAACTGGTACTGTGTCTTTGATTTGTTGAACGAATCAATGTTTTGCAAGTTTGGCTTCAGATTGTACTTTGATTTATCAGCCAAGGTCCTAATGGCCAATATTCCACGAGTGTTCCACAGACGCGTTAACGCCCTAGTACTCTGCCTATACATTGAGTATGATAAGATGTGATGAGCCTGTCAGTTTTGGGATGCGATTTCTGCGACAAGATTCGTGACAAAAATGTAAATGTCAATAATTGCGACCAAACAAATCTTACCTTCACTACTTATTCAAATAGCCATGTTCACCCGTTCCATCCTTAGAACCCAGCGTACATTTATTGGTGGCCATAGAAACCTCACGTCTATCACCAAGTTTGATACCAAGAAGTTTGTCCAGTCATTACAAGAAAGAGGTGGGTTTTCCCAACAGCAAGCTGAAGCTGCCGTCACAATCGTCAACAAAGCGGTAAATGACGGTATCTTCTCCATCACCAGCAACTTGGTCACTAAAGAGAAGTTATCTTCCACGGCATATCAGCAGAAAGTGGATTTCGCCAAGTTGAAAGGAGAGTTGCAGACCATGGACAAGTCTGAATTCACTAATCTTAAGAAAGAACAGGAAAACTTGCGTACTGATCTCACCAACTTAAAGAACAGATTGAAGGAAGAAATTACCAAGAACCAAGCAGGCGTGAGACTTGATTTAAACTTGGAGAAAGGAAGAATTAGAGAAGAATCATCAATACACGAACTGAAAATTGAAGACACCTACACTCGAATTGATGAAGAGATTGCCAACATGCAAATGCAAATCAAGTCCGTCAAGACCCAGGTCATGCAGTGGTTGATCGGTGTTTCAACTGGTACTTTTGCATTGCTCTTAGCCTTCATTCGGTTTTTCGGGTAGAAATCGTTTCAAAAGAGTATTCTAGTTGCTTTCAAGGGCACATGAGACGTCATATTGCTGCGTTGCCGGCTTTTGGAATACAATCTATTTATACGAAACACCACACATACGGGTACTATTATGCAGGTTTAGACACGTTGAAACTGAACAATTTTTCTTTACGTGACAGGTTCCAAAACAACAAGCCATGAACTCCCTTTTCAACCATGGGATCAAACAAACGCAAGTTCTTACCAAGGATTTGCTGACTTTTGAAAAGAATAATTCGACTTCACCATTATCGCTCCAGGGCTCAATCACTACTTCGTTGACTGCATTTAAGAAAACCATTAAAGAATACAGTGATTTGGTGCACCAGAATGCAAACGACGAAGCCAACGCCAAGCACCAAAGCAGACTCGAGAAATTCAATTCAGACTTGGCTGACTTCACCTCCAAATTTGATGCTTTGAGAGCACAACGTGAAGCTGCACTTCAAGAAACGAATAAGCAAGAACTCTTGGGTAGAAGGCAACACACCACCTCAGATAACCCATATGACAGTCAGCCAGACGCCTACCCTTCTCAACAACAGCAACAGCAACAGCATTTATCGTACCTGGAGGGTCTTTTCAACGAGCGTAACTCCCTTGCGAGAGGTTCGCAGCAATTGGATCATATACTTGAAATGGGACAGCAAGCGTTTGAAGACATTGTATCACAAAACGAAACTCTTGCCAAGTTACAAGCAAAATTTGAAGAGAGTCTTATTACTTTGGGGGTCAGTCAAGGGACTATCAGAAGTATTGAAAGAAGAGCGAAACAGGACAAGTGGCTTTTCTGGGGTGGCTTAATATTGATGCTTGTGATCTTTTGGTATATAACCAAGTGCTTCAGATAGTCGCCAGCCCTTCATGAAAGGTAAAACTTTCTCCGCAATAGTGTAAAATAGCTTGTATAGATAAACCAATGCCCATATCTATAGTACATTGAAGTTAAGCCTCGTGCAATTTCTTACCCGTGCTTGGTTTCTCCACTTTAACTAACCTTGGAGATTTCCATATTGGCTCAGTGCACATAGGACGAAAATCCGTATAGATCCAAATAAGGAAATGGCAAGATAAAACGAGACTTGTCAAAGCCTTGAACAACTAGCTGTTTGAGGCGCGGTAGTCAGGAGACACTGTCACGTCTACTGACGATCCGTAAGGGATCGATTTACCAGTGCCAGCAAAATCGAGAATTGGGTCGGAGCTATTTCAGTTATTTTTTAAGTCAAAATAGCCATGCTTGTCGAAATAAATTAACGTTGCGTAATAAATCGTAATTATTGACTAGAGTGCCCCACTTGTTGTCAGATTCTTATCCTAAAACAGTAGTCCTCGGTGGCTAAACCCATTTTTCGCTTGACTCAAGTGTCGCATAAACTTTTCCTAATTAGGAAAATTAATAGCCTGGCAGCTGCAAAACCAGAGAAATGGCCTAATTAGGCAATACGCAACTAGTCATCGCCCCCAGTGGTCTACGGTTGGTGAAATCAACAAGTGGCCAGGAATATATAATAGCCGCCTATTCCATGCAGAGTATGAAGTGCTATTGTCATCACCATCCTTTTTCCCAACTTTTTTTAGCCCCAATTCAAAACAGTTTCGAATAAGTTCCAAAGAACAGATCGAGATCTCCTTTCTATCCTTAAATACCAAAAACAAGAAGCAGGCTCTTCTTGTTGACAAACATTGCTTGAATTTTTGCATTAAAAGCTCAGAATACCATGAGATTGTCTCACTACGTCGCAGCGTCCGTCATTGTGACTGGACTTGTTTCCGCTTTACCAGTAGGAAACGAAAAACGAGCTATTCAATACATAACAGTGATTGAAACAGTGGATGCTCCTGCTCCTACAGATACCGGATCTCCAAACCAAGCCAATCTTGGATTTTCAGCAGCACCGGCTCCTCCTCCAGGGACGCCAGCAACCACTGCAGCACTGGCAGCAGCTGTAAATAATGGATTTTCAACTGCACCTGTTCCACCGGCCGGTTCTGCAGCAACAACTGCTGCTGCTGCTGCTGCCGCTCCAGTTGTCACTCCTGCTGTTTCTTCGACTGCAGCAGCAGCAGCAGCCCCAGCTACAACATCTTCAAGTGGTGGTTTCTCGTTCAAGAGCTTATTTGATTTCTTGTTTGGAAAGCCAAGTGCCTCGAGCGCTAGTTCAACTGCTGCTGCTGTGGGCACTGGTGCGACAGCTGTTACTAACTCGAAAGGCTCATATGTTGGAACGTTTAGTTCGCTGTCTGCAACTTTATCGTCGCCATCGTATTCCTCATCGTCTCCCTCCAGTGGATCTGGAAGTTACGGAAGTGCAGCACCGGGTGCTGCCGCTGCTGTGGGCTCAAAAGGTATCACTTACTCTCCTTACACGAAAAGTAATGCCTGTAAAACAGCAGCAGAAGTGAGCTACGATATTGGTAGATTGGGCGACTATGATCTTATTAGATTGTACAGTACCGATTGTTCAGGCATTGAAAATGTGTTGGCATCCATGACTTCGTCCCAAAAGCTTTTCCTTGGTGTCTGGAATATTGATACGGCATCTGTTCAAGGCGGATTGACCGATATTCAAAGTGCCGTTACCAACTCTTCTCGTGGCTGGAGTGTTGTTGACACCATTTCCATTGGTAATGAACAAGTCAACGCAGGCACAGCTACAGTTTCTCAAATATCTGCGGCAGTTAGCACGGCGAGAGACTGGTTGAAAGAAAATGCCCCTGAATACAGTGGCTCTATTGTCTCCGTTGATACCCTCGTAGCTGTTGTCAGCAATCCTGGCTTGTGTTCCATTTCTGACTATCTTGCAGTCAACTGTCACCCTTACTGGGATGGCGGTGTTGAACCTTCCAACTCTGGTCCATGGGTGGAAGAACAAATTACAAATTTGAAGAACGCTTGTGGGAACAGCAAAAGTGTTTTGATCACGGAAACTGGCTGGCCAACTAAAGGTGATACTTATGGCGAATGTGTGCCTTCTGTTCCTAACCAGGTGGCTGCATTAAAAAGTTTGGTGAGTTCTATTGGGTCCCAGATGATCGCTTTCACCATGTACAATGATTATTGGAAAGACCCAGGTTCGTACGGTGTTGAACAGTACTGGGGTATTTTTGGTGATCCAGCAGCCTAATATGTTTTGTAACTATAGTACACAATTAAATATACCATTTGATATCACCAAGGTTAGCAGTATTGATATAAATTTGTCAAAATTATAAATTATCAATAAATTGTAGAAAACATATTCACTACAAACGTTTCAGCTAGAAGTCACAAAAACAAGCTACTGTAACGCCAGAACAAGCTCGGTACGTCAATATCAACGCATTTCAGCTCAGTCGGACTTGGGCTTGGGCGATTCGGATTTGTACAGGAAAATTGTTTTCGCATTTATCAGATGCAGTACGGGAAAAGCTTTCATCCTCGAAAAAACAACCGCTAAAATAGAAAACATACAACAACACCATTTAGATTAGACATCAAGTTAACGCGTTGTTCTTTTTTAAGTGGTGGATATCAGTTGTTGAGTGATTTCTATTAAGGAACTGACTGGTTTTTTTCTTTTTTTTGCTTCCATATCCAGAACTTACATTGTGTTTGTTTTATTGTTTTTGCTCACTACTAGATACCAACCATGGATAGAGAAAAGAAGAAGTTAGGTCACAGAATCTCAAACCTTTTTGACCGTCTCTATCATATTGAAGACCAAGGTCTTAATGTGGCGGAAACCTTTCAACGCTTACCCCTTCGTACCGGTACTGATTACTATAAGATTGTGTTGAACCCAATATCCTTACATGGTATTGGAAGAAAGGTCAAAAAGAATGGATACGAAAGTGCGCAGGAATTTGTTGACGACTTGGCACAGGTGTCTTGGAACGCTAGACTATACAACCGTATTGACTCAAGGTTTTACCGCCATGCCTTGATATTAAAACATTTTGTTTTGACCGTGGTGATACCCAAGTTCAAGAACGACAAAGCTGTTCCAGGGGCCAGAGACTTGGTGTATCCTGACTTGGGCGAATTGCCTGACGAAATGAACGAACCTAGCGTGGACGACATTGTGTTCCCTGAGGGTGAAATCAAACGTGAAGACTACGGCCAAGACCATAGTGCCACTCCAGTTGGCGAGGCTTACACACCAACACCCCTCAGTGCTTACAAGCCACCGGCACACATGGATCAGTACCAGCAGTCATCTTTTCCAATCTCCAATTCAGCCAAGCCACATTCACCAGCTCCTTTCAAATCGGCCCCGAAAGCCGAAAGTGGTATTAGAAGAGGTCGTCCACCTATCATTGATAAGCCTTTTGAAACCAGAATCAAATTGATTTTAAAGCAGTTCAAAAAGCTCCGTGATCCTAACGATGAAACCCGTCCTTTAACTTTTTATTTTGACAAATTGCCAGATTCAAAAGTATACACCGACTACTACAGCCGAGTACCGAACCCCATCAGTTTGAACGAAATCAAGATTAAGGTTAGAACCAGAAAATACGCAAATGTCGAACAGTTCATTAATGATTTGGACTTGATGTTTGCTAATGCGCAATTGTACTACGAGACCGATCCTTACAGTCAAGAGTATATTGACTTTGTCAACTTCAATAAAGAAGCTCAAGTGATTATCCAGCAGGAGCTTAATAAGAGTGATCGTGAATTGATTGGCGCAAGTACTTCCGGGAACGATGGTATTATCAGATATCCATTGGACTCGTTAGAAGTCAATGGTTACATGTACAAGATTGGTGACTGGGTTTTGATGCGCAATCACAATGATCCAGAAAAGCCCACTGTTGGACAAATTTTCCGTTTATGGTCTACTGAGGATGGTAACAGATACACCAATATTTGTTGGTACTACCGTCCTGAACAAACTTGTCACAAGTCAGACAGATTGTTTTTCAAAAACGAAGTGTGCAAGACCGGTCAATACCGTGATCACTTGGTGGACGAGATTGAAGGTCCATGCTACGTGGTATTTTTAACCCGTTACCAAAAGGGTGACTTGCCCGAAGGTGTTGTTCCTAAGGGAGCACCTTGGTTTATTTGTGAATTCAGATACAACGAGTCGAGTCAAAAGCACATCTTCAACCGTATTAGAACCTGGAAAGCTTGTTTGCCTGACGAAGTGAGAGACAACTTTGAGCAGCCCTTGGTACCTTTGCATGAGGCACGTAAGTTGATTAAATTTGAGTCTCCTATCCGGTCAGTTTTACCCAAGGATGCTTATGTGGGTATGCCTATTCCAGAACCAACGCAAGGTCCACAGCAGAATTCTCCACCTTTGGTTGGCTCGGTGTTTCTTGCCCCATCATTCCCAGATGACGATTTGGGACAATATATTTCCAGTCCGAACGTGACACCAATGCCAGAACACGATGATCCTGTCAGTGGCAGAAGAGCATTTCTCTTCACGCCAATTTCGCAGTTGAAGGGAGGTGGCGGTGCCACCAATACCATTTACACCACCAACCTGGCGGCGATCCATACTGCCACTTCTGCCACAGGATTAGATGCCGTTGGAAACCCGTACGGTAACGAAGACAAGTCATATCTTCCAGGCACCTACAAGCTGTTGCAAGTACACATGCAAGAGAACCAACAGAAGAAGTTGCAGGAGCAGCAGTTGCAGCAGTTGCAACAGCAGCAACACCAGCAGTTGTTTAGAAAGACTGGAAGTCCAACTCCGACGACGATTGCTCCAGTTGGCACGAATTATCATACTGCCGCCTCGGCGTACTCCAATTTGATAGTGGGGGGTGTGCTTGCTTACGGCGTTCCTGAAGCTTTTGAAAAGCTTGGAGAGTTTAGCAATGGTTTGAACAAGAGAAGAAAAGTTGGCGAGGACTCGGGCGACGAGGTTGTGTTCTACCGGTCGCCGCCAGTATATGTTGATGGAAGCAAGATTTTGACCAAGAACCACTCTCCGTTTGGGCACAGTGCCAAGTATTTGGCCTGGAAGAAGAAGCAGCAGACCGAAGCGAGGTAATGTTTGTTTGTGTATTATGTAGTATAGAAATGTTGAAAACCGAGTACAATTTTGTGATGGCGCGAAACAAGTTTGACCAACCAACACTCACACGGTCGGTCAGTAGGGCATGAACGAGTTCCATGAAGCGCTCCTCAAAGCCAACAAGATTGTGGCGGTGGTTGGAGCTGGTCTCTCTGTCTCTTCAGGACTACCGACGTTTCGCGGTTCCCAAGGCTTGTGGAAGAACTTCAACATGATTGACCTTGCCACGCCCGATGCATTCTACATAGACCCCGGATTGGTGTGGCAGTTTTATTCCTGGAGGCGCTACAGTGCCATCAATGCCAAGCCAAATGCGGGCCACCGTGCTCTCAGCAAACTCTCCCAGATTGCAGCGGAAACGGGCCGGTTCAAGTACATCACAATCACGCAAAATGTCGATGGGTTACAGTCACGTAGCGGCCACGTCAAAGAGTCGCTTTATGAGATCCATGGATCGCTCTTTGACCTCAAATGTACCAGCTTTTCGTGCAACTACGTTGATCACGACAACTTTGAATCCCCCTTGACTCCAGCGTTGGCAGATACCGAGTTCCAATACATCAGCCGAAAGCGGCCGTTGGAGGGCACTGCTGCGGTTTCGCCACAGTTTCTGCCTGTCAAAGAGCTTGGTGAGCACGAACTACCGCAGTGTCCAGCGTGTGACAGCTTGTTGCGGCCAGGAGTTGTTTGGTTCGGCGAGTCGTTGTCGTTGAATTTGATTGACCGCATCGATGACTATATAGAGCACGAACCTGTGGACTTGGTGCTTGTGATAGGGACAAGTGGGACCGTATACCCTGCCAATAGTTATGTTGATAGAATCAGGGTTAAGGGCGGAAAGGTGGCGATCTTTAACACCGACATAGACGAAGATGTGGTACAGGGGAAGGTGGAAAACACGTGGGGGTTCAAGGGTGACGCTGCGGAGTTGTTGGTACGGGCATTGGAGCCGTTATTGGCCCTTGGCAAAGACGGTACGACGGAATGACATTATGATTAACATCGATTAAGTGAAAAGAATTAAAATACACATTCAAATATAATTAGAAAAGAGGCTCTTCGTCAAACAAGCGCGACAAGTAGGCATCGTTGATGATGTCGATGTCTGGATCGAGGAATTCGTACGTCCTGTGTTCCTTATGTTTGAGATCAGGATCGATTTCAACGTACTCTCCGGTTGCGGAAAGGCCTGCGGAAAGCCTTTTGCGCTTGGACTTGGGAATCACAGAGTTATTGCCGCTGTAAACTGTATCCTGGTACTGGTAGAGCGTATCTATGGATGCAATGACCACAGTGGGCTTCTTAGGGGGTCTTGTGGGTGGTGAGGATTTGGCAGCCTTTGACACATGTTTTCTTTGCGGAGGAGACACCATATCATGTTGTTGGGGATGTACAAGAGGCATGGACTCTTTGCTTGCCAACAAGGGAGATGCGAGGGCCAAGTTCTTGTTAACGGATTTATGGACCGGGGTCTGACGTGGCGAAACAATAAACTTATCGTAAGGAAGCGACGCTTCGGTAAATAAGTCAAGGTAAGATGCACTGAGCTCCTCCCACGGCTCGCTAAAGGTATCAGACATCGGTGTCTAACGTAGCCAAAATCTACAACAGTTGCCACGCCTTTGATCTTATATGACCCATCTTTATGTTTGATGTTATCTAACTGCAAGCCGCGGCCGCATTTGGAAAAATATATATATTTTAACTGCACAAAAACAATAGTGGAGAACAAAGTGTTTTTCCTCGCAGGCACCGGTTGGTAACACGAAACAATAGCGTTACTCCTTCGGATTTAATTTGCCTGACCAGGGACTATTAACCTGATATTCGTAGATTGCAAATCAAAAAGTCATCTCTAACCTATATCCATCTTTCGGGCCTTACCCCATATCTGGCACGAGTAACTATTCCCGCTGTAAGCTTGAGCAACGTGCTACTGTTGCATCACTGTGGCCATGTAACCTAAATCCCACAATAGGACCGAATGGCGCGCCCCCCCTCAATTCCACCGCTTTTTTGTGATTCAGCTTGGCATCAAGCGATCTGCAGATATCCGTCCTTCATTTGCATATTATCTATTGTTGCATTTGCTATATGTAAATGTCTACAGGAATATTAGTTGTGGGCCCGGTCTCTATTCCATAAGCTTTTCGTCTATCTTGTCTCTGACGACTCTGTGGGGTTCCAATGATGCTTCGGGCGGTAATCCAATCTCAACGTTGGCATCAAGTAACATCTGGTTGGCAAGCCATAATTTTCTCTTTTGCTGGATACTTGCTGCCAACTGATCACTGACCACCTTGTTGATCTGCAATGCCGTGTTGAGCTGATCAGTCAACTTGGCGTGAAGTTGCTTCAACTCCTCCAAATCGTCCACTCCACTGATATCGCTGGTATCCACATGATACTGTCTCTTGATAGTTTCTGCATCCTGTGCTAGTCTGTCATGAAATGGGTTGGTGTTTGTGTCTGGATCAGGCGCTCCGTCCCCTGCAAGAAGTCTATGTATTCGTCTTTGTCTCTGAACAATATTCATTTGTCCATTGTTATCGTCGCGGGGAACAACCAACTCCAGGCCTGCTTCTTCAATATACTTCTTGTATCTCAAATGAGCCACCTTGTGCTGCGTGAAATCATATGGTAATTGGTAAACGCTGCTCAACTCAACTTTGGCCAACTTCCGCTTTTTATGGTGCTCGTCGTTTGCATCTGGTTTGGATATTTCTACCCCTTCGGCTCCTGCCCGCAAGAGACCCACAAACTCTTTGGTATACCACCATGGATTACCGAGTTCGTAGTTTTCTTCAACCAACTCAAGAAAATCCTCCTCGTCAAAGTTCTCACCTGTCTCTTTGTTCAACGCATTAACACTTTCCTTGATCGAATGGAGGTCGTGGACTCCACGCACATGCTTTGCCAATGCATCCGACCTTGTAAAGTGCTTTTCACACTCGGGAACCGGACAAAAGTAAGGTTTCTCACCCGTATGTGTACGGCAATGTGATAAAAGAGCAAACCGTGATGGCTGCTCAATGCCAAATCTTTGACATCCTTGCCATTGGCACATATATCTGATCGGCGTCGTTGGCGTAAGATGTGCCATATGCGCAAGGTGCACATTGTTCAAATGTGACACCAAGGATGAAAGTGAGTCATAATTTGGTATCTCACAGTCGGCCCACTTACATGTGAAATTGTCCACCACATTTTTATCATTTTCTACCGACATGGTTGTTGTAAGTGAATACCTTACTCGCCTGATTAATGAAAAATATGGTGTATCAAAAAAGTTGGGAGCAATCTCAGATTTACCGACAGGTATACATTTTACACCGAGTAAAATTACTACTGACGTTTACTCATACTCTATAATTTAGACAAGATCCTCATCCAATCTAGCAGCAGGATTGGTTTCAATGAAGTCAAGGGACACCTTGTGACCCAACAATTCTCTGATGTTAGAAACACCGTACTTGATCATAGTAGGTCTTTCAAGGGAAAGACCCCAACCCAAAACTCTCAAGTTCTTTGGCAAGCCCATGGACTCCAACATTTCTGGTCTGAACATACCAGAGTTACCAATTTCAACCCACTTGGCCAAACCCTTGTGGTAAGCAAAGATTTCCATCGATGGTTCGGTGTATGGGTTGTAGGCAGCCTTAAATCTTAAGCCGTGGACACCCATCTTGCTGAAGAAATCTTCCATGAAACCAATCAAGTCACCCAAAGTGATATCGTAACCGGCAAGAACACCTTCAATTTGGTGGAATTCGGCCAAATGAGTAGCATCAACGGCTTCGTTACGGAAGACACGGTCAATGGAGAAGAGTCTGACTGGCTTAGGGTCATCAGCTAATTTGTGCAACATAGCAGAAGAAATAGCAGTACTGTGAGTTCTCAACACCATTCTTAAGGATTCGTCAGCACTCCATGGGTATCTGTAACCGATGGATCCGTACTTACCGTCCTGGTGCACTTCTTTAATGTTTTGCCAGTATTGTTTGTCTTCTGGTTCCTTGGCCTTGACAGGATCCTTCAAGTAAAAAGTATCTTGTAAATCTCTGGCAGGATGTTGTTGAGGAACGAACAAGGTGTCGAAGTTCCAGAACCCACTTTCAACGTATTGGTTGGCTGGCATTTCAGTGAATCCCATGGAGAAGAAAATCTGTCTAAATTCTTCTCTGACCTTGTTCAAAGGATGCAAAGCACCAGACTGTGGATAGATACCTTCCGAGTTGAAGTTATATGGCTTGAACTCGGCTTCCTTCCACGAGTTGTTGGTTACCATTTCAGAAGTAATATCAGTTTGGTAAGTGGTTATGGTTAAGGCAAACTTAGGTCCCTTTTGGGCCTTGAAACCAACAGTTTTATTCAAAATAATCAACTTACGCTTCTTCAATTCAGTCAATTCCTTCTTATCTTCCAAGGAACCGGTCGATTTAATAGTTTGCAATTCTTCCAAAACCACATCTTTTGGTAAGGTATCAACCTTGGCAATTAACTTGTCACCGTCCTTGCTCAACCATTTGTTCTTGAAAGCTTTACCTTGTCCAACAAGTCCCAAAGGACCCAACTTGGCCTTCAAGTCGTTAATAGACAAAGCTTCCAAAGACTTTAAAACTTCATCAACAACTTGGACTTCTGGAGTAGCACCGTTCTTGACGTAAGTCTCGGCTTCTTCTGTTAATACCCATCTATCGATTTCGATTTTGGCGAAGGTGATCATTTCTTTGGCCCAGAGCGAGGTCAAGTTGGAATGTAAGGTGTTGGCATCGTGTTTGGCTAATTCTGGAACATCCAATGTGTTTTCAAGCACACCGTGAGTGTCGATGTGCTTTAATATGCTCAACTGCAAGTCAGACATGTTTGATTTGTAGGTCAATACGTGGGTAAACCGTGATTCATCAATTGAAAATTAGTCGAAGATTTTTTTCTTAAGACCTAGAATTACGCGAGAGATAGCTGGTAGCGTAAATTTCCGTCCTGAATATATCTAACGACATTTTTTTTGCAATCTTGACGACATGCACGACATCATCTGTCAAAGAAAAATGAATACAATTATCGCGTGACAAGCAAGGAAGTATTCTAGGCCGCGCTATTTCTTTTGTAGACATACCAGCCATTCGATTGTTTAGGTGTTATATGCCGTCACTATTGCTCTGTTTAAGAGCAACAATCGCAAAGAGTGACGCGAAATAATATTCTCGAAATAATTATCTTGACGACTCGCCGCATCGCTGGTTTTTGATGGCAACTTTGAAGTTGATAGCAAGCTTCCCAATTGGGGCGCGTGCTCCGCCTAATAACTTGTGGCAAAGCTATGTAGTGTGAAATTTTAAACGAAACTATAAAAACGGCACGGCTGCCACCTTACACTTTCCCTTTTCTCAGTACACTAGACAATCAACCATGGCTCTTACATTTTCCGATATTTTCAAGTTCATCTTCGCCGTCATCTTCCCACCATTGGGTGTCTTCTTGGAAAGAGGCTGTTCCTCGTCTTTACTTATCAACATTATCTTGACGATCTTGGGTTACATTCCAGGTATTATTCATGCTATTTACGTTATACTTAAGTATTGAGATCATATACTGAGCCAATTGCACCGTATAAACGAACATAATGAATACTAATCTAATACTGTTTGTAGATTGCAGCTTTTTCGGGCGCAATTATTGCTCGTCATAATTTTCGAGGTTTAAAGGGGTGTTGAGCCGCGCTTAGGTTACTTGCGTTGATACTGTACTCCAATGTGCAGTCGAGGAGTCAAGGTACATGGCCCTACTTTGGGCTAAATCACGATAACCTGTTTTGCATGGGGCGGGGCCTCACATTCCACAACGAAATTGGGAACGGTTCCCGAACCACAAGATTGGAATCCCGAAGTGGTGGCTTTTTGTGCGCACTAAGCCCACGGCAAAAAACATCTGGAGCGTTTCGGCATCTCATGAAGAGTTGCAAATGAGACCAAAACGCAAAGGTGTACCTTTGTTTACCAAACATTCCTGCCGATTGTAAATTATCTAGAACTGAGATTTGCATCTTTTCTTCCCTCTAATTGCCTCAGTAACGTGGACGGAAACTATAGTACGGATCCTGTAGCCGCGGAACGGTATACAACTGAAAATCTCGGTGATTTTGATCTTTAAACTATTCTTCTTGAAGAATATGAAAAGAAACCATTTTCTTCTAAAAACCAGGCTAGTCAGTTTGCTCTTGTTGGTACTACTATTCATTAACTCATCTCTTTTCTACAAAGAATACAGCAAATACCAACCAGGCACACAACTTGCTCCAGATGACGACGATTGGGCCGAATATCCACCAGAGGCCGAATACTCTTCTTTGAAGCCGAACCAAAAAATTAGTTATTTACTAGATACTGTGGCTGCAAATGAAAACAACACATTCTGGATCGCAAACACTACCATTGAATCACCCGTCTTGGAGATCAATACAAAGGAATTTCTACCTGTCGACAATAACGAAGAAAACTGGACAAATAAGGCCAAAATATTCTATGATCCACGCTTTACTCTAGCGGTGTACCTTAGTGAATTGAGACACCAGCTTGAAATGAATGCCACGGACCCAGATCAGATTACCATGCCATTTGCCTGGAGCGATTGGGTTGACCTAACCGTCTTGAACGAGGAATTGGCAAAAAAACGGGATATTCGGTTGAATTGTGCTTGGCTACAAAGTAAAGTCAACTCAGAAACCACCGTCTCGGATTTTTGCACCGACTTTCTTGATATGTCCGAAGAAGAAATTGAATCAATGGGTGTACCATCTCAAATCATTCCCGGATTTGTTGTGAAACAGTCTCCAATGACTCAAACCCCAATCAGACAGGCCATCATGCAAGGAAAGAGCTATTTGTTGACGTCACAGGAATTACCACTCTCAGTATTGTTTCTAACAGAAAAGGGGTCCTACCAGGTCAAGGTTGAGGGAAAACAAAGAATAATAGATTCCAATATTTTCAAAAACTATGTGGCTAGAAACGGTATGCAAGAACGCTTGGTGATGGATCCTCTTGCTGAGAAAAATAGCCTTGTAAATTCAACACCACCACCTCCAGTTCAAGAAGCATTTAACAAAACCCTCGATGCAGAATTGTTCCACTATCAACAAGAGCATGTCGACCTACAAATAATGGATTATGAGGAAAGACTTAAGAATCCAGATAAATCTAATTTATTAGTCCATGAGCAAAATCATTTCCAGGGATTGAAATACGCTAATCAGTTCACAACTGAGAATGAACCAATCTATTACAAATTGGCCACTCTTCTCACCGACAGAACGAACAAAGACAACGGGTGGCACTATGAATGGAGATTTTTTAACGGCACGTTAGATTATAAAAGAGATATCAGCTGGACTGATGAAGACCTTAATGTTAGGAAGCTGATCATTATGGAAAGACTATTGAGAAATTGGTTCAAATTTGCCTGCCAAAAAGGATTTATTTCTTGGATAGCTCATGGCCCATTATTATCGTGGTATTGGGATGGACTAATGTTTCCATTCGATATTGATATTGATATTCAGATGCCATCAAAAGAGCTTAATCGGTTATCGAAGGAATTTAACATGACTTTAGTGGTAGAGGATGTTGAAGAAGGATATGGGAAGTACTTAATTGATTGCTCGACATTTCTTCATCATCGTGACGTCCCCGAAACAAACAATTTTATTGATGCAAGATTTATCGACGTCGATAGTGGCTCCTACATCGACATAACAGGTATTGGTAAAAATAATGTGGTAAAAAAATTTGTCAAAGATAATAATGAAATTTCCAAAACAGAACTATACATGGACAGAAGACAACACTGGACCAGTTTAGAC
This sequence comes from Teunomyces funiuensis, assembly GCA_030558095.1. Taxonomy (NCBI): domain Eukaryota; kingdom Fungi; phylum Ascomycota; class Pichiomycetes; order Serinales; family Debaryomycetaceae; genus Teunomyces; species Teunomyces funiuensis. Next base: position 775,247 of record JAJMRW010000002.1, read on the forward strand.
AAAATTAGTCCTTTGAGGCATACCATGATAAATGGTGTACCAACCTTTGTGCCTAATGATGTTATGACGATGTTGAAGCGAGAATATGCGAAGGGTACAGAAAACTATTATTTTGAAAAGTACTATTATGTACCAGCAGTTAATCTTTGGCTTAAAGAAAATTCAATTAGAGCCATATTTGATGAGAAAGACTACACGACCAGAAGACGTCTTAACAAAACTAAGTTGATGATTTTGATTTCTGAAATGACCATTGATGATAAAGTTAGGTTGTTAGAATCTGACAAGGATGTTCTAACTGAATATTACTTGACCCGTAACTATACCCAATATCATGAAGCAGAAAGAAGGTTTCTTATAGACGAAGACAAGAAAGCGGTGACAAATTTGACAGAAAATGCAGCCTATGGGAATCTCACATCCCGTATAAAAATGAGCACTCCTATTAGAAAGTCACTCTTTGACTTTGAAAATGTGGATAGGACAGTTAAATTGACCAACTTACCGTTAATTGGCCCTGAAATGCCTGAAGCTTAACGAGCACCAGCTCCTGTTGATTAATAGTTGGAATTGCAGCCATTGATACTGCTGGCTTGCATATAATAATTATATACAGTACGAAATATTACGCACAACAGATAACTTCCATACATGGGAAATCTCATACAAACATAAACGATAAAATGGAGTTAGGTCGTACAATGTTACGTGGCAATATAACAAGGGCAGTTTCGAGCAGAATTTTTCAAATCCGAAAGTATGCTGCTCCAGTATATAAAAGAGTTGGAACCAAGTCACAATCCACTGTTTCCAAGCCAGCAGATATCGAGCAGACTTTTGACCCAATCCCCGTTGCAAAGGAGGAAAGTACCCCAAGTGCCGCGTTTGCATTACATGACTCACCAATACAGGCAACATCTACCACAGAAAATCAAACTGTTGACTGGTCAGGGTCATTTTTTGGGTTAGGGTCAACTCCGTTCCCTCGCGATGTTGCCGATATTCTATTAGCCCCAATTGCTGACGAAGATATTGAGATCAAACCTGACGGATTGCTATACTTACCTGAGATAAAGTACCGCAGAATATTGAACCGAGCATTTGGACCAGGTGGATGGGGTTTGGCTCCAAGAACCGAAAGTCTTATCACACCAAAACAAATAAGTAGAGAATATGCTCTTATTTGCCACGGAAGATTGGTGAGTGTTGCGCGTGGTGAGCAAGATTACTTTGGAGGCGAGGAGAAAGTTACTACAGCTTTGGAAGGATGCAAGAGTAATGCTTTAATGAGGTGCTGCAAGGACTTGGGAATCGCCAGTGAGTTATGGGACCCATCATTTATCAGACAATGGAAGAAGAAGTTTTGTGACGAAGTGTTTGCTGAACATGTCACTACGAAGAAAAAGAAGAAGTTATGGAAGTTGAAGAAGAACAAAACGCTTGACTATCCTTTTAAAATTGTTTAGATGGAGGTTTTGGGACGTTTAAGATGTATATAGTTACAATGAGTGGAACCTTTAATATTTATTGAATATGATGCGTTCGTGATATGAGCAAAGTAGATATTATTATTGCATATGCCCTATGGCTTGAAAATGCCACGGCCAACTCCCAATTCTTCAACAGTTTGAGATAATGGTCTTCTCTTCCAGACATCCCAGAATTGTTGCTTATCCAACTCCTGGTCGGTGTTAGCTTCGACGTACTTAGCGTCTCTGCCGGCAGAACTTGGAGATTGAGCATAGATGGCTTGTTCCAACAAAGCAGCAACAGCGGCACCGGCGACGCCGGTTAAAGCTTTGTGCTTGAGTGGCATGCTCTTGAAACCAGCAGTTAAGACAGCCAAGTTACCAGCTCCAACGGCCAAGAAGGTGTTCCAGGCATCGTTCTTTTGTCTAAGGTTAGTGACAATTCCCTTAGCAGCAGTGGCAGTGGTAGCAAAACCAACAACAGTCAATGGTAAGCCAAGCTTGAATGTAGTACGCTTCCACAAATATAACCATGTGTAAGCACCAACAGTGGTGTAGAAAGTAAACTTGAATACTTGGGAAGTTTGTTTTTGGGTGTCAACTGGCTTCCATGCTGGGTAAGCACTGGAGTTGGCAAGGTTGACAAACGGCGTTGGCAATTTGAACGTCGAGTCAGGGTACTTGGTAACCTCCACGTTTGCTCCTTCGGACATTGTATGTGGAACTACGATAAGGTGTATGGGAAGAGTTGAAGCTATTCAAGTTTTTCACCAATCAAGTGAAGATAAAATAATACATCACGTGACAATATCCAAAATTGAGTTAAACTTTTGAAAAAGAAGTTTTACGGAACTTGACTTACTAGAAATACATTAAAATTGGTACGAAGACTTTCTCTACTGTAACACGACGTAGTACCAACCATCATTACTACAAATATATTACATTCTTGTAGTAACAGGCTCTGATTCAGTAATTATATACAGTGCGTGCACTTTTGTGTAATTTGGATTACATAAGCCATGGGTTACTAAAATTTTTCAAAATCATCAATATAGACTTTGCCATAGTAAACTACCTATTTAGCCATGAGCAAAGCATTTACTTTTACCGCAATTGCGGCCACTGCCGCCATTGGTTACGCTGTCTACTTTGACTATAAGCGTAGAAGTTCTCCTGAATTCAGAAAGTCCTTGAAGAAGAAGGCTGTCAAGCAACAGAAGCTTGCTGAAAAGATTGAAAAGGAAACCAAGAAGACCAAGTTGGAAACCGTGAAGAAGGCTTTGGACGAAGATTTGATTGCCAACCCTATCCCAACCGAGTTGTCCGAAAAGGAGAATTTTTTCATGCAACAAGTTGCTTTGGGTGAACAATTGTCCACCACCGATAAGAAGGTCGAAGCAGCTGTTTGTTTCTACAAGGCTTTAGCTGTGTACCCTAACCCAACCGATATTTTGGGAATCTACCAAAGATCTGTCCCAGAAGACATCTACGAACTCGTTATCATGATGATTGCTGCTAAGCCACCAGCATCCGTGTCGAGCGTATTGACCCCAGATACCAAGGCCGAGAAGCCTGTCGAAGAAGATTTGGATTAAATGTGGTAGGTTTAGGTGAACAACTACATTCATGATCTTAATGTTCTAATTAAAGCTGGCAATAATAACAGGTGCTTCCTGTTAGTTATTTTATTGCGCTTTCTTCCCTTCACTCATATATTCTCATGATTCTTTGTATATAATAATAGGACGCAATTTATTCAGTATGTTATTTGTCGAACTCGTAACAAATGTCATGTCAAATCTTATTAGATATCATCCCTTGTCGTGTTTGCAATGACGTAGGTAGCCGACAAAAATATTTATCATGCATATTTTCTCGAGAACGTTGACACCAAACAGTGATGTTGTTTCTAGCACTCTTGGGACTAGTAGGCTTAGTATCTGCACTTAGCGGCACCAATACTTCGGTGATCCAGCAGAACTATACAGCTTCAAATTTCCAATATAAAGGAGTAGCTCTAGGAGGATGGCTCGTTTTGGAACCATATATCACACCGTCGTTATTTTTAGCATTTAATGCAACCAACGCATCGGCTCCCATTCCGGTAGATGAGTACCACTACTGTCAACAGTTGGGACAGGAAGAAGCACTGGCAAGATTAACTCAACACTGGGAAACATTTTACAACGAAACGGATTTTGCTGCAATCAAGCTGTATGGGTTGAACATGGTACGGATTCCAATTGGATACTGGGCATTTCAAAAGTTGGATGATGATCCTTATGTTCAAGGTGCTCAGGACTACTTAGACATGGCTATTGACTGGGCTAAGAAGTACGACTTGAAAGTTTGGATTGATCTCCACGGACATCCCGGATCGCAGAACGGTTTTGACAACTCGGGGTTTAGAGACATAGGGTACCCTGGATGGTTCAATAAAACCGAGTACCTTGATCTTAGTTATCTGGTATTGAATCAGATCTATACAAAGTACGGAACAGGGAATTATGCCACTGACTATGCTGACACCATTCTTGGTATCGAGGTGGTAAACGAACCATATAGTCCTGCTTTATCTATGGACAAAATCCTAGACTTTTATGAAACAACCTACGAAGATGCCAGGGCTATACAACAGGTGAACAATACCATTGTCTTCCACGATGCATTTAAACAAATTGGATACTTCAATGACTTTATGTCCAACAGGACCGAATATGCCAACAATTCGGTCATAACCAACTCTACACAAGACAATTACAACATTCTCATTGACCACCATCACTATGAAGTATTTGCTGGCAGCGTATCGCTGAATATTTCTACTCATATCCAGAATATTGTGGACTACAGTCAGTCTATAGAGGATGAGTTGCCACATCATCCTGCTGTTGTTGGTGAATGGTCAGCAGCATTGACAGATTGTACTCCCTGGCTAAATGGAGTGGGGTTGGGCTCACGTTATGCAGGAGATGCTCCTTACAATTGGACTAGGGTAGGAAGTTGTTCCAACATTAACAATTTCAAAAAGTGGAACGCAACCGAAAAGAAAAACACCCGTAAGTTCATTGAAATTCAGCTTGATCAATACACCAGATACTCCAACGGCTACATATTTTGGTGTTTCAAGACCGAAACGACGATTGAATGGGACTTTAGGCGGTTGGTAGAGTTTGGATTAATGCCTCAACCTCTTGACAACTTCACCTATATCCTGAATGGTACCGACACAGATAAGCAAAAGAACAGCGCTGGGTCCAACTCCATTAGTTCAATTGCCGTTGCTGCTGCAATTGCCGCTTGTTTCCTTATATAGACACTTTAGATTATACGCAACGGGCCGGAACCGGTATTCGTCCTGCACAAATATCTGGTTGCCCACTTTATGATTCATCTTTTCACACATCACTCCCCGACTCCACAGTTAGTAACTATGACTAGAACAGTGAACGTTGCCATTATTGGTGCTGGTGTTGTTGGCTCAGCTTTCATCAACCAATTGAATGCTTTGAAGAGCGCTATTAACTTCAATGTTGTTTACATTGCCAGATCTTCCAAGGAAGCTGTGGTTAGCTCCAACTTCCTGCCAATCGACTTGTCATCTTTCAAGACTGCCCAAGCCACTGCCGTTTATTCCTTACCTGAATTGACCAAGTTTTTGAAGAGTAACTCCACTCCAGCTATTGTTGTTGACAACACCTCCAATTCACAAGTCGCCGAATACTACACTTCCTTCTTGGAAAACGGTATTTCCATCGCCACTCCAAACAAGAAGGCTTTCTCCTCTGACTTGGCTACTTGGAAGGACATCTTTGCAAAGTCTGAAGAAAGCGGTGCTTTGGTTTACTACGAAGCCACTGTTGGTGCCGGTTTACCAATTATTGGTCCTTTGAGAGACTTGATTGCCACAGGTGACAAGGTTGAAAAGATTGAAGGTATCTTCTCCGGTACTTTATCATACATTTTCAACGAATACTCAACAACCACTCCTTCTGACGTGAAGTTCTCTGACATTGTCAAGGTTGCCAAGAGTTTGGGCTACACTGAACCAGACCCAAGAGATGATTTGAATGGGTTGGATGTTGCCAGAAAGGTTACCATTTTGGCAAGAATTTCTGGTTTTGAAGTCGAATCCCCAACGTCATTCCCAGTTGAATCTTTGATTCCAAAGGAATTGGAAAGCATTGAAAGCGCTGACGAATTCTTGGCCAAGCTTCCAGAATACGACTCGCAAATTCAAAAACTCAAGGACGAAGCTTTGAGCGAAAAGAAGGTGTTGCGTTTTGTTGGACAAGTTGATTTCAAAGCCAACAAGGTTTCGGTTGAAATTGGTAAATACCCATTCGACCACCCATTTGCTTCTTTGAAGGGAAGTGACAACGTGGTATCCATCAAGACCGATAGATATCCTAACCCATTGATCATCCAAGGTGCTGGTGCTGGTGCTGAAGTCACTGCACACGGTGTTTTGGCTGATACTCTCAAGATCGCCGAAAGAATCGCAAAGTAAGTACTTTTATAGACAACCGTTATATAAACTATACGTTCGTCGAAATGGTTTCGCCTTTAAACCCTTCTCTCCAGTTTGCTTTAGCTTCACGGAAAATCTGCTGTAAGAATGACACGTTTTGACACGCAGATCTGAAGTTCAACATGACTCTTTGAGAATCCAAATGGTAAGTCTTAAGATTCAGTTCATGTTCAGGAATTGTCGTCAATGCAGTATTCAATCTTGTGATATGTAAGTTATTAGGTGCCAAAAAGAACTCACCATTATCCCGCAATTCAACAAAGTATGATCCTGTTTTGTGAATATATTGAGCATACTGGAAAGTAGGTTTGCCCCAACTGTACGATATTTCGATGTTATCCTTCAGAAAGAAAACCGTGGACCGGTTATCCAAGAGGAAATCACACTTTTTTAATAAGTATAAGTGATAGTAAAACTTATTATCCTTCAATATTCCTGGGTCCAAAAATTCTTCATCCAACCATGGATTTACCTCCAATTTTAACTCAACAAACGAATGGAATGGATTGACAACAGGTGTAGTGCACAACTCGTTCCACGGAGTTTCAACTAATTTCAAACCATGTCTGTCACACAATCTAGACCAGCTTGTGACGGTTTCGTCTATAAATCTCGTTGTAGTGTTCAACCATTGAAGTCGAATGTGATAGCAATGCTCCGGGTTGTGTACCCTATCATAATGAACCGTCATGATCTCTGGTCTTGATGATCTTTTAGTAGGATCGACATCAAACTTGACTGCTTTACTTAAAATGAACTTTTTCCTCTTCCCTCTTGCCTTAGTGGAAGACCCAGCTATCGAGGAGATATCCGAGTCAGCAAACGCATTGTTGGAAATGACTTTTCTCAAATCTGTTTCCAATTGAATGCGTGGAGAAATATTTGACAGTACAGACTCGTTATCGGAATTGTTTCGAGTGTAGTTAGGCGTTGTTGGAGTGGTGGACTCCTGTTTTTCACCAATTTTTTTCATTCCAAACCAACTCAGACGTGACTCAACGTATGCCTTATCAATGTAGTCATCTTCAAATTCATAAAAGTAATAACCATCCAACAATCCATGTCTTTTTTCAACGTGCTTAAATAACCCTTTGTTCATAAGAGACTGGCCGTACGCAGTTGCAGCCTCCCGAGAATCGATGTCTTCAAAGCATTCCAACAACCAAGAAACAAGCTCTGTGCCCACAAAACAATGCAAATGTCTCTTGAAATGCCAAGTTCTGTCAACCAACTTCAATCCGGTCCCACTTTGAAGTTCTTCCGCTAATTCCGCCAATCTAATGCTCTTGTTAAACCTCATAGATTCAGGAATCATCAATGTGGGCTGGTTACCCGTTATATCGTAGTTTCCGGCTTCCTCGTCCAAAAAGTCGTACAAATTACCAGTGTAGAAAATAATCTCAGGGTATGTAAGATCATTCTTCTTAGCTTCACCTTTAGACATGTATTTGCCTTTCTCGATCAAGGCAATCAATTTCCGCAATCCTTCAACACGAATTTCTTCATCAGAGAACAGTTCATTCGTAACAAAGTAAGCGTTTTTAGGAATCTCGGTGGGCATGACCACGAACTTCATCATATGGAAATCATGGGTTGCATCAGGAATTGCTTCCTCGTACCCAGCAAGATATTGATCAAATTGATTCCAGTTAAACCTTTGTGGCTTTTGGCTGATTGCATCTATCTTCGCTTGCGAATACTCATCAGCATAACGAGTTCTGATTAAAGGCGAATAATTCTTGAGCCCATGGTGACCAAGAGTGATCTTGTTGACCTCGTTAGTAGGTGTTTTCTTATACAATTGGACATAAATGTTTCCATTATAATCACAAGAAATACGATGAATCTCATCGTGAAAGGACAAGTACATGATTGATCCCAATGCAGTATTTTCTGGGTAGTATTTGATAACGCTGTCTGAATTTCCCCCTTGTTTTCTTTCAACTTCTGCTTCCTTAACTTTTTCGCCATAACATATTTGAAAGCCTGCAAGTAAACGAAGCTGAATCATCTCCTTCATTAATTCGTATGCGGTTGCCAACTCCAAATAATTTTCATAGTTCAACAAAATCATATAGTTTTGAAACATGTATTCTGTTTCCAACCTCTTCCGTGACGGAAACTCAGAAGTTGTTATTGGTAATGCAGCTGGAGATTGGAATGATTTCCATTTTATTATTCTTGTCTTGGCACAAGGAGGGAATACATGATTCCACCGTCCATCAATAGTCCTGGAAGTGATTTCAGATTGAACTTCCATGGAGGGATTTTCAATTTCAACCCACATCAGATCTGTTTCTTTTATTTTTTCATCATTATCAGAGGCGGTTGCTGAGCTTTTACGACTCTGATTTCTCAAGCGCTTCTTGGATGATTTTTTCAACGGACGGGGGGACTTTGGTTTACTGGAGTCTTGTCCGAATATCTTTTCCTGATCAATGATCCGAGGGGAATAAGTGCCCTTCCGTGCGACTTCTGGAGCACGCAAAGTGGCAAAGGAAGATGAGCTTCTCAAAGAATTTGTTGACGACACGGCTTTATCGTCGGATATTTTATTCAAAGTATAAAGCGAGGATAAAGCGGACAAGTCACTCGTGTTATTAGAAACAGTACCTTGTGCTAAAGTACTTGTAGTAACATCAGTCTTTGAAGCTGATGAAAGTGGTGCTAGGGTAGTCTTTTTGTTGAATATCAAGGCTAATGTCGCATAGGAGTCCTTTGGATTCAATGGTTTTAGTTTAACGAGGTTCAATCCCTTAATATCATAGTCTTTAATTTCGGAATCTTGCTGTAGATCGTTGTTTACCGGTTTAAAAACATCTCGATCATAAATATCCATTGCTTCAAGCATGTTCCTTGCGTTTTTGCTTACCTGGAACCTGTCAATACGAACTTCATTCACTTCGTTTTCCATTACTCCCATCATCTGAAGCTCATAAATCTTGCAATGGGGGATCCATTGCTTGTCTTTTTGATTCAGATCTTTGTAAAATGAAATATCGCACCAATTGGGAACACAGTGGGTTGTTTTCCCGTTGCGATTAAATCTGAATAAAGGAACAATGTGTAGCGGTGGCTGGCTCAAACTGACAACATCCAAGCCACTGTCAATCATCAGCATTTTCTTACTCGTTTCCAACATTAGATCGTAGTCAACATCAAAGATACCTGTACCGGGTGTTACTAAGATATAATGTGTAAGTGAATGCTTCAAGTCAGTATTTTTAAACCTGTTGTTGACCAAGGTGAGTCCCAAATTGAGGGCCTCAAGAACGTTTCCCTTAACGGAGGGAAGTGGTTCACCTTCCATCTCATATGTTCCATCAACTGATTTCAACATAATGTCACGCTTGAAATTGGCAAATTCCAATCTCAAGTTGGCCATAATTTTATCCCATGTTAAGATACTGACCTGATCTACAACAACACGGAAGTAGTCTCGACGATTGTTTGGACGCTCACCTTGCGTAAGAGTGGTCCATGGAATATTGGTCAAATCAACACTGGTGAATAAAACTATTGTTATGGAATGGTGTGTTCCCTTGTTTATCCATCGCTTAAATATTTTGGGAAACAAATTATTGACCAACTTATGAAACATGATTTCTCCATTTTCCTCAAAATGCCACATCTCTCTGGATAATTGTACCAAAACAACGAGTTTGGCACTTTCAGACCGGAATACAATTTTGGTATTTTCACTGACATATCCTGAAAATATAGGTTTTCCGTTCTTGTATATATATTTGACGACCCCTGTTCTATTTCCAAGAAAAGAAAGTCTCTTTTGTGAGTGGATGCACGTACCAACTAGAGTCGAGGAAAAGTTCCACATCGTATCTCTGGCCAAGTTAATATCTTTAACATACACTTCAACAGTGTCGGCTTCTATTGGCTTCACATTGGTGACTAGTTTGATTTGTACTAAACTCCGAGGAGGAATATCCAATATTTTTTGAAGAGGGTTGGAAAGAAGGGAGATCTGGAATTTGGACTTGTTGATCTGAGCCACTGGTTCGAGAACGGGGGACAGTTCGCTCTTGTCATCTGTGTCTCGAATGTTCTTGGAATCAGCAACAAAGTAAAGTTTCTTCGACGTCTTTGATTCGAGCAGCTGTAGCTCATACACCAGGCCTAATTTTACTCCTCCTGGAAGAGAATTTGCACTGATTATTAGATCTTCACTCGAGGTACGTAACTCATGAAACCATACAGTCAATTGAGTAGGTTTTGATGGATCCACCACCAGATTGGTTGCAGGACTATTGGGATAATCTGAAATAGAGCTACTTCGTACACTAGCTCTGGTAGTGCTGGGGGTAAGGTTGGAATTGTGTAATTGTCGATGTTGGTATTGTGATTTGCGTCCAATGGTTATGGTGCTTCCAATATTTCTACTCATCATCTGGCTTCCTGAGGAGCGTTGTAGTGGAGCCGGCTTTTTAACAGAAGACGCTTCATTTGGATTGGAAGAAGTCGATAATGTTTTCTGTAGCAGAGTGTTGGATGACGAAGTTCCTATGCGGGCATGCTGCATTTTCTCAAATGGTCACAAGCAAAGTTCAATTTGAATCTATATTAATAGCTTGTATAATGCAGCTTGTGTTTGAAGCGATGCTTTCCCGGAGACGAAATGCTATATCTATGGTCCTATAGTTATCTCTACCTGCACTGAAAATATAATGTCTCGCGTGAAAACGACATAGCACGACATAGTTTTGGCTGCAACAAACAAAAGTTTCTAATCTTGTGTAATTCAATAGCGTTTTTCAATCTAACGAATCTGTTTCCACTATAAGTTGACCTGTTCAATTAAATGTTGTTGTGTTTTGAGATGATTACTCTTAATTCAAGTATCAGTTGTATATCAAAAAAACAAAAATTTGGCAGCAATTTTACATTATCATAATAATAAAAGATTGAAGACCATCTATGCGTAAAAGGATGATGTCAATAAGTAACCAATCAGTTCTTTCAAAAATGACTTAATTGCGTTTAATAGCAAAGCATTTATATTCTTCACTTTCAAATACTTTATATGTAAAAACCAGTAGGATACCATTATAATTTTCAATGTGTTAGTGAGCCAGTTTGTTCCTTTTATTGCAAAAGAAGTCGTAAATAAATTGGTATGTTATATTACAAGAAATGTCATATATATAGCTCATTTAACTGATTTCATCACAAATTCATCAAGGTACCATTTATGGAAGCGGTAGTCATCTGCCAATTCAGGATGAAACGAAGTTCCTAAACGATTACCCTGTCTTACAGCAACAATCAATTCCCTTCCATCTTTACGATGTAAGCTATGCAACACCTTAATTGGCTCGGATATGACGTCTAAGTTTTGAGAGGTTATGACATCGCTTTCTGGAGTCGTTTGAAGATCTTTTTGCGATAAAATCTTGGTAATGACCGGGGCCCGAATGAAAACTGTGGGGAAGTCGTGAACACCTGGGACAAAGGAGCTGAAATCCAATGGCTGTTCAAAAGAATCCAACTGTCTTCCGAAAGCATTTCTCGTCACTTCAATGTCCAAAGCACCCAATACTCTTTGGTTTTGCTTTCCATTTTTCAAGTGCTTTGCTAAGAAAATGAGTCCAGCACAAGTCCCCCAGATCGACTTGGTGTCATTACGGACAAATTCAATCAATGGTTCAAGCAAGTGTGTTCTTTCTGCAATCAATGACATCGAGGTACTTTCGCCGCCCGGAATAACCAACGAGTCACATGATTCCAACTGCTCTTTTGTTCTCACCTCTATGACGTTGACATCGTACAGACTTGGTGAGGTTTCGATAACCGTGTTGAAGTACTCAACGTGTTCACGAAATGCTCCTTGAAGGGCCAACACACCTAAAGTTATCGACTTGGGTTTAGTCATTGGTTAAAGACTGATTTGGCGCAAGACCCAAGAAAACTAGATGGGAATGAACTGCACATAAATAGGGGTTTCGAGGTGGAGCCGTTTCGGCTTACGCACCCGCACAAATGTGACTCAGTTTGACTCGCTCCTCCCCTCTGTATACTAAAAATATGCACATAGTGAGATCAGGCCTGACTATATGACATAAGCATGAGGCATTTAGCGTTACAAATTGACTCTGAAATATTATTTCAACCGTTTTGGGATATGCGCTAAGCTAGGCTGGAGGTATAGTGGAAAATCACATAAAGCTCGATTCTTGGCACATATGTAAAGAGTGAAAAACATTCTTTCTCTTCTCTATAGTACTAGTGTATCATAATGTCTCAACCATTCAAAGTCAAGGCCGGATTGGCCCAAATGTTAAAGGGCGGTGTCATAATGGACGTTGTCAATGCCGAGCAAGCCGTCATTGCTGAAAAAGCCGGTGCTTGCGCCGTCATGGCCCTCGAAAAGATCCCGGCTGATATGAGAAAGTCGGGACAAGTGTGCAGAATGTCTGACCCTCAGATGATCAAGGAGATCATGGCTGCTGTTTCTATTCCAGTTATGGCCAAGGTCAGAATCGGCCACATTGTCGAGGCCCAAGTGTTGGAGGCGTTGGAAGTCGATTACATTGACGAAAGTGAAGTGTTGACTCCAGCCGACAAGATCAACCACATCACCAAGAGCAACTTCAACGTGCCATTTGTGTGTGGTGCCAAGGACTTGGGTGAAGCATTGAGACGTATCAACGAAGGTGCTGCCATGATCAGAACCAAGGGTGAAGCCGGCACTGGTGATGTTTCCGAGGCCGTCAAGCACATCACCATCATCAGAGGCCAAATCAAGGAAGCTGCTGAAAACTTGAAGACTGAAGAAGAAATCAGTGCATACGCCAAGGAGTTGCGCGTTCCTGTCGAATTGTTGAAGGAAGTGTTGCAATTGAAGAAGTTGCCAGTCGTCAACTTTGCCGCTGGAGGTGTTGCTACTCCAGCTGACGCTGCATTGTTGATGCAATTGGGCTGTGACGGTGTTTTCGTTGGTTCTGGTATTTTCAAGTCGACCAACCCAGCCAAGTTGGCCAAGGCCATTGTCAATGCCACCACCAACTACAACGATCCAAAGAAGGTGTTGGAATACTCCACTGACTTGGGTGAGTTGATGGGTGGTGTTGCCATTGACTCCATCAAGGACAACGAAAGATTATCTTCTAGAGGTTGGTAATTGGTCATGTAGCTTTTGTACAGGAAAATATGCATTTAAAGATACACCATTTGTAGCCACACCTGAACGCCGCACAGGGAAAAATGTCAATCAAGTCCAGCTCAAAGGTGGCAGCGCACACTGCCAAAGATATTTTGTATGTCGCTACCAGCAGCTCGAAAAGTGGCGGGATATACGTATTTGAGTGACCCCCAGCAAGTATGCGTAGGCGCCATTCCGCTCATCCTTCGTGCATTGTGATAGGGTGCACGAAACTGGCGCGGAATTATGCACTTAAAGCTTGCTGGGCGGCATGGTCCAAATCGAGGAATTTCCGCGCACCTAAACCGATGATTGCGGTAGGGAAGTCAGGCCGCGCCCTGTGAAAATGCAACTCAGGCCGAGCGTGCCTGTCCCCACACCTTAAGACAGGCCATTTCAAGCGGGCAGGTTTGCTTAGCGGATCAACACAAACCTCTCATTCCTCTATTATTGCTGGAGTCTGTTCACACTGTACTTCAGCACAAACTGTATTAAGAAACCAGGCTTGAAATGTGACGCCTCAAGCTGCAATAGATCTCTTCTTGTCGTGTCAATACCGGCCTTCCTCGCTTTAGCGGCCCGCATGAAACTCTAAATTATGTGGCCAACCACCTAAGAAATTCACAAAATACGAAAAGAGAGCGGAAAAATTATTAGCGGGTCTTCGCTTTCGATAAGAGACATAATACACTCCGCAATTTTATGTATTATACTTCATATATATTAACCTTATCTTGCCACGAATACTTTTCCTCAGTATATATTTGGTGTATATCTCAAAGATACATGTCAAATATTTCTTTGCATTAGAGTTGAGACTCATACTTTTTCCACCAGTTTCACATCAGCAAATATCAAAGAATGGAGAAAACTGAAAAGTTTGAAAAAGGAAGCAACGCTACGGTCGATGTGGAGAGAATAGGCTCACTGGAGCCCCATATCCTTACAACAGGGTTTGACGATTTTGACGATAGGTTGGACGTGGAGAAGTACGGCCAAACAAAGAGAAAGTTGTCTTCGAGACACGTAGCGTTGATGATTATTGGCCAGTCGATCGGTACTGGGTTATTCATTGGGTTATCGTCACCATTAATGACCTCGGGTTCTCTTTCATTGTTTCTTGGGTTTTTGTTCTGGGCATGTCTCGTCATTTGGCCACTTATGCAAGCCGTTGGGGAAATGTGTTCATACTTGCCGATTAAAGGTTCCTTCTTACATTACACCGCTCGTTGGGTTGATCCTGCCTTGGGTTTTGCTTGTACGTTGATTTACTTATATGCATCGTTGATGTTTATTTGTGTTGAGGCAGTGGCGTTTGCGTCGGTCATTGGATTCTGGACAGACGTCAATCCTGGTGTGTTTATTGCGGTAGCGTTGTTATCGTACTTGCTTTTCAATGTGTTTGGGGTCAACTGGTATGGAGAGATTGAGTTTTACTCGTCCATGCTTAAGGTTCTTCTTATTGTCGGCTTGATGTTGTTTGGTTTGATTGCCATGTGTGGAGGCAACCCTCAACACCGTGCCTTTGGATTCCAGCACTGGAAAGAAGGTGGTTTGTTCAAGGAATACTTGGTCAAGAGCGATACTGGACGTTTCCTTGGCTTTTGGAATGTTTTGATTTATGCTGCGTTTGCATGTGGTGGTCCTGACTTGTTGGGAATGGTTGCTGGTGAGATTTCCAACCCAAGAAAGAATATCGGGTTGGCAGCAAAGAGAGCTTATATCAGAATTTATTTGTTCTACTTTGGCGGAATCTTCTTCATGAACACTTTGTGTTCTTCAATCAACCCTACCTTGCTTGCAGCCAAAGCATCTGGTGCAGCAGGTGCAGCAGCATCTCCTTGGGTCATTGGAGTTAAATCTGTTGGTGTCCATGGATTGGACTCGTTGGTTAATGCCGTTGTTATGATGGCAGCTTGGTCTTGTGGAAATGGGTTCTTGTACGGAGCATCGAGATGTGCATACTCGGCATCTCTTGCTGGATACTTGCCACGTTTTTTCTCCAAGTGTTTGAAGAACGGTGCTCCCATCTACTGTGTCATTGGCTCGCTTTTGGTGGCATGTTTATCCTTTTTGAGTGTGTCGAACTCAACGGCCACGGTATTTAACTGGTTTATCAACTTGGCCACCACTGGTTTGTTGTGCACATACTTGTGTATGTGGTGGGCATACTACAAATTTAGAGCAGCCATGAAGGCTCAAGGTAACGATGTTGCCAGTCCAGATTACGGATACTTCAGAGCACCAAAGTTTGTGTATCCCTACATGACGCACTTTGCTGTGCTTATCAACGTATTGGTGTTGTTCTTCAATGGATTCTGGATCTTTTTCCCCGGCCAGTTTTCGGTTGCAAACTTGTTTACGTCATACTTTGCTCCGGTGCTTTACATCATTCTTTTTGTTGGATGGAAAGTTTTCAAAAAGACACGCTTTAGAACCAACTTGGAGGCGGATTTAACTACGGGAAAACAAGAAATCGACGAGGAAGAAGAGTTGGAGATCCAAATGTTGGCACAGCACCCAAGGAAAACGGGCTTTTTCTGGAGGGTTTACTACGTGATAGCGGACTTCTGTTTCAACTAAATATGGAAGTAAGAGAAATAGATAACTGGTTTTGGACAGCATGTAAAAGGTGGGGTAAAGGTGCGGTCACGATATGTACTTTTTTAGGTATAGTTGCATTTTTCTGGGGAAAGTCCCCGGGGAACTAAGTCTGTAAGATGACGTGGAGGCAGCCAACCAATTAGGAGTAGAGCTGAGGATGGAGATGGGCCCAGAAATTGTAAGCCCGGATCTCACAACGGTAAACCGAAAAAGAAATCATGACAAGAGGTGGGGGACACAATGTGGGGCGGTGTATCCTTGGGTACAGTCCGATTATTAGCCATTTCGGGTTCCCCACAAATTTTACGGCAATAATCAAATTTACGATGACTGGTGAAATCATGGGGTAATCCACGGTGGAATGAAACGGACCACTTCACGGAAAACCGTGACATTGGCCTGTACAGAGAAAGCGTTGTCTGCGCAGCGTCTGTAACAGCGGGCTGAGTTATTGTAGTGCAAAATTTTGTGAGCATTTCCGCGGAAGTCGTCAGCCGTCAGGCGGAAAAACACTTGCGTGGAAAAGAAGAGAAGCGGAACCTAAAAGAGAAAAAAAATTTTTTTTAGACCCTGCCAGCTGAGCCCTTCTGGCAGTTTTAGCAGCCATCAAAGATGGGCCGCAGGGCTACCAGCCACTCCATGCACCGTTAGTTAGTCGGGTGATGCAATCTGACAAAACAATGCAGCAAGATCTGGCCTGGATCAACGCCTAACCAAATGTTCGGCGTTTCTTATCTTGGATCAAATTATTACCCGAGAATTTTCACAACCTTAAGGCATTTTTTTGGTCTTGGCAAGTTACTGCTAAATAGCCCAAGAAATTTACAAATTCAATGGATTTTGTATGGTAAATCTCAAGGAAAAAATAATAACAGGCTGCAATGACTGCTCTTCAAAATGGAAGTAGTAAAAAAATAACTAAAGGAAATTTTGCCCCACTTGTTATCAGCCCTACCGGCTGGTAATATATATATATATATATATCTCGTCTCTCCACCCGTTTTGTATTATTGAACGACAATTGTTTTCATTTTCCATTTGTTATGTCTTCTAGTAGTGACTTGGAAAAGAATAACAATGCTGCAGGCTATCCTCCACGCCACGATGACCTCGTGTCGATGATCAGTCGTCACACCGAGGAATATAACTTATACGTCTCCAAGTCAAACCCTTCCAACTTGGCACACCAGAGCGGTCACAAATTGAAACAAGGTTTGGACTCCAGACATGTTACTATGATTGCCATTGGTGGTGCTCTTGGTACGGGTTTGTTGATCGGTACCGGTTCTGCCTTGAAGGCTGCTGGTCCCGGTGCCATCTTGGTGGCATACTCTGCAATTGGTTTCTGTGTTTTTATGGTCTTGAGTGGTTTGGGTGAAGTTGCTACCTTTATTCCTCTTAATGGTTTTGCCAACTATGCTCAACGTTACTTTGACGATGCTCTTGGTTGTGCTTGTGGTTACGTCTACCTCATCAAGTACTTGATTTTGCCTGCCAATCAGTTGGTTGCTGGCTCCTTGACAATGCAGTACTGGATATCCAAAGATAAAATCAATCCGGGTGTCTGGATCACCATCTTCTTAGTAGTCATTCTTTTGATCAATTTGTTGGGAGTTCGATTCTTTGGTGAGTTTGAATTTTGGTTATCGGGTTTGAAAGTCATCACCTGTGTGGGGTTGATTATCTTGTTGTTGGTCATTGCCTTGGGTGGTGGACCCACCCACGACAGAATTGGATTCAGATACTGGAAAGATCCAGGTGCTTTCTTGCACTATAAAGATGCCTCCAAACATTTGGAAATAGGTGGATCAAAGGGAAGATTCGTTGCATTTGTTTCGGTGTTGGTCACTGCCGTTTTTGCGTACCTGGGTACCGAATTGGTTGGTATTACCTTTGCTGAAACCAGAAACCCAAGACGCTCCATTCCAAAGGCCATCAAGTTGACCTTTTACCGTATCGTTGTGTTTTACGTTTTGTCCATCTTGTTCCTTGGTATGACTGTGTCGCCAACGGACCCATTGTTGTTGTCTGCCAGTGGTAATACTGCCAGTGCTTCTCCATTCGTCATTGCCATCAAAAATGCCAAGATCAACGGCTTGGACCACGTCATCAACGCCTGTATCTTGCTTTTCGTTCTTTCCGCTGCCAACTCAGACATGTACGTCTGCTCCAGAACCATGTACTCCTTGTCTGTGGCCGGATACGCTCCAAAGTTCTTTGCTAAGACCAACAGATTGGGTGTTCCATACTACGGTATTGCTCTTTCGTTTGCATTCTGCTTGTTGGCATACATGACAGTTTCTTCTGGTGCTGCCGAAGTGTTCAATTACTTTGTCAATGTGGTATCCTTGACCGGGTTGTTGGCATGGTCATGTATTTTGGTGATTCACATCAGATTCATGCAAGCTTGTAAGGCTCAAGGTATTGACAGAAAGCGTGACTTGGCCTACAGATCACCATTACAGCCATACGGCTCTTACGTTGCCTTGTCGGTGTGTATTCTTGTCATTTTCATCAAGAACTTTACCGCGTTCTTGGGTGACACCTTCACATACAAGAGTTTCATTACTGGTTACATTGTGTTGCCAGTGTTCATTATTATTTATTTTGGATACAAGCTCTGGTTCAAGACCAAGATCATCAAGCCTTCAGAAATTGATTTGGATACTTTCAGAGACGTCATAGATGCCGAAGCCGAAAGGTGTGCAGCCGAAGCCGCAGAAAAGAAGGCTCTCAGAGAAGCTGCAGGAAACCCCCGTGATAAGGAATGGTACTACGACAAACTTTTGGGATGGTTGTTTTAGACTACTTTTGGTCATGTCATCTAATTCTACAATGTATAATTAATTTAGTGAGAAACTTATATTAGCCGTAAATGGTGCAAATTTTTTGCTGCTCATAGCCATTGTACCATAGTCATTCAGCAATCAGACCCAAAATACTCATGATTTTGAATACTCATGATTTTGATAATAATATAAGTCAACGTGTCTTAATTGCAAATGTCATATATGTCGCAATTACGTAAATGCTCACTAAATAATGGAATCGCTAAAGACAATAGACAGTTTTCAGCTCACTGCGCCTACGTCAAAGAGTCGTTCCGAGAAAAGTACAGGGCACATAATTGGGACAAATCAAGCTGCAAAATAAAGCGTATCAGATTTAGCAATTAACAACTTCCATGGAATTCCACAGGTTACCTATTGCATTAAATTATGCAACTTATTACTAACCGCATGCTTCTAATAATAATAGTGTGCGCACCTTTATGTGAATGCGAAGGGTGCTCTAGAGAAAAAAAAATACTGGAAAAATTTTGGCTTAGGAAAAAAAACTTCCTTTTCACGAGCCAAGAGAGTTGTTGTCACTAACAAACACAGTAGTTATTACACATGTGCTATTCATTCAAGTAAAACACGTTACTCTGCCTCGACGTGAGTTTATGTTTGTAATAAAATTGGGGCGTGTACACCGTCCAATTTTGTTCGCAACCGTTACCTGTCATTTCGGTTCGAAGTAGCCGAGGAATTTCTTTTCCCTTGCTATTTTCACTAAACATAATTATTAATGGAAAATCGGCATTTAGTCGCAACGTTTAAACTTTAAAAAGCCGGCAAATGCCCGAATTTTAGCCTTCAAATAGTTTAAATTATTCCCCCACTTCACACACCATGTCTACTACTGTCCCAGATTACTTCCAAGGCTTTGCTATTGACGACCACAAGAACTGGAACAAGCCAAAGTTGGCCCAGTACAAGAGAAAAGAAATCAATGCGCACGATGTTGTAATCAAGAACGTCGCCTGTGGGTTATGTGGTTCAGACCTTCACACTTTGCAAGGAGCATGGTCCCAAATGCGCAGAAAGGACTTGGTTGTCGGCCATGAAATTGTCGGCCATGTCATTGCTGTAGGCTCTGATGTTACCTCCATCAAGGTTGGTCAAAGAGTTGGTGTTGGGGCCATGTCTGCTGCTTGCGGTGAATGTTCCAGATGTAAGTCTGACGATGAACAATACTGTACCAGGGGTGTTGGTACTTACAATAACGTCGACACATTCTCCGGTGACTACATCACCCAAGGTGGTTACTCTTCCCATTCTGTTGCCAATGAACAATTTGTGTTCCCTATCCCGGATAAATTGGAATCGACCGTTGCTGCTCCATTAATGTGTGCTGGTTTGACCGTCTACTCCCCCTTGGTCAGAAATGTTGGCAAAAATGCTGCTGGCAAGACTGTTGGTATCATTGGTATTGGTGGTTTGGGTCACTTGGCCATTCAATTTGCCAACGCTTTGGGTGCAAATGTTGTTGCCTTTTCGAGATCTTCGTCCAAGAAGGACCAAGCCGCCAAAATGGGCGCCCACGACTTCATTGCTACTGGTGAAGACGCGGAATGGTCTTCAAAGAACCACGACAGATTTGATTTCATCTTGAACTGTGCTTCCGGTATCGATGGCTTGAACTTGTCCGACTACTTGAAGGTTTCAAAGGTTGGTGCCAAGTTTGTCTCTGTTGGTTTGCCAGCTGCAGATGAAAAGTTTGAAATCTCTCCATTTTCCTTCTTGGGCAATGCATGCTCTTTTGGTTCCTCCTTGTTAGGTTCCAAGACTGAATGTTTGGACATGTTGCAATTGGCTGCCGAAAAGGGTGTCAAACCATGGATCGAAGAAGTTCCAATCTCCGAAGAAAGTTGCAGCACTGCTTTGACCAGATGTGACAAGGGTGACGTCAGATACAGATTTGTCTTTACCGAATTTGACAAAGCTTTCAATTAAATAGATTAGTGGTGCATTACAAATAAAAATTACTATATTAGATTTGCATCTCAAATTAGTCTCGTAAATTTTGTCGCTTCGAAAAATGCAACATGGTGATTTTTCTTCACGTGCACATGAGATCGTTTATCTCATCTCCTGGAACAGAATTAGAAGCACGTTGTTGTTCCATGATGTCACCAGAGTTGATTGCCAGCGAACTGGCTACTTTAGTTGATGAGGTCTTGCTTGAACAGGATATACTCAACCAGATCTCACCCCTTTTTAAGGTCGATGTGACCAAGTATGGTGGTAGAGGCTGTTTCGCTTACCAACCCATTCCTAAAGGAACGACTTTGCTCATTTGCGATGCACCAATAAGTTCCACCATAGATAAGCCATTCAGGAAAGAGGTTTGTACGTATTGTTATACTTATAACGATGGGAAAAACTTAAAAACAAAGTTATCAAAGACTTTACCAGGATCAAAAGAAATATATTCTCTCTTTTTCTGTTCAGAGGAATGTAAGGAGAGATTTGTCAGCGAGGACGTTGACGAGAAACTCCTTGAAACATTGCTTACTGTTGAAAAATATTACATTTTGGGGTTGAAGAAGAAAGAGGTTGAATATGCTGCTCCAAATACGGAAAACGAGTCATTACCCATGATAATAGATAAAGAATGGAGTCTCGTTCTGGAATGGGAAGTCAAGACAAGTTCAATGAAACCCAGCAAGAGACTTAATGCCATACCGCGCATATCCAACGCAGAATATATCGAAATCAAATATATCATGGGTGTTCTTTTCAAGCTTTTCAAATATCAATCTGGCAACGTACCTGAGAAGTACATACAAGATATGACATACGAAGAAAAGCAATTGATGGAAATTAGTTTATTTGGTTTGCTCGATTCCACTGAACACTTGAAGGTTGAAAAATACCCTTACTTGTTATATTCATACATCAACATCTTCAAATTCATCAAGTTGACTGCTATACCATCAATTCAACCATTTATATCCACTGAAGTGATACGGAAAGTTTTGGGAAAAAACCTTTCCAATGCATTTGGTATTTGGTTGGAAACAACTTCAGAAAATGAAGATAAAGAATACTTTGGCTTTGCCGTGTTCCCCTCTGCATCTTACTTCAATCACTCTTGTGGTCCTAATATAAAAAAGACAAGAGTCAAAAACACATTAAAGTTCCACACTTTGAGAGACATATCTCCAGGAGAAGAGCTTTGTATAGATTACGGAAACTACTTGGATGAACCGGTTGAGAAAAGACGAAAAGAGTTGAGTGAATGGTTTTTCGACTGTGGATGTACCAAGTGTTTTGAGGATTTAAATCCAATCCAGTAGCATTATATTTCTGTCTATCTATATTACAAAGTAAAGTCATATTTCCGGTAAAACTTTTTAAATTCCTCACAGTCGGCCGCTTCCTTGAACTTGGGCTGTTTGCATTTATTCCAAAGCGTTCGTTTGGGTAAGTTCAACAAAGATGCCAAAACTCTTCTGGGGAATTGTAAGTCAACACTTTTGGTTTCATCAGTTAAATTGGCAATATGTGTAGTTGTTCTGTTATCTTGATGGTATAATACAAATCTGATAAAATCATTTTCAGGTTTAATGGCTGTCGAATCTTCATACATCCTGAACTCTAAGGGATGGTTTTTCGAAAAGTTTTCATTGTTGACATTGGCTTTGTTATGCAAAACATCAGGGAACTTATCAATTAAATCAATAGGGATGGGCAAAAACTGTACATGGTGGTGTACGTTAGACTTTCTGCCAATTTCAAAAAATACCAATCGGTAAGATGTAGACTCGAATGCCTTTGATAATGAAGCTTGATAGCTTTTAATTTCTTTAAATGTATCAGAATCTTGAGCAACAGTAGCTGAATGTTCAATAGGAATAATAATTCCATGGCCTGAAAAGTTAAACTCTTTATTAGCGAGGGTAAGAGGTCCTTTGGCCACGGTGAAATATGAATGCTTACCAATGGAGACTATCATATGGGTTTCGACATTGGGGTTAGAAAGACAAAAGAAACAACTGTCGGGGTTCACGACCTTTGCCTTTTTCACTGTAGAGTGATCTTCTTCCTTCTCAATTTGAAGCAAACGTTTTACCAGTGCCCTTTTAGCCTCCAAAAAGGGATTTTCTGCCAAGTTGTCGACTGACTCTTCAGTTTGCAGAATACCAAAAGCATAAAACCATTTCTCACCTGTTCCTTCTTGACCCAAGCTTATGAAACGGGTAACTTGTGAAGTATTCCATTTAAATGGAGCAAGCTCCACAAATCTTCCGGGTCCATTGCCAACACAAAAGTGGTAGCGAGGCTTGACCTGACAAACGACCTCATCGATAAATTTATCACCAACCAATGTAAGTTGTTCGCTTTTAGCAATGCAATATGGCCAATTATACGTAACAAGTATATCGACCTGGTCTACCTTTATCTTTTCTCGAACTGCTGCATGGTTTTCAGCGAGCTCTGCCTTGGCTGAAAGGTACATGATAGTAATTCCAGATGTAAGCTTAAAAGTATTGACCAAAGAACCCATAAAAGTTAAGTTTGGTTTTATATCAGATGAACCATCACTGGATGTTAAAAATTCACTTAATCCATCTTGACCTTCAGCGAAATAAGTTGGTGCTGTTAATTCAGTTTGAGGAAGAGCAGCTGCCGTCTTTGGAAGGACATCACCAAGTAAAAGGACGCCTTCAAACGGCCCATTCTTGGTATTCTGAAGATTAGCTTTGGTTAAAACTTTATCAAGATCAGTCGGAGAAGGATTTAGTACTAAAAATCTCACTTTTGACATGTTTAAGTGGTGAGATGAGATATCGTGAATGCACTAAAATCTGGCACATTTTTTTGTTTACCTTTTTATTGATCACCAACAAACAGTACATATGGAGACAGCAGATACACGAATTAAGGTCATAGTACGTGTTCGACCATTGCTTAAGCGGGAGAAGGAAGATCATTCTGAGTCCTTGGTGACAATGCCACAAGACGACCCCACAATGACCCAGGTCCGGATACCCAAAACGTCGTCATTTTCCAAACGAAATGGCGAAGACACAAAAAAGTACCGTTTCGACGAGTGTATATGGTCTTTTGACCCCAAAGATGCTCATTATGTTGATAACAGTCGGTTCTACGCCAAAACAGGACCTGATATCATCAACCATTTCTTTCAAGGCTTTAATGTTTGTTTATTGGCGTACGGCCAGACAAGCTCGGGAAAAACACATACTATGATGGGAGAAAGGCAGGATCCAGGACTTATTCCATTGATAGTCAGGGATATTCTACGCCAAAAGGAAGTCTTGGTGGCCAGCAGGATCAACTGTGAAGTAAAGTTTTCGTACTCGGAAATCTACAATGAACAAGTCAAAGACTTACTTGGGCCTAGTGATAAGAAATGTCGTGTTAGAGAACACCCTGTCACTGGTCCATATGTGGAAAACCTTCATGATGTGACCATTAATGATTTCGACGACTTTCAGAAAATGATGCACAAGGGAAATACCAATCGGACGACGGCATCAACTTCTATGAATGAACAGAGCTCACGATCTCACGCAATTATTACACTTACATTGAAGCAAACCAAGTTCAGCGAGGATTCCTCCTTTATTGGCGACGCTGAGGAAGAAATGATTTCCAATATCAAACTTGTTGACCTTGCTGGTTCAGAACGCTTGGCCAAAACCAAGATTTACGGACAGGCAGACCGTATCAAGGAAGGTACACAGATTAACAAGTCGTTGGCGGTTTTGGGGAGGTGCATTGGAATTTTGTCCAATAATACAACGGCCCTGAAAGCTGCTGTTGTGCCATATCGAGATTCAACCTTAACCTATCTCTTAAAGGAAAACTTAGGAGGCAACTCCAAGAGCTTTATGATCTTCTGTGTATCCCCGGTGGACTTTGAAGAATCGTACCAGACTCTCAACTACGCCACACAAGTGAAGAACATCAAGACCAATGCTAAAGCCAACAAAACCAAACTTTCAGCCACGCCTGTTGATTGGAAGGAGCTACAGCGAAATGATGGTGATGTTGTAGAATCCTTACGGCAAGAAATAGAGGAATTGACACAACAATTGAACAGTCACAACGACAAAAAGGTATCCAAGTTTATGGCATTCTTTGAAGTTGAGAGCAAGAAGATTCGGTTTGAGAACAAGTTTTTGAAGCAACAACTTAAACAACGAGACCAAACCATAGCCGAGTTGAACAACCACGTCAACTACATTGAAAACGAGCATAGCCGTTTGAATAGCGACTTTCATGCTGTCCACACCAAACAGAAACAAGAATTACAAGCACAGTGTGCCAGTGCAATAGTGCTGATTGATGCAGAGCTACGCCAGTTTGATCCCGAGGTGTTGGGTCTTTAACTTACACTGCATAATACACATAACTTTAAATCAGCACCGGTGTTTTAGATCACTATTATTTCGGGTGCGACGGCGTGAGTCGCGCTAGTTGCAGATGCTGGAGATTGCGCTCACCACATTAGCAACAATCCTCCACAAAATTAATTTGTCGCGAAACATCCGTGTCTACTCATTACACTTGTCATCATGGTGGACCTTTCTATGTTTGGTACCTCTGTTCAGGAAGCAGTGGGCCAAACTTTATCAAACGGCAAGCCACTTTTTGTATTTCTAAGCAACAACAACCCCCAATCACACGAGTTTGCCACCAAGTTTTTGGCAGGAAATAATATTGAGCTTGTCAAGTCCAAATTTGTCTTGTTGGTGTTGGAAGCCGGCTCGGTTGAGTTCGGGTACTTTGAGCAAATCTTTCCCAACTTAGCGCTCCCAAGCTTCTGTATTGTTACACTGGGCAAAGTCTTGGATGTCTTCACGCTGGATGTTGATGTTGGTGACTTTGTAGCCAGAATCGAGGCAATCCAATCACAACCAAGCCAGAATCAAGCCTCCACACTGCAGCAACAGCCGACAATCCCGTCACAATCACCTCCACAATCACAAGTGAATACGCCTCACATTCCCGCTACAACACCTCCAGTACACACCCCAACACCCCCACATCCAGAAAAGACACGCGTCTCCCCACTGGTTTCACAACTGGAATCTGTCCGTAAACACAAACAGGAATATGCTGCTGCCAAAAAGGAACAAGAGGAAGAAAGAAAGAGACTTCGGAAACAGTTGGAAGATGATAAACGTGAACGCCAGCTTAGGCATCAACAGGAACAATCAGCCTTAGCCACCACCAACCATACACAAGAACACGAACAACTTCCACAAATAGATGCTGAGTCGTGCTTACTTTCAATCAAGCTTTTTGACGGAAGCTCAATTGTCCAGAAATTCAAAGCGAAACAGACCTTGAACGATGTTCGTAATTGGCTCGATAATGAAGTCAAGTTACATTCCGAATACTCCTCCATGTCCACTAGTTCCATGGGCACTCCAACACACTACGTTTTCCATTGTCCAGTGATTCCACGTATAACGTACTCTGACGACGAAGAATTTGTTTCGTTGCAAGAGTTGAAATTGTGTCCCAGATCAGCCTTGATACTCAAGCCCGTGTACAGTAATAGTGATTTTGCCAGTTCGTATCCTGGTGCTGGCTCAACCAGTGGGACCATGATCAGAACGTTGGGCACTTCGCTTCGCAAAGTTGGCAGTGCTCTTTATTCGTTTTTTGATTACGGGGTTGATGGAGAGCACCATATCCACGAAGATGAAGAGATGGAAGACTCACGCGATGGAGAAGCTACTTCTACGGGCCACATGAATGCTGAACAAGAGTATCGTCGTCGTAGTCCGCTTTCGCGTTCCGATACACCAACCCTTTTTGAGATTGATGACAGTTCCAGTACACCATTGTTGGCAGCACAAAGAAACAGGTCTTCGAGCACGGTGCCGCTTGTTGATGTCCAGGTACCTGTCAGCAGATCGTCAACACCACGCTTAAAGACACAGAGTCGCATCCAAGTCATCCAGGATGAGCACAAGGAAGAGCCTAAAAACACCTACAATGGCAATACCACCAGTCTTAACCGTAAAGATGACGACGAGGCCAGTCTGCACTGAAGATTTCAATTTAGTATGTAAGTTTTATGTGTCGCACTTTTTCCCCAATAAAATGTCGTCGCTGATAAGAAATCTGTAGATCATCAAGTCATAATCAACCAGACATTCTATGGAGTTGTCAAATCTCGAGCATTTGCTTAAGTTTCGTGGTCATGAAGGACTCATTTCTGATGCGTGTATGTTGAGCTGCGGATGTTTGGTTTCAGAAGCGTTGTTTACCACGCTCGAGCTGTGTCCCATCTGCCATACAACAGCGGTGATTATAGGCAAGGTGGAACCTCTACGTGAGTTGTACAAGATTGTTCAGCAGCTAAGTGACCAATTGTCGATTCAAAGCGATACCTCGTCTCCAGTACTACAACGCAAGACGCCTTCGCAAAGGAAGAGTGTCGTGCGTGAAGAAGACCCTTCCAAGTCCATGGACTTTTTGAGCTTATTCTACAAGTATGCTCGCGAAGAAGAACTCGATAATAAAGGGGATCATGCAGTTGTGGAACCAATCATCATTCAACAGAACCAGCCAGCCCAGAAAAGTATCGTATCCAAGCTGGCATCTTATCAACATTCTGCCAGTCTGTCGCATTCCAAAGAGTACCTCAATTGGCTGGTGATCAAGGAGCTCAACTTTGAAAAGAACTTGTTGAAGAGCTTCAGTGAACATAAGGAATATAACTTTCTGAAGTGTTTTCCTTTCCACCGGAAGCTCCTGACATTCCCAACTCAACAAATGAAGTTCAACTTTACAGCGGTAGCACAGATCTCCTTCAAGAAAAACTCACGCTTCATTGGTAGTGATATCCATACGTATCTTGACTTTGATCTCGGGGTGGAAGTGACACGCTTTGTTTTGATTACTGATAAAAGATGGGAGCTCTACGAGTATATTGTCCCTACTGGAGACACTGACTCATCACCACGGCCTCAACTTATTTGCTGTGGGAAACTGACAGGTGAATACGGTGAAAGTTTGGGAAATATGACAATGTCCCCAAGTGTGGAAGAGATTGTCATTACAAATGATTTTGATTCTGGTAATCACTCTCAAGACACTTCCAAACGACTCAAACAGTGGGGATTCATGAACAGTCGTCTCTCTACAAACTACTTGACAATTGCAGGAACCAAGGGTGTCATGAGAGTGTTTAATATTGATAGGACGTCACCTTATGGGTTTGGCCAGCCCATCTATACTTATGTCACCAACTTCCCTATACGATGTATTGCAATGTCACCACGCGATTCCTTGATTGCTTGTGGTATCACTGCAAGAGAGCGGGTTTCTGGAAAGGAACAACCGTTTGTCATTCTACACAAGCTACACGTTTCACAAGACAACATTGTCCATTCCGTCGACCCCATAACATTTACAGTTCCGTACAATGACCCCATCAAGTTGATGAACTTCAATGCTTCGTGTACGCATCTCGTGTGCTGTACAGCGTGGGAAGCCCGTTATTTGGTGATTAAGCTCCGTAACGAGAACTCCCACAACTATAGACGACCACGCTTGATCTGGTCCGATGTCACGCTCAAATCAAATCGTATTAACGACTGTGAATCTACTCATGTTGCAGATAACGAGCTCATGATGGGCGATGAGGGAATCACTGATCTTCAGTTTGGCACCAAATTCTCCAATACGGTAGTTCTTACTTCGTGTTCGTATCAGAGCCGTCCACCAATAGTGATGCGGCTAGAGGGCTCGCTTATTGATCTGAAAGCAGCACCATCAGCATCGAGCACTGCTATCTCAGACAATTACAGCAACAACAGTCTTGTTAGCGAGGAAGACGAGTATTCGAGCATTCGGTCGTCCGAGGTGATCCTCAAGGTCCCAGAAATAGGCTCAACAATCCATCGCTGTGCAGTATCGCCCCGTGGTGATGGGATAGTGTTTGTCAGCAAAGACGGCCACGTTTACTTGACGTCAATGCCCAACCCCAACAGCTCATCGTGGAACAAAAAGGTAACGGTGCTCTTGGGCGAGGTATCGAATGCAGGTCGTTTTACTGAAGCTGCAGCCATCCGATTTTCTTCTGACGGCGGCAAAATCTTTGTTCTTGACCGTAAAGGTGTTTTCTACGTGTTTGACTTTACAAAGGGCACTCCTGGCCAAGACCTGGATGTTGTCAAGTGTAAAATCATCAACATTTGACGGTGCGGGCACATCTCCTGCAGGCTGTTTGAAGCACGGGAGCCAGAAAAAAAGATTTTATGTACCTTTAACAGCACCACAGTTTGGTGCCGCATCTCTATCAAGACTCTCTTCTTTCCAGATACAATGTCTACCTCAGTTCGCCCCGTATACGACGATGTTCTTGACCTCATTGGTAACACTCCTTTGATCAAGCTTAACAAGATCCCACAATCGCTTGGTATCAAGGCTAAGGTCTACGCCAAGGTTGAACTCTTCAATGCTGGTGGCTCCATCAAAGATAGAATCGCCAAGAACATGGTTTTGGAAGCTGAAAAGCAAGGCAGAATAAAGCCAGGCTACACCTTGATTGAACCAACCAGTGGTAACACCGGTATTGGTCTTGCCCTTGTTGGTGCCGTCAGAGGCTACAGAACCATCATCACCTTGCCAGAAAAGATGTCCAACGAAAAAGTGTCTGTCTTGAAGGCCTTGGGTGCTGAGATCATTAGAACCCCTACCGAAGCTGCCTGGGATGCTCCTGAGTCTCACATTGGTGTTGCTCGTAAGTTGGAGAAGGAAATCCCCAACTCCGTCATCTTGGACCAATACGGCAATGAAGCCAACCCTAACGCCCACTACTACGGTACTGGTTACGAAATCTGGGAACAAACCGAAGGTAAAGTCACCCACCTTGTTGCAGGTGCTGGTACCGGTGGTACCATCAGTGGTATCTCGAAGTACTTGAAGGAAAAGAACCCAAAGGTTCACGTCACAGGTGCCGACCCTAAGGGTTCCATCTTGGCCCAACCTGAATCGTTAAACACCTCTACTGAAGGTTACTTTGTTGAAGGTATTGGTTACGATTTCATTCCTGATGTCTTGGACAGATCTTTTGTCGACCACTGGATTAAGACCGAAGATGCCGAATCTTTCAAGTTGGCTAGAAGAATTATCAGAGAAGAAGGTATCTTGGTTGGTGGCTCTTCTGGTTCTGCTTTGCAAGCTGCTTTGGAAGTCGCTAAGGACTTAACCGAAGACGACGTTGTTGTAGTTGTTTTCCCAGACTCAATCAGATCTTACTTGTCCAAGTTTGCTGATGACGAATGGATGAAGACCAACGGTTTCAAGATTGACGAAAGCCCATTTGTTGATATGGCTGATGACTACTTGTCGCGCAACACCATTAAGGACTTGGTTGCAGGTAAGGCTCCTGTTGTCACTGTCACTTTATCCGACACCGTTGACAAGACTTTCAACTTGTTGCACTCTAACGGTTTCGACCAATTGCCAGTTTTGAACTCTACCGGAAAGTTGGTTGGTTTAATAACCTTGTCCAAGATCTTGAAGTCCTTGTCTACCAAGAAGGTTCAATTGACCAACTCGATTTCTTCTATTGTTATCGATTTCAGAAAGTTGGGTAACTTTGAAAAGTCCTTCACCATCACCAAGGAATCGGGCTATGCCAAGAGATCGTACGAACCAATTACCTTGGACACCAAGTTAAGCTTGTTGAACAAGTTCTTTGAAACCAACTCCAACGCTATCATCACCGATGAAGAGTACAAGCCAGTTCAAATTGTCACCAAGGTCGATTTGATTTCCTTCTTGGCCAAGAACAACCAATACTAATGCAATACCAATCATTTAATATATATATATTACAGAACATTATCCAGCTGTCAGTCCAGCTAGGTGCACCTCTAAGAAAACTTCCACCGGTTACCACAGTTTTCACAAGTACAGAAAGTAGTCAACGGTTCATCCGCAGATCTGGTTTGCATTTGGTAGTAACTGACCTTCTTGTGCTTACACTTACCACAGGTAAATCTATCAGTGACGGCTCTCTTTTCAGTGGCACCCTGGGCATCAAACAAGTTCTGTTTGTTCAACTTCTCTATTTCTTTCTTCAAGCTTTCTGGAGCCATTTCGGCAGGCGACATCTTGATGAATGCGGCTGGTGATATGCCTCCCAGTAAAATACGTTCTCTCAATTCAGGATTCTTCTTGTTACGAAGGTTCATGGTGAAGGTACGCAACTTGTTTCTGTAGTTATCGTTAACGGTCAGGTATTCGCTCGTATACACCTCGCTTTCAATGGCCAGGGCAATGCCAACGATGTGCTTTGGCAGATCATCACGCTCAATGGCAAGGGCAGTGTACAAAGCCAGCACAGAAGCATTTCTGGTAGAGTTGTCGTATAAGGTGGTGTTGACGCCGTCGGTCTTGGGGTTTCTAGGTCCTTTAAAGGTTGGTGCCGATGGGGCAGGAGCGGCAGCGGGACTGGCTTCCTGTTTGGAAGGTTCGGGCTTCCCGCTGGCTTTCTTCTTGTTCTTTTCGTTCTGCACCACATCACGCCATGTTCTGATCATTTTCTTGACTAAAGTACTGATGTCCCCGTTGGCATGGCCACGGAACTTGTTGACGGCAACCCCTACCTTGGTCTCTCTCAAGAGCTTTTCGGAAGGTTGCACACCATCGCTCAAAATATTGAGAAGCTTGAGGATTGTGGCATCATCTGACGACTTTTCAAGGTTTGAAACCGTCGATTTGATCTCTTTGCTGTCCATTGTATAGAGATGGTTGATAAAATGTTTGAATTTTCACTTAGTGGACAGACGTACTGCAGATAACATACTCAAAATTTAACCAACGTCTTTCGCCGAAGAGTAAAAACCTAAACTTTACAACCAGTGCATTCGACTATGGATTTTGGTAATACTGTTTCTATAGGAAAGTTTCCTTTAGATTATACCGAACAGCAGGTTCTTGACATTGCCAAGTCTGCTGGTCCCATCCAGAGCCTCAAGTTGATGTTTGACGAATTGACCGGTAAATCGAAGGGCTATGCCTCCATTACCTACGAAGACCAAGAGACCGCCGCCACTGCAGTAAGAAACTTGGACTATATGACATTGCCTAATGGCCGTTTCCTTAGATGCACATACTCGGTGGATTTTGCTACTGGTTCCGGGACCAAGGACGATAGATTGCCTCCATTGCCTCTCGGAGTTCAAATCCCCCAAAACCTGAGTGCCCCACAAGTCATTTCAAATGTTTTGAACAACATTGATACTGCCTCTGCTCTCCAGATCTTAAGGGAAGCCAAAACCATGAGCATCAATAACCCAAATCTCGCCAAGATTTTACTTGACAAGTTCCCTCAATTGTCTCATGCTTTGGTCGAATTAGCATTATTAGCAAACACTACCAACCGTGACTTGATAGAACACACTTTAAATAAGAGACACACCACGTTGAATGAACTTTCTCGCGACCATGCCACGTTGTTGAACGAAATCAATTCGCTCACCGATGCTGATCTTGACAATGTGGACCCAGCCAAAGCCAAAATCATAAACGACATCAAGAGGGAAATAGCAAACGGTGCATATGGAGAAATTGCCACCGTCATCTAGACCCCGCTCCATTCATAGAGCAATATCTTGATGTTGAACCTAAAAGAAATGCAGATGAGAGGCGCTTCCCTTTACATTTCACATGCACCCCAATTCACGTGACGCAGTTTTCATACATATAAATGCATCCTCCAGCTTTAGTGCTTCACCAGGATAAAGATGAAGACCAGAGAAGAATTACTTAAGCAGTTTCAAAGCGAGTGCATTGATCTTGAAGCGATGATCATTGATGTTGAGGGCCACGATAACAAATTGGTTCTTGCCGCCGATATGGAGGACCCGCCGCAGCTGCTTCACTTTATTATTCCAGAACATAGCACGTACCGCTTAACCATTGAGTATAGAGTCAAGACCCATCCATTGAAGGAGTTTAAGTACAAGCAGACCATCAAGAAACACGGTGTTGTTCTCCATTCTCGAGACGAACACATTGCACCCGAAGTCGATGTCAACGACGAAGAAAAGCCAACGCATTCAGTGACATTTGAACCAGAAGTTGTTCCCGGTGGCATGTTTGTACGTGGTGTACATGCGGCCACCAGCACTTTTTATGAGGGTGATCGAGTGATCATGACTTGTAAATGGACTATTGAAATAGTGAAGAAGCACAGGAAACCTGAACTTGGAGGTGCGGGTGTTTAGAGCTCCGTGTTGGTAGTTACTGGATGCGCTTTATTTTGCAGATTAATGTTTATATGTAATGCTTATGTTATTAATGACCTCGTCGCGCTTTGTGTAATTTGCAGCCAATTGCTTAGTGCTAGTTGTCTCGTGACCCAAATTACCCAACTATATAACGCATACTTCGCTTAATTGTTGCGGATCAACCGACACCAGGTCATTCCCAACACAAACTACAATTTTTCCTCTGCCATTTACCCCCTTAATTTTGACAATACTCGGGATAATCAGTGGCACGTTTATACTTTCATACCCACTCGCATATTCCCCACCCCTCGCAGTTCCCCCTCTTTCCAACGCACCCCTTAGTACCACAACTACCATATTTCCCGTCATGAGTTCGCCCAAAAGACGCATGGAAAAAGATGTCATGGAGCTCATGATGAGTGACCATGATGTGACACTCATCAATGATTCACTCCAGGAGTTCTTCGTTCTCTTCCATGGGCCCTCAGACACCCCTTACGCTGGCGGGACGTGGAAGATTCGTGTCGAGTTGCCCGACCTGTATCCGATTAAATCACCCTCAATCGGGTTCACGAATAAAATATACCACCCCAACATCGATGAGGGCTCTGGCTCTGTTTGTCTCGACGTCATCAACCAGACATGGTCGCCCATGTTTGGTTTGCTTAACATTTTTGAGAATTTCTTGCCTCACTTGTTGCGGTATGCGAACCCCAGTGATCCTTTAAACACCGAGGCATCCAATCTCATGACCAAGGATGAAGCAAAGTACACAGATATCGTCAAGAGATACGTCCAGCAGTATGCTAAAGATATAACGATAGACGATAACAACTTGGAAGAAAAGGGCGATGATAACGACGACGACGAGTTGAGTGACGTCGGAAGCTTATCGAGCGACGACGACGACGCCGCCGATTTAGAACTATAGTTAAATAGAGTACCGGTTACCATAAACTTCAATGCACCACTTTCACATCTTCCTTCTTTGTAAGCTTTTGATGTCAACTTGCTGAATCAAAATGTCATCCGGGTAATTTTTACATACACAACTTTTGTTCAACTTTTTATATATATACAATATCAACTAATGGCTCCAGTACCCCAGGAACAGAAGGACCAAACCAAGAAAAGTGTGTCTGGAGACGATTTGTACCGTCGATCCACTCAGTATGAGTTGTGGTCATATACCGTCGAATCTTTGGCCGAAACGAGGTTGAAATCAAATGAAAAATGGCAACAGAATATAAGAAACAAGTTCACAGCCGCATTTACTGAAGCAAAGACCAAGGATCCACAAGCATTTGCTCAGTTTGAAGCTGAGTTGACAGAAGAAAAGTTATTAGAAGTTGTTAGTCTCGAGGAAGAGCTTAAGTATTTGAACTACTACTCCAAGAACGTGATGGAGATCTGTAACTTCTTTAAAATGCCCACACAAGTCAAGGCAACAGCAGTCTCCTTTTTCAAAAAGTTCTACTTGGTCAACTCCATTATGGAGTACCATCCTAAGAACATTCTTAAGACGTGTGTGTTTCTCGCAGCCAAGTCCGAAAACTACTTCATATCGATCGATTCCTTTGTCAAGGCTCTTAGCAAAACACTTCCATCAGACGTTTTGGATCTTGAATTTATTGTTCTACAGAGTTTGAAATTTACCTTATTGGTACACCACCCATTCCGTCCTCTTTACGGGTTCTTTCTCGATTTCCAAACAGTTTTGCTTTATCCTTCACCATTGATGTATGATGTTACCGTCGATACATTGGGCGCAATGTATGACAAGGCAAAGAAATGGCTCAACGACCATGCACTTCTTAGTGACGTGACATTTCTCTTTACTCCACCGCAAATTGCTTTGGCTGCAATGTACGACATAGACAAGAGAATTACTGATCGTTACTTGAAGACAAAGTTTATCAAGACCCAAGAAAAGATGGACACCATAACAGAGGAAGGTAATGAAGTAGTAGAGAAGACCCAGGAAGAAAAAGATGCTGAATATCAGGCTCATAGAGATCATTACGAGAACATGGTGAGAACGATCCGGAAGTGTATTCGGATAGCTACTCAAATTCCCGAAACATCGCGTGAAGAAAGTACTGAAATTGATAGAAAACGGTATTTTGCTCTCAACCCTGCGAGAAAGATTGAAAAGAGAAAGAATAAGTTGGCTGCTGAACGAGCTGATAAGTCCCAAGAGCCCCAGCCATCGCCGCAACCCGCGATGTCCTAAAAGCGTAAGTGATTATCCGCTCCTGCAGAAAAACTATATTTTCCGAAGGAAGTAGGATTCCGATGTTTCCATTTTAGGACAGAAGCGCTACGATCTCGACGGTACTCATTTCTGTCTGGAATCAATTTATGTGACCATGATCAAGAAACATGTTTTCTTCTATTCGAAAGTATTCTGTTGAATCTTCTGCCAAGATTGTGGCAGGATTCAAGAATCCAGACTTGATCAAGACTCACGGCTACATTGGAGGAAGCTGGGTCGCCAGTGGTGATGGCTCGACGTTTGATGTTACCAACCCAGCCATCGATGGTGCAGGCAAAAATATTGCTACCGTCCAATCAATGACTATCAATGACTATGAAAACGCTATCACAATTGCACATGACGCGTTCCGTGATTTCAAATCGACAACTGGTCGTTTCCGCCTGGAAATATTGCTGAACTTGCACAAGTTGATGCTTGACAACCAGGACGATTTAGCCAAACTTATTGTGTTGGAAAATGGTAAACCTTATGCTGATGCACTTGGAGAAGTCAAGTACGCAGCTTCGTTTTTCCAGTGGTTTGCTGAAGAAGCTCCCCGTGTATATGGTGACGTTATTCCTTCTGCCAACCCATCCAACCTGATCCTTACCTTGAAGCATCCTATTGGAGTTTGCGGTATTTTGACTCCATGGAACTTTCCAGCTGCCATGATTGCCAGAAAATTGGGTGCTGCCACCGCTGCTGGGTGTACCACAGTGATTAAGCCTGCTTCTGAAACACCTTTGACGGCTCTTCTGTTGGCTTATTTGGCTGAAAAGGCAGGATTCCCTTCTGGTACAGTCAACGTTCTCCCATCGGCAAATGCTGCAGAAGTTGGTCAGTTGGTTTCTGAACATCCATTAATCCTGAAAGTTTCTTTCACGGGATCCACTAATGTCGGTAAGATTTTAATGAAGCAGTCAGCTTCAACTCTCAAGAAACTTTCCTTTGAGTTAGGTGGCAATGCTCCATTTATTGTTTTTGATGATGCAAACATCGACAAAGCCGTCGATGGAGCTATTGCATCGAAATTCAGATCCAGTGGCCAAACTTGCGTATGTGCTAACCGTCTTTACGTGCACGAATCTGTTTACGATGAGTTTTCAGCAAAATTGGTTGAAAAATTAAAGTCCATAGTTGTTTTGGGTAATGGGTTGGAAGAAGGGATCACTCATGGACCTTTGATTCACGAAAGATCTCTTGCGAAAGTAAGAGCCCACATTGAAGACGCCGTATCGAAAGGGGCTGAAGTCTTATTTGGTGGTAACCCTCGCCCTGATTTAGGACAGTTTTTCCACGAGTTGACCGTTTTGGGAGGTGTGACAGGAGACATGCACATTACTACGGAAGAAACGTTTGGTCCTATTGCTCCTCTCATAAAATTCAGTTCGGAAGAAGAAGTGCTTCGCCTTGCTAACAATACCGAAGTTGGTTTGGCTGGGTACTTTTACTCTCAGGACATTTCGCGTGTCTTCCGTACTGCTGCAGAGCTCCATGTCGGCATGATGGGGGTCAATACCGGTTTGATTTCGGAGGCAGCCATGCCTTTTGGAGGTGTGGGCGAGTCTGGCTTTGGCAGAGAAGGCTCCAAGTACGGTGTTGACGACTATTTAATCACCAAGACTGTTGTTCTTGGTAAATAGAATAAGATCTCATTCATTTCTAGTATACAAAATATATTTATCAGTATCATCATTAATCCTCAAGGTCCACCGGTATGTCCAATACTTCATCTTCTACAGACTTCTTTTCGTATGCAGATAAATCTGGATTGGGGACATCTTCAAACTTGTCTACCTTCAAATCAGGGATGACCACGTCTGTAACCAACGTATATTCGGCGTTGCACAATGAAATGGTCTTTTCAGGATTTTCCTGTTCGTAGCTTTCAATGACTTTCGAAATGTCGGCTCCATCTTTCTTTTCGACTGCTTGCTGTAAAATGTTCTGAAGCTCGCCGATTTTGTCTACCTTGGCAGGAGCTGGCTGGCTCAACTCATAGATCTCCTGTTTGAGCTTGGCTATATGTTCCTTGGCGTCAAATTTATCTTCGTTAATAACTGGAAGCTCTTCTTCGCGTGCAAATACAACCTTACGGACCAAGTCCCAGTTTTCGACAAGTGACGTACAGTTGACTGACTTGAATGTCAACGAGTACAATCCTCCCTCTGCTGTAATACCATTGATAATGGACGAAGGAAAATTCTGTAAAGTGGCTTTGTCTTGCTCAGGCTTGGTGGCCACAACAGGTTGGCCTAGCGCCGTGTCGTTTGCTAGCTTTTGCTTTTTGAATATACCCATGATGTTGTTTTCTATGAGAAGTTATGAATTTTGATGACATAAATAGACGTGCATATAGCAACTAATTTCTACTCTACAAAATTCTCAGTGTCTGTTATGTAACTAATATTTCATACTATTGATCTAAGTAAATAATGTCTGAGAATTAAATTGGTCCTGCTCTATATATATATATGTTCGTAACAAAGCTATGCTTGCGTCATGGTCTCCACCAATGATTCCTCGATTCCGTCAATCAAACTATCGATATCTTCAACTTTCAAGCCGCAACTCAAACTGATCAACTTACGGTATTTGTACATCTTGCTATCAATTCCAAAGTTCTTCATACTTTGGGTTACTTTGTTGATAAGTGAGTCTCTTTTGATCTGGAGCTGTGTCAATTCTATTGCGTAGTTCATCTTTTCCTCATCGTCCAAATCGTCATTTTCTTGGTCTCCCTCAGTAGTCTTAATTTCCTCGCCTCTAAGAAGTGTTTGCAACTCTTGAAGCTGAGATTGCTTTAAAACTTTCAATAACGATTCTTCTTTACCCGATAATTCGTCAGTTAGCCTTCGAGACTCGGCATCTAATAACTGATTTCCCTCATCTAATTTTTCAAAGTCCTCAAGTCCAAACTTGGCCAAGAGTTTCTTGAATCCAACTAAGGACTCATGATCAAGTTGCTTCTTTTTCTCCATCATCTCTTTCAATGCATTGTACTCCTTTTCAAGCTTCACAAGCTGTTGGCTATACGTGTCTGACAAAGAGTTAATCATCCCACCAATCATCGACGAAAGATCGCTCATCAGAAGCTTAGTGTTAGACGCGTTTCCGTCGATGATGCGCCCTTCATCATCAAGCTTAGGAGGTTGTGGTTTATATGCTTGCAAGACCGAACTATGAAGATACAATCTTTTGTCCTCTCTTATTGGAGTGCTTTCCAGAGTTTTTTCCGATATCACAGCCAATGGCTGATGGTTGGTGCTGTTTCCGTTAGAATTGATTCCGTGTTGAGTCTTTTGAATTGGTGTGGACATGTTATCATATACTTTCGGCGTATTGTTATCGATGAATATGTTTTCTTTGTTATCTTCAATCTTGATTAATGCTTCTAATTGGGATCTCTCCACACGAGAAGTGCTTCTATCATCTTCATCCATGTCATCAACTTGAATGGTTGTGCGTTGAGTATCAGGAGTCTCAACTGTGCCAGTGAAACTTGGTTGCATTGGGGTCTCCAACAACAGGTACTGCTGTTGCTGTCTATTTGAGGGCACTGCTTGGAAAATGGGCTCTTGCGGACCATGATTTGATGAAATGGGGACCTGCTGCATTTGTGACGGTTGTAGCTGTGGTTGCTGAAACTGCTGGTCGTAGTTCGGCACAATGTTGTAATGAGTAATTAACAATCTAGCAGTCTCCTTATGAATATTTTCCAAATCGTCACGAGCGCCAAAATCCAACATGGTTCTGACAATCTTAGAGCAGCCGGATTTGGCAGCCAAATGCATACAAGTATCACCATTGACATCCTGGTGATTGAGAACATTTTTCAACAAGTCTATATGTTTGCTGGGGTTTTGGTTGGAGAGCGAAGTGAGCTTGTTCAAAATGTTATTGAGGTAGTATCTCAAACTTTCGTACTTACTCTTAACCTTCGAGAATTGACATAAGTAATGTAACGGGGTTCTTCCGTTAATATCGGTATTGATCAAACAAAGCTCCAAATCATCCAAAACCTTCGGGAAATTCTTCAATTCGAAACAATTGTTGAACGATATCAACTTAGATAATGGGTTCAATCCAAAATTGTTAACGACCAACGGACTAGCACCCTTTGATAATAAAAGATGGATCATTTGATAGTTCCCTATGGACGCTGCCCAATGCAATGGTGTGTGACCCTCATCATCAATGGGCTCGTTAATATTGAAATCATAAGGTGGGTTACGAACAAAGTAAGGAATGGGAGTGTTATCGTCACTGAAAAACTTCAATAACTGAGCAGCATAAGAGTCTTCATCCTGGCTGATCATGTGTGGGCTTCTTTTTCCGTTTTCAGCAAAGCCATTTATCTTTGATTCCTCAGCAGATGAAATTGACGTGTCACTATCTCTCAAGTAACTTTTATTACCATCATCCTGTGACCATTTAGTTTCATTACTGGATTGCGACAGTGGAACCTTCACATTATGTTGAAAACTACCCATGGGGTGTTGTGTGTCCATTTGCTGGTTGTATGGTGGATAAAACTTTTGTTGTTGCTGCTGCTGCTGTTGATGTTGTTGTTGCTGCTGTTGCTGCTGTTGTTGTTGCTGTTGCTGTTGTTGAAGACGTTGAAATTGCATTTGGTAGTTCTGAAATTCGCTTTGAACGACCTGATTGTGGTTCGTATAAGCAACTGAATTGTTCATGTTATTAACCACAAATTCGCTCAGATTAAATGTTGGTGGTAGCTGCTGAATTTTGACGCCTTGTTGGTTATATTGTGGCTGGGACCCTTGAGATAGGTATGAGCTCTGTCTTGACGCGGAATTGAAGGAATCAAGAGGATTGTAAGGCATTTCAGCGCCAGAAATTTCGCCATTTTTTACCTGCTTGTATTTCTTTGTTGGAGTGCCATCCTTTGCTTTCTTAACGTACTTTCTCTTCACAGGAGTAGGGTCTTTTGAGATCACCTTTGCTTTAGTTGGTATGTGCAAGTTGGGGTCACTAAAGTCAAGGAAAAGTACAGGTGCCTGTTCAGGCAACAATCCATACGTGTGGGCTAATTTTTGAGCGTCTTCAAGTGGAATCCACGTACCTTGGAATCTACCAAATCCACCTTGAATTTTTTCATGCAAACCTTGCTGAACACCCTTCTCCAAGATCTTAGTTCTCTTAGCCTTGGCAAAGTTGCATGACTTCAAGATTTGCGTTGCATTAACCCAATCGTCCTTGCATCTTCTCATAATGGGCGTATCATTCAGTGTACATTCATACACATCGGTCTGGTTATTAGTACGCGTTCTTTGGTGAAATTTGGCACTTTGATGCTTCAAAAAGTTGAGTCGTAGTACTTACACTCGAGTATGTTGCACGATACACTCGTGGTAGTTCGGTAGACATATTGAATTGCTAGTCGTACCAATAACCACTGTCGAACTATAATATATCTCTGAACAATTTGTCCTCAGAAAATAGCACCAAAAAACGCGTTAGTTTATCTGCAGGAAGTTGCCTTTTTACTCTAAAGAGATGCTACATTGAAGAGCGAAGCGAATGCCTTGAAAAAAAACACTTTTAACGTGATTTTTGCTGGCCAGACAAAATCTCTAAAGTTTTTGCTTAGTTTACATTACTTTAAATTCCTTGGAATGATGGAGTTGCCCCAAATTCCGCGTCAACTGAATACTTAGCCTCTGCAAATAGACCGATCTATCTTCATGGAGTAAGAGACCAGATCTGGCCATTGTCAGACTTTTTCGACAGTTTTTCGGTTTTCAGGTAGCATTTTACACAACTCCAGAGTATTGTGTGTTTCTTGAACTTGCCTGTGACGATTGTTTAGGCGTTGTTTATAGGTTACATAAATTTCCCAATTGGGAATTTGCGAGACGCACCTAATTAGCTAAGCTGCAAAAAGTGAGCTGGCCTTTACTGAGCGAAGAATTGTACTAAACCTCTTTTACTTAAACATAAATTTCACTGAAAGTACCATTAAACCTCATAAACTACCTTCATCTCTCAATTGTTGCTCAATCTGGTCAACAGATTTGACCACAATCTCAACAAGCTTTCCAACATCTTCTTTGGTGATGATAAAATGCGGAGCCACCGAAACATGATCACCATGATTACCATCATTACAGCCTTGGTAACCCATAACGGTTAAACCATTGTTAAAACAGAGCTCTTGCACTCTCTGAGTCACACTAACGTCAAGACTAAAGCTTTCTTTGGTTGTCTTATCTTTGACAAACTCGACTGACCAGAAGCCTCCAATACCACGGACATCACCAACAATTGGTGATGCTTCTAAAGCCTTTTTCAACTGTTCTCCCATGTAGTTTCCAACTTCAAAAATGTTCTTATTTAATTTCAATTCT
Source organism: Teunomyces funiuensis (assembly GCA_030558095.1). Taxonomy (NCBI): domain Eukaryota; kingdom Fungi; phylum Ascomycota; class Pichiomycetes; order Serinales; family Debaryomycetaceae; genus Teunomyces; species Teunomyces funiuensis. Next base: position 816,697 of record JAJMRW010000002.1, read on the forward strand.
TTGATTCTTTGCTGGATCTTCAATGCAACATAACAGTTGAAAGCATGACCCGAGTAGGTGTGGGCACCAGCAATAATTCCTGAACCTTGTATGAAGACATTTCTAACCTTGGGAGAAACCAATACACCAGCAATAGTGACGTATCCTGAACCCAAGACTTTACCCACAGTCTGAATATCTGGCCCTTCGTCAGGTTGCAAGTAGTTTTCCCAACAGTTCAACCCTCCATTTGGATTACATCTACCGGTCCCACACATGACTTCGTCCAATAAAAACACAATGTCATACTTGTTGCACAACTTTCTGATACCTGGAAGGTAACCTTGAGGTGGAGGAATGGTACCAAGCGAGGAACCAGGCAAGGTTTCAACAATAACCCCTCCAATTGTGTCAGGATCTTCAGCCAAAATCAAGTTTTCCAACTGGTCCAATAATCTCTGAACATATTGCTCTGTTGATTCGGCCTTTGATTGGTATCTGTAAGCATTGCAGACTTCCATTTCAAGACACTTCTCTTTTGGAATAAGAATATCCTCAAACATCTTTCTCTTTGGATTATGAGAAATTGACAATGCACCAATGGTGAATCCATGGTAAGAGGTGCTTCTCGAAATGAATTTAACCTTCTTGGTGTTTCCCTTTTCAATGTGGTACTGTCTAATGATTTTTAACGCATTTTCATTTGATTCTGATCCAGATCCAGTCCATAATGCAGCAGCAAATGCACCCTTGGGTGAATTATCAATGTAAAATTTTGCTAGTTCCTCAGCATATTTATTTCCAATGAAGGCAGGATATGAATAAGAAGTGGCCGTGGCAGCTTCGTTGATATATTTTGGAACTTCGGGGTCCGCCCAACCCAATCCACCAACTGCAGCCCCCGTCACTCCGTCAATTAATCTTTGGACCTTTCCATCTTTCTCAACTTCAATGTATATGCCCTCGCCTTTAATCACATTGGGTACTTGTTCAGCAATCTTTGCTTGGAAAATATAGGATTCTTGCTTTTCAAGAGTCATGGTTGTTATTAATTTAAGTTTCTAATGTATTTGGAGAGGAGAAAGCCCTTCTTTTATATTAGTAAAGTTACTATCCTTAGTATTTCACAGCCATGTGCGGAATTAAGGTGGTCGCAAATATTATTGTCCTATTTGGCTATTTTTTGCGCTTTTAGCATATTGCGCTTTTAGCATATTGCGCTGCGTACTAGCGAAATCAGGCAACTTGAATGCTGCAATGGGAATCTTATTTAGCTCGTGTAGTTGTTAGTGGTAAAATGAATACAACACTTCAGTTGTGAAATGAATTAGGGGTAGTGATTAGATAAGATAAGCAAATTTATTGACTTTTTTTAGGCAGTGCGCTCGCCTTTGCTAACAAAAAGTCAAGTGGGAAGCCGTATGCAGCTGCAAATCATTACTTCTTTGTATTAAGCAAATTCTATAACCAATCAAGTTTGATATCGTAATTCTTTAATAACTTTTCATTTCTTTGGAGATAGATTTGCAATCTGTCCTTGACGTTAGTTCCATTCCAGTCTTCATTGGAAGGATCTTCTCTGACAGGCATTCCCAATCTCTCAATGATGCAGCCACTAGCCAAGTTACCACAAACACCAGCAGTGAGCCAGTCTCCGCCAGAAAGGAAGAAACCTGTGACGCAGCCACCACAAAACGAGTTTCCTCCGCCAGTAACGTCTATAACTTTATCTTGTTCAATGTGATATGCTGGTAACATCACTTCAAAGCCATCGATCGTGAGAATGTGACAGCCTTCGCTTCCACATCTTATGAGAATTCCCGAGTTTGGTTTACGCAAGTATTTGGCAAACTCACGAGCCAATTGGGAAACATGGTACTTCTTCTTATCTTCCTGTGCAATCTTTAAGTAGGCACATGCTTCGTCAAAGTTTGGCGTGAATATGTCAACTTTGGCAAGTAATTTTTGAAGTCCCGGCAAGTTTTCAGGAATGCAGTCGGCCGGATGGGGCTCAAAGATCGAAATAGGAGCCTCTTTCTTGGCTTCAGTAAGCTTATCGATGATCTCTTCGGCACGCACAGCAGAGCAACAGAAATGGAAAGACTTTGACAGAAGCAAGTTTTCGTCCTGTGCGATATCTTCATATTCGATTCTTTTCTTTGTGGTTAACATCTTGAAATGTCTGATTTCGTATTCGTCGTAAATATTGACCCCTCTAGACGTGAGTCTGGACATGTCGGTTCTTAAAACCACCCCAGTGTTCCAGGACCGGATTTCTGAGTCTACAGCCTCGGGAAAGTCGGAACCTTTGTCTATGATTCCCGATATACGGTGGCCTTCCTTAGCACCAGCTATGATTCTGCCTCCAATTATGGCATACGATGCACCTCCGCCCACAATGTCACGCTCAGGCTCCTTGTTAAAAGATGGATGGTACTCATTGTCATCAATAATAAACATGCCAAGACTGGCAAGTATTAGTGGTTCCGGCATGTACAACAAGGTTGGAGATTTAGAATCCGATGAAGTTTTTTTACTGAACGAATTGGAGCGGCTGATTTCGCACGGACACCTTTTGGCGTAATATCTAGACGTAATCTAAGCCTCTTTCAGCGCTTTTATCCTCAAGAAGAGCAGATCGCTTTATTTAACTGAGCTAAAAAGGCTTGCATACCAAGCAGTCTTGTAAGTAGCACATTATATGTACACCTCTCCGATCACAATCTGAACACATGCCTATTTTTTGCCAATAGCAGAAATCCATTTTATTTTTTTCCTCGTAACAATGCCCCTCCTCGCTGTTGTATTAGTCACCTGCATATACACAAAAAATGATAAATCCGGTAGTCATGCAGCTCGTGTCTACAGAGGTTAAACTACTGTTAAGGTTATTATTTATTGGGGCTTCGAAACATACAAATACATTCCTTGTCCAGAGTGTTTGGAAAGCCTTTCTAACACTCATTTGTAATACCCATGGCTGTCTCCACCTCGTCCGTTGCTGGCATTGTTGCTGGGGCCAACCCTTTGGTTTACTCCGCTAGTGCACCATACACACTTTTCCTTTTCCAAGCCATCTTCATCCTTTTGTTATGTTACGTGGTGCATATCCCTATTAAACGCTTACAACAGCCCAAGGTCATCTCGGAAGTCATTACAGGTATCCTCTTGGGGCCCTCGGTATTGGGTCACGTCAAGGGATTCTCGCTGACATGTTTCCCTTCAGCATCGATTCCTGGTCTTACGTTGTTTGCAAATATTGGTTTGATCCTTTTCCTTTTCATTGTTGGTTTGGAAGTCGATATTGTCTTTATTCGTAAGAACTTCAAAGCTGCCCTTTCTGTTGGACTAATCAACATGGCAGTTCCTTTTGGTTTGGGCTGTCTTATCTCCATTGGCTTGTACGACCAGTACAGTGACGAAACTAACTTTATCAAGTTCACTACTTTTATGGTGTTTATTGCAGTTGCGATGTGTATCACTGCGTTCCCTGTTTTGGTTCGTATCTTGACTGAATTGAATTTGATCGGTGACAGAGTTGGTACCATTGTGTTGGCTGCCGGTATTACCAATGATTTGACTGGCTGGATTTTGTTGGCTTTGACTGTCACTCTTGCCAACTCTTCCAAGCCTGTAAACACTGTTTACATCTTATTGTTAACTGTTGGCTGGTTTGCTTTCCTTTGTTACCCAGTAAGAATCGCAATGAAATTTTTATTGCGCAAGTTTACCAACGATTTGACCACAGGAGAACCTTCTCAAGTTTCTATGATGTTGATTCTTGTGACTGTGTTTACATCTGCCTTCTTCACTGACATCATTGGTGTTCATCCAATTTTTGGGGCTTTCATGGCAGGTGTTATAGTACCAAGAGATAATGGGTATGTAATCAAGATTACCGAAAAATTGGAAGATATCGTGCACATCGTGTTAATCCCCATCTATTTTGCACTTACAGGCTTAAGTGTAAACTTGGGTTTGTTGAACTCCGGTATTGATTGGGGTTACACAGTTGGGATTATTTTACTTGCTATGGTCGGCAAAATCGCAGGTGGGTTCTTTGCAGCCAAGCTTAACAAATTGTTCTGGCGTGAATCGCTTGCAGTTGGTATTTTGATGTCCTGTAAAGGTATAGTTGAGATTGTGGCCTTGGGGATTGGTTTGAATGCCGGAATCATTTCACAAAAGGTTTACTCCATGTTTATTGTGATGGCTTTAGTTACTACTTTTGCAACTACCCCATTGGCTTTATGGTGTTACCCAGTTTTTTACCGTGAAAAGAGAGATCGCTTCCTTAAAGGTGAGATTAACTGGGATGGAACAGAAAGGTCTCTTGACAATGAAACCCTCACTGCAACAAACTCGAGACCTGAGACTGCTTTGCTCGGCAGACAGCAGTCATTGGTCTCATACGAAATAAAGGATTTGAAAGACTATAAAATTTCCAGAATAGTTTTATTGCTTAAAAAGATTGACACAATATCGTATTTGATGGCATTCTTGAAAAGTTTTAACCAAACACAGCGTCAGCTTGATGTCAGAGCCATACATTTACGTGAATTCACTTCCCGTACTTCCCATCTTTTGGAAGCTTCGTCCTCAACCTCTTTTGAAGACGATGACTCTACTCAACGGGCCATCAACGCTTCAAATCAGTTTGAATACAATGAATCATCGTCCCTTCTTTCCATTGTTAAGGCTTTTAGTGATTTAATGGGAATAAACTGTACTTCCAAGAGCATGTTATCCACTTTTAAGAATCACTTCTTTGCCATTAACGACCAAATATCTGATCCTTCCAATTTCTTGTTTACATCAATCAGATTTAATCAGTTGACAAGCGATAATAAAGACATTACTTTATATAGGAAGTTGTTTGATCAGGCAAAGAGCCACTTTGGTTTGTTGTTGATTAATGAAAACTTGAATATGAATACGGTCGATGAAGCTCATGGGGGCAGAATGAAGAAGATTCCCGAGAAGGAAGATGAATATTCAAAGGACAGCCTCACGGATGACGAAACTTTTACTTCCAAAACCTTGATTGATTTTCAATGTATCAATCTTCTTTTGAGTCATGACAATTTGATAAGTTCAAATGATTTGTTGTCGTTGCATTTAATCTACAAATTGATTTCGGCTGATGTGAGGAAGGTCAATGTTTTGATCAATTCTGCTATCGCTCAAGCATCATCTTCCAAGTTTGAAAATGACATCACATCATTGTTCAGATCGAAGAATCCTGAAATAAGTGTCAATTTTACCTACATTAAAGAGGGAAATATTGCAAGTTCTTTTGGAAACTTACATGCTGTATATAACGAGTTATTTGTGGTTGCTAACAACTCACAATCTTCCTCCCTTGGTGATTTAAATCCTACATCTGAACAGTTGTTCGATTCCAACGTTAATGAATTGATCAACTTGAGTATTGATGGAATGTTCCATGTATTGGTGGTGAAGGCTGCTGCTAGTTAACTTGAGTGGTAGATTTGAAACGAATATACAATAAATAACTATTTTACACGTCATCACTGCCCAACTCTTCGGAGTATTTCGCATCTTCTTCGTGATCTTCAATATAAAATGATTGGATACAGCAAATTACCGCCAAAAGGGACAATGCCAACCAAGACACTTGTGCAACCGAGTGACTTTCAGAATAAGAAATAAGCCATCCCCAGAGTACGGGACCAAGAAATCTTGCTAGAGAAGACAAACTCAACGCCGATCCATTAATAAAAGCACGATGCTTAGGATTAGACGCTCTGTGTATCAACATCAAAGTGTTAGGAAACCCGATCGCTGATGCAAACGAAGAGATACAAGCCAGTATATATAATAGCAGCTTTGTAAGTCCCTTCGGAAACACTGGGTTATATTCGTGCAATGTAAAAGTCAAATAAGGTAAGACAGCATAGGTAAAGGGGAAAACAAAAGTGGTAGCTCGATATGCAACTACGGTCCTGAAATGGCGGTCAATGTATGGGAATATAAACATAACCGTGAGACCACCCATCAAACCAGAGGTAGATAATAAGCGACCAATTTCATCCGATTTGAAACCAAAACCACCCTTAATTATTGATGGAAACTTAAGCTCAGAAGGAACCAAGTCGCCGGCTAAAAATACTGGAAGGAATTCGGAATATACGATAAAGTGAAATGATGCCAAAAAACTTGCAAAGATAGTCCTGAGGACCGGAGTTGTGAAAACGTCCCTGTTGAAACCTTGTTCGATTCGGGATGCCACAGTTTCGTTATCACCTCTTGACAATGTAGGTCTCATCATGGCAGTTGAAGAGTATCTTCTGATGATAGTTTCAGAAACATCTGCAGAGAATGAATAGACAGAATCATTATCATTGTCAGAAGATTTCAACGGAGTATATTCGTCGACACTTTCTTCTTCTGGCTCTTCTGCTATTTCAATGGCTTCTGCTGGTGATTGAACCAGTCTTTGCCAAGGTCTTACGGGGATTTGATACCCTAGTTTTGATCTGATGTAATCGCCAATTTCCAAACCACGGTCTCTTTTAAGTTTTGCCTTTGGGTGAGTTTCCTCAAGAAACAAGAAACCAATAATTAAACTAATCCACATAAAGGCTGCAACAACAATATTTGATAACGCATATGGGTATTTTTCAATAAAATTTTTGTGAAGATCACCTAACGGTGAGTGCTTTAAAGTGTTATCCACAGACATGGTAACTGCTTGGAGTAAAAATGAGTCTGGAGCATCTCCTTTAGTTCCGGTTAAGTATTTGGAGCCACCAATCATGGGGCCGATAACGGAGCCAAGATTCCAGAGTAATGGTAAGGTTGCAAATGCAATAGCTTGGTGTTTTCTTTCAACTGCAATTTCACCAATAGTTGTTCTCAAAACAGCTATATTACCATTCAATATCCCCATGCACGATCTGGCAAACAAGGCCATATATATATTAGAAGAAAAGCCAAAGAGAAGCATGGACATTGATGTTCCCAATAATCCACACAATAAAACTGGTTTTCTTCCAACAACATCGGAAGCCCTGCCCCAATGAACACAACATAAGAATTGGAAAAAGGCAAATGACGCAGCCAAGTAACCTGAGTAAGTAGCGATCTCAGACTTATGTTTGGCGATTCCGAAATCTCTAATCATGAAATATATGTATGGGAAAAGGGATGTAAATGCAATCGGCTCGGAGAAACGAATGATGCTCACCACAAGCATTTGCCATGCTGGGAATCCTTTCATCTGCTCTCGATACGATAGTTGTGTCATGGCTGGAGAAGTTACAGTCTACAAAATAGTTTGAGGCGCGATTTGATCTCTCTTATACAATTATTGAAGCCGCGAGTACTTATTATTCTGACGTATAATTTATGAGCAGCGTGCCGTTAAAAAAGTTTATCAAACCATTACCAAATGCGGTAACTATATTCATCCCCTTCACTCTCTATCTGAAGCGTCACATATACTTGTATCTGGAGTTTAAAGATATCTTCTACTGTTTTTTGTTATCATCGCCATACAGTGTGGCTTATTAGTCATTTAATTAATATAATAGTATTGTGTCCAGAATGTACACAGTTCCTGCAGTACTGGTTGCACGGCCTGAGATTTTTTAAGAAATTTATATCTAGTCTATGTGCGAGTAGCGAATTCTACTTAACAGACTAATATAACCCAAACCAGCGAAAATGAAGCATCTCAAATACTGGCATAGATGTTTTCAGGATGGAAGTTCTCAGGATTCAGTTTTCTGTCACCTTACAGCTTATCTATTTTCCATACTATTATTTCTATTGATCATCAGTCGTCTAAATGTATTAAACCCTGGAAAACATGTCATAGAGGTTTTTTATTGCCTTCTGCTTTGTATCTGTCTGTCGCTCAACATGTATCCATTATAACAAGTAATGCCCGCTTGGCCAAGTGGTAAGGCGCTCCACTCGTAATGGAGCGATCGCCGGTTCGATTCCGGCAGTGGGCATTATTTTTTAAAATTTTTTTAACAACAAAAAGTAAATTTGATGCAAGCTTTCAATAACTATACATGGTAGTCTGCGCTTTATCCACCAGTTAACCATTTGACTCTTTGCATTATACTGGTTGTTAATTTTTTGCTACAAAAAACCAGTAATTGTGCAAAATTTTACAATTTCCTGACATATTTTGTACAGTTACTATACACTAAGCAGCTTTTGGTGGTGGTGGCGGCACCAGACCAACATCATCTGTAGACTTTTGAAAACTGGTGTCTAGTTGCTTCGACTTTGCTAACTCTTCGTTCATGTAATCATTTAAACCATCAACAGGTCCATTCGTAGCTCTTTTCTTTTTGGTACCTCTTGGTGGAGCGCTTCCAGCGGGTGGTGCACTTGGTGCAGGTATTGGAGGAACAGACATCGAAGCCATTGGATTAATTGCATTTGCTGGAATTGGTGCTGGAGGAGGAGGAGTGTTTTGTTCAGGAATCTCGTATCCATACCGCACGTTGTTTTCAAACAATACATCATCAATGATGCTATTACTTTCAAACTTTCCAACAACTTCAGAAATTCTGTGCAAAAGACCATAACCAACATCACAGCCCAAGACTCCCCGGGTTTGGCCAGATCCCCAAGTTCTGCTGAGATTCACTGTCACTGGTCTCAAAATATCGTAATCATGATTGTAAACGTAGAAGGTAATAGGAATGCTATCTTCACCAGTAATAGCATAATGATGGTTGTAATATCCTGCTACTGTACGTGAAAGAAGTGCCTCCCCTCCCTTGGATAACAATCCCTTACCGTTCACATCATCAGGGAATGCTGAGTCACATCCAATAATATAGTCAGAGTAAGGAACAAGCTGTGAAACAAAAGCGGGGGATCCTGGGTGTGTCGTGAGAATTCTCCACACATATGTTGCCGAGCTCAAGTGCTGGGATTGCAATGTCAACCCAATTTGAGCAAGTCTTTCAGCAAAGATGTTTTTTATATCGCTATTAGGCGATTGTTGGTTGTTAGGATCCTTTTGTAAAGGTAACGTTATTTGTCTTATAATCCCACCTTTGGCACTCCAAACATCAAAAGTTAAAGGGTGATCTTGGTTGGCAAGATTTGTGATTTCTTGAAGAAGAAGGTCGTAATTCACCAGTCCCGCTTGTTCAGAAGTGGTCTTTCCACCATAATTGAAGGAGCCATCTTCGTTAATACTGTAGTTGTACGTAGACAAGGAAGGATAGAGCATGGGGAGCTCGTGTCCATTGACTCTAATAATATAATCGAACCACGATTCAAACCCACTTGAATGCGCAGTGGAGTGAGGAACAACGTTTAAGACTCTTAACGCATACCCTTTGTTGTTCAATTGCAAGGCGTTTTTAAAGTAGGAATCGGTACCATGCCCTTCATTAGAAGTACCAGAGACATCTAATCTATCAACCAATTTTTTTGCAAAGGAAAACATTATATTTAGTGCCCTGTTTTCTCTTACTGGTTATCTTTTGTCGGAGTTTTTTTGGAGACCACGACCTCCAATAACGCGTACTTGCACCAGAGCGCTCAATGTAACCCTGACTGACAAATGTTCTTATAGCGAATGTTTTATTAGTATTTTTTATCTAGTATACAATTAATAGCCAGTTCTTCACGTTTTAAACAGAATTACTGACACCTCCGGAAAAAGCCAAACTCCAGGTTCTACTTTGTCCGTTATCCAAGTAAGTCGATGACCAACTAGAAGACGAGAAGAAGTTATACGAAGTAACAGCATCGTACAAGGCCTCGTTTAATCTCAAGATGCCCGTCCATCCACTCTGAACATTATCAATAAAGGTCGAAATTTGATCTTGCCATTCTTCTTGAACGTAGGAAGGTATTCTGATCAAAGACGAAGCAGGCGTAATTGGCAACATGTGGATACCGTGGACATATTCCGGATGTTGATCTGGTCCTCCAAAGTAAGTAGTGTAAGCAATCTTATTTTCAAAAAGGATACCACTGACCTTGTTTGGAAGTATTTGAGCAGGCTCCACCGTGTTGTCCTTTTTATAGTAGAAGTAATTGTTCATCGATCTTGACATGATGGATAACATCAAATTACCTCTGGATTCCATAGATTCGTCTCCGATCACTGCACCCCACATCTTCATACCGTAAGCAAAATTGTAATCTTCCGACGAAGATTCTTCGTTCTTACCATCTCCACTGTAGAACAATCCTGCAGCCCACGAGTGACCATGGAACCAGTCAAACATTCTGGAAACGGGGAAGTAACTATCATCAGTTGATGGGTTTGCAACATCTCTAATTAAATCGTTGACCCAATCTTTATTATCTTCAGCCCAAGTACCTCCAAACTGTTTATCCACATAACCAACAACTGCTGCAGCATGAACAAAGTAACCGTAGTGGAAATGATGATCATTGTAGTAAGCAGTTCCAAATTCAGCACCGGTATCACCTCCTTGAGAAGCAGTCGAAGTCACACCCTTCCATCTCGTATCGTACATAAGTGGGTAATACTGTTGGTTATTCAAAAATGGTTCAAAGGCACTCTTCATGTTGGCTAAGGTAGCATTAGCAACTTCTTTGTCTTGAATGATATCATTCACAACCAACAAGATATATGCGTACTTGTCAATCACCTTACCAGAATAATAGTTTGAATCCATTGAAGCAACAGTAGCCGCAATATCAACTGCCAATTCTTGATTAGCAGACAGAGCCAATAAAGATAACTGTTCTGGAGTGTAAGATAATCCCTTGGTCATGGTGCTGGTCCAGGGTAAAAATTGAATATTGGTTTCCAACTTTTCATTCAAAACCAATTCGTTGGTCAAGTATGCAGACATGTCGCCCTTAGACGTTGACAAAAGAGTAATTCCAGTCGCGGTTTGAGCTGTGCTGGAATCAAGCGATTGGACGTGATGAGGGAAAGCAAAAACAAGCGGGTTTCCACTTTTCGATTGACCACTGGTTGAGTAAACAAACTTATATTGTGCATTAGTACCGCCAGAGACACTTCCTTGAACTTGGGCATCGGTCACATATTGACCAGCTGCTTGGTCATAGTAAGTTTCTTGCAGAACAGCGTCCAGACGTTTGGTTTGACCAGAAGTTGAGGAAGGAGCAACTGCCACTTGAATTACAAGACCATCAACAGCTTGACTACCTTGAATTTGACCATTTTGTACAGCCAATTCGAAGTTTGTGTTCGATGATGGTAATGTAACGTAAATCAACCATTCTAACCCACTAAACAAGGTAGCACGGTATTTCAAAATGTTAGAAGGAAGATTAGTAGATGTTTCAAGTGCCAAAACTTGGAACTGATTTGCGTTATTCAAAGTTGGAACCAAATTGCCATTATAGATACCTGTGACAAAACCCATTCCTTGAACAATAGGAAGTTCAAGGGTGTTAGTAGTGTCTGAGCTGCTTGCAGACAAAGTAACCAAGACAGAAGTACTTTTCATCTCACTCACAGTCATGTAATTGTTGGATTGAGAGAATTCAGTTGCAGAAAAGACCAATTCAGCACTCCCGACTGGATTAAAATAGTATTGCAGGCCAACTCCATTTGCATTAAGAGGGCCAAAAACCCTTTGAGACAAAGAAGTGTGCAGAACTGCAAATCCATAGTAATCTTGCTTCTTCCAAAACATACCGTAAGGTGCGGGCCAAACTGTTCCAGTTTGATCATTCAAGAATAAGTTGGCGTAGAATTTATTGGTACCAATTGGAACGTCGTTACTAACACCACTTGGAATGGCCAATGGAAGCTCTTCTCTTGGGAAAACATTACTTGGAGGGTTGGTGGAAATGACTTCAAAAAGATCTCCAGTAAAGTCGTTGGAAGTGGGTTGAGGGATACCACCCAAGGTTGTTGAGATTGCAGCCAAGCTGGATGATGAGGAAAGTTCTGAAGTCAGTGAAGATTCCGATGTTGAAATAGATGATGAGATGGTGCTGGACCCTGTGGTGGTAGAACTGATAGAAAGGATGGAGCTTGAAGAGCCCGAGGAAACAAAAGAAGTAGAAGAACTTAAAGAACTGGAGGAAATTAAAGGACTTGACACAGAAGCACTAATACTGGATGATGATGATGATGATCCAGTGGAAGTCTTCCAATTCTTGATGATTGACGATGGAATAACGGATGAGCCATTGTAATAACTGACAGTGAGGGTAGATGATTGTAACGAGGTGCTTGGAACACGTAAATCAATTAATTTAGTGAAATTAGATGGTGCTAATGAAGACAAGGACTCATGGGATTTTGAAGATTCTGAAACATCAGTTGGGGTAACGTTGTTAATCAGTGTTTGAGAAGCAGACTTCACATTAGAGACACCTGAAGAAGTTCCTGAATTAATGGAGCTGTTCACCAGAAAACTGCTCAAAGATATACCAGTAGAAAATGACGTATTGATGGTCTGAGACAACGAAGATGGTACTACTGGTTTAGTAACAAGCGGGTTGGCTTGAGTTTTTGTAATTGGTGCAAATGTTGGAGATGGTGTGATGATCGATTCTGGTTCAGTCGTGGCACTGTAGATTGTTGTGGTGGTCGTTGGCACCTCTGTGTAAGTGATATCCGCGAAGGAGGTCAAACTCTCAGTTTCAGTTTCGTAAATAGTAGACTTTTGTTGCGACTTTGGAAGAGTTGGCAACTCTGTGTAAGTAATATCTGCGAAGGAAGTCAAGCTATCAGTTTCCGTTTCGTAAATGGTGGACTTTTGTTGCGACTTTGGTGCAGTTGTAGTGAAAGTAATGTAGGTAGATGTTGTGTAGTAGTGTGGGATTTCAGTCAGCACAATTGTAGTTTTGCAAGTATTTGCAGCACAATTAGTTTGGGTAGCAGTTTTAGTAATAGCTGTGCTAACAGTGTATTCAACAATAGAAGTGGTTACCACTGTTTGTGGGTTACCTTCTGGTGTTTGAGCATTATTTTCGTACACGAATACGATTGGAATACCTGTTGTTAATGCTGGAGGATTGTTGGATAACGCCTGTCCTGCTTGAGCCTGCAAACACGAGGCAGATATGTAATTTGTTTGCGTGAAAGTAAAGGTTTCATCAGCAAAGGAAAGCTTAGCCAAAGCCAATATGGCCTGGAAGGTGGCTAAACTAAATAACATCTTGTAGGAGAGACAGTAAAAGAAAGATGGTTAGTGGAGAACAAAAAGGCGACCACACATTTGATTAAATATATACACGGATTTGGCGGCAAAAATTAGTGGTGGCGGAGATCCAGCATCCATTTTGGAGTTATTATTTAGCTTAGCTGTGACCAAACGGTAGGATCTAGAAAATAAACGATCTTAACTTTTTACTTGAGCGCCCAGTCGAGTAATTGGCCAATGTTTTTTTTGCAGCTATGCTAGCCAGCCACCGGCGTAAAAAATATTCTCTATTTGGAAGATTTACCAGTAGCGCGTATTGTACTCGGACAGGCGAGAACAAAACATGAACAGTCGACATCACAAATTTCAGTCGTCTAAGGTACCTCATATTTCAAGAGTGATCCTTTCTATTGTTGAATTAAGGTCCCTTGATGTTTGTTATCCTTTCCATGCTGGCTATACATGTGTAAGATGTTTACTCCAGCTAGGGGCTGCTGGTCTTTGGCTGCCAAATTAGCAGGATTTAGCGCGCAAGGGAAAAGTTGCGTGTGGTACATAAATTATCGCTGGCCCAAAATAATAAAGTAAACTGTATCATTAATGTTAATTCTTGGATTAGCTAATTCTAAAGTATTAACCAGCTATATATGCCAGTGGCCACAAAGTAATAAAACATGTTGTAAGAACGCTTCGACCAGCATAGTGAAAGGCATTGCTTGTAATCACTTGCAAAGGACATTCACCAAGATGTCAAATATCTTCCTACCACCCTCTTTTGCATACTTCTTCTGATGTTCTTTATCGGTCTTGTCGGCAAAAAATCCAGATACAGTATGTTGGTCGGGATTGATAGGAGTTGGCTTGTCCGCATACTTATGGGTCTTAATCTCTATGTCAGCATATCCATGTTGTTGGTCAAAGAAACTCTGGTCTGAAGGATGCTCTGGAATACTCATTTTAGCACTTAGATAGGGTGAAAATAAAGTGAAACGGAAGCAATTTTAAATTCGTCCTTCATCATTGCTAACATCCTTGTGATTTGCTTCTATCATCCTGTATATAATTAATTAGGTCGTGCGCCACCCCATAATCTTTAACTGAAAAATTTCAGCAGATGTTCCCATAGTCAACACAGGGCGACAATGAGAGCTTCTACCATTTTATCATTCCAGCAAACTACTAGTGCTAGCTTGAGAAGACCATGGCAGACATTTAGAGACGGTCAAATCTGGTACGGTCTCACCAAATCGGGCTCGAAGAGACACCCGTTAACCACAAAACAAGGTAACAAGCATTACTATAAAGGTACCAGATCTTCGGGTTACGGTGCTTTAAACAAGAGTGGACAATACATTGTCAACTGGTCCAAGGTTAGAACCTACTGTGTTCCTGCTGAATTAAATGCCTCCGATTTGAAACCATTAGTTTCTCCCAAAACCCCTCAAATTCGCCAGGCTTTTGTTGGATACCAAGACGGTGCCAAAAGTGCTGAATTAGCCTTTGACAACATTGTTAGCTTCATTGAACATGGTGAAAACTATAATGATGTTAACTTAGAGGCCAATGAATATTTGGAAGAATTTGTGAAACCTGCTCAGCAAGAAATAACGAGAAGAATCCACCAACCAAGCCGTATAATTCAAGGAAAATGTATATAGAAGTCCTTTTAATGATCCTTAATGATTCTACTGTATTCCTGGTACTGTAAAAAAATGATATACTTTGACATTTGGTGCAAGAATATGAGTTCCGAGGTATTGTGTCACGTGTAATATTCAATATCCGAGGGTGATGCGTATTCAACCTTGATATCTTGAACTCCTAATCTCAATTAATCATCCTTGTTAAAATGTCGTCGCCTTTCCCTAGTGCTAACACAACCAATGTTGGTGAAACTCCCAACACAACTCCGCCAGCTTCAATAGATACTCCTGATATACCCATGCATTCTGAAGGCACTGAAGAAGTTGAAGAACAAGATGAAGAGTTAGAGCAGCTTTTATCATTACCCATATCTAAAATCAAGCGAATCTTCAAGATGGACCCTGAATATACCGCAGCATCTCAGAGTGCTGTATATGCCACTGGATTGGCTACGGAATTATTTGTCCAATATTTTGTTGAACAAGCAAGTTTAATTGCAAAGATGGATAAGAGAAAGAAAATTCAGTACAAGGATTTCAGTGATGCAGTGTCTAGCCACGATGCCTTGAGTTTTTTGAGTGATACTGTTCCTAAAACACAAGCTATAGGATCTTTAATCCAACAAAATAAGGTCAATTTGGTAACTAATAACGAAGCTCCATTGGCAAATGGCGTCGATTATAACGATGAAGAGGACGATGTGGAGGAAGTCGAAGTAATAGAAGAAGCGCCTAAGAAAGCAAAGATATTGCCTAAGGGTCAACAAACCCTCAAGTTTTTCCTGGCAAAACCTGAAGCCCCAGTTAAAAAGGCTGTGATACATGACTTGGTGGCGAGCTCACTACCACCCGATTCTGATGACGTTATAATGATTGATTGAATGTTTGGTATAATGTATATTTCAATCTATAAAAGCCCATTTTTTACTACCCATAAAATATTTTGAACTTCTTGGTCCAACGGGATATCTTTATCTATCCCAATATTTCGACAAATTTCAACAATCTTGTACTTTGTTACATCTGACAAAATTCGGCCGTACTTACCAACGCCAAGTAGCAAGAACTTGACATACAACGTCAACATCTTTGGATTGAACGAGCGGCGGGAAATTTGTTTGTTGCTGCTGCTGCTTGTCTGATTGGATTTCTTGATGTTTATAAATATGATTGAATGGCTTGAAAGGAATTGCCAAGTTTCAAAAAACTTGCGACCTAAGAAGCATTCAGTATCTAGCTCCAAGATTTCAATAGCAAATTCTAAAGCTGGAATGATCAAATTTTCCAACTCTGGGTTCATCTCTGATTGATGCGTGGATAAAGTTTCCGTTCTCGAAATTAAAGTGATCAAAAGAGGCCAGTTGCTAGTGATCAATGGCAAGACTAGCTTTTGGTTTGTGCAGAGCAATGGGTATGTAATGTGTAGAGTTCTCAAAACCTGAATCTTTAATGTAATTGAATGATGACTCAACATGACAAACCCGTACTTGAAAATCTTCTGTACTAAAAAATAGGTATTCTTAGGAATTGAAGACTCCCAAATTTCTTGCTCCTCTTTTGCTTCCTCTTCGCCTTCCTCTTCGTCGTCAGAATCACTTAACTGATCCGCAAATGGAGTGTCTAATTTCCGTTTAAAATATTCTTTCTCGCCATCATAAAAGGAATAGTCCACAATCTTTTCCGAATCTTGTACTAAACGTAGTAACTCGCTGACATTGGATAAACCCCATGGCTTAAAAGCCGAATTGTTAATATCTGAAGTGATTTGCAACTTGTTTGCTGTAGTGAGATAAGTAGCGTGGATTTGCTTTGTTAGTTCTTCAAAAACAAAAAAAAACCCCTCAACGATAATCGAATAACCATGATAAGAATCAATAATAACAAACATCTCGGTAATTATGTCATTAAGCTGATTCGACTCCAACAAACTCATCCCAGTAATCTTTATGATGATCAATAAAATCCCAGCGATTGAAGGCGTTAGTGTGCTGGTCACAGATAATCTGAGACTAATTGCATCAATTAAATAGTCCAGGTTGTCTAATAACAACTTCTCAAGAGATCCTTCGTAATAATTCTCGACTATCTCCAGTAATGTGGACTTTGCATGAGGCTGTACAAGTGGATATGCCTGAAATGTCAACGCTTCCAATAATGGATACAAATAAGTAATCAAAATATCCGACTGAAAATCTTCCAACGATAAGCAATTAGAAAGTTTTCCTAGCGTGTCAATAGATAATGCATACGAAGTCTCATTAATCTTTAACTCATTGTCTCGCAATGTTTCTAATTCACCCAGTATCATTTTATCATTCATCTCGTTGAACAAGTCTTGTGATTTACTCATGATCAAGTACGATATTTCTTCCTCTTCAGTTTCTTTTTCTTCCTCTTTTTCTTCGCTGGTTTCATCAATAATTAGATACTCATTGAGATCAACCCTGGGCTCCTGCTTCTTGAGATAGTTTTGTGAGATCCACAATGCAACGCTTCTATCTATCATCAGAGAAATACCGGAGTCGTCCTCTTCTTCTAACAATCGTTCAAACATTTCAATTTTAGCGTGTCCGTTTGAAGGTAGTCCACTCAAATACTTGACAACTTCCTCAATTTTTCTTTCTATAGTTAAAGATAACACATTATGAAAATATCCCGTATTTAACTCGGTCACTATCAAGTCTTGGGTATTTCTCAAGGAATCTGCTAAAATCATTAAGCTCGAGGAATATTCATGCTTGTTGGTTGGGTTATATGAGAAACGGGCAATTTTTTTAGCATCAATATTGGGAGGTAATTCAATATCATCAAGCTTATTATCAGTTTCTACCTGCAGAAGTTGATCACCAGCTAACACGGAAAGAAGCTCATTTTTGCTTTTAGATTTCTTCTTTTCAAAAAATAAACAATCCTTTAAGCTCTTCTTCAAATTGAGAATCAAGTTACCTTCTAATAACGAATATATTGAATCGTCAGTATGCAAGAGGCTTGAAATCTCATGTACTATACTAAACTGTAATTTGAGAGAAACAAGAAATCCATTGATTCGATCATCGTCTGTGGTCAAAAGAATGGAGCTGAGTTTGTTTTCAATCATATCACTAAGTTTTAACTTAAGCTGCTGCTGAAGCAAGACTAACTTTTTGGTGGAAACTGACTCAGAAAATTTGAAACATAACTTATCTCTAGCATCGTTCAACAATGTCAATTCTTGTGTCGGATCATCAAAAGTGGCCTGGGATATAGCCAATGAAATGATATCAATCCCTAACGATCCAAATTCATTAAAAAATGAAACAAAACTATGAAGGTGTATTTCCTCCACAAAAGAAATGTACTCTGACCGAAGTTCAGATTTATTTTGTAGCTTGGTTTTATAATTATCCGAATCAACTAGTAAATATTGGAACAAAACAATTAGCGATAATTTCAATTGCTTGGAAGTAGCCTTCAACCAACCCTCGTTTCTAAAGGCCGTATTATGCATTGATATGTCAATTTTAGTAGTCGATACGCTTTTCAATTTATCATGTGCCCACAATTCATTCAAATCCTGCAACGAATCCCATGACTGTGTTTCAAAATCTGCACTCAAATTCTCATCATTAAGCACTCGTACGACCAAATCTTTGATAATTCGAAGAACTAGTATCAACAATAAGTAATGTAAGTTTTTAGTAGAAGTTGTAAATTTTATCAATTTAGAAACAATCCCAGGAAGAATATTAGAAAGATGATCTGAGTCAATGCTATTTTTAACCAAATAGTTGATTGTTTCCAATGTTGATTTGATTAAATTGACCTCCTCTTGAGATTTTGGGTTAGTGGAGCCAATTATATCTAAAAGTAGCGTGATCGTATTGCCTAAAATTGATAATCTTGTTGGGATTTCTTGAAAATACAATGATGGTAGCACCTGAATTAATGTCGATAATGTTGAGGTTGATGCTAATTTGAAGTCGACATTTTTGTTGGTTATTGTTGACGATTTTATATCTCCACCAGACAAATAGAGTACCAAAGGAAATAGTTGATCTATTAGCTTTAAATTCAACTGAGTGGACCATGCATATTTGATCAAGAAATCAATGATGTTAAGAATCTTTAGTATTATCGAATCGGGTAAGATTGGCCGCTTCAATAATGAAGAAATAGGAACAAAGACATAGTCTGCTACGTTCTCTGCAATTATGTAGTTGCCCTCATTCTCTTTATAGTGATTCTCCAAGTTCTGTAGCAAACTGAGCAATAACAGATTGATTTTAAACGTTGACGTTTCATTCAACGGAAGGGGAATTGAGGCTAAGTTTAATAATTCGGTGCATATAGGTTTCACTCTCTGAAAAAGCTCTTGAGATATTGCTCTTATTTGGGGCATTTCATTGCCCTAATGACTTCAAATAATGTATTTCTATCTACAAATCATACTTGAATTTACCTAAGTGTGACAAGTTGTGAGTAAATATAGTACCGCTAGTTTTCTACAAAAAAATTTTCACTCCATATAGATAACTCTTTTCTCACTACTTCCTTTTCTTTATTGACTAACTAACAAAGTAAGTATAGCTAAACCAAGCCTCAGATGTACATGACACTGTTAGTGTAATCTCCTAATCTTTAGGGAATAGTCTTTTGACAAAAGTGAAATGCTTAGACAAATCTGGTTTTCTTGAAGTGTCACCAAAGCATGTCTTTTCCAGATGAAAAGACTCGTTTTGGCTAAACTATTTGCTGCTGCAGCAAATGGGTAGATTCCCCTTTCAACATATCGGAATATAAGCCCTCGAGATGCTGGACACTTGTCTGGGTGCTACTGGCTCATGAATCCTTGTTATGGACACTCATGTGGCTTTGGTTTCTTAGGAGGAGACCACTTTACTAACTGTTAAGAAAATGACCAGAACCTCTGTCTTAGCTGATGCTTTAAACGCTATTAACAACGCCGAAAAGACCGGTAAGCGTCAAGTTTTGATTAGACCATCCTCCAAGGTCATCATCAAGTTCTTGACCGTCATGCAAAAACATGGTATGTTGAATCTTTGATTATGAATTCAAGCAATTTTTTATCACTTCAGCTTATACAGCTAACCCGGATTGATAACTGGATGGATTGATCGGTGTTCAGTCCCTTTCTGTCTTTTAAGTATCCGGGAGAATAATTTGGAAACGATTCTTACACGATCCTGGTACTTTTAATTGCCTTTGACCGTTTACTTTTCCTTTACAATTTTTTATCTCTCTTGTTTCTTTGCTGAATTGATTTGCATAAAAACATTCATACTAACAAACACAGGTTACATTGGTGAATTCGAATACATTGACGACCATAGATCTGGTAAGATTGTTGTTCAATTGAACGGTAGATTGAACAAGTGTGGTGTTATTTCTCCAAGATTCAACGTCAAGATTGGTGACATTGAAAGATGGACTGACAACTTGTTACCAGCCCGTCAATTCGGTTACGTTATCTTGACCACTTCTGCTGGTATCATGGACCACGAGGAAGCTAGAAGAAAGCACGTTTCTGGTAAGATCTTGGGTTTCGTTTACTAAACGCATCCCAATCTAATAGTTTTGTATAATAGTTGTAATAAAATAATTACCAGAATCTTTTTCCCAAAAAATGTAAGGCGCGCACGACAATTTGTCAAGTAACCTGATTAATTTGTTACCCACAATAAGGATGAAGTTACCCGAAACTTTACAGTTTCTTGGGTCGACCTTGTCGTGGACGCTCAGAGCAGGCTGTGTAGCTCATTTGATACACGAATATGTTTATGAGTTTACTGAAACAAGAGGAGAGTCCATGTTGCCCACTTTGCAAAGCCATTATGATTATGTTCATGCATTGAAAAGACATAGGTATGGACGCAATGTGGATATAGGTGACTGTGTCGTTGCCATTAAACCAAGCGATCCAGGTCACCGGGTGTGTAAACGAATTACAGGTATGCCAGGAGACGTAATATTGATCGACCCGTCTTCGTCATCCGAATTAACAAGCAGTCCTGCTGAGGTGATACGACATGATGGCTACAACAAATATGTACGGGTTCCCGATGGGCATGTCTGGTGTACAGGAGATAACTTGTGTCACTCACTAGATTCAAGGTCGTACTCCGCCTTACCAATGGGTCTTATTACAGGAAAGATTGTGGCTGCTAATTCTTTAGATCACGGGCCTTCTGGATTTTGGAACTTTCGCTGGATAAAAAATACATTTATAGATGAAGCAGGGTAATACCTCATGTTAATGATCACGTCAATTTATATATTTAGAACTTGCCAACCTTACGGTTTTCGCCCAAACTTCTCAACACCTTGGAACCGAAAAATATTCCCGCTAAACCAAGAACAAAACTGTTGAACAAAGTGGCAAAAATGGACTGGCCTAAGTAGTATTTAACAAAATTGGCTTCAAAACCAATCAAGGTAGTCAAAAAAGCAATGTTGTAAGTCAACTGCAAGCTGGAAACAGACTTTACTGTACTGAATAAGTCTGCACCAACAAATGTTGTCCATGCACCCAATAAAGCAACAAACAAAAACAAAGCACCACCAATAAACACAATTGGAATGGTTGCGTTGATGGTTTTTGGATCTTCTCTGAAAATGTGGTGGATTTCTGGTTTGTGACCAACTCTGGCCTTGGCTTGATACTTTGCAGTGGATTGGAACTCTTCGCTTGGGATCAATTCAACCAATTGTTTATATAAATTGTTTGGATAACCGGAGTCAGCAACAATTAAATTTAACAAGAGCTTTTCTTGCACTTTCAACACTTCAGGCAACTTACTCGAAACAATCGATAACTTAATTTCGTTAGAAGCAGTGAAAGTTGGGACAAAATGGGTTGCCAATTGCAGGTTATCAGCACTAGAAACAGAAACAACAACTTGGTGAGGAGTGGTGTCCAAGTCTTCCTTCAATTTTAAGTTGATTTCAATTTTATCCTTTGGTGATTCAATCGACAACTGTTTTACTTCCTGTGTGTTGACTTCTCCGAAATGAACAGATTTGTCGCCAATTTTGACAAATCCCTCACCAATACTGTATGCCCATGATGCAGCAGCTAATTGGAGCGCAATTCCTATGGTTGAAAACTTCATTGTGATGTATTGATAAATAACCTCTATCGAATTGTTCATTTTTCCAGTCGTGGTCAAAATAGAAGTGTGCATATAATACACGTGAGCACAAGGCTTAATAACACCAGCCAGAGAAAAAGGTGTCAAAGTCATAGCTGTGACTTTAAACTTGCATAGCACATAGTTAACCGTATAACTAATTTATGCATTTAAAAGGAAAAAGAATATCGTGAATTACAACCCTATAATTTTTAAAATGACATATTTTTGCAAATTTTTTGAAATTTTTCAAGTTCGAAATTTAGCAATGTAAACTGTAAAGGTTTTCTAGTTTGAGACTTTGAAGTATCTGATTTAATCATTTGATCAAGACAAATGATAAGTCATTATTAAAACCTTGATTTATAATACTCTGTTTTTGTCATTCAAGTTTGGATTATATATTAAAGTAACTGTCAGAGCCGAATATATATCAACCGCGTCTTTTTTGCAATCAGAAAAAACGCCAACTTCCAATACATCGCCACCATGCAATTTTTAACTGCCAAATCGTTATTATACATCAGGGTCGCATGTCTTGTGACCATTGCATACATGCTTGTGAAGGACCCTGAGTCAATAAGTACTCTTGGGTTTGTTTTACTTTTGGGGCAGGCAATGGAAGTACCATTTGCAAGGTTGGAAAAAGGAAACCCGTTGCTTGGATTTAGTGCTGTTGTATTTTCCTTATTGGCTCTCAGTGACATAATTCCATTAATGGCTGACAACTTGGCTTACTTTGAAACCATTGTGCCTACCAGGTTGACTATGTTTTTTGGTTTAGCTGCTTATTCATACTTTGATAAACAATCCGTTGTTAGCAACAGCTTGGTCTTTACCTTTGCTTTCTTTGAAATTTGGTTTAATTTCTTGATTTATAACAATCTCCGGGATGAAAAATACTACAGAATGAAGAAGTACATTGAGGAGCACGGTGAGGAACTTCAGCGTGCCCACGATGAACAGGTTAGAATTGTTGAGATAGATGATTAGATATATATAAATCAGCTGTTGGTGTGGTTCATAATCGACCAATCTAAGCATTCCTCTATGTCGTTGAAATCGTTGAAACTAATTTGTAGAACATTCACTCCGTTTACGTCTAATCCAAAGTCTTCTTCGTTGTGGTACTTGATAATGCTCAAGTTTATGATTAAATTGACAAAGTTCTCATTAGTTGTCAATTCTAATGCAATCTTAAGTATTCCATTCGTATCGCTTTTGACTTTTACAAAAAATTTGGATAACGGCTTTTCAATAGACTTTTGGAATGGATTGCCCGTTCTTACTTTCAAATTGGCAAACTTGTCAACAGTTTGAGTGCACTCAACAAGAGACTCATATTTGCTGGATAAGTTGTCGAGGATCTGGCTCAAGCTCTTAAGATTAATTTCATGCCTTACATTTCCCAATAATGGACGGAGAATCAACGGATGTGAGTTTGATTGCTTCCACTTGGTGAGGGCTGTCGGTATTTTCTGCTTAAGGCTCAAATTGTAATTGTAGTAGCAACACAACATGATCTTTAGGTAATTAAGAATTAATTGGCATTTGGTATTGTTGATGGCCGAGTAACTGTTGATGTTTTGATAGTAATTATTGAGCTCATCATCATTGCTTTCATCATAAACAACACTCTCGATCTCAATAATCTCGTGATTGATTTGTATGATAATCTTGTTGGAAATGATGGAAACATAGTAGTTGTTGAGACTTTTGGCTTCTCTGATTAATTGATAAAACAAGTCCTCTTCGAATAAAAAGAATCGGGCTTTTTCAAGATCATTGATAACTTTATCTTTGCTTTCTTCGAACGTCTTGTCAAAGACAGATTGTCCGGTCAACATAAAGTCATCATCAATTTCACTTAATACTTTGACTCTAATGTACTTGTAGACCTTGCTTGTTTTCGAAGAAGTTGTAGGTACAAACGTAATCTCTCCTGTGGCCTTATCCCTGCGTAACACAGCCAAGCCCTTATCATGAAAGTTAGAGCCAGAGTCACCATATCCATACTTAACACCGATTGCACGAGCTCCGTTCAACGGATCTTTTGTTTTGAATAAAACTTCGTCGTGACTCAAAACAAGATTTATCATATTCCAATATTGCTTCTCTTTGGTGACTTGGTCTCGTAAATTGATACTTGAGTTCTTGAAAAGTGTCGTGATCTTCTTGAGTGATTCAAGCTTCCAACCTTGTCCTACTCGTGAAGTATTATTATCGGGTTTATCCTGATCGTCTTCTTGGGTCAAACGATCCGAATTCAATGAACCTAGCGGAACGTTTTTTGTAAGATGTGGCGAGATCGTTGCCTTAGCAAGATTAGGTTTGACTGATGACATTAATAACGATACGAAATCTAGCAGTAGGGAAGTTTCGTTCAATGCTGTGTTGATATTTCTGCTCAACTCGATCTTTTGTTTATTAAAAGTTTCAAGAGGGTCTTCCTCTTCTGCTTCCACCACTTCCATCTCTTCGACTTCTTCTGATTCATGGACTTCGTTTTGAAGTTCCTCTTCCAACAAATCTTCAGTTACGTTGACGAAGGACTGTCTCTCCACCAAGATTCGTGGAATTAATTCAGCTAGTGTCAATTTGTTCCTATAGTTAGCACTTGTCACATTCGTAATTACTTCAATTGAAAATAAACATACTCATCCTGAATGAATGGATCGGTGTATCCATCTCCAAACAGCCCCGGATCCAATTCAATATTGAAACTGCCTGAATCCATAGCTATAGAGTGAGACTTGTTCTAATGAATAAATTTTGTTGTTATATTTATTTGCTTCGCGCTTTACGTACACTACTTAATCCATAAAGTCGTCCAAATCACCTTCCTCAATGGCCTTCAACAAATCAATCTCATCCTCTTTGTCCAAGTTCTTGTCGTTCTGGTCATTCTTTTGATTTGCGTCAGTTGGGTATCTCATCGACTTAACACTATCGTTATGCAACGACAAGCAGAACTTGATTCTTTGATCAAATTCGGATTGAGGTAACTTGGTCGAATAAACATCCAAAAGTTCCTTGGATTGCATATATCCCTTTTCATGGTTAATACTAGCTTCTATGACACCATCTCTAATCGATTTGGATACAATGTATTCAGTCAGCTCTTCCGAGTCCAAATGTAACTTGATGCAAATATCCTTCAATGAAATCTTGGAGTAAGACAAAGAGATTATTCTGATCCCGGTCTTGATAACATTTTGGCGTAATCTGGAAACCAAAGTAAAGTTGTCGTCGCGCTTAAAGAAACTTTCGTATTTGTTTAAGACGTCACCAAAAAGCTTCAAGTCACCCAATCTCACGGCTCTGGTAACATGGAAGTATGGCTCAAAGTTTCCCGATTGTTTCTTGAAAGCGGACAACTCAGGAATGTCCCCCATTACCAACTCAATGATTATACTCAACTTGGTTGCACTTTGAACAAACCCATTCGCCAATTTTGTTTGTGGAGCCTTTCTAATGGCAGCAATAACGTACTCGTGCGCAGCAGAGTAATCCAATTGAATTGCGCTTATTCTAGCCAAGTAGTAGTAGTATCTGGCAACCAAGGCATTGCCAGCATTTTCAGAAAATTCTGTCTTTTCGACCAAGTTTGAGGCCTGAGTAATATCATGGGACAACAAGTAATTTCTCAACAAAAGGGTTATGATGGAGGCGGTAGTTTCAGTATCATGTCTCAAAGTAGCAGTTCTCAATGCAGACAACAACTGAGGACGGATGGAATATAAGTCATTGCGTAATTCCTTTGTTCTGCTGATGTAGAACCATATCTTAGCTTGGATGAAATCCAACGACCGTCTATTATAGAATTGCATGATGTTGATGATTTGATCATTGAATGAATCCAATTTGTCCAAAGCCTTTATATCCAAGAGGTAGACTTGAACCAACAAATGGATGTAAAGCTCGACCTCTGGCAGCAATTCTGTTTCAGAGGTCTCTACCTTGATGTCATCGTTATCACCCACGGCTTCAATTATAACTTTTCTGCGCAAGCTGTCAGCTGGATAAGACTTCTTAATAATAGCAGGTAAGACCAGCTTATTTTTAGCCAAGTTACGTCTCAAAGCACCCAACTCACGAAATACTTTAGAAATATATCTGTTGTCAAAGTTGGTGGCAGCCTTTCCCAACAATGTAAAGGAGCGTTCAATTTCTGTAATTAAAGATTGTGGATCAATTTCATTAGACTCGACGTCCTTCATTTCTACGTCTGCCATGGTGAATTCTTTGCCTGTCAGTCTGTGGTTAGTATCAAAGTAAGTTGTTTGGTGGTCGAAAATCGCCACCAGGTAGAGTTCCTAATTGGGAAAGTTATATATTTTTTTTCGCACACCACTAAAATCACTACGTTTTATCTTGGTTAATGTCTCAGCTTTATCCCCGGATTAACTCAGGTGATTACAAATACCCCTGTAAACATCTGGTATATAAGTGGCAAAAGCCTTCACTAGTATTAATTGTTCAAATAACTGTTTTATTGCCTGAATTATAATGACATTGTCCTCCGTTTATCCTACTCAAGTTCCACGCGCCCCACAGTTGGTTCCTGTCTTTGTCTTTAATATGAAGGCAGCTGACGCAATTCCAGTATTGACGAACTCCACTACTGATAGAACCATTCAAGTCGTTCCAGTTGTTGACGGTGAAGTCAAAACCGTGGAAAATAACCTAGGATTGGAATTTAATCTTACCAGACTCAATGGATCTGATGTCATTACCTCAACTTTAAATGGTATTGCCACCTTGGACTGCCAATTGAGTGGCAAAACCCCATCTGGCGCTGGCGTTCACATTAAATACGATGGGGTTGTCCACTTTGGTCCTTCCGCCAAGGTCCTCGAAAAGAAGACCAGCGAATCTACTTTTGAAGAATCTTACGTTACCTGTAACCCCAAGTTTCAACTTGACGATAGCGTTGAGGAAAAGTACAAGTGGGTGTTGAAGGAAAACTTCTTTGGTGACGGTAGATTCGTCAGGGACTCCGAAGGTGCATTGTATGTTCAATACTACATCTACATCTACCGTTAAATGCTTAGGAGATACAGTTCTACATAAAGGTATTCTTTTATTTATAATACTGTACTGCTAAAAATAAACAAAATAATTGGATTAATTCACTGTACCCTAGCTAATGAACATGTATAAGAAATTCCCAAATGGCTGGCAACTTGAGTGAATAGATTGACCCTACAAAATAATGCTTAACAACAAGAGTTGCTTTGGTTGGAGGTCAAAGATTGTCCCTTCAAGTTGACGTTGGACTTGTTGTTGTTGGCATTGTTAGCGTTGCTGGCATTAGAGTTGTTGGTCATCTGAGCCTTGATTTGTCTAGCCATGGTGTAGAAAGCTTGCTCGACATTAGTGGATGAGAGAGCCGAAGTTTCCAAGAAAGGGATATCCAAAGCATCAGCAAACTCCTTGGCAGCAGTGTATTCAACAATCTTCTTATCGGATAAATCGGCCTTGTTACCAACCAACAACTTCATAACACCTCCAGTGGCGTAACGATCAATTTCTTGTAACCATTGCTTCACGTTGTTGAAGGATTCTTGGTCGGTGACATCGTATACAATAATGATACCGTGGGCACCACGGTAGTACGAGGAAGTGATGGTTCTGAATCTTTCTTGACCAGCAGTGTCCCAAATCTGCAACTTGATGGTTTTGCCATCTAATTCAATGGTTCTGATCTTAAAATCAACACCGATAGTGGAGATATAGTCTGGAGTGTAGGTATCATCGGCAAATCTTAGTAACAAACAAGACTTACCAACACCGGAGTCACCGATTAATAACAATTTAAACAAGAAATCGTACTCGTTATTCATGCTGTAATAAATATATTGATGAAAGCAAAAAGGGGGATCGTCTCAGCAAAAAAAATATGAAATACAATCGTATAAGGTGGATGGGTTATACAGTAGTAAGTAATAAGATACGGTTGTTCAATTACAAGTCACAATCAACGTGTTTGCGTAGGATATCTGTGTTGAAATGGACAGTAACGGGATAGGATTTAGAAATGGTGTTGTCAGTTTTTATTTTGGCGTGAGAGTCGTGGTTACCCCAAAATTGTGCACGAGCACACGACCAAGCATGATACATACAATTTCATCTCATTAAACTATGTACAGTTAAACTAGTCAGCTTTCTTTGGGTTTTTGGAGGAAAAGGCCTTCTTTTTAGCAATCATCAACATCTTGTAGAACCAAAAGATGTTAAGGACGTTCAAGAACAAATTAATCGCCAAAATGGACACTGGCAAGAAAATTGGAGCTTTGTCCCATACAGCTAACATATCTTGAGCAACCAAGACAACGGCATAGAAGCCCCAGACTATTCTGACAGAGAAAAATGTAATCAACAATAAGAGTCCGTTAACCATAACTGTAGTTGTACTGAAAGTTCCTGCTGGCAATCTCGATGCAAACCAGTTGATGTTGACAAAGGGTGTACTCAATTCAAACAACAAGAAAGCGGGGACCCAAGGTAAGCAGTAGGGAATCAATGTGCATCCAAACACATAGGCAGCAAAGACTCCGTGGAATAAGAAACCCACGCCAAATAAGGAGAAATGCTGGACACAAACAAGAATATCCCAGATGAAGTAACCAACGGAAACTGCACTTACCAAGCCGCCGTATGGGTAGTAGCCCAAAATTGAGGATTCGGGGTCTTCAAGTCTATTGGCCCAAAAGGGATGTTTCCACATTGGAAGCAAAATGAGTACGGACACAATACATTGTACCATGGATACCACATGAATATCAAAGTTGACTCTGGTCTTTTTGTTCAAGGACGTATAGGTTTTACCAAGATACTTTGTGGCAATTGGGCCCGAGAGTGCCTGGATGGAAACGTACAATACAAAGGCAGCCGCAGCTTCGTGCCAATGGGCAATGAATGGGCTTGTGAATGTTCCCTCGGCCGGAAATGGTCTGTACTTGAGGAATGGATCCTCTTCAAATACAGGTAGCAATGTGAATACTGACATTGTTAATGCTTGATTCTAAAAAGATGGGGGTCACTTGCAGGTGCTTTGTAAACTCGGGCCAACAAAAAATCCATGGAGTTTTGAGCGCGGTGTTTTTGATTGATGGAGAGACAAGTGTAAAGTTGGAGAGGAGGGGATAAAACCATCATTTAAACGCCTAGTTAAATACAATTTACAAACGGTGGCACATCAAAAAATTGCCACCTAACACTGTAACGAGAACTCGAAATCTGTGTCAGACTGGCCGTCTTTGTTCGACAGACTATCCAACCTGTAGGCCCAAAACATTGATTTGGCCTGCACATGGCTTTTGTAGTTGCACGTTCACACAGGGTGAAATTTTTGACCAGACTGTTTGTTTCAACCATACTTAACCACACAATGTCTTTTCCATTAGTTGCCTTGGGTAACCCCCTCTTAGATCTTCAAGTCGATGTTGACGCTTCCTACATTCAAAAGTACGACC
Source organism: Teunomyces funiuensis (assembly GCA_030558095.1). Taxonomy (NCBI): domain Eukaryota; kingdom Fungi; phylum Ascomycota; class Pichiomycetes; order Serinales; family Debaryomycetaceae; genus Teunomyces; species Teunomyces funiuensis. The sequence goes on from JAJMRW010000002.1 coordinate 846,030, forward strand.
TCAAAGCTAACGATGCTATCTTAATTGAAGAAAAACACAAGCCTATCTTCAAGGAAGTCTTGGAAAAGGAAGGTTTGAAGTTGCTTGCCGGTGGTGCTGCCCAAAACGCCGCCAGAGGTGCTCAATACATCTTGCCAGCTGACTCTGTTGTTTACTTTGGATCTGTCGGTAACGATGTTTACCTTGAAAAGTTGAACGCTGCCAACAAGCAATACGGTTTGAGAACCGAATACCAAATTCAACCTGACATGGAAACCGGTAAGTGTGCTGCTCTTATCACTGGCCATGACAGATCCTTGGTCACTGACTTGGCTGCTGCCAACCACTTCAAGCCAACTCACTTGGAAAAGCCAGAAAACTGGAAGTTGGTTGAAAATGCTACCCATTACTACATTGGTGGATTCCACTTGACTGTTTCTCCAGAAGCCATTGTCTTGTTGGGTAAGCACGCTGCTGAAAACAACAAGGTTTTCTCCTTGAACTTGTCTGCTCCTTTCATTCCTCAATTCTTCAAGGACGCTTTGGCTCAAGCTCTTCCTTACGTTGACTACGTCATTGCCAACGAATCCGAAGCTGCTGCTTATGCTGAAGCTAACGGTTTGGGTGTCGACAGCAAGGACGTTGTTGCTATCGCCAAGGAACTTGCCAAGTTGCCAAAGGCCAACGCTCAAAGAACCAGAACCGTTGTTTTCACTCAAGGTACCGAACCAACTGTCACCGTTACTTACGATAGCAAGGCTGACACCTTTGACGTTCAACAATTCAAGGTTAAGGAATTGCAAGCTTCCCAAATCGTCGACACCAACGGTGCCGGTGATGCCTTTGCTTCTGGTTTCATCGCTTCTTTAGTCCAAAACAAAACTCTTGCTGAAGCTGTCGATGTTGGTCAATGGGCTGCTGCCTTGTCCATCCAAGAAGTTGGTCCAGCCTTCCCATTCCCAAAGCAAACCTACCCAGGTAACTAAGGGTACACTTGGAAGTTATCTTTCACATCATTCAACATGGGGTTACGGATCGGATAAATACATTTAATGCATAATTCAACAATGTAAAAGCATCAAGTAGAATGGCCTGCTTTGTACTATTGAAGAACAGTGTCAGGTTTCCCCATATTTACGCGCCGTGTGTTTTTCGTGCGTCGACTTTCTGGTAGAAAACGTTGCGATGAGCCAAAATTCTCAACACATACGTCCCAGCACTATGGTTTCAAAAAATCACTACTACAGGTTGGCATCTGAGCTAGCTGCCGAAAGAATCCAGGCTGCTACCCAACTATTATCAGAGCTTGCAGACGCGCCCAAAGAAGACTGGGACTATGCCCTCAATAGATTGACCAAAGGTTTGATCACTACACGTCAAAGTGCCAGGTTTGGGTTTTTCATGGCTCTTACCGAAGTCGTCAGCCTGTTGATTGAGCGGAAGGAACTTACGGTAGAATCGTTTTTGGAACTTGTGCTTGATGTGACTCAAGTTAAGGCTTCTATGAAGGGCAAGGAAGAACGGTCGGTTCTTTTTGGTCGCTTATTCGGATTGCAAATTTTGATGAATTCACCCTTCTTGCTTCAATCCAACAAGGAGGTCTTGTACAAAGTAATGGAATCGTTGATAGAATTGTCCAGTTTGAAATCGTGGTTACGGGAAACAACCATCTTTGCCCTTTGTCAATTCATTGAACAGTTTATGAAATCGGATTTGGACGCTCAATTAAAGTCAAGCGTGTTATCCCATATTCTTCAACTTACAAATGACCAAGGCTTAAACTTGTCAACTGAAGGTATCGCCATTTACCTTTCAATCCCTCGCGACCAACGTGCTACGTTGTCTGGGTTGATTGAGAACCCTAAATCCAATTGGAAAAATGGAGACCCATTGTCAAAGGGCAACTTGCCATTATTGGCCAAAGCATTGAAAGATGTCGATGTTGTTGAGCAAGACGAAGACGAAAAGCCTAAGAACTCCAAGCAAAAGGGCAGTTGGTCTCCTAAAGTGCCTTTTGTCTGGCAATTTATTCTCAAAAGCTTCACCGAAGAGGAAGAGCCTTTGGAGACAGCTTCAAAAAAAAAGCGTAACAAGCAGCCAGCAAAGAAAAACAAGTCCACCGATAGTTACATTGGCTTGGAAGAGTTCTGGAAGGTTGTAATCGATGAAACATTGTTTGCGGATAAGTCTTCTCACGAAAGAAAGTACTGGGGATTGGAGATCTTCACTATGTTTCTTGAAAACTTACATGACAACGAAAAGGTTGCTTATTTATTTACTCCAAACTTTTTGAGGTGTTTGATTAACCAAAGCTCGCAAGCAAACAGAATGCTCCATAAGATTGCCGTGAAGTCTTTAGAAAGTATTCACGAAGTTTCTCAAAAAAATGCATCTGTTGCACCAGTTATACTAACTCAATTATTGGATGAATCAAAGGGTGGCTGTTGGAATTTTGATTTGGTAACAAAGTCCAAAACCACATATAACTTGATCACAGTCTTGGGCAAGAGCGAAACTAGTAACGAACAGGTATTCATTGATTTAAAGGATATTTTGGTGAAAAAGTTCAAAACTACATTGAGCTCCCAAAAGCAGGAAGAAAATGCACACAAGAACCTGAACGACAATGTGTTAAAGTGGTCTTTGGATAAGTTATTGTTATTGATCCGTAACAGCAAGAACGCATTGAAAGATTCGGAAAGTTCCAAGTATTTTGAAGATGTGATGAAGTTGTTAATTAAGCACTCATTTTTCTTCACCGAAGACAAAAATGTCTCTCAACACATCAGAAAACTTTGTCAGGAAAGATTGAATTCGCTTTTGTCGGATATCATCCTGATTAGAAGAGATGATCACTCGTGGTCGTTGTATTGTGTCAACTACTACTTGAAGCTTGAGAAATCTTCAAAGTATTCTAATTTAGTTGAAATCGACGAGGAACTTTCATCCGTTAAGGAAGAAGCAACTCAAATTTTGGATTCTATTCAAGAACTTTACAAAGGTGCCAACGATAAGAAGGACCAATTGTATTGTTTTGAATTGATGTTCTCCATGGTTTTGATTCAATTCTTCATGGGAGATGAAGAAGCTGCTCTGGTTATTGGCGAAATCAAGATGTGCTACGAAGACACTTTTGCCGCAATGGATGAAGAGAAGGATAGCAACACTTCGGTGATTTTGACAGAAGTCATCTTATCATTTGCTTCTCGTAAATCAGCATTATTGAAAAAGTTCTCATCGATTGTATGGGAAACGTTTTTATGTGGAACTGATGAGACTGGAAAAGTCAGATTGACAGAAGAATGTTTGCAATTGATGTTTGATGTTTTGGTAACAAAAGAAAACAAGGAGGGCCAACAGCAATTGTTTGATGAAGGAGCCGAATTCGTTGAAGAAGATGACGAAAACGAAGAGAATGGAGATGATGAAGGCGAAGAAGATGACGATGAAGATGACGAAGAAGAGTCTGATGAAGAGTCCGAAGATGATGATGCCATTGCTCAAGTTGACAAGGAAACCAACTTGAAATTAGCCAATGCCTTGGGAATCCCAACTGGTGAATCTGGAGAAGTAAAATTTGAAGATCTTGAATCCGATGATGACGACTCATACGAGTCAGATTCCATGGACGACGAGCAAATGATGGCTATGGATGACCAGTTATCCAAAATTTTCAAGGAAAGAAGAGATGCACTTGAAAGTGCACCTCCAGGAAACAAGAGAAAGGCTGAAGTGGTTGATGCCAGGGAGCAAATGATCTTTTTTAAGAGCAGAATCTTGGACTTGTTGGAGATTTTCAACAAGACACAAACCAATTCATACTTGAACTTGACCATAATCAAGCCATTATTAACCCTTATCAACTTGACAACTGACAAGAACGTTGGAGTCAAGGGCCACAAATTGTTAAAGACCAGAATAGCAAAGACTAAAATTAGCAAGGAAGAGCTTGACTTGTACTTCCCAGAAGGACAAGAACAAACCAAGTATAAACAACAGTTACTTGAGTTATTAGGGGAGTTACAGAAGGAAGCATCTACTACCAAATCGTCCAACCAAGCACACACCATGGCATGCAACCAGGCCTGTATTATAATATCCAAAAACTTGGTCAACTTGGACAACAGCTACTTGGAGGAGGTCATTGATTTGTACTCCGCTTCATTAAAGAGCTGGGCCACCAACCAAAAAAACAATATTCAAGCTTCTCTTTTCTTTGACTTCATCAACTGGTTGAACTCAAAGAGAAGTATCAAGGATTCATAGTAGTGTTCTGTATAGACTGTTAGACTCACATGTACACATATTTTATATAAGCGTAAATTTGATCCTGCGACAGCCAATCAAATCCAAAAGCGAAAAGCCGAAAATTTCAACGCTGTATTACAACCCAAGTCCAATACAACAATGTCTACTGTCTACAAACAAGCTGGTATCTCCTTAAATAAGGCTTTGGCCATTTCTGCCAGAACAGTCAGAGCTGCTTTGAAGCCAGAATTCAAGGCTGTTGCTGAAAGAAGAGGTGTTACCGAAGTCAAGGCCATCAAGATTGAAAACGGTGTCCAATCCGAACCAAAGCCATTGGGTAACTAAACAGTTGAGCTATAGAAGTATACATAACGATTTCTTTCATGCCATCAATATAAGTGTTTTGTCCTAAATTACAATATGTACAATAATTACGCTCTATATTCCTCTGGTGCCAATTGAGATTCAAGCTGGCTCGTCTTTTTATCGGCTTCGTTCTCTTCGTTCATCTGCTGTATCAATTGAGCTCTCAATTCGTGGGGTAAGTCATCGATCATTGATCTCACAATTTCCAATTCACTACGTGATTGCTGGTTCTCCAACTCTTCTGCTTCTTGATCCAACTTCTCCTGCTGTTCGATCTCATCACCGTTTAACTTTTGATCCTCCTTCATATTACTCGATTCATCCAAGAGCTTAGAAAGCTCCGAGTTCGGGTTGCTGAACAATTCAACAAATCTGCCTTGTTCCACAACGCGTCCTTTCTTACCAAGAACAATCACATTTTCAGACTTGGAAATAGTAGATAAACGATGTGCAATCGAGATGATTGTCATCTTTCCTTGCGAAGTTAAATCCTTCAAAGTCTCATTAATTAAACTTTCCAGCTTCGAGTCAAGCGCTGATGTCGCTTCATCAAGAATTAAGATCGAGGGCTTCTTGATCAAAGCACGGGCAATGGCTACACGTTGTTTTTGACCACCGGACAACGAAGCTCCACGAGATCCAATAAGGGTATCATATCCATCTGGAAAGTTTTGAATGAATTCATGACAGTTGGCTTGCTTTGCAACTTCTATGACATCATCCATGGTAAGCTTGCTGATTTGACTTGGGGTTAACCCATAAACAATGTTCTCCAAAATGCTTCCAGACAACAACACTGGTTCTTGTTGGACAATACCAATGACATTTCTTCTAAGTTCACGGACCTGGAAATCGTTAATATTTCTACCACCAATGGTTATTTCACCATCTTGCGTATTGTAAGATCTGAGAAGCAATGCCGCAATGGTGGACTTACCACATCCTGATGGTGCCACAAAACAGGTGCTCGAAGATGATGGAACCGTAAATGTGCATCCGTCAAAAACTTTTTCGTTGGGTCTAGTTGGATAGCTAAACGCAACATTCTTAAACAGAATTTCGTTGGACAAATTTGCAGGAACCTTTTCACCAACAATAGGTGGAACTTCACTCTTGTAGTCAATCAATTCAAATAACTTTACACCAGCACCAGAACCCTTCATAAGCTCCATATATGTGGTGGTCAAACTGTAAAGTGCCATATTGAAAAGTTCCAGGTACATCGAGAACGCAACAACGTCACCCGTGGTCATTTGGCCGTTTAAAATAAGATAAACTCCTAGAGCAATACACGACAAATAACCGGTGTGATACAAACCGTAGATGGAAACCAGGTAGTTGGACTGAGCCAAAGCTTCCTTCTTGGCCACACCAACGACCTGTCTCAATTGATCCGAGAATTTGGTCAATTCCTTTTGTTCGCCAGTAAATGCTTTAACCAACTTAACCGAGTTCAAAGTTTCTTCACTAACCTTTGTCATACCTGCACTCGTGTTTTGAAGTCTTGTAGATAATTCTCTGATTTTTTCACCATACCACACAGATCCAAAGGTGATTGGTGGCGAAATTAACAACATAACACAGAATAAAAGTGGGTTGATGGAATACATCATATAAGAAGAAATCACACCAAACAAAAGATTCTTCAACCCATCTGGCAAGTTACTGGTGATTGACTTTGAAACCACGAACGCGTCACTGGATAATCTAGAAATCAAATCCCCGACCTTGTGTTTTTCATTATCATAAAAGGCTGAATCGTGACGTAACAAGTTCTTCATTACTCTCAAACGTAATCTGGCCACAAGTCTTTCACCCAATACTTTAAGAACCCAAATTCTGGCCCAAAAGCATGCAGCAGAAGCAAACATAAATGGAACCATTACTCCGAACACTGTGGAGTATTTGTAGCCCCAAATAAGTAAGTCGCCATCCTCATCTAGCATTTTGGAGTTGTAGGCATCGATTGCGGCACCAACCAATTTGACTGCCGTAGTCGGGTATAAGACGGCAAACAATATGAATACCAATGCATAAAGGAAAAGCTTGAGATCGGGCTTCCCAAGTCGAATAATTCTGAACAAAGTACCGAGGTTTTTCTTTATACTTTTGCGGTTCTTTGTTTGCTGCTTCTTTTCTTCCTTCTTGATCTCCTGCTTGCGAATCTTTGTCAACTCCAAATGAGCCTTCAAAGTATTCGATTTGCCCAACGACTGAATTAAATCATCATCAGGCTTGTTTTCCGATTTAAGAAAACTGCTGTTGCTGAATAATCTTGTTGAAATCGACTGGTGGCCATGGTGACTCAGTATGCCGCCTCCAGTTTTGATCGTTTGGTAAGAAAACAGCCTCAACCCACCTGTAATATTGGCCGTCATACTTAAACGCATGGGGAAAGTCACGCGCAAGCCTCGCACCAGACTCAATAGAACTGCTGCCGACATTTTTACCGGCGGTATGTACGATAGGGTCGTCTTGTGAATGCAAACTTTTATCAGACCGAAATCGGGCACCTGCAGGAAATATGCGAAAATTGTGAAATCTTTCTCGTAGTGCGTTATACGTCGTAATTCTATTGAGTATATATATATCTATACCTTTCTCTTGTAGAAACTTTCAATCATACCAACTTCCGATTCCTCGTATTCTTCCACTTCAACAGAACCATCCTTAATGAAGGTGTTGGCTTGGATCAAGTGCTTACGTGGGAGCTTCTTGCGCAACACAACATCTCTGAATTGAGCATAGTCTGGTGTCACTTCAGTGATATCATTGTAGTAAGCAACACCCTCCGTAACGTTACCAGTACTCTTGAAGACGTGCAAGCTCGACAAGAAGTCACCCAAAGCTTCGACAGCAACAGTGTCCAACTTGGTTTCGTCAACAACAATTTGCAAATCGTCAAAGTTCTCCTTGCTGTGCTCAAACTTAAACACACCAGCTTTGTGCAAACACTTGGAAATACCAAATCTGGCTTGCATGTGAGGTTGACCCCATTTCTTGGATTCTGGGTCCCAGAATTCCAAACCTACCAAACCGGCTCTCACCATCAAAAGAGTGGCAATGAACTTAACATCCTCTTGATCCTTACTGTCTGTGATGTCGAAAATGGGCAAAACTTGGAGTGGGTTTTTGAGAATAAGATACAATGCAACAAGTTCAGCACGACATTCTTCAAAAGAACCAGCAACTGAACTGAAAAGAGAACCCCAGGTATCAGTGGATTTGTACCAAGATTTGATATCGGTGTTTTCCTTGTCAAAGTTAAAAACGCCTGGGCTGGTTTCTTGCAACAACTTACCAGATCCGTGACCTAACAATTCGTGCAAACCAACTTGGACTTCAAATGCATCATCTCTCCACTTACGGAACTTTTCTTGAATATCTTCATGCAAAAAGGTAATTTCTTCCTTTTTCTTTGGCTTCTTTGGGTTAGCAGACAACACGTTACCCAAAGAAACATTCTTGAAACCAAAGTTCAATCTGACGTCGTCATAGTTTGGGATGTTGATACCCGCAGGGACACCAGAGCCGGCAAAGGTCAAAACTTCCAATGAAGTAAAGTCTGGTGGAGTGAAGGTGTCCTTTTCATAAACTTTGTCCCATGGTAAGTAAGCAATCAAAGTGGTTGCATTTTCGACCAAGGTGGAAAACTTGGCAGTTCTATCTTGGTTGACCATGGCAACAAGACCTTCCCATTCACCTCTGACACCAGATGGGTCTCTGTAGGTTTCAATGAAACCAATATTGGATTCAACTTGCGGTTGCAAGTCTTTGACCCACTCAATTTGAGACTTCTTGTGGGAGTTCATGGCACCAGTTCTAAAGGCTTCAGTGTAGTGGGCAATCATCTTTGCTTGGGTATCGTTAGCAACGTACTTGGCAGCTTCCTCAAAGTTTTCGACAATCTTCTTGAATTCTTCATGGTGGTCACCAAACTGGAAGGTGACGGTAGCACCGGATTCCAAGGTAAGCGGAGTCTTTGGATAGTAGTCAGTTTTGTTTTCAGTCTCGGCACTAGCAACGAGAACGACATATTCCTTGTCAGACTTCTTCTGGACACGGGTGTTCTCTGGCATGATTCCATTGCTGGCCAAAAGCAAGTTGATAGACTCGATTTCAGACTTGGTAATGGTAAGCGAGTCTGGGTAGTAAGAAGATACCTGACCCTTTTCTGGCCAGCCGAGCAAAGTGGCGTCGGTGCTGAAAATTGGACCACGGAGCTTTTTGTATTCGGCAGAAATGGCGTCGTCAGCAACAATGTTATGGATAAAGGTGTCGAATTGTTCTGGGGTCAACTTAGGAATGAACTTTTGGTCACCAAAAGACTTGAAGTTACCAAGGTTAGACAAGAATTGGGAAGCATATTCCAAGTACAAGGTAACAATGTCTGCCGAGTTGGCGACCTTAGCGGCGGCAATTGAGACATAGTCTTCATTGGTGGCTGGTTCACCCAATTTAGCGTGAATGTTCAACACCAAGTCGTAGATGTGTTCACTTTCAGGAGATACTGAGCGTAACACAGCACGAGTACCGTAATGAGAGGCACGGGAAAGGTAATGGGCATATAACTTTTCCTTGTCAGACGGCAACTGTTCAAAGTGCTTCTTGGCAGATAAGAGAATAATAGGAGCCTCGGAGTCGGCGTAGTAGTCAGTCATTTTTAGCGGCTTTGTGGAAGAGGAGCAAAAACAGCAGCGAGTTGTCCTTTTATAAGGCATATATGTCGCGAGCCGTACACCGGAGTGGGTGCGAGTGTGGAGCGGCTTTTTCAAACGCGACATCAAAATGTCGTGCCGTTTTAGGAAAAGGCACCACTATCGAGAAACAGTCTTGTGGCATTGGAGTATAATGGCAGGATCCAAACCAGAAGAGACTCGTGAAGATCGAGAAGATGAATATGATGAGGAAGACGATGATGATTATGACCCTGAAGCAAAGGTAGAGGAAGAAGGCAACGATGACGATGATGATGATGATGATGAAGCTAAAGATGAGGCAGCACCCGATTACTCAAATATACAAGCAGCCACTAGTCAAATAAAAACACGAAGCCAAAGGAATCGAAATGATTTGGCAGAAAGCAAGTATATTGGAAACTTTGCCACCAATGAGGATGGTTACGTTGAAGTCAAACCATCAATCGACGTGGATGCACTCTTTAACGATTTGAAGTCACAAAGTGAAACCAAAGAAGAGTGGACAAGTCTTGTAACGCATCAGACAGAAGCAGACCCGGAACCAAAGCCCGTCGATGACTTGGAATCGCAAAAGGTCAAGATCGAGTCGTCGTATGCGTTTGCCGGAAGGCTCATCACCGAGACAAAGCTCGTGGATGCAAACTCAGAAGAAGCAAAAGCGTACATGAACTCAACAGCATCTCTTACGGCAAATGAAAACAGTGGTGTCAAGAGATCATTTGTCAAAGTGTTGCGGAAGGTCGACGGAGAAGATCGAGAATTAAAAATCAAGCTCAAGAGGCCATCACTAATAGATAAGGTGTTGCTTACATACGGTAGCAAGAAGCAGAAGCTTCTGACGCTTGAAAAGTCACGTTTGGATTGGGCCAGTTTTGTCGATAGAAGAAAGATTGGTTCTGACTTGAAGTTACATAACAAGGCAGGTTACTTGGACAAACAGGAATTCTTGGGCAGAATCCAAAACAAACGTGATGAGCACTACCAAATGGCTAAAGAGGCGGATAGACAAAGACAATGGCAGCTTCAGAATGCCAAGTAGCGTTTTTAGAAGTAGTCACTTGTCTAAAAGTTTTCGCGACAACGACATTCGTTTGGCGCGACGAAAAATTCACATCTTTCCAACTCTAAACTCATCGTTAGCGCCGGTAACAAGATGTCTGCGAATAATATAATGAAGCGTAAGAATGAGGATTCAGAGCCCAAGGTTGGTGACCAATCTAGTAAGCGTGTGGCTTTGGATAGCGAGCAGTTGAATATAACTGAACAACAAGAAGAACAAGCACAAACGGCACCAGCCATCACTAACGGTGACGTCGAGAAGCTCGACGAAGAAACAGTCCAAATTACCGACACACCTCTGATAGAAAGTCCTGAACCATCTGTTGACTCTCCACCTCCCAAGGAAGAGCTTTCTAATACCGCTGAGACCTCTGCACCCTCTGCACCCTCTGCGAAGCCAGTCAGTAATCATCGCGAAAAAGAAACAGATCCCACCTATGTCCAATTCAGAATGTACTGCCCAGTCAAAGAAGCCAGTTGTGTGGTGGGGAAGAAAGGAGAGAAAATCAATCATATTCGTGAAAAGGCCAACGTCAGAATTAATGTCAGCGAAAACTTAAAGGATGTACCAGAAAGAATAATCCTGGTACGGGGACCCGCCGAGAACGTGGCTCGTGCATTTGGCTTGATCACAAGAACTATATTGGATGAACCTGAAGATGAACCAGCTTCCATGTTGAGTAAACAGTATGACTTGAAAATATTGGTGCCCCATCCCATGATCGGATTCATTATCGGGAAGCAAGGTCTCAAATTCAGGGAAATCGAAGAGAATTCGGCAGCCAAATTGAAAGCTGACGAACAGCCATTACCATACTCCACAGACAGAATCTTAAACGTGACTGGTGTTGGCGATGCTATCCATATTGCAATCTACTATATCTCCCAGGTCATGATAGAGCACAAAGACTGTTTGAAAAAGAACAAAGTCATCTATTATAACCCTGCTAATTACCACCACACCAACATATCTAATAGTATGATGAACATTTCCATGCTTCCTCCGCAGAATAATTTGATGATGAATTCAAACTCCGCCAGCTATGGCATTAAGGATCCAAACCCATACCAACAACCAAAGCAGTCCTTTGGACAAAAACCATATAATTTTCAAATGATGTTCCAGCCAGCTATACATCCCCAACAACTGTATGGGTTACAGCAACCTCCAGCACAACCAATGTCTGTCCCTCAGCAAACGCAATATACCGATGAACATGGAAACTCCATAATTGGGGACGTAATAGTGAGTCCTCCTGTTCCCGCAGGTGGTAATCAAGACAAGTACAATCAGGATGTCTTTGTTGCAAACTCTAGCATTGGATCTGTTATTGGTAAAGGAGGAAACAACATAAAGCACATAAGAGAAAACAGTGGATGTACTTATGTCAAGATCGAGCCTGACAGGGGCCAATCCATCATGTTAGGTGGAGGAAAGGGATTGACAAACATTCGGAAATTGACATTAACGGGAAATCTTAATTCCATTGCTATGGCAATCTACTTCATCAACCAAAGAATTGCTGCTGATAAGGAAAGAAATGCCATCCACTAATAAACCATTGTACTTGTATAGCTATTGTAGTAAAATACAATGATTCTGTTTACTAGATTAGATTAATGTACATTATAATGTCTATAACAGTAGGTATCTACTAATACATTATTCTATGGAATTGAATCGTCATTAAATCATTAATAATGTTTTATCCCCAAAGTGGTCAAAAGCATGGTAAATCCACTGAGAAGGCCTTCACCTAAAACCAAACCACTACTAAAAATAATCATACCTATCTTGTCCTTACCAGAGCGAAGCCACCAGTACGATAAGATCCCTCCAACGAAACGCGCAAGAGTGAAGTTGGGCGAGTTGTAAATACCAATACCAACAGCTACTCCATTGGGGAGATATATCAAGTACTTGTGGTATTTGGAAGATGTCGGCACAGTGTTTTTCAATAATGAGATGATTCCAAAGATAACCCCAAACGCAATGGCAAAAGGTAACACTTTGGGAGGAAGTCCTTCTCCTGTAAATAACCTAGAACAATCAATCCAGATAATGGCAGTAGGAATTCGGAACATTGGACTGGGGATTTCGTATACTTTGTTGTATACCTTGTACATGACACTGCTAAGGAAAACAGAGTAAATTGTGCCGATCAACTGTGCAGTGAATTGAGCTTTGGGCGATGCTCCAATGAGGTGCCCAGTTTTCAAATCTTGCATCAAGTCACCGGCCTGCTGGGCACCTGCCTCAGCAATTCCACCAGCAACCAAGTTTATAAGGATTTTGGAAGGATGGTTGGATGGTATTACTACCGCAAAGATCAATTGAGAAAGCTTCCCTATTCCTGAAACCGGGTTCAAGTCGGTTTCCCCTAACGCACGAACTCCCAAAATAGAAAAGAGTAGGGCCAAAACAATCGCAATTACTGTAGCATAGTAAGGGACGATTGAGCCAAACACAATTCTAACGGATATAATGCAAATGATTGATGACAAGATGACACCTAAAAGTGCTGTTCTGTTGCTAACAATATACTCCTGTTGTATGTTATCAATAGTGCTAGTAACAGAAACAACTGTGTTTTCGTAAGTGCTATTTGTTGGGTCTTCGTTGGAGGATACATCATCTTGACTTAACAAGTTTTGCTGTAACTCCAAGCTTTGTCTAGCTTCGTAGTTTTTCTTTTCTTGCACAAACTTATAAATGGATTTGAAAGTGACAACCCCAAAGGAAATTAAGGAATCACTAATCATGACACTGAGGCTTAGCCATAAAATCCAACCCTGACCTCCAGAAATCCAGTCATCAATGGGTCCTGGCGCCCAGCCCATATATTTAGAATATGGAGCGAGTACTGCCCAACCAAGGATTGCACCAAAGAGCATATAGGAGGTAGTTGGTAACCCCATGATAATACCTTGTCCTATATAAGCAGGCGAAGGTTGGAAGTTCCATTGATACTTTTCCGATAAGAAAGTACCAAAAATAGGAAGGTTCTTCAAAATAGGGAAAAAGAACGACAACAATGTGTATGCTGCAGATACAACAAATGTTACCGTTAATGCACGAATGTTGGATATGTTGTCTGAATTTTCAACAGGTAATGGTTCTGGTTGAGCAATATAGTTTTCCATATCCTCTGAAACCGTTAACTTCAGTCCTGGTGTTTCATCAACAATGGATGTGCCATGGAGAACAGATATTAAGGTTGCTGTTGCACTTCCTGATGGGAACGGCAATTTCTCCTTAAGAATCACTTGCTTTCTCAATGGAACGGCGAAGAAGACACCAAAGAGTCCTAATCCAAGTGACCATATTATCAAATCTGACAAGCTAAAATTTAAAATTCGTCCGAGACCAGACTCATCGGCAGTTAAAAACTTCTCCATAGCTGGGACGATTCCAATTAAGCCGTAAGCCAACGGACCTGTACCCACGGCAACTGCAACACTTTGAACAAAGACGTTTTCAACATCAGTGAAATTCTTGGCCCAGGGGGATAACTTGAATATAGTGAATCCTAGCAATGCCGATGGAAGTGACATCATTGAGACCCAGCCAGTCTGCAAGCCAAACTGAAAATTTGAAATCAAGACTATGGAGCCAATAAGTAGGCCTGCCAACGTGGCCCTAAGAGTGACCTGTGGGAGCGCTATCTTTTGTTCATAAGACAAGGACATGCTCAAATACCGTTGGCAAATTTTTGCTACCTTCTCAAATTAACGGCAAGTGTCGCAGTTATATATGAAATTGGATTACTAATATAATTCATAAGCGCGAAGTTGAATAAATAAAACTACAGGTTTACTACGATGACTGCAGGAAACAATGAGGTCAGCGCCACCTGGGGGTGGCAAGCTACAGTTGCGCAAATAATAAAGGAGTCGGGAAAATTGACAGCATTAATGCCAATTGTAAATCTGATCTCGCGATGAGATGCTATATTGTGCTCGCTTTCATCTCAAGCCGCAGTTTTTCCCAGTTGCCGTCACGATAAGCCTATCAATATGTAGGATCTTTCAGGAAAGCGGGAGACCTCGCTCACTAAAATTTTGTTTATACTCGTCTCTATGCAATGCCAGAAACAGTAAAAATTTCCCGAGCTACAGCACCGGTATATACTAACTAAAAATTGACCAAATTCAGTTATGCCACACCTCCCCGTTGGGTGACTTGCCCTCCTATCTAATCTTCTCCAAACAAGATGTAGTTCAAGATATCACTCAATGTTATCACTGAAATTAACTTGCCATCGTTATCAACCACAAACAAACGATGCAATCTGGATTTCCGGATAGTATCCATAATGGTACTCAATCTATCGTTAAGCGTACAAGTGTGCACACCTTCAAAGTCTTCTGGTCTTCTCAATAAGGCATCACCAACACTCAAGTCCAAGTCGGTATACATGCCTCCCTTCACCAATGCTAACACATCTACAGCTTCGTAAACATTGATCAATTTGCCTTGTTCGTCAACGATAGGAACGGCAGAAATCGATTTATGTGCCAACAAATGAATCACTTCAATCACCGGTGTGTTCATGGTACACGTAGAAATGTCCTTGAGAGTTCCCAACCCCTGTAAATCCTTAATTGGCTTCAACAACATTTTGGTCTCTTTACAATTCAATGCAACAAACTTCAAGATTCTGTATTGTGTCAAAACAGACACAACAATCTCTCTTTGGTTCTTTTCATCCTGATCGATTAACGGAATTCTTCTGGCTCTTGATTTGAGCATTTTAACACATGCTTCGTATAACGATTTAAATGGATGAATCGACACCGTTTCAATTTGGTCGACACCAATGGCCCGTTCAATATCTCGCAAACCATCCAATACTAGCTGGTCTACCAATTCGAACTTTTCAGGAAACTGGAAGTAGTACTGGATGACGTTGATAAAATCAGACGATGTCAATAATCCAGCAAACTTTGAAGTACGGTTGTTCCAAAGCGGAGCACTGACAATATTATTCTGTAACAAAATGTTCAACGACTTTTTTACCAATAAAGATGTGTCCAAAACAATCAATCTGTAACTCACTGGAAGCACATCATACGATGTCTTACTTTGTAAAAACAATCTGATTGCCTTGATACCAATCTTTTGGTCATGTTCAATCTGTTGCGGAGACAAACTAAGGATGTAGTCGTTGGGTGTTGCAGAGGGATGCAACTGATTAGATGTCTCAGCCATAATGTTTTTCTATATGTTTACTATCAGATATGCGTAGCACGATAAAGCA
Organism: Teunomyces funiuensis; assembly: GCA_030558095.1. Taxonomy (NCBI): domain Eukaryota; kingdom Fungi; phylum Ascomycota; class Pichiomycetes; order Serinales; family Debaryomycetaceae; genus Teunomyces; species Teunomyces funiuensis. The sequence goes on from JAJMRW010000002.1 coordinate 861,643, forward strand.
GGCAAATGTAGTAGTTGGATGCAAGTGCTACGTCCTTGAATTTGTTCGCGGTGGAAACTTTGTGCTACATGCGGTCCATACTTATAAAAATGTCGCATTTTCATTTTTGCGACATCTTCATCTACTATCCATTGCACCCCATCACATTATACACAAAGCATCAATGGAATTCCCCAGGGCCCCTCCAAGCCCTTCTCTTGCACTTTCTGATTCCAAAGTACTTGAATCTGTTGACGAAAGGCTATCTTTAGACCAAGAAACAAATAAATGGATATTTTATCACCACAATGAGGATAATGTTACTACCTACGAATACGACTTTGATAAAAAAGAATATGTCGAACAACATGATACAGATACAAAAAGAACGAGACAGGAAGCAGAATTAGACAAAGAAGAAGAAGCCAATAAAGCCGAATTGAAGAGGATCAAAAAAGATAAGTTAAGGAAGATGAAGGAAGAGATTGCTCGTCTCAAGAATGAAAAGCAAACTGTTGAGCGTCACAATGCTGTATTTGTATCGTGCTTACCTGATGATGTTTCACAAGAAGAACTTTTGACTGTTTTAGGCAAATACGGATTGATATCCGAAACTATAGATGGAGAACCAAGAATCAAACTTTACTCGGAAAATGGAAAGTTCAAAAACGAAGCATTGATAGTGTATGAAAGAGACGAAAGTGCAACTCTTGCAATTGATATGCTTAATGATTCATTCATACGACCTCCCACGTCTACGCAATCAAAAATAAAGGTGGAACTAGCCAAGTTTGATTTCAATGAAAAACCCCACAAAGTGTTGACCGAAGAAGAAAAGAAGATACTAAAACAACGTAAAGAGCAGACGCTGAAAAAGTTACTGCAGTGGGATGATACTGGCAATAGTAAGTTAGATGAGATAAAAAGTCGTTTATTTCTGAAGGTTGTTGTCGTGGAGAATATGTTTCGAGCAGAGGAACTCAAAGTGGATCCAATAGTTGAGTTGGATATCAAAGAAGACATTCAGGATGAATGCGACAAATTGGGAATAGGTAACGATATTACCAAGATAACATTCTTTGCAAATGACGGGGTTGTCACGATAAAATTTACTAAACCTGATCTGAGCCAAACTTGCATACACTCGTTTGATGGACGCTATTTTGATGGTATGAAGTTGAAGGCCTACACATATAGCGGACAGAAATTTACTGAAAATGAAAATCGTGTTTAGTCTTTAATAGCTAATTTTCCAAAATTATTTGTCATTTTGGCACTAATAGTTTGAATCATCGTTCCTTTCTCTTCAAGCTTTTCCTTTATCCACATTATGCGGTGGCGTAATTTCTTGTTTTGCAACAAGTTTTCTGCAATTCTTTCCTCCTTGTTACTTTCGAACTCCTTAATGAGAAACTTCGCTTGTAAATCTAGCTCCTTGATGCTTGTAGTCAATGAATCAACTGAGTCGTCCTTCAAAGAGGAACTTAAGGTATTGATTTCCCTGGCCCATTTTTTCTCTGCTTCGGATAATGGAAGTATCTTTGTACTTTGTACTTTTTGTATTCCAACAAATAATCTATTCTTCAAGTTCTCCATTCTCTGATCGATTTCCGCTTGTCTCTTTGAGGCGGTAGATATTCTATTAGCAAGCAAAGCTTCATCCTCGACTTTGAAATTTTTCACTGTCTTTAACGTACCAACCTGGTACTTGAGCTCATCCAATTGGGTTTCCAGCCTCATTTTTAATTTAAGTGTAATGGTTGTGAATTGAGCTACCTTCTTTAAGGTGGTCTGAGATAATAAATTGACCTCCTGCAACGATTTCCAATCATTCTTTATCTTTGCTCCTGTGTCAATTCCTGTCTCGAGCTTTGGAAGAGCGTTATCGGACTTAATCTCGGAAACAAAAATCTCAATAGGTACATTTGACAATAAAGATCCGGTTTGAGTAGTTGAAAAGGTACTCTTGACTTCATTTGCATCCTCCGGTTTAATTTCAGGATCCTTGGAAATTCTTTTTACCGTTAAATTATTTGGAAGGTGTGGGGCTTCCAAATAAACCAAGTAATCACCAGTATTGGTATTCACATCCTTTAAATTAGCAACACCGACTAATGCATTGCTGATACCACCAATGTTTTCATATTCAGTAGAGAAATTATCCTCATACTTGTTTTTTCCCAAAGATATAGCGTCAACTAACGTCTTGGTCCAGCTACTGGTATCAATCTTGAGTAACTTACCATTCAATGGTACTGCAAAGATGTTTTCACTTAACTTTGCGATGTAAGTGTTAAATGTAGTTGTATTCAATACATCCTTTGAAAGCAACTTCAATTTTGACAAATTTTTTGTAAGTTCAGCTTCTAAAGCTAACCGCTTTGCAATGGCTTCTTCATTTGCTTGCTCTGGATTTTCTTCTTCTTCTGACAAATCAACATATCCAAATCCATGTTTTGGCTTTACGTATCCACCCTTCTTGACTTCTTTAATATTACTGTGAGGTATTGGTGTTGTGAATTCCTCCATAAATAATGGATTCAATTGAGAAAATGCTGTGACGATGGTTTTTTCGGAGTCAGACCCCACGGAAAGTAAAATTGAGGCCTTCTTGTTTGAATTAATGCTGGAAATATCAAGTATGTTATTTCCCGAGTACAAAGGGCCTTGTAAGGATGGTATGAAATTTTCTTTTAAGCTGTGATTGACAGCATATAATTCAAGTGGTTCATTCGAGTTCAAATTTCTTATTTCACTTTGCAAGAATCCTTTAGACTTCAATTGTTTTTTCAATGCAATAAAAAACTCGTACTGGAATAGAGACTTTGTTTTAAGTGGACTGGCTAAGCTTTCTGTGATAGACACAAATGGGAGCTTTTTCTCCACAATTTGAGTTGCTGATCTTGCTTCTGTAATTGCCTCATCCAAATCTTCTTCACGTAACGCGATTTTAGCGTACTTATGTATGAATGGATAAAGAGCATAAATTTTACCTTTCTCTGTTGAGAGGTATAAAGTTAAAGCTCCAATCAAATTTGTGTGTGATCCAAATGTCATCGAGAAAATCTTTTCATTAAGCCCTTGCTCCTTGAGATCAACTGTTAATTGCGGTACAGACAAGGAGTATAAGATATCATAACAGTAAATATGGATATCGCTTAAAATGACAAGTGAGCTATCATTGGCAGTTGCTGCTTGCCACTCGACTTTATTGATGCAGCTGACATTACGTATTCTATGTTCCAATACTGGTACCATTATCTCGTTGCAAGTTAAAGCAGGAGGTACGGTAGTGACAATAATCTTGTGTTCTCCGACAATTGCCAAAAGAGTTCCCAGAGAATTAAACTCGATGGACAAGATTTCAAAGTTACAATGCTTTAAGTCAAGTAATTTGAAGCCTTTATTTCCCGAAGCAGTATCACAACATCTAACTTGATTCTTGTGGGCATAAAATATCTCTGTATCATTTCTAACGGCCAATCTATTGCCCGAATTTGAAGGGGCCGGTATCTCAGTCTCTATAAATGACTTAAATATATCTTTGGTGGTAATTTGTTCCATGAAGGCATCACTGGTCCCTATGGCAGATGACGACATTATTGTTTAAGTCTTTTCCAATACTTGATTTTTGGTTTGTAAATAAAAGAGCCAAAAAATTTGCAGATTAGCCAAAATCATATTTATGCCTGCAACTTTGTGCTACTCTAATAGCTTAAACATATTTTTAAAAGAAGGTGTGATGCATGGTGACTTTTCTTTTGGCTTGAACTGTAAAAAACTGAACTTCAAATACCTTTTAGATACTTCTAGTCTATTTTCCAAAGGTATTAACTTATTATTTCTTGAATCAATAATCACATTGAAACCAAATCAGATTTAAATTTGCAAAATATTTGCATCATTTTGACAATTTAATCCAAATTTACAAAAACACTGTTCTAATCAAAAGCTTTTCAAAAAGGGTTTTAAGAACATGATTGTATCGAGTATATATTCTTTCAGGCTATAATTCCCCAACTCCTGGTGAAGTAGATGCATTTTGAATGCTATACCATTTGATTGTATGCAGTGCAGTCTATATTGGAGTATTTGGAAAACCAGAAACGATGCAAGCAATTGACACACAAGATGGGGAAACAGTATATTTCTACAGCAAGTGTAGCACAGGCACATAAACTGGATATTGTATGCTTGGCAATTACAAACAAATATACAGTTACCGTTTCCACTGATGGATACGCCAATTTCTGGGACAACAAACAAGATGAAGGCGAAGAACCTAGAAACAATATGCACCTGGAACGCATTAACAAGCGTGGGGTCCATCATATTGCTTGCTATGAAACTATATTACCTGGGTCCACTCTGCGTGTGGTTTTATTAGCCTTTGTATGCTATGATGGTTCAATTGTGTTGAAAACCTTCGAAAACGATGACATAACGACTCTTAAAGAGGTGCCAACAAACGAATTTTCCAAACAATACTGGGCACCCGCATTTTATAAGGATCCTGAATCAAATCAAGATTATTTCATAGCAACACAGGTGAGCGGTGAGACGTCTGTATTCAAGATAAATATTGCAAAGGAAGGTTCTGGGATTAGTGTGGCCATTGAGAGACACGGAGACTTGATCTCTGGTAATTCACACTTTGCCAATTCTGTTGCAGTTACTCAAGTTGAGGATAAAAAGGTTGCAGTTGGGTATAGCAACGGTGACGTATTACTTTACGACTTGGAGAGATTGAGTCCAATATACACATTCCACTCTACCGACTTGCAAGTGACCAACGATGGAGGATATTATTCGATTCCGAGAGTGTTGAAATTTTCTCCTGGGGGTACAATTTTAGCTGTTGCTAGAGACAATCAGTCTTCCGGATCAATTACTCTATACGATGTGAAGTATGGTGAAAATGTCGGCTCTTTAACCACTCCTTCGCACTCGTCCAAAACCACCATTGGCGGGTTTGCTCATGATGGCTGGATTACAGGGCTCAGCTTTGATGAAGATGGAAAGTTCTTGGTTAGTTGTGGTTTTGATAAGTGCATTAGAGTTTGGAACTTGGACTCTCGTGAAAGAGAGGCCACAATCAACATATCCGTAACTGATTTGGATAATACGGAACAAGACGAGCTTGACAAAAGTATCGTAAGTGATATTTCGTTTATAAAGAAAGGCATAAGAGGTGGTGCAGGTGGCGATACAAATGAAGGATTGTGTGCAATCAGTTTTGATAGAGGTATTAGATGGTACAGAGAAGCTGGAGGTATTTAGGGTACCTTGTTTATATACAGGTCTGATGATTTGTTTACATCTCAATACAAATTACATACATGGTAAAAGTTACAAAATGCTTAGTAGTGATGAAATCACGCGACATATAGGAGCCCTTTGTGACAAAGATGAATCCAACCAAGAACATTTAACAGAGCTTTCGTTGTTGGCTGCTCTCCACGGAATCAATGACGCGCAATTCGGCTCCTTGTTTGCCCTTTTGTTTGATTTTGGACCACCAACTCCACTACTCAGTACAACCCATAAGAAGTTTGTCATTCAAAATGTCCTAATCCCGAATTCCGAAACAACAATTAATTCTGATATTGTTTACGAGATATTAAGTCATATTGGGATACCACAAGTTTATTATAAAGGCGGCAGAAGATTGAGGCTGAAGAGATTACCAGTCGTGGTCCAAAATCAGCTACTTGAGTGGTTGATTTGCTCATTACACCTAATTGACAATGTGGATTCTACCCTAAATGCTTTATTACCTATTCTTTTCAGCAATCTATCATTTGAATTTCTGCGTCCATACATTGCACACCTAATTTTCCTTACGGTGCTGAAAAGTTCCCAACCTATAAAAACATATTTCAACAAGCAGTGTTTTCACCCCATCAATAGTCTCAAGCGTTGGCATATCAAAATGGTAGTTGACTTGTATCTTAAATTTCCCATGGATGAATACTTAAAGACACTTTTAATTTTTTTTAAAGCATTAAATCCCAACTTGAACTACCGGAACTATACTCAAACAAGTTTGAAGAATTTGGGCTATATTAATCCTAACATATTCACTTATCCAAACACAGATTACCTTGAAAAATTACGAGAAATGAGAACTGGCCAAGACTTAGACATAATACTACGAAGTAACGAAGTGTTAAAAGATAATCTAGATAAGTATGAGCATTTTTCAAGGACATTAGTTAAAAGAAGAAAATTAACCAACTTTGCGTCTCAATTTGAATCGACAAATACGGCAAGCTTCTACAATTCTACAGATTTACAATCACTACGGAGCCTTATCCAAAATATCAATAACATCCAAAATCTCAGCATTCACAAATTATTTGATCCCCACCGCCTTCTGGTATATACAGATCGATTTAAGTCATACTACCTTGCTTTGATGATATTGCAGAAAAATGAAAGTACTATTAAGGGCTTGGACTATTACTTTCGTTTGAGCATTTTAGACGATAACTTGAGTACTGTGGAACTCAACAATTTATGTGACAAGATACGCGACTTTCTAATTATTCTTGGGGGGAAATACCTGTTTCAACTGATTGAAGATTATATTCTTGCAGAGTTTAATGCAAATCCCACATCATCCACTAAGCACTCACACGACAACATTCGTCAACGGATTAAATTTCTCGAGTTTCTTCCCACTGAAAGGCAGTCTGAATTTGTCGAAAGATTTCTTGAGCCTACTTTGAAGACTTTTGAACCCAACCATAACGATAACACTTTGCTTGTTTCCTTGCTTCAAGGAATACTAACTATGTTTTCAAAATGGGATAAAGTTTCACTAGCGAAGGATGGCTTGAGATATCCACAAAGCTACGACAATGACAAATACTTGACCATGAATAAATCCATTGCGTTGTTGCAGCATTTCATCGCACGAATCACTACCAAAACAGTAAGGTACTTTCTGATTTTGTGCCTTTTTAAATTTATAAGATCGCTTGAAATTGACAAAGTGAACCAATACTTTACTGATGAGGCTATAATACCTCTTCCAGCAATTTTATACGATTTGGTTTGTGAAGGCGAGCCGTTCTTGGCTTCAGAGGCGTTGGGATATGTTGCATGGTGTAAAAACTATGAAGTGAAGATAGAGAGAAACAAAAGTTTGCAAAACTCTTATGTGATGGATATTGTGAACTTTGTGTGGAGAGATCAGGCCTTGGCTTATGAAAATTCTATTCTTTCGTCTTCGAAAGCATTCTTGTTACACCCAGGTTTTATTTCAAAACTTGGAAAATTACATGTCTTAACTTTTTCAGACATGTTGAATTTAAATTCTATCGGGAATCTCTTTGTGAATCCTACATGGTCATTTATCACGGCTCAAATCATCTGGAAATTAGAGGATGAACAAGAAGAAATCAACACGAGACATCAAGGACCTATTAGTAAGGAAAGTGTGCTGAGGTTAAATTCAGATCCAGAAAGTGAATGGCTCAATCTTGACTATGAGGAGTTAAAATTGAAAGTGCTACAGAGGTTAGATCAAGCGGGATTTATAGGTTTGGCGGATTTACTATTCAATTCACTCAAAACATTAAAGGGCCGGAGACAATCTGAGATTTCCTAATTGGGCCATATGGAACTTAATGTAATTTTTCAATACATAAAACTTAACGCGAATAGATTCTAGTTGACTACGAATTACACAATGACCAGACTGGCATTCTGTAAACCTATACGGAAAGGTATACGGTTTGCATCGAAAAGTGCTGACCCTGTGATATTAAATCAATTAGATGCAAAATGGACTGAAAAGTGGAAACAGTTATCTCCAGATGGTGGACTCAATCCAACCAAACACTTGGTGAGTCCAGATGCCCCACCATTCTACTGCTTATCAATGTTCCCATATCCTTCAGGAATGTTGCATATGGGCCACTTGCGTGTTTATACCATTAGTGACGTTGTGTCTCGTTTTAAGCGCTTAAATGGATACAAGGTGATCCATCCAATGGGGTGGGATGCCTTTGGTCTTCCCGCTGAGAATGCTGCAGTTGAAAGGAAGATAAACCCAGCCGTATGGACAGAATCTAACATAGAGAAGATGAAAGAACAAATGGGGTTAATGTTGGCTGATTTTGATTGGGAGAGGGAAGTCAACACTAGCTCACCTGATTACTACAAGTGGACCCAAAAAATCTTCTTGTTGCTTCATGAACACGGGCTTGCTTACCAAAAAGAAGCAGAGATTAACTGGGATCCGATTGATAACACTGTTTTGGCCAATGAACAGGTTGATTCCGCTGGCAGATCTTGGAGAAGTGGAGCCATCGTAGAAAAGAAAAACCTCAAACAGTGGTTCATTGGTATCACGAAATACGCCCATGCTTTGAATAAGGATATGGAAGTATTAGAGAAATGGCCAGACAAGGTCAAGGCAATGCAACGAAATTGGATTGGAGAATCGCACGGTGCCGAAATTGTATTCCCAACAGACACCAACGAAAAAATAACTGTGTTCACTTCGAGACCTGATACCCTCTTTTGTGCACAGTTTATAGCATTGTCTTTGAACCATCCGTTAGTTGAAAAGGCCGCTATTTCGGATCCCAAGCTTCAAAAGTTTATTGAAGATTCTAAGAATGTCGAGCAAGATTCCAAAGCAGGCTACTTACTCGATATTAAAGGCTCTATTCCAATAGACACTTACGACAACGTGAAAACATTATTCAACATTCCAATTTATGCTGCTCCCTACGTTTTGGGAACATATGGAAGTGGAGCAGTTATGGGGTGTCCAGCACATGATGAGCGTGACTTCGAATTCTGGAAGTTACACAATCCTTCTATTGCGGTAACACCTGTGGTTGGAAGCATTCAAAAGGAAGAAGCCAAGCTCCAAAGCACTGATTCTGCTTTTACCAATAAGAAAGGAAGATTGTACGACAAATCGGTATTGACAAATGGTTTGTCAGACATAGGTACCTATTTTGGTAAATCAACAAAAGAGGCAGCCACACAAATTGTGAAATCTTTGAGAGAACATGAACTTGGAAACTTTAAGACTCAGTATCGATTGAGAGACTGGTTGATTTCTCGTCAGAGATACTGGGGCGCTCCCATTCCAATTATCCACTGCGGAGATTGCGGTCCAGTAGCAGTACCTGATGAAAAACTTCCAGTTGTGTTACCCCACATCGAAGGGTCTGACTTCAAGAAAGGAAACCCGTTGGACAAAATGAAAGAATTCGTTGAGACTAAGTGCCCTTCTTGCGGTGGAGATGCGAAGAGGGATACTGATACAATGGATACATTTATGGATTCTTCATGGTACTTTTTCAGATACACTGATGCAAAAAATGATAAAGAACCATTTTCAGTTCAAGCAGCAAGTCAAAGTGTCCCCGTTGACATGTATATTGGAGGGGTTGAGCATGCCATTTTGCATTTGTTGTACTCTAGATTTGTTTCTAAGTTTTTGGGTGACATTGGGTTATGGAATGGCGAGGATTTCAGAAATGAACCTTTTAGACAATTGATTACTCAAGGGATGGTTCAAGGTAAAACATTCTCGGACCCAGATAATGGGCGTTGTTTGAAACAGGAAGAATTGGACTTTTCAGTGGCTGCTGAACCAAAAATCAAGGCTACTGGAAAGACACCAAAGGTCTCTTTTGAGAAAATGTCTAAATCTAAATACAATGGGGCAGATCCAGCGGAATGTATCAGAAAATACGGTGCAGACGCTACTAGAGCACATATGCTTTTCCAAGCACCAATTTCAGATGCGTTGAACTGGAATGAAGCTCAGATCCAGGGTATTTCCCGTTGGTTACAAAAAGTGATTACTTTGGGATCCCAGATTTCCAGCTATCAGAACACCAAAGAACAAACTGGTGCCGTTGAAATAGATGATGTCATTTTAAGTGGAAAAACCAAGAGAGTTTCATTTAATGACGATGAATTCAAATTATACAACGATATTCTGCATTACATCAAAAGAATTGCCAACTCCATCGAGGTTGATCTTTCCTTTAATACTATAATATCTGACTACATGAAAATGACTAACCTTGTCATTGATGCCATCAAGCGCGACAATTATGTGAGTGAAGAATTGTTGTTGGACTCTTACAGAAGATTGCTTGTTGCCATCAGTCCTGTGACTCCATGTACAGCCGAAGAGTGCTGGGAAAAACTTGGGGAAGAAAAGTCCATCTTTTACGAAAAATACCCCAATTTTCAATCTATTGACTCACCGTACATTAAATTCAACGTTTTTGTGAATGGGAAGGCTAGGGCTCTGTTCACTGGTGAAAAGACGTTGGCTCTTTCGACCAATGAGCAAATATTGGAAGAAATCAAACATAATGGCGTTGAAAATTTTCTCGAAAAGGGAGTCAAGAAACTTATTGTCAAGCCAGGAATGATTAGCATAATTACTAATAGACTGTAAATACCTCTTGTACATAACACATTTCAATGAAATATCTTACATGTATTATACACTATTTACAGTTAAAAACCTCTCTCCATAACATACTTCTTGAAGTCCCTTCTTCTAATCTTACCTTCAAACTTGATTTGTGCTCTCTTTGCAATTCCTCTGATGGTACGACAGATATGGTCGTTTCCCACTTCAACGGCTGCTTGATGCAAATGGGTAAGTTCTTTCCAAGTCCACTTGAATTGGTATTCTGTGCTGATTAAAATTGCTAATGCATCATCTAATAGGTTCATCTTGGTCAAACATGATATCATTGCGTTGGCAAATTGAAAGTCCAATGCATCCTTTTCACTCCTCTTTAATTTCTTGAAGTTGGTACTCTTACGGAACTCCCCTCTTTCTGTCCATATCCGTTGGGCAAACTTGTAGTTTTTAAATCTACCGGCTGCTTTCAATGCTATAACATAAGTTAAAGAAACTCTTGGAACTTTTCTTGCTTGGACCATCTCCTTTAATAATGGAGACTTCACTACCGTTGTTTCATCATAATTGACCTGACCCTTACGACGAGAAGAATCCATCTCTTGTTCCTCAGGAGATTCTACAATAATTTCTCTGGTCTTTGGTATGCTAGAGGTGTCCAAATACGTTGATGTCTCAAAACGATCGATAAAATCTCCAAGTGTACCAACTTCACTAGCAATGTTTAAATAAGAACTGGTGCACTTCTCGTTTATGAATTGAGGAAAATTCATTAACATATATGCCCAAAGTGCACTGGATTCGGCGAGAACTTCATTTTTATTTCTGAGCTCTTCAATTGGAAGGAACGGCATGTCAAGGCCCTTAGTGACATCTGAATCGGCAAGAACATTTCTTCTGAAAACACTTCCCTTCTCGTGAAATGTGATCAAAGGAATATCAGAAGAATCCAACTTTACCTTTGAATATGCCAATAACAAGAACGAAAAAGCTCGGTTTGTTATAGAGTTAGAGCTAAGAAGTTTGGTAAACAATGCCCTGCTCAACGTGAGATCTCCATCCTTAGAAGACAAGTACAAAATGTACTCGTATGTGCTTAGAGTTGGTGTCCAGCCATTATTGTAAATCTCAAACATGAACTCCCACGACTTATAGCGGAAATCAGGCCGAGAGGTGCATCCACGTGCCAATGCAACCATGATCTCTTGGTTGAGAGGCACCTTTTCGAGTATCATTTCTTGGTAAAGATCCAATGCTCTTTCAATGTCATCGTTATTTACATACGAGACAATTATATCTTGATATGCTTTTGATCCGGGCTTTGTACTCAGTGAGAAAAACTTCATGGAGTCGAATATCTCAATAGCTTGCTTATGGTCTCTTGACTTGTATACACAAGTGGTCAAAATGTTTGCAAATATCGTAGGAGAAGGTTCTATACCCAAAGCTTTCATTTCAACAAGACAATTGTTAATTTTTTCCATGCTATTGTTTTTGCCATAAGCTTTAATCACAGTTTCGTAGATATCTTTAGAAAGTACCCCGTTTTTTGATCTCAGTTTAAGATAGTTGCAATAATTTTCAATTGTGGATATTTCCTCATTATTCACTGTAGATCCACTTAAAAGAGCTTTCATAAACAGAAGGACAATTCTGGTGGAAATTTCAATGTTGGCTTCCTTCAACATTTGTTCAATTCTGGGGATCAATGGTTTTAATTGAGGAGATGGAATGGCTTCAATAAATGATTTTGTAGCTGAAGTGGAAATCCCAGTGAGCCCACCACTTAACTGAAGTTGGTGTATCACCATGCTCCAATCTTGATTATGTTTTGAGACCAAGAACTTGAGGGAGAGTCCAAGTCTGTCAGAAATTGGCTGGGGAATATTTACAGAAGGTATTATGAGTGAATTTTGGGCAAGACCTAATTGCTGAGCAGACTTCGGAATACTTTCTTCTGACGCTGATGTTATCTGCCTATGTACAAGGTTGATGGCATTTTCCTGGTCTGATTGTAACTGAGATGGAAGAGGAATCTTAAGTATTTTTTCATGCTCCTCCTTTTCACGGTCCTTTCTTTTTGTACTGGCTTGAATGGATTTGGTTAGAGACCGCAATTCTTGGAGACGTTCTTTATATTTCCTCTCTTCTCTTTCAAGATTTCTTTTAAAGTCTTGCTTCAAGAAATCATTTAATTCTGCTCTTTTCTTGTTCTTGTTCTTGTGACCTTTGTTTGCAACCACAAATATATTTCTGGTAAAAGGTTTCAGCACTCCTGGCACCACAAAGCAAGAACTCAAATCTATTCGCCCTCCAATCCTGCGGAAGTTATACATCCCAACCGCTTCTATCTGAAAAGTTGCAGTCACTATATGAAAATTTTAAACGATGCAAAACGACATCGCGACATCGCGACATAACTCTAACATCTAAGCGAGACATACGTAAGAGGAAACATACAAGTAATACAAAAAGAAAAGATGTCCTCCAATGCAAGCGGGGCATCCAGGGGAAGAACTCGTGCATTGTCAGGAGCGACACGCTATCCAGGAATGGGAGCCGTTTCCGGTCCGGACGGGAACTTCCCCAGCAACACAGCAGATTCACCCAGAGTGGTTTCTGCTGGTACCGGTGTCCCCAACAACTTCCTCCATGATATCCCACCCGATCTTGTTATCTTGCTTCAGAAACTTGACGATGATTTCATCATCAATAAAACAATAGATCAATGGACCTACATCAATCGAAGAGAAGAAATCATGCAATCCGTAAGCAAACTCCACCAGCAACAACAGAATAATGTCGATATTGATGCTGCCCTGTTGGAACGACCCTTGAATCCTCGTAAGTCGGCTGACTTTTTAAGCGACGGAGAGTTTTCCTCGGAATACTTGTTGGATATTTTGGGGAAGAGAGCCAATCTTTATAAAACGGAAAACGCATTTCTTGTTCTTGACTCCAAAGGAAAGGAAACATCGGCAATCAGCTGGGAGAAGCTTTATTTGAAAGCTATAAAAATAGCTAGCGAAATCCATCATAAAATGTCGCTCACGAACAAGGATACAGTAGTATTATTATATAAAGATGGAGAGGTGGGAGAATTTGCCTCTGCTTTGTTTGGTTGTTTTATGGCCGGAGTGACCGCAATTCCAATTCATCAAGATATTTCTTTGCACGAAGTTTTAGATATTATTAACTTGACATCAACGAAACTTGTTTTATATTCAGAAACAGTGGCAAAGGAGTTGGAAAAACTTAATGCTCAATCGCTGCGTATTACGTGGCCGGCAAAACTTACTCGCTGGAAGACCACTGATTTAGGTTCGGCCAAAAAATCAGAAGTTTTCCATTGGAATTCGAAGCAAAGTCAAGCAAATAGAAAGAAAAAGGAAGCTCCCCATTCAGATTTGGCTTATGTTGAATTTTCCAGATCCCCCGTTGGGGAACTAAGAGGAATAGCTTTAACGCACAGAACTATTTTACATCAAATGAATTGTTTGAATGTGACGTTCCTGAGTTTGCCAGACTCTGATGGTGGGTTACAAAGAAGTTTTAAGGAATACAAAAAGGCAAGAAAAGTTGTTTTGGCGACCCTAGATATCAGGTTTTCAATTGGTCTCATTCTAGGGATATTGTTTACCGTCTATTCTGGTAATGTTCTCATATGGGCACCCCAACGGGTTATGGAAATTCAAGGTTTGTATGCCAATATCATCTCAAAATGTCGTGCATCATTATTACTAGCCGATTATTTGGGATTGAAAAGAGTGACATACGATTATCAACAATCTCCTTACTTAACAAGGTATTTTTCTAAAACACAAAAGGTTGACTTTTCGTCGGTTAAATGGGTATTGGTCAATGCATTAACCATTGATGGAGAATTTATTGAAATTTTAGCCCAAAGATATTTAAGACCTTTGGGTTGTCAACGGCCAGAGAATGCAATTATTCCAATGTTAACCTTGAGTGAATATGGGGGTATGGTGATTTCCATGAGAGATTGGGTGGGAGGCAAAGAGAAGTTGGGCATAGAACTCAATGAAGACGAGCCTTCGAATGAACTTTCTTCCGTTTTGATTGATAAAGTGGCCCTTTCAAGAAATATTGTCAAGATCATAGAGAAGAATCCGTCGTCATCGGACGAATCTTACCAGGATGTGCTACGTGTCGATGCTTTCGGATATCCTTTGCCTGATGCTACTCTTGCAGTAGTCAATCCTGAGCTGGCAGTATTAGTTTGCAAAGGCGAACTAGGTGAAATTTGGATCGACAGTCCCTGTTTATCAGGTGGTTTTTTTGGTTTGAGAAACGAATCCAAATCCATTTTCCATGCAAAGTGTCGTGATGCCAACGGCATACTAGAAATGGACTTTTTGCGTACTGGTTTGCTTGGGTTTACATTCAATGGAAAAGTTTACGTGCTTGGATTGTACGAGGACCGTATACGTCAAAGAGTTAGTTGGATGGATCAAAAATTGTTTCAAAAACTTAACAAAGAACTAGTTATTGGCAGCGGAACAAAGTATCACTACTCTTCCCATTTGTTAGCCACCTTGGCTAGTGAAGTCCGCCAAATTTATGATTGCACAATATTTGATGTTTTTATTGGTAATGAGTATCTTCCTGTGGCGATTGTTGAAGCTGAAGTGATTAGAAAGGCTGTTGATGACAACAATGGAGAGTCTGGATCCAACGGCCAAGGTAAATCAGACGCCGATGGTGGATCAAACTATAGCTCTGTTCCTTTAAACGAACCTGTTTTGAACTCAATTGCTCAAAGATGTTTTGATACTTTGTACAAACGTCATTTTTTGCGATTATATTGTGTCGTGGTTGTTGATTGTGATACATTACCTAAAATCTTAAGAAGTGGGGGACGTGAAATTGCTAATATGCTATGTAAGAAGCGGTTCCTTGATGGAACATTGAAGGCTGAGTTTGTTAAATTTTTTGTCAGAAAGTCTATTAGCATGATTCCACATGGTGAGGATGTCATAGGAGGAATTTGGTCACCATATGTTTCTGAGTTGAGAAGCCAGTCTTTGATAAATTTTCCTGAACAAATTTCGAGCATAGACAACCGAGAGAAATCCTTTGACGATAAAACTGGGGCGCCGCTTACAGATTTCAAAACCATTATCGATGTGCTTAAGTTTAGAGTTGCTAGTAGTGGTGATTCTGTTGCATTTCAAAACATTGATAACAGCGGAAAAGGCAGCTCCAAACCACTTACGTGGAAAAAGTTCGAACAAAGAGTTTATGCAGTTTGCTTCTATTTGATTGAAAAGGCAACTATACGACCAGGCCAATATGTTATCTTGATGTACTCGTTGTCAGAGGAGTTCATCATAGCCTTATTTGCTTGTTTATTTTGTGGGATTATCCCCATTCCTATGCTCCCCTTTGATTCCAATAGAATCGGGGAAGATTTTCCTGCTTTCATTGGTGTCATCCGTGATTTTGATGTTGCAGAAGTGTTGACAAATGATGAAGTTGAGAAATTCTTGAAGAATGGACCTGTTGCCGATGCATTAAAGAAGGTTATTAATAAAAAGACACAGCCATTGAAAATCAAAAATACAGCAAAGCTCACAAAACTTTCCAACGTGGCTTCATTGAATGCAAAGATTGCAAAATACCAGGCTACAGTGAAATTCAGAAATGATGACACTATTGCTCTTGTTTGGTTAAACTTTACTTCCGATCACTACAGAGTGGGCGCAACTTTAAGTCATAAAAATATTGTGGGCATTTGTAAAGTGTTCAAAGAGACTTGCAATTTGTCTTCAAAATCGACTATTGTTGGATGTGTTCGTCATTCATCGGGTATTGGTTTTGTCCAAGCAGTATTGTTGGGGGTATATTTAGGTACGACCACTTACTTGAGTTCTCCAGTGAATTACGCCGAAAATCCATTGGCTTTCTTTTTGTCATTGGCACGTTATAAGGTTAAAGATGTGTTTGTGACTGAACAAATGTTGAAATATGCTGCAATCAAATTCACACCTAAGGGATTTAACTTGGGCAATTTAAAAAATATGATGATCAGTATTGAAAATCGTGTTGAAATCGATTTATTAAGGAAGATAGCCAGAGTGTTTCAGCCTACAAAATTGAGTTCTGCTTCAATGTCCACTGTTTACAACCACTGTTTCAATGTAATGATATCCACCAGGTCTTATATGACAGTTGCCCCAGTGGATTTGTATTTGGATCCTATTGCTTTGAGACAGGGTTATGTCTCTATCGTTAACCAAGTTGAAGTTCCAAATGCCTTACATATCCAAGACTCAGGAATGGTTCCAGTTTGTACCCAAATTGCTATTGTGAACCCCGAGACACGCAAAGTTTGTCGAGAAGGTGAATTTGGAGAAATTTGGGTAGCTTCAGAGTCGAACTTGACCTCATTCACAAATGGTCCAAAGGGTCCCGTTGACAAATTTCTGCAAATCCAATTTAATGGAATTCTAGTTGATGGAGATCACTCTGTAACGTATTTACGAACAGGTGATCTTGGATTTTTGCATAACATCTCCATTACGAAGAACAACAACCAAAACGATCAAAATCATACCAGCGAATTGACTTCGTTCCAACCATTGTTTGTTTTAGGGAAAATTGCTGACACATTTGAAGTGATGGGATTGCACCATTTCCCTATAGATATTGAAAATACTATTGAGTCTTGTCACTCCGATATTTACAAAAATGGTTCGTGTGTGTTTAAATGTGCAGACTACACCATTGTTGTTTGTGAGTCAAGAAGATCCAGGTATTTTGCTTCATTAGTTCCGCTTATTGTGAACACTGTTTTGAGTAAGCATCACATTATTGTCGATATTGTTGCTTTTATAAAGAAGGGTGAGTTCCCCATCTCACGTTTAGGAACGAAGCAACGGGCTAGAATTATTGATGCATGGGTCCAGGGTGTTATTCCCATCAGTGCATCATATGGTGTTAACTATGGTGAAAATTCAATGATCAAGTTGTTCAAGGAAATTGATGTTGTTGCCCGGGACCATCCCATCACTGGACTTCGAAACCCAGCATTATCGTATTACGACACTGATATTGACGACGACATTTTTGACGCGAATCACGATGGATTGATGCTAAATGATGATTTACGCGAGGTAAGAGCTACTTTCACCACATCTAGTTATAGTAACAGTATCAAAAGTGGGGCTAGTGATGCGTTCTAAAGTAATATATACCTAAGACGAAAACATAATAATAACACACATTTCCTTGCCGCGCGCGACAAAATTTTAATTCATCTCAAGCGTAATATTTACTTCCAACAAACAATGACTTCTTCCAGGGACGGTGCTGCCAGTCCGAAGACAGTGGATGACAATGACGAAACGTCCACAAGCCGGCTCTTTGGATTGTCTAGCATTTTCTCTTTTGTTAAGGGGAGGCAGAACAAACCACTGGCCAAGTCACACGGCGAATCGTTATTTGGAAACCACGACATGAAGATAGTTGATGACGAAAAGCTCTCCAACAATTTTAGTTCGATCAAAAAGAAGCGTTTATCAATTCAGGGGCGTCACAGCAGTGATTCCGTCCCCCGCTCATCCACGTTAAATAACAATTTGGGCACATACCAAACCTACTACGAAACCTTGAAAATATCTAAGGAGGAAGAAAACAATGATTTGGAAAGACGAATGAGTACTGTTTACAGTGAAGGAATTGCCAGAGATGGTGTGCATTTAGACTTACCTGTGCAAAGCACCAGAGACTCTTCTCCTCTTGGCGATATTTTGCCAGTAAACAAATCAATTGTGTCTCCAGATTATCTCGAGGAAGAAAGCAATCAACAAATGCTTGTGGAACACGAGTTTGCTCCATTATATCAAGACATTGAAGGCAACTTAGTCAGACCTCCTTTCATCAATTTAGACCCAAGGGAACGGTACCAATTGTTACAATTAAAGCGTTCCATTCAAGAATCAGAGCAACTACAAAAAAGATTAAAGTATATGGTAGACCCCAAAGAAACTGAATCTGTGAAAACTATTTCAAATAAAGTTGAGACTGCAACACAAACCCACGATATTAGCTTTTTAAGTAACAGTTTGAAATTCGCTAGATCAAAACGGAAATTAGAAACCAAGGATTCTACTCAAGCCCAGAAGCGGACAAAGAATAAGAGTGGGTTCTTTGTTGGCGAATTCTATTATGATAGAAAGCCTGAAGAAGCAACCAAATCTAAAAGCAAGTTAAATGGGTACTTGGGTAATATCAACAAGCCTGGTTTTGGTTTAGCCAAAGATGGGACTGAGGATTATGGTAAGCAGGACGACCAGGTTAACATAACCATGAAACCAAAAACTTACGCAAGCTCAACATCTCAAAGACCAGGGTTAGAGGAATCGTTACTGACAAACCAAAAACTAAATGTTAAAATTGATTCACAATACAAGCAAAGGTCCGACAAAATCTCAGATATTATCAAGTTGAAAGAAATACCTTCGAAAAATGGCAATGACAAACATTCTACGCCAAACGCAGGATTCCAGTTTTCTATTAAAAAGGAAGATATGGAATCGATAATAAACAAAAGACGCGAGGAAGATAATTCTACCAAGGAGATCGAATCTGATGCATCCAAATTAGCAACATCAAATGAAAAACAAAGTAGTATACAAAACAAAGTGGACGCTTCAAAGTTTACTTTTGGTAACAAAGAAGACACAGATCCTTCCCAATCAGAATCCAAACCGTTATTTGGAAGCACGGAGTCCAGTTTATTTGGTAAAGCTACAGAGAAACCCGACAAACCTGCATTATCATTTGGATTTAGAAAGGTAGGGGAAAAATCCGAAACCACATCTAATTTATTTGGAACTAAAAATCCCAACAAACAGACCGAATCTGAAACTCCTGGAACTGCAGTTGAGAAAAGTGAAGTCAAGAGTACATTTTCCTTTGGAAAGACTGGAGAAGATACCAAGAAGCCGTTGTTTTCCTTTGGAAAGATCAACGTAGTTAAAGATAAAGCCCCAGTTGTATTTGGTAATTCAAAAGATACTATAAATACCTCTAGTGAAAACCCAGAGGGAAAGAAAAGTTTTTCTTTATTTGGTGCTGCAAAACCAACAGAATCAAAACAATTCTTCTCAGATAAAAAGGCATCTCCAGAAGAGGCAGATGAAGAAAATGATCGTCCTAGGAAAAAGCATACAGCCACATCTGCTGAAACACCAAACACTCCATCATTATTGAACAGTTCTAAGGCCACTGAAGCTAAAGCGCCGTTGTTCTCTTTTGGGAAACCCGCTGAGAATAAAGATAATAAGCCTGCTTTTAATTTTGTTTCTTCTACCGAAAAGAAGGACGATAAGCCTGTTTTTAGCTTTGGCTCTTCTTCCGAAAAGAAGGACGACAAACCCGCATTCAGCTTTGGAGCATCTACAGAAAAGAAGGAGAATTCTGTTGTACCAGCTTCCGTAAACGAGGGTACAAAAGAAAAGTCCGCATCATCAGTAGGGTCCGAGACTTTAGGTGACAAGAAACCTACACAGCCATTCACGTTTGGTACTAAGGCCGAATCTGCAAAACCTCTGTTCAGTTTTGGAGGAACAAGTGATGATAAGAAGGGAACATCGAAACCTGCCTTCAGTTTTGGCAACATGCCTCAATCAGACAACCAGTCACCAAAACCACTAGTTCTTGGCTCGAGTCATACCTTAAATACTGACAAGTCCGCAGTCTCTTCGGATTCGAAGTCCGACATTGGTTCTACCACATCTCAGAAATTTACCTTTGGAAAGCCTGAAAGTACCACTACAGAAGCAAAGAAAGATACAGATAGTGCTACATCATTATTTGGTGAAAATAAATCAACTTTTACCTTTGGGCAGCCCACCGCAAAGACCTCATCTCAACCTTCATTTGCCTTTGGAAACAGTTCAGCAGCACCAGCCACTGCACCTTCAAGTCTCACACCATCCAAGCAGTTTTCATTTGGAGCACCCGCATCCACATCTAACTTCAAATTTGCTGCTGGAATAAATCCATCACCAAACTCCAGTGCTGCTCCAAAGTTTAGTTTCGGGGCGACAAGCCAGCCAACCTTTGGTAGTTCAACACCAGCACCTACATTTGGTTCCCAACCCGCTAATTTTGGAAGTACTGCGCCATTCAACACTAACAGCAGAGAGACTACACCTGCTTCTTTTGCTTTCTCGAGCACCAACGCCATTCCTGCCAGTGTTTTTGGGGGTCCTACTACAGGTACTACCCAAATTGGAGGAACGTTCAATTTCGGAGGTAGCAAAGAATCTACACCAGATCCAGCCGCTATATTTGGTAGCAACAACGGTAGTAGAGGTAGTACTCCGTTTGCATTTGGTGGTAATAGTGGAATGAACAACAATGTTGGTATGAACAATGGAGGCATGAATAACAATGGAGGCATGAATAATACATTAGGTGGTGCCAACACTGGTTTTGGGATGCCTCAACCGCAAAATGCCTTTGGAACTCCTACTGGAACGCCAAATGGCGGTGCTCTAGGTTTTGGAACATCACCAACTCCGCCACTTCCGTCAAACAGAAAAATTGCCCAGATGAGACTGAGAAGACGCTAGATTGTAACATAGTTTGTATGGTGAATGTATAATTGTCAAATAGAGACCGGCATAATGTCAGATTACGTGCTCAACATCTTTATCTCCGCATGACAGGAAATTTACGTCGCAAACATCACGTTTGAAGTACCGGTGCACCCCACAAAACCTTGACTTCTTGATTTGGAAAAAGCATGTGACGATGTCAAAAAGGGGACTTTACAATGTCTTTACAACAAAATAAGAAACTATGCTTATTCGGCCTTATGGATGGGAATGGCTATGTGCCAAGTAGCTATCGCGATATGGACAAAATGGTAAATCTCTGTGCTGTGCACCCTTTACTGATGCCCTTGTCATGATAAAGCGGAAAAGAAAATTCCCCACTTTAAATTTTCATAGGCAGAAAAAATTCATCTTTACCCAAAATAGAAAAACCCTCAGTTTTGTATGGAACCCAACTATATATAGCGTACAGTTCCTACTTTATACTGCAGACCACTTATTCAGTTTTGAATAAATCTACAGCTAGGAAATCCGAACTGTACTGAGCACTAGAAACAATCGTTTTCAACTACTATTTTATTCATTGAAACATGCCCTCGCAAGAAGTTGAATGGCGTCCTGGTAGAATTCAGAGCCTTAATGGCGAACAGGAAGTAATCTTAAAACAAGTCTGGGCCTACTACTTGAAATATTGGGGCTACGATCTCAACTTCCCATCGGAAGACCTCCCCTTTAAGGAATGTTACGTTGCGTCCAGTTCAACATCTAGTCTTACAACCTCAATCTCAAATGGATTGACTAGAACCACTTCAAGAGTGTCAATTGGGTCAACAAACTCACGCAAAACATCTTCTACATCCATGTCAAAAAGAAGAGGAATGTTTGGCAGACACAAGGATCCTGTTCCCGATCAACCCGTTGTCCCAGCCGATTCCAAGAGAATGAAAAAAATCCAGACCCATTCAAGCTCTAATAGATACATTCCTATTGAAACTGCTTCCCAGCAAATCCACCATGTTTATGCGGATTTCTATAAGCAAAGTTTCGAGCATGACAAAAACTACGTTTCATCGGATGAAAGTGACGATGAAGATTTGGGTTTGGAAACATTTGTCACTGCTTCATCAACATTGACTGACGTTGAAGACGTAAATATTCTTCCAACTCAGTATCAAACTAAGAAGCAAGCACGCCCACGGTCTAACTCCTACTCTCTGCATAACCTGGCCCAGCACCATTCCCATACCCATCAACACAAAGTTAAACCAAACCCTGGAGCTCACGCTGCCTTGTCTCGTTACAAGGCACAGGAGCAACATCATGCATTTTTTAATGCCACGAGACAAGATTTGCTTGATAACTATGTCTTGCGGTTCATTCGTGCAAGAAAATTTGATACTGATAAATCTATTGCCATGTTGTCCAACTCATTAAATTGGAGAACTAATGATTTCCAAGCCACTGAATGGCTCTTGGAAGGTGATGCCAAGTCTTATGTTACGGGTACAAACAAGGGCTTCATCAAAAATTTTACAGTGGAAAAGTCATGGATTGAAGGATGGGACAAACTGAATAACCCCATCTTTTTCTTGCAAGCAAAGAAACATTTTGGATCTGACTCGCCTCCTGAAGAAATCCAAAGATATGCAGTTCTTTCCATTGAATGGACAAGATTGTTTTTGAGGGAAGTCACGAACTCTGTGGACCAGTGTTCAATTGTGTTTGATATGACAGGCTTTTCATTGAAGAATGCAGATTACCAGACTATCAAATTTTTGGCTGACGTTTTTGAAGGCCACTATCCTGAATGTTTGGGAAAGATTTTTATCCATGCAGCTCCATGGATTTTTTCCACGGTGTGGAATATCATCAAGAACTGGTTAGATCCAGTTGTTGCTTCAAAGATTCACTTTACCAAGAACCTTAAGGAGTTGTCTTCTTTCATTGACCCACGTTTTATTCCAGTGGATTTAGGTGGCCAGCATAAGCCAGATTCAAAGTATCCAGTCCCTACTCAAGCTGATACTCGTCCTCCAAAAGAGAAGGACGCTCGTTACAGAAAATTGCAAAGAAGGCAGGACGAATTAAAGATGAGATTGATTGAATCTACAATTAAGTGGATTGAAGCAACCAGTCCCGAAGTAAGTGAACAATACTTGCGGGATAAAATTAAGATCAACTGCGAGTTGTCCAACAATTACATCGAGTTAGACCCTTATATCAGATGTCCTGGTATTTATGATAGAAAAGGTGTCTTGAAATTTAGAAACTAAGTATCCGTCAATATATCGAATAGAACATTTCCAAACCTGTGTGTAAATATTAATAATTTCTTATGTAAGCTGAACTTTGCTTCTACAATTTATCGATAACAAAATAGGTATACAAAGTAGAAACTAGTACCATGTCTCGTCGATCCGGTAGGTCCAAGCCATATGAAGAGCCCCATGCAGAGGATGTTCAAGCCAACAATTATGAATCAGAAGGTGATGATGAAAGGGATGAACAAGAAATAACTCGATGTGTATGTGGAGAAGACGAGTTGAACCCTGCAAGCATCAGCACCCTGTTGACAGAATTGCTATCCAAGGAATACCGAATAAAGGTTGACCATGGCTTGTTTATTCAGTGTGACAAATGCTCTGTCTGGCAACACGGCTACTGTGTGGGCTTATTTGCCAACGAGGAAGTACCAGAAAAGTACTGGTGTGAGAAGTGTAAGCCAGATTTACATGTGTTGATAAACGAAAACAATGTGACAGTGCGGACCTTATACAAGCCTGTCAACGATAAACGCAGAAAGTTGCTTGCTGAATTGCAACAATCCAATAAAAGACAAAGAGCAAAACGACTGGCGCCAGCACCAGATCCCAAACTCAGAAAAGAAAGAAGACACTTTGACGATTATGACGAACAATTAAAAAAGGCTCTTCGAGAAAGTGCCAAGGAAGTTGGTTTGCCCGATAAGAAAGCTACTGACTTAGAAGAGCAACAAGAAGAGCAACCACAAGGAGCGCTGGCTGATGTTAAATTGGAGGAGGATGGGGATTCCCAACCGCAACCGGATCATGAACTAGCAGAAACTGAAACAAAGGAAAACCAGTGCAATGTTGAAGATGATCTGGAGACTGTGGCTGATCGCAAGCGCAAAGCAGATGTACGAAAAGTAAAATCAAGGGCAAAAGCAAACAAATCAAAACGTGCAAAGGTTAGTGAACCTGTTAAAGCAGACGTACCGGCCACTTCATTAAGCAAAGACGAATTAATAAATCAAGCTTCAAAGCCTCGATTTGTCAGCGAGAAATCATCCATCTACGAACTTCGCAAGAGAACTGGTGCCATACTTGAATGGTTAGGCAGATCCCAGTTGGAATTAGAAGAGGATAAAGCAAACAAAATGGAGTTGTTCAATTATAAAGAGATAGATGTTGACTTAGACGAAGAAAGTAAAAGGGTCATCTATAGCTTCAACGAGAACTTGAAGTTGATGGAGAATTTAACAGAAAAGATCTTGGCTTGGGAAGAGAGATTCGGTAAATATGCACCTTGATCACTATAAAATTTCACGCAATTGAGCCCTTCTGTCTGGTCTAGCGGTTGAGGTGGGTCCAGATTCGTGTACCTGATCATACAATTTGTCCAACCATGTTGAGCTGTTCAAGATACCATCGCCACCGATTATAAGGTTGATTTTCTTATTTGAAGCACTTAATTCGTATACCAACCTTGATTCCTCATACGTCACGCCTCCTTTGAAGTATATTATCACATCCTGTACTGGTTCTTTGCTCACATCACCATATTGCT
Source organism: Teunomyces funiuensis (assembly GCA_030558095.1). Taxonomy (NCBI): domain Eukaryota; kingdom Fungi; phylum Ascomycota; class Pichiomycetes; order Serinales; family Debaryomycetaceae; genus Teunomyces; species Teunomyces funiuensis. The sequence goes on from JAJMRW010000002.1 coordinate 886,435, forward strand.
TAGACACAGTATCTGGAATTAGGGATGTTAAGTTTGGTTGGTTTTCTTGTGTAGGATTGATCAATGCATTCAAAATTTCATTCAACTTTGGTTCATATTGCATGTAGATGTTGTCAGTTTTAGTATTGTGAGGGTTGGAATTGAATAAATCATTGATGTTGATATTTTTGTTGAAGATGTTTCCTAACCGATTATTAGCAGGAGCTGACGATGTAATACTTGAATTAAACATCGTCTTGAACTTCTTCAATAACGCAATTTGGCTCAAAGTAGGTAATGGATTGGTGAAGTTGGAATCGTTCAATTTGTTCGAAAATTGGGTCAACTCATCAGCATTTGGAAACCTAACTGAGTACAATATCAATATAATCAACTTGTTGGTGGTAGTTAATTGCTTGTTATTTAGGATTTCCAGAACTTTGTTCTTCAAGTACTGGTGGCTCTCCAAGTTACAAGCTAGGTTTTGCTGTAATTCACCAATTTCCCAAAGATCTTGTTGAGAAATGGTTTTGTCCAATTCACTGATTAAGTTCAAATGTTTCAAGATATTTGATGATAACTTTTTGAATTCAGGAAACTTGGTCAACATTTTCTTTAATTCGGTAAGATTCTGGGTCTTCAAGTTCTCTACTGAAGACTGCTTAGTTTGCTTTTTGTATTCCTCAACATAATTTTGGAACTTCTCGGTAAGATCTCCATAATTCAAATACATTGATTCGTTGTAGAACTTATCCTGACCATCGTTCACGATTACTTTTTCCTTTGATTCAGTAAGTTCCACGACATTCTTCTTTATCACCAAAAATTCGTGTATCATTGATTGATACGTCCAAGGAGTGATTAAAGGTGTCAAAGGGTCGTTTTTTCTGTCAAGCAAAAGTAAAATTGGGGGTGCTTCTGCTGTTTTGTTCAAGTCATCAAACAAATTATTGTTAGAGTTTGAATTTATGTTGTATAGAACCTCAGAAGCTAAACGTTTGAGTTCAAGCGAGTTGGATTCGTATTTGATGACTGGGCACTTCTTCAATGACAATAACAAGCTCGATAAACTTTGGGATTCCTCGACAACGGTTTTATCAAAAGTAGAATCAATTGTAAAGAGATTATCGTTCACAATCAAATAATCTTGAAAGATCTCAACAACACTTTGTATGACTTCAAATTCGTCGGCTTCTGCTAATTTCTCCAATTGGCTCTTGCTTATAGTATTGTTCAAGTACAATTGGTAACTACCAAAGTGTGGAGATTTGAGTTCTTTGATGAAAGCATCAATGGATTCATTGATCGGCTTAATATAAACAACACAGTCCAAATGTTTCATAGTGTTCAAGGCACTGTAATTATCGACGAATTCCACAAGGATTATGTTCTCTTGGAGAAGCTGCGATTGTGTGTAACACATAGATATAATAGGAGTAGTATATTTGTCAACTAACAACACCATTGCTTTGACATTGTCAAGACTATTCGAGTTCTTCTCATTCCTAAATAGCTTGTCAAAGTACGTATCACTAATCTTATTTAACAGAAGCGTCATGGTTACGGTTATATTAATTGTGATAACGTATCGTTTCAAAATACTAGAGTGGTGTGCATGTAACGAATAATTTGCCATTATATATATAATTCTAAGCTATCTAGTTCTATAAATGGGAGTCGTTCTCAGGGTAATAGAAGTCGGTGAGTGGTTGAACTGGTTGGGGAATTCCACCTAGTTTATGTTCCAGACGGAATTCGTCAATCTTGGTGTACAACTTTCCTGTGGGGTATTTTTGCGAGACTGGTTCTTCAACCTCTCTCTCAATTGTTGCAAACAAGTCCTCCAGATCGATTACACCTTCCAGAATCTCAGCAAGTGCCTTGGCTACCTTTTTGTAGTCATCTGGATTTTCATCCACAATCCTGTCCAACACCTCAGAACTAATATCTAAATCGTGACGGAACACGTAGTTGATAAGAGAGCTCTTGGCTAACTTTAATGGCGTAACACTAGAAGGAATTTGAGACTTCAAGTGAACAATTAGTTTGGGGTTGGAACCAGCAATCTCTTTGTTGAAAAAGTTGACAAAGTCTTTCTTTTCAATCGTTTCCAAAATCTTGACGTGCTTATTGCGAACATCAAAATCATAGCAACCATCTGCAATAGAATTGAACAAGCGTGCAGTTTCTTCTTTCAAGTGCTTCATTTTGGTCAATTTCAGATCAATTAAGGCTTGCTTGAACTTTGCAAAATCTTCATCGCTCAATTGATCATTAACATACCTTCCAAATTTAGCCAAAAACTCTTCAATTCTGTATTCCAAATAATCCGTAGCTCTTTCGGATTGAATCAAGACCCTAAAGCCCAAGGAAGTTCTACCTTGCTTGATTCCTGAAAAGACCACATATCCCAACTGTTCCTTCGTTCTTAATTGATTGAAAGATGGTTCCTTGATTATTGTACTCAACAAATTGGTCAAAACGTGAATTGTGGGGTCTTGAGAGTTTGGACTAATTTGAATATAGTATTCAATGCAAGAATTGATGTTTTTTGGATCCTGCAACGGCAATTCATATCTGACAATTTCTCCCGGGCTTAAAACGTGGTTTTGAAGTCTAAGGTGCTTCAAAATTTGATTTTTATCTTTGAAAATTACATTGGCTTCTTTTGTGTGGTCCAATACAAACTTCTTAATGTTTTCCGCTTTAGCAATATCAAAGTTCCCATGAACAAGAACTTCAGTGAACAAACCATTTTTCCACACTGACTTAGTCGAAAATTCGTATAAATCATTGAAGGACAATGAATCTAAAACATTGGCTCTTTCTTCGTGTGTATACGTCTTCTCATTCACTAAAAGAAGGAAGTGCGTACCAATTTGGTTGTAAGCAGCATGATAACCAAAGTTTCTCAAATCTTGAGTCAATTTAAACTTAACTGCATTAAATCTTTCCTGGCTGGGTTTAAAGTTCATAAACTTTCTCAAAACTTGTTCAGCTAAAGCCGGTAATTTTTCATTATACCCCGAGACTTCAATGTGAAATCCTTCACGCCAGCACGAAATTTTCACCTTTAAGCCAACAAGAGAAGCGTAATACGTGATTTGGTTCAAATCATCATCTAATAACTCTGCAGCCAAAGCAGACATAGTGGATGATTTGATGTCTTCGTTTGAGCTTGGCAAATGAAGAAGTATTTCGATGGAACCTTTTGGAACCTCGAATCTATCATCCTGCTTATACCAAACTTGAATTCTTTCGGAGTCTTCAATGAGATATGGATGAATTAAAGGATGTTCCGATTTCTTCTTCAAGATATCAAAGTTTGTTGGAATAAACTCGTTTGGGTCGGGAAAATGTAATTGATCATTCAATTCCACATTTTTAATGGTATTTTTAAGACCATCTGGAATGCTTTCGACAGCGTATTCCGTTCCATACCATTTTTCCTTGGAATCCAAACCTTCTAATGTTTGAGAAACAAGAGATATTCTAAAGTTGTCCTGATTCAAGTAACCGCCAAATTGTTTTATTTGCTCTGGGTTAAACTCTCTGTCAATACTTGAGCTCAACAAGTATTCAGGAGGAATATAACCGTCGTCAGTAAATTTGTAAAGGGTGTTACTCATTCTGGATACAGTAGAAGATGCTTCAGCCTTTTGTTTAAATCTAAAGTTGATTTTTGAAATGTTGGCAATTTCTTCCCAAATCCATTTCTTTGGTTCATTTTCAAGGACGAGTTTGAGGTATTGAAATACAGTTACAGCCATTTCTTCCCAATGATCCAATCCGGAAGGCGTTAAATCCAATTGAATGATGTACACTGAATTACCTTGACAAACTTTCATGTTACCCGATGATAAACCAGTTACCCAACCCTTTGACTTTAAGTAGTATAAAATAGATCCTTTACTCTCGTGGCCCAACAAGTGGGAATAGTAGGAAGAAGGTTTGGTTTTCCACTGCAGTTCCAAATCATCAGGAATCATAAACGAAAGCTCAAGTTTGTGGTCGTCCTTAATTGGTTTAGCTCTAATAATCTTGTTTAAGTGGTCAGAAGAGTAGATAACTTCGCCTTTGTAGTTGGGTCTGGCAAGGTTCTTATTGGGAACAGCAAGGAACTTTTCAGTTGCCCATTCGGATAAAGTATCTAAATCTTCCTTGCCCAAAATGACCAAACTCATAAGGTTGGATGAATAGTGTGAGCTATGAAAATCGATCAAAACATCTCTAACATTGACTCCACGCTTAGTTGGTTCAACATGTAAAGTTTCAAGGTTACCAGTGGAAAATCCGTTGTAAGGATGCTTTGGATTACTGATCAGTTTATCAAGTTGGTAAAGTCTCCACATATCATCTTGCAAGTTCTTTTTATTTTCTGAATCAACAGCATTAATCTCACGGTCTTTGCAACTTTTGGAGAACAAAGGCGAAATGAAGAATTGGGCAAAACGATCTAGAGCTCCTTCCAAGTAGTCTGAACTGAGCTGAAAGTAGTAGTTGGTATGCTCTGCAGCAGTGTAAGCATTGGAGTACCCCGAATGTTTGGAAAGATACGACGAGTATTCGTTTTCCTCCGGGTATTTCTCAGTACCCATAAACAAGAGGTGTTCACAGAAATGAGCTAATCCGGGAATGTCGTAGTTTTTGTCAGCATAGGAGCCTACATTGACATCGAGTGAGGCAGCCGCCTTATCAGCTTCTGGATCATGAATCACCAAGACGTGCAAATTGTTGGTGTTGATTCTGAGTAAGCGATAGTGGCGATCGTCATTGATAGGTTTCTCTATGGAGTGGTCATCTTTCAAAATGGTGTATGGTAGCATGGTGTGTAAAGTACGATGAGACAAGAAGAAACTTAGCTGCGGAACTATGGTCTTAACTAAATTTCTCAATAGTATCATCAACCTTGGTGGATAGGTTCGCGTGAAATTTGGCATCCGAAAACTGTGGACCGAGATACAGAAATCCTGTGCACTAAACCATCGAATTAGTCTACAATACAATTATATTTGCGTGCTTATTGTTTAGTTTTACATAGAATCAATCAAACTCTCCAAATTCTCAAGGAAACTGCTAATCAAGTACTCCACACTATCCAATTTGGTAAATGCGCTTACGAGAACTGGATCAGGAGACGAAACCTCAATCTTTTTCTTCACCATCACTACCATGTCGTTGTATGTAACACACTTGGTCACGTAGTCCAATGGATCGTGTCTTGACTTTATAAGATGATTCATCACGTTTCCAAAAAGCCCAGAGTCCTGCTGGGAATGAGTGAGTTTATTGAGTCTGGTTTCAATATCTGCCATATTTAAAGGCATAGCTTGTTGTGGCTCAGGCGTACTAAATGGACTTAAAGATTGGTTGCTTGACGGAAGCTTCATTTCATCACGTATTTTATCAATGTAACTCAAGCCTGTGCCGCTTTCGATCTCACACCAGGGCTTTTCTGTTACTCGGTGGAGATACTTTAAATCGATGCATACTTCAGCCTGACTGATATAGACGTCAAGCGAAAGGTTTGGAGCTAATTCTGGTTCAAATGCTGAAGCAGGTGTCACATTCGATGGAAATACAAGTGAAGGATCCGTAGGAAGCTGAAGACTCCCTTTTGCTGTTTGTATATCTCGAAGCAACTGTTGAAACGAAACAATTAACTTTTCATGTACGGAATCTGAACATTCATTGAGGTGTTGAAGCTGCTTGATAAGATCAATGGCATCTTCGATAGCTTGCTTTGCTGTCATTATTTGTTTGACAAGAATGGGTTGTTTGAGTTTCAATCGATGTACGACCTTAACAAATTGGGGTTCTTTAAGTATTACGGAGAGCTGCGTGATATAGGCGCCATCTCGCACTATTATACCCTTAAGTGCTTCCAGCTTATTTGATGACACTGGCAACTTGATGGGTGGCCCTCGCTCAATTCGGTTGATCTCATCAGGCACCTGTGGTGAGTTGTAGACAAGGAGATTGCAGCATATTTCAAGCGCTTCTATTATCTGGGGAAATTCCGGTGTTATTATGGAAGAAATTAGCCAATGAAGTTCCTTATCCGCATTTTCACCCTGGATCTCTCCTATTAGAGAATTGATCTGTTGTGTTGCCGAAACTGACATGAAGGATGCAGTGGTACGAGGTTAGAGCCTGGTCTGTGGTATCACAGATTACTGCATATAACCCCGCCCGAATTCTAAGTAGCAGCATACTGCATGTGGCAAACATTACAGGTTACTTCAAACGCGTAAAGTTCCTACCAATCAAAGCGCGCAGCAACACTGCATCAGGTTTTACAGGTTACATTGTTTTGAAAATCCCTTCCATGAAGGACGTCTTCAACAAACAACACCAACTTTCCATAACATACACTCCTCTAACCTGTGCAGGACTTTTGTTTATATCCACTCTACCTTAGCACATCAAGTACCTAAACACGTCTACCATGCTGGGACCTTCCACTTCTAGTGAGAGATCTACTGTCAATCCGAACGGGCAAATCAAGGCCGAGCATCAGTATGATCCTAGTGTTACTGCTGCTTCTGCTTCAGGAGCAAGACCGGACTATGATAATGCGACTGCCACTGCTGCTGCTGCAGTCTCTGCTTCTGGCTACGGAACTGGCCTTACTGACGATTCTGCTAACCAATTCCAGCACCACCCTTCGAATTTTGCCGCTTCTGCTGCTGCTGCCGCTGCTGAGTTTCAGCAACGTCACGAACTCCAACGCAGACAACAACAATTGCAACAACAAGAGTTGCACCAAGTGCAGTTGCAACAATACCAACAACAGCAGCAACAGCAGCAACAGGTTGTTCAACACCAACAACACCAGATGCAGCAACAGCATCACCAACAACACCACCAGCCTCCTCCTCTTCTGCAATTATCTGACGACTTTGAAGGTACCACTCTTGCTTCGAGATATATTGAAAACGAAATTATCAAGACTTTCAACAGCAAGCAAGACCTTGTTAAGTTTGTCAAATTGGCTCTTAGTCCTGAAGAGCACTGCAAAATTGTGATTAATTCATCAAAGCCCAAGGCTGTTTACTTTCAATGTGAAAGATCGGGTTCTTTCAGAACCACCGTCAAGGACTCTGCAAAGAGACAAAGAATTGCTTACACCAAGAGAAACAAGTGTGGGTACAGATTAGTTGCTAACTTATACCCACCTGACAAGGATAAGAAAAAGACCAAGAAGGAAGCGTACCCTAGTGGTATCGACAGTTCGTTGGATGATTCTCACGAAATGTGGATTTTGAGAATGATCAACCCCATCCATAACCATGCTCCCGAACCAATTGGCAAGAAGAAGAGACTGAAGTTCTCGAGAACTTTGGTGGAAAAACCATTGAACCGTGCTACTCCCTCGCAACACTTTGTCGGAGGTGACCTTGTCCACTTACAACACAACGGACACTTACATGACGATCAGCACCTGCCTTCAGTTCAAGACCCAGCTGTCATTGCTGCCATTGAGGCAACTCCAGCTGCTGCTGCTGCCGCCGCTTTGCACTCGCAAAATCCTCCAGTCGATCCAAATATCGACCCCAACGTCGATCCTAGCGTGCAAGCCCATGACCATTCGCATGGCATTAGAGGTACCATTATCCACAACTTGAGACGCTAGTGATTGGACATCAATTTTGTATTACTCTTTTTCTTTCACTATGTTTTATTTCGAATTTGTTTTATAGTATATGTTATATCAAGCTTATCGCCAAAAAGAGTTCTTTGCAGCTCCAACACATGCTCTTTTTGACCCCAGTGCACGACTTTTTAATCTTAACCAAAATTTTTCCAGTCGCGGTGGTGACTCTTCACGCTTGGCTTCTTTGCAACGGTTTATGCTAAGGACATTTATCCAGAAACGTATAATGTCTACCACCACCACCACGCCTGAATGGTCTGCCTCAATCGTTAGAAAGACTTTTCTTGATTTCTTCACCGAAAAAAAGGACCACAGTTACGTTCCCTCGTCATCGGTTGTTCCACACAATGATCCTACCCTTTTGTTCACCAATGCCGGTATGAACCAGTACAAGCCAATTTTCTTGGGTACTGTTGATCCAGCTTCCGACTTTGCCACTCTCAAGCGTGCTGCCAACTCGCAAAAGTGTATTAGAGCCGGTGGTAAGCACAATGATTTGGAAGATGTCGGTAGAGACTCGTACCACCACACCTTCTTTGAAATGTTGGGAAACTGGTCTTTTGGTGATTACTTCAAGAAGGAAGCCATTGCTTGGTCTTGGGAATTGCTCACTGAGGTCTACAAATTGAACCCAGACAACTTGTACGTCACCTACTTTGAAGGTGATGCCAAAAACGGCTTAGAACCAGACTTGGAAGCCAAGGATCTCTGGTTGAAGGTTGGTGTTCCTGAAGACCACATCATTCCTGGTAATGCTCACGATAACTTTTGGGAAATGGGTGACCAAGGTCCTTGTGGTCCATGTTCCGAAATTCACTACGACAGAATCGGAGGCAGAAACGCCTCGTCTCTTGTCAACATGGACGACCCCAATGTCATAGAAGTGTGGAACGTTGTTTTCATGCAATTCAATAGAGAAAGTGATGCCTCTTTGAGACCATTGCCTGCCAAGCACATCGATACCGGTATGGGTTTCGAAAGATTGGTTTCCATCTTGCAAAACAAGTCTTCCAACTACGATACCGATATTTTCTTCCCCATCTTTGACAAGATTAGAGAAATCACCGGTGTCAGACCATACACCGGTAAGTTTGGTGCTGATGACAAGGATGGTATCGATACCGCTTACAGAGTTATCGCTGATCATGTCAGAACGTTGACATTTGCCATCTGTGATGGTGGTGTTCCCAATAACGAAGGTAGAGGTTACGTGTTGAGAAGAATCTTAAGAAGAGGCTCTCGTTATGTCCGTAAGTACTTGAACTACCCTATTGGCTCGTTCTTCCAACAATTAGTGGACGTTGTTATTGAACAAAACAAGGAAATTTTCCCAGAAATCGTTAAGGCTTCTGCTGATTTGAAGGAAATCTTGACTGAAGAAGAAGTATCCTTTGCCAAGACCTTGGACAGAGGTGAAAAGTTGTTTGAACAATACGCCATCATTGCTTCCAAGACTCCAGAACAAACTTTGTCTGGTAAAGACGTCTGGAGATTATATGATACCTATGGATTCCCAGTTGATTTGACCAGATTGATGGCTGAAGAAGCTGGCTTGAAGATTGACGAGCCTGGCTTTGAAAAGGCCAAGGAAGAATCGAGAGAAGCTTCCAAGGCTACCGGTAACAAGAACACTGCCACCTTGGTCAAGTTGGATGTCCATTCTTTGTCTGAATTGGACTCCAACGATGCTGTTCCAAAAACTGACGATTCCTTCAAGTACGGTTTGGAAAACGTTGCAACCAAGGTTGTTGCCATCTACGACGGTTCCAGCTTCGTTAACTCCATTAACGACACCACCAAGCAATACGGTATTTTGTTAGAAAAGACTCCATTCTATGCCGAACAAGGTGGTCAAGAATACGATACTGGTAAGTTGGTCATTGATGGTAAGACCGAGTTCAATGTTAACAATGTCCAGGTCTATGCTGGTTACGTTTTGCATACTGGTTCTCTCGTTGAAGGTACCTTGCTGGTCCAAGACGAGATCATTGCTACATACGATGAGTTGAGAAGATGGCCAATCAGAAACAACCACACTGGTACTCACGTGTTGAACTATGCCTTGAGAGAAGTTTTGGGAGACTCCGTTGACCAAAAGGGTTCGTTGGTTGCTCCAGAAAAGTTGAGATTTGACTTTTCTCACAAGCAAGCATTGAAGCCAGAAGAATTGGCCAAGGTCGAATCCATTTCCAACGAATACATCAAGTCCAACAAGGAAGTGTTTTCCAAAGAAGTCTCATTGGCCACTGCCAAGGGTATTACTGGTTTGAGAGCTGTCTTTGGCGAAACCTATCCAGACCCTGTCAGAGTTGTTTCCATTGGTGTTTCTGTTGACGATTTGATTGCCGACCCATCCAGACCAGAATGGAACCAAATTTCCATTGAATTCTGTGGTGGAACTCATGTTGCCAAGACCAGTGAAATCAAGGACTTGGTTGTCATTGAAGAATCCGGTATTGCTAAGGGTATCAGAAGAGTCGTTGCTGTCACTGGCCACGAAGCTGCTGAAGTACAAACAGTCGCTGCTGAGTTTGACCAACAGTTGGAATTGGCCACCAAGTTGCCATTTGGTGCTGAAAAGGAAGCCAAGTCCAAGGAATTGGGTGTTGCATTGAAGAAGTTGTCTATTTCCGTTTTGGACAAGCAAAAGTTGACCGACAAGTTCAACAAGCTCGACAAGTCGATCAAGGATGAATTGAAGGCCAAGCAAAAGGAAGAAACTAAGAAGACTTTGGATGTTGTCAACGAATGGTTGGCACGCGAACAGCCAGGCGAATTCTTGGTCAGCCACGTTGCCATCAATGCCAACGCCAAGGCCATCACTGAAGCTATCAACTTGGTCAAGAAGGCCGACAAGACCAAGTCTCTCTACTTGATCACTGGTGACGACAAGGTTGCACACGGTTGTTATGTTTCCGATGAGGCCATTTCCAAGGGTGTCAATGCCACCGAGTTGGCTGCTGCTGTTTCTGCTAAGATTGGTGGTAAGGCTGGTGGTAAGGGCAACATCGTCCAAGGTATGGGTGACGAGCCTGAAGGCATTACTGCTGCTGTCGAAGAACTTAACAAGTTGTTTGCTGAGAAGTTGTAATGTGTATATAATAAATAATCATTCTAGTTATTTTGGTGGGGGATCTTGCGTGGTGTATTTGTCCTCTTGCTTTTGGGAGATCTCCCTTGCCTCACCGCCGAGATTCTGTACTAAATCTCCAACTACTTCGCGTAAACTTTCGTCATCACAGGCCTTGCCAATGATGCTGATCGTTGTGTTCTTCCACTGGAAATGTGGATAGCTGCCAATCTTGACTGCATCGGCACCGAGCTTTGTATCGACTTTATGTTGGAGCGTTTTGAGGTACTGAGCAAACTCGGTCTCGCCTGAAGTTGTTGACACATAGTAGCGAACCAACTGGAAATCACTCACAATACGGGGCTTGATGTGGCGTTCGAGGCCCTCAATTAATGTATTGAACAAGCTGGGGACACCGGGAAGAACGTATACTTTGCGGTTGATGGCAATAATGGGGAACCAGAGCGAATCATCAACAAAGATCTTTTCCACCGTAGTGGATTCGGTCGTTTGGGGCAACGTGGCCATGCGGTAGAACGAGTCCAACTGGTCTTTACCAAGTGTCTGGAGGTACTCACTGCGGAGTTTCTGCATTCTCGAAACAACTTCGTTATCCAAGCTGTAGGGTACACCAAAGTACTCGCTCAATACCTCGTAGGTAATGTCGTCGTGTGTAGATCCTAATCCTCCTGAAGTGACGATGAAGTCTATTTTGTCGTTTTTCAAAAGGAAATCAAGCGACTTGACAATATCCTGACGGTCGTCCCCGCATACAAGAGTCCGTTTAAGGGGTATCGAGAGGTTGTTGAAGCAGAATTTGGCAAAGTAGTGTGAGTTTGTATCGAGAATTTTACCGTTCAACACCTCATCTCCAATGATGAGACATCCTGCGGATGCAATTGCTTGTGTCATTACCCTTCTTGCAACTGATTGTGAAAGATACCGCAACATGGTGTGCATATTAAAAAGTTTCCATCTTTAAACTACGCGCGAGTATCAAAAGTTTATGTCTCTAATCGTCAAAATCATTGCCAACACAACAATAGAATTACAATATACTGCAAACAACTTTTGAGAGCAGCTATTGTAAAAATGTTTTAACTATTTCTGTAGATGAGCCAAGAAAAACTTTCAATAATAGAAGCACGTATAGCGATCCTAAAACGATGGGTACATCTGTTCCTGATAATAGTCCCGCAAGCGAAGGTTTGCTATTTGTCTGGGCACGCCATGCCAAAGCCGATCCCGCAAATGTCCATAATTCGTAGACTTCTCCTATCTACACAACTCTTTGACTAAACTGCATCATGCGGCAACACTCAAATCTAACTACTCAACTGTAAGCATCTTTCACGCAGTCTTTATTATTCTGCCCAGACTTGGTCCAAATTGCAAGGATCCCAGACCAATCGGCCACACGTGGCTGGACCGGAACAATAGCCACAAAAAATTGAGGATGAGATTGCCGTCTGGAAGCTGCGAGAAGAAGAAAAAAAAATTACAAATCCTCACTGCCACTATTCTTTTCTTAAGCCTTCCCCCTTTCTCAACTTTTTCACCAGTTCCGTCCAGGCACCTTCTTATCTTGCCCTTTTCTTCTTTCCGCCACTGCTGCACTAAAGAACCCGAATATGGGAAATAGCCCGTCTAAAAATGATCCTCTGCCGAAGACCTCGTCTTCCACTACACAATCATCAACAACTACTTCCCCCACGGGAGACTTAGAACCAGATGAGTCAGCCTCTGCGCTATCTCATCTTTCTATCAATACCACCAGCAACTATGCTGCAGTGAGAAGCTCGAAGCCTTCCGCTATAAATATAGGTACGAAACTGACCTCCAATAGTTTTAACTCCAACAACAACAATATCAAAGCCCACCGCAAGAAGGACCGCAAACCCGGTTTGGATTTTGACGCTGAGATTGCTGTTTCGATGGCAAAGTTGCTAAAGTCCAACAACAACAACGAATATGCATCTTCCTTGGACAGTGACAAGTCCCTGGCCTCTATGCTGTCAGCTGTGTTCACCACAGCTGGTGAAGCAAAGGACGAGGACCTGCTTCTGTCGCTAAACTCCAACTCTCCCGGAAAGTCGTATTACTTTAAGAGTGACTTAAAGGAATCGTCAACCGTTACCGTCACCAAGAAATTGGACGCCATTGCTGAAACCGACACAGTGGAAGAGCAGCGTTATTTGAAGTCGTCCAGCTTTTCCAGCTCAAAGGCCATCAAACCATTATCGGCTTCCAACTTGAAGAAACACAATGTGACTGTCGGTACTGTTTTGTCCAAACAGGATTCTGCAAGTTCGTCAAACTTGTCAAATTCTCCTCCACTCATTCCTACCAGTAAGAAGTTGGACATTGATATCGATTCTGTCATTTCCAGATTGCTTGAAGTCGGTCAAAAGAAACATTCTCGCCGTAGCAAAGATGTATTACCTGTTTCTCACCGTGAAGTCAAGTACATTTTGCACAAAGCCCGTTCAATCTTTTTGAGTCAGCCATCTTTATTGAGATTGTCTCCTCCTGTCAAGATTGTTGGTGATATTCACGGCCAGTTTCACGATTTGGTCAGAATTTTCAACAGTTGTGGTTATCCTCCATACTCCAACTACTTGTTCCTTGGGGATTACGTGGACCGTGGACATAAGTCTTTGGAAACTATTTTGTTATTATTATCGTACAAAATCAAGTATCCAGAGAATTTCTTCATGTTGCGTGGTAACCACGAATCTGCCAACATCACCAAAATCTATGGCTTCTACGACGAATGTAAGAGACGTTTACCAAACCACAAGGCTTGGAAGCTGTTTATTGATGTCTTTAACACGCTTCCTATTGCGGCCACCATTAATGACAAGATCTTTTGTATCCATGGTGGGTTATCGCCTGACTTGCGTGATTTGAACCAGATTGAGAATATCAAGAGACCTACGGACATTCCGGACAGAGGACTCTTGGCAGACTTGTTATGGTCAGATCCGGATGCACTGGTAAAGGGGTTCAGTATCTCGACTTGGCCCAAGAATGACCGTGGTGTATCTTACTGTTTTGGGAAAAAGCACGTTGATCACTTTTGTTCAACGTTCAAAATGGATCTTATTGTACGTGGCCACATGGTGGTTGAAGACGGATACGAATTTTTCAACAAGCGGAAGTTGGTTACGGTTTTTTCGGCACCAAACTACTGTGGTGAATTCAACAACTTTGGTGCTGTGATGAGTGTTGACAAGAGTCTTTATTGCTCGTTCGAATTGATCAAACCGCAATGATCCTCTTGATTTGTTTTTGTCATTGTTGGAATTAAAACAATAGGGTTAGCTAGTATCTTACGACTCGTTTACGATACTTTTTATGACCTTTTATGCTTTTATTTTATGCCTTGAATGATTTTCATTCCACTTGTATTTTTTTTCTAGTTAGTTATTTACACCTTAATTTTACATCCAAATGCTATTTTTAATGGCTATGCAGAATATGTAATACGTAATTTGGTACCCGCTGTTCCTTATCCTTAAAATGTTAAATAAACAATAACTGAATCCGATTCCCGGAATCTTTCCATGATTTTATAGTTATTGCTGTAATGTTGTGAACTAAATTCTTTTTTGCCAATCCCCTAACAAACGCCTAAGTATTCGATTCGTTTGAATAGCGCCTTCTTTTATATGTCGGGGGTTGCAAGCCGTCGCTTCCATTATAGTGAGAGCATTCCACCTCTTCGTCTTCTTCTTCCATATCGTAATCCATGATTTCATCGTCATCTTCATCATCGTCGTCATCTCCACTATAGTCCTCGTCGTCGATATCTGTTTGTTGATAACGCTTTTCAATCAAAGGCACTTTGTAATAATGCACGATTCTTCCATCAGTTATGGTGTTGCTCTTGCCCATCAACTCAATCAATTGAGAATAGTAGAGATCCAACATTTCTTTGGCATACTTGATGGCGGTGTACTGCTGCTTCTCTTTCTTGGCAATTTGCTTGCCGGGTATACATCTCCATTCGACACGGTTCAAGAAATCCAACTCCAAACAGTTCAACTCCGATATGGCAACCCCACCGACTTTGGCATAGTGGTCGTTGGTGTAAAAGAAATCTTCCATTGATTTCTGCGACAACATGGTGGCCACAAGTAAAAACCGATGCACTGTCCACGAATTCAAGGTGAAAAACGGCTGATACTGTTGTGATAACAAGTCTATGTAATAGATAGTAGTCAAGAGGGTGGCGGGACTAAAGTTGTTGAACTTTGTTAATCTCGAAAGATAAGTGTGTGTGGATATTGACGGAGGTGTACGTGAATGGTATCTGGTGAGCAATCCGTCAGTTTGTGACGATGAGGAGGAAGAGGATATGGGTTGCGAGATGGTCTTCGGCACAGTTTTGTCGTTTATGGATATAAGCGACAGAAGCATGCGCGTTATAAGATCAATCAAATCATCAATGGGGCATTTCATGAACTCCAATGGTAAGTATTTGTTGGTGATTGGAGCCGTGACCTTGGCAACTGGATTGATTTTCTGTTTCTCGGTACGGAGTGGCGACAGAGCCACCGAAACTTCTTTGGGAGCAGGTTTCTGGGGAGACAGTAAAGGAGTGACCTTTTTCTCAACGTGGTACTTGACGCTTATGTTTTTGTTGTAGGGCTCGACATTGTTATGCTTATTATTGTTGTAGTTGACGAGGTACTTGTGGTAGAGGTCAAGCAGCTGGAGCTTGCGTTGCTTGTAGATAGAGTTGAAGTAGAGCTGGTGGCGGGAAGGGTCGGACTGGGGCTGTTGTTTCAAGTACTTGGCGAGAAAAGGGTCTTGCTCCATGTTGGCCACGACCGGAAAGTCTCTTGGCGGCACTGTAGTAGTATGGCGTGTAGTAGTCTTATTTTGAGGATTTATGGGCATCGTATCATGGCCCCCATTGGTGACAGCATTCAATTTTGAGTAGGCTCGTGGTTGTAACAGATCATTTTTAGTGGCACCAATAGTACTGGTGGAGGTCATCTGAGGCGAGATTCTGCTATAGATATTTTCATTCGGCAGTGGTATTGACGAAGTCCGGAGAAGATTCATGGTGGCGATTCTCTAGTACATTCTGTTACTGTACGAGACGGATATGTAGAATGTTCTATGTGTATGTGGTGAAAAAGCGGTGGAAGTGTAGCGGAAATGTGGGACTGTGTAATTTGAACACTTTCTTTGGAGGAAACAAAATCCAATGACTGACCCGAAATTATGTGAGCCACTCAGAGGAAGAGTGCAAACTTTTTTTGACAATTGAGAAATAAAAAGCAGGCTCGTTGGAGTTATACGGTTAATAACTAGTCACGAATCCACAAAAAAATAATAGGAGATACAGGCGGTCTCAAGGTGTTATAAAGTAGTTGTAAACCAGATGGTATTAAGATAATATTTTTATCGCCCAAATTAGCTTTAATGATCTGTGCTTCGGTACAATGTCGCAATTTTCATACAGGAACGCACGCTCTTCACAGTACTCACTGGTGTTGAATTAAAAACTATCAGGTTTAGTTAGCAGGGAACAACAAACAACACTTTAACAGGGACCAGCTGGGGAAGTTGCTTGTGTTTATATATATACATATATTGCTATACACAGACGAGATGGTCATCTTGCGGTTACACGTGGTAAGCTCGTTTCGTCTTTCCTAAACTGTGCCTATTTCACCACGTGTCTCACAGGACCGCCCAGATTGCAGCCTGTTTTAGGAATTTCTTCTACAGATAAAAATCCTCCACCTATTGTTAGCCGCACAACCGATCTTATAAAATATTAAGTGGTGGCAGGCTGTGGTGCTGTGGCAGGCTCTCACAATTGCAGACAGGGTTGCTTTTAGACTTTTATTGTCGTCCTATTCCAGGAGCCAGATGGGAAAATGCCCATCGGATTTTTTTGCCAACGGAGCGTGCCGGCTCGGCGCCAAATTTCATTTCTTAGTCATCAGCCCAAAGTCTCTCGGCAATTACAAAACGCTTTGCATGTCGCACGCAAATTTACAATTTACTTTGCGGTCAAAGGGTTGCCACTTCATTTGACACATTGTAACTTGTAGTTGAAACAGCGCCCAAGGTGGTTTCTGACGATTTTTTCCTCTTTTAAGGGAAGGCTCTGCACCCAATATTCTGAAACGACAGAAATTTAAGCTTTTTTTGAAGGCTTCTCCGACATTATCTCCGCAGCAACACAAAAATGTATTAATTCGGCAGTAGCTGAGATATCACGTTTTTGTCGTCGCTGACTTTAAAAACGCGAATAGAAAAAAATTTGACACCAAAATGTCGTACCTATTGTGTGATTGTATGCAGGTGTCTGTTTTTCAATCAACGAGCAAACTACACAAAAACAAATGATGTAAACAAACATCATCTCTACTGTACGAGTTACGAAGTAATCGCCATGGACGACAAATTTTACTTGGAAGAAGGTACGTTTTAAACTCAATTTACTTTGATTAACAATACTAACATTAGACTTTGACCCAAAATCGTTAAAAGTCAGTCAGCTCAGGGGCATTCTCACCGAACATGAAATCAAATTCCCCTCCAATGCAAAGAAAGCCCAACTAGTTCGATTATTTGCAGAAGAGATTACACCAATTGCAGCAGATCTCTTGAGCGAATGGAAGAATAGAATTGAAAACTTGAATGACTCAGGTATTCTTGATGTTAAGTTGGAAGAGTCTCACGATTCGCCCGCGCCAAATGCTCGCAAGACTAGATCCCGCCCAATAACAGCAGATAATTCTACTGTGATTGAAGGTGAATCTGTAGCGAAAATCAAACAAGAGTCGTCTTTTTCAAGTGAAAACGTGTTCCAATCGCCAAATGGCTCATTTGAAACCAGAAAAAGACCACATGAACCAACATCCACAACTCCCCGTAAGAAGAAAATTACCAAATCGGCAACAGCTTCGAAAGATACATCCATTTTTGAAGACGAAGACATTGATTTGAAATCTCCAGTAAAGACTCCGGCCAAAATTCTTTTGAAATCTCCAGAAGTCAAAACGCCACATAATGACTCTATTGCACACAGTCCTACTACAGCATCCAAAATTATCAAAACTCCTAAATCTAAGATTACCAAGAGTTCAGACAAGAAATCGTCTCCAATTTCAGCGAAAAAGGTGGACAAGGTCATAACTTCACCTAAATCTACAAAGAAATCTGCTGAGTCAACGACAAAACCTAATTCGCCAGATCAATCGTTCAAATCTGCTGACGAAGAGGAAGAAGATTTTGACAAAGAATTAAAAAGAATCAAGGACAAGTTGGCCAATCCAACCAACACAGGCTCGCCACAACCTCAAATTTTTGATTTCAGCTTAGCATCTCAATTAGGTGTTACGATTCAAAGAAATTCATACGGTAATACTACCCCCAAGTCTCAAAGATATTCAGTTGAAAAATCTCCAAGCAGTTCAATCAACAACACGCCAAGGTTCCAAAATAAGTCATCATTAACCCTTACTCCTAAACCTAGACTTGTGCCTATTCAATCTAATTCAAAAGAGTTGGAAGACCTGGACGAAGAATATGAAGAAAATGATGAAAATGGGGAAGAGGAATCAGTTTCCGATGAACCGATTGTTGAAGAAGATGGGAAAGATGTTGCGCAGAAGGAGAAGGTTGACCAGGTCAAATCACCGAGAAGAAAGACCCACTTTGGTCCTGCTTTTTTGTTCACGTTTTTCTCCTGGATCCTTTTGGTCTCACTTGGGTTATTTGGTTACTGGTACCGTGAACAACAATTTCTCATTGGCTATTGCGGTCAGGAGATTGATCGTCCTACTTTTCCTTCGACTGATAACCAGTATCTTCAACTTTTCGGATCATACTTGGACTCTAACTTCAAGCCTTCATGTGTCACATGTCCACCTCATGCTAGATGTTACAAATATTTGGAATTAGGATGCTACGAAGATTTTGTTGAGTTTAAACCATTGGACAATTTTATCAAACCATACAACAAAAAGTGCATTCCAGACACAAAGAAGGCAGAAAAACTTGAGATAATGATAGATGTAGCATTGGATTTGTTGAGAACCAAAAATGCAAACATTCAGTGCGGAACTTCATCAAACGTTGAGGAACTGGGAATCAAATTAAATGATCTTCATGATTTATTGTTGTCTATGAAGGCACCATATATCACTAGTGAAGAGTTTGAAGAATTGTGGGAAAGATCAATTGTCGAATTGGAAAAAGAATCAGAAATAATTGTAAGGCAAGTTTAACGACCAGATGTTACAGATTAAAAAGTTATGTTACTAATAACTTTTTAATCTAGTAGCGAGTTTATTTTCAAGCATACTAACATACAGACGGGATTTGCAAGTGTATCATCCCAGGAACTCGCTCCTAACTCTAACCACACACAGAAGGAAAGTGAACAGAAGGACAAAATTCTTCGATCAACGTCCTTATCGAACATTAGCTTAAAATGTCAAATCAAAAACAGTGTAATTGGATCATTTGTGAAGTATAAGTACAAGTTATTGGGTTCCGTTTTGAGTTTCATAATCGTTAAACTAATTCAATACAAGTACTCACAGTACAAATTGACTATTGTCAAGCAAGAGTTGATTTATCATGAAGTGATCAAAAAATTGCAAGAACAGGTTCGCCTTTCCAGAGAAAGTGTCAATGTGAATCCATTTGTGGGAGCAATTCAACTTCGTGATTTAATCCTTGCTAATGAACATAACTTGAAGGCAAGACTTAAGCTCTGGAATGTTGTCTCTTATAAGGTAGAGCATAACACCAACATTTCCTCGCGGAGTGTTGAAAGCCATGGTGAGATAATGAAAGTATGGCAGTGGGTAAGTAATGTCCAATAATAAGTGGACTAGCGGTCTCCGTGTCGTGCCACAACATTAGGCATCCCCCAGCATTTATAGCCTAACGGACGGGCCAAGTAACACAATCCCTCAGTTTCAATACCGTCATAGCCTTCTGATCTATCCCAAGTAGTGCCGACAATGTAGCTGGTAGGAAATATAACACCCTGTTTGTATATAATGGACTTCATAAATAACACAGCTCCCCCAACTGAATCAAGAGAAACTGTATAATCAAGGTCATCTTTTTTGACCTTATAATCGGACGACTTGACGTAGTTTTCGAAATGAAACATCTCCTTTTTGATATCACGAGGTACATACGCAGCCTCTGTCCATTTTTCATCGTCCATTAGCTCCAATTGCTCTTGTGTTGGTTTGGTTCTTTTCCCACTCCAAGAGTTCATATCATAGTCCACATCATTTCCTTTAATGATTCGAGGAACAATTATATCGAGATTGGATTTTATGAAGCGAGAAAGTGCATTTTCGTCATCGATCTTTTCAATGTCAGAATCAAGAAATAAAACATACTTCTCCCTTTGAAGGGCATTTGCTAATAAGAAGTTTCTAGTAAGTGCAATTGTTCTGCGTCTCATTCGCTGTATCGTATCTTCATGTCTGTCTTCTCTGTCAGCACCGCTTTGCTCTAAGAAAGGCGCGTGTATCATTGTAATTGTACTGATATTACTCATCAGCCTGAGCTTGGTGACAATGTAATCTTCAATCTTTTTATATTCTTTCTCAGATTTGACAAGCAACCCTAATGACGCAGGTCTGTCTATAGTTGACTCAATGGTGGAAAAAAAGTCAGCAAACAGCCGTTGCTTTCCATAAGCATCAGAACTGGTTATTGATGATGCCACTAAAACTTCAGGTTGGTGCCCCACGCGTGAATATACCACCATTCTGAAGGGGGAATCGTCATGGGTGTTATACTCAGACCTTGAAAATTTGGAGATGTAGACCGGGATTGTCTTAGACGTCCACAATAGTATACCCAATGCAAAAATAACAGTTATTAGGATTAGGATTCGACGATATTTGAACATGCTGTTGTTTTCAAATATACTTGTAGTTTAAAGTTTTACAAGGCATGGTTAATAGGCTGTGTATCTCACCTGATATGCAGGTTTGAATGGTTGCACAAAGCCTGCATCAATTTATCAGTTAACATTGATAAGTTTAAAGCAAGAGTAATCTTATTAATTCTTACAGGATAAAAGCAGCGTAAAAACAACTGTTATTATGTTTCTTTTATGTAAATTTAGCTTACAAATATAATTGTATATCTTTTAACGGAAATTTGGAGAATATTCTTACTTTTAGTAATTTAGCAGTCTTTTGGCAATCTTCTAGAATTATCTCCAAATTTTGAAAATGTTTAAAAATTAGATAAACAACAGAAAGACATTTGGTATTGTTCTAATTTGCCAACTAAGCTATCAACATATATGAAATACGGATATGAATGGAATATATATTTCAATTACGCTGACTTTGCTAGGTTAAAGTTGGTAGCAAGCAAGGTATGTAACTGATTCTCCTGCACATACCAGCTAGATATCATTCGCAAATTTCCCCAGAATGTTCTCCCTAACTATGGCTTCCTTGTTCGATATTGGGGCAGACATTCTTGTCAATGTTGTGTGTGACTATTTAGATCCAGAGGATATATTTAATCTCTCATTGATCAACAAAGCTACCTATAACCTTTTTTACAAATCGCTGTTATCGTCCATTTTGTTCAAAACGTTATACAATAAAAAGTTCACCAACAATTGCAACGATTTCAAACTCAACAACAGGGATAAGTTGGACTGGGAACTGTTATTTGCTCTTCACACCAACAAAGCACAAAAGTTGTACACATGGGGATCTTCACAGCTGGGACGTTTGGGGTACTTGATTAATACGATCGACTCGTCTCATACTACAAATGGGGGTAGTGGAACTTGGTATATTCATACAGCAACAAATCTTTCCAGTTTTAATAACCATTTGCTTGTTGATATAATTGCGGGTGGATTTACATTTATTATTCTTACAAATTACGGTGAAGTATTCTATACTGGACTCAGCTGGAAACGACCTCTCCGGGGTCCTACTCTGCCAGGGCCACGCGATACCGGTGACTACAAACTAAGTCCGCAGTTATTGGCTGCCGCAACATTATCACCGGGTCAAACTCTTTTTGGTGCTAGAAGAACTATCAGGCAAGGAGTCGCTCCTTTGCCGACATCCACACATGGCAATCGATACGACAGAGATGTAGAAGTCACAAGTGATACTCCACAGTCGAGACGGAGACTTCCTTTAAATCCCGCATTGACGCTTCCTCCTGAGCAGCACCAGTCTCTGGCTTCTTTGGTCGAAAAGCGCAGAATTAAAGAGTCCTTCTTTTTAAGCAAACTTCAATTGCCTCCCCAAAAACAAGGCAATAAAATTGTCTCCGTTTCTGGTGGAAGGGAGAGTATCATAGCATTGGATAATCAGAATAATGTTTATTCGTGGGATTCAGGCAATAATACCAATATGGGGGTATTACTCAAGTTTCCTGGTATCACCGGAACGATTGAAAAGATTGTAACTGGCTGGAACCTCTCAGGTTGCTACATTTACAATGTGGGGCTTGTAATTTGGTATGCTCGAAGTGCAATTACCGAGGAGCAGTACGAAGCCAATGACTTTTCTGCTTCTACCGAATACATAATTATTCCTCGAACCAGAGGTGAAGTTGTTGACTTTGCCATAGGTAACGACTACATTTTGTTCATCAAAAAGGACGGAAAGCTCTACAAGTTTGATTTGAATGCAGAGGATTTCCGCTCAAGAAATAAAGCCATTACTTCAGATGAATTGAACATGAAGGTGAGACCAATGTCAAACTTCAACAGATGGCTCGCAGACTACAACAACAAGACACTGAAGGCAGCAGTTTTCAAGAAGATTAGTGCATGCTTCACCAATTTTGCAGTTATAACTGATGACGATGGCATAGTAACAGGCAAAAAAGAACATTTGGATTATGATGATCTTCAAGAAGACAAGGAAGGTTCGGTTCCAACTATAATTCCAGAGCTACAAAATCAAAATATCAAGTCGATAGAAATAGGTGACTACCACTGCTTGGCACTAACTTCAGACGGCGACGCACTTAGTTGGGGTTTGGAGTCTGGGGATTGTGGATGCTTGGGACTTGGGCCCAAAGAAGAGTTTCTTGCCAAGTATCCAGAAAGAGGTAGAGATTTGGGGCCCAGACAAGGAATGGAAGTCACCGTTCCATCCAAAGTCATCAATCCTCCCTATAAGGGCAAATGGATTTCCATTGCTGCTAATGGCTGGCATTCGGGAGGTATATACGTTCCTGTTGATTAGACTATAATGTTCTAATTTTTGCAACCTTAAATTCGTTTAGCAAATTTTACATAAATTTATGACGTACAAATTACTGAGCTATAAAATATCTATTGTCAAGTCAAAATCTGAGTCGTATAATGGTCTGTATTTGATCATTCATCCCCACCTGCCAAAAATATGGTGGCAATCTTTGGTAGGGAAGTAATGACCCTATACGAGCAAATCCGGGTAATTATTTTTCTCCTGCTGGAGTCACTCGCTTAAGTACAAAAACAAAAACCCGGCAACTCATATCCTGATTAGTTTAGACCACACCCTTAATAGAAACATGTCTACTAACAGCCCAAAAGCTGCAGAATTTCTCTCGATAAACCAACACAGTCCAGGACATTCCCGTGGCGGAAGCATAGGCAGCATAGGTGGCAGCAGCACCTACAGCACCAACTCCAACAACAATTTGACACCTACGCCATCGCACCAACACGCCATTACCAGACAAAGAAGATCGTCTTCAATCATTCAGCATTTGGAGCCTGATAATCTAGAAACCAAAATTGACCAAGCGCTTAATCCCAATGTCAACGCTAATTGGGTTCATTTCAAGGGTGCATGGGTGATTCACATTGTGCTTATTTGTTTGTTGAAATTGTTTTTTAACTTTATTACAGTATTGGACAATGACTGGAGATGGACATTGACCAACCTTACCTACAACATTGGATCTTACATTATGTTCCACCAAGTCAAAGGTACACCTTTTGAGTTCAATTCTGGTGCATACGATAAATTGACCATGTGGGAACAAATAGATAATGGTGACCAGTACACACCTACAAAGAAGTTTTTGATGTCTGTCCCTATCGGATTGTTTCTTGTCAGCACGCACTACTCAAACTACAACTTGAACTTGTTCATTTTAAACGGTGTTAGCTGTCTTTGTGTGGTTGTTCCTAAATTAGCCATTTCGCATAGATTGAGAGTGACTTTGTACTAACGATTTTTTATAACATACCAGCCTGTGAAAGGCGTATTTATTAATGAGAAGACCCAGTAGAGTTCACCTCTCTTTTTAAAATGTAGCATTTCCACTGATGTGAGATGAGATCTCAAAGGCCCGATGGTCCTGTCTGTAGGCAATCGAATTTGACTCGCGCCAATTGTTCGAAGTCAGGTAACACATGTTCGCAAAAATTTATAAAAGGCGCTCTACTTCCCCCACCATCGCTATTTTGCTCGATAGGATTGCACCCACCCATAACTACTACAATGCCTTACGCTTTATCTGACGCTCACAAACAATTGGTTCAAGGTCACTTGAAGGACACCGATCCAGAAGTTGACCAGATCATCAAGGATGAAATCGAAAGACAAAGACACTCCATCGTGTTGATTGCTTCTGAAAACTTCACCACCACCGCTGTTTTCGATGCTTTGGGAACCCCAATGTGTAACAAGTACTCTGAAGGTTACCCTGGTGCTAGATACTACGGTGGTAACGAACACATTGACAGAATTGAACTCTTGTGTCAAGACAGAGCCTTGAAGGCTTTCAACGTTACTCCAGACAAGTGGGGTGTCAATGTCCAAACCTTGTCCGGTTCTCCAGCCAACTTGCAAGTTTACCAAGCCATCATGAAGCCACACGAAAGATTGATGGGTTTGGATTTGCCTCACGGTGGTCACTTGTCCCACGGTTACCAAACCGACACCCGTAAGATCTCCGCTGTTTCCACCTACTTTGAAACCATGCCATACAGAGTTGACTTGGAAACCGGTTTGATTGACTACGACATGTTGGAAAAGACCGCCATCTTGTACAGACCAAAGGTTTTGGTTGCTGGTACCTCTGCTTACTGTCGTTTGATTGACTACAAGAGAATGAGAGAAATCGCTGACAAGGTTGGTGCTTACTTGGTTGTTGACATGGCTCACATTTCCGGTTTGATTGCTGCTGGTGTCATTCCATCTCCATTTGAATACGCTGACATTGTCACCACCACCACCCACAAATCCTTGAGAGGTCCAAGAGGTGCTATGATTTTCTTCAGAAGAGGTGTCAGATCCGTCAACCCAAAGACTGGTCAAGAAATCTTGTTCGACTTGGAAAACCCAATCAACTTTTCCGTTTTCCCAGGTCACCAAGGTGGTCCACACAACCACACCATCACTGCCTTGGCCACTGCTTTGAAGCAGGCTGCTACCCCAGAATTCAAGCAATACCAGGAACAAGTTTTGAAGAACGCCAAGGTTTTGGAACAAGAATTCCAAAACAAGGGTTACAAGTTGGTTTCTCACGGTACCGACTCCCATATGGTTTTGGTTTCCTTGAAGGACAAGCAAATCGATGGTGCTAGAGTTGAAGCTGTTTGTGAAAAGATCAACATTGCTTTGAACAAGAACTCTATTCCAGGTGACAAGTCTGCCTTGGTTCCAGGTGGTGTTAGAATTGGTGCTCCAGCCATGACCACCAGAGGTATGGGCGAAGAAGACTTCAAGAAGATTGTCTCTTACATTGACTACGCTGTCAACTTTGCCAAGGAACTCCAAGCCAGCTTGCCAAAGGACGCTAACAAGTTGAAGGACTTTAAGGCTGCTGTTGCTCAAAGCGATGAAAAGTTGGCTGCCACCAAGCAAGAAATCTACAACTGGGCTGGCGAATTCCCATTGTCTATTTAAAAAGGACAACTCAAAAAAAAATTACTTCATTTCTTACAGAACTCGATTTTTCTTTCAACCTGAATCGAGCTTCTTTTGTTTAGTTACATAATTCAACATTGGTATAAGGTTACACATATTTTTTATTATTAGTAAGAAGCTATCATACAACACAGGTATCTATCACATATAATCATTACGTTAATTAAGTTAGACCTCAGTTGGTCTTCTGTCATCATCATCAGAAGGCTTCTGCATCAAGACACCCTCACCATCTTCCTTAACGGAAATAGAAGACGAGTTTTCTTGAGTTTCAAACTTTTCCTTTTCAAAGTCACCATCGTACAATCCCAATTGATTACCTTGGTTTTCAATCTCTTGCAACGACAACTTAGGCATGGTGGCAGCCACTCTCCATGGTTGTCTACCTTCAACGTGGGCCTTGGCGAAAATGATATCGATTTCTTCCAAGGATCTTCCGGCAGTTTCTGGGTAAAAGAAGAAAATAACTGGAATGAAAGCATAATTCAAACAAGCAAAGAACAAGTAACAACCCCAACGAGCGTTGTCAATGAAAACTGGAGTAAACATGACGACTGCAAAGTTGGTCAACCAGTTGGTACAGGTAGAAACGGCGGAAGCAACAGTTCTAGTTCTCAATGGGTTGATTTCAGGTGGGTAAATCCATGGCAATGGCAAAATGGTGAATGCAAAGAAGACGATAAACAAGAATAGACCAACAGCAGCACCCTTGGCGTTTTGCTTTGTATCGTGAATCAAACAAGCAAAAGTGATGGTGAAGGAAATACCTTGACCGGTAGCACCAATCAAGAACAAGTTTCTTCTACCTAAAGTATCAATCAAGAAGAATGATGGAATGGTGGACAAGGCGTAGATGGTTGCAAAAACACCACCCAAAATCAACGATAATCTTCTTTCTAAGTTGATAGTCTTTTCAAACAAAACAGTCGAGTAGTAAATAGCAGCGTTACAACCGGTGAATTGTTGGAAGAATTGTGTGGAAGCACCAATAAGCATTCTTTGGAAGTGTTGAGTCTTACCACCGGTGAAAATGTCCTTGACACCGACTTGGGATCTGGCGAATCTGTTGACAGCATCAGTAATGACAGTAGCTTCGGCGATAATTTCATCGTCATCAGCACTTAAGTTCTTCAAGGCAGACAAAACAACAAGGGCTTCTGGCTTTCTGTTTTGGGCAATCAACCATCTTGGAGATTCTGGCAATTGCAAGATACAGATAAACAAGAACAAAGCAAAGACAATTTGGAAAGCAACTGGGAATCTCCAAGAAACAGAGGTGTCGACATAAGACAAACCAAAGTCCAACCAGTAAGCAATCAAGGTACCGACTGCAACCACAGCACCTTCCAAATTGACCAATCTACCTCTGTTTTCGGCACGGGACATTTCAGATTGCCAGACTGGGATAGTGGCGGTGTTTAAACCGTTACCAATACCGGTAATGACTCTACCGACGACAAATTGACCCAAGGGCCAGTGGGGGTGGAAACAGGTGACCGAAATGATGGTACCCAAGATGATAATAAGGGAACCAACAGTGATCAAAGGTCTTCTACCGGTTTTTTCACCGTAGAACAATGCAAACAAAGCACCAAAGAAACAACCCAATTCGTAACATGAGGTGACGGCACCTTGAATAGTACCATTGTCAGTGGTGGCAGGGAACTCACGGTTGAATTGGGGAGCGGTAATTAAACCAGACATTAAGCCTTGGTCATATCCAAACAAGGAAAACCCAGAGACGGCTGTGAGGGTAACAAACGCTCTTAATTTTCTACCTCTTAAACCAAAAGTATTGGTTCTAGCTGTAATCCAATCAAGCATTTTTAGAAGTGATAAAGTATATCAGGTCAAAGCATCACAGAAATGGAGGTTTATTTATAATTTTCCAGAATTAACCACGGTAATCGAATCATGCTGGGGTCTAGTCATTGCAAAATGCAGTTTGAATTAGTAAAACTTTTGTTCTAAAAAATAATTGAAATGTGTACAGTACATGTTCCAAATTGGGTAATATTTATACAGCGATTGCAGAAAGTTGCCGGTATTTTTCCGCTTCAAGACCTAATGTGAAGGGCGCGGAACGCATTTTTTATTGAAGAAAGTACTATGACGTAAAGTTTGTGGCGATAGCCGTGTAGGATCGTTATGAACAAATGAATGCCAACCATTATTGAGCCAGCCCGTATTTGTGAACCGCACTCTCGTTCACGGAGAGGAGATGTTTTACCTTATTACCCCCAACAGCATATCATTGCTCCAGTCATGACGTTGATTATTATTTTTATTGAAAAATAAATTAAACTGGACCCGTGGTTTCTAATTTTTCCTTGGAGGCAGGAAATTTGGGACAGGAATGATGCGTGAAAAAAAATTAACCCCACCACCCGGAAGATTCGCAATACTTTTTACAACCCGGGCTCTTGAGAACAACTCTGTAACAACGACACGGCACCTGTATTGTTTAGGCTTGAGCAAATTTTCTATTTCCGTCTACAAATGGATGCAACTATTGTGTCACTCTGTGGAGAGATGTGGAGTATATTTTACGAATTAAACTTAGTTTTATGAAAAAGATGGGGAAGCACATTTGGTTGCGGACTAGCTCTATCGAAGATTTCTCTTTCTAGAATTAACTTTTTGCTTTTCCGTGAAGCCTCCATTCTCAAGTGTAGAATACTTTTGGTGCACCAAAGACCAAGAAAAAAAATTTGCACCAATGAGGCGAGTGTGTGCCAGATTTTTGTATTGTGTCGAATTATTTTTTGAGACGCGGATGGTAAAACTTGACAAAACAAGCCCCGCTGGTGAAACACCTCGGTCCTATTGACAAATAAGGTTAGAGTAAACAAGGCACGACTAGCCGAAAGGGTCCAACCTGTCCACTTTGGCTACTCTTCAGATGGGTTAAGTGAGGGGTGGAGTACGTTAATTTTAGGGCCGGTTTGCTATATTCCGTCTCTACAGTGAGCGGAATTATGCACATCCAGTCAGCACTATAAGCTTTGTGTGGGGAAAATGCGCTCATATTGTATTTCTATTTGGAGCGTGGTTCTACAACTCGCGCAATCCGGTTTGAGAAAGATCAGATTGTAAGAGGCTTTTGCAGAAAATTGAGTACCGGACCGACAGCTTGAAAGACGGGAAAACATTATTTTTGATAGAATTATTTATGCATGTTCCCCACTCCATCCCCTGAAAACTTATTTGGCTTGGTCCAATAAAGGAAGGTGGAGGAGGAAAACTGCGGCCCGAAAGCCAAAGGTTCTAGTATCGGAAAAATGTGTTCAATCGAAATCTCGAGCTGAAACATATGTTTCTTTGAAATATGTACACTAATCTCTAACTAATTTTTCAAACATTTCCAAAACCGCAGAGTAATGGCCTAGAACTCCCAAAACCACACAAATATGCCAGATATTATGCGACGAAAACACATAATCGACCCACCACAAAGATAAGAAATCCTTATGGTACGGTGTTTTGGTGGGATTGGCAGGGAAATGTTTGTCGATAATCTCTTTAAACTCAACCTGCTGGATATCCTCCAACGCATTCTTGTTGTCTGCAACAAAGTGTTCAAACTCATCTTCAATCTCTTCCATTTCCTGGAGCCCATCATGATCATGAATATCGGTCGTTGAGTCATGACGATGGTGGTGACGTTTGCAGCTAGATTTTTCATCGTCAATAATCACGTCGTATCTCCATCTCTCTGGCGCCAATCCGCCATAAAAACCAACACCGATCGCATACCAAACAAAGCTCTTGTATACCATAGGTATAAACCATTTAAAAGTCGCTATAGGACCTTCAAAAATTGCATAAAAGATCGCTGTGGTGGCACCCAATATCGCCAAACCAATAAAGAACCCAATTCTCAACGACCGACATTCAGGACGGTCAAAGTAAGGGGACCAGTTAAAAGCAAAACCGGCCATGCCACAAATCAACGAAAAGGTTGTGTAGGTGACCAATAATCTGGGATATCTGTAGAAAGAACAGTACTCAGCTGCAACAATCGAGCATGTAATCAACACCGTAATACCAGTGTAATCAACACAGGCAAAGTTGGTCCGCGTGGGTAAGTGAGCAAAGGAGGAGTAAGTGTGCCATACAGAAGAACTGACCAAACAGTCAACTGCTGCAGCTAAAAATAAGTACATGACCAAATTATCCTTAACCGAATTCTTTGCAAATGCTTCGGTATTGGGAAAATGCCACAACCCTAGGTATGCAATAATAAAGAACCCCACTAAATGCGTCCAGATGTTCATGGTCTCGTTGTGCATCTGGAATACAGATTTGGCCATGTCTGAGTGTTTGAGAGAGAACCTGTAGCCATAAATAATAAACTTGTTTTCTCTCCAGTTCAAAGGTAATTGGTAGTAGTGCAAACAAGATTCTTGGGCTGCCCTTAAGGCCCGGTTAAAATTGAAATATCTCAATTGGTTGAAAAATAAGGTGTCATCAGAATAGTCGTAGAGGGGTTTGTCTGTGGGTTCGTTATCGTTAATGAAGTCGTCAATTTGAAGGAGCTTTTCTTCGAAATATTGAATAGTTGTTATTATCTTCTTCGATAATATCTCTTTATTGCTAAGAGGGACTGTGTTGGTGGCCAGAGTCTCCGATTCATCATCACTGTTTTCCAAAGCTGGAAACAAATAAGTGTATTGGTCATCTAATGTCTTGTACAAGTAGTCCAAGTTGGTGAAAGAAGTTCTAAGCACCGATTTCTTGATGAGATCCAATCGTTGATGTATGGTGCTCAAGTAGTTGATGGAATATGTTTTTATTGAACTTAGACTGGCAGTACTATTGCTTCTCGATCTGACAAAGCTTTTTAAAAGCGAGTCGCCATCCTCTGTTTCATGCAATGGATGGTCCGTTTCGTTCTTATTCTCTTCAGATTGCAGTTTAAAGAAATGTTCAAAATTGTCCAAACGGGATTCGAGGGATGCAATAAATTTGTCTAGTTTGTCAATCAAAACTTCTTCGGTGGATTTTTGCGTGGCGGCCTTCTCGGACCGGTTTCTTAGCCCAGTTCCATTATCGCCTTCACTATATATCCCTGTTGACGTGATAGCTGTATCGAGCTTCGTCTTCATTTTTGAAGCTACTGATTAAAATGAGCTGATTGATTGAATCACTGTAAATGTTCGCTCTGCTTAACATTGTAAGGCAACCCGGACCCACGTGAGCGCTCGAAAAAAGAAAAAAAAGGAGAACCGGGTGGTTGATGCTGCAACCGCGCGCCGCTGCCACATTTTAGTTGCAAATAGCTTAATTATTATATTTCATATATATCTTGGTTTATGCACTGATTAGTGTGGAATTTCCTTGTGCTTTAAACGCTCTATTGATTCGTAATCATACAATGCCTTACGGAATGGTTTTGTCGTCTCGATTTTAGAAGTTAATTTGGCATAACGGTAAGTCAACTCCTCGCTAAGGTCCAAATCAACATCATTGTTCTTGTGGAACAAAATACTTTTTTCTTCTTCATGGAAATCAATTGCATCTTTGGCAAGATAGTACTCAATAAGAACATCTTGATTTATGTCCAAGATGTATAATATTTCTGCGTCGGAGATATTATCAACTTTTTTCAAGAGTTTTTCACCATCGATCTTACCATTGTCTCCTTGAATGTCAGGTTGGTAAAATGCATTTTCAATTTGATCTTTGTGAAGCCACATATTGATTCTTGGAATTAAATACCAATCATTGTATTTACGAGATATCATTCCGTTTTTGTATTCAAATGACAATCTCGAAGTGACGACGGCAGGTATAAAAACTGGCACTCCTTCCATTTTGGAATACTTCAAAGGAGATAATTCGTCGAATTTGTAAAAGTGCTTGCGACGATCGTTATAGATCTCGTCCTCAGCTGATGTCTTTTCAATCTTCACATCTCTATTATTTTTATATTCTGATGGAAGTTGTGCATCTGATTTGGATAATGCAGTGATATCAATGTATATCCCAGTATCAACGTCAAGAAATCTTGCGTCAATATGGTTGTCCCTTTTGGAAATGCCACGATTATGAACAAAAGTGCCAACGTCAATCAAATATTTTCCGTAGCCTTCAGTAGGATCTTCAACAACCAAAGTTTGGTTGTACTCTTTGGAAAGTTTGATTAACTCCGTAATTGGCATCTGAATATCAATATCATCATCAAATGGAAACATAAGTCCATCCCAATACCATGACAACAAAGGCCCGTGCATGATCCAAGAAACGATTCCCTTTTCTTCTGCAAACCGGTTCCAATTTCTCAATAACCGGTCGAGAATAATCTTAGTACGATATGTTTGCTCACGAGGAGTCCAGCCCTCGCGTTTGTAATTAAAACCACCGTTGAAGAAACGCCAATCGTAATGCCAGCCCCATTCATTTTCAGCGTTTCTATTGTCATCTATTCTCAAGGTAGCCATTTTGAAGTAGGTTTGCTCTCTGGTGGGATCGAATTGTGAACTGTATTTTAAACTCTCGTAGTAAGCTTTTTCAATGAAATGCAAGTTGTCTATGTGTATTGAATTTTTGGTTTCGTAATACGTAACTTGATTTTTGATATGAGCCGGAGAATAGACAAACATGTCCTTTGTAAGTGGTAACTGCTTTGTAGTCAATCCTTTGCTTTGCAAGACTCTGCGCATTCCAGAGTCATCTTTCTCTAAAGATAAGGTTTTTGGCTTGACCTTCTTCAAAAGAGCATTGTGTTCTTTTAAATGATCGACAGTTACCTTTCCATTCTCGTCCTTTCTTTCATTCAAGTAATGAGTAATCATTTCACCACTAACGAGTCGTCTCTGATTGGTTTGGTCAACTTCAAATTCGTATGTTCCCTTATTCTTATTAAGAATTATCACCTTATATGGATTTGGTAAATGCGTCATTATGTATGATTTTCCTTCAAGAACACGTACATCATTGAAAGTTTTATCCTCATGCTTACAATGGTTGAAGATAATAAATCCTGGAAATTGTTCTCTACTCAGGAATCCCTTCTCCATCATAAGGGTCGAATTGTAATCCATGGTACAGAAGTAGGACACATCAGGCTGCTTATCTGTCTTTTCTTTAATGTTAATGCACGAATATCTATCATTCAAAGGTTTTGATAAATCTTGATTAAGGATGGTTAAATCTACCCAATCAACCCAGTTAAATGGTAATGACACAGGGATTTCTTGAGACTCATCGTAGCGGTCCTGTAGTTCGTGCAAATAAACAGCAAGAGTGAGTCTAGGATCGTAAAAAAGCTCGTTTTTATACAACCATGATTTTTCCGACGTGTCCACGAAATGGTCAACATGGATATCGAATTTGGTTTCTGTAAGATCGGTATTGGCCATCCAGTAATCATCTTTATTTTCTTCTATCTTTTTGAAACGCTCCTTTATTTGTTTTTGAAATGCTTTGTTTTGCTCATCAGTTACTTTTAATTTCTCGCTGACAAGGATATGTGATGGAGTTTCCAAATCGGATGTGTATAAGTAGTAGGAATAATGTAGTACATTGACGATTAGTATGACTGGAACTAGAATCTTCAAAAATTTAAGTAAGCGAGCGTTCATGATTCTGGTGGGATATAGTTGAAAGCCCAGTTGGCGTAAAACTGACACTATGATTGTTCTTTATAATATCCACATTTGTGGACGTAGTGTGGATTTGCAGCAAAAAAAAAGTGCAAGTGTACAAACGTAGTGAGACCTGATACCTAATTGGGATGATTTTCCGCGAATTACTAAAATATTGAGGAACTCGCACGGATATCTCCTTCCGCATTGGCATTGTGTTGCCGTACATACTTGCTTATATTCACCGATTTTTCTGGGCTTTAAATTTCTGATCCTACAAAAATCGCTACATTTCTGGTCATTATTAAGCAATATTAATGAAACCAAGATGGCTCGTTTATAATTATCATACAAATGCAAGTTACAACTACAACTTTTTGTCCAACATTGGTGTTTTGTAAAGCATCAAGCTTTTACTACTTATCCGATTGGATTTCGTCACACTGCATTTGTAACAATAGGAATATTTTTTAGCAGATGCTGGGGTCCGGGATCTTACTCGGGATCTGTTTGTTCGAAAGATAAATATTGGAAAGTATTCACGTAGCTAACATTTCGTACAATAAAATCAGTCTGAAAGCAGTATCTCTTGCTGTTATTTCCTTCCTGTACGAGAATATTATTATTACACTGGCGCTTAGTTGCTAAATTGGTCTTCTACTCATCGACTATTTTTTGCCTTGGCAAATCTTTTTGTTGGCCTGAGATTTAAGGTCTTGGCACATATTCAGATGTAACATATCAAATGCCACTATATCTTTTTAAGCTCATGTCATAGACATGCTTAATTTTCAAGACATATAATTGAATTAGGGCTCCAAAATAATTTTGTCAAGCATATCAATCAACTGATTTTTAATGGAATCATCTAACTTATCTAATTCACTTGTTCCCCATTTACTTTGCTTATTTTCAAATTGTTGAAGTTTGCTTCTCATTATCTTTTCTAAGTCTCCTCCTTGATCATCTGCCTCGAAGTCATCTTCAACATGCATAAAGTTAAACTCTTCAACGTCTTCCGCGTCTATTCCTAAGCCCTCCACACTGGACTCACCAAAGATCTGGTTATTTATCTCTTCCCAATCTTGTTCAATCTCGTTGCGACCTTGCGCTTTCAAATCTAAGTAATCACGGAAAAGCTTTCTCTTTGCAAGAATTTTGGCTGTTCTCTCATTCAATTGCTTTACAAATAGATCCTGATCAATATCCGACGTAAGCTCCAAGTCCAATTTTACGCCATCGCCACCAACGAATTTGATTCGCAAAGCCCGCAAGAACTTTTCAATCCAACGAGTCATGTTCAAAAACAAATTCTGGTCGTCCTTCAAATAAACATTGTGGATAAATTTCCAGAATGATCCTTCGTGTTTATCCAACACCTTGTTAATTTTTGCATAGATTTCCATGGAGTTTAAATAGTACATCTCTTCGTTATTTAGTTGGTTGAGTTCTTGAATTAAATCATCCATAAACTTTTGAAAATCACGAAAGATGATATGAATATCACTTCTT
Organism: Teunomyces funiuensis; assembly: GCA_030558095.1. Taxonomy (NCBI): domain Eukaryota; kingdom Fungi; phylum Ascomycota; class Pichiomycetes; order Serinales; family Debaryomycetaceae; genus Teunomyces; species Teunomyces funiuensis. Next base: position 921,160 of record JAJMRW010000002.1, read on the forward strand.
GCAAACAACCTCATCAATGGCTGATAAAATAAAGTAAGAAAGTTCTTGATCAATTTTGTTAACTCAGGCTCTTTCCATAATTGTTTGAACAAGTCCTTGTCCTTCTTGCGTATTTGTATTTGCCAGTATTGCTTTAAAGTAAGATACAAATCAGCTTTGACCAAATCATTCTGTCCTTCAATGGACGAATAAGACTCTTGCGATGCACAAATCTGTTCAAAAAGTGGTTCATCAGAAGTCTGCAATTTGGGATCAATTTGGCTTGAACTTAAAATGGTTAACAACAAATCTTTATGATTCTCAAATGCAGTCAGCTTAATGTCTCCCACAACATCATATGGCAATTCAGAATGTCTCTCAATTCTCTCCAAAAAGCGGGCATATTTGGGGTCAATTTTCTCCTTCTTAAGTTCGTCCAATTCCTTTTGATAATCATCCAAATCTTCATCCAACATCATGACAAATATGATGGATAGTAAATTACGAGGTCCCTTTTCGGCCTGATCCCCATCTGATTCTCTCCAACTTGGCCAAGACAACAGTGGAATATTGATCAATAACAAATCGATAACCCGAGAAATTATTTTAACCGGATTAGTGAATCTCAATATGCCGTAAACCATGTTGTACGGAAATAATCTGTGAAATCGCCTGACTTTATGTAACCATTCATTTGAATTGTCCTGACCCAAAAACACTTGGAAAATAGTAGCTGCTATCTCAAGCTTACACCATTGATGAAAAGTTTGAAGTAATGGCGAAAGACTTTTAACATCGGGAGACCTTCCAATATCTTCAAATAGTTCAGTAATTGTTTCAGGATTCTTTACCAAATTTTGTTTAAACTGATCAAAATCTTTACCCAAGTTCACAATGACTTTTGATGTCTCTTGCTGGAACTCGCGTTGGATCTTCAATTTTGTGGATTCGTGTTGGGAACGAATTGTGAAGTCCGAATGATCTTCCTTGTCAAGTGTATCAAAAACCAAAAATTGGTCTGATAAAAAGTCCATAAAAGCTTGTGAGTGAATGATTTCGGGATATTTGGTTAATGCATTCAAATAACCACGCAATGCAAGCCTCAGCTTTTCCCTAACCAAAAGAACATCAGTGCCTTTAAGAAAACCGTCATCCTTTTTTGGTTTATTAGGAAGATTGGGGACATCGGTTGACATAAGACCTGGGAACTCTTTCTTCAAACTGAGTTCAAGATCTCTGAATTCATGATAATGTCTCGCTATAAAATGCGACTTATAAGTGTAGTCCTGCTTACTTTCTGATTTAGTACGAGTGATTACCTGTAATACAAACTCGTAGTGGTGTTTGGAAGGTTCCTGTGAGGAATAAAGGTGCTTGAGTGGGTTCCACGAGCCCGCTTTCAATGAAGCGGTTGGACTCAGTTGCTTGGCACCCACTGTTCGAACCGCAACAATATTAATGCAAAGGTCGTTTGTATACCTAAACTTTTGGTAATCGTCCAACTGAGAAGCAAAATAGCCTGTTTCTTTAACATTTTGGATCTTATCCAACCGTCCTGTGTCAGATGCTTTTAAATGACTTTCTGATAAGTAGATAAGATCCTTATCGGTGATGATCATCGAATTGTAAAAAAGAAGTAGACCAGATAGTATTTTCTTGTTGACTTGTCTTCTTTTGGTGATATCCTCTTTTCTCTCCTCTGAACTGGTAATATTCTTTTTATTAAAGCTTTCCACAAAGGGCTGTAAGGTTCCTTGCCAAAACTCCTTCTGTTGATCCGTAGAGTTATTAGTGATAAATGGAAAGGTTGTCATAAAGTTGCGGAAGAAGAACGTTAAAAGCGGCAATTCATTCAGCTGTTTGCCATCATGATTCGTCTTGAACGGAGGTCCCAATAATTGGCAGCAATTAGGCTTTGACAACTGGTGTAACTCATTGGAAAGTCTGTTTTCAAGCAAGTACTTCTTTAGAAAATGCTCCTGAGTCGGCGAAAAATCAATGGAATTCGTCATATTGATCTATAGCCTTTGCGGCGTAATCTGAATCTTGCTTGCGGCTGCCCTAAGATCTAATCTGTAAACAGCGGAGGAGGTTAACCTGCAGAACTGCTCTAATTATCAGCACCAATTTTTTTCTTTGGGCATCGCATTTTTTTCTTTCAAATTTGTTAACAAATTTTTACCATCTCATCTCTTCTTTCCAAGTAAAAATGGGTACCCAAAAGAAGGAAAAGCTGAGAAGAGTCAGACAGAATGACACCCGTGACGGAAATCTCCGTGTCAAGGGTGAAAACTTCTACAGAGATGCCAAGAAAGTGAAGCATCTTCAGATGTACAAGAGTGGAAGAGCTGTCCGTAACGCTAAGGGGGAGATCATCCAGGCTGCTGCTTTGCAAAGCACCGACGCTCCAATTGCTCGTGTGGATCCCAACAGAAAGTGGTTTGGTAACACTCGTGTGATTGCTCAAGATGCATTGACCCACTTCAGAGAAGCTATGGGCGACAAGAAGCACGACACTTATCAGGTTTTGTTGAGACGTAACAAATTGCCAATGTCGTTGTTGGACGAAAAGGATCAAACAGAATCGCCAACTGCCAAGATTGTGGAAACCGAGTCTTATGAGCAAACTTTTGGTCCTAAGCAGCAACGTAAGAGACCAAGAGTTGCCGCTTCTTCTTTGGAAGAATTGGCCCAGGTGACTGAAGAAGACTCCAAGGTTTACCAGGAAAAGCAAGAATTGGACGCTACTCTTGGTTTGATGGGTGGTTCATTCTTGGACAAGGATGACTTCACTCAAGAAGCCAAGGAAGCTATCTTTCACAAAGGTCAATCTAAGAGAATCTGGAACGAATTGTACAAGGTCATCGATTCTTCTGATGTCGTGATACACGTTCTTGATGCCAGAGATCCTCTTGGAACCAGATGTGAAACCGTTGAAAAATACATTCGTGAAGAATGTCCTCACAAACATTTGATTTATGTCATGAACAAGTGTGATTTAGTGCCTACTTGGGTTGCGGTATGTTTATTTTTACTAACCAAACAGTTTGAGATGATTTTTACTTTTACCATTTTCTTTTTCAATTTGCACCAAAGCCTTTTGTCAGGGTGATACTCGATCGCAAGATCAAATTCAACAATATTGCCTGTTACGTCTTTGGAAGATCAATACTACTCGCCTGTGTTCCTGGCTTGCCAGTTCTTCAACCGTTCTGGTTGTTGATTTGTTCACGATTGAACCAATAGTTTTTATTGGTTCGCTTAGGGTAGTTTCGGAATCTTCTGAGTTGAAGCTCTTCGAAGGCAACTTCCTCCATGAAGAGTTTCGTAGTATAGAAACCGACATTCCATTCTCTCTCTTGCTTTTCATTTCTTCTCGAAAAATCATTTCCAATTGTTTGTGAATTATGATTCAAATTACTAACATTCAGGCTGCTTGGGTCAAGCATTTATCTAAATCCTTTCCTACTTTAGCATTCCATGCATCTATTACCAATTCCTTTGGTAAAGGTTCCTTGATTCAGTTATTGAGACAGTTCTCTTCGTTGCATGCTGACCGTAAACAGATTTCTGTTGGGTTTATTGGTTATCCAAACACCGGGAAATCTTCCATCATCAACACTTTGCGTAAGAAGAAGGTGTGTACTGTTGCACCAATTCCAGGTGAAACTAAGGTCTGGCAATATATTACCTTGATGAAGAGAATTTTCTTGATCGATTGTCCAGGTATTGTTCCCCCATCGACTAGAGACACTGAATCAGACATTTTGTTCAGAGGTGTTGTCAGAGTTGAACATGTTTCCCACCCAGAACAATACATTGGTGACATGTTGAAAAAGTGTGAACGTAAGCATTTGGAAAGAACCTATGAGATCAAGGGCTGGAGCAATTTTGAAGAAAACTCAGAATTGTTGGAACAAGCCAGCATTGAATTCATTGAGTTGATTGCCAGAAAACAGGGTAGATTATTAAAGGGAGGTGAACCCGATGAAAGTGGTGTGGCGAAGCAAGTTCTCAATGATTTCAACAGAGGTAAGATTCCATGGTTCCTGGCACCACCCAAGGATACCGAGGAAAGAACTGGGGAAGACTTGAAGGCCGGGTACAAGAGAAAGAGAGCTGAGAAGGAAGAGCGTGAGTCGAAGAAAGCCAAGGTAGAAGAACAAATAGAAGAGGCAGAAGAACAGAAAGAAGAAGACAAGGGGAAATCGTCGGACTAATTCGCTAGCATTTTATAGTTCTATTGTATATTAGGGATAATTGAAGGTTATAAAATACACATTTAATTCAAATATATTAGTACAAGGGTCTACCGAAATGGATTTTTGTACTACTAGGAGTCGAAGGTGCCGTCAAGTTCCCATTGACAGACTCTGTTCCGGCACCAGTACCGTTCAAGTTACCCAATCCCCAGATGTAACCTTTGAATCTCCCCAACACTGAGAAATCGAACGAAGCCTGTCTGAACAATTCTTTGAAGCATTCCATCGAAAGATACGCATGTAAGGTTGACGTCATTTGTTGTTGGTGGCCCGGAAATTGCGAGCTCATGGATGCAGCAAAATGTTGTCTGATGGTTGGCGATATTGGCAACAAGTGCAACTCCTCAGCTAAGTACTCAATAGATGGCTTATTGTTGGAGTTCTTCGCATCATCAGAGCCCTTGTTCAACAATTGACTACCGATATACTTGAGGTCAAAGAAGTTTGGAAAGTATTTGGAGCACCACCAATAGAAATCTTTCTCATCAACAGGTAAGCTATCATTCATCAATAAACTCACAAGGAAGCCCAAGTCGTATCCAGCGTGGTAACTGATCCAGTTGACAGAATCGTCCAACAATAATCCACTTTCGATGATCAACTCAGCAAACGAGAAGTGAGGGATACCCTGGGTCATATGCATCTGGAAGTTTATTTGGGAAGTTTGCGACAACATGTTCAAATGCTCTTCATTGTACATTTCCTTGCTTAAGTCGTACAAGAAGTTGAATTGCCAAATAATACTGGAACTTATTTCGTTATTCTTGATCTTGGTGATGCAAAAGGACAACTGGATCAAGTTGAGTAAATCGGAGTTTGATCTCAAAGTTTGGAAATGATAGTCAGAAGACGACTTAAATGTACCCACTGGACGGGCCACTATGCCAGGAATTTCTTGATGAATAGCAGTAAAAATTTTGGACGTCTTGTCATTAATAAAAGTTCGTAAGGTATGGAATTCATGCTCCAAGTTGTGGGCCCAAACTTCCTTGATGATAGGCACTTGTGCTTGGATAGGGTGTTGAGACGGAATGTTTTGCTGGGCTTGGATCTGTTGAAAATGCTGCTGCTGTTGTTGCTGTTGTTGTTGTAACTGTTGTTGTAATTGCAATTGCAACACAGGGTTCACACTTTGGTTGGAGCTAGTAAGACCTATAGGCCCATTGTTTTGGTTGTTGGACCCGCCGTTGATCGCAGCTAAAAGGGGATTGGTGGATACCTGTTGTGGGCCTGCTGTTCCTAACTGCTGATGTTGCTGTTGTTGCAACTGGTGGTTCAACAATTGTTGTCTCTGTAACTGCTGTTGCAACTGGAGCTGTGATATTTGTGGCGATTGATTATTGCCACTGATTGGCTGTTGTCCCTGCTGCTGCAACTGGTGCAGCTGCAAGTACTGGAGATGAGGGTTGATGTTCATTTCTTAGCTCAACTTGGAGTACGTTATGATGTTGAAAGGAAAAATTCTTATGTCGTTAATCAAAACGCACGACGTTCGCGACATTTTCCCTTATGTAATCATATATATGTATATATACACAGAAGTATAAACTTACAACTGCTCCCTGAATGTATCGGTGTTCTGTAAGTAGTTGTGATCTCCAATACGTCTTGGCTTGAAAAGATGCTGCAACAAAAATCCAATTGCCAAAACCAAGGAAACGATTGCCACGATAATGTAAATGACCCCCAAACTCAAGTTACGACCCCCAAACACTGAATTGTTGGTGAAGACGAGAGACTTGGTACCGTCATAAATACTGACAGGGTAGTTAAGCCCAATGGAAACTTCGTAGTTACCGGATGAAAATGTTGTAGTGGTATTTTTACCGTACAACTTGTAAAAGGACGGCAAACCTGCTGTTCTCATCCAGTTTTGTAAAAGTTCCCATTCAGAAAGATCAGGAATATTGTCATCGGTATAGCCGTCAGGAAACATTTTTGCCCAGTTTGGCGGTGGGACAATCTGGCTCGCGTTGTAAGTAGTTTTCTTGTACTTATGATCGCGGTCTGAGGCCCACGAAATGTCTTTCTGTGTCATCTCATAAGTTTCGTTATTCTCTCCATTTTTCGGATTTAACAACACAGGTGACGATATCGTATCATTGAAATATGAGTTGGCAATAAGACCGCATGGATAAATGATTTTTTGGTCATCACCTGTTCCACTGTGAAGCAATGGCTTACAGTTATCAGTAAGAGCACCCCCAGTAACAGCTTTACCTTTGAGTTGATCCAAGTCAAACGACTCCACGTACTTCCGGTGATTTTGGTAAAAGTTGGTGAGCTTATAGTACATGTATAATGGCGCGTTCAAATCTTTTGGTAATGTAAACCTGATCTGACAAGTTTGTTGGTCAGTATCATTGACGAGTTTCCACTGAAATTCTGGATTATCGCTGTTACCTTTGAAATGGAAGCTGGTGTATTTATTGGGCACCGATTCAAACTTGTCCAGTGTCAATTGGTCACAGTGGGAATAATCAATGGTTAATTGCTGGACATTGTAGGTGGTATAAATAATTGCAATCCCCAACGGCGCAAAAATTGCCGCTATAAGGAATAATAGTGGAATCACTGACCCAGGAGTCAAGATGGGCTGCCATGCCTTCAACCTTTGTTGTCTGAACGCTGTATTAGGAGGCTTTCTTGATTTGTGGTTATTGGTAGATTCGCCAAGAATCTCATCTTCTTCTTCCTCTTCTTCGGATGCCTGTCTTCGGCGTAAGAAGTTCATCTGCAGTTTGTAAATAGACACAGTAGCTAAATTCAGTATCTACGAGTTTGGTATTTGAGGCTGAGGGTCGTGCGCGAGCACTAAAAATTCTACATAGCTTCTACACAGGTCTCTCACGGCATTAGTCTATAGTGCTATCAACATGGACATTTAGTCCTTTTTAACTGGTCTGGTTGGCTTCTTTTGGCCATTAATCTTCTTGTCGCTCTTGTTACGCTTCAAATCAACCTGTTTGTCCTTTTGATCCTTGAACTTCTTTACGTTGTGGTAGTTGTTTCCAGTTTTGGATTCACGAGGTTCCAATGAGATGGTAACACCATCAATCACGGATTCCTTAGCGTCAAGGGCCTTCTTTTGTGCTTCTGCAGTGACAAAATCGCACAAAGCAATGTTCAAGTTGGTTTTGAAGAACTTGAGTTCACCAAACTTGGTGGCAAGGTGGTCCTTCAAGTGTTTTTCATTGAGCTCCTTGATACCACGAATGTAGATTGGGAACCATTCTTCCTTTTTAAATTTTCCATTAATAGCAGGGGCAACGGTTTTCTTCACTGGTACAGTCACTTTTGGAACACTAGGAGCAGCAACTGGCTTCGAAGTTGCCTTTGGTGGAGCAGCTTGCGAAGCTAATGCAGCCCACGACAAAGGTTGGCCTGAAGTTTCGTCCTTCTTTGGCTCTTCGGTGGTGGTTGTGGTGGCAGCTGGGGTGGCAGCTGGAGCAGCCTTCTGATCTTCATCCTTGAACTCTTCTTGACCTTCGGCTTGCTTTTGTGGTTGTTGCTTTTCTTGTGGTTCTTCGACTGGTTCTTGAAAAGGCTCTTGAACTGGTTGTTCAATCTTGTGTTCCACTGGCTCGACTTCTTCCTTTTCTTCTTCCTTGGCCTTAGGCTGAGGTTCAGCTTCTGGTTCAGCCCTGGACTCAGACACTTCTAGTTCATCAGCAGTCTCAGCAATTTCTCCATTAGTAGAGGATTCCTTGAACTCGCTGAAATCTATAAACTTCAAAATATCGTTGGCGACATCAAAGGTATTTTCCTTCTTACCTGGAGTCAAGACAAACGTTTGGGTAAACTGATAATATGGTGATCCTTGCTTGGACCATTCACCAAATACCACAATTAAGATGTTCAGACCCAAGGACAATTCAAAGCTGGCACTGGAGATCACAATACGGTTGTTCTTGCTCAAATCACTGTCAGCAAAACGAGCCTTGATGGCTTCGGTTCCCTGTGCTCTGTGGACCGTTTTGATTTTAGGCTGGTCTGCTTCAGCATCCTTTGGGAACGAGTCGTGGCTGATCGAGGCTAAAGAGTGATATATCTTGTGAATATTGTCAACATTGGTGTTGTAGAACTCATAGTACGATGTTATAAAAAACCAACCAATGGAGGAGGCGCGGCTTTCAGACAATGCTTGTGTCTGGTCGCTTTCGTTTGCTTGTGCCGGGGTAGTAGTCATTATTAGCACCGAACCAACTCGTAGGTGTGGATTGAAATTTAAACTTCTACAATCGGCTTTGTGTCGAAAAATTTTCAACTGCCATATCATATGTGCACACCACATGCATATGGTAATCGATTACTGAGCCATTAGTCAACATGACCACTATGTGTAGAAACAAACCATATATGTGTAATTAAAATCAACGTTCGAATGACAGATATCTACATCTATGTATACTCGTTGATGGCTGATTGGTCCTCAGTTTACTGGCACTCCTTCAACAATTCTTCCAAAATCTTGTTTTCCAAGTCACCCTTGTTGGAAACACCGTTGAAAGACTTGATACCCATTCTTCTCAAAACATCAATGGTCTTGTCTCTAGGAAAGCCCATGTTTTCGAATTGGGTAACAATGGTGTCATCTATACCGTAAAGAGCCGAGTCACTGACTTGGGACGAACTGTTGTCACTGTCGCTGGCATACAACTTGGTCCAATACTTGGCTGTGCTCTCAAAACTCTCCTTGTTCGACAAGAAGTGCTTGGCCACTTCGGCATCTTGAGGATCGTTGGGCTCGGGCGATTGTAACAATGACTGCAACGAAATCAACGAACTTTTCAAAGTTAAGATTGGCGTCCAGGCATCCTTCAATATATCTAAGCAAATGGCTCCAGTGACCGATGATATGTTTGGGTGATAAATACGAGTAGCAAACTTCATTTGTGGAGGCTTGAATGGATACTCGTTGGGAATCGTGATGTCCACCGTAAACAACCCGCCTTCATATGGTGTTCCGGGAGGTCCCTTGAAAATGCCTGTGAGACGAGTCAAGTCGTTCTCGTTATTTAAAGTCAAAGTGACACCACTTTGCGTATCTTGACGACACTCTTCGAGTTCCTTAGCAATTCTCTTGACACGCGACATCTTACTCGTTCAAGCTTACGTTCTTTGTGGTTCGGTGGTTTATTTTTGTCCCTACGCTCGAGCGCTGCATACAGAAAGTTTGCTTCGTATTTTGTTGTTAACACACTACTTTACACTAGTATACATAATTAGGCTTCTGGGGTTGGTGTACTGCCTTTGACATTCACAGAAAGAGCATCAAAGATTTTCTTCAATTCTGGGCTGGCATCCTTCACAAATGGCAATTCAAAGAACCCGTAATCATCGTTCTTTACCAACTCAGTAAACACAATTGTTAATCCCCAAGGATGTGGCTTGCTCACCAATCTTCTTTCCAACAACACACGAGTGATCAACTCTTGAACGGTTAACTTACCGTCGCTGCTTCCCCAAGTGGCATTGGAACTGAAAAAATGCAAAATGATACCGATAAACCATTGTGTGTGGCTATTTGGGTACCGCAATTGGTTGGCAATGGCATTCACTAAATGAAACTTGAATTCTAATGAGCCAAGATTCATTAAATCAACCAACAATACAACGTGTGACGACTTGGTGTTGAATCCACGAGCATTGTTTGGTAACCTGTCCGCAACGGCGGAAATTCCAATATGCAAAACTAATGCATTGATCAATTTCACATTGTAATGAAGCTTATCGACACCAAAGTCGTTCACTTCCTTAGGATGGTTCAACTTGATGCCAGCATAAATTGATCTCATCAATGCTGGTGCTGGAATTCTCAAAAAGTTGTCCACCGGCTTCTTCAAACCAACCTTGACCAAATCTTCCACAGGCTGATAAGCAATTTGGGGTGCTTCGTTGATCTGGGGCAATCTTTCAACCTTTAATCCCTGAGTAAATGGATCAGGAACCGAAACAGATGAGGGAGTGGCAGATAAAATGATATTTCTCAATTGCACAAAGTTACGCGGAATGGCAGTGACCAATTGATAGTGGCATTCAACCAAAAATTCAGGGTAATCGTGCAATAACCCAGTAAATATTCTGTTGATGGCCTTGAAAATAACATTGATAATATCGTGGCTGATATTCTTCGAATAAACGGTATTAAACTTCAAAATTGCTGTTAACAACTTAACAACAGTGCTGTAGCCGGCCTTTCCTGGTAATTCAAGAAGTTTTGGCAAAAGCATACGGTGAGCAATTAATGATGTCCAAGCAAAAGTAAATCCCGGATACACAATTGGCTGAAGGGAGTTCAAAACATCACCAATATATGTGTAAAATGCTTGATCCAAGGTTTTGGTAGCATTTTCATCGAGAATTGAGACGTCACTCCATGAAGATAACAACGATGAGAAAAACCTGAAATAAGCACGCTCGTTCCAATTGTTTTTGGCTGTTTCGTGGTCGTTCGTCAATTGCAACACAACGATGCTGATGATCTTCTTTAGGTACTCAATAGCATTCTCATTGCCATCAACGTTCAAAACGATCTTGACAATCAACATTGCCAAAGTATCAACTGCCAAATAAGTTTCATGTTGAGTTCTCGATCTTAATTCATGTTCAGTGGCAAAAGATGAAACAGAAATCTCAATTGCTGCCTTGAAGAAGAGCTGGAAATATTCTGGGTTGGTCAATATCTCAGTTTCCAATAAACCTTGGATGAATTGATCCTGCAAGGAATCGGATTTTCCGCCATGAGTTAAAAGCTTAACCCATTCAGCAAAAACATATCCCAATTGCACGAAAAGGGAATTAACCGCAGGCAAAGAGTTTTTCTCCAATAATTCAAACAAACTATCACGGGCAATTTTTGCTTCCTTGTGTTCATCTGAAGAATCCTCGCCAACAAAGTTTGCCAAAGCTTCAATAGTGAATCCAAATTCAGATCTCAAAGCAATAGGACGGAGCTCTTCCGAACTGAATACGTTCAATAACAAAGAGGCGGCAAATTTAACGACGACAGGGTTTTTGGAATCGTTAATAAGTTTGCTGATCGAAGCATCCAACTTGGTTGCTTGAACAAGTTGTACCTTCAACAACGAGAAAATCACCGACATGTTAAATTTACGTTGATCAGAAGAGTGCACAAGCCACCAAGTGACATCCTTGGCAGTGGATGGAGAATACTCACACAATTTGTCCAAAATTACCACGTAAATCTCATTACACATTGGGTTTTCATGGACTTGAGTGAAAAGACAGTTAACCGCATACTGAGCTGCCTTCAACAAGAATTCTGGATATTTCAATGCGTTTGCTTGGGCAAGTGTTAAAGCTTGAGTCAATGCAATCATGATAGGATGAGTGGTGCTAAGGTCGGTGAGCTTCGTTTCTGTGGCTTCAGTCAAGAGCAGAATTGCTTTATCACAACTTTGGGTGAATGCAGTAAATAGTTGCTCGAATGGAACAGCTTCTTCCTGCAAAATAGTAGCAGGTTGGGCAGCTGTGGTTTCTGGAACAGGAACTCGTTCGCGAATACCTGGTGAATTATTTCCAAAGTTTTCGTAAATTGCAAGTTGACCAGCACTAAGACCCTCAGGTGCTAATCCAAGAGGTTCAGGTAACTTCAAGGAATAGTCAGATGAATTGGCATCAACAAATGGCTCACTTGGATTATGGTGTTCACGAACCAAGATGTGTCTCTGCATCTTCTCGTCGATCAATTCGCTAATATTGTCTGATGCAATTTTGTCGACAATATCGACACATAAGCCAACATTGGATTGAATTGCTGTACTAAGCTCGGCCATTGGAAATTCACTTGGAGTGCTGCTGAGTAATTGGATCATGGTGGACTCTATGGTTTCAGCCAATAACTTACGACCACTGGAAAGAACCATAATATGGGACAATTGCTGTGCCATGTTTTGGTAACTTTTCCGGAGCTTTACCGGATCCTTTTCAGTTGCAAAGTCCTTCACAATAAGAGCTTCGGTTGTTGTCAAGACGGCTTCCGAAACTCTTGTCAAAATAGGGACTGCACATTCACGAACAGCTCTAGATAAGGAAGCTTGGAATGCTCTTCTCAAATTTGCATGTTGGGTGAATATGGTGTTTCCAATCAAAGTGCTGAATGTAGTGTCCAAAGGTTGATCACCGACAGGTTGTGATTGATTCAAGTTATTTTGAGGAGCAATTATAGGTTGCTGGGACTCATTTTGAACTGGCGGTGGTGCTGGAAAGTTTGAAGGAACATCAATTGGTTCTGCTGCATCCAACGCAAGTCTTGACATGTCATTGGCCAATGTAACTGTTTCAGGATGAATACCAAACATTGCAGCCAACGCAGTTGGGTTTGGATTGTGGCTTCTGATTAAAGTTGCAGGTTCAATATCAGAAATTTTCAACTTGAACGAATTTAATAAAACTTCAATCTCAAACTTCAAATTTAATTTCAAGTCTGCACATTCGTATAACTCAACCAAAACTTTAAGAACACCCAATACCCAAGGATTTGGGGGTCTAAAAATCTTGGATTGTTTTGCTTGATCTAAAATTTTGCAAACAAATGGAATGATCAAATGTAACGATTTAAAATCAAAAGCTTCAACAAGCAAGAACTTCAAAGCAATCTGGTCTCTTCTCAAAAGAGTATCATTGGCTAAAGTAATCTTCCCTAACCATGAACCCAAGTTCTTGATTGAATTTCTTTCAGTTGTAGAATCTTTGAAATTTCTGATCAAGCTGTCGACTTCTTTCAACGATACATTCAAAATGTAATCAAAAAAGATAGGATCATCAAACGATCTTACCAAATTTCCGTACAAGTCGTGATTGTTAGGTTCCGATTTTGCTCTATCCGCAACAAGGTAGTTAGCAAACCAATTGTAATACTTTTCAGAAAGCTGTTCTTTGATTTCTTTCAACTTCAAGTTGTCTTCAGTCATATTATTGACAAAAAACAAAAGCTTGTTCGAAACTGATTCGGTTGGTTCCTCTTGTTTCACGAAACCGATAGTTTTATCAGTGACAGTAATGGATTGATACTTTGGCCCGGCTTCAGGTGAAGGAGTAACGGCTTGTCCAGTACATGCAACACCATTGGCAGCATCTTTGACAATTTGATACATTTTTGCATGAGATGACAATGAGCGACATTCCAATAAATGTTTGCAATAAATTGGATATTCATGCAATCTTGACTTGAAGTTGTACAACGATTGAACTGCAAACTTAAACAAGTGAGAATCAGGTGGCTGGTTGCAAGACTCCCAAATAAAGTTCAACGCAACAGTCAAAGTTGTACCTTGAATCAAATCTCTTTCTAACAAAGCACCAAAAAGTAAAGAAGTCGATGCCAATGCAGACAATGGATACTCTGCAAAAAAGCGATATTCATCAAGCAACGAGTGGATCATGCACGCAAAAACGTCCTGCTTGTGAGGCTCGTCACTGGATTTCATTGCTATCAACATGTCCACAATCGTCTTAATTTCGACTTCCTTATTGTACATCTTGGAATAGTAAGCTTTCATTTCTTGTTCAACATCAGGTGGGAAAAATGTAGAAACTTGTTCATTTGCAAGAATGGCTGCATCATGTCCATTGCCAAAGTTTATCAATCTAGGATAGGTGGTTAAAAGTGACAACTGCAAGTTCTTCAATTTTTCCGTGTCAATTATTCCGTTGCTTGATTTCAAAATCTCTAACAAATAATAGATCACAGGGATCTTTAAGACAGTATGCTTTCCAACGGGGACCCCTTGGTTTTGAAGTTGTTGGCCCTTTTCATAGTCTTTTTGAGCTCTATCATCCAAAGTTTCCCATAAAGTTTCATAGAAGATTGCCTTGGTCTTGGAGTTCTTTGTCTTCGAGTCTACAAATCCAATAACTTCAAAATTGCAATCATGTGATTCAACCAAGAAGGTTATAGCAAGGCTGTTATTCTTGGTCCACAAATATTGCAACAAAGGACCTAATAATTCCGTGGCAGTTGCATATTCAATAATTGCACTTCTCACCTCGAATGGTGTGTTAGCCCTAATAACACTGTAATCAAAAAGTTTCTTCAAAGCCAAGTCGACATCTAATTCCTTCATGGAAATCAACACCTTTTCGACTGCGGGATTTTTGTTATCGATTAACAATGTGAACAATGTATCAATCAAATCTGTGACAAACTGATTTTCTTCTGATACTGTTAAGGCAGCTGCAATCAAGTACTCTGGGAAAACACGATAATCATGTTCAAAAACCTGACTCAAGTAGGTGTTTAATGTCCTTTCGCGTTCACTTAATTGAATTTGTTGTTGCTGTTGCTGTTGGATTTTGGTCAAAACTTGAAGCTCTAACTTACCAACATTTACAAACTTCAAAATATTTCTTCTGCCTTGCGGTGGTTGTGATTTTTCTTGTTCAAAACAAAGGGTGGTGTTGTTCAGGTTACAAATATCATATCCGCCTTGTTGAGAACCAGTGGTGTGTAAGATGTACAACAAAGTTTTGTTAAACCACCAATCGTAGTTCAAAAATATGTCTATAATACCTTGTTTATAATCCAATGACGAAAGTAATTGAGTGATGGTTGCAACCGTTGGCTGGATGTTTCTTTGCGAGGATTCAAACAAGTATTCAAGAACGTATGAAAATACTTGATACCAGTTGACTGAAAACTTGGATGGATTGTCTATGACACGGAAGGCAGCCTGTAATTGAGCCCCCTTTGCATTAGCTTCGGGTAAATTGTTTGCAAGAGCTAAACCTGCTAAACCTTGAGAACCTGGTATCAAGATTTCAGAAATAATCAATGCAATGCTCTGGTCAATTTCTGCAGGCTTTATTTGCAATAAGCTGGGTAAAATTTTCTCTGGAAGCAAGTTTTCCGGTCCGATCTCCAACAAAAGCTCTTTAAATGACATGTTTAATATGTTTTGGAAAAAGCGGTTGACGGGTTCAATTTGTGACTTGAAAGCTTTTAACGAACTTAAAGTTAAAAGTTTGCTGATGAATGGGAAGTGTGGGGTGTTTAAGATGTAATCTAAAACTAAAGTCCAATTATAATTAGCTGGAAATTCACGAGACTTGATAAAGGATAATAAACTGAATGAGTTATCCTTGATGAACTTCTTGACAATATCGGCGTCAGGCTGGATCTTAATTAAAATAATAAATGATAAAACTAAATCACACTCGTACTTTTTGACAAAATCAACGAGATTGTAATCTGGACGTCTGAAAAAGATACTTTTCAACTGTGGTAATAAAGCTTCGACGAAACTGAGATCCTTGGATATGTATGATAACTCCTTTTGAAATAACTTTTCGACAAGTGTAATTTCCTTACGATCGGTTGTTAAAGTAAGTTCTATGAGTAAACTGAGCTTTTGAAAGTAGTTGTAGAAGACCTGGTGGTTATCCTTGTTTTTATTCAACAAAAATCTAATCTGGTTGGCGTTTGATTCAAAATTGTCCTCTCCTAATGTGCTGAGAAGTAATGATATCTGGGTGATAATTACTTTGGTGAGTTCAGGATCGTGAATAGGTGGTGCTTCTTCTTGTAGTTGATGGCCCCTTGGGCTATTTCCGGCTGGTGAAGTCACGATTTATATGGGAAATGTAAATACAGAACAATGGCGTTCTCAAATACACCCTTCAAAGTATTTCTTGTGGGTGGGTACTATTTGAAACCCTGTGTGGCTAGCTCCTTGTAGTATGATGATGGGAGTTGATCAGGCGCTTTTCAATCTATTAATGCCTCAATCAATAGTTATGCGTATAAATGATCTAATCAGTAGTCAATTATACTGTATTGTACAAGCGGAGTATGCTAATTGGTTGAATATAGTTGTCGTTATGTGTGATCTATTTCTGTTGGTAGGTAGCTTTTTTTTGTTCGCCGCCAACGGAAAGTCACACAAAAAAATTATGAGTACCATTACCCGGACATTTCTTTGGATTTTGCTGTATGGCCTACACCATACACCTTGTCTCTGTCCAAACTAAACCTGTATTTATAACCTAACTAACCAAAATCAACCTTTACACAGAAACTATCTTGGAGATTTCTTGCTTCAAATTGGACGCTTCTGGCAGGTTGCCAAGAAGCGTGTGTGCTTGTTTCAAAAGCGCCTTTAACGAATGATTCTCTATCAACAACTGATCGTTCTCAGCATCAGTTGATTTGGACAAGTATGGAAGCTTCAAGTAATCAACAAAAGACTTACTATGGTCACTACCAACTTCACTTATATCTGAATAGATTGACTCGAGTTCAGCATTCTTATTAGCGTTTGAATTCTGATTGCTGGAGAACACCGAAATTGTAGATTGGTTGTTGTTTTCACTATCAGATCTTTCTCTAAAGCCTGTAGAAAATGACGACCGAGTTGAAGTAGCAGAGTAAGTAGATGAGGAGGCAGTTGAAGAAGCAGCTGAAGAAGCAACTGCCGATAAATTGAGAGACAAATTCTTCAACTTACCAACAAGTGAGCTCTTGGAAGACTTGACTTGAACCTTTGCAAAATTGTCCACCTGTTTCACAAACAACGTGTCATCTGATTCCAAGAGTAAATCACCAAAAAAGACGTCTAGGTCATTGATAATATTACCCCATTTTGACTCGTTTAATAAGTGTTGGTAGACCACTTCTTCGTCTCCCTTATTAAGGCACATTAAAATGGGTTTGTTTGCTTTCAACAAGCCAAGTGAGATTTTGAACAAACCTGTTTTCCAGCCCTGTACTATGCAAAAGTCCATAATTCTGTTGACAATTGACAAGTCGGGAGAGTGACTTGAAATAAACGACAACCACCATTGATAAAGAAATACATTAAGCTCCACAAATGACGTCAAATGTGTGTAAAGCTCTTTATCGCTTTGCTTCAAGATGTCCAAGAATTCAGTGTACCATAAGGTTAAAGTATCAGACATGGTCGAAGTAGTGAATATGTCATGCAATTGCCCTTCAGACTCCATAATTGTGATTAATCCATGGAAGGTCATTTCACTATCGCCGCCAAAGTGGTAGTACAAGACACCAACCAAAAAAAGGAGACCTTGGCAGTAGCCCAACTCCGCATCATAGTTAGCGTAAACATTCAAAATAGTCGACAAGTTCTTTATGCTTTCTTCGCTCTTAAAAAACTCAACAGTAGGGAAGGTTCTGTTCAAGTCTTTTGATATTTGTTTGGATATTTCTGGGTTGTATGAATGCTGAAAATTGTTGTAGACTAGAAGGGATGATTGGGGTATTTTGCTGGCATTCAACAAGAACAACTTTCTCCATACCAACGATCTGATCTGATCAGGAATTCCTTGTTTAATACACAATAATTCGGTGTAGTTGGGCAAGGTATTAATAGTGCTGGTTGGATTGTTGATAAAGGATAACCAATACGAGGTCTCCAAGCTGGAGGAAATGCGGGCTTTATCATTGATAAAACTCTTGCAACAAGATTGTTGAGTTTGGATTTGAGCCAACGAATTTCCACATTTCCAGCAGGTGGTGAATTCATCTTTGGTGTAATCATATTTGGCAAACAAGTTGTGGAGGTCGTCAAGGCCAAATTCTTCAAGGGACGAAGTCACGAATTGTTCGTCACTGTATGAATTAACTTTGAGGCATTCTATCTTGAGTTCCAAGTTATTGAGGAGGGCTAAGTTGTTTGATTCAGAAGATGATCTGAGTGATTCTTCAAACTCCAAGAGAGATTCGTAGTCAATCATGTTTATTAGTCGAGTTGTTAATGGCCAAAAAATGAGTGAAAAGCACGGTTAAGGAATGACTATGGGTCGTAAAGGAAAGACAAGGGTGGGATGGACGTGCTGGTAGCGTCGTGATAAGAGATTGGCCAAAAACAACTAAAACTTATAATTTCCTATAGTGAATAAAAGTTCTTGTGTATGTGGTTTGCTGGCCAACTTTTATACAAATAGAGTAATTCCTGCGTGAAGTCAAACGTCGCGTTCAGCTCCTACAAATAGTTACACAAAATATTAACTCGGGGAAGGTACGCTTAATTTGGCGAATGCAGGGATAAATAAGGCAGGAGTGAAATTTTAGTTTGACTAATTAAGGAAGGAGTAGAGATCCGTGACACTAATAATTAAGCTTTGACCATAATTTTAGAGATGCCTATATCTTTGGATGTTTAGACCGTGTCGGTTGCCGACCAGGGTGCAGACAAAGTATTTTTTGGCTCCTGCAAAATAAAAAGGCCTACATGCAGAGCTAAAACAAATTCGAAACCAGCAATCTTACATATTATTTGACGAGAAAAGTCAGCCTCGCCTCACATTTTTGTTGTCGTCTACCTACATATGGATCACGTGGTATATATGAGCAGTTGCGCTACTTACTCGTGTGGTAACTTTAAATGAAGTGTTAAACGTCTAAGTTTTGACTAGCGTTAATATCCTGACCAGTCTACGGAATTTGCCAGCCTTTTGGTGGTAAATATATGGTTCAGTCGATTTTCGCACTACCTTATGTTCCAGACACGACCAAATATCTAACCATCATCATCGCGTAGACATCTCGATAATGGTGTTTTATTTCAAAGCAAAGAAGTCGTCGGAACTTGATGAGTTTGGTCTTAACGACAGTCCAGATGTGACCATATATATGGGTAGGGACAAAGTAGAAAATGATCCATTAATTAAACATTCCCATCCCAAGAACATCTGGTTCCATGTTGATAACTATTCTTCAGCCCATCTTTATTTGCAGCTCACCAAAGAGGAGTTGGCCAGTTTTAAGTCGTTTGACAAGTTTAACATTGATCCCGAAATTCTTGTCCAAATAGCTCAGTTAACTAAAGCAAACTCTATCAAGGCTAACAAGTTGAACAACATCACCGTCATCTACACCCCAGTGGAAAACTTGCATACAGATGGTTCGATGGACATCGGAACTGTCACTTTCAAAAACCCTAAACAGGTGAAACGAGTCAACGTCACCAAGAAGGACAACGCTGTGATAAATAAATTGAACAAGACCAAGACAGAAGTATCGACAGACGATTTCATCAAGGCACAACAACAGTTGATCAGGGATATTCAAGGTGAAAGAAAACATATGGAGAGAGAGTCTGAGCAGCTCCAATACATGTACGCCCAACAGAGAAAGACAAAGGACGATCCTTACGGTGACCTTTTCGCTGAGGAGAATTTGCGTAGCAACGAGTTTAGAAACGACAACTGGGTTGAGGACGAGTTTATGTAACTTCTACGTGGTTCTTTTTAGTATACGTTCAAAATTTTATTGATAGAATTACCACTTCTATTCATTTTATTGCATGCGGTTGTAAATAATTTGTGGGGCTGGTCCCTTAAACATCCATGTTGACTGGGAATTTACCGGCACTTCTTTGATCATCCCACTTTTCAACCCAGTCGAGAGGACACAACGAAGTGAAGGTCTTGAAGAAAATCTTGCATGGTTCAAAGTCCTCACCTTTGACAGCGACACATTTGTGGTAATCGATGTACGATTGAGCACAGTGCTTGGTTTGGTTTTGGTGAGGGAATCTTGGTTCGAATTGTGGAGTTTCAAACTTGAAGTTGTCTTTGTCGATAGCCATTTTGTTAGTGAATAAGCAACAGTAGCGTTAGAGGTTTTCTATCTTACGATTTTAGTTTTTCAACCAATTTTTTTTACTCTTTTAATTGGCTGAGTCGCGGCACGTGACATCTCTTCAACTTGTTAGCATTAATCTAACCACCTAATATCTATAACCTGTTCAACTTTGATGCGTCCAACCGCTCAAGGTGGAGCCTTTCCCTTTCGTAAATAATATGTACATTACCGGAATCAGGTACACTTTTGGTCCCCGTATGCTGTCAACAACTTCCTTCTCCGGATCCGGCGACGCGTGCACCGTCTTGTAGTTTGGATTCACCGTCGATTGCTGCAGCGTCACCTTGTTGTACTGTGAGTATGATCCCGAAATCTTCAGCTTTGTTATTTCTGCTACTGCAACAGCTTTAGCTATCCCAGCAGCACGGCTCGCTATTAATATGGATCCATTCTTTTCGAGTTTTTCTAGAACTTGTTCGACTCGATTCTGAGTAGAGTCGTTTTTGGTTACAGTAATAGATGCTACCGTTAGCGATGCATTACTGTTTAAATATGCTTGTATTTTGCGTATGTCGTCTTCAAATTGCTCCAATGCTGCCGTTTGGGCCGTCTCGCTAGCCATCTTTAGTTGATTTCTCTCTATCTTCTCCAAACCTCATCTCAATTAGGATAAACTGCGACAATCACTGTGCAGGATCTGAGGGCCTTGGATTTGATTTGCGGCTACTTTTATCACTGCTCCTGAGGCTATTGTTGGAACTGTTGAGGATATGTGTCGAAGTATCGTAAGCTCCGTAGCGTGTTGAGGTATTTTGGTCCATCAATCGGTCGTACTGCAACATTTCCAAGAGATCTGCATGTGAGTCCCGCAACGTCTGCACCGAAGTGAAACGCGTAGTTGGTGCTTCATTGTGGAAACTTCTACCTGTTGCTGATGGTTGGGGTACAACCTTCTTTTCCTCGACAAATGGCGTTACTGGAATAGCTGTTCCGTTTGGCTGGACCAAGTAGAGGTTGCCATGGGCATCTTTGACCATGGTAAGCGTACCACTTGCTGATTCGGGGCCTACAGTATTTGTAGGAGGAAGAAGCAACGGTGGTGGAACTGATTGTGTGGGAAGTTCAGTTTGCTGGGAAACCGTTTTTTCTGTTCCTGATGACTCGATGGCTGTCAATGGAGGCTTAACATTATCTGCATCATAAAAGATCTCGTTAGCATAACGGTACCCTTCAGTTCCTGCCACCAAGTTCCGTAGCTGGGAGTCTATGCTATAATTATCGTCGTCAGTATCATTTTTGGTCATAAAAACCATAAGATTTTCCTTGAATACCTTTTGTTGGGGAAGTGGAGGCGGCCAGTACATGTTTCCACTGGTATCGATGCCGTTCTTTATAGCAAGTAACTTTTGTATGGAACTGCTGGCGGCTGTCAAATGGGGAACATTAAGATTGTACATCTTGGCAGCCTGCAACAAGTTTTGGAGAAGACCCTCGATATGGATTTCGTATCCCTTGCTGTAGTCATAAAGCATTTTGTTGTAGACAACTTCAGCAGGAAGGTGGGGTCTTTTCTCAATTAACAAGAGCCGTTCCTGGTACAGTTTATCTTCTGCAGTGAGTAGGTCTAAGATTGTATCGCATTTGTATTCCTGTTCTGACTCCAACATGTGGATCTTGATGAGCAGCTGCATGTCACAAAAAATCCCATTCAAAAAGGGCTGACTTGTTGTGTTTTCAATCAAGATGCCAAAATTGGACTGTTCAAAAATGACGGTTAGTAATTGGAGCGGAACTAGATTCAAAATATGAGACCATTGCGACGAATGGAGCTCGGCCCGGCGTCTATACTTGGTGACACAGACCTTTTCCATCTTCAAGGTGTGAATGAACCGAACCAAAGATTTATAGGTAGCACTCGACCGTCTTTTTCTGTAGCAGCCCTCCGTGATGGCGTTGGGTGCAAATGCAACGGGTGCGATTTTGAGCTGGAAATTCGTTTGCATGAGTTGGTAAGTGTTGTGGCTAATGAAGCGGCAATCGGCATCGGAAAGAATCATTTGGGTGCAATGCAGTGGGAATAGACTGCCAACTTTGTCGATAAGAGGGGTATCCTCTGTAGGTTCGTACAAGATAATTGACGTTTGGTGCAACACTTGGTCAAACAAGGAAGGAGCATTTTCCAAAAATTTGACAAATTTCTGGGTAAACACAATGTAGTCATAGGAAAAGCTATGTTCGTGGCTTTTACTTAGCAAGCTCGACAACTCGACCAAATTGAAAAGTACTTTGGTGGGACGATACGAGAACTCGTTATCTGTAGTAAAGAGTTTCCACCCGTGCTTTTTATGGTTGAAGTTCTTGTCAGTGTAGGGCAAGAACGTCACATCCCAGTTTGCCTTGCACAAGACGCAGGATAGGTAGCTGAGAAGCGAGGATTCGCCAATAATGAGAATTGACGCCGTAGACATGGCTCAATAATGGTGATTACAGGCGTAAGAAGGAGAAGTTTTAAAAAAAAGAACGCTGTTGGGTAGCCGCTGGCTGCGAATTGAGTCGCGGCTGCACAGCATTTCCCGAATGGATAGCGGATTTTGAAGCGAGCAAAACGAAGAAAACCAAAAAATAAAGGAATTTCCTCTTTCCCGATTAGGCCTGCGCACAATCCGGCCGGAAATCCCCATATCTCGCACCAATGGAAGCCACGGCGTTTACCGACTATATAAGTTGCGAACCGCTCCCGCATCAAATTATTAAATGATAAGTAGACAACTGTACCGACTTATCACACCACAAGTATACCACCCTTCACGCAAGCTATTTTCTCAGATATCGTCACTTAACAAGTTTATCCACACAATGTCTACGCCATACAAGCAACCCCCACACAAATTGACCATGATCCCCGGTCCCATTGAGTTTTCCGATGCGGTTCTTGGTGCTATGGCTACGCCATCGCAGGCCCACACGTCGCCAGAATTCATCAGCACTTTCCAGCTGGCATTGAAGAACTTGCGTAAGTTGTTCAAGTCGACCGACCCTAAGGCCCAGCCCTACGTGTTGGCCGGCTCTGGAACCCTCGGTTGGGATATCGTCGGGGCCAACTTGATCAACCCAGGCGATAAAGTATTAGTGTTGGCCACTGGGTTCTTTTCGGACTCGTTTGCAGAGGCATTGAAGGTCTACGATGCTCAAGTCGACGTTATTACGGCGCCCGTGGGTGACGTTGTTTCCTTGGACGAGGTTGCAGCCAAGCTCAAGGCAAACAAGTACACTGCCATCACCATTACCCATGTCGATACCTCGACATCTGTTGTGAGTGATGTCGAGGCCATTTCCAAGATTGTCAAGCAGGAATCGCCAGAAACGTTGATTGTTGTGGATGGTGTTTGTTCTATTGGAGTTGAAGACTTGGAATTCGACAAGTGGGGCGTTGATTTTGCCTTGACTGCATCCCAAAAGGCCATTGGCGTTCCTGCTGGTCTTTCGATCTTTTATGCTTCTGAACGTGCCGTGTCCAAAGCTTTAAACAGAGAAAAGAACTCGGCCTTCTTTGCTTCCTTGAAGAAATGGACACCTATCATGCAAGCCTACGAAAGCGGGAACGGTGCATACTTTGCCACACCTGCAGTTCAGACCATCACTGCTTTGAAGGTTTCGTTGGACGAGATTTTGGCTGAGAGTCTCGACGCCAGATTCGCCAAGCACGAACAGGTCTCGAGCCAGTTCAAAAACAACCTTGAGGAACTCGGGTTAAAAATTGTTCCTGTCAACCACGGTGTTGCAGCACACGGTTTGACTGCCGTGTACTTTCCAGAGGGCGTCAATGGACCCGAGTTGCTTGCTGCTTTGGGCAAAAAGGGCTTTACTGTTGCTGGCGGTATCCACAAAGCCCTTGTTGGTAAGTACTTTAGAGTTGGCCACATGGGTTTCTCAGTATATGAGGACCACGTAGAGAAGCTTACAGCCTCGCTTGAGGAAGCATTGGCGGAATTGGGCTACAAAAACTAGGACTATGTAACCGAGTGATCCATACCAGTGAAGACAAAATATTTAATACGCAAAATGTAATATTAGCGAAAATACTTTGCCACAGTTTACCACTGGTTCTTTCCACACCACCAACATGTTGACGTCCTTGCGAGTGATGGCCCCGTTCCGCATAGCTAACGTAGCCAGTGTCCTTCGAACGACCAGGCCACTTGCTGTGCCACTTCGTATTGCACCGGTGCGATTCTTGCAAGCGTCCACGCGAGTGTTGGAAACCAATAAGGTTGTTGCACCACCACCATCGCCCACGGCCGATTCGTCGACGTATCTCTTTGGGAGAAAGATCTCGACCTCTGAAACAAAGATGATGCGGTCGTTGTTGACCACAATCTGGCCCAAGAACAAGACGAGCTTCAAGTTCCGCGTCGTGTTGGCCTTCTCCCTCCTCATTGCAGCCAAGTTGCTCACCATCCAAGTGCCGTTTTTCTTCAAGAGCATTGTTGATGGCATGAATGTCGAATGGACCGACCAATTGGGCACTGTTGGCACTGTGATTGGGTCGTTGATATTGGCGTACGGCGGGGCCCGGTTCGGAGCCGTGTTATTTGGCGAGTTGAGAAACGCTGTTTTTGCCTCGGTGGCCCAAAGTGCCATCAAAAGAGTGGCCCAGAACACATTTAAACATCTCTTGAACATGGATTTGAACTTCCATCTCTCTCGCCCAACAGGCGGCTTGACCCGCGCCATTGACCGTGGTACAAAGGGCATCAGCTACGTCTTGACGGCCATGGTGTTCCACATTCTTCCCATCTCGTTTGAAATTAGTGTTGTGTGTGGTCTTTTATCCTACAACTACGGTGTTTCGTTTGCAGCAGTCACCTTTTTCACCATGTTGGCATATTCGGTATTCACCATTCGTACAACCGCATGGAGAACAGGGTTCAGAAGACAGGCCAACAACGCCGATAACCAAGCAGCCTCGGTGGCATTGGACTCGCTTATCAACTACGAGTCCGTCAAGTACTTCAACAACGAGGCGTTCCAGGCATCCAAGTACGAAAAGGCATTGACCTGCTACGAAAATGCCTCCATCAAGGTCGCCACGTCGCTTGCATTCTTGAACGCGGGCCAGAACTTCATCTTTACCAGTGCATTGACGGCCATGATGTACATGGGCTGTCAGGGTGTCGCTACTGGTGCCCTTACAGTTGGAGACTTGGTGTTGATCAACCAGTTGGTGTTCCAGTTGAGTGTGCCGTTGAACTTCTTGGGTTCGGTGTACCGTGAGTTGAAGCAGTCGCTTTTGGATATGGAGAACTTGTTCCAGTTGCAGAACTACGACGTCAAGATCAAGGATGCGCCTGGTGCCAAGCCCCTTGTGTTGAACCAAGTTGGTGTTCCTGGCGAAATCAAGTTTGAAAACGTCACGTTTGGGTACCATCCAGATAGACCCATTTTGAAGAATGCATCATTCACCATTCCTGCTGGCCAGAAAGTAGCCATTGTTGGCCCGTCTGGTAGCGGGAAGTCGACGATTTTGCGCTTGGTGTTTCGGTTTTACGATGTGACTGAAGGGCGCATTTTGATAGACGGCCAGGAAGTCAGCAAAGTAACGCTCGAGTCGTTGCGGCGTTCGATTGGGATAGTGCCGCAGGAAACACCGTTGTTCAACGAGTCGATTTTGGAGAATATCCGATACGGGAGATTGGATGCTACCGACACCGAGATACACCACTTGATTGAACAGGTCAAGTTGGACCAGCTCATCAAGGACTTGCCACAGGGCGTTGATACTATAGTTGGAGAGCGGGGGATGATGATATCCGGGGGAGAGAAGCAGCGGTTGGCGATGGCACGGCTCCTTTTGAAAAAGGCACCCATTACGTTTTTCGACGAGGCAACTTCGGCATTGGATACACATACGGAACAGTCTCTCTTGCGGACAATCAGAACCGTTTTCAGAGAGACACAAAACACCAATGTTGCCATTGCACATCGTTTGCGGACGATTGCTGACGCAGACAAGATCATTGTGTTGAACCAGGGAAAGGTTCAGGAGGAAGGTACGCACTATGAACTTTTAGCACAGGAAGGATCGCTTTATTCGCAGTTATGGGATATCCAGGAGAACTTGGACATTGATGAACAGCTCAAGGAGGGGCATTCTAGATAATGAGAAAATACATGAAGAAGTAAGAATGACGGACTGGTGATACTAGCAGGGCCTGGTAAGTTGAGCCTTCACTGCTAATCCGTTTGGCACTTTTGCCCTAGTTTTTGGGTATTTCCGTAGAAGCTGGATAATCTGCTAGTTGTATCAGTTGGCCATGGATGATTTTCTGGTCGCTGTGTGGATATCGCTTTTTCAATCAATTTTCAATTGCTGCAAAATCTCGTTTTAAGCCTACGAAATATTCATCGGTAGAGATGTTACTTGAACAATTTATTATAAAAGGACGTGAAGTGAAATACGATACTTTTTATTGCTTGTGACATTCTTTGTTGCGATCCTCATTAATGGTTCTAACCATTTTTTCGGAGACCGAGTATCTCTCACTAGCTTCTTTCTCGATTTGGCTGTCTGTTTTGTGATTTTAGGTTCAACATTGTGCGAGGATGAAAGGAAGTGAACATTCTGTTAATTTCGGTAGTTATAATCACACTTGTTGCTGAAGCTTCAATCACTTTTTCTCAAACCATTTTGTGTTCCTGGTTGTCATAAATCCATTCTAGAAAATGGTGTCCATGGACAAGCAGGTTATCCACTACACCAGGCAACTACGAATGTTTGATACAAAGGTACTGGTACTGGACCATGAGTGACCCCTGGGAGCCCCTCCTTCCTTTCTAAGACCAGGAACGAGGGGTAAAGGTGGAGTTCTTGATTTCAGTTTGCTTGTCTTTGTCTGTATGCTGGCGGCAAAGCTTAAACTTGTGGAGTCCTGACAATTGACCAAAAAAGTCGCATTTGTTTATCTCGCTCCACAAATTTTTCAGCCCCCCTAAATAATTTTTCACCTATATATACGGCACCATTGCCTGGTGCTTCCGGCGGTGAAGCTGCCAATGAGCGACGAAACCATCACCAAGATCAAGTCCAAGCTCAAACTGTTGGGTAAAACATCCGAATTGGGCCTGGCGGGGACCGCGGGCGCGGGTGTGGCGTCGTCCGCCTCCGCCAGTCCTGTGCTCGTGAGCTCCCCCAAATTCTCACTGTTTCCATACTCCGAGATGCAAAAACAGACAAACCATTTGCGATTTCGGTCCAATTCAACCCCAAATCTCCCTACAGGACCCACTACGTCTACAAGAAAACAGTCTCTTGTTGCTGGCTATACTTATACCCCGGGGACTGCTGCACTGGTTCCGCAGGCTCCACCACCACGCCGCACCCACTCGGCCCACGCCTACACCAACGAATTAATGATCCCCCCACTCCCATCGCCCGAAGAACCGTCTTCCCAGAGACTTACGGTGCTACCGCAGTCCGTCTCAACTACGCATGACGAGGATAATGTCGACCGGCTCGCCAATTCCATTCTCTCCGTAGTCGGTAACGAGAAGGATATCGAATGGGCGATGCAGTAACAAAAATAGTGCAATATCCCACAAGGAGCCTCCGTGCACACACGGATACCTTTGTGGACACACAGGGGCCCTCGTGGTCCTGCCACCAATAGACCTTTTTCACTTCTTCTACACGATGCTTTCGATTCTTGCTAACAGTATTTTTCTCACTTGTATAGGGGCCAAAAAATATCTAAAACGAGACGTTTTTTTGGAAATTATTTACAATATTCACTGGAGACGAGCTACCAATTGGGCGTAGCTGGCCCCAATGCGGACTTTTTCGCGGTTGCTTTCGTCATCCTCTTCAACCAACTCCTTAAGGCCGTGTGGCGGCAACTCGCTAAGCTGCTTAGCCACAAAGGCGTTTTTAGCCTCGATAAAATCGGCTTCGTGCTGCATCACCTCGCCTAAAACTATCCGGGAGATGTTTTGGACCGTAATGCCCAACTGCTTGGCCCAATCAGAGCCCTTCCGTAACGACTTGTTGACCCATTCCTTGTAGTGGAGCGAATACCAGTGGAACAACTTGAGTTTGTCCTGCTTGCTGGTCTTGTACTGGAACCCAATAAGTCCCAACTCAATCATTTTCGAGTCAATGTTGGTCATGATGAAGTTGAGCGACTTGTTGAGCAAGTCAACGTTGGTGGTGAAGCATAACGACGAGACAGCAATCGTCTGCAACTCGGTATTGCTGACGTTTGTATTGCTCAAGTGCGACACGTTGGCATTCTTGACAAACTCCAACACCCGTTTATACTCCTTCTGTGTCCCGTTGTACATCACCAAGTTGAACACAGAAAGCAAGAGTTCCTTAGGAGTGAAGCACTTGCTGATCCCTGAACTGATAAAGTTCTTAAACATCTTTTTGCCAATCTCTTGGAACTCCTTGTTGTGCAACCCAAGCTGCAACACGGAGTTGCGGACTTGCATCTCGGAAACAGAATAGTGCGCTGTCAAACGGTACAATTTATCCCACGACCCAATCTTGTTGAAGAGCACAACAACAATCTTGTTGAGCCAGTCTTGGAACTCGGTGTAGTCACTGAAATGGAGCAAGATGTTGTTGATGGTCTCCAAGTAGTTCAATGCCACCTTTAATGCAGCAAAATCAACCGTGCATCGAGGTTGGGACAATGCTTCAATGATTTTCACCAATGAAATAACATCGGCACTGGTAGACTGCTCGGTACCAATCCGTTTACCATAATCATGGATGAGAGCAATAAGATCGTTGCCGTTCAAGTCATTGGATACTATACGTGGTATCACGGCGTGCTCAAGCAACTGAGGTGAATATACGGTACGGTAGTATCCACCACGGTTCGTATTGATGCTAACCAACTGTTTAGCAGGAATGTCCAATATCAAAGAACGATCGGTCAACACAACATCCAACACCTTATGAAAGCCCTTGTCGTCAACAACATGAACCAACAACGGAATGTGGAACGGCTTGTCTTCCATGTTCAACTGCTGGGGAGACAAATTGTACAAGTAAACGTGTTGCTCAAAAACGAGTTTAGTAAAGTCTTCATTAGCGCTGACAGTCACTACTGGATACCCAGAGCTTCTTGTCCAAGAATGGACAAAACTCAACAAGTCGACCGAAACAGTTTCATTCAACACGTTCCAAATATCAAAGGCCTTGATGGACTTGTACTGGAACTTCTCAATAACACGGTTGATTCCCTTGAAAAAGTTGGAGTAATCGGTGGCATTGAGTGCTTCGTACTTCATGACGTTGGCAATCATATTGATCAAGATGATTCCCTTTTCGTAAGCATTGGCATCAAAGATTGACGAAGTCACCGAAGTCAAGCCTGTGTTCAACTTGTTTGTATGGTCATGTATAGAAGCAATTGTTAACCGATCACCGTCGCCGATAAAACAGTCTTTATCCAACATTGTTTCATACCCAGTTACCAGATTGAGAGAGTAATCGTAATCTTCTGCGTCGTTAATCTTTGAAACAGAAATCACGTAGTTGCCCACCCAAGTGGCAAACGCTTCATTAAGCCAGAGGTTTTTCCAATCGTCAAACGACACCAAGTTACCAATCCACTGGTGGACGAGCTCATGGGCAACCAATTGTTGGAGTTGGTGTCTTGCAGCAAAGTCGGCGGTGGTCTTTTGCATCAAAAGCTGGTTTGCCAAGATCGTCACCAACCCCCAATTCTCCATGGCGCCATCGTTCAAAAACGGCACTGCAACAAAGTCGAGCTTTGACAATGGATACTTTACACCAAACAACCCTTCCAAGATGGGCAAGAACTTTTCAATGAGCTCCAATGCATAGAGAGCATAGCGACTCTCTCCAATTGAGGTGTAGACACGAATATCGGACGATTCGGATTGTATAAACTCAAAATCACCAAGTGCAAAGCCAAACACCGATGTTGCAATAGGAGGCGTGGGTTCAAACGTATAGGTACAATCGTCCGACATCGAGACGTGTTTGGCCTCGATCAACTTTGAGTTGGAAATAACCTTGAACTTGTTGGACGTGGTGATGGACAACTTTATGGGGACCTTTACCGTCAATTCGTCGACCAATGGGAACACTGACTTGGCCGAATGGGGCTGGAAATGCGTGGCAAGAATGTAGTTGTTGGATTTGCCCGAGACTGAGTCCAAGTAGTTTGTTTTGTAGAGACCTTGCGTTGTGTCTTGGTAAGTTTTGATGGTGTTGATCTGGCCCATGTAGACCAAGGTGATCAGTGCTGATTGGGGCAAAGACGAGACATGCTCGCTGCTGAGTGTCACCTGTTGAAGATCACGAGCGTATGATACATTAAGTTTGGTGTCACCAAGCTTGGCTGACGTGATAATCAACTTTGAAGCATGGAGCGTCACTGCAAAGTGAGGTGGTTTAGTTTGTGCCTGGGGATTCTGGACCAAATCAATGGTGATTTTGCCGGAAAAATTGGGCTTCAAGTGGTTGATGGACAAGTCCAAGTCGTAAAGAGTCG
Source organism: Teunomyces funiuensis (assembly GCA_030558095.1). Classification (NCBI taxonomy): domain Eukaryota; kingdom Fungi; phylum Ascomycota; class Pichiomycetes; order Serinales; family Debaryomycetaceae; genus Teunomyces; species Teunomyces funiuensis. The sequence goes on from JAJMRW010000002.1 coordinate 951,492, forward strand.
GCACATAGTAGTTGGACAACAGTAACGGCTTTGGATCTGAGTTTTGAGCCATCGTTGGTGGTGTAGAGGAAAATTTCTACTTTTAGCGCGGGTAAACCAGAACAGACAAGCTTTTGTGCGATTCATCGCGCTGAGTTCTGGGGTATACCTACATATAGCGACGGACAGAAGTACTCGATAAGGAAAGTACCGTAAACGGTTAATTGCCGATACAAGAAGTCACAGGTGACAAACCACAGACCAATTGAGAAGTGGATGACCCTGATACTGTTCTGAAACGAGCAATTGCCGAAAGTAGCTAACTGAGCAACGCCGTTAACGCTTAATTTTTTTTGGGTGCGAATAATCACAATCACATTCACAAGACCTCGGCATTGTCACCCGCAGAAGCGAAGGAACGGGTACAAAAGCGTACCCCGAAACCACAGCAAAGTCCAGCTGCAAACCCAGTCAATTTTCTGGCCACGTCCCTTCCCTCACTCCGAGAACGCCCAAACCCCGGTCCGTAGTCGATGTACGCGGAACGAGCGATAATCCCCAACCCAAAAAAGTTACTCGCCAAAAAAAAATAGATAAAAATTCCCACCCACAAACGAACAGAACAGTTGTGTTGCTGGAGTGTGTTAGTCTGAGCCAAAGCGTTGCTTGTTCCTTATAGTCAATTTGTTGAGGATCATGGGATTGTTGAAGAAAAAGGCCGCTAATTCCAGCACAGCAGGCGCTGCCAACGTCCCCATCAACTTAGACCAGGCGTTCCCCGGCACCATAAAGATAGATTGTTCGGGCGCATACATAGCCAATGACCATTTGCTACGCGATTCCGGGGCAGCAGGCTTACCTTCATCGACACCATCGCCCGAAGTATCGTCGGAGAGCGAGAATGACGACGATATCTCGACTCCAAAGCGCACCTCGTCAACAAGCTCGTCGGTAACCAGCATACGGCCGCCAGAACACAACGATGAGTATGACTTGACCAAAAACATCACCTTACCGAAACACAACAGCGAAATCATCCACATCTCCGTCGACATTGGCGGTACTCTCACCAAGTTGGTCTATTTCACCAAGAGCAAAGACACCGACGGCGGAAGGCTACACTTTAAGGATTTCCAGACGGAAAACTTTGCTAATGATGCATTAAAATTCATGATAAAACTAATTACAAAATCGATCCACAAGGAAACGTATCCTCCCATCACATACATAATGGCCACGGGCGGGGGAGCCCATAAGTTCTACCAGTTAATGACGAAAACGTTCAAGAAACACCAGCTTCCGATGAAGATCATAGCCAAGGACGAGATGGAGTGTTTGATCCGCGGCTTGGATTTTCTTATCACCAAGATCCCCAATGAGATCTTCTGTTTCGACCTCAGGGCCAACGATACCTTTTCGGTAGCCAGCACCGAAAACGAGGCAGAGATCTACCCCTATTTGCTAGTCAACATAGGGAGTGGTGTCAGTATGATCAAGGTGACGGGGCCAGGACCACACGAGTTTGAAAGAATCGGTGGTTCGTCCTTGGGAGGCGGAACGCTTTGGGGTCTCTTGTCGCTCTTGACCGATGCAAAGGACTACAATGAAATGTTGGAGATGGCGCAGAGAGGTAACAATGAAAACATTGACTTGTTGGTGGGCGATATCTACGGGTCCAACTATAATAAGATCGGCTTGAAGTCGTCACATATAGCATCGTCGTTTGCCAAAGTGTTTAAAAAATTGCGGTTTCTGGATGCGGGCGCCACACCATTGACGCCAGCCGAGAAGTTGGCGCAGTTCCGGCCCGAAGACATAGCACGGTCGTTGTTGTATCTGATTTCCAACAACATTGGCCAAATTGCGTATCTCCAAGCGGTGCGATTTGGTCTCAAGCGCATTTACTTTGGAGGCAGCTATATCTCGGGCCACAAGCAGACGATCCATACGTTGAGCTATGCGGTCAATTTCTGGTCCAACGGCGACATGCAGTCGTACTTTCTTCGCCACGAAGGGTACTTGGGCAGTGTAGGCGCCTTCACCATGGGGCCCAACAGCGAGAGCATGACGAGCAGCTCATCGAGCGATATATAGTCTAACAAAAAAAATGTAACGTCGCCGACGTTACAACGTTCCATTGCACATGCACCTATAACAAAAAATAAAAAAAATAAACAACCAACAATCCAACTGTAACCACACATTAGCACCGTGCACGCGCCAAACGCAGCAAATTTTCACCACCCATATAAATAAGACAGTTCCGCATCTCCGTCGCTGGCGCCATGGGAGTAGATTCAAGATATATCTACTACAATTCGCCCCACCCGCCTGCCGAACCCAAGCACTACCCCGCCGCCACGTTCGAGTACCTCCTCGGGATACCTGACTATAAAACAATCACCAACGAGTGGCTCGATTCTCCCACACAGTCGCCCAACAAGCATCGTATGTCGTCCACCACCAGGCTTGAGACGCCGTCAAAGTCACGAGTGTCGCCCGCCTCGTTTTCCTACATCACTCCCACCAGCCAGAAGAGCGACGTCATTCTCAGAGGCATCAGCCCGCCAGTGCTGGAAGAAGCCGAGTTCAGCCATAATGTCAAGGCCTGGGACGTGTTCTGGGCCATGCTCAACGACGTCACCGGCAAGGACAAGATGGCCAAAGTGGGCCAGTACTCCCTCAGATTGCTTCTCCACCATGCGGGCAAGACAGAGCAGTACTTGAGCGACAGCACCATCAACATCGATATCATCAATCGCCGCTACAACAACAAGGAAAAACAGCTCAACTTGTTGCGCAACTTTGTGCGCCACCCGCAAAACTTTATCCGTATCATTGTCATCTTGTTGTGTTCGACGTTCCGCTCAAAACTTACAGGTATGGTTGGCGGATTGTCGATGTACCGTCAGTTCTTGCGGTTCGGAAAGTCGCCCTTCCGCTTGAGAACCGTCTTGTTCAGGCTCTATGACAATATTCACCTAAAGCAAGCGTCCAGCCAGGTACCACAGCTCATTGTGAATCCCGCATTATTCTCGCGTAAGACACTTCTGGAGATCTTTGGTCTCTACTACAGTGTGCACGACGAATCGCTGTTGCTTTTCAAGCTCAAGTTCTTCACGTCCAAGTCATTCCAAAAGTATGTGGCCCGGCACGAATCGCTAGCCTGGTACTACGATTCGTGGCTCAATCTCTACAACGCGGTGGAAAAGCTCCAGAAATTGCAGCAGGAAGAAATCGACGTCAAGATCCTGATCCAGGTCAAGAACAAAGCCCGCATCTTGTCACGCCAGTTGCTCAGCGGCGGCCTGGTTCTCCATCCGACCGCAGGTGCAGCCACCAGCCCCGAAAACCCCAATATTTTGAAGGAAATCCAGTGGAAAAAACACAATGCCTACTTGGATATCTACAAGCTCATCTCCGACTTGGTGTTCAACTCGTACACCGTGTTTAGCCTTGCATTGCCGTTTGATACGTTGCAGATCTGTATGGGAATCAGTGCCTCGGTATTGGGCACCATCAAGGTCTACCGCGAGACCAAGCACAGTTTGATCGAGGCCGAGAGAAAGAAGGCGGTGTAACGTGTGTATATTACTGTATATTTAATTAATTAGGATCCATCACTTGTTCCAACGTAATGTCGTTGGGAATGGCACCAGCGTGTTTCCAAAACTTTGACAAGTGACGTGCACCAGAGTCACAGGCTATAACAACAATCTTTTGGCCCGGACCATACGTCAATGCCGTTTTGACAGCTGCGACACAATTGACAGCAGCGGAAGAGCCCCAGAAAAGCCCATCTTGAACACAAAGAAACTTGGCCATGCGCAATGCCTGGTCATCAGTGACACGAACGGCTTCATCGATGTTGGCTTCGCCCTGCTTGAAGTTGTGTGTGATTCTGTTGAGGCCTATTCCTTCAACAAGCGTATCGACTTGGTGACGTCTTCGCGTACCCTCGCGTTCCACCGTATCGTACATGACCCCAAAGTTGACACGGTTGGCCAACCCCGAGCCCTGTGGGTCTGCCAACACAATCTTGACGTTGGGGTTGTGTTCACGGAGGTATTTCGACACACCAGCAATGGTTCCGCCTGTTCCTGAGCCATTGATGAACACGTCGATGTTTCCCTCCATTTGGGTCCAGATTTCCGGGCCCGTGGACGTGTAGTGGATGCGCCAGTTGAAGTCGTTCTCAAACTGGTCAGCAAAGATGGCATTTCTTGGGTCGTTTGCATCGTTGTTGATGGCTGCAGCGCCGTTACGTGCCGCGTTGGTGTACTGGTTGGGATCAACAATCGAAGCGGGCTTCACGGCATCGATTTCGGCGCCGAGCGCCGCCAAAAGCTCAAGCTTCTCCGGTGACGTATCGTCAGGAAGACATATATGTGCCGTGTAGCCCAAGGCATTGGCTAGGACGGCAAAGGAGATGCCTGTGGACCCCGAGGTGCCTTCAAAGATGATATCGCCGTGGTGGGGCCGCAAACGGCCCAAACGCTCGTTCTCGCGGATGATGGCCAACGCCACACGGTCCTTGGCACTGCCTGCTGGGTTGTTGAGCTCGAGTTTGGCGTAGATCTTGCATCCTGTTAGTTTTGAGAGCGACTTGATCTCGATGAGCTCGGTGTTGCCGATGAGCGACTCGACACCGCGTGAGCGTGGGGGGAGCAGTGTGAGTTTTTCTGTGCGTTTGGAAAGCTCATTGATGATGTAGAGGGTGGATATAAGCGCAAGTGACGACTGGAGAGCGAGTTTCCAGCTCATGGTGTGGTGGTGGTGAGATAAATGTCGCACATCAGAGTGGAAAATAGCGCGACATCGCGACAATCTGTCAATCTGTTGATGCAAGAGCAGGTGATGATTAGTGTGGTTGTGTTGTGTAGTTGTGTTGTGAATTGTGCTGTGTGGTTGTGCTGTGTGGTTGTAATGTTACAGTTCTGTTGTGTTCTTATTGGCCACTCTACATCTCATAGTATACTTCTCGTGTCGTAGCTGGATGCCGCGCCATCGCCGGCTCGGTGTCAAATGCACCCCGCAGCCCGACATTGCTCGTATCGGGAGAGGCGGATAAGAATTTCAGGACACCCAGTGACCAATCACACGTCGCACATAGACCAATACCGTCAAGCACCACTGATTGTGATTCTCTTCATCTTCACTTGTGATCCCTTCCATTTACGGTTACAATAAGACCCCACTGCTCCCCCGCTCTTCGCATAGACCCTTGCGAATGGCAACAGCGCTCGCCACCACCAGCGAAAAAAAAGGTCGCGGCCGAACCTTTTTTCCGGTTCCGTCCCGTATTTTAGGGTCGGTGCTGACACAAAACTGCCCCCGAAACGATTGCGTAAAAATACCCCAGTAATAGCTATTACGTTTGCATCTCCAATTTCTGCTTTCTAAGCCATCCGCTTGACACAACTCAGTTCCCAACCATGGCCAAGATCAAGGATGAGCCCGAGCTCACACCTCCTCCTCCTCCGGCCGACAAACGAAAGCAGGACAAACCAAAGGCGTTTACCATCAAGTACAAACGGCCAAGAGGAAGCAGAGCATGCACGGTGTGCCGCTCACGTAAGGTCCGTTGCGATGCCGAGATCCACATCCCCTGCACCAACTGTATCACCTTTGGCTGCGAGTGTGTGTTGCCCGAAATCAAAAAGAGACGCTACAACTCGCTCGACACCAAGCCCAAAAAGAAACTGGCTACAGCTGCCAGCGTCAAGAGAAACGACTCCGATGACGATTCCGGGGACGATGACTACAGAGAAAAGGCAAACACAACCAACGACTTGTCCTCGACTTTGGCTGGAACACAATCAGTATCCTCCAACTCAACCAACGAACCCATCGCCAATATCTCCCAGATCAACGTGCCTCCGTCCCTAACATCAAACTACAAAACACGGCTCTCCATCAAAATACCAGAAAAGAACAAGGCTGCTCTCACCTTTTTGGGCTCGTCGTCAGTCACTATGTTGGCCCAGAAAGTCGGCGAAAACCATCTTCAGTTGACAGATGAAATTCTTGGTATCAACGACAAGACGTTGGACTCGGTCGAGTTGGAGATCCTCAAGATGAGAGGCGCCTTCTTGTTGCCGTCACAGGAATTGACGGCCGACCTCGTCACCTCCTACTTTGAACACGTCCATCCACTCATGCCCGTCATCAACAGGACCCAATTTATGCAAAAATTTAACGACCCCAACGATAATCCGTCTCTCATGTTACTCCAGGCGGTTCTCTTGTGCGGGTGTCGTGTTTCGCAGAACCCATTGCTTCTCGACTCCGATGGCTCAAAGGACTTGGCCGCTCTAACGTTTTTCCGCAGAGCAAAGGCATTATACGAAACAAACTACGAAAGCGATCCTGTTCTGGTCATCCAAACATTGATTTTGATTGGCTCTTACTGGGACGGACCCGAAGATGTCACCAAGAACTCGTATTACTGGACGAGGGTGGCCGTTGGCGTGGCGCAGGGGTTTGGGTTCCAAAGAGATATTGGCCCTTCGAAAAACCTTACCCAGTCAGAAAAGAAGATCTGGAGACGTATCTGGTGGTGTCTTTTTGAAAAAGACCGCAATGTTGCCATTGCATTCGGACGGCCTTCAGTTATTGACTTGAACGACTGTGACGTTCCCATGTTGACCATTGATGACTTTAACGAAGATGATCCGGAGCTAGGAATCGTTTCGCCATACAAGGTTGACGAAATCCAGGCCTTGTACTTTATTCACTTGGTCAAGTTGGCTGAAATCACCGGAATCATCATCAAGCACCAGTACACGGTCAAGTCTGAACAGCTCAAGAGAAAGAACAAGTTTTCCATCATCCAACACTGTGACATGTTGATGGGGATCTGGTTCACCAACTTGCCACCGCAACTTGTTTTCCTGTTGAACGATACTTCAACGCAGAACTTTTACAGTTGCTTGCTTAATGCCCAGTACTATAACAGATTATACTTGATTCACCGGTCCAACTTGATACGGATGGCCAAAAGCTCGTCAACCAACCCCAACAACTACAAGTACCCATCCTGGGGGATCTCGTTCCAAGCAGCACGGATGATTTCCATCGTGTCCAAGATCTTGTTGGAACGTGACCAGCTCAAGTACTGTCCGGTGATGTACGTCTATGTGTTATTCTGTGCGTTGATGATGTTGATTTACCATGTGGACTCATCCAACAATATCATTGCCTCGACTGCCTCGGAATCTCTCGTTGTATCGCAAGCCGTATTGAAGTCACTTGCCGAGTTTTGGCCAATTGCCGGCATTTTGAGCAATCTTTTCGAAAAGTATGCCGATGATAAGATCAAGCGGGCCAAGTTGATTGAAAACGGGAACCGAATTGCTGAGTACCAGGAGTTCAATGCCAACCAAAAGGCCATGAAGGACGAAAGCGAGTTGAACAATTTCTACAATGGAAGCAGACTTAATAATAACCATCAATCACCAGCTCCATCTGCTACTTCTGGTGTCTCTCCTGGTGGCGGTGTATACAAGCATGATTTCCCCACGCCCAGACAACCGGGCCTTGAAGAGTTGGTCCACCAAATCAAGCGGCCCAACCGCGATGCCGATTCCAGTTCCGAAAAGAAAACCAACGATACTTCACCCACGTCTTCCACGCAATCCTTTCCAGATATATCATTGGTTACGGAAGTGTTACCCACCAACCAGAACTTCTTTGAGAACTTTGAGCCCACGCAGTTGTTCCCTGAAGTCAAGAGCTATCCACCTACAAGAGCACAGTCTCCAACACTTGTGACCACACAAACGAGCCCTGAACATCACCACCACCATGATGTCGGTAGTAATGTGTATGCTAACAATAACCATGCCGACTCCACGGCGTATGCTGACGACCAGATGCCACCAACGACGCCCGGAGGAACGTTTGCTACGAATTTCATTGACAGTTCGTTCTTCTCGATGAACTTGCAATCAGGGGCCGAAACCAACTACTTGAACGAGGACTTGGGCTCCTTGTTCAACATTCCTCACTAATGTGACATTATTTCTTGATATATATAAATATATATACACCGCGTTCACTTCCATAACTTCTTGCCCTTTTTCACCCGTTTGAGGTTGTCCAAGATCTCGTCACGCCGAAGTTTCTGGCTGTAGCCAATGAGGTTCTGGACCACTCCCTCGTAGATATCAAAGTTGGCGGTGAGTTCTTCCATGTGCGACTGGCATACGCTGCCGAGCGCAAGGAGTTCGGTGTAGTTTGCGTGGAGCTGGGCGAGTTTCTGCAGCACTGTTTCGTCACTAGCACCTTCAAGGAACGCCTGTGACGTGTTGTCGAGGTTTTCGGTCTCGATCCGCGATAGTATGGCGTGGGAGTCGGCCAAGTAGCGGCTGCGTTCGTCGGCCGAGAGATCGAGCTCGGGAAGCTTTGTGTCGCCCCAGTTGATGTCGTGGATCGATATGGATTTCTTGCGTGGCGCAGGACGAGCAACCTCTAGGTGATTGGAGGAACTTGAGGCCGCCACTTCGTCCAAGTTGATGGGCACACCGAGCTTGACCAAGAGGTTGTGTCTGATGTTCAGGCGGATCCAGTTCGGAGGTTTGAGACGTGGCATTGTGGAGAGAACATCGTAGATCTCCCGAGACCGTGGCGAGAGCAATGCTGTCTCGTCATGTTGGGGCTTTTGTCCAGTGGCTGTGTCTTCAAACACGGTGTTGATAGTTGAGGCGAGTGCCGCGTGGAACGACGCCTGGTCGTGCAACACTGGCTCAGAAAACGCTACCAGAACGTTGTTTCCGTCATCCTGAACCTCATCAAAGGAACCAAAACTGGCAGCCTCGTTGAAGTCGTCGAATTCGTCGTCGCTTTGACTCATGGCAGCGGTAGCAGTGTAAATTATCAATACTTTTTTTTGTCGCACCGCGCGGCTGCAAACATCCTCAAACTAATATACATTTGCCTGTTTATATATCTCTAAATAAGATGTCGGCTGCAACCTCCTCGTTTTTGTCACAGGCCAAGTATACCTGGATAACGTAGTTCTGTTCAAACCCCAACTCACACAAACGCCCGATGGCACGCTGGTCCTCCTCGGTCAATGGAATACGCACCTGGCCCACAGCGTCGGCCTCAGCATCTTCGCCTTCAATCTCGTAGCCGGCTTCCTCGCCACTGGCTCCAGCCAAAAAGTGTCTGATGAAGGCTTCAGGGTCCTGCTGGATCAACTGGGCAATCTGCGGATTCGTTTCGGCCAACTGTTCCAACAATGGCTCTATCATCTCGGGGTTCGACCGCAACGTCGTTCTCAACAAGTTCATCTGTTCGTCCGTGCCCAAGTCAATGCCACCAGCACCTGCATCATCATCTCCTGCTCCTGAATCGCTTCCTTGGGCTGCTGCTGCAGCAGCAGCGGCTTCAAAGAGGTTTTCAGCGTGTTCTTCGTCACCATCAATGTCTTCATCTTCTGGCGCAGCTGTCACCGGCTGTGGTGCTTCTGGACGCTGCAACGACTCAGGGATCCCAGTGAGAAGATACTCAACCGCACGGTGAGGGTTGTTGAAGGCTGCACGCAATGCAGCCTCGACCTGTGCTCTCTCGTAGCCCATCTCCATTATGTTCTGGATGGTAGCCTCTCTCTCGGAGCCTTGGGCAAACGACGAGCTGCCAGATGGATCGGAACCGCTGGATTCTGTGCTTGGTTGTTCTGCAGAAGCGGTTTCTGCTTGTGGGGCAGCGGCAGCAGCACCGCTGGCTGGAGCGGCGGCCGATTCGCCTGGTCCAGCCTCAGCAGCTGGGGCGGGCGTGGGCGTCACCTTGGCCTTCGACACCATAAAAATGATCGAGTCTCCCTCCTTAATCTTGAAAGACTCCAATGTCTTATCATCTTGCAACACTTTGCCCGAATAGACAAACTTCAACTGGGAAGCGTCGCATTCCTTCTGGGAGGCCAACTTTTCCTTCGCGGACAAGACCTGCGGCTGTTAGTAAAATCGGTGCGGAGAAAAGACCAGCAGGAAGCTGAACATACCGTGTCGGAAGGAAGCACCTCGATTGGGACCTTTTGCTTCTTGAAATCCTTGAAGATGATTTGCATTGTTGGTGATGCTTTTTTATGTGGCAACGTCGTTTGACTTTTTCGCCTTTCCGAATGCGTGCGTGCGTGCAACGGCAAAGACATGGCGCTTTTTTGCAGTGTCACGGCCCTGTGCATTCATTCTTTGCTTGCTACTCCCACAATAACCAGCGTTGGACTGATACACCGCTAGTCCAAACAAAGTCTCTGTTCTACCAGACTGATACTATTCAGAGACATTTTGAACCTGTCACTTTAAGAGGTTTTGCCACCAGTTTTTACCACCCCCAAAAGCATGCCACCAAAGAGATCGGGTGTAAGAGGACCCAACTCGGCCTTAACCGAGTTCTTACGTGTTGAAGGTATCACCGATGCATTTAGACAAAGACAGAACCGCGGCGAAACCCCAGAGGAATCGTCGCCAGCACCTGTTGCCACCGCCACCCAGACGCGTTCTCCCACCACATCACCGCTGCCCGAAGACGACGAAGAAATTGTCGAGATCAAAGCGGCTGCTGCAAGAAAGAAGAGAAATGCCCGCAAAAGACGCGATTCGCCCAGCGATGACGATCTGGACGATGCCGATTACAGCGGAGATGACGATTTAAACACTAACGACTTTAAGAAATTTGGTGAACAAGACGATTGTGTCGACTGTGGAGACCCATTCACTCTTTCGGTCTACTCGAGACACATTAAGGAAAAGTCAGGTTATATCTGTGAATCGTGTAATGAAAAGCGCAAGCAACGCGAGCGGAACGCCAAAAGAAATCAGCTTAACGCCAGGAGAAAGAGGAAAAAGGTAGCCCTGGCCCTCTTGGATAAGTCTAAGGTATCGATCCCAAAACTCCAGGATATTTGTATCAAGAGAATCACGGAAAATATCAGCGACGTCGATGTTTTGGGCGATATTGGTCAGGTCAACTTGAAGAAGATTTCTCGAATCTTATCCAAAAACAGATCGCTCAATAATTCTACGCTTCCTTTGTTTTTGAATCCTTCCTTGAAGTCTCTAGAATTCTGGGATTGTTCAAATGTCGACTCCGATTCTTTAAGCCAGATTGCATCCTTCTGTCCAAACCTCGAATCATTGACTCTCTTTATGTGTGGCCAGTTGCACAACGATACTTTAAAATACTACAGCTCAAATCTCAAGAGTTTGACTGAATTGTCTCTCAATGGGCCTTTCTTAATTAGTGATGTCATGTGGCAGGAGTATTTTGACTCAGTCAAATTGACCAAGTTTGAAATCCGTAACACTCATAGATTCGGTAATGATTCTTTGATCAGTTTGCTTGAAACAAGTGGGAAACAATTGACTCTGTTGAAATTATCACGGTTGGATGGCTTGGATTCAGCTGAAGTGTATGGCTTAATTCCTCACTACTTGACACCATCCAAGGCAACCCAATTGGAGATTTCATATCCAACTCATAGCGAATTGATTACGGACGATCTTCTCATAAACATTTTGGCCATAACAGGAGAATCTTTGGAGTCTTTGAATGTTGATGGTTGTGCCCACTTGACAGATAGATTTATTTTAGAGGGTATTTCACTGTTCTGTCCAAATTTAACCCACTTATCCATGCGAGGCTTGAATCTTGTTACTGATGAAGGCTTCGCTGAAGGTTTTGCTAAATTATCCAAAATTAACAGTGGGTTGATCAATGTGAATTTGACAAAATGTGTGGAATTGGGGGACAAGGCGATCCATGCCCTCTTGTCCCACTCTGCCCCTTCTCTTGTGGAATTAAGTGTGAACTCCTTAAATCTTTTATCGAAGGACTTTTTCATGCAAATATTCACTGACGACCACCATCCTTCAAAGGTTTCGATAAAGAACAAAATCGAATCTGGAAATGACACCGACCTACAATTTTACAATAATACAAGACTTCCATTACTCACAACTTGTGATGTGGGGTTTGTTAGAGCTATAGATAATGAGATTCTTGCAAAGGTTGGTGATGCATGTCCAAAGCTTTCCATTATAGAAGTCTATGGAAACAATAGATGTTCCTTTGGAGCCAGGGTAAGGAAGAATTTGATGGTTATTGGCCGCCAAAGTGAGGAGATCTAACCTACTTCTCGGCTGGGTAGTTGATTGGGTTACTGGCTTTTTCAACGTTTTTGAACGTTGGAAAGGAGGGAACAACAAGGTTTGGATCAGTTAATGAAATCCAAGTTCCTTCTGTTGTGAATTTATTGGTGATTTCAGGTGTTGCATCCACAAAGATTCCAGGATGTGCAGCGTGCTTTCGAGTTATCTTCAACAATTCTTCTTCTAAATTAGATTTGAAAGTTCTGGACTCGTCAATTTCCTTCACCAAGTGATTGTGTCTTGCAAGTCTAATACGTGCAGAAAAATTTTGTGCCAACGAATTGGAAGTATCGTTGTCTCTTTTTATCAAGTTGTCGAACCTCCTATCGTTCAGTTCAAGATAAAGTCTGAGGTCAGCTCCAATTATGTCGTAGTATTTGTCGATTAATGCATCGACTATAGCCTTTGGAAGTTGTGCTCTTATTTTAAAATAGTAAATGATAGAATTCAAGTTAGTAAAGTTTCGTTTGCGTACACCTTCAAATTCAACATAGAAGCTCCAGAAGGCTGCTGACTTCAAAAGAGCTGGTTCATTGTGGTACTTGTTGAAAAATATTCTGGTTTTCTCCTCGTCATTCAACCTCGTTAAATAGCCGTTGACAATAACGGCAATACCGTCGTCATTGAGAATTTTGGGCAAAACAGTTAGGAATTTATCGTCAATGTCGGTTTTGTGAACTGGTTTTTCGGAATTTTTAGAAGAACGATCGACATGTTCGAAGTATTCTTCAATCAATTTCTCCAATATATCAACAAAGGCAATGGTTTCAATCACGTTGCTCCATAAATTGACCAATATTTTCAAGGTTTCGGTATATTCTTTCTTCAAGTATATTTTCAACTTGCCAGTACCGTTAAACAAACGAAGCAAATCAAACAAATATTCGTTGCTTTGTTCAAGCTGGTCATGTTTCATCAAAAATTTAACGTAACTAAACCGTATCAAATTGTCATCCAAGGGCACAAACGTAGATGTGGCTCGGATGTAGATATTTTTCATTAGGTCGTACTGGTTTGTCGACTTCAGGCTGTTGATGAAGGCGATATATTTCAACCAAAACTTGCTGTTTAAACAGTTGGGGATCAACGAACGTTCAAAGAGATTTACGATGGCCAAAAAATCCTCTTCATCTCCGTTGTATTTGGCAACTTCGTGATTTAAGTATGAAATCCAGTGCTCTGATTCCTTTTCTATGGCAGATATATCAGTCAAGGAAAAGGATTGGTGAAGCAATGCAGATTCAAATGGCCACCTCTCAGTGACAGACTGCTGGGTACGTGTGAAAACTGTGTATGTGTAGTCATCTATGACTTGGTGTTTTTCAATCAATGAAAAGTCATCTAGTGACGATTTGTTAAATTTTTGAACATAATCGGGGATGGATTCTTTCGGTATTATATCGGTAACGTCGTAATTCTTATTGATCTCAGTGAACTGACGGTAGTATTGAGCATATTGGTACAATGGGATTTTGGTGATTTGAAGATAAAGAGCCAACAACTGTAGAGACCCGGCATCGATGCTGGTTTCATAATCAATCAATTTATCCCAGAGGGGATGTGATGAAAAATTACGGCCAACATGAAGAATTGCCCTTTTATATTGTGTTCTCACAAATGTTATGTCTTGTTTCTTACTCAAAGTAATAGCACTGATGTAATCGACCCATAAGTCGAGGCACGTTGGAAAGGCATCGACGGCCCGCAGGAGAATATCAATCGAAGCTTCAGTTCCGTTGACCTTGAACTCAAAGATCAGCCAGCGTTTCCAAACATCTTCCAAGTACGGAAAACGTGTGAGCAATTCGCTGTAACTATGATGAGCCAATGTCGTGACTTCGGACTTGTCGGTGGGATGGTCTTCGAGATGTCTATCCAACTGAGTGAAAAAGCGGGACCATTTCTCGATGTCATTAGGAGCCTGCTGCACATCACGCTTAAGCAGATGTAGTTCTGACGACTTGTCTGCCGTAGATGAAACTTCTTGCGTATCAGACGGCAATATAAGCGATAACATGGTGGTGGGGTTAAGTTTTGAAGCTGGACGGTCAAACAAAATAAAAGTTTGAGACATCGGTTCACATAGCCAAAAAAATACCAACTTCTTCACCATGGACCTGACGGTGGAAGTAGCGCCCTATAAACTAGAAAACAACCATACCAAGTTGCTTTCGCTATTGAAGGCACCAGAAATACCGACAGAATTGGCTTGCTTGGTTCCAATGTATAAAGATGTCGATGTGGGCGAGATAGTCGAGGCCAATACAGCTACCTTAAAGTCCAAGAAGTCACAGATAAATAAGTCACAGCAGGACTCTAATAGCAAGATTGAAGAAGTTGGTACCATCAATGAAGAGACTTTGCACAAGTACGTCGAAATCTCGACATTGACTCCCAATACTCTATTAGAGCAAGTCGCTACCATAGTGTTTGTCAACTTCCCCAACGTCAAGAGAACGGCGGTGGAAAAGATACTCGAGCTTCTAATGGTAACTCCCCGCTTATACCACTGGTCTTTGGTGAACTACGACTTTGTTGAAAGCAAGCTGTTGTTTGTACGGTTCGAGAGAGTCAACGATGTGGCGTGGTTTGTTCAGACTTACAATTCGGAACGCCTCAAGAAGCTCATAAACGAAGATATTGAGCTTGTTACAGATGCCAAGGCTCTTGAACTTGAAGTGACCTCTCTGTCTATCCATGAAGATCCCCAGCAAGCTACACTTATACGACAGATTCTTGACAACCCCCGTAATTATGAGAAGCAGCACAAGACAACAGGTACTGAAGATTTGGACCAAGTGTTGGATTTCTACAGTGACTATAAGATTGACAAAAACGAGTTGATTGACGTGCCGAGCCACATGAGAGACGCCATTGTTAAAGATATAGTCATTTTTCGATCCAAGGTCTTGACCATTGAAAGAGATAATAGAAAGAAGGAAATTGAAAAGGAAAGAATACAGACCAAGCTAAGACTCAAGCAAATATTTGAAGAAATTAAGGAAATAAATGGAGAAATGGTGGACGAACAGAAAATTGCAGAACCTGAAGCCAAGAACGAATTTGATGATATGACGGAAGCTGAATACGAAGCCTATTTGGAAGCCAAAGAAACCGAAGAAAATGAAAAGCTTTATCAACAGAAACTTTCTGAAATGAAACTGATGGAAGCTGAAAGGCGAACGCTCGAAGAAAGACTTGCCAGTCTTGAAAACTATGAGAATAATTTGATGGACAACAAAGTGGTTTATATTGAAGACCTCAAATCCGTGGGTGAGGCTGATGAAAGTCAAGCCAGAAATGGCTTTCGGTCGATATATTCTCTTTATCACAATGATTACTCCCAGTACTTGAAAACGAGAGCACAGAAACGGGCCATTGAAGAGGCTATGGATGATAAAGACAGAGAGGATGAGGCTCGTGAAAAGAAGGCTGAAAGTGAAGCTGTTGCCTTCTTGTCGACTTTCAAAAAACCTAAAGTTGATGTTCAACCTGAGCCAGAACTACCAGTTGCTTCAAGCCCTGCAACAAGCGTGGTTGTATCTGATTTATCTGCAGAGAAGAACACTCAGCTTCAACAAAAGATTGTTGAATTAGTGGAAGAGTACTTGGGTATTAAGGATGACTTCTTGATCGACGTTATTGCCTCCAACATCGCCAGCACAAATACAAACGCCAAGCAGGAACTAGTGGCCGAGTTGGCTGAAGTGCTAGACGATGATGCAGAGAACTTGGTTAAAGATCTTTGGAAGTTTATCGGTGAGCTTTAAAAGTAATGTATATATATTGTAAACACAAATAAGAACAAGTGACAGAAATAAAATTTTGGGTATAAGCATCTAGTAAGGCTTCGGGCAATGAACACAACAATTTGGAGACGAATTAATGGCAATCTAACAGAGCATCAATTATATAGTATCTTAATGAGTTTCATCCAAGATGATTCAGTGAATTCAGTCTCATGACTCAATGTTGAGAGAAACACAAACCTCACCTCCTAGAGTATGCAGATGAGATTATGGTTTTACCCAACCAAGCGAGTTTGACATGTTCACAGGATCCGAAATTTGAACGCTCCTGCCATTTTCGCCAGAAGCACCGTCCTGCAAAAGAAGTCTGTGAAAAATGGCAGAAATACCACTACCGGATTCCGTAGTTGAGGCATTCGATTCCATTCCAACTTGGGACTCTGTGTCAGAAGGTGGCAACTCAATGGCATTCTTTTGTTTCTTGAATCTCTTGAATAAAGCAAGCATCAAACTCATGTACAAGAAACATCCCGCAGAAGCACCAACTGCAATACCAGCAACTCTTCCCTTGGTACTACCAGAGGAGTTGTTATTGGACGAATCAATCGAACCATTGTTTGACAGTGTACTCGAACCTCCCTTACCGTTGGTCGACGAAGAATCAGTGTCTAAGCCCGTCAATGGAATTCTGTTGTCGATCAACTGAGCTAACGAGTTCTGCGTCGAATCAGGGTTTCTATAAAGAAGCGAGTCCGGTGCTTGAATAAATTGACCCAAAGCAATGACAGACTCTGTTGGGAAGTAAACTTCAGCAACAGTGATGGTGTAGGAAATTCCAGATGCTGTGAATGGAATTAATCTCTTGACAGCAACGTCACTGTATTGGGTCTGGTTGGTGAATGGGAATATCAACAATTCTGGCAAGTATTCAAAGATTTGGGCCGAAGAGATAGGATGCTGGACCACAAATGGATAGTTCAACGGAGACTTGAAACCAATGTAAACAACTTCGTAGTTGCTACCTGGAGTTGCAGTCGTAGCTGGAGTAATTGCTTTTGGTAACGCAGAAGTTTGATCTGGAACCGAAGTTGCAACAGAGAGCGCACTTGCTGCAGTAGTAGCAGACTCTTGAACCAATTGCGATGGTAACCAGTCCTTGGTAGCACTTCCGGTGGCACCAGCTGTGGTAGGGGCAGCAGTCGAAGATGAATCTGGCCCTGGAGTGATGGAAGTTGCTGCTGGTGGTGGAGTTGTTACAGAGGCTCCAGAGGTTGGCAGTGCGTTTGATGTCTCCAATTCTGTATTGACTGCAGAAGCACTATTGGTAGCATAAGCAGAAGATTCCACAACATCCGTTGTAGTTTCTGATTGCTTTGAAGTAGCAGTGGCTGGAGTGGCAGCACTAGAGCTTTCATTGATTGCCTCAGAAGAGGGTTCAGGAGCACTAGAGACTACTGTTGGAATCAGGGATAAAGTCGTTTGTGATGGGAGTTCGGAAGATGTTGCTACTGGAAGTTCCGAAGTGGTTGCTGATGCGAGTTCCGAAGAGATTGCTGATGGAAGTTCCGATGTGGTTGCTAATGGAAGTTCCGAAGAAGTCGCTGATGGAAGCTCCGAAGAGATTGCTGACGGAAGTTCGGACGAAAGTGGAAGTTCAGACGAAGTTGGGGCAGAAATCTCTGGCGAAGTCGATGGAAGTTCAGAAGAAGTTGGTACCACTTCAGACGAAACAGGTGGAAGTTCCGAAGATGTTGGAGTAACAATCGACTCACTCGATAAAGGGGTGGCTGGAGTAGTTGTAGTAGTTGGTAATTCTGGAGTTGAAGATTCTGGGACAACAGAGTTACTTGGTAACTCACTTTGAGTAGTGGTTGATGGTGTCACAGTAGGAAAAGAAGTTGGGGTGCTTGATGGTGTGAAGATTGGAGTTTCCAGAGTTGGTAATGGTGATGTACTTTCCACGCTTGATACAGGCAAACTCAGAGTTGAAGAAGCTCCAGTACTGTAAGAGGGTAACAGACTTTGAGTTGGGGCAACTAAAGATGGAGTTTCTGTTGAAGATAATGGAGTAGTGGTTTCTTCAGCAATGATACTACTTGTAGCCACATGAGAAGTAAGAGGCTCAGTAGTGCTTTCTGGAGTTGACGTTGTTGGTGAAGCTGGCGAGGAGAAGCTCAAAGCTTGTGAGGTGCTTGAAGCTGGCAAAGACGACAGCGTAGGAGTGACAAATGAAATATCCAGCGTTGAGCTTTCCGAAGTAGTGATCTTTTGAGTTGAAGGTTCATTCGAAGAAGGGATCGAAGACTCGGTAGGAGAAACAATCGAGGTAGACGGTTCACTACTAGCAGTTTCAAGAACTGGGGTGGTTGAAGTAGTAGGTGTACTCGTTGGAGTTTCTGAAGTCGTTGGAGTTGCTGAACTCGTTGGGGCTGCTGAGCTCGTTGGAGTTTCAGAACTCGTTGGGGCTGCTGAGCTCGTTGGAGTTTCAGAACTCGTTGGGGCTGCTGAGCTCGTTGGAGTTTCAGAAGTCGTTGGAGCTGCTGAGCTCGTTGGAGTTTCAGAAGTCGTTGGAGCTGCTGAGCTCGTTGGAGTTTCAGAAGTCGTTGGAGCTGCTGAACTCTTTGGAGCTGCTAAACTAATTGGAGTTTCGGAAGTCGTTGGAGTTTCTGAAGTCGGTGGAGCTGCGGAACTAATTGGAGCTGCGGAACTAGTTGGAGTTTCCGAAGTCGTTGGTGTCCTTGAGGTAGTTGGAGTGTCTGTAGCAGACGTAGTTGGAAACTTTGTAGTTGGTGCCTCAGAAGAAGGAGTTGTAACTGGCGCTTCAGAAGAAGGAGTTGGAGATTCCGTTGGGGTTTCCGCCGTGGTTGGACTAGAGTTTACTGTTTGGAAACTACTTGGAGCAGTAGACGAGGTCGTATCCGGTAAAGTAGCAAAGAAACTATTCAAGATATCTTGTGGGCTAAAGACCGAAGTTGCAGACGATGTAGTTGAGGTCTTGTTATTTTTGGATGATTGGTCGTTGTCCCTCTTGTCAATCGAATCGGCAGTGAAACTATTAGTCAGGTCGTCAACATTGTAGATCGATGGGGAGTCGTTCAAAGACGAAACCGCACTGACGGACGCAAGGTAAGACAAGATTAAAGTAGCGGAGGCCAAGTTGTACTTACTGAACAACATTTTCAATTGATATAGCTGAGTAAAAGAAGGACGGTAGTTGGATATAACAATAAGGAAAAGTAGTTAGGAGTAACAAAAGCGAGTTATACCTGAGTGTATATCTCACCGGTGGGATCTGGTAAAGGGGATAACCGCTTTGCTAACTCTCCTGGAATAACGAAGGTAATGGGTGGGATCGGACGAGTGTAAGGGTTGGAGGTAGTTGGATGTGATCAGGGGGCAGATCGACCGTTTGGGAGCTTAGCACAGGAGTGGAGGTGTACAAAGGGGTGAGGTCAAGCCGGTGTAAATATCACAATAAGTACTGGAGTGTTGGCGTACTAAAATAAAAAAGGGATACCGGGCAATAAATTAAGGCGGGATCGAAAGTTGGTTTTATGGAATGTTTATCGTAAGAGTTGGAGAGAAAAAAATTTTGTGTATTGTCGTGTAGGCCCGGTTTTTCTTTTTCTTTTGTGATCATTTCCCAATGAGACGTAAACAAAGAAACATTTTTGACGAGCGGCGCACGCAATCTCGGTAGTCAATGTGTATGAGATTATTTTTTTGGTGACACAACGCAACAGCCCAAGGCACTTTACAACCATTATGTTTGAGTGGTCCTGGCAACAATGTAGATATCAATGTTACTACAAAAGGGAAATGGCAGTAGTCAATTTGCCAAATGTGGTGGTGGTGGTGGTAATGGTGGCCCCATCGTCTCACAAGCATTCGCGATGGTGAAATTGATCATGCACGGCTTCACCTCTTCTCAGTATCTAAAACGCGTACCTCCTGAACCTAAATTTGGCAACTTGCGCGTATGTGTGCAGGCTACGTCAGACAATACAATACGAAAAAGGGTATAATGCTTTCTGGTGAAATCTTCTCTACTCTAACTACGTGGCTTTACCATGCGCTGTCATGATCCTTGATCTGTGTTTGAGGTTGGTTTCCATAACGTGTGCAGGCCCATCACAAGTTACAGTCCTTTTTTATTGACAAATTCACATATGCACACCGAGTCTCCTGACTTGGTCTAGATGTTTTTTCTCTTCAACTCGACGTACGTGCCTTTATGTCGAGATTACGCAAGGTCGACAGAGACATTCTCAATCAAACAGCTCTCTTGGATACCGATGAGCAGCGTGAAATCATCACCAATCTATCCATAGAGAATGCTGAGTCGCGCAATGCTTTCAGGTATTACCTCCTAATCGTTGTTCTCTTGCAATTGCCCATCCTTATTTTGCTAGACCTTCGCAGGAAATCAGCCCTTTCGTTTACCTTAATAATCCTTTCCAATGGCTTGTCGATTGTTACACTCAAGAACATATCGCCACATTTCGAAAATAGGTGCGCTCAATGGTTAGTCAACCATATTCTCCAGTTAAATGGCCTTATTGCGTTGCGCTTGCTCTTTGTGTTTGCCTCGATAGACAACCGCTTGCAGAGCTTATACTACTTGCTACCTGCAATTAACGTGACCAACATTGTGCTTTTGGACTGGTGGTTCGTAAAGATCGACCGCGACGTCACGGGCTTGAACAAGTTGGTTTACAAGTACAAAAGTGTGTAGATTCCACAGAAAAAAAAGCCATTCAATTTCACGATTCGCACAGTATTGTTTTCTTTAGTTAATCCGAACATTGCAGATGGCCGAGATTTTCATCTGATAAAATGCGCCGAGGAATTTCACACCTGGAACAGGTAGGCACCGAAATCGGGAACGAGATGAAAACAGGTATAAACGGGAAAATACAAGATGCTCTTACTCAACATCTCTATACAATAGCGCTAGGACGAGCGGGAGAATGAGAGTGGAGAAGAGAGTATGTGGAGAAAGAGGGGGACCGCCAAAAATTGAATCCACTCCGTATTTTGTTCTCCACTTTTGATTCCCCACTGTCACAAGAAAAATATTATACACTCATAATTTAGCACTAGATAGTGGGATCGGCGACTTTTGCTTGGTTTAGCACAGGCCACCAGCATTGTGGCATGACGTAGCAATATTAATATAGTATTTTAAGATGGCAGCATGAGTCATGCTGCTTTAAGCCCATTTGAATCAAATTCGTCTAGCAATTACGACTTGATGGCAACCGTGTTCCCGAGCGCAACTATACACCTCTGCAAATCAGGACAACCCAAAAAAAACGTGCCGAAAAAATTTTTTGTGCATTTTTAAGGGTTCGCTGCTACAGTCCTGTCTATAAACTAGCTTTTCTGCAGGAGATGTACAGAAGGATCTACATTTTCTACAAATTGGGAATCAGCTGTTGTTGCAACCTCAAAGAGATCAGCTCTAAAATAGGGCGCAAATATACCTTGGGTACCAACTGGTCCTTACGGGTTTAGGTATACGCAAGAAACGATTTTGGACCGTGCTTAACCGTGAAAAATTCTTTAAGCGATGATGACATCAAATGCAACTGAGTGGCAGCAACTATCATTAGCGAAAATTGCCGTGGATAAACGAAGAACAAAAAAAAATTTTTTCATCATAGAATTCGTCTAGTACAAAGTGTAGGGATGGTTCCGATGATCGGAACATCCTTAAGTATCTGGGCTGCTTTGTGTCGTGCTATACCGGAGTCTGTAACAAGCATGTATAACCTCTGTTCTAGATGTGCTTTTTACGATGTCTAATTTTAGTCTAGTTTTGGTTTTTTTCTCTCAACTATAGTAGTCGCAGCGGTCGGAAAAGTAGAGTGCATGACGTACTGTGCAGAAAAAAAACTGTGATTTCAGCAGTGCGATGAGAATGAAAATCCTGCAGCGTTCCCCCAGCTACCCGCAGACCACTGATCGCAGTGTGGTAACGCGGGCAATGGCGTGTAACTGTGGTAGGCTGCATGCGTGTAGCTGCAGAGGATACTTCTTCGCCACAGCCCAAACAAACTACAAACCCACCACAACCCACACCTTCCTGATCGAGATCCCTGTAGAGTTTCAGTTGCCACCACATGTGTGCCGCCAGTGCCTGCCGATCGCGGTAAGAAATACACACCCACGTCCCCGCCACGTTTCAGCGCGAAGTTGTTCCAGATCATACTGGAACGTGGCAGAATATGCGCGAAAGCTCCATCGAAAAAAACTTTTTGACATTTTTTGTGGGGGGCACTACTCAACTTGTCTGGTGGGAAGAGGGGTGTCTGGTGCCTGTTATTACTGTAGACGGCATGCGTTGTCGCGGATCAAATGTTGAAGAATGTGATTTTGAAGCCACATCGACACAATAGTAGAGAAACTGTGTGAAATTTCAAGGCTACAATGCTCAGCTTTGTGGCTTGCCCTATTGTGGCAAGAAAGGTCTGCGATTCTTGGGTGCGTGCGCACCTACGTGGTGGAACGTTTTCCCACAGTCGCCAGCACACGTGCAAAAGCTCCTAACCTAAAAGTCTCTCATATCCGTAGAACTATGTAGTAGTAAAAAATAAAAAAAACTGCGGCAGTAATATAAATATATCAATAACCGCTGAATCCATCACCTTTTCACTTCCTTTACACTCAACACTTTCACATCGCACATCACTACTAAACGCTCTCGTTTTAGTACCTTTACTACCTATTTTTATCACTGATACTTAGTCTAGTTGATCTACTAGTATCACGACACACATCGCATTTTCATATATACTCAAATCCAAATGTCCGACTTGGCTTTTAACAACTTTTGCATTACCTGTGACAAGTTATGTTCACAGAACTCTATCTACTGTTCGGAATCCTGTAAGGCTAGCGACGAGCATCAATCCTCAAACTTAATACCTCACAATGAATCGGGATCTGAAGCTGGTGCAGAATTGGTCTCTCCTTTATTGACGCCTTCCGTCTATCAACACTACAACCCATACAAACAGGCTGAATTGAGTGATTCGCCATTATTTTTATCTGAAGAGCCTGAAGAAAGAGACTTGGACTACTTTGACTTGAACTACACAGTGCAGTCCAATACCAACTACACATTAGCTACCACCACCAGCACCAGCTCTAACACAGACTTGATTTCAAGTATTCCTTCCACTTCTCATAACTATAGGAAGTGGTTGACTGCGTGTTTATGAGGACGCACCTACTACATACTATTACTATTATGAGAACTTCAATTTTTATGAGGATTAGGGGAAATGGTTGGTTTTAGCGCAAATATTTATATAAAAAACATTTATATTGTTGGGTTTTAGGGTTAGTTTAGTTTAGTTTATTATAGAGCTTTTTTCATTATCGTTTTCTGATGCGCAATTTCTTGTAGGTTGATACTGGATAGCAGGGGTCTTTTGTTAGCAGAGGTGGGAATCGTGGGGTAAACATACTCGGGAAAAAAATATAAGTGATTAAATCGAAAAAAAAATTGGGCCCGTGGCGCATCACTAATTGTGATAGTGGTGCAACACAATGCACTATTGGGGCGTCGTGTTGAAGATAGGAGAGAGGGGCGTGTTCAAAAAATTGTAAAAATTAGGAAACTTTTGCCATATCACCAATATTGGCCAGCAAACCATTAAAATAAAATCGTATGTTTGCACCCTCCCTTTTGGTACTGTCAAGTTTTTTTTTTTCAACCCAAGGAAACTCGTAGCTCTTGGTTTTGCGGTGCAAAATACATTCGGAAATGGCGTTGGCCGCACTCGGAAATAGATAATTAGAGAATTGCCTAATCGGGAACCGCGTACATAAACGGAATCTTGCTTTTACATGAAGAGCAACCTTAGCGCCAACGGTTCTAAGTCTAGATTATGCTGTCGCTTATACAAGTAGTTATGTTCGTAACCAGGCCTAGATGTACTTGTATGTTTGTAGCCTGTACTCGTACTGTTAGGGACCTCTACTCGTACTGTTAGTAGCCTGTACTTTATTTTGTAAACATCCACAAGCATCCACAAACATCCATGCCTCAACGGCACAGCCAGCACCCCTTCCTGAGGGGCTCAAAGGTCATTACTTCGGATTAGAGGCACATCAAGTCGATTGGTCAGAACAAGAGTATTTACAGTTGAAAAGACGGTTGCACCACGGAATTGCGTTGCTGGGTGATGGTAGCTCTTGTTTGATTTTAGTAGTGATGCATCAAAAAATGAGTAGATTTTGCAACTTTCCGGACAATTCTGTTAATTTACAGCAGTGCCACCACACATTTTAATTGAGTGACCGTAAGTTTATATTTTTCCAACTACAAAACTTCCCTAAAATAGAAGCTGCTTAATTATTAGCATGTTGCAACTTGTTTGAGCTATTTCTGGTTCCGTATTCACATGATCTTCCAGCTCAAAAGTCTAATAGGAGAGGTGTTACTACAAATTTGGAGCCCTAAAAAGTACCAGGCTAAAATTAAATCACTTTTGTTCCTAATTTTGTCTCCAGGCCTCTGTTTTCCGAAATAGGTTCATGTTGCTTAGCTACCTTTCTAATCCAGAGTTGCCGGCTGTTGGTGGTGCTGCAGCAGAAAATGTAATTTGGCATTTCTGCACGACCACTGAAAATTTTAAAATATTTCACTGAGAGCACTTCAATAGCGATAAGTCTACAACATGTTTGGTGCGCTCAAGTCTTCCTTGACCTTAAGCGGAGGGTATTTGTGGAAGTTTGCTCCACGGTTGTCCACTCCTCAAAAATACAGATTGAGACAGAGAATGAAGGCCGTCGACGCCAACATAGAGGTGTTGTACGAGTCGTTGATCAAGAAGGAAGGTAAACATGTCGGTGAGAAAACGGGCTACGCCAAAATTGACCACTTGAAGTTTGTCATGCCTAAGGAGGCTGAAATGACCCCAAGGGACAAATACACCACTTTCAGCAAGAACGAAAAAGAGTACAGAAAGGATCTTCATCGTGTTCCTAAATGGACAAAGAAGTCATTCAGAGAAAACCCCAAGTACTTCTAGACTACATGATGACGGCATAACGATTGTAAATAGATTAATAATACATACAAGAACTAATTATATCCCTCGAGTCTCTCCCATACGTAGTTGGAGATGAAGTAGTCGCTGTATTTCTCATCCACCTTGAGAACACTAGACAAGTCTGTTTCCTTATTATATATGACAATTCTGTCCTTGTCGTCTTCTGAGTCTCCAAAGTTCTCTATGCGTACTCCAAGATTACGGTAAAGATTGATCTTTAAAACATGAGAGTTCTGGTTGGCCAAGCGGTCGGTTTCAGCCAGTGTATCGCCGTAAGGATCCTTAAGGTATTTGCTAAACTGTTCATCTAGTTGTGCTTTCAAGCTGGCAAGCTCTGTCAGAAGAGTACTTTGGGAGAGTTTAAGGGTATTGAGTGAACTTTCCAAGTCGTTGAGGTTTTTAGCGATTGCAACTTTCATGTTATCCAACTCGCCTGATTTCTTATTGAGGACCTTGAATATATCTTCGTTCTTATCGAATTCGGAGATATTGACGTTGGTGGATGTGCTGAATTTGCTAAGATCTCGGATCACGTCGAGGTTGTAATCACTTATGCGATGCAACAACTCGATTTCACTGGAAAGCGTAGATACAGTGTGTTCTAGCTGGGTATTCTGTGCAATAAGGGAATCGATCTTTTTCTGGCGTAGTGCTTTAGTTGTGTTTATGGTTTCTTCTATTCGTTCAAGGGTAAGGAGCTCGGGCTCAATCTCTATACTGTCAATAGACTGCTGGATTATATCTTCGGGTGTACCTTGTATCATTGTAGTAGAAGTTGTGTGTGGTGTAAGGAGTACAGGGATGGGATAAATGTGTGTTGATAAATAAGTAGTGTTTTGTTTGTAGGATGATGGGGTGTATTTTGTTTAGCAAGAAACGCACCGAAAAAATTCACCACACAACCATGAGTTACGGGAACCCAAACAAAAAGACGTTTGAGGACGTCAAACTTCCAACCAACCCAAACCTTCCATTATGGGTCATAACACCAAAGGAGGAGAAGATGATCTTTGAGAGATGGAGAAAGAAGGCGTTTGCCAAATGTGACGACTTGATCAAGCAGTACGTGGAGTGTTCCAACAGCTACAAAAATCCGCTTGAGGCGATGAAGAAGTGCGACGGCGCAAACAAGACGGCACAGGGATGTGTGGCCAAGTACCAGAAGCAGGAATATCTTGATATCGAGCGGGAGATTTTGATTGAAGAGAAGACCGCAAGGAGAAGGGCCCAGATGCAGAGCGAAGGGCAGCAAAAGTGAGCTTACATTGTAAATAGAGCCAGACGCTTGCATTAATGGGCTAGGCTACTCTGTATAGTAATGCAGTACTGAATAACTTGTAAAGTTCATGTGTAACATCAATCGTTAAAGCAACAAACAAAGACCGGAAAGAAGTGAAAAACAAGGCAATATCTCGGCCCTGTCCTTCTCTGGCTTCTTATAGCTTAGACTCACCACCTGTTCTTTCCCGAGGCTGCAAATACGGTTATCCGGAGTGCGACCGGATAACAGGAACAACGATAACAATAGAATTATTGAAGACTAGCCCTATCAACAGTGGCTAGCTTCATACTCTTATCCATATCACACTCATTTTTCAAAATTGTCGTTTTCAAACACAGCATGGCTTGCCATAAACAAACTGGCATGGAGCTTGCCTAGCTTCTCAATAGACTTGTACTGGGTGCATGTAGTGTGGAGTAACTCATTGAGATCACTAAAGTTGGCATGGAGTTGTGCTATTTGCGAGTTGAGGTGACTGAGCTGGCGCTGCTTAACAGAAGAAGACATCTTGGCTATGACTCAGGAGTTAAGCCCAAACGTTTTTCTGTTGTTGTTGTGGGTGAAAAAAACTTGACTCGGGCTGCAAACCATTAATCATCATAGGAAAACTTATTTCTTACCGGGGTTAAAAGCAGACTTCCCACCACTTAGACAAAACTTAGACCCCTTCTGGCAAGAGACTACGTACACCACGAGCAAACACATCACCACAAACAGAAGATCACATTCATACCACCCATTGCCCTGTACGATTGACGAACCCATTTCTGCCAAAGGCCATTGCTCCACAACCACCACGGCCCCATCTGCCCCATGAATAACGACACAAAAGAAAAGACAGAGCCTCCGGACAGCCTCCAGATGGCCAGCATTCCTATCAGGAGACCCATCCCGGCACCAGCCTATGACCAACCCAAATACCCCAAGATCCAGCCGGCAATCGCGCCCAAACCCATTGCTGTGTTTCCAAAGCCTTCGAGTTTCTCTCCCATAGTCACCACCAAAAACCGGGCCCTCAGTGTGCAGCAGTCTCAGCCAGACTGCTCTGACTTGAAGAGCTCGTTGAACATCAACACATCCAAGCGCTGGGTGCTACCACCCCGGCCGCGTCCTGGACGAAAACCAACAACCGATGAAATCAAGGCCAAAGCCAAGCCGTGTCTGCCCGTAGAGGTGAAAAGTCTCAAGAAACGTGTCAAGACAGAAAAGCCCACCATCAAGAAAGAGCTGTTGCCGCTGCTGCTAGCGGCAGTTCCAGTATCGGCTTCGACGTCAGCATCTACACCAGCGCCGGTATCGGAGCCGGTACCGGTTCCCGTGAAACAGCCCATAGCTGCAGCAGTACAGACACCCACACCGCCAGCCACGGTGTCTGCGAAGGATGTACCCAGTGAGATTGCTGCGCTCAAACTTTCATACCTCGCCAAGTTGAGGGAACAGGAGTTGATCCGCAACTATATCGAGGTGATATCGAACCAGATCAAGGAGCTCAGTTTTGTTCAGAACGGCGTGATCACACTTGATGCACTCAAAACCACGTCTGTCAAGGTGAAGAAAACGGCGAGTATATTGGGTCCTGGGCTCGCGGCGCAGAAGTACGACCAGCTTGAGTCCATCAACAATATCAACGACTTGAACAAGTTTTTGGGGTACGTAACCAAGTCCTCAAGTATCATACACAGTGCTACCAAGAAGAAAGAGGACTACAACGACTTGAACAACCAGATCATGCACTATGCCGATCTTCGGACCAAGTTCAAGACGCTAAAAAGTGCTGAGTTGAAAACGTTGGATACGCTCAAGAAGCAGAGCTTCAGCGACCAGGGTCGGCCCACCGAGCCTAGTGCCGATTTTGAACCAATAAAGGCACTCAAGACGTCCAATCTCTTTGACCTGGGAATGGACGATGATATTCTCATTGATGTGCTCGACCAGCAGGAAAGCTTGCTTGTTGCGGAAGATCTTTTGACTCAAACATCCATACCGACACCCATAGTTTCCGATGTAGAGGAAACTAGACGTGCAGTGGTGGAAGAGGAAGAACAGTACGGGAATGTAAAGATCCATAGCAAGGATGACCCAGCACCAAAGGTACCAGTGATGGTGAAGAAGAAACTGAAGTTGAACTGCGGATTCTGTACCAATGACACGCCGTGCTTGTGTCTTGATGCTGAGATTGAGATAATGAATTTGCCATAGCAAGACGAGAAATGAACAACGATGCAGAGTACTAACATGTAATAAATATATGACTAAAAGAAGGCCAAGTAGGTACCAACGACGGCAGTAAGGGCAACAACAGTGTAACCAGTCTTGATAACCCCTTGGTTGGTCAATTGTTTACCGAGATCCCACACCAAGTGTCTGACACCATTGAAGCCGTGGAAAACGAATGGGAAAGCCATAGCGGCCTTAGCGGCGAGCTTAACAGCAAGTGGCAAGCCAGCAAACACACTGACAATGGAAGCAGAGTCAAATGGAATGGACAACAACGAGGTGGCGGCGTAGGTGCAAGTTAAAGCGTAGAAAGCACCAGCCATGGCAACACCGGAGATTCTGTGCAACCCGGACAAAACCATGGTTATTTGTGGCTTGTAAATGGTCAAGTGAGGCGACTCAGGTCTGTTTCTACGTTGGGCCAACAAGATCTCTTGTTCCTGGTCGTGGGAAGCCTTGACGGTCGACACCAATCTGGTGGTCATGACGCTCGAACGAGCAACTGGCATACGGGAAACCAAACTTGCTGGACAAAAGTTAGTATGTGGCAGAAAGCAAATGTACAAGAGACACACGTACGCTTCAATAATCCTAATCCGGAGCGGGCAAACATTGTGAATAGTAGTTGTTGTTGACTGTCAGTAGGTAACCCCGGAGAAAAGTGTCCAATAAAAGATGGTTGAAAACTAATGAGATGTCGCAGCGCGCGCGGCCGAGCAAAAAAAAATGTCGCGACGGCCAAATGTCGCGGTTACGAACGTTCGCGGGCTGGCGTCTTCCCCAGCTCGCTCGCTCACCTAAGGAGAATCTCACACGAACAGAGACGAAGACCGACACAACAATAGAGTCATCAAACAACACATACACACACACACACACACATGATCACAACCACACTTGATAAGAAAACAAAGTTCACGCTAGCATCACCCGAGAGAGAAGAGCTTCCAACCAGATACAACGGCACCTACTACGACAACAAGAAAGAAAATGAACCGGCAAGCAAACACACCACCACGGCTGCAGCTCCGTCGGACTCCAACGCTTTTGATAAGAGTTCCGATGATGACGAGCAGGTGGACACGGACCCTAAGCAGAACGCAGACTTTTTGTTCAAGAAGAAGGATATACGGAAATCCCGCACCCAGTCGTTCCAGTCGGTGTTGTCGACAGCGTCGCTCAAATCGTTGAAACAAGCAGCTACCACCCAGTCATCGCGTGAGAACCTTGCTACGGCCAACAACTCGATCATTGCCAACGGGTCCACCAAGAACTTCCAGTCGTTTATCCAGGCTCCGGTGCTATCGAGCATCTCAAACCGCCGCAACAATAATGACGAGATAGAAATTGGCCAGCAGTTACCGTTTAACGATACAAAGAAGCATGAAGGTGACGAAGTAGCGAACCAGAAACAGAACCACGATACAACGTCGTCCAGTCTGGACAACAATGACGAATATGACGAAGACACCATCATTCTGCAGCAGAAACTCACGCTCAACGCCTTGAAAAAACTCAGTCTTTCGCCCATGCCCATAATAAATGCCGATGAGCTTGAGAGAAAAGTCACGAGAAAACCTTCTGTTGGTAAAATTGGACCTTACCAACCGGCCGAGGTCGATTTGTCGTCGTTTGCTAGTCTTACAAGGCAGCCCAAGAGCAATGTACCGTCTGTGACTGCGTCAGAGCAAATCTCTCCGGTGGAGAAGCAAAACCAGCAGCCCAAGTCGGCGTTGCCGTGTTTACCCGAGCACGAACAGGCGCAGGTGAATTATCATGAGGAGGTGAGACAGAATCAGTTGAAAAGTCTTCAGCCGGAAATGAGTCCAGAGAAAGAGCAATATGAACATCAGCAGGTAAATCAAATTCAGCAGCAACCACCACAACAGCAGTTACAGAAGCAGCATTATTTTCAACAACAGCAACAGCAACAGCAACAGCATCACCAGCAGCAGCAACAGTATCAACAACATCAGCATCAGCATCAGCATCATC
Organism: Teunomyces funiuensis; assembly: GCA_030558095.1. Lineage (NCBI taxonomy): Eukaryota > Fungi > Ascomycota > Pichiomycetes > Serinales > Debaryomycetaceae > Teunomyces > Teunomyces funiuensis. The sequence goes on from JAJMRW010000002.1 coordinate 981,934, forward strand.
ACCACCACCATCTCCAACAGGAACAACAATCCCAACAAAAGATCCCTCCTGCGGTCGTTCCGTCCCAGGACATGGCAGGACGTGCTTCTCACGGTAATTACTTTCTGCCCAAACCCGTGGCGCCAACCCCATTGGTCAATGGAGGTAAGCCCAAACAGTTACAGCAGATTAAAGGTCTCCGGAGTCCAATGTACGTACCAGCTGTGCTTCGGATGACCTTTAACGGGATCTCGCCCAGCCTTTCACCAGGATTTTCAACAAGTCCACCGGGACATGGCGATACTGATTCCGAGCATAACCATTTACGTGCATTACAGATGAACCAGGAGCCTTCTCTTTCATCACGGACATCCATTAGGTCATTTGACTCAAGTATTTCTGTGGAATCTACAGCATCTGCACAGAAAACCAATTACCTTGGTTCGTCGAAAAAGAACTACGAAGAAGTGTTGAAGGCACCGCCAACAAAAAGACACTGGGTCAAGGACGACGTGGTGTTCAAGTGTAGCATTCCAGCGTGTCCCAAGGTGTTCAACTTCTTTGAGAGAAGACACCATTGCCGTAAGTGTGGAGGGATTTACTGCAAGGAGCACACGTCGCATTACTTGTACATCAACCACTTGGCCCAATTCACGACGGGGGGCAGGGGCACGTTGTCAAAGGTGTGTGACATGTGTATCCAAGAGTACAATGAGTTTATTCAGCATGAGTTTGGGGTGAGTGTTCAGGGATGCAAGAATGAGGCCACACCAGTATCACAAGCAGTGCAAAAGTATCCAAGCCACCCGCACAATATCGTCCAGGCGCAGACGCACTCTAAGCCCATGCCGCATGCTACCGACAGACAGGACCGCGAACAACGTAGTGACCAGTTGGTTGGGAGTGTTCCTGCCAACTGGAGCTGGAGCTCGTTCTAACTACATAGTCCAATCAGTAACGATTCCCGCAGCCATCAAAGTTTCAGTAGATTACAGTGTAGATTGGAGAGACGACTCGCGCACGCACACCAGTGTTTTTCGCGCAACGTCGAGAAACAAACCCAGTGAACACGTCTTTTCTCGCTACTACATCAACATGTCCAAGGTCGCTCCATTGAAAGTGCTTGGAGTCAAGATCGAGACGATCCGGTTGTTGCTCCAGGTGATTATTTTCATCTCAATTGCCGGCGCCTCGATCTCCTCCCGGTTGTTTTCCGTTATCCGTTTCGAAAGCATTATCCACGAATTCGACCCATGGTTCAACTTCAGAGCCACCAAGTACTTGGTCAGCCACTCCTTCTACGAGTTCTTGAACTGGTTTGATGACAGAACCTGGTACCCGTTGGGCAGAGTCACCGGTGGTACGTTGTACCCTGGTTTGATGGTGACGTCGGGTGTCATTTGGCACGTTTTGAGAGAATGGTTGGCTTTGCCAATTGATATCAGAAACATCTGTGTGTTGTTGGCCCCAGCTTTCTCAGGCTTGACGGCCATCTGTACCTACTTCTTGACCAAGGAAATGAAGGACTCCAACGCTGGATTGTTGGCCGCCATCTTTATGGGTATCGCCCCTGGTTACATCTCAAGATCGGTTGCTGGCTCGTATGATAACGAAGCCATTGCCATTACCTTGTTGATGGCCACCTTCTACTTCTGGATCAAGGCCATGAAGCTCGGTTCCGTCTTTTACGGTACGGTGACGGCATTGTTCTACTTTTACATGGTCTCGGCCTGGGGTGGTTACGTCTTCATCACCAACTTGATCCCATTACACATCTTTGTTTTGATCTTGATGGGTAGATACAACCACAGATTATACACGGCTTACACCACTTGGTACGCCTTGGGTACGTTGGCTTCCATGCAAATTCCATTCGTTGGTTTCCTTCCAATCAGATCTAATGACCACATGGCTGCTTTGGGTGTGTTTGGATTGTTACAATTGGTAGCCTTTGGCGATTACGTTAAGTCCAAGATTCCTTCGAAGCAATTCAAAACCTTCTTGGGTGTCCTGATTGCTTTGGTCACCGTCTTGGGTATTGGTGCCTTGTTCGGTCTCACTGCCTTGGGCTGGATTGCTCCATGGACTGGTCGTTTCTACTCCTTGTGGGACACAAACTACGCCAAGATTCACATTCCCATTATTGCTTCGGTCTCCGAACATCAACCAACCGCTTGGCCCGCTTTCTTCTTTGACACAAACATGTTGATCTGGTTGTTCCCCGCTGGTATCTACTTATGTTTCCAGGAATTGAGAGATGAACACGTCTTTGTGATCATTTACAGTGTTTTGTGTTCTTACTTTGCTGGTGTTATGGTTAGATTGATGTTAACATTGACTCCAATTATTTGTGTTGCTGGTGCCATTGCCTTGTCCAAGTTGTTTGACATTTACTTGAACATTTCTGACCTCTTTGAAGAAGAATCGGTGGATGCAAAGAAGGAATCCAAGAAAGATGACAAAAAGAAGAAAAAGGCAAAGAAGATCTCTGTCTTTGCCGTCTTGACCAAGGTTGTTGTGCTATTGTCCTTCACTTTCTACCTTGTGTACTTTGTTTTGCACTGTACTTGGGTCACTTCTAACGCATACTCGTCGCCATCTGTGGTGTTAGCTTCCAAGAACCCAGACGGTTCGCAACATATCATCGATGACTACAGAGAAGCTTACTACTGGTTGAGAATGAACACTCCAGAAGATGCCAAGGTCTTAGCATGGTGGGATTACGGCTACCAGATCGGGGGTATGGCCGACCGTACCACTTTGGTGGACAACAACACGTGGAATAACACCCATATTGCCACTGTTGGTAAGGCTATGGCATCCAACGAAGAAGTTGCGTACAAGATCTTCAGACAACACGATGTCGACTATGTTCTTGTCATTTTCGGAGGGTTGCTTGGATACTCCGGTGACGACATCAACAAGTTCTTGTGGATGGTGCGTATTTCCGAAGGTATCTGGCCCGAAGAAATAAAGGAAAGAGACTACTTCTCTGCTCGTGGTGAATACAAGATGGACCACGAAGCTTCGCAGACCATGAAAGACTCGATGTTGTACAAGATGTCTTACTACCGTTTCACCGACTTGTTTAACGGTAGAGAGGGAATTGACAGGGTTAGAAACCAAAACATCCCTGTTTCGCAAGCACCTGAGCTCAGTGTTGTTGAAGAAGCCTTCACTTCTCAGAACTGGATGGTGAGAATATACAAGGTCAAGGACTTGGATAACGTCGGTAGAGATTTGCACCAAGCCAGCAAGTTTGCTCAAACTGAGGCCAAGCCTTTGAAGAGATCCAGGACTGTCAAGAGACCAGCTTTGGAGTTGAGAGAATAGGTTTATAGTAGTACGTATTGTTGTATTATAGGTACGGTGCGTGTCGTAACCGCAAATGTAATAAGCATCAGTTTGTGAGAATGAACCCCACTTTTCAGCAATTAGGTTATCCCACTATTCCGAAACACCACAACTACAACATGTCTCACATTCTTGACCTCGAGGGCCACTTAGCCTTCTACAGATCGTACCATATGAACAAGGGCAACATTACCATCCATTTAATGTGCATTCCATTGATTTTACTAAGTGCAGTCACCTTATTCAGCCAGTATGAGACTTCCAACCCCTACATCAATGCTGGGTCGATACTTGCTGCAGGGTATGGGATCTACTACATACTTTTGGATTGGCAAGTGGGTACCCCGTCATTTGCCTTTTTGGTATCGTTTGCTTACTATTGCAAACACTATTACTTGACTTTGGACAAGTCTTCTTCCGTCAGTCCCGACCAATTCTATCTATACGCTTTTTATGTCCATGTTGCGTCGTGGTTAGCACAATTCTATGGCCATGCTGCCCTCGAGAAGAGAGCTCCGGCATTATTGGACAATTTGTTGCAGGCTTTGGTATTGGCACCCTTTTTCGTGGTGTTTGAAATCGCCTTCTTTTTGGGCTACAAGAAAAACATCGAAAAAAGTATGAATGACAAGGCCGGTGTCCTTAAGAGGAACTTTCTCTTGAAAGAAAACGCAAAGAAACAGAAATAAATTAGCCAGCAAAAAGTGTATAGTTTTAACCTGATGTTCTAACGAGTAGTTACTTTTTTGACTCTTTCTGCCAGGCATTGTATTTTTGAAGGACGTCCTTTTCGTAAATTGAAGTTCCTTGTAACTGGTTTCCAATAGTAAGCCATCCAGGACGGGTGTTATGGTCTCTGCCAAAAATCTCGAGCTTTCTTGCATGTTTCCCCACCATTCTTTCAACAATGTCATAGATTTCGTCTGGTTTCCTCAGAGTTTCCCGGGTACTGCTAACGACTATGTCCATATCAATTTTCCGATTCAACCAAATAGGGTTACCTTTGACCCCGACCAACAAATGTTCCTTGGAATGGTTTAACCAGTGGCCCGTTCTTCCAGTAACGATGGTTCTCAGAAGTTGATTGAGCTTAATCCAAAGCATCTCATCACTAATCTCATATCCCCACTGAAGTAATGCCTTTCGGCCAATATCGATCGAGCGACCAGTAACCCAAAGCATGATTATTCCTTCATCTTGGAGTTGCTCCATAGGCAAAGACAATAACTCTGTGTCTTTACATGTACCGTAGGGTAGCGACATGTGTATGTCCCAAGCAGGATCAGAGATGATTGCTGCAAATTTACCCAATATAGGAAATGGGAGATAACGAACATCACAAATAATCCACTGAGGCGGGAGTACCTCCTTCTTGTAACTATTAAAACAATCACCGATAGTGTAATTGCTTTCTGTGTGCTTTGGTTGACTTCCTTGTGGTGGTGGATTTAACGTGTAGTAGTGCAAATAACGACATGACTTGAGCTTGTGACAGGTATCCAAGTAAGAACAATCTCCCAATGACAGGTCCGTATGCCCATTATATATTGGAAGAAAATGGGCCATTGTTCTTGAACAGGCATATATCTCCTTTGGAAGCAGGCCTCTATTCTGGTTGATTCTTGCGTGAGCAATTGAGGAGTCCGGACTTGAATCTGATTTCAAACATATCTTTGCCAAGGTTTCATTGTGACGTGAATTGATGCAAACTTCAAAGAACGGCTTTTGAGGGGTGGTAACTTGAGCGTTATCTTTGGCTAAAATTGCACGTGCTCCGGGTTTGCGAAGTAAGTTATCTATCATAGAGAAATCTGTGTGGAACTTGACTTTATGATCAAAGCTCTGTGTCAATTGAGCATGAAGAGGGCCATCAAGAATGGCTTTTAATTTATCATTCACGGTTAGAATGTTCTTTTTAGGTGAGCCATCTAGTTTTAAGTGGCATGGCAGCATTCCATTTAAACGGTCGTTCAAAATATAAACAGCTGCCATGTTGATCCATTCCACTTTTCCACCTTTCAAAACTAATGAATTCCCACTGATTTTGTTAAATTGGTTTAAAAAATCGTCAAAGTCTTGTTTCGACAGCTTGGTTCCCTTCGTGGCAAATAAGCAGTCAATCACCCGTATCTCTCCCCTTATCGGATGCATGAACACATCAGTGTTGATAAGGAACTCTGTAAACTCTTTAAATTCCTCTGGCTCAAATAGCATTTTGAAAATAGATTTTGTTAAAGAGATTGTGGAAGAATGCTCCTATTTAAATGTGTTAAATGTCTGAACCACATTTGAAACAAATGGTTGCAAAAAAAATGGGAGGCTATAAATTTCCTGCATCTAACTATATTGATCTAGACTAACGTTTTAGAATCCAAATGGATTATCGGGCGTAGCAGCCAGAAGGTTGGCTCTTCTACCGGTCTGTTGTGCTTGCAAGGGGGAATTACCAAACCCTGCACCAGTTGGCTGGGATTGTAATGGTTGCGAATTGAAACCGTCGAACTGCGGCTGGCCAAATGACGTGGTGGGGAATGGCGGAGGCGAGCTGATCGAAGTATTTTGGAACATGTTGGTTACTTGGTTCAAGTTGGGCTGACCAAATTGATTGAATGAGGTAGCCTGTGGTTGTTGTTGAGGCTGACCAAATTGGTTGAATGAGGTAGCTTGCGGTTGTTGAAGTTGACCAAACCCGGTTTGCTGAATGTTACCAAAACTGGTCTGAGGTTGGATGTTACCAAAACTAGTCTGTGGTTGAACGTTGCCAAAGCTTGGTTGTGATTGTATATTTCCAAAACCAGTTTGTGTTTGGATGTTTCCAAAGGAAGTCTGAGGTTGCACATTTCCAAAGCCAGTCTGTTGTCCAAATTGACCAGCATTTGGTTGTTGCCCAAACGATTGAATTGGAGCTTGTCCAAACGATTGAGTTGGCTGCTGGACAAACGACAGTGCGCCGAATGATGTCTGAGGAGCAACCGACTGGTTAACAAATCCGCCAGTAATTTGTTGACCAAAGCTTGATTGTGGAACAAATCCTCCAGTAATTTGACCAGTCATTTGACCCCCCGTTCTTTGTGCTGGTTGCGGTCCTGTTACCTGTGAAGGCACAAACAGATTAAAGCTGGTTGTAGGAATTGACTGGCCACCCGTTCTTTGCGTGGGCACTAGAGGTCCAGTTTGCTGAAGGGAAAATGGCTGTCCAAAAGAGATTTGTGGCATGGTCAAAGAACCCGTTTGCAAAGTAACAACTGCTGGTTGGAACGCATTTTGTCCAAAAGTTGTGACTGGGCCATCATTTGCTTGTGGTCCTGTTTTCTGCGGGGTAAAGGTCGTAGCACCAGTTTGCAAAGGAACGTAGCCATAGGTGAGCTGTGGTGCTAACCCACCAGTTGGTTGGATCGCCATAAAACCAGTAGGTTGAGCAGGAATAGGAATAAAACCAGTTGGTTGGACTGGAATCAAGCCACCAGTTGGAATTGGAACCAATGGGCCAGTCTTTTGAACAGGTATTCCCGAACCGGTTTTCAGTATTTCGAATTGCTGTCCCGGTTGAATCAAAGATCCAGTCTTGACAGGAGTCAAAATTGGAGCTGAAGGTTTCTGCTCCTGTGGCAAGTCAGGAACTGGCTTATTGAGGTTCTTAACTGAAGAAGGATCGCTTTCCAAAGGTTTGATGTTAACCAAATCTTGTAAAGAGCCCGAGTATTGTGGTGCTGACAGGGCTGGTTTGGTAAGGTCTTCGCTAGATCTTGCTGCAGGCTTGACAGCCCAAGCATCATCCTCAAATTTGTTCTTAGCTGGTTCAGCAGGCGGTGGCAGAACTACTTCGGTCTTTTGTGGGGAAGGAAGTGCGCTAGCATTGACCTTGGAGACATCAGAACTAGAATTGTTGTTCTTCAAAGCTCCATTGGACTCGGTAAATAAGCCTCCGACTGCAGGATTGGCCGGAGCATCCTCGGACTTGGTCCTGTTGAATTTGGCATCCAAGTGTTTCATAACCCGCAATATGTCACCTTCTCTCAACCCAAGTGTACGTAACAACGAAGGACTGATATCTTCCAAAATATTTTCATCCATTTGTTCACGATTGAAATTGAGAGTGTAGCGCTGACAGTTACCGATATCAACACCACATTCAAGGAAAAAGTCAAACCAATCATAATCAGGCTCACCAGTGGTAAGCTGGGTGGTAGCTTTTGGTCTGGATGGTTGTGGAGGTGGAGTAGTGTCATTGATCGTAGCTGTGGCTGAAGGACGAGATGAAGTAACACCAGAAGATTTAGATCTTGTTCTCTTCATATTCTGTCTATTCACTTCTTCCTTGTATGAATCCAATGAAGTTCCAGTAACCTTTTCAACGTATTCTAAGTCTTCAATAGACAACTTTGCTGCAGCAACAGCAATTTTGACCCCATTAGTTTTATGCAAGTGGATTTTTCCTTCAATACAACCCAAGAATTCGGCTTCCACTTTGAAAGACCCAGAACTATCAATCCAGGTTCTAACTCTATGATAATTTGGAGTAGACTTATCATTTTCCTCTCTTCTCGAAGAGCTATTCTTTTCTCTCTGTGCTCTGTCCTTTTCTCTAATTATCTCACGCTCGTCTCTAGAACGACGACGATGATGGCTTTTCTCGCGACCTTTATCAACCACTCTACCCTTAGACGAGCTTGAAGTCTTGGTAGACTTCTTTCTATGTGGTTGCTCTGTTAATCTTTCAAGGTTGGAGGTACCAACTATTTCAATGTATGACGAAGGAACCACGCCTTGGATTCCTGTTTCGATATTTTCACACATCCACCAATCCTTAGATTTGGTTTCGTTAATAATGTAAACTTCGTCACCTTCTCTGCTCATTAATTCGTCATCACCCTGAGCTTCAAAGTCAAACATCAATCTACCTACCTTTCTGTTTTTATCACCGGTTATTGCCTTTGAAGCCCTAGCAACTTCTCTCAACCCTCTGGCTGCCTCAGCTCCCTTCAATTCGGACAAAATGGACATGATGGCCTCAGCCACGTCTTTAGTGCCTGTGTGTAACTCAATAGATGCATCTGGGTTTTTAAGATCCAAGAATAAGTGTTTTTTTTCGTTATTGAAATTGATCAAATCCTTAACGTGCCACTGGTTATCTAATGACGAAGCAGACTTCAATTTGAGTTTCTTTGGGTTAGTAGTGTTTGGCTTCATTATTATAAAGCCATTTCCAATAGAAAGAACGACCGAGCGCTTTTTACGTCCTTCAACTTCATCAATATACCAAGTGAAATATTCACCATCAAATGAGTGTTCTTGGTGTTCATCACCAATAGTTTCTTCTGGTTCCGAGTAAGATTGATTAGTCGGTCTTGCTGGTTTGGCAGGACTAATGTCTTCAATGGGTTCAGCAGGTCTAGATGGCATTGGCGGAGGAGCCTCGTCTTCGTCCTCGCTTAACGCTTCAGGTTGGGGCTGAGTCCGTCTTTCTTGAGTCACTTCAACTGACTTTTGTTGCAAGGATGGATGTACAGGAGGAGGAGCCATGGTAGTAGGCACCTGGAAGGTAGGAGGAGTGAATGATTGTTGAGCTGTGGAAGTATTTGTGGCTGCTGCCAACAGTTGGCCGATCTCAACATAGTTTGCAGGAATGAAACCAAACAGTTGAGAGCCATCCAAACCTACCAAAAGCCAATCTGGATCATTCAAATCATAAATATTGAATCTATCTCCTTCGTTGAAAGACAATTCTTCTTCCGTCTGTTTAGTATAGTCAAACAAAGCCGTAGCTGTTTGGACAACACTTGCCTGGATGTTAGTTCTGCCCAATTGAATCTTATACTCTAAAACATACCTCCTCAATGTAATTGGAAGGAACCAATCCTACTGGTTCGTCGACTTCCTCGTCACCAACGGGTAAGACTCTCTTTTTGACCTTCCACCAGTCGTCGACATCTGATTTTTCTAACAAATACAACAAATCATCAGCTTGCAAGTTAAGCTCTTCGTCAGCACCTGCGGCATAATCATATATCGCCTTGTAGATGCCGATATATAACGACATTGTTGATTTGCGCTAGTTGGTTTGTCGCAGTGTGGTCGATCTCAACTTTGGTGAAAAAGGAGTGACACTTGAGTGGGCGCACGACCCTCAAAAATGGTTGCAACGGCAATCATACGAAAAGGGTAGAGGTCATATACTTAACAATTCTTCTATTAAATGTACAAACGAAATGAGATACAACAACCAATAACTCTAAATAACCAGATCAGTTCACTCTAGTGATTTCATCGTCACACCCTTTTAAAACCGTGCTGATGTTACTCATACACTTAATTGCTGCGTGGTTGAAAAGATCGGTCGTTGACGAACCAATGTGAGGCGTTAAAACAACATCCTGTCTTCCTATTAAAGCGGGATGTATTTTTGGCTCGACTTCATACACGTCCAAACCTGCAAACAAGATCTTACCGCGCCTCAAACCTCTCACAAGTGCATCCTCATCAATAACGGTTCCTCTTCCAATATTGATGATCCTGAAGGGCTTTTCCATCTGGTCAATCAATTGGTCGTTGATTATGTGTCTAGTTTCAGGAGTTCCAGGACATGCAATAACAATTAGGTCAGCTATGGATTTGGCAGCGAAAAGACTATTGTGATAAGTGACAGGGAACCCCAATTTTGCCTCTTCCTCTGGTTTCAAAGGGTTACGCTTGACATAGTGGATGTTCATCCCAATAGAATTTAATCTGGCCCCAATGAGCTTGCCAATACTTCCAAATCCCACTATTACAGCATTGTGACCTCTAGGAGATCTGTTCTCTTTACCAGAGACCGTGTGAGCGAAAGTGAAACCCCCAGTATTGCTAGATTGCGAAACAATAGATCTTCCAGTGATGGGGTCAAACTGTCCACTGAGCAATGCACTTCTTGTAGTATCGGTGTTTTGAAGCAACTCGACGTTATGTTCAAAAATCTTAAAGTTTCTGAAACTCAGAATAGCATTATAGAGTGCCAAGTCAGCTACAGCTTCAAAGGCCATTGGACTGGGAGAGTTGCACAAAATAATCCCCTTTTTGGTCAATCCAGCAACGTCATACTCGTTGTAACCAATCTGGCAAGTAGTGATAACCTTTAAACTAGAAGGACAGTGGTCAAAAATCTTGTCTTTGAACCCACCTATGCTGTCAAATGCACCCCAAGAAGCAAATATACCCTCGATATTCTTTAAAGAATGCTGAAAATCATAAATTAATTGGTCCGTGCTCCTGATAGTGTAGGAAATACACTCAAAGGAGGCTGCAAAAGATGCATATTCGGCGGAGTCGGTATTAAGAGTACCGAGAAACAATACTTGTGGTTTTCTCATGTTAACTGTTGCTATACGCGCTACATAGTCAAGGCAAAGGCTCAATATTTATATTTTAGGCAAAAATGTCTTTGGTTTCCTTAACTAACCTTCGTTTACCGCTTCGTGCGGCTCATGCCGAGATAAGCGATGATAACCGATGCTCACCGAAATTAATACTGGGACGCCATAATTTGAGCCAAGAACGAGAGAGCAAGCCGCAGTACTCATTATTGTTTTTTTCACCGTGTATTACTATGATAGTGGTTATCTAGTCAATTTCACGACTCCGGGCATTATTCAAGAGAAGCAATAGAAAAACAGTATGAAGAAAATGCCACAAAACTAGAATATGTGCCTCTTATTTGTGCCGTTGCTGCTTACAAGTATCACTAAGAATCAGCAGTTAACGCTATTGTAATGGATAAGGACTTCTTTTTTGCGTTGCTGCCGTAGTGGCTCCTTCTACTGTCCGTCTACTACAATTTAACTTCATGCGTTGACAAGAATGTATATCGTAAGGAAATTATGGTGACGAATTGTAATGTGTTTTTATGCTGGGCACCCTCTAGTGGTTCATGTCTGGTTCACCCAAGTACTTAGTCTTGAAAGAGGTACCACATTGCCAGCATCTACCCAACTTACCTTCTTCAACCTTAATCCAGTATGGCTTGTGGTCTTCACCATCCTTACCTCTGCATCCAACATAACGGTAACCAATGTAAGTAGGAACCAAGTATGGGTCTTGTGGGGAACCAGTACCTTCGGTAATTGGGTTTTCCAAGTCGAAAACATCCAAACCTTCTCTCTTACCCAAGATTTCAAATCTTTCCAAACCAGTAGCTTGGTCCAAGTCAGTTGGGATAGTACCTGGCTGAGCACCAGGACCAATCAAGGAAGCGTCAGGACCGGTGACTTCAGACAAGTTTTGAGCAGTCTTGACATCAAGTGGGGCCTTCTTGGAAGCCAACACTCTGGAAGTGGAGAGCAATCTGGTCGATTGTCTAGCAATACGTAAGGAGCGAGAGAGCATTCTAGATGTTAGTATGTGGACAAATAAATAATTATTGCTTTGATTCAGGGTACAGTGGTTAAGATAAACATTGCTGAAAACTCGGGGTTTGAATGGTGTTTTACGACTTGACAATTGGGTTCCTTGGATATGAACGGAGTGAAATTTGCTTCATAGAATGTACTTCAGGTGGTAGATCAACATCTTAGTTGAATAATACAAAAACGTGGTTGTTTATAAGAATATGTTGGCGTTGGATGGGTTCGAATGTAAGGATACACATTTGAGGAAGCCGGGAGTGGAGTAATATAATGCTTGATGGGGACCTTACTGTAACACACTGTATACTGTGCTAAATTGCTTCACTGCATGTACTTACTTTTGTACTGTTGGATGGTAATGGGGATTAAAAGCTACCAGCTAAAGTCTATATATTCTTCAATCTAGAAAATCAGCTAACAAAATTTTCGACTGATTAAGGTTTGTTTTCATTGGTTACTTATCACGTGAGTGATCATGTGCATCTAAGCACTATTTTCTTACATAATACATTAACACGTGATATATGACATGTGCAATAAATTAGGGCAGACCCCTCGAATAGCAATATATGCACACTTCTGTGAGACTGCTAATAAGTGCGCGCTGTTATGTGCACAACTACTACCGTACCGCAGTACGTAACGCATATATCAGATTTTCACAAAATTTTCACCTAGGCCACTGCCGGTTTGGTCTCAATTGAAATATACTTGTTTGAATTTTTCTAATCTTCTTTTCTAACACATAAAGAATTAGGTATGTATCAACCGTGCTATAATGCAGACCAATGAACTCGTACTAACGTAATAGTCAATATGCCAAAAAAGAGAGCTTCCAACGGTAGAAACAAGAAGGGTAGAGGTCACGTCAAGCCAGTCAGATGTTTGAACTGTGCCAGATGTGTTCCAAAGGACAAGGCCATCAAGAGAGTCACCATCAGAAACATGGTTGAAGCTGCTGCCGTCAGAGACTTGTCTGAAGCTTCCGTCTACGCTGAATACGCTTTGCCAAAATTATACAACAAATTGCACTACTGTGTCTCTTGTGCTATTCACGCCAGAATCGTTAGAGTCAGATCTAGAACTGACAGAAGAGTCAGAACTCCTCCACAAAGAAAGAGATTCAACTCCAACGACAGAAAGGTTTCTCCACAAGATGCTGCCAAGAAGGCTAACTAAACTAGTCTCTGATATATAGTTTATTGAAAAATCTTTAGCGGTATGACCTAATAAAAAACACCCACTTTGAGCAAGTGTAGAAGGGAGGGGAGTAATGGTGGAGTATTGCCTAATGGTACGTTTGCTTTTATCAATTTTCAACATTAAGATTGGCAAGAGTAGTGAGCAGCTAGCTATAGGAGGATATACAGTGCAATACTACTTCGAGGGTCATACCATCCTTTCGTCATTGATGCGTAATAGACACAAGTTCATCTTCAATTAGCTAATTTTATCTTATTGTTTGATCTGTACTTTTTGCCAAGCTAATGAGAACTGAAAATGTTACAATTTGCAATAATTCTAAAAATATTTAATCTTTGGTAATTCGTTATCAACACAGTGCCATTGTACTTCAACTCTCGATGATCTTGACAAAGTATATGTGTAAACTCTTTAAATGGAGACTCAAACTACATGATTCACAGAGAAACGTTATTTTCATCAAGAACACTTGAAATCAGCTAAAGTCGTAAGACGACCCCAACCGTAACTGATCTCTGAAGACGCACCAATAAAAACCAACATAATACCCGCGTACACTACATTCATAAAAAAATTGTAGAAATATCAACACCTAATCCCTTCAATTGACAACATTATTAACACCAATTGTTCCTGACAATTGCGTCGTTCAGAACTACCTGTCGCAGCCCCTCCCCCGTCTAGGGACCGTGTCAATTTTTTTCGCAAACCTCCGTACCGCCATCATTGAAGGGTGAAGCTCAAAAAAACTAATTGCAGGAACTTGCTCCACCAGTAACCACGATCCCCCTCCACTGGAATCGAATTAATAATACGACCACACCTTACTATCACCATCCATACACAACCATCTGTTACCCAGCATATAGAAGCGGAATTGAACCATCACACCACCTCCCCTTGACTTTTTATTGACGCTTGTCCACATTCCAATATACACATACAAAGCAGAGCTTGGTCCAAATGAAAGAAGAAACGTGGAAATTCTCACAGTGCTTCGGTGACAAAGGCGATATCGAGAATATCACCGAGGCCGACATTATTTCTACCGTCGAGTTCGACCATTCTGGTGACTTTTTGGCCACTGGTGATAAGGGCGGCAGAGTCGTTTTGTTTGAAAGAAACCAGTCGAAGAAGAAGCAGAGCTGCGAATACAAGTTCTTCACCGAGTTCCAAAGTCACGACGCAGAGTTTGACTACTTGAAGTCGTTGGAAATCGAAGAGAAAATCAACAAGATAAAATGGTTGCGTTCGTCTAACAACTCGCTCTTTTTACTCTCGACCAATGACAAAACGATCAAGTTGTGGAAGGTGATGGAAAGACAAATCAAGTTGGTCAGCGAAAATAACCTTAATGGATTGAGCCAGTTACCCAATAGTGGCCTTTCTTTGTCTGGGTTGAAATTACCCCAGTTACAGTTGCACGATAAGTTAATCTCTGCCCAACCCAAAAAGATTTATTCAAATGCTCATGCCTACCACATCAACTCCATTTCCGTTAATTCAGACCAAGAAACCTATTTGCTGTCGGACGATTTGAGAATCAATTTGTGGAACTTGGGCATAGCTGACCAGTCCTTCAATATTGTTGACATCAAGCCAGCTAACATGGAAGAATTGACCGAAGTCATCACCAGTGCAGAGTTCCATCCCAACCACTGTAACCTTTTCATGTACTCATCCTCAAAGGGCACGATCAAGTTATCGGATATGAGATCCAATTCACTTTGTGATAGCCATTCCAAGATTTTTGAAGAATATTTAGACCCAGCATCGCATAATTTCTTCACCGAAATCACGTCATCCATTTCTGACGTGAAATTTAGTCACGATGGGAGATACATTGTTTCTAGAGACTACATGACGGTCAAAATATGGGACTTGGCCATGGAGTCGAGACCAGTCAAGACTATAAATGTTCATGAACACTTAAGAGAAAGATTATGTGATACTTATGAGAATGATGCGATATTTGATAAGTTTGAAGTCCAATTCAGTGGCGACAACAAGTCGGTGATGACCGGTTCTTACAACAACAATTTCATGATTTATCCTAATGCCGTTAATGGCACCGGCACCAGCAATGCAAAGCAAGCAAAATTGCCAAATTTCAACACTTCGTCATTTACTGGAACCAAAAAGAGAGTGGATGACGACTCTGACGAGGAAGAAGACGCAAACTCACCTAGCTCCAATGCAGATGATACATATCCTCAATCGCCAAGCTCGCAATTGGAAGAAGATGAGCAAGAAGAAATTATCTTACAAGCCGACAAGTCTGCTTTCAAATCGAAGAAATCGGGCCACACAATGAGACGGAGAATGATGAGTGGTGTTGGTGCAAGCTCGGGTGCCGGTGACTTTGACGATATTGATTTCAAAAAGAGTATTTTGCATTTGTCGTGGCATCCAAGAGAAAACTCGGTGGCCATTGCTGCAACGAATAACTTGTACATTTTCTCCACATTATAAACAAGTTCAAGAATCTAATGCTGCTGATACTGCTACTGCCTTTGCTGCTGCCTCAAAGTATTATATTTCATCTTAATTCGTTTACTTTCAATTATACATCTTTTAGTAAAATAGATTCTAACGCAAACCATTTAGGCTACTTAAGCTTCAATGTTTCTGTTGATGTCGGAGTTCCAGAACAAAGTCTTGTCACCATCACCCCAGAAGAACTTGTGAGTTCTGATGTTTTGGTAGTCGTATTGAGTTGGCCATTCTTCGTCAGACAAGTGGGCCAAGTGCTTTCTGTGTTCAGCATGCTTCAATTCAACGTTGATAACAGGGATGGCAGTCAAGATAATGGCTGGCAAAGCAATAAAGTAGGTGGCTTTCTTCCAGGTGTTGGTGATACCTTCGGAGTGCTTGACCTTTTCATCCAAGGTCTTCTTGAAGGTTTCGCCGGCTTGCTTGTTGTACTTGGCGGCGCTGTAGGCTTGTTCCTTTAACAAAGGGGAGACGCCGTAGCCGTGGCCGTGAGCAAATCTCTTGAATGACAATTGTTGAACCCTCTTGAACATGGTAGTTTTAGTTTGTTATCGAGTAACTGGTTGGTCTTAAGAACTTAAATCTCACACCATTTTTTCTTGAATTTTTGATTGGCCCATTTTCACGTGATAAATGATCATGTGATTAACATTGCAAAAAAGGTTCAGTTTTACAAACATACATACCTACATACGTGACGATGTAATCATATTAGGTTTATTTAGTGATGCTAAGTAGAAACATACAAACAATAGCAATATGTTGAATTCCGACTTTTAGTACTCCCGGAAGCAACGTCAATAATTATCTACAGTTGACCCTCTGCTTCCTCCTCATTTTTTTGCAACAATTCATTATACTGATCAATGCTTTCCATGGTAGCAGCAATCCTGTTTCCATATTGGTAATCCTTTTGTTTGCTCACATGTGTAAAAAAATCATGTCTCATAATGCTAGGATGGTAAATGAGTTCATTCGTCTCATTGAAAAACACCGACCTAGAGTCTCCGGTCTCTAACAAATACCTCATTTCTCTCTCGTGAACTTCAGTTACGTTAGCCGTAAGCAAGTATTCATTCAAGATATCTGGTTGGTCAAACAACAACTTGACGCAGTCTTCATCAGTTAAATCTATTATAGGCGTTACGGGAGGATATGCGTCACCATTGTGGTCTTTATAAGTATCTCTCAAGCCGTACTCATCAACAAACTCATTTACGTGAAGTTTTTGAAACCAAACATTCAATTTTGGTATGAATGTAAAGTGCAAATACGTGGTTTCTGTCGTACTTTTCTTGCCATACTCATTCCAAAGAGCCTGCTGAAAATCGTTGGGAATGTAAGCATATTCGCCTTGAAACATTGATAATTTCAATGGGCTTAATTCTTGTAGACTTGAAAAATGATCGTTACGACAGTGGTAGACCTCAAGGTTATCGTTCATCATCTGGGCCTCAATTTCATCACCTTCAACTCCTTCTTGTATCTGTGAGTCGTAACGCGATGGTGCTGGTGTCGAAGTACGAGCAAGTCCAGTGATGTCAATATAAAGACCCGAGTCTAAATCAATAAACCTTGCATCAATAAGGTTCTTTCCGTTACCTCTGTCACGGTAACTGATAGAACTGCCACAGTCGATGAAGTATCTTCCGTAACGAATTTCTTTATTAACTGGATCATCGCCAAGATCAACAACAATTGTCTGGTTGAACTGACGGGCCAATTTGTGCAAGTCTTGTATAGGCATCTGAAAATCAATATCATTATCCCATGGAAACGATAATCCGTTCCAGTACCACGATAACAACGATCCGTGAGCAGCCCAGCTGGTCAAATCATTGGAGTTGGTGAACTTTAACCATGTGCGGAGCAACCCATAAAATGCTGGTGGCCCTTTATCAGAATAGTTTATGACTCCATCAAAGAACCTCCAGTCGTAATGGCCCCCAACACCATGGTTAGACTCACTTTTCAATATTTTGGCTTCAGTAAAGTATTTGTTGGCGTCGCTGGTTGATAAAGAGTACAGAAGAGCTTCGTAATACCGGCGATCAGTATGGTTTAGCGATTGAAGATTTTTTTCCAATTTACTCCTGACATATTCTGACTGGTCTTCAAACATGGAGTGGGTCAATTCTTTCTGGTAAGGTAAAGTGACTCCACAATTTTCAGGTTCCTCACCGCCCTCTTCTTGTTTTTGGTTTAAAATACTAGTAAAGTCGACGAGAGCATCTTTGATGTTGATAGACCAATGTTTAGGGGATTCCAGCTCGAGTTTATATTGCAAAGAAATTTTGGAAACATAGTCACGAAGAATTTCTGAGTCGTGCAAGCGTTTTTTACCGGTTGCAATATCCTGGTTAACCTCAAGTCTGAATTGCTTATTGTATGGCAATAAGAAGTTAATGCCAGAGGGCGGAGGCATAAAGTCATTCAAATATGAGCGAGATTGAGTGGATTTCATTGATTGCATTCCTCTTCCACAGGCTGCAAAAATGTGGAAACCTGTTGAGTAAGGATTACTTCTGATTAATTTTAAATGTTTGACAAAATCGGCTTGGACAGGCAGCTGAGAAGTATTATTTTGATTTGACTCTATCAAATCATCAATATCCTTGTCTTCAAAACAGTACAATTTAGGATTTTTTAATTCCTCTTTTCTATTTTTTGTTGGGCTAGAAGTGGTCACGTCAAACAAGTTGGTACATGTATGTTTGAGAGGCGAAAAGAAGTACTGTTCCAACTCGCTCATATCGACATAGTCGGCCCAGTGAAAAACTGGTAAGGTGATTTGATCTTCATTGATATTTTTGGTTTTCAATTCTTTGGTGATCCAGTCAAGAATTAAGCCAAATGTAAAGCGTGGATCATAATGGAGAAATTGAGGGCTTTTCAGGTTGATTGGATCCACCAAGAAGTTAGGCAACACGATCTGATTAAAGTTATCATCATTTGAAAGGTCCAATTGGTACAATAAGGTCACTTCATGAGGCGAAAGTTCATGGTCGGAATCGATGTAGTCCACATTGAATTTATTGATGATTTGGTGATATAGTTTGCGAGCTTGTTCAGAATTTTTCAGAACAGGGACAAACAAGTCAAGTACGCCAGACGTAGGCGAGCGGAACCTTAGAAGGGAAAGTACCACTAGATGGACTAGAACGACGGTACAGATAAGGACAAGTCCGCGTGACCGTCTCATGTGTTATAACTAAATGATTGGAGTAACAATTACAAGGTTAACAGGTGGGGATGGACAATGATGTATATAAAGAGCATGGAGGGAATTTTGCCTCAAAATGAGGTTCTAAGAGATAGCCCGCCAAAAACAAACGGTTTTATTTGACGTTTTAATAAAGTTGACAGTCTTGTGCCGCACATCCCGTTTGGGAAATGATTTAACGTTGACCTCTCGTTGCTGCAAGGAACGAAGCGGCCAAGAAAAAAGTCATCAAATTTTTCAGATCTAAAAAAATAGCCTTCGGATGATCCTACATTGTGTCGGGATTTAGTCTTGGCTAATAAATCCGGTGAAGGCTGGGGAGGATATCGATATAAAAATGGCTAGGGCCCCAGAGAGAAATCAATAGTGGTTTGTAAACACATGCAACACGACTGAAACAAATTTGCCTTGCTCAGCAAAGCCTTGTTGACAGGAGGTGAATTAATATTTTCTTATTCGGGACTTATCGCAAATATTGTTTTCTTTTTTGAGGCAATGAGGAGAAACGGATATGACGGGGATATCGGAATTAATATCTGGCCATACCTAATTCGACAATGGGGTTGTTTGCAATTGGCATTTATAACAACATTGTTGTTTGCTATGGGCAACATTGACGTTGTTACAGATTCAAAAGGCATGGTGGTAGGACGCTGACATAAGCCAGATTCACCGATTTTTATTGCGGACAAATGAAATAGAAAAATAAATTAGTAAACTACTGCACTGATTGGTAATAACAGAAAGGAAAAACGCGCAACCGAAGTGTCCTAACAATCAGCCAGCATGAGGTTCGCATGTCTCCAGTTCAATCCCGTGATAGGCCAGATCGAAGCCAATGTCAAGAAAGTGTGGTCACTTCTCCTGCTTTCGTCCAAGTACGACTTTGTAATTCTCCCCGAGTTGGCCGTAACGGGATATAATTTCCGTAATCCTAACCACATTCGGCCCTGCTTGGAAAACGTTGATTCGCCTGCGGCATCGATCAATTTGGCGAGGGAGATATCGGCCAAATATAAATGTTTCACGCTCATCGGCTACCCAGAGCTGGCCGATAGCAAGATCTACAACCTGGCTATTCTTGTTAGTCCATCAGGGTCTACCATACACAACTACCGCAAGTCGTTTCTCTACTCAGCCGACGAGACGTGGGGATGTAGCGAGAACCCAAAGCGCGGGTTTGAATCGTTTGAGTTAATTCTAGATAAAGAATATTATTTGGATTTTCAGCCAAATAGGAAATACCGCTCCATCACCACCAACATTGGGATCTGTATGGACTTGAACCCGTACAAGTTTGAGGCTCCGTTTAACCAGTTTGAATTTTCTATGGCATGTTTTCTCCAGCAGGCGAAGTTGATATTGTGTCCAATGGCGTGGTTACTGAGCGAAAGCCCCAGTATAAACTCGGCTTTGGAGAATGATCCCAGCGCGAGATTAGAACAAGCCCTGGAGTACGCCAAAAAGATCGTGAC
Organism: Teunomyces funiuensis; assembly: GCA_030558095.1. Classification (NCBI taxonomy): domain Eukaryota; kingdom Fungi; phylum Ascomycota; class Pichiomycetes; order Serinales; family Debaryomycetaceae; genus Teunomyces; species Teunomyces funiuensis. Next base: position 1,002,039 of record JAJMRW010000002.1, read on the forward strand.
CAAAATCACGCTAAAAGATGCTGCGACACAGGCCAAATTTCCAGTAAGGGAAATGGAGTTTGACGCCCCGATACCCAGTTTCTCGACGGTGAACTACTGGATATTAAGGTTTTTCCCCTTTTTGTGTCACGAAAATAGTATTGCTCAGAAATACTACGATAAAGTAACGGTGGTGACGTGCAACCGCGTTGGAGTTGAAGATGATGTTGTGTATGGTGGATCGTCGTCGATTTTGCAGTTTACCAATACCAAGCCATCGCCTGAAATCGATTACCACAACCGCAGCGTCAACATTGTTGGGAGTTTGGGCCAGGGCGAAGAGGCAATTTTGGTGCACGACCTAAGCCTCGACCTGACTCCGCTCGAGCCCAGCAACGATTGAGGGTTGTTTATTTCTTCCTGTTTGGGAACCCCAGCAAAGCTAACAACAAGCCTGCAACAGGGCAGAGAACCCCATCTTTTTGCTGTTCCATTAGCTAAAGTTAAATTCTTGGCGCACAGCCGATAACGTTGTCGGTGTTTGAAATGAGTATAATAATATGTAATAATGCATAAAGTGGCTATGTGTCTAGAAACACCGATTAGTGGCGTTAGCGGGAATGCCGACGCCTCAGACAGACTACTGTTAGACTGTGGCAGTCATCCAATACCACACAAACTAACCACTCAAACAAGGCTGCGTCTTTATGCATGTCAGAATATTTTTTCGAGCGGATTTAACCTATCAGACCGACGTTCGGCAATTGGAGTTAGCGGCTACAAGGCGCACCCGTCTTACAAATCGATATTGCTATATGCATACACACACACACATATATATATAAGGGGTCAGCATCGCCCGTAAATTATCCTCTTCGGTAACTTTTATTTTCTATTCTCACACGATCTACGCTGCATGATCAAGGCTATCATAAGGTACCCCAAGCGGGCATTATACAAAACAGCCATCTTCCTTCTAGTAATATGTTCCATACTATTATCCTACAATGTCATACTGTCAGGCTCCACCATGGACCTCGCAAACTTGAAGGCCAGCATAGACAACACCATCAAAACCACTTTGGACTCCATTTTCACAGAATATATCTACAGAGATGAAGAGATAGATGAAGAAAACGAATTCTTAACAGCGTTTGAAGAACTCAAAAAATCAAAGATCAACAACGACCACTCGGATAAACTTTGGTTCTTCAAGAAAAATAGCTCCCTTGCATTATCGGTCGATATTCCCGAATATTACTTAAATTCCAATATCGTTAAGCCCAAACTTGAACCTTTTGATCCTCGTTTCACTCTTGGTGTATATTTGAGCTCAATAAGTCACCTTGGACCAGAAGCAAAAGTGCCCTTCCATTGGTCTGACTGGGTTGACTTATCCCGCCTAAACCACTACATTTTTGGATCGCCATCTTGTTCCATATTCGACTTACTGGAATACAAAGGAAGATTACGCGGCTCAACCATAAAGCAAGTCAGCACATATTGTACCGACACAGACGATGAACTAGGATATAAAGTGCTTAATCATCCTGGCCAGCAAACACCCGATAATCTCGAAATTTTGGGCAAATCGTACTTGTATTCCACTGCACCACCACCGTCCAAATTGGTTTTCTTAACCGATAAGAACCTTTCGTTTGTTTTGGAAGTGGATGAAAAATCCAACACTCCACAAAGTAAAATCCTCAACAACGGCATGCTTGAAGACTTGGTGCAGAGGGGAGTTGTTCAGACCAAATTGAATACCTTGAATATTTACAACAACTTGGTCAAGGCCCAAAAGCCACCCAAAGAAATCAAGCAACTCAAAATAGATTTACCGGAAAGTTCATTTGAAGTTGATGCCAAAAAGATTGTCAAAGAGTTGGAGCCAACTACCCAATCAGAACTTGACTACTATAACTCGTTGAAGGGATCTTTACAAGAAAAAAACCCTCCCAAATACTTTAAGGAAGCCAACTTGATCAATTCGATTCCAAACTATTCCTGGGGTGACCACTATGACTGGAGATTTTTTCAGGGATTCACGGTTGGTACCAGTCAGCACCGCGTCTCGCTCCACAGATTGTTGAAGAATTATCTCCGTTTTACCAGACAAGTCGGAGTAAATACTTGGATTGCTCATGGCTCGTTGATGGCATGGTACTGGAATGGCATTTCGTTTCCCTGGGACTCTGATATAGATGTTCAGATGCCCATTGCAGATTTACACAAGTTGGCCAAGAACTACAACCAATCATTGATCATTGAAAATGTTGGTAACCTGAAAGGATTGGATGGAATGGGACGCTTCTTTTTGGATATCGGCTCGTCTATCACACATAGAGACAGCGGCAATGGAAACAACAACATTGATGCCAGGTTCATTGATGTTGACACGGGTTTGTACATTGACATTACCGCACTTGCAGTAACGGCCATGCCCAACCCTCTTCGGTACGAGTATTTGGTGCACAATGACGCTGCTCTCAATAAAGAGACTGATCAGTTGGTCAAGAACAGAAAGATTCAAATTTACAGTTGCAGAAATAAGCACTATTCCCGACTCCTGGAGATTACACCTTTGCAATTGACTCTTACGGAAAACCAGTACAGTTATGTACCAAGCAACTTTTTGGCAGCTTTGGGATATGAGTACAATATGAATGCCCTTACCAATGAGATTTTCCAGGATTATGCATTTTTGAAGCAGTTGCGTCTTTGGGTACCTTTACCTGAGTTGATTCAGTATCTTAATGATCCCACGCTGTGGGCTGCTCAGTATGGCGATGAAGAAAACGCTGGCGACAAAACTATTTCCAGTAACCAAACACAGGTTGAAACTGACGCAGCAGTGGTTTCTGCAGGAACATCACCCACTGCTGTGGGGCTGGGAGTCAGCATCATCACCAAACGCAAAATGTATTTCTTGACAGCACAGCAACGGCGCCAAATAGAAAACTTGGATGTAAAGGATTATATCAATCTTTTACGGAAACCCAGTCTCCTCAAGGACTACATGAGATCGAGAAACGCTACGAGTTTCCATCAAACAGAGTTGAAGCAATATCTTGAACCATCGGCAGACAAAAGTAATGACCTTATAGACAAAACCGCCAAGTTTGCTGGAAGACCTATGCATCCTGATTCTTTTATGTTGAAGCTCCGCAAGAACCACGGAAAGAGGAATTTTACTCAGGAAGTAGAAAAGATGGTCCAACTAGAACAGACCTTCAATCAGTCAAACAACGGTGCGTAACGTATATCACACAATGTACAATAGAATTCACAAAGTAAAATAGGGTTATGCCGCAAATGCAATCATGTAGTATAATTTTTTTTGCGGCATTTCGCGATAATAGAGGACGCGGGAGTCCGAAGAAAAATAGTGTGGCAAGGTAAGTTTCGTAATTTTTTCCAGTTTACGTATGGGGCGGAAAATTCTCGTCTGAATCAAATCACGAAACGAGCAACAAAAAGCACAGTGATAATAGTCGACACAAGCTTGCTGTTGTAAGAAATAAACGGATTATTCTCGAATCCTTCGGATGAAATGGGATGAGAAAATAAAACCTTAATGCTGGCTGTTTTTTTATTGCTGGAGATCCGATCTCACTGTGAACAGGACGCCCCACTATTGTATGCCAGTAATATTACCTATTTAGACAATATAATTGGACGCGCCTGCACCTACGTGGGATTTGAGAAAAGGGCGACGGAGTGTATATTGCCTGCATAGCCACCTTGCCGGCTGCAGTCGCGGTGCGTGAGATTGCAGTGAAGGAGTAGCCGAAGAACCAAATGCGACTCTCTCATTGGATAGTTACACGGGATAGTTTACTCGAGTGGTGTCATCACAACACACACACAGCCACATCATGGTTGGTCACTGACGACGCTTTGTCCGGAGTAACTACATATGTGAGGTTTTTTTTATTTTGTTCACGTAATCGCAACTTTCTGAAAAGCCCAGACGGAGGCTCAAAATGACAATAAATTTCACAAATGAGGCAATCCCACAAAAAAAAAGAAAAAAAAACACACGGTATTTTTTTTTCCGGTTTTTGTGCGCAGAACGTAAAAATTTTCAGGCTTATATAAACCTTTATCTCTTCCCAGTAGAAGAGGATTTTTTTTGTATTACCCACATATCTATTCAAAAATGCAATTCAAGTCTGTTGTTATCGCTTTAACCGCTGCCACCGCCGTCTCCGCTGCTAACGCTTCTAACGGCTCTAACAAGTCCAACTCCTCCTCCAGCTCTGCTGGTGCCGCCGCCGTCTCTAACGTTAACGTTATCGGTGCTGCTGCTGCTGCTGCTGCCGGTGTTGCTTTGTTGTTCTAAATTTGAACTAAACTATAGCAAGCTTGCTTCTGGTGATTTCTAAGTTTTTTTCGTCATTTTACAACATGCAACGTTGTGTGACCCGTCACGGCTCGTCTTGGGCCGCGACGCCGCAGTAATATCTTGTTGCAACCACAGTGTGGTATGCATTGGCGGTTGAGGTTTTTTTATTAATATTTAATTTGGTACTGTTACTTAAAGTTTATAGAACAATCTATATGCTGATTGTATTATTACTATTGATATAGGCTCGAAGGGTGCTCGGGTGCTTATCGGGGCGGACTCAGATTAGATAAGGATTGCGCGTTTTGCGCGACTCCGCCACGTTTTCTCAAATGAGGCTTGTCACATTCACTTGCCTTAGAGCTGAGATCTCGTCTTCTAGTCTTTGACTCGATGGTTTACATACTCTTTTTTAGTATCTATGTTCATCCTCTATTGTTTACTGTTCACCGGGGACCAATTGTTCCACGGCCACAATTGCTAAAAAAAGCCTCAGGGGAAAAATAAATATGATTGGAGCTCCGGGAATCACGGTTGCTGTGCTTGAGCTCTGAAAACAGTAACTTTAAGATGTGGTTAGTGGCGTTATTGTTACTACAGTCGTCACGACAACTTCCGTTTTTGGTAGTTGTAAACAATTATTCCTTCTGTTGGGAAAAGTGTGACTTAGCAGAGCATTATCAGCAAGGGTAGCACCTTTATGAAATTCTAATTACTAAAACGGAAAGATAGCTGCTCACGTGATGTTGCAGTTTGTTACATCACCTGACAGATTTGTAATTGCAGTAAGAATTTGGTGTTTTTAGTACTGTGTAGCTAAGCAGAAACCTAACCTTTATGTAAAATGGCTCTGTGGCCGAGTGGTTAAGGCGATAGACTCAAGTTCTATTATCGTAAAGATGCACGCGTTCGAACCGCGTCGGAGTCATTATTTTTTTGAGTTTGTCACAAACTTTTTACTCAAGTGAACATACCCCTTAATCAAACCGCAGTAAGGAATACAGGTGACGACATTTGTAGTGTGAAATATTCACATGCTAAATGTCAAAGTTTAAATCTACGCGGTGCTCAAAACTGGTTTTTGATTTTTGCTGACGCTGAATACATCATCATTTGCCGGGGATCTCTCGAAATTGTGCCGCGGACGCACATTTACCCCAACTAAAAATCACAGGATCAAGAGAGAGAAATCGCCAACCATGAAAGATGAGTCAGATTCAAATAGAAAGAGAACAGCCAAGTCATTGGTATTGACTGAGGAACAAAAGAAAGTAAGTGTTAAAGTGGAGATCCTTTACTGAAGTCCCGAATCATTGAGACTAACTGCCAGGCACACCACATTGCTTCAGAACAGAAACGAAGAGAAAACATCAGGTCGGAGTTTGACAGAATAGTGGCATTGACACCAACACTAGACGAGCTGGAAAAGAGATCGGAATTGAACATTCTTACCAAAAGCGCCGACTTTATCGACTTGCTCCGTGAAGAGAACGCTCAATTGGCCAAGTTGTGTCGTCTGAAAGGTATAGCTGTTCCAAAAGAATGGATCTATAACGGACCTACAAGCGATGGTACGGACATAGCCAAATAATGCTTTATATCTAATGACTAACGACCCTTTTTTAGAATCCATCTTTATGGTTCAATCTTCCATATAGCAGCGTAGTTGTACTGATTTCCACCATTGTCAAATGCCCTCAAAACAGGCAAAAATTCAGCTTCAACACCCAAGTTGCTATATTGTGTCTGGGTGCATATCACTGTTAAATGACCTTTGCTGATTTCTGCCAAGCGTTGGATTAATGTTGGCTCATTGGTGAATAGCGTAGCTACTTTGAATCCAGTGATATCAACAACATAATGCTGTTCAAATTGTGAAATGAGACTGGAAGTGACATCTTCTTGTTCTTCATTATTTTCTTGCTCTTCATCATCTTCGTCGTCGTCGTACATCCCCACAATATTTTCATAACTCAAACCACCCCACTCAATACCAGCACCTCTGGGCAATTGCTTAACTTGTACAATCACCAACAGCTTCTTGTTTTCTGTTTCGTAATCATTCCAAGTATCTACTGCAACCGATACATCGCTACTGCTGGTGACAAAACATATCAACAGAGCAATTTTGGGTGCATTGACCATTTCTTTGACTCGATGAAGGTGTTGCAATGATAATACAGACGCGAACTTGGAGTCATGACTGCTAAGCTCCATGTTTGCTGGGATCAAAGGAATCTGCCCAGATAACGTTGCTAGACGGAAACGGTCCTGCGTTTCGACTATGCTCTGGGAATATGGGCCTATATTCTGTGGTGCCCAATACGACCGGGAACGGATATGGATCCCCTTTTTCTGAGGTTGATGGTTGAGCACAATACAACAAAGCTGAAGACGGGTGTTCAACTCGGTCTCAATGCATATTCTTGAAGGTGGAAGGTAGTAGTCTGCAAACTCCTGCGAATATATGCTGTTGATTTCGGAAAAGGTTGCAATATCGGCAAGAAGAAGGGTGATGTGTTGAATGTTATTAAAGGAGAGACCATGTAGATCAAGAGTAGCCTTCAATTGTCTAAAGACATCGATCGTTTGCTGTTTTAACGAATCACCATTTCCTGTCAAATTTGACACATAAAGTTTGGTTGGGGTGGATGTAATAATGGGCTTAACCTCGATCAAGCCTGCATTTTCTTGAATCTCCAAATTGAGAGATGGCTCTGGAGCAAGATTGGTGTAGATTTCATCGTAGTCAGACGATAACAAGTTTGGTGCTTTCAACGGCACGAATGCCAGAGACTCTTTATTAACTAATTCAACTTTAATTTTCAAATATGAAACATCATCGCTTGAATGGCCAATGACTTTGCTCTCTGTGATTTGCAACTTGTGATGTTTGAAGAACGAACAATCCAACACAATAGTTTCAAACTCTCCACCTTCTCCACAAATATGAACATCAAATCTTTCATTAATCTTGATCATGTGGGGGAACAATTCAGTAATGGACTTACCTAAATGAGAAGAGTTCAAGCCAATGGCTGCAACTTTTATTATACGGGCATCTAATCCACTTTGGCACATCTCCAGCATCAAATCGTACTGGTTTCTTTGCCATAGATAAGTTAAGGACGTCAAGCCCAACCGATCACAGACATTTTCCACTCTGATTCTTTGGTAATGGGAAAGAATGGCTCCACAACTGACCCCCTCGACATCGGGATGGTGTTTCTTGATGGTTGATAACAATGCATGCAAGTCCTCAATCTCATCATTCTTGGTGATGGAGTACTCCAAATTTTGATTGCTGGACACTCCTTCAATGGCCTGTCGATAAAGGGGAACATCTAGACATTTACTATAGTACTCAATAATGTCGTGGCCTACGGTTTGAAACATAAAAGAGTCAATCTCGTCAGTTTCCGGCCTATTTGGATGCAAATTGCCCAAGGCCACTAGCTCATGGCCCTGTGACAAACAGTGATGTATATTAAAGAAGGAATCTTTTCCTCCTGAAATCAAGCCAACGAACTTCATCACTTATCTATGGCCCAGATCGATGAGCTAATGTGCATCTTGAATAAACTAGTCACAGACTGAAATATACCTAACGCATAGTATATTATGGACCAAAACTTTTTTTTTCGTTCGCAAAAATTTTTCACTAGTGCGAGCGAACTACTATAAAGATAGATCATCTCGCCTGAAAAACTATTTCTTCTTTTAATCACAGACAAAGAAAGTTAACATGCCTCGTATGTACCTTTGAGAACTAACTACTTGCAGACAAACTTATAATGACACACTGGCTTCTTGCTAGATAGTCATTGAGGTTCGGGTCCTCTTCTGATTATTCAGAGCTATTTTTTTTAATTGTGACTGAACTCCCGACACTTCAGTTTCAAGCTTATGAGATATGGTGGCAACACATGTCCGGTCACAGACCACGGCATTTGTTTTGTGAACATGCTGTCACCATTCTTGTATTGTTTAAGAAATATCACTTAATCGTAAGAGTCCTCCGTTATGTCTAAAATGATTTGATGAACTTATTCTAACATTTCAGGTGCTCCAAGAACTTACTCCAAGACTTACTCCGTCCCAAAGCGTCCTTACGAATCTGCTCGTTTGGACTCTGAATTGAAGTTGGCCGGTGAATACGGTTTGAAGAACAAGAGAGAAATCTACAGAATTGGTTTCCAATTGTCTAAGATCAGAAGAGCTGCTCGTGACCTTTTGACCAGAGACGAAAAGGACCCAAAGAGATTGTTCGAAGGTAACGCTTTGATCAGAAGATTGGTCAGAGTCGGTGTCCTTTCCGAAGACAAGATGAAGTTGGATTACGTCTTGGCTTTGAGAATCGAAGATTTCTTGGAAAGAAGATTGCAAACCCAAGTCTTCAAGTTGGGTTTGGCCAGATCTATTCACCACGCCCGTGTTTTGATCACCCAAAGACACATTGCTGTTGGTAAGCAAATCGTCAACATTCCATCTTTCACTGTCAGATTGGACTCCCAAAAGCACATTGACTTCGCCCACAACTCCCCATACGGTGGTGGTAGAGCCGGTAGAGTTAAGAGAAAGAACCAAGGTAAGGGTGATGCTGAAGCCGAAGAAGAAGAATAAATTAGTTAACGCTGTATTTGTAATTCTAAATAAACTTGGTTTATAACTTTCCATTTCTTTATGTAGTTTAGGTTTAATATTATGGGTAACATTTGATCAAAGCTGTAGTCTAACACTATAATTGAGTTGATAACGGTTGATAAAATGGGGTATATGAATCACGTGATACAAAATATATTAGGGTTACAGCCCCAAAATAATATACAGGACACAGCGAAAGAAAATTTTCAAAAAATTCAGTCCGCACTGGAGTCCCAGTACTATTAGTGTTAATTTTTTCTCACTATTGGGCTTTTTGATAGTTCACTAAATTAATATAGAAAATGGGTAAATCGTATGTGATACAGTTACAAGAGGGAGCAGAGAGAAGTCATGTCCGAATGCAACGTACGGAATTGCAAATGAAATGAATACAATGAAACCAAGTTCAAATGAAATACATCATCTCCAAATTTTTTTCACCTAGACTACCATCAAAAGTCATGCTTGCCCGCAGATTATGGGCTCAAGAAGCGACAAATTAATAAGAAGATTGTGATACTTGTGAAAAGCGGACATTTACGACACACTCATGCACCAACCTCTCCCCAAACCAGTAATACTAACAAATATAGTCGTGGTTACAGATCCGGTACTCGTTACGCTTTCCAACGTGACTTCAAGAAGCATGGTGCCATTGCTTTGTCCACCTACATGAAGATCTACAAGGTCGGTGACATTGTTGACATCAAGGCTAACGGTTCTATCCAAAAGGGTATGCCACACAAATACTACCACGGTAAGACCGGTATCGTTTACAACGTCACCAAGTCCTCCGTCGGTGTTATCATCAACAAGGTCGTCGGTAACAGATACATTGAAAAGAGAGTCAACTTGAGAGTCGAACACGTCAAGCACTCTGCTTGTCGTCAAGAATTCTTGAACAGAGTCAAGGACAACGCTGCTAAGAAGAGAGAAGCCAAGGCCAAGGGTGAAACCGTCTACTTGAAGAGACAACCAGCCAAGCCAAGAGACTTCAGAATCGTTTCTACCGAAGGTAACGTTCCTCAAACCTTAGCTCCAGTTCCTTACGAAACCTTCATTTAAGCGGTTTATAAGCGAATTCAAGATAATACACGTAAAAGTAAAGTACATATTGTAGAAGGCACAAAGCTTGAAAGTGAAAAGGTGAAAATCTTGTGCACGTGACTTGACTTCTCACTAGTTTGTATTCGTGTAGATCTTCGTATACATATCTATCCTCACTGTAATATTAATATGGACGGTTCCAGTACCAACGAGCCCGGCCCTCCGAAGCCCTTCAGTGTGGCGCTTCAAACTTGGACAGAAATTGACTTGCCGTCGTTACAGAAAAAGTTGGACGACCAAGGACTCGAGTTGAAGGATGACCAAAAGGCATCCTTAGTGAGCAGAAAGAACTTGGCGGCAAAGACCAAGGATTTCAAGAAGCTTGCCGATGAAGAAAAGTTGGACCAGTTTAACAAGCTTTTGAAGTTGTACCAGAACGAGATCGACTCCTTGTCAAACAAGAAGAAGTTGGCCGAGAACTACTTCTTTTCCATATACCGAGTGTTGGCAGAAGCACCCGATCCACGGCCGTTATTGGAAGAATCGTTGGATGCGGTCATTGAGTCGACAGAGACTGAAGAATTGAAAGAGAAGATGAATAAGTTGTCCGAGGAGTTGACCAAGAAAGCCGATTATGACCAGTTGAAGCAACGTCTTTTGAGGAGCGAAGAAAAAGCTGCTGAACTGTTAGCTTCAAAGCTCAAGGCAAAGGAGGACGAGTTAAATTCGCTTATTGAGGAAAAGGAATCCAATTGGACTGAGAAGGAGAAACAGTTCCAGCACCAATTGAAGGAGGCTCAGAAGCAGATTGAGGAATTGAGAACGTCGAATGAGGTCACTGAATTACAATTGAACTCCCAAAACAGACAACAGCAGGATATATCGTCGGCCTCCGTGCTAGCAGAATTGGATATTGTCACAAGAGATGCCGAATCGTCGAAGAAACGTATTTTCGAATTGGAAAAGAGAAATGAACAATTGAGGAGAGATTTATCCAAGCTCCAAAACGATAGTGAGCTTGATTATATCAAGGAGAAGTCTTCCAACAAGATATCTGAGTTGGAAGGGGAAAATGCGTTGCTTGTAGCTAGTTTGGATCAAACGAGAAGCAAGTTAAATGTTGTCACCAAAGAAAAGACATCCACCATTGAGTCTTATCTGCGTGAAGTGAGTCAGTTATCGACCGAAATCAAGAACCTCAAGGCCCGTTTGGACGAGAGCAGCGACTATGCTGAAATTAAGCACGAATTACAGTTGATGAGGCAGATTGAATTTGGAGTTGACCTCGAGGAAGAAGGTGAAGAGGAGGAGGAACAAGATGGAACTGGCCACAAGATTGATTCGATCTTGATTCAACGTAACAAGGCATTAACACAAGAGCTTGCTGAGTTCCGTGCTGAGCACGACGGTTTAACTTCCAAGATAGAGATGTTGGAGACGCAGTTGGAAGCCACGAGCTCAGAAATGACCAAATTGCAGCAATTGAACAGTAAATTGGAGGAAGATTTGACCAATTTCCAAGAAGTTGCAGGTACAAAGTTCAACGATACTGCCAGTTTGATTTCTGGGGTCAGCCGTATGACGCGGGGTGCAGGAGGAGGCCGTGGAAGTATTGTTTCTACACAAAGCAATGAGGAAACATCGTCTATATTGCCGATTATTACCAAGCAAAGAGATAGGTTCAGGGACAGAAACAGCGAGTTAGAGGACGAGCTGAAAAAGCAGTACAGTATAATCAGCGACTTGAAGAGACAAGTCAACAGTTTGAAGAAAGACAATGAAGAGCTTTACGAAAGAACACGGTACTTGGCGTCGTTCAAGAAGGACGGAGCCATCACCACGCGAGCCAATGGACGCAAGTTGTTACAGCCCAAGCCCAATACAGCCAGCCACGGTGATCTTGAAAGTAACGGCAATCCGTACCAAGCCAGCTACGAGTCACGGCTCCATCCCATTGAGCAATTTCGGATGCGCGAGCAAGAACGGATCCATTCAAAGTTGTCGCCGTTGGAGCGGCTTTTCATTTCGCTCACGCGGGCCATTTTGGCCACACGCACGACACGCATGTTGTTTGTGGCATACTGCTTTGGATTGCATTGTCTTGTGATGCTCATCACAATCTATTCGATGGGGATCCACACGACGCTGATTGCCGAGGTCGGTTTGAACAGTAGCACTGGTGGCACTGCCAGTGGTGCGGCCGGCGCGCCCGAAAAACTCGCCAACGCAATAGATCTTTAAGGGTTTTCTGCAGGAGCAACCATCATTCTTGCCACCCCCCTGATTGTATAAATAGATGAACCGGACCATTAGCCAGTTGATTCTCATTGGCATTGTGTTTATATACTTCAAGTACATTATGTCAGACACAAAACAGACCGAAAAGGTTTCGGCAGCAGAAGATGCTAAGAACTTTGATCCCAACAACCTTGTGGTCAATATGGGCGGCCGCCAAGTTCCGTTCAGTAAGATCAACAAACCGCACCACGTAGTCATTGATCCAAGAGAACACAAGCCACAAGTTGATGTGGCAAGCTTTCCTGACTTGGAACCTGAAGCAAAGGCCAAGGAAGAAGCTAACGCTAAAAATAGCGGTTTATAGTAATGAACATTGAATGAGAATCGTTCTATTAATTGTATTTTAGCGCGCCTACGATATATTTCTCCATGCTTGGCCTTCCCAGACGCTGGCTCCGCCAGTTGAGCTACACGGTGTTCTTTCTAGCTGTTGCTGCTGTGCTTCTTCTCGTGGCCAACAAGATCAATGTCATTGATCTTCTGCAGTACATTCCGTACGACATGACGCCGTCGTTCTTCCAGCCGCCAGCCGATGTCTACATCGTCGACATTGCCGTGGGCAACTGCTACAAGTTCAGTGCGGCCAGTGCTTCCTGTGGCGTGCCTCTGGCTGCTGCTGGTCGCATGGGCAACTTGTACGAGTCTGGCGGCTGGCGCCGTGTTGAAAAGGACTTGACGCTCGCCACGTCGTGGACAAAGAAACAGTACTTTTCATACAAACTGGTCAAAACAGAGGCGCTCCGCGGCAAGATAGTGGGCAAACCTGAAGAGAAAGAGAAGCGGGACGTTCCTAACACCGTGATTATCGACATTGCGGTAGCAAACGCTGCTGTCGACGGCAAAATCGAAGGCAATGAAAAACTCAAGCTCCCACTTTATGTTTTGGAAGAATTCCACGCTGGCAAAGAGTTTGGTGATGAAGACTACGCCAAGTTGGTGGAGAGTAAAGGCGGTAAGGTAAAAGCACCGAAAGAAGAGAAGGAGTTTGAAGAAACGGTGGAACCGGCCAATGCGCCCGCCGAAAACGTAAAGAGAAAGGTCGAAACGAGCCGCCACGATCTCCAGCGCCTCATCTACGTTCCCAGTGCAGACGAAGTCGAGGCCAGTGGGTGGACATACAAATCCAACGGTGTGTGGGTAAAGTACGGGCCTCCTAGCAAGCAGGCAATTACGGGAATCGACATTTTGTTCGGCAGTGATGCGGTGGAACCAAGACCCAATTGGCACGTGATCAAATCGGGCAGCTTACAGGTTAGCGCGCCGCGCGGCCAGGCTGCCTACCTCACGGTGCGGCGCGGACCAAAACTCAACTACAAGGCCAAAGAGTTCCAGCCGCCATTGAAAGCAGGCAAAGATGGCAAATTCAAGATTTTGCAAGTTGCCGATTTGCACTTTTCGACGGGCGTCGGCACGTGCCGGAACCCTGTTCCTGCCGATAGTGCGCGCGACTGCGAGGCCGATCCGCGCACATTACGCTTTTTGGAACGCGTCTTGGACATCGAGCAGCCCGACTTTGTTGTGTTAACGGGGGACCAGATCTTTGGTGATGCAGCCCCAGATGCAGAAACAGCGTTGTTTAAGGCAGTCGACCCGTTTGTGCGGCGCAAGATCCCGTATGCAGTCACTGTTGGCAACCACGACGACGAAGGGTCGATGTCACGCCATGACGTCATGAGTCTCATGGCCAGTCTTCCATATTCGTACGCAGGGCTCGGTCCTGAGGCCGTTGAAGGTGTGGGGAACTATGCAGTCACTATCGAAGGTAGTGCGGGCGCCGAGCTGACCATTGCTCTCTACTTCTTGGACACACACAAGTACTCGCTCAATCCAAAGGTAACGCCTGGCTATGATTGGCTCAAGGACTCGCAGTTACGTTGGCTTGAACAGGAGGCGGCCAGCATCGAGAAAGGTCTTTCGATGGCGTTTTTCCACATCCCGTTGCCGGAATATCGCCAGTTGGACGACCAAAACGTTGTGGGCGAAAACCGAGAAGCAGTAACGGCACCTCGCTACAACTCGGGGGCCCGCAAGCTTTTGGGCTCGCTTGGTGTGCAGGCTGTGAGTGTGGGACACGATCATGCCAACGATTACTGTTTGCATGACGTCAACGGCGAGAACCACATGTGGTTGTGTTATGGTGGTGGTGCAGGCGAGGGTGGCTATGGTGGTTACGGGGGTTACATCCGTCGTATGCGCGTGTACGAGTTTGACACGAAACAAAGCCTGATCAAAACGTGGAAACGGGCAGAACTCAACCCAGAGTCGATGTTTGATCTCCAGGACTTGGTGGCAGGCGGTTATATTGTAGTGTAGTGTAGTTGTGAGATGAGTTTGGTTATAGCAGATCTTAATAAAAGAGGCTCATTTTCTGATCTTACCATTTTGGTATGTAGTTGCATGATGCATGAGATTTATGTCTGATTTTTGCAACCTTTCCGTATTTGGTTAAATACACGTCCTATTATTGAGATCCGAGGGTAAAACCCTTCCTATCAAAAAAACTTTTTTCTGGAGTTTGGAAAACTTCTCTTATCTAGTGCGCCGGTGAAAAAAACCCTTCTTATCCAGATCCGAGGGTACACCTCCACTCTATCCTACATATAACCCTCTACCATACTGCGCGCATAGTTAATTGAAACCAGAAGCAACCACCACCACTACCGACAACCATGGAAGAAGACCGAGGAAGCCATCGAGAGCTCAAGCTGTGGCTCCAGAAAGCCAACTGCCAGCACTACTTTGCCAAGTTTATTGAGCATGGAATCACATACGACCTCATTGCCGATCTCGACACGGCCGCATTGAAAGAGATGGGCATCGTCAAGGTTGGGGATCGGCTCCGGCTCGAGTTGGCGATAGAAAACACGCGTACCGAGCAGCTAAAGGACCACATTGACGTTTCAGAGCTTTACAACTTGATGAATGTCCGTTTGAGCGAGATTGCGCCGCAAGAAGAAGTAACGACACCGCCGGCCGTGACGACTAGCAGTAGCAGCAGCGCTACGGTCAGTGCGAGTGCCACGAACACCGGTTCCAATTCCGGTACAAACACCCTACTTGGCAAGGAGTCCAAGAACATCACGTTTATTCTCCAGGACGGCTCAACGAAACGGGTCAATGTGACGGGCTGTTTCAATGCGCAGTCGATCAAGCGCAAGATTCTCCGCAAGTTAGGGCTCAAGCAGCTGCACGAGGCGCAGTACGATACCTATGTCTACACGAGTGATCCTGAAGGAGTAAATCTTTTATTTGACGTTGAATTGGTGACGATTTGTTACTCGCCCGAGCGACTTGAAAAGCATCGCATCATTCTCTGTGCACGCGACGATTTCCCGTCAGAAGCGGCCATCGAAGCGTCTAAACGCATCACTGCACGGTACGAACGCTTTATGACGGGCCGTAGGTCCAGCGATACCGCCACCTTGACTATCAGCCAGGACCGCATGCCTCTAGCCACCAAGCGACCCACGCTCCGCAATTTCTTTGGCCAGCGGCCTCCCAGCGAGTTGATTTCGTCCAACTTGGCGGAGTACTTTCCTGACACGCGGCAGAAGGACTTGGAGGCGACGGTCCGCAACTCTGTGCGGTACAGTGTGCGTTTATCGCGGCGGTTCCAGTTGCCTGCGGGCATCACCAGTGCCACCTCGAGCGTCAGCAACTCGGACCAGACAAGCATTGCTTTGAAACGTGTTCCTGGACGCACAATTGGTGATTTTATGGTCACGAATGTTGCTGCAGTTGACGAAGCAGTTGGTGGAGGCGATAACCCGACGGATTTGAGCAAACCATCGACAACCACCGTGCAGCAGCGGCGGATATCCATAGCCACGAGCTTCCATGACAACCGGTGCTCGCGAATTGAGCTTCTCAGTGTTGATTCAGACGACCCAGACGCTTCAGACGACTCCGACGACTTTCTTGCCGACTACAGCTACAACGACGACGCCAACGGGCTCGGCGCGTTCTCCGAGGACGGTCCACAGCACTGGTTGAAGGGAGCACGGATTGGAGCAGGAAGTTTTGGGGTTGTTTATTTGGGAATGAACCCAATGACGGGTGAGTTGATGGCGGTGAAGCAGATGGCGTTGCCGACGAAAAACACCCTGGAGGACTGGCAGCGGTCGATGGCGGAGCAGCAGCGTGAGATGATGCTTCTTAAGGAGTTGAACCACGAGAACATCGTGCGGTACTTCGGAGCATCGACTGACGACGTGTATCTCAATATCTTTTTGGAGTATGTGCCTGGAGGCTCGGTGCAGTCGATGCTTCAGCTGTACGGGCCGTTTGAGGAGCCATTGATCCGGAACTTTGTGCGGCAGGTGTTGATTGGGTTGAACTACTTACATGGGAGAGATATTATCCATCGGGATATCAAGGGGGCGAACATATTGATTGATATTAAGGGAACGGTGAAGATTGGCGACTTTGGTATTTCGAAGCGAGTGAGCACGAGCGCCACGAGCGAGACGGGCGGTGCGACTAGCGCCGCGAATTCTGCTGCCACCGCCACCGCCAGCGATGCCGCCGCGAATTCTCCCGCCGCGACCGCCGCGGCTAGCGAGAAAAAAAGCGGCCGCCGCGCTTCGCTCCAGGGCTCAGTCTACTGGATGGCGCCCGAGGTGGTCAAACAGACCGCCTACACCAAAAAGGCCGACATCTGGTCCGTTGGCTGCCTTATTGTCGAGATGTTCACCGGCAAACACCCGTACCCCCAGTTCAGCCAGATGCAGGCCATCTTCAAGATCGGGACACACGTTTCACCTGTCATTCCCGAGTGGTGCACGGACGAGGGCACACAATTTCTTCACGAAACATTTGAGATTGACTACGAAAAACGGCCCGAAGCAATTGATCTTTTGAGCAAGCCGTTCCTCGATCCGTTGATTTTGCTGAAACAGTAGCGAGCGCGCGGGGATTGAAAAGCGCCCCCACCCGCGCAGTGACACTCGCCCCGCGCACGCAGAATTAACTGCATGTGCCGGCGCACGACCCGCGCACTCCAACCATCATCACTAGTGACTCAAGTATCACCGCGCAACAAGGCCACTGTTCTTCCCACCACCACTCATTTACATGGAGATCCCGCTCAAGTCACAGCCCAAAGTCTCCACCGTCAACCACATTGACGACTTGCGCTTCCGGTTCCCCGAAGAACCGGGCCCGTGGCTCACCAACGACCCCAGCGTCTCGAAGCGAAGATACTCCGAAACAGAAAAGAACAACTTCGACGCAGAAACTGGCCATCGTTTGTACGATGACGGCAGAATCAGACCCCAGGCCCAACGAGACAACTCAAACTACGATATTTCCCCCACAGCGCATCACAGTGTCTCCGAAACAAACACCCACAAACTCTACTCACGCTCCCACAACGACTACATCGATGGCAGTGCAGTGGTGGGTCTCGAGGATGAGTACATTCCAGGTCTCGACTTTGGCAACATGGTCTACGAGTGGAACAAAACCCCGTCAGACCTGCGTCGCGACAGTCCCCGCATTCCTCCTACGTCCAGCAGCTCCAGCACCAGCGTATCCAACACACCACTGAGCCGCAACGAGTCGTACTTGGATTTGAACACATTGCATGCCAAGGTGGCGCCGCAACCCATCAAACTCGGCTCTCTAAGCACAAACAAGTATTCGTTCTCGAAACTCGCCGATTTCATGAAACTCAGAACCCCACAGGCGGCTGAAAGCGTACCAATGGCCGTCAATGCAAGCACAGCTACACTCACACCCGATAACGACAACAATACGGCTGAAAAACGGCCCGAGTCGTCGCACGAGATCCATAAGTCAAAGCGTCAGAAACCATACATTGATCCAGAAACAGGCGACGTCAACTACGAATTGGTCCTCAACAGCTTGCCCAGCAACTTCAACGAGTTGCCGTACTCGCAAAGGAAAAAGATGGTCAACTCCTTTTCCGAATCCATTGACTACTCACAGTTCTCGCTCTTTGCCAAAAACTACTTGAACGATAAAATGGGCAGTTCCAACAGCTCAGGCAAGACACGCAGCGGCATCGGGTCCAATAACGGCAGTTTCATCAGACGGTCACGCAGAGGCAGCGTCAATACTGTCGCTGGAAGACTTCTTGCACTTGCTTCATCAACCGATTTGAAGAAGTTGGAGGACCAAAAACCAAAGTACAATGTCGATGAAAAGGGTGCGGTTGTCATGGACCACGTTCTTGGGAAAGTGATTGGGTTTGGGGCATGGGGAACCATTCGTGAATGTACTGATCGGCATCAAACGGTTCGGGCGATCAAAATCGTCAAGTCGAGCCGTGACTTCGACACATCTGCATCTCCACGAAACTCGCCCTCGCGGTCTGAGCTCAAGAACTTGAAGCACCACAATCCAAAAGTATTGAAGGTGTTTCGGAAGGAAATCACTATCTGGAAACAGTTGCATCACGAGAACATTTTGCCTCTTCTCAAACACTACGAGACCGAAGATGCCATTTTCTGCATCACCAACCGGATCTATGGCGGAACCTTGTTTGAGTTGGTCTCTACATGGGGACTATACTGCGGAGGTGTCCATAATAACGCCGGTCCACTTGACTTTCTGATTGAACAGCAATGCAATCGGCTTACCAAAGTGGTTGACTACGCACACCAGATCGTCAAAGCGTTGATGTACATGCATGACGAGAAGGGCATTGTGCATGGCGACTTGAAGTTGGAAAACGTTTTGGTAGAAGAAGAAGGGAACCACACCAAGATGATACTCTGTGACTTTGGGATGTCGCGCATTTATTCATCCAGACTCAGCAGAAACTCGTCCTTGAGACGCTTACCGTCACACGGAACCGATGACGATGATATGTTGATGATGCGGAGCAAATCTTCGTCCACAGACTTGCGCAAGCCGTACACAGGCGGCGATTCTCCGCTGACGCGACACTTGAACTTCCATGACGATTCCAAAATTGGAATCTCCAACTTGTTTAAGACCCATGGACCCTCGTTGCAGTCTGTTGATTTGACACCGATCCAATCAGCAGCGCACTCCACCATTTGCGACGAAAAGCAGGTAATCGACTCGGACTTGCCGCATTCGCACATTGGCTCGCTTCCATACGCATCTCCCGAGATCTTATCGCCATCACCACCGCCATTAGGGCCCCTGGCCGACATTTGGGCCTTGGGTGTGCTTTTGTACACCATGTGTGTTGGTAAGCTTCCGTTCCAGCACCTGTACGAGCCACGCTTGAGGGCCACCATCACTGCAGGCAAGTACAACAAGGAAGATCTCCGCAAAGCGTGTCTTGTTGAGTGGATCTTGGACCACGAGAGCAAGCCGCGTGACTTGGCTGCGCTGATGCAGTCACCATCCATGGTCGACATGACGCGGCAGCACGCGTTGGCGGAGTTGCACCGACAATGGCTTGAATACAAAGAGAAGCAGGCGTGGCAATGGCTCTATGACTTGATCACGGGCTGTTTGGAGTCGAAAATCACCAAGAGATGGGACTTGGACACCATACAACACACATTGGAGATGCGTGCATCATGACACAAGCGTACATAGGAAAGCCCCGTGATTACGAGATGCGGTAGGCGCCGCGGTCCCGGTGATGTCATCGTGCTGGGTACGATGAGGTTGGAAATAAAAAATAATCATAATAAAAGTGACAGAAAAAACAAAAACATGTAAGCGCTACGTTGTGCATATGTCAGCGATATCATGCACCTCACAATGTGTGGCACAGGCTGTAGTATTTTTTTATTTCTAGCAGAACCCTTAACGGAGATTCGGCACTTCCGCTTCTCGTATCAAGAGCGGAATCAGGTAGTTCCAAAACGGCTATCTCGGAGCGCGTTTCAGACTGTGCCGCTGGCTAGGTTCGGGAAGTATGGAATAAATTTGGAGCTGATTTTCAAGTTAAAGTTTGATTAAGAATGAGCGGCACGGGCTACATAACCGGCGTTTGGGGCCGGGGCTCATAGTTGGTTGCTATCGGTTTGAGACATTATGACAATAGTCAGGATGTGCCCGATTGATTGCTTTGATGGAAGTTGATCTGTTGTGGTAAAGTAGCGAGAGTGGGTTTTACTCCACCACACAGTAGCACTCTGGAAGCGATTCCCATCCTTTCAGTCAAAGTTCAAAACCGGAAACGAGCTCCGAAAGACGCGGCTGGAACCACAATTTTGGTTGGCAGCACAGGAAAAACTTTAACGGAACAATTTTTTAATTACATCATGTTGCTGCAACTACTGCTGTGTTAGGAAATCAAAAACCAAAATTTTAACTATACGGGACCTATTGGTCACAATGATGTCAAACAAAAGCACTCGAATCTTTTATTTTTTGCACTAGAGCCATGGATCATATAAAAAGGCGGGTACTCCACCATGCTTAAATCTTTCCAATTCATATCCAATCATGGTTTTGAATAATTTGAATATAAAGTCCAGGACCAATGCAATGGGCTTGAGAGGCCGTGCCCTCCGTGTCACCATCACAATTGTTGCCGTTACCGGTTTCTCCTTGTTTGGTTACGATCAAGGGTTGATGTCCGGTATCATCACTGCTCCACAATTCAACAGAGAATTTCCAGCCACACTCGCCAAGGGTGATCACGACCGTCATGCTACCGTTATTCAAGGTGCTGTGACTTCCTGTTATGAGTTGGGTTGTTTTTTCGGTGCGCTTTTCGTTTTGATTAGAGGTGATAGATACGGTAGAAGACCATTGATCATCACCGGTTCCATCGTTATTATCATTGGTACTATCATTTCCGTTGCTGCGTTCAGAGAACACTGGGGCTTGGGCCAATTTGTCATTGGCAGAGTCATCACCGGTATTGGTAACGGTTTCAACACTGCCACCATTCCAGTCTGGCAATCGGAAATGTCCCGTGCCGAAAACAGAGGTAAGTTGGTCAATTTGGAAGGTTCCGTTGTTGCCGTTGGTACTTTTATTGCCTACTGGTTGGACTTTGGCTTGTCTTATGTGAACAATTCTGTTTCCTGGAGACTTCCTATTGCCGTGCAGATCATCTTTGCTTTGTTTTTGTTTATTGGTATCATTCAATTGCCAGAATCTCCAAGATGGCTTGTGGCTCACGGCAGAAAGGAGGAAGCATTGGAAATTTTGGCCAAACTTAATGACCTTGACCAGAATGACGATGCTGTTTACGCTGAAGTCACCGTCATTGAAGACGCTGTTAAGAGTTTTGCCAGAGCACAGCTTGGTTTCAAGGACTTGTTCACCGGTGGTAAGACTCAACACTTCCAAAGAATGGTTATTGGTGCTTCCACCCAATTCTTCCAGCAATTCACTGGTTGTAACGCTGCCATTTACTACTCGACCGTTTTGTTTGAAAACACCATTGGTTTGGAAAGAAGATTATCTTTGATTTTGGGTGGTGTTTTTGCAACCATTTACGCATTGTCCACCATTCCTTCCTTCTTCTTGATTGATACTTTAGGTAGAAGAAAGTTGTTTTTGATTGGAGCTACCGGTCAAGCCATTTCCTTTACTATTACATTTGCCTGTTTGATTGACGATACTAAGCAAAATGCAAAGGGTGCTGCTGTCGGTATCTTTTTGTTTATTGTCTTTTTCGCATTCACCATTTTGCCATTGCCATGGATCTTGCCACCTGAAATCAACCCAATGAGAACCAGAACCGTTGCCACTGCCATTTCGACCTGTACTAACTGGTTGACCAATTTCGGTGTTGTTATGTTTACTCCAATTTTTATTGATGCTTCCAAATGGGGCTGTTACTTGTTCTTTGCCTTGATGAACTATGCTTTCATTCCAGTCATTTTCTTCTTCTACCCAGAAACTGCCGGAAGATCTTTGGAAGAAATCGACATTATCTTCGCCAAGGCCCATGTTGAAGGCAGACAACCATGGAGAGTGGCTGCCACCATGCCAAAGTTGTCCTTGAAGGACATTGAAACCGAAGGTAACCAATTGGGTATCTACGACGCAGACTTTGAAAAGGATAAATTTGAAAACCGTGACAATGTTTCTATTTTCTCTGACCACAAGGATGAATCCACTCCTGCTGAAGGCAGTGTGGATGAAGGTCCTTTGAGACCAGCTGCCGACGTTTGATACCCGGAACGAATATTATGTGCCATATATGAGAGAACAGATTTAATTACATACAATAATAGAAATACTTCAAGATTAATTGTAAATCTTCGGATAAACTAGGGTCCTTGATGTGCCAAGAGTTTATGTTGACGTTGCTTGGTGGCAGGTGACATTGTTTGGGTTAGAAACGTTGAAAATTGATATTACAAAATAAAAAAGGACGTTTTCACTTAAAATATTTGACACGAAAGAATAATAACGTATAGTTTTAGGTTATTAATGTCATTAAATCTTAGTATTATATCACGGTCGATTGGCTTTATGTAGAATCACGAGTAGACGTAGATGAATCACCGACGGAATTGACTATTTCATGCTATTTCCCATTTGGGAAATGAGATGCGTAATGTTTTGGTTCCTATAAATATCGAGAACAGAACGAAGTCGTGGGGCAGTGCACTTCTTTCCTTCAACCAGTACGCAAACATGGGACTTCCCGAGGGATATACACTCAGACGGTTGGAACTTGACGACTACACGAAGGGATATGTTGAAACCCTAAAGGTTTTAACCACCGTTGGCGACATTTCGTTGTCCATGTTCACAGACTTGTACGAGCATTGGCAGAGTCGAGCTGATTTGTACAACCCACACGTCATTACCAACGAAAAAGGTGAAGTTGTGGCCACAGGGATGCTTCTTGTTGAACGCAAGTTGATTCATGCTTGTGGATTGGTTGGACACATTGAAGACATCTCCGTTGCTGCTTCTGAACAGGGCAAGAAATTGGGCCACACGATGATTTCTTCGCTCTTGGAGTTGGCCAAAACAAGAGACTGCTACAAGGTGATTCTTGACTGTGCTCCAGAAAACGTTGGTTTCTACGAGAAGTGTGGCTTCAAGAACGCTGGGGTCGAAATGACCAAAAGGTTCGATTAAACGGTATTTATTATAAACATACAACATTAAATGATATAGTTAGATTTTCTCCAACGCCTAGAAATGTTAGTAAAGTCATCCACATGTGGAAAACTTCAACATACCTCTAATGAAACAATGGAATTGCCTCTGATAACCTGAACACGTTAGTACTGGAGCTTTCATCTGCTTGGCAAAGCAAGGTGGTTTTCACAAATTAAATACGTACGATTGTCCCTATGCTGAGCTTATCGCCATTCTTCTGTTCTTCCAAGGCATCTGCAAGAGTCAAGTTCAAGAAGACCTGGTTGTTAGTACATGTTCATAATTCTCGGTGGGTAGGTAACGTACATCGTATCCTCTCAAGGTTCCTATAACTTTGCGGGTTCCATTAAGTTGAACAGATAACTTCTTGTCCATATACTGACGATTAGTAGACGATCATAAACACTGATGACTCGCACACGTACACTTTTTAACTCCGGGGCTGACACCATAGTAGTTGATTTACAAGGTTTATTTTCGCATCGCGTTTCATAAACAAGACTGCCACCATGAGTAACTTACAGGACATAACGTCACTCAGCGACTTGTTGACGACGTCTCCGAGTCAAGCATCGGTTTCTGAGCCACGAGCTTTACGATTGGACTTGGCGAGGCAAGTTTTACAGGATGAACACAGTGAGGAACCAGAGGTAGAAGATCATCAACAACAACAAAAACAACAACCCACGCAAGATGATGAACAATTGCAATCACTTCTTGATAAACAGAGCTCCAAATTACTGCTCAACAGCCGAAGGAACGAACTACTCAAACTTAGAACCGAACTCAACCAACAAGTCGAAGATCTAAGAATCAAACACAAGTCAAAGATAAATGAACAACAGAGACAATTTGCTCAGGCTAAATTGGATGAACTACTTAACGAAAACCAAGAACAATCACAAACTCCGTATCTAGTCAGTACGGATGAAAATAATATACTACGTCAATTGCACGTTCTTCCGTCGAATGATTGGAACAACCGACTTGTGCTTATCAAACGGTTCTATCCTTACATACAAGTGGAGAAATCAACTGCAAAGAACCTTTATCGAAACAACCAGATGTTTCGTGTCTTGGAGTTTGTATTGGTGTCGCCCCTCTTGTTTAAAGTCTCAATCCAAACATATATAGAGACAAAAAACGAGAGTGTTGACGAGATTAATATTGACAAACCTTCTCTTGCAACAATAGCCATGCTATCAACTTCATTCTTTGATGTGTTGAACAACAATTACTGGCCCCGGAAAAAGATCAACTTGATCATGTATGGGCTCAACTCTCTTTCCGTGCTGATCCACAAGAGAATATCTCTACTTTACAAACTCATACGCAAATACGGCAAATATCTCCAAAATCAGTCCCATTTCGCTGTTTTGCTTGAGAAGCAGGAACTTGACGATAATATTCGCCTTTTTGCCTTGTTAAAGCTGGTGAACCGTTTGGATTTTATCATTGAATCCAAAAAAGTAAATCTTTTCTGGGACATCCTTGTAGACAGTGTGACTGGCGAGTGTGAGTCCAAGTTGGGTCTTGTTATCAATAACTCTTCGAATACGCAACTATTTGTTGAATTGGTAAAAGATTTGGGAGTTCTCGCTGCATTTGATATGATTCATGACCAAATTTTAAGTGGTAAAAGTGTATAATATGTATTTATAATAACTGGTTTATTAAACAAACTTAACCTCCTTTCCTTCAAGGTCAAAGACGACGTTTTCATGCTTGATGTTAAAATTCTCGTTGAACCGTTGTATAAACCATTCGTTACAAAACGTAATTAACTGCAACAAAAACATATTCTTTTCGTTAGCACTGTTGAACTCGTGCATGGGCAAGTATCCAATACCATTCTCGTCCACAGGGATCCAGCTGGATGGTGGTTCGTCTTCCATCTCTTCGCCTTTCGGTCTCGTTAAAGTTTGGCCGTTTTGCTGGTAGAGATAATCTTCGACCCCATGAATAAAGTCCGATCGTATATCTTCCCATTCCATGCCTAGGAGCTTATTCCCAATGGTTTTCTTATAGCGAAAGTACCTGTAGAGCCAATTACCTAAAATCAAAGTCTTTTTGTTGAAAGAAGCAGTACTGGCTTTGGAAGATGTTCGCACTTGGGCAACCATGGGTTTCGAAGTACTAACAATCAAGTTTCTGCTAGCAATGGTGTGTAGTTCATCAGCCTCAGTGGTTATGGCCTCAGAAGGTGCGTATGCTTCCACTAACCTGGAAAGATCTGCAACAGGAAATTCAAGAATGTCTGACTTTGTGTTGAGCTTCAGGTATTGAGTCTTGCTGAAATCTTGCGACCGAGGCAATTCCTCTGTTTCATTGGGCTTTTCATGTTCTTTCTCCCTCTCTTCGTATTCCGTTTCTTCTGCTTCATCTTCAGGAGTGTTGTTGACTAAAATTGAAGGACCAGACTTCTTTTTGATACTCTTATCTGGATTTTCCCCTTCCAAAGCTTCCAATTTACCTATTGTTTCTTTCTTGGCTTTGTTACCTCTTTTAGGAGTGTTGTTGTGCTCTTCGTCGGCCAAGTAACTTAATCTCGATTTGTACATAGATTCCGAATAAGCAATCTCGTAGTCTGTGTCCTTATCAAAAGAGTCAAGCTGATCTTCTGGGATATATTCAATGGGTGGAATAATTGCACCTCCAAATGGATTTTTGGCCATTTCTTCTGGTTGAAAATTAGTTTCCAAATATGTATATATCAACCACAAAAACCGCCTAGCTCTGCACTTGGGATGTATTCTCAGGTTGAGAAAGAATTCCATGAATGTATTGATAGCAGCTTCAGTGTCGTCAAAAGGAATCGCGCCATGATAATTGGCTAATAAGAAAATTAGCTGGATGACGTTTGTATTTGGTTTTGTCTTCGGAGGCAGTTCCCAAAGTTCACTGAGGACCCTTATAATGTTGTCGCCAGTTTCACTTACGGCCTTAAGTATTGATTTAAGACGCGGAGTATCCTGCAAAGGTCTGGACCCACCATCTTCGTCGACTTGAAGTGAAGGAATCGAGTGGTACGTTCTCAAACTCGATCTCATTTCGGGAACAAAGTTGATCGTGGTGTTCATTCTCCCTGCATTAACAAGAAGACACACTTTACTTACAGCGACTCCAAGGTCACGGTGCTTGATTAAACGTTCTTTAAGAATTTTGGAGCATTTTGATGATTCGGCCATGGTGCGGACATACAAATCACTAAACAGAACTTTAGGAGAATTGTTTGCATTGGTAATGTTTGATTCGGGGAACGGATTGGTAAACACTTCGTTGGGATCGTCGAAAATTTCCTGAAGAAAGTCGTACTGGATATCTTTACGCCAAAAAGGTTCGCCGTCGGCCTTTTTCAAGTGACGACATTTTGGAGCAGTTGAATTGTTGTACTTTCTCTTTTTGCGCTTTGTGCCGTCCTCGATGTCGTCTTCTGTGTCGTTGTGGTCATCGTCTTCCTGAGTTGAGCCTTGTGGTGGAGCACCAACCAAGCTAGAGATGGAAAGTGCATTGTGGTATGGCGATGTTTGGCTTTGGCTTTTGCTCTGACTTTGACTTTGACTTGCTTGTGGAGAAACAACCGGAGTTATAGAAGGAATCGGTTCCAAAACCGGTTCCATGTATGTATCATGAATGGGATCGTAGTTCATCTTATAGTAATTTGTGAGACGAGGAATATGTGTAAATGCTGAACCTGGCCGTCAGGTGATGGAGAAAGAGACAATGTAGTCGCTTTGTTAAAGAGTGGTGGATGTTGCTGGTTCTGCCAGATTGTAACGTGGCGTGATTTCGGGATGAATGTGCAATCACAATAAAGTGGGCGGAGGAAGAAGAAATTCTCACTGGTTTGTCGTTGGCCTCATTGCTCGCTAACTCACTGGGCGGCCGCCGCTGCTACGTTTTGGGCCTAAAATTATCGCGCACCAAACCAAACAGCCAAAAAGCGTGCTACGTAACGTCACCGCAATTCAATTCAAATGTCCTGGCGACAATTCCAGCTCTATGACTTCACGCCCATCCGTGATCCCAACTATAAGTCCCAGGATGCTCTCTACTCGGATTCCAGTCTAACTGCCATCCACGCTACCAATTCTTTCTTGGCTATCGCAGTGCAGAACTCGGTGCTCAAGCTTATCAATCCGCAAGACTTCACCTTGGTGACCTCTCTCGTAGCCTATGACCTAGACTACTACATCACGTTTGTCAAAAGCATACCGAACTCAAATCTCCTCGTCACCTTGGCTGAAAAACAGAGCTCTCCTGCAGTCATCAAGCTATGGGACTTGACCAAGTTGGCCCAATTAGAAACAGATCCCGATAACCTCAAGTTCAAGTTTCAAACTCAGGTGATTGTTTCAAGTGGAGATAACTCCTATCCAATTAGCTGTTTTGAATTCAACGACGACTTCACTTGTTTGGCCATTGGCTACACGAATGGAAAGGTCATCCTTGTCAGAGGCGACTTGTTGAGAGATAGAGGCTCAAAACAACGCTTAATCTACGAATCTAATGACCCAATTACCGGAATCAAGTTTCAGCTGGACGACCTTTTCTACGTTACAACTACTTCCAAGATCTTGACTATACCAACCACAGGTAGAAACCATGGCAAACCGTCACGCGTATTGTCACAGAAAAGAGGTATTGAGCTCAACTGCACTGCAGTAAGTCCAAATTCTAGAGAATTAATTACAGCAACAAAGGATTCCATTACTTTTTACAGTCATTTAACCAAAACAAATTCATTCAATTTTGATGCTCCTAAATCAAAGATATTTCAAGTCCAGAATGAGGATTCTCTCCTAATTGTTTCTAGCCAAGACGAAGATGTTGCTTCAGGATCTTCAAAGAAGAAACTAGTCACAAAGATCATCATACTCGACTTACGCAACAAGCATATTTCTTTCAATCTCATAATCCCTAACAATCTAATTAATCATGTTTTTGCCCTTCATGATGACATATTCCTTCTTTCAAATGATGGAATCTTATACAAATTACATGAAAAGCCTATTAATGAACAAATCGAAGTTATTCTTCAGCGTGAATTATTCCCCATAGCCTACAATATTGCCAAGCAGGCAAATCTTTCAAACCAAGTACTTCTTAGAATACAAAAGCTTTATGGAGAGTTTTTGTATGGCAAACAGAAGTTTGAAGAGTCAATCAAGGTTTTTAATAAATGTTTGGACTTGTTTGGCTCCCAAGAATTGGATGAAGATGATCAAGATTGGGATGATTTCATTATGAATATAATAACAAAGTTCAGGGACGTTTCCAATATTTCCAACTTGACGAAATTTTTATACAAGTTATACGAATTGAAAAAGGCAAATAACGATCACATTACCCTTCTTCTTTGCTGCTATTGCAAGCTCAAATTAACAAATGAATTAGATGACTTTATCAATTCATTAAATTTGAGTAATGAATCGTCAGACTCATTCCAGGATTTGAATTTCCAATTAATTATCAATCTTTTTAAGGAGTGTGGCTATTTTAGTCAGGTGATAAAGTTGTTGCACAAGTTGGATCAGCCAAATTTGATAGTTGGCATCCAATTGAACGATCTTAAAAAACCTAAAGAGGCATTAAAATTTGTGAAAACATTAGCGATTGATGATCTTCTTTTGATCTTGGTAGATCATTCAAAAACTTTGTTGGATTTTTCGCCAATCGAAACGACAGGGTTATTGATTAACGTGTTCACGGGGAAGTACTTGCCCAATGAATCTAATAAAGAACCTCTGAAGTTAAGTGTACTGACAGAAAACGAGCAAGATGAAAAGGAAGAGGAAAGCGCCTTTCACCTTAATAGTTACAAGTCTTTTCTTGCTTACATTTCGAGACTGAAGGATGAAGACACCGAGTCCACGGTATCTGGAAGTTCTGTTTCAGCCCCGACCTATTTACCTCCAAGACCCAACATCATCTATCCTAGTTTCATCAATCACCAATACGAGTTTGTCATATTTCTTGAAGCATGTGTTGAAACATTCGATAAGTACCAAGGAAACGAGGTTGATAAGAAAGATTTATTGATAACCCTATTAGAAATGTACCTTTCATTAGATCAATCCACAGGAAATGATAATAATGAATGGAGAGTGAAAGCCAATGAATTACTCAAGGATAATTCGAGCCTTTTGGATAACGGTTCGTTGTTATTGTTATCGCATATTTATGATTTCCAAGAAGGTGAGGTGATATCTAAAGAGAAATCTGGCTACGAAGAGAGCTTATTTCAGAGCTACGAAATTTCTGGAGACGTTGTAGGTTGCTTTGAAATTGTTAGAAATTTTGCATCCAAAAGGCCGATACTTTACAAATTAATGTTGAAGTTTATGGTATCGAAGAAAGAGATCTTTGAACAGATCAGCACCGATGACTTCAAGTCGATATTAAATGAGATTGATCGAATCAAGTTGATGAGCCCGTTGGAGGTTTTACAGGTGCTTACTAGTGCTGAAGATAATGAGTACGTGACACTTGGGCTTATCAAGGATTATTTAATTGATTTCATGGACAACCAGAGTAAGGAGATCAACAATAACAATAAGTTGATAAACTACTATGAAACGGAATCAACCAAAAATTCGTACAAGTTAACCGAATTGACCTCTAAACCATTCATTATTCAGAACAACAAATGTGCTCAATGTACTTTGAAACTTGATTTTCCTGTGATCCATTTTAGATGTGGACACTCTTTTCATAAGAAATGCTTGAGTGATTCGTTGATTGTTTCTTCGTCTAGTAATTATGGCACCAGACAATGTCCGCAGTGCCTAAATGAAGTTGATGAGATCAAGAGTATACGGAATTCTCAATTCAAATCTAAAGAAAATGTTGAATACTTTGAATCCACTTTGAATGAAAGTAAAGACCGTTTTAGGTACATCAGTGAGTACTTGGGCAAGGGGGTTATGGAGAATGAAAGTGTCACGGTTATGAAGGGATAAATATTTTTTTCGCAACCAAAATGAAACAAAATCAAAACATAGATAGTATATAAGATAGTTATGAATACCAGAAGCTAGCAATACGCTATGATTGACAATTCAGAAGAATCCGAGGACGTGTATTGTCCCAGTTGGCTCAAGAGTGTGCTGCCATTTGAAGACATGTATTTTCCGGCCGACATTACCGAGAAAATAATCACCTACTATGCAGAAATCAGTCCCCACCCGCAGAAATTTCGCAGCACAAATCTCAAAATAGATCTACCAGATCTTCCTATCAAGACTCGAAGCGAAATCGTGCATGAGCGTCATGGTGACTTGTTTGAGTATCGCAAAACAATCATTGATTTTATTACAAGCGAAATCACTTCATACAAACAAATGGACAATGTTCTCGCTGCAGAAAAGGGTAACAGTCACACGATGAAACCAGACGGATGGGTCGATTTATTGCGAAATTTGACAAAACTTAACGAAATTTCCTTTACTTTTGTCGAAGCCGTGATTAAAACGCTAATTCATCTCAGTGATGCTGATGATCTTGATAAGAATTCTTACTATTTGAGGGAAGATAGACGGAATTTGTTGGAATACAACATCTTCCAGCTCGTGTACAATTGTCAAGTCAAGAAATATGACATGGGGTCTTTAATAAATGATAAGTTACTTAACGAGAAGTACAAAAGGGCCATAATTCCATACTATGTCAAGTTACCCATCTGGATGACTTTAGTCGACTCTAAGTGGTCAACAATCATTGTCAAGCCGATAGAACGGCTTTACAGGTACCCCATCATGTTGAAGAAACTAGTTGATACAACCAAGACACTTGCTGCGGGAGAAATGCAACAACATGACTTGAACCTCGCGTTGATCAAATCGAATCGCTTGATTCGGGATTGTAACAAGTACGATGACTATAAGCAGAAGCAGTTTGAACTACGCAGAGAGAAAGATACGTTACTACAAATCGACAACTTTATACGTGGAGAACTCGAAAGAATTAACCACAACCATTTTGAGGTCGAGACCGAGGAAAGCACTTTACCGGCAATTGTCTTGGTGGAAAATGGCCTGGACAAGACAGTTTTGCATCGTATTGAAGCATTGTGTAAGATCCAAAAGCAAATATGCCAGCACATTTCCAGTATCCAGCACTTGTTAGGGCTTTGTTCTGGCTATGGACGGTTGTGGTATAAAATTCTCGGCAGTGAGTTCCAGCAGGAATACTTGGTGTATGTCGAGTATCAGGTCAGGTGTGCATGTGACTATAGCCGTGAAGTCACGAAACGTGTACTTGAACCGATAGATACTTTGGTTAAAATGTGGAAGGAACACAAGCGGATTGGCCGCGTGGGATACTTGGACGCATTTGTAGAAATGATTTTGCAGGTTTATTTCCATGTAAGCCGAGAATGGGTGCAAAAAATGGCCACTCGGCACAATTCCGTGCACTTGAACAACAAAAACAGCAGTAAGTAGATGGTAATGGTTTATAAGTTACAGAAAGTACAAGATAATAGTAATTGTGTTGATTATCAGCAGAATATCGGTGTTGTGGTGCACCCCTCGCAACCGTCTTGTGCACATTTGCTGATTCTGATTTTGTGTGCTTTTCAGGAGTGGAAAAAATCGTCAAACAAAATTTCGTTTGATCGCCATCCACACATTATCCCTTTCTTCTGCCCCACAATGTCTGCCACTAATACCAACGCAACTCCTGTGCCATCAAACTCTTGTGCCTGTTCTTTGTTGACATGGAAGGATCCTGTCAAGACTGGTAAGGTTTTCGGCTCTATCATTGTCGCTTTGTTGGTTTTTAAGACTGTCAATTTGTTCAACTTGTTCTTCCGCTTGGCCTACATTGGCTTATTAAGTATGTTTTCCTTTCCTTTGTGTTTTTACATTAATAGCTTACTAACATGTTTCTAGTCACGGCTGCCGCTGAATACTCCGGTAAATTGGTCACTGGACAAGGTTTCGTCACCAAGTACAAGCCTGCCGTGAAATCTTACGCCAAACAATTCAATGCCGATGTTTTGCCAGCTATTGCTGACTTCAACTTGAACTTGGAATCCGAATTCCAAAAGATTGTGTACGCACATGACATTGAAACCACCTTGAAGACCGCTGGTGTTTCTTACATCTTGTTCAAGATCACCTCTTGGTTCTCCTTATACACCTTGGTTTTTGCTGCTGTTATCATTGCCTTCACTGCTCCTGCTGTTTACTCCCAAAACAAGAAGCAAATTGACGCTGCTGTTGCTCAATACTCCAAGTTGGCCAAGGATTCCATTTCTCAATACACCAACAAGGCCCAAGACGCCGCTTGTCCATACGTCCACGGTTTCCTTCAAAAGATTGGCCCTGTCGGTACCTTTATTTCTTCCAAGCTTCCAGTCAGAACCGCTGGTTCCACTGTAGGTGACGACAGATCTGCCACTTTCGGTACTGCTGCTGATTCCGCCAAGTACGAAACCAAGCCAGTTGAAGTTACCTCTGCTACCACCACCAGCTCCTCCAAGTTCCCAGAAGTTCCTGCTACTACGTTGAACACCCAAACTACCGAAGAAGCCGTCAACGAAATCAAGGCTTCCATCGACGAAGTCAAGGCTTCTGTCAACGAAGAAGTTCCTTCTTCTTTGTAGACTTCCTTGGTTGCACTGGCGACTTTGTTGTCTAGTTTTTCTATTTATTATTACTGTTTGTGTGTGAATACAATTTGTTTCTAATTGGTAAAAACGTATTTCTACACATCTTCTGGATCTGGCAATCTTCTGTAGCACGCTATCCACTTTTCTCCTTTGTTACGGGTCACCTTTTGGCCTTCCTCAGTAGAGTTGTACATAATGTCAACACACTTGTCTTGTTGTTCCCATTCCTTGTCCAATCTTTCAAACAAGGGGTGTTCGTCAAGATGCTTCGCCATCCACAAGTGCAAATCGTGGACATCTGTGATGGTGTAAATGATACCTCCCTCTCTTAACACATAAGCGTATTCTGCAATCAATGTGTTGGAGATGATTCTAGCCTTGTGCTTTCTTTGTTTGAAATGAGGATCTGGGAAACAGAAGAACATCTTGGACAACTGTGCCTTGCGAAAGAAGTTGGGCAAGAACTTCATGGCATTGCCTCTCAACACCGATATGTTCTGGAAGTTGACCTTGTCGTCCTTGTGTTTTGTTCTCAATGCAATGATTCTGTCTTCAACATACTGCGTCACTTGGACTCTGATTTCCATACCTAAGATCAAGGTTTCAGGGAAAGATGGTGCCAATTGTGTCATTAATCCACCATACCCACATCCAATATCGGCGATTTCGACTCTGGCAGTGGCGTTTTCTTCTTTAAAGTATTCGGGATAATGTCTGGCCCAGTCCATGTCGTCTGGTGAGCGTGGGTATTCTAACAGATGGTCGGAAAATGGGTTGGAGTGTGCTCTTTGTCGGTAGAAACGTTTACGAGGTAATTCGACCGCATCGCTGTCGGGCGTTGGAGATGCTTCGAAACGGGCCTTTCTTCTCGTTTCTTCCCTGTTTTCTCTGTAGGCCCTTCTTCTGCTTTCGGCCTCCTGCTGCTCTTTTAGTTGAGTTTCCTTGTCCTTAGGAGGTTGGGGAGTGTGTGGTTTGGGCATGGTGCAGAGTTTGGTGATGAGGTTTAGTTGAAATTTTTCGGTGCGCGATAACATTTGTGAACTCTTGATGTATATACTATTTACAATTATTCGGAGTCCCCACCAAGATCCTTACGACGCTCTTCTAACGTCAAGTATAAGACGTTCGATTGTGCTTCCAAAGTTCTCACCAAACCAGCACCTCCCAAAACGGTCAAAAGACCTGCCAATTGACCATGCATCTGTTCGAGGTTAGGCAAGTCCTTGAACTTGTTAACGTCTTCAATATCGTAAACACTAGAGTCCACCTTGGCACCCACTAAAAACACCTTTTCTGGAAACCCCTTGATGATCTTCAATACCTGGTTCACAATAGATGGTTCACACTTTGAGATACTGATGACAGCAGTAGGACCGTTCAACAATGGGTCCAATGGATGTTTTACGTTCTTGTTCTTCTCTGCACTTGCAGCGGATGTAGGGTCAGCTTCGTTTTCCGATCTCAAGTAGACCTTGTATAAACTGTTGGTGATGACATTGAACTGGGCTCCAATCTTCTTCAAGTCGTTACGAAATCTGGTGTTGTCATTTTTGGGTATGTTGTTATGATGCACAAATAATAAGATCTCATTCTGGTCATTCAAGTACTTGTAATAGTCGACGAGGAAAGTCTTTCTGGATAATATATGTTTAACCGTGTCTCTGCCTTCTAATTGAAAGTTGGCCGATGCTGCGTTAGCGGTGGCTAATGTAGTGGTGAATGTTCTAGTACTGTGAAAAGCACTGCTTCTCCATACAGACAGACGTATGCTTAACCCTCCAAGAAATCTCAACATGTTTATAGCTATTGGAGATAGAAGTTAGCTGAAACCACTACTAATCAAAAGAATTTTTCAGGCTCCATTCGACACAGCCAAAAAAACAAATCACGTGCGACATCTATTTTTTTTTTTTTCCTAGTTTTTTTACCGCAAACGAAATCAGAGAGAAATGCCTCTAACAAACAGTGTTTGCATTTTTACGTACTATTAATAGTTGGCTCGTCCATGCTGCAACAAACAAACGAAAAGATATGACGAGAAAAAATGGAGCTGTGACAGATAATGTTGGTGGCAGGCATGCAGATCTCATGGAAGTTATTAACGATTTGAAAAGAGCTGCACAAGCTGATGATGCAGCAGGTGACCTCAAAAAGACCAAAATGTCCACCGCACAAGCTACTCAGCGCTTTGGAATGGTTGATCTTCAAAAATTGGAATATAGCGCTAGGACATTGCAGAAGAGTATCCGTTTGATCATAAGCGAGGCACCAGATATTCTTCAATTGGAAGATCTTATAGAATCTTCCCTGACTGATCCCAGCATCAAGGTTGAATTGCAACAGAACAAGTTGGTTCAGTTAGCTGCTAAGCTTAAGAGTAAAAGCAAGTTGGGAGACTTGCAGATCTTTGACGAAATCGTCGATACAGAAGTTACAATAACTGATGACGAAAAATCGAGATTGAAGACCTTCAAAAACGAGTCAAAGGATATTTCCGTCGTTCCACCAGTTTCCACGCAACAAGAGATTTCTCGCACTGGTATTGATGGTACTAAGCCTCCGTTACCTCGCATTGAAGACCCTAAACTTTATGAGCGGGTATTCATCCATAAATCTACTATCAACAGCAAGTCCTATCTTGATCAAAATGAGTTGTCCAACTTACACAACGAAAGATTGGAATTTTTGGGTGATTCGATTTTGAACAACTTAGCTACATTAATTATCTACGAAAGATTTCCGGAAGCCTCAGAAGGTGAGTTAACTAAAATCAGATCTCATTTGATTGATAACCGTACTCTTGCGGAATTTTCTTTTGAATATGGGCTCAACAAAAAGTTGCGTACTAGTATCAGTGATGAAATCTTAAAAGCTGGGGATCAAAAGATCTATGCTGATATTTTTGAAGCGTATGTTGGCGCACTTGCTATTGAGAGAGGTTTGATGTTTGACGATATCAAAGACTGGCTTTCTAAATTGTACAGTCCAAAGCTCAGCACTTATGATGCCGAATTCACAAAGCAGCCACTTAACAAGGAAGCAAAAACAGAATTATATTCGATGGTGGGAAGTGCCCAATTTCATCCTACTTATCATGCTATCGCCAAGGGTGACGGAACTAACCAGTTGTTTACCATTGAGTGCAGAATGGGAGACGAAGTTCTTGGTAGAGGTACGGCCCCTGGTCAGAAGGATGCTGGTTTGAGAGCAGCCATGAATGCACTCAAGAACAAGCCTTTACTTGAGAAGTATCATATTTTAAGAATGGAAACCGACAGAAAGGAATCCATAAAATCGAGTAAGCGTCCAAGGACGATCGAGAACAAGATTCCTGGCGAGGAAATCATTGATGAAGTGCCTCCTATTTCCAGTAAGATTAATATGGAGATGTTCCCTGTCCAAGCTAAGGATGATGATCTCTTGGATTTAGATGCAAAAAACAGGTTATATGCTGAAATTGGCAAACGTATTGGTGAGATTCCTAAGTACACCATCTCTAGGGAAGCCAATGGTCTTGCTCGTGCTGAATTGAAGATTAGGGGATTGACTACTGCTGTTGCTGATGACAAATCAAAGAAGAAAGCCATGACCAAAGCCGCAATGGCTCTTTTAAATAATCCGGCTGCAATGGATGAAATATGTAAGGGTATAGTATAATTAACCTTTATCTTGAGTGATAGACATCAATTAATTTGTGACAATGTACTAAAGTATCAAAAACAAAGATAATTTAAAAATATGGACGAGTCCGGAGTCGAACCGGAGACCTTTCGCATGCTAAGCGAACGCGCTACCAACTGCGCCACACGCCCGATAGAAACAAGTGGTCCCTAGCAGGATCGAACTGCTGATCTTGGCGTTATTAGCACCACGCCTTAACCAACTGGGCCAAGGGACCTCTTTGTTGGTATTAACGATCCCGGCAATTAGTTCCAGCCTCATTTGAAGTATAAGTGAATAAAGTATTTACTTCAGTTTTAGGCAGAAAGATCTTTGTACAACCATGTTTTGTAAAAGCATTTCTTCCACGTTTTTTTTCCAATGTACTCCTTCTGTAAGAAGAATCTTATTTCTTAAATTATAAAAACAGTTGCAATATTTTAAAAATCTATGAAAATAAAGTGTCACAGTTGTTAACAATTAATGATACTCTTTATACAAATAAACGTGTTATCACACCGTTCATTTCTTTCTAACCAGTATATTTCATCTCTTTCCTTCTCAATATATTTGTGAAATACAATAATATCTGAGGCGTCAATGGCGTTTTATTGATGGATCTAAAAATATTGTTAGAAATTGATTGTTCTTGATTTGATTTTTGGGTGCGCCTCTATCTTCCGAACATCAATTATCTACCATAGGATCTCCAAGAACAAATGAATACGCCCACTAGTCATACTGTCAACACAAGCAGTCCGCTTACAAGACCTCCAGACCATCTTTCTGAGTTCTATTCATTTATGAGCAACAAGGACAGCATAACAATGTCACCCGCAATTAGTGCCAGTGGCTCCATGGACTTTACCCCCCAAGAGGACAGACAATCAGTGCAAAGAAAGCCGTCACTCAACACTTTTACGTCATTCACGCCATCAGTGATGGACTTGCCCAATATTGTTACGCTGAAAGACTTTAATAATAGTATCAATACTTATAAGCAGTTGTTGATCAAGGCAGCCACGTTGAGAACCAGCTTAGAAGCAGTATCTCATGCCGCAAACGAGTTTGGACGAGCTTTAGAGGACACAATCAAGGAAACGCCGAAAGTTCTCAATTCCAGGACCGTGCACGACGGGATAATCAATGCAGGAGGGCTTCAGTATATGATTGGGAGTAATCAACAAATCCTCAGCAGATTGATTGCAACAAACTTCGAGGAACCATTGGCAGAAAGGATCAATCAGCTAAAAAAAGAGTATGAAATTAACCATGACCATTACCAGAGCGAAATCAAGGCAAAATCAAAGCTTCTTCGAGAGAAAGAGTTGGAAAACATCAAACTCTCAAAACTTAAAACAAGGAACTTGAACACTTATAAGAACAATTTATTACATCTTACAAATAATTTAGAAGAAATTGATCGTTTGAAGTATGATTACTACCACGAGATTAATTCCATGATAGAGAAATTTAATCAGGATCATTTATTGATTCGTACGGGCTCCCTAGTCCGAGCCCAATTGGAGATTTTTGAAGGAATAGCAAGGAAAGGTTGGTCTGGAGGAGGTTTGGACGAGCTTCTAGCAATCTCACCAGATCTTTTTGAAACTAATTACGAATCTGATGAAGGAAGCTCTCACCATTTGCAAAATCATTACAAGACAAAGAGATCTAACTCTGACCAAGACATTGATACTTTAGAAACTGACAATGAAAGTCAAGAATACGACGAAACAGCAGATACGATACGGGTAAGAAAACCAGACAATGACTACCAATTAAGCGACAGCCCGCAAAAACTGCCAAGAGACATGCCAGCATCCCTTTCAAATTTCATAAAAGGTAACGAAGCAGTAGACACAAGCCAAGACGAATCTTTTTCGTTGCCAGTTGTGAACCATGGTAATTCGCTTATAGGTCTGCGTGGCAAGAACACAAATCCCAAACATGATGACGATGATGTTGAAAATGATGAAGACGAGCACATTGATACTACCCATTTTCTAGCCAATCTTAATTCTTAAAAGCGGCCATTGGTTTCAAGCCCCATTTGCTCAACATAGCACGGTCTTCATCCCAACCATTACACATAGTGGTCAACATCTTTTCCCCCGTGAAAATGGCATTGCACCCGCTCATGAAACACAAAAACTGTTCATGTTCTTTCATAGTGTAACGTCCAGCAGCCAAACGAATAATCGATTGTGGCATGATAAGCCTTGCAGTGGCTATGGTCTTGAGGATCTGGTCAAACTGCAATTTTTTGGATGAATTTTTAGGAAGCTCGGAAAGTTCTTTCTCCATTGGAGTTCCCTTGATTGGTACCAATCTGTTAATTGGCAATGACTCTGGGTGAGTTTCCATTGTTGCCAAGGTATGCAAAAAGGAAATATGGTCTTCGGAGGTTTCGCCCAAGCCCAAAATACCACCGGTACAAGCACTGATGCCGGCTTTTTGGACGTTTTTTATTGTTTCCAAACGTTCGTCATAGCTTCTTGTTGAAATAACACTAGGATAATGTTCCCTAGAAGTATCAATGTTATGATTGTAGGCGGTTAAACCGGCATCGGCCAATTGCTTAGCTTGAGTTTCGTCGACCATTCCTAAAGTAACACATGTTTCCATTCCCAATTCAGTATTGATTCTAGTAACCATTTCAGAGATTTTTTTTAATCCTGACTTGCGTCCTTTCATGTCCCTCCAAGCAGCGCCCATACAGAATCTGGTGGATCCGTTTTCCTTGGCGATTTGGGCCTTTTCCATAACAGTCTCAATACTGATGAGCTTTTCAGCTTTGGTCCCAGTGTCATATCTCGAAGACTGGGCACAGTATTTGCAATCTTCGACACACCCACCAGTTTTGATTGAAAGCAAAGTACACAATTGTACTTCGCTTGGATCATGGAACCGTCTATGTTGCACCTGGGCACTATACACCAATTCCATAAGCGGAGTTTCGTAAATCTCCTTGATTTGCTGCTTAGTCCAATTGTTGACAGGGCTGAATTGTGCAAGAGCAAATTCAAGCGAGGATAAACCAGCCTTAGGGCTCTCTTCCAGAACAGGAATATTGAAATGGAGTCGAGATCCATTAACTGGAATGGCAGCGGCAGCTTTTAAAGCTTGGGAACTGCTAGAGAGGAATCGGAAACGAAGCATGGCGTATATACTAATACAATTGGATTTCCAATAATTTGCGTTTTATTGAATGCAAAATTGGGGCACAAAAGTAGCGAGTCATATTGCTGACTAGTAATCATTTGAGTCAACCTGAGTCATGTTGGGTAAATGTCTTACCACGTGAAATGTTTTAGGGCTTGAGCCCTTTCAATTTTTTTCCCGATATTGTAAATTCAATTTTTTTTTCGCTTTCTCACATCGCATACCGAGTGAAAAATTGCCATTTATATTTCGACTTCTTTCTTTTTCCTTTCTTTATCAACAACTATCAATTAAAATGGCTCCAATTGTATGTATACTTTTAACCTGTGGATAACGAAGCTTTCCCTGAGCGGGTAGTGTGGTCAATGTTTTATTAGTTTAGGAACTCGCCAGACCTGTTTTTGAATGGGTTATTGGTGATGATGCTTTCCAGCATCAGATGACAACAGAGACGTACATCCAAATATGTGGATGTATGTTGATGTTGGCCAGAGGAGTTTTTTTTCTTTTTTTTTTACAAAACTAGACAATCATGAAACCAACGCAAACCCGTCCGTGGGCTATGCTGTCTTTATCTACTACACCAAGATGTGTATTGTGATAATAGTGCGGTAGGCTAACGGAACAGACCAACAAGCAAGTCTCTGCTGCTAAGAAGTTCGTCGTTGACACTTCTGCTCCAGTTGAAAATGGTGTTTTCGACCAAGAAGGTTACGTCAAGTACTTAGTTGAACACATCAAGGTTGAAGGTATTGTCGGTAACTTGGGTGACGAAATCTCTGTTACCTCCGAAGGTAACAAGGTTGTTGTCGTTGCCAACACCAAGTTTTCCGGTAAGTACTTGAAGTACTTGTCCAAGAGATACTTGAAGAAGAACCAAATCAGAGACTGGATCAGATTCGTTTCTGTCAAGAAGAACCAATACCAATTGCAATTCTACTCTGTCGCTGAAGACGAAGAAGAAGAAGACGAAGAATAAATTATTTAAATGTATAGTTTAATTTTTTGATCTCTCTTTTATTTCAGTTGGGTTTTGTTTATATGGGTTTCATGTGTCTAATATAATTTGCTTTATAAACAAAATTAGTGTAGGAAATAGAGGAACGGAGTTGTAAGGCTGCGAAAGATCTTCCGACAATTTGTGAGGAAATCAGCCGTAAGTCGCAACGGTACGACGGGCCAAGAACTGACATTTGAAACGTGCCAGAGTTGTAAACGAGGGAACAGTTTTTGGGCTCGCAATAGCTGCAAACCCAACGTTTGACCCAAAACATAACGTAGAATGGAATAGGAGAAGTCTAGAACCGTTTATATTAACATTAATTTGGAACCATTCATGGAAATGTAATGAATCATTTACTTAATACCAATATCCACACTCTTTAGCTTTTTCTAATCCATCAAGAGTAAAATTAGCTAATTTTGAAGATATACATAAATTCCATCGAAGCTTATAGAATAGGCTTACCAGTGTGGGGACACACCAAAAATAGCATCGATGTAGACAGATAATTCAAAGAAACACCTGCATAAAACTAGAAAAAAATAATTTATTATAATAGAACGATCGTATAAGGTGACATTGACCCAGCAATTTGATGAGGTTTGCAGAAAATTGGCAAAATACAAATAATTTACTAGCTAATACTTTCCATCTCTTGAAAGCTTTGGGTCCAGGGTACGACGCGCAAGGAAGCTCTCATTAGTAAAATAGAAGGCTTTCATTAGTAAAATACGAGGCGCACTTTTCGCTATAAATACTTCCAGGGGTCTTCGCATTTCACAGCAAGAGAAAGTTCAACTCAAAAATGACCATAGACAGCAAGCCACAAACCGTCCGGATAGTCTGGGCTCATCCCCGTACCGATTCCTTGACCGCAAAGGTGGTTGCTGCAATCAGAGACGAAGTCAAGAGTCAAGGTGCAGAAGTTACTGAAGTTGATCTTTATAGAGAAAACTTTAACCCTGTCTTGGGAGTGGAAGATGAGCCCAATTTCCACCGCAAGGACAACACATACAGTGCTGAAGTCGAGAAGCAAGCCGAAGCTCTTATCAACTCTGATGCAGTGATCTTTGTGTTCCCACTTTGGTGGTGGTCGCTTCCTGCCATGTTGAAGGGTTTTCTTGACCGTGTGTGGAACAACAACCTTTTGTACTACCGTCCAGCCGGTGCCGAGCCCATGAGATTGAAGTCGGTTCGTTGGGTTGCACTTTGTGCTGCTTCCGAAACGAAGGTGACAGCAAAGGAAGCATCGATCAACGACGTTATTACTCATGGTATTGCTGGTTACAGTGGTATTTCAGACACTGCTGACATTACTTTCTTGTACAACTCGTGGCAGATGGAAAAGGTTGACGATGTCGAAAAGCACTACAACGCCTTTTTTGAAAAGGCCAGAAAGACGGCAGCTGATTTGTTCCAGTGATTTATTTAGAATATAAGCAACTGTGAACTTTGAATGTGTAATTATGTGCGTGTGGCTACTTGTGACGGCCGTTGAGGTTGCGTGCTGCAAATGTGCGCGCGAGGCTGGAATCGGTGCTGCGCAGTTTGGAAAAAATACTATATTATTATAGTACACACGTTATATAGCGGAGTCTCGTGGGTATCGTGTGCGAGCGTCTAGGTAGCGTCTAAGTAGCTAGCGGCAAACGGTTGCTGGATCAATTTATATTGTTGTACATCTTGTGTCTAAAGGAACACACTAGTATATTGTAGTTGTGCATCATTTTGTTCAAGGTCTCTGCCAAAAAGTCGGTAAAAATGAGAATCATCATAAAGATGTTGATGATGTAGTAGATCACCGTGTCGAATATCAGATAGCCTCTCTCGATCAAGTTATGGACAATAGACTGGAAGAGCGAAAACATGGACTGGATGGCGAACACAACAAACATGGCGGCAATATTGCGCTAATGCACCGGCATGTTTTGGATATTTATAATGACAACCGCTTTTTGTGGGGGGGGGGTCACTACCGACGGTCCGCATCCCCTCTCTTCATTTCAAATGCAGGCAAGCGCTTCCGCAAACTACAACCAAAATCATATGCGACTTCCAGAAAAGTAAATATTATTAAGCGAAAGAGCTACGTACAGGACCGAAGATAGCACGGATTTGTTCGTTCCAAAACAGTTTGGCCTATTTGGGAACGGTTGTACCCTACCTTTTTCCTATTTAGTTCGCGCTTTGCTGTTTAGCTTTTAACTCTGATTTAACCCATCCTTCAAGCCCCCCCTTGACGATGATGTCCTGCAAATTGGTACCTAATTCGCCAACCTTTTGGTTTAGTATTAATTGGCCCT
Organism: Teunomyces funiuensis; assembly: GCA_030558095.1. Lineage (NCBI taxonomy): Eukaryota > Fungi > Ascomycota > Pichiomycetes > Serinales > Debaryomycetaceae > Teunomyces > Teunomyces funiuensis. Next base: position 1,045,130 of record JAJMRW010000002.1, read on the forward strand.
CGCTATCAGTAACGTAGACTTGAGCCTTGGTGACGTCCCATTTCAAAAACCACCCGGTTCTTATCGTCAATTCCTTTGACCCGCTATACTTTTCTCTCAATTGGTTCGTCAAGTCTGGAATCTCCAACGTTAATAACGCATTGTTGATTGAGTTTCTCGAGAAAATGTTCCCAAACGACCCGGCAACAACCAAGTTAAGACCTCGGGCCAAAATGGCCGTGGCTGCTTGTTCTCTCGAAGAACCTGTCCCGAAATTGTAGCCCGAAATGAGAATATCACCAGCTTTCGTCTTGGAATAGAATTCGCTGTCGTAGTTTTCCATACAGACTTGGGCCATCTTTTCTCTAGGGACATCGTCTTGGTAGGTGTACTTACCAGGGTAGATACCATCGGTATTGATGTTGTCGGCATCACAAAACACCAATTCACCTTCAATCGACTTGGGGAAGCCCTCCAAAACTTCAATCGAACCACCACTGACTTCTTCTTCAGGAATGTCATCAACCTTGGGGATCGTAACTGACTTGACGATTTTTCTCACCCCTTCAACCTCATGACCTAATACTTCTTCAGGGGAGCCAATTTTCCCCAAAATAGCCGAGGCGGCAACAACCTCGGGTGATGCTAAGTAGGCCAATGCGTCTTTGGATCCCATTCTACCTTTAAAGTTACGGTTGGTGGCACTGATTCCGACCTCACCATCTTTCAAAAGACCCGTACCAAGGCCAATACATGGACCACAGCCAGCTGGCAAGGCAATGGCACCAGCATCAATAATGTCTTGCCAAGCACCAATGGCTTCAGCATCCTTTTGCACAAACGAAGATGCAGCTGCAACGTAGAATTCAACACCATCTGCAACCTTGCGTCCCCTGATCACATCAGCAGCAGCCTTGATGTCACTTAATCTCGAATTGGTACACGAAACAAGGTATGCCTTGTTGATTTTGATGTTCTGGTGGGACAAGTCGTGCAATGTCGATGAGACCTTAACAGAGTTGGGTCCAGATACGGAAGGAGATAACGAAGCCAAGTCAAGCACCAAGTGTTTAGCATAAACGGCATCGACATCTGATTCCATCTTGTTATCGATTAAACGTTGGATCGTGGTAGGATTCACTCTTGGATGTGGCTGAGGTAACTTGTTAAGTCTGTCGACGTAAAAGTCCAACAAGGTTTCATCAACAGGGAACAAACCAGAGAGAGCACCCCATTCCGTGGTCATATTGGCAATGGTCAATCTGTAATCAACAGACAACTTCTTGACACCTTCACCGGTGAATTCAATGGCATGATTCAAAACCTCATCGTTGTTAAAGATCCCACACAATGCCACAATAACATCCTTACCGGTAACACCCTTTGGCAACTCGTTGATCAACTCAACTTTGGCCACAGGAGGAATCTGCCACCATGTTTGGCCCGTGGCCCAAATACTGGCGGCGTCAGTTCTGACAATGGGCGTACCCAACGACCCCAAACCCCCGTAGGTGTTGGAATGGGAGTCCGATGCCACAGCCAAGTTCAAGGGAAATGCATAGCCTTCTTCAATCATCACTTGATGGCCAATACCTCTACCAGCAGGGTAGAAATCAATACCTTGTTCTCCTGCGAACTTCTCGATGTTGGCATATTTCTTCAAGTTTGCTTCAGACTTGTTCTGAACGTCGTGGTCCAATGTACACACAATTTGTTTGGGATCGTTGACATGCGTGGCACCCAACCCCATGAATTTGGTGGCTACGGGCCACGAATTGTCGTGCGACATAACATGTGCTGGTTTGATGGTGACGTAGTCGCCGCTATACACCTTCTTGGAGGGTGTGTTGGTGATGGAGTATTTCTGTACGATCTTCTCAGTCAAGTTCTGGCCCCGTAGAAGGACCGAAGACACCGAAAGTGGTCTTGTAAATGATCTTGCCTTCATCAGAGATGTTTGTTGTGTGAAAAATTTTATCGCTTAATTTCCATCTTTTTGATATTCGCTGCCTTCTCCAGATTTCATCATTTACCGCCGGCGCATGCGCGCGATAACGGCATCTGGGAATGAGTCAGAGGTAAAGTGTGAACTTGGATTGGTGGGTTATATGTAGGAGCTAGATAACCGTAATGCATATAGGTCAATTGTAAACCGTCCTGTGTATAATCATCTGAGTTATACCACACACAGCAGTCAAGCGACGTTAATTCTACTCAATGTACCATTTTGGACTCGCTCTGTTGGTGGCGTCTTCATATGTGTCGAGTATTTACTTCAATCAGCCCGAGGCTATCAAGGGCCACGACCGTAATGAAGTTGCTGTTGTGCAGCACCGTCTAACGCGCATTACAATTCTCAGCATCGGCCTTATTGTTGTCATCCCGCTCGTATTGGACCGCCAGAATTACTTTAGCGTCATCCGGTCGTTTGGACTCTTTCCTGGCTTAACTAATAGCTTTAGTGTGGTGCAGGACCTCAAAAGTCTCGGCCATGCTGCATTGATCAGTGCCATTCTCTATCTGGGACCCATTGTCGACTTCTTCAAACAAAACGGCTTTGATACCGATGAGTTGAGGTACGATTTCGAGGAGAATTTTCTTAATATCTACGCATTCAGAGATATTGTCTTTGCTCCGCTTACCGAAGAGTTGATTTATCGTGCCGTCATCCTCAATATCTTGATCTTTGGCGGATACACTCGCCTCTGGTGGACCCCACTCCTATTTGGAATTGCCCACGTCCACCACGCTCGTGAGTTGTATAGACAGAAAAAGATGCCCGTCAACATGATTGTGTTCAATGCAGCATTTCAAACCTTGTACACAACGCTATTCGGAGCCGTTGCCAATCGAGTATATTTACGTGGCAACAACAATGTGTTGGCCAGCACAGTTGTCCATCTGGTGTGCAACTTGATGGGATTTCCTGCAGCTACCGTCGAAGGTAGCACAACCTATAAACTAACATACTACGCGTTGTTGATAATAGGATTGGTCGCGTTTCTCTACTTATTGTAGTGACTATACAACCTCACTCATGAAAAAAAAGGAGCAAGGTCCCATTATAGAGATTGACGGCGCGCGTTCGTCAAAATTAAGCGGTCGTCTTTTTATCTCACCTCCTGCGTACCATAGAGTTAACTAATAACGTATGTCACTTGTGGCCGGCAAGCCTCTACACAACCAGTAGCAAAATATGTAGATGTAGATCTCTGGGAAGTTATTTTCCATGCTTTTCCGCTTATAAGCGGTAGAACAAATTCGTTCCCCACTGTTTCATTCCTTCCACAACTTATTTATTTTTTGAATCACAAAATTCGACAGAAAAATTGTACTGGCGTCCACCAAGCGTATGGAACATTCGACCACACTCATTCATTTTTAGAGTTAACTACACCCTACATTAGCATACCATCACTATCGCTTGGTTCACACTCAATTGCATATCCATTACTCTTCATTTATTCTTGGATTTATCCCCAATACCACCCATATCCATTTAGCCTAACCAACCGCCAACAAATTTAATGTCCAAGTTTATTAATTAGCATGTCCTCCACGAATAACATTAACTCATATGAGTCGGCCGTCCAGGACCTTGAACAGGAAAAGAAAATGGTGGCGGCTCTAAAGCGGCTCTCCATAGGAAACATGATGAGCTACGACCCAGATTTACCCATGGAAGATATCGACCAACAATTCCAATACCAACAGCTCATGGAAACTGATACCATCTCCCCATATACAAATGCTCCTTTGACTGAGTCATCGCCCACTTCTTCCAACAGCGGCAATAACACTGCAACTACAAACTCACCCGTCAGAAGGAAATCCAGTCTTTCCCGTCATCCATCGCTCAAACGCAACAACTCACAAGATAATAACGACAAAATCAGTTTGGTCTCCGCAGATGAATTTTATGATGCTGAGGATACCGACCAAATATATGATTCCAACTCGCTTCTTTGGGTTCCTGCCAATCTCCATCCGGAAGTCGACCCAGATAAGTTCAAAATGCATGTACAAACAACAGTCGAAGAAATAATGCAAAAGAAATTGAGCCGAAAAAGCTCGTTATCCAGAAAATCGTCTTTAAGCACAAGCTCGGTAACTGCCGATGAATCTGATCACTCTGAAATTCAAGATACCAAAAGGGAATCCCATCTCCTGCCACAGAACCGATTCAGCAATCCATCGTTACGTGAGTTGACCACCGAGTTGGAAAAGTTGTCGAAATTGGCTGGTATGGACAAATCCGACGCAGTGACATTGGCTAGAACTTTATCCACTTCTTCTCTTGGGTACACCGATGTCGAGAAATTGGCTATGGATGAAATGAGTGCATCGCCTCTGCACTCTCCTCTGCACTCTCCCAGAAAGAATGTGGATAGCATTGATGGCATAGATGAATTTGACGATCCTGATTCCCCAACGTCTTACAAAACTCGTATAGTTCCTTCTGCTATTGCCAGCAAACGTCTCTCTCGTGGATCCAATTTACATTTACAACAACGTTTACAACAGCAATTTTTACAACGTCAAAGCTCCCCAGAAACAGATCCAGTGGATATAGATTATAAAGAAGAACAAGAGTATAGTTTGTCTCCAATTGAAGACGAGTCGAGGGAGTCCACCTTGAATCAAGACCCTCATCCACAAAGATTGGCTCTGCCAGTCAACACTCATGCATTAAATGACTTTGCATTAAAAAGAAGTAGGAGACTTGATTACAGGAAACAAACCACAGCTCCCGGTGCACCACTCTCTTTGGGATCAGAGTTACAAAACCATAAGCACGAAAAATTGGCAGAGTTGCGTAATAATCTTCATCATGGTTACGATGCTGCACAACTGCAGAAACCTATAGCCAAACAAAAATCTGCCAGTGAGAGACGCAACGCAAGAGATTCGCAAATATTGTTCAGTTACCGTAATCCAAACGATCCAACTGACAAACATAGAAGCAGCAGCAGTGGTGGCAGACATCATTCAAAATCACGTACTTCGGCACATGGTTATGACTCTTCAAGAATCAATTCAGCTACCAATCCTGCTTATCCATCTAAGACGCTGTCACACTCCCCAATTGAGACTCAGTTGGTGCCCAACAAGTACGGAAACTTAACTGCAAAAAGACTTTCCAATATTAAATCTATTCGTGACGGAATTGACCCAGCATCTGGCGTTGAAACAAAAATAAGGCCCCGTCAAGCTCCTCCAACACAGCCATATCCTGTGCAGTCTACAAGTCATGCAAGTGGATCCAAACATCGGCTGCATCATGGTAGTCACCGCCACCGAAGCCTGTCACTGCAACCTCATGGTCACCGCTCATCTTCTCACGGGAACAATTCGGCTGGAAGTCTGCTGCCAGTGAGTCCGGATTATAGACCGAGGAATCATCATCGTGAAACTCAAAAATCGGATTCTCAAAAATTACGGTTGCCATACAAAACCACACCATCTTCGACGGATAAGACCGAGCAACTCAGCCAAAATTTAGACCTTCTTCGATCTGAAATTAGTGATTTTAAGGAAAGTTTGATCAGAAATGACGTTTCTGATACGCATAAAATCAACGGTCCTGTCGCCTTTAATAACAACATAGCACCCAAAGTTGATTCTCCACAATATAGTGACACCAACGACTCAGATTTCAGTTTTGAGCTTAGTTATCAAGATATCAGCTATGAAGACACATTGGGTATTGAAAAAGAAGTTTTACGTGAATTGGGGAAGGAAGATTCTCACGAACCACATGGCCGTAACATTCTTCAAGATGATCTCTTCAAAGCAGAAATATCCAGCAAAGAAGACTTGACAACTAATGTTGACAGAAATCCCTATAAAGATATTCCTTATGAGTATTCCAACATGGAACAGCAAGAAGTCCTAGGCAGATCTCTGCCTGTCGAATCGGAGTTAACTTCTCCAGAAAAATCTACAAAGCCTAAGACGTCTTCTAAAACTTTTGAGCATCAACCTTCTGGTACGATTGAACACGATTTTGGCCATGAAATACAAATGCTGCAAAGCATAGAACAAGAAGTTGACTATAGTGTCAAAAATGAGTTGGTGGAACCTTTCCATACACCCCAAATTATACCAACAGATAAAGAACGCAAACTTGAAAGGCAATTGCTTGAAATTGAACAAGAAGAACAGGAGCTCGAGCACATTGATGATGCAAACAACATTCTTTCTGAAGATGACTATAATCCATTCAGTTCAAGTAGAGTTTCTTCTATTGAGCTAAGAGATAAGAATAAAAAGTCTATGGATAATATGTTTCCTCCAATTTCTGAGCCTGAAACTTCGGATGATTCTAGTTTAGAAACCTCGCCCACAAAAGCAGTTCGCAAGAAGAAGTCCTTTGGATTATTGACAAACCACACTGTGGATACTAAGAAGAGTCCAACGAAAAAGCTCAAAAAGAAAAAATCATGGAACTGGCTAAGAGAAAGATCAACGAGTTTATCATCAGATTCCAAGAACTTGCCCTCTGTTCCTGAATCTCCATCGAGGTCTGTTTCTACTCCCGAACTTTTCAGTAAGCAAGAAGAAGATGGTGAACCTAAACAGAAGCAAAAGACTAGTGATGGAAAGGAAAATATGATTTCTAAGTTGTTTAAGAAAAAGAAGCCTCACTCAAGCTCTCAGATATCAACAGTCGAGATAGGTGGGCAGTCTAGCGGTGTCACAGTTGATTACGAATCAGATACTGAAAAGAAATCAACAAGAAAGATTTCGGGAGGGATATTTAAGAAAAAGAACAGAAAGCTTTCAGATAAAGACCATCTCATAAAAGATGAATTGCAGTCGAGTACAAGTCTTCAGAGTCCTACTTCCGATAACTTTTCTTTGGCTGAAACAACTGATAATGAAAGTTATGAAGGCACGCATGAAGTGAGTTTGGATAAGGAGAACCACATTAAAGAAAAAGCTGCTTCTAATGTACAAGAGCAGACGGTTGAAGTTGAATATAAGCGGAAATCCAAAAGCAAGGAACAAAAAGATGATGCCGGATTGGATGATGCTGTGTTGATACCTGCCGTGGATGAAGAGGACGAGAAACCAGCGCATACGACGCTTGACGTTCAAGAGAAATTGAAGAAATCGATCAAGCGAACTTCTAAAGCAAATCAACCCATACAATTCACTGACTCTGCCTTTGGATTCCCCTTGCCACCACCATCACCATCGACTTTGGTTATGTTGGATTACAGATTTCCCGTGCATGTTGAAAGGGCGATATATCGCTTGTCGCATTTAAAGCTTGCCAATCCCAAGCGGTCGTTACGGGAACAGGTGTTGCTTTCCAACTTCATGTACGCTTATCTTAATTTGGTTGATCATACGTTACACTTGGAACAACAAATGAACAATCTGCCCATTGAAATCGACGACAGTATTGAAGAACAGAGGGCTTTTGAAGAAGGTAACGATATGGTTTCTATGGAGATTGAACCTGAACTGGACAAGGTAAGCGTATGAAGGCTGAGTTTTTGCAGCTATATGTGCAATTTTACATCATCGGTTTCTGATCAACCATTTGTCAACAATTAGTCATCGTAAAACTCCAACATCGAGTCGGTACGACCGAAACGAGTGGTGACTGTTGGTGTAACTTTAGAGTTAAGTAAACTAAAAGTAGTTTAGAATAAATTGTTAGTCAACAATCTTTGTAGATCTTCAATTTAATTATTGTAATACTATTATTACTATTGGTAGTTACTTACTTTTACGTCGCCCCTTTTTCATCGGTTGCAGGGTTTGTGTTCCTGTTCCTGCCGAGGAACGTCGTATAGCGTGGTAAATCTTCAAAGACCGTGTGTTTCCGCGTCGCATAAAATTTCTTTTCTGGCGAAAATATACATCACACCATACATAGGTACAAATACACTGCCAGTCGCGTCAGTTGTCAAATATCAACATCACTTTACAAGATGGCTGTTCTTCCTCTTATCAGTGCCAGTGATGTGCAAAAGCACAACTCAGAAAAGGACTGTTGGGTCACATTATATCAACGTAAAGTCTACAACGTTACCCACTTCTTAGAAGAGCATCCTGCGGGAGGCGATATTATTTTAGAATATGCTGGACGTGACATCACCAAGATCATGGCCGATTCAATGTCTCACGAACATTCTGAAAGCGCTTACGAAATGCTCGACGATGGGATGTTGGTCGGTTACTTGGCTACCCCTGAAGAAGAAGCGGAGTTGATCAACAACAAGAATAAGACACCAGTCGAAGTTAAGTTAACCAACGAGAAAGAATTTGACATGTACGAGTTCCACGATAATTTACCAGCTGAAGAAAAGTTATCAATTCAAACAGACTACGATGACGATGTTAAGAAACACAAATTTTTAGACTTGAACAAACCTTTGCTCAAACAAGTGTTATTTGGCGGTTTTACCAAAGATTTCTACTTGGACCAAGTTCATAGACCAAGACACTTTGGTAAGGGTTCAGCTCCTTTGTTTGGAAACTTCTTAGAACCGCTTTCCTTAACTCCATGGTGGGTTGTCCCTTTGGTTTGGTTACCTCCAAACATGTACATTTTCTACGTCGGTTTTGTCAACCAGAATAAGCTTGTTGCTTTGAGTTTCTGGGTTATGGGTTTGTTCGTTTGGACTTTAATCGAATATGGTTTGCATAGATTTATCTTCCATCTTGATGGCTACTTACCTGACCATCCTATTGCTTTAACGCTCCACTTTCTTTTACATGGTGTCCACCATTATCTTCCTATGGATGGCTACAGATTAGTGTTGCCCCCTACTTTATTTATTATTTTGTGCTACCCCTTTTACCGTCTTGTGTTTAATATTTTTCCATTTTACATGGCGTGCTCGGGGTTTGCTGGGGGCACCTTGGGTTACATCTGTTACGATGTCACACACTATGTTTTGCACCACACCAAGTTGCCCAAATACTTCCAAGAATTGAAGACCTACCATTTGGAACACCACTACAAAAACTACGAATTGGGCTTTGGTGTCACCAGTAAATTCTGGGATGTTATCTTCAATACTGAAATTACCTCCACTTTCCAAAAAAGAGCTTAAAATATATTAATAATCCTCTAGTATATAATCCGCTGATTTAATACTGTTATGTCCCCTGTATAATGCTTTATCTCTAGATCCACGTATATCGCTTGGTGCATTGAGCACACGCGACAGCAACGACCCAATGTCCCATTGCATCTCTTGATACTTGAGCTGGAGCGATAGCTTGTTCATGAAAAGCCGTTTGAGATCTTGTTTGTAGTCCTTCTCTTTCTGTTTCCGTTCAAAAAACTTTTCTTTGCTATTGGTGTATCTCCTGGTTTGAACTGAGTCAAGATATTTCCCAACGTCAAATTTGGTTTTATCACTGGCAGGTTCCCCATCTTCGTCTTCCTGTTGATATTTGTAATCGATGTTTTCAAACAATTTGTCGCATTTATCGTAGAGCAAAGCATACAGTTTGGTGTTGAACCGTTGATACGGAGTTTCTTCGACATCCAATGCACTTATCAAGACATGCTGCCAACCGGTTAATCTTTGGGATCCCCCCGCATCTAAATTTTGATTCCTCATCAAAACTAGTCTGTTGAAAACATCATCCACCTTATGTGCTAGCTTTTCACTCATCCTCCTCGTCAAGTCCCCAGATATGTCTGTCGATGGCTGGATATTTTTCCCCAACTTTCCCTTCTCTTTAAGCTTCCGTATGCGGTCCACAATTTTGCGTTCAATAGTACTATTGATTTCGTTAACAAGATCTGCCTTGCTGTTGGAGCTCTTCTCAATGTACTGAATACTTCTGATACTTCTTTTGATTCCCAGCATCTCAACCCAGTCATATTCGTTCTGTATTCCCATCGTCTGCTCATCGTCGCTTTCCTCTGTTTCAACTCCATTCTCTGCGAATTCCTCATTGGACCCTTCTTCGGCCGTTTGGTACTCAGCGTCATCACTTTCATCTCTTTCCGGACTTATAAATCGATCATCAATTTCTTCACTTCTCTCACGGCTTTGATCACCTTCTCCTTCACCTATCGTTTTCCTACGTTTGTATTTGAAGAGCGTGTAGGGCTGCTTTCTTCGTTGTTTATGTACGGCTTCGGCGATTTCTCTCGCTTCAATAAAGTTGTTTTGATCATTCTCAATATCTGGACCATACTTGTCGTTATCCACAACGGTATCGGCGTACTTGAGGGAAGTGTTGGGTAAAGGTATCTGGTTGAAAGGCATAGGCCAAGCGCTCCACCCCCACCGAGGGAAATATGGATCAACATTTTTTATGAGTAAAGTAGAATAGAGATGTATAGCCAAGTCTTCTCTAAAACCTTGCTCTAAAGAGTCTAAGACCTCTTTTCTTTCTCCTGCTGTTGACATGAAAACGCTATTATTTACAAGGTAATGGTGCAAAAATGTTTGTTATTGATTTCTAATAACTATTAGCCAGTGCACGACGTATTCTTGGGTGCAAAATCATAATTTCCTCCGCTAACAATCAGTTGCTCCTATCCATGACTTCAAAGTCGTTCAATCTGATATCTTCATCCTTCATCTTTTTGTCTTGAATCTTCAAATCGTCAACAATCTTCAAGTTTTTTATTATAAACTCATCAGCGACAGCACCATCCAATTTGTTCAACTCCTCCTGAGGAATAAGGTATGGCCATACCCACTTAGCACAAATGGCAAACAACATTAATACCGCCGGGAATCCCACTGCCCCCTTTGTCAAAGTAATTCCGACTTCTGCAGCAGAAGCGATTAACTGCAAAAGTAGGTATATGTAAAACCATTTCTTGGTTTGCAAGCGATGTATTTCTTTGAAGAATTCTGGACATGTAGGGTCGTTTTCAATATACTCAGAATCCATGAAAATGTATCTGATTTTGTTGGTAATGGGGTTTCCATGTAACCCTATAATTCCCATAATACAAAACAATCCGGCAAGAACAGCTTGTGGAACCAACCCCAACACAATTAAAAGTGGACCCGACATCATTGCAAATGTCAAGAGTCCCTGGACCGTATTGGTCACACGTTGCTCCACCACTGATAACACTTTTCCCTCTTTGTTATGTGTGACCAAAGATTCCGTATGTAATGGTGCTTGTGGGATCAAGCCATTAGGAGCTGGAATTCCCAAAATGCCAGCAATGCCCGTTGTGATTCCCAATAACGCAAAGTCCCAGTGAAAAGATGATGGCTTTTTCAAAGGATACTCTTTCAGTTGGCACATTAAGGATGAGACATTGTGGTCAAAATAGAACAAGAAGGTCAACAATATGGCAAATGGCATGGCTAAAAAAACATCACCAACTGATATGTTGCTTTTTGGCCAGAAATGGACAAACCACCCATGGGCACGGTCAGCGCCGCTATAAGTGGGTTGAAATGATTTGGTGATGGGTAATCTAGCCAATTCTGTCTCATCCAAGAATCCACCAAAATGAATGAAACCCGTGAAAAATATCACCACCATACATACACCGTAATCCACCATTATTTTTCGTATGTAACGTTTAAAGTAATGTAAATGGTTTCCAAAAAGGTTGCTTCCCACGCCACAGATAATCATCAATAACATTATCATCACTGAGCAGTACCCACTGGCTATTCCAATCTCATGAAATTGTCTGTTCACAATCAGAATTCCCTTCTGAATATAAACAATGCAAATGAAGAAACCAAAAACTTCACATGAAAACTGACTTATCACTTTAAAGAATGAAATGTAGTTTCCAAATGCAATGAAAAGATGAAACACGGCAGACCACAAGTAGATCCAGCACATGAATGGAAAATACGGAGTATCTCGAGGTTCAATCAACTCGTACACAGTGTAGCTGAAGATGGCTATGGGTCCGGTTACACCCACGATGCAAAGGGGCTGGCCAGAAAATAGACCAAACGCTACTCCTGCGATTGCTGAGCTCATCAAAACTTCATTTACTCCGTACAGTTTATTTGTATTATCCAGCATATCCTGGGCAAAAGCAAGTGCTGGGAGCAAGTTAGTGAAGAATATGAATGTTGTGGAGGGGATGACTCTGTAGTCGTACGCATCTCTGAAATCAGACAAATAGTACGGCAACCTGGATCTTATATCATTGTATATACCATAACCCCAATAATTGAAGGTTTTGAAAGATAGCTTCATTTTGTTCCTAATGTTGCGTAGTGATGGTTTACTTGAAAACAGGCATCTGCGCCACTTATCTAAATATTTTTACGCGAGATGGGGAAGCGACTGACAGTTAAAAACTTAGCGTTGCCAAATGGTTAGCTTTATAAACAGTTTCGTTATAAAAAAATTGGGATTACTTCTTTAACTTCTGTATTAGTTTATAGATGTGCATAAACTGGTAGCTCATGATCTATGAGAGATACTTCATGCAAGTCGCAACCTTAATTCCACGTGCAATAACTAGCGCTTTTTCCTGCCTATAATCAGATTTGTACTATTGTGTATTGTTTAGAAGCTTAGTTGCAACTTTCTAGAATAATTGAATTGTTATAGTTTGCTAGGTTTTTGTTGTTGAAAGAATGGTTTTCTAAAAATTTGTAAAAAATTTACATAATAATTTGTTTTTTGTAAATTGACAAATAATTGCTGCAATTATATGAGGATAACAAAGCAACTCAATAACCACCCTTGTATAATACTGCAAAACTTCTATGAGAAAACGCTGTAAACAACAATCAACAAGAAAAAGGTCCCTTGGCCCAGTTGGTTAAGGCGTGGTGCTAATAACGCCAAGATCAGCAGTTCGATCCTGCTAGGGACCATTTCTTTTTTGCTTTTTTTAACACCTTGATTTGATAGTATACAAAAGTCCCTCTGAGACCTCACCATGAATTCATCTCCATGGACAACTTCAATGACGTCTTAATTGTTCACATAGGAGCAGGTAATCATTCATTGCTTCGAAACCCCCAATACAAAAGCTTATTAAAGAAATCTATACGCCAATCAGGCCTAATAAGTGCTGCTAGTGTGATTGAAAAATCACCTTTAACTAATACGGGTCATGGATCGTCGTTAAACTTTAATGGAAAAGTAGAATGTGATGCCAGTTTCATCCGGAATGGCAATGGCTCTACTAGTCAAGGTTCTTTGACAGGAATTGATGACTCAAATGTCCCTATTAAAACAACCTTTGAAATCTACGAAAGAATGAAGGAATTGTACACCGAGAAATTGCATGGCTATGGCCTATCAATCCCCATATCACTCACTTACCCAGCATGCCGTGATACTGTTGGCACTCTGAATCAACATACAGTAACACCCACCAATCTAGTACTGCCTCAATCGCAGCACATATATGATACATATAAGAACAGCATACACCACGAAGTTTCCGACACAGTTGGGCTTCTAGAGGTTGGATCAACATCAACGACAATTGCCACGTCTTCAGGCGGAAACTTTTTCAAGATTCCTGGTCGCATTGGGTGCGCTGGGATCATTGGTGCTGCCATAGAGTTCCATCGACAGGAAGGGGCCGAGATTAGTTGTATGTGCAGTGGAAATGGCGAAGACATAATAGCCATGAAATTGGCGTATCACGTTGCCACTCACGTTTATGAAGAAGGAGTTGTCGATGATTACGGAAGCAAACTTGTTGAGCTAGTTCAACAACAAGCAGCCAAGGTGTCACTAACTGCAGTTAATCAACAAAGTGAACCCATCATGTATGTTGGGGTGATTGTGCTAATAAACACGAGAGAAGAGAAAAGGTTGGTTTACTGTCATAGTACAGAATCATTCTACTTTGGCTATAGAAGTGCCGAAAAGAAAGATGTTGTATTGAGCCACCTCCACAACCGAAACAAAGCTGGCAAGGTTTTTGCTTATGGAGAGTTCCGTCTATAGTGACCAATAAGAATGTTCTTTACTAGCAACTTAATGTTTATAGTTTATTGATTATAAAAAGATGACCAACACCTATTGATATAAGCTGTCAGTGCAACTTACTTAACGGGAGGTGGCGTGAACCTTTTGGAAAGCACCCTTTTGTTGTTGCTTGGAGAATTTGTGAGCAGCACCGGAGGCAGCAGACTTGGCCTTTTCAGCCTTTCTGCTGGCCTTAGCAACCTTCTTGGCTTCCTTGTCCTTGGCCAACTTGGCGTCTCTAGCAGCCTTTCTGTCAGCTGGCTTTTGAGATCTTCTTTCTTTGATCAATTCCAAAGAAGCACCAACGATACCTCTTTGGTTCTTGACGGTCTTTCTGGTTCTTCTCTTAGAAGTTTCTTCAGAGATACCCTTCTTGTGTTGTCTTCTGTACAAAACAGTCCAAGAAATTCTTCTTGGGTTCTTTCTTTGGTGGAATAAAGAGGCAGACTTGGAGGATTGGAATCTGAAAATCTTGGAGTCACCTCTAACGAATAAGGTACCTCTACCTGGGTAGATCTTAGAACCTGAAAAGGAATCAACTTCAATCTTCATTGTGCTATGGTGTTAGTAACAAGTTTTCCGAAAAGGTATCGTTGTATGTTTCACCTACCTATTATTGATAATAAAGACTCGTTCAAAAAGCAAGAAATTTTTTTTACTTGACCCAGGTGAAAATTTCGTGCTCTCACCGAGTGTACTGGACTGCGCGGTGGGAGAAAAAACTCAAAAGTTTGCATACGATCAAAAATGTTTTTGTTCTAGTCATGTGACTTGGTGACTGTCTTTTTCCAGTTTCAACTGACCTGCACCCAACCAGACCTCAAAATTTTTCACTTATATTCGCATCCAGAGGTCCCACTATAATAATTTCCTTTTAGTATCCTTAGACCGGAGTGTATTAATACAGAAAAAAACGCAGAGATGGTCAGTATAACAAGATAACCATGTTCAAGATGAACACATTACTAACAATAGGCCCCAAAATCCAAGACCCAAGAAAACATTAACGCCAAGTTAGGTTTGGTTATCAAGTCCGGTAAGTACACCTTGGGCTACAAGTCCGTTGTCAAGTCCTTGAGAACCGGTAAGGCCAAGTTGATCATCGTCGCTGGTAACACCCCAGTCTTGAGAAAGTCTGAATTGGAATACTACGCTATGTTGTCCAAGACTCAAGTTTACTACTTCCAAGGTGGTAACAACGAATTGGGTACCGTTTGCGGTAAGTTGTTCAGAGTCGGTACCATGGCCATTTTGGATGCTGGTGACTCTGACATCCTTTCTTCAATCAACTAAATTATTTGCTGAAAGGTTAATAGTGAACGTATAAAAGTGGTTTTTTCACCTGCCGTGTAAATATACAACTTAGATTGAACTCATCTCGTAGATATGTAAGACGTTAAATTTACCTAACCGTTATGTACTTTCCCTGTACCAACTTTGAACCCATACTGCTTAACCGAAGTCGTCGCATCCCAACCGACCTAATTCTCTCTCTCATTCAACTTGGCTTCCAACTCCTCTATTTCCTTCTCCTCTTGTCGAATATATTCATCAATGTCTATGATTTCGTCTTCCTCGTCGTCTGTTGTAGAATGTGTTCGATCTGACCGAAGAGGACTACCGATATCACTATAATTAATATTCAAGATGGTGAGTTGTTTCTTCTGGTCATCTATTTCTGCCTCCAATGCTTCAATATCCCGTCCTAGCAGGTTATAACTGTTTTGGTAGTATTCTAGTTTGTCGACAATAGACTCTTGGTTCTCGATCAATGTTGGGTATTTCTGGATTGTTTCAAGAACTTGAACACATAGTTGATTGAAATTCGTGGACAATGCTTCAGGAAAGTAGATTGTCTTGGTGCGAGAACGTTTTGTGGGAGACGAAGTAAGATCGGGTTCTGGAACCATTTCGCTTTTGATCAAAGTAGGCAACTTGACAACAGTCTTATCTTCTTGATCTTCAGAGAAACTTTCTTCAGCATAAATGGACTTACCATCTATACGTTGTGGCCTTATTTCCATGTTGAGCTCCGATTTGCGTGCTCTTCTATGACTCGGCTTTGTTACCTTGTACAATGACCCTTCATCAGTAGAAGGATCCTTCAACAATGACGTGATATCTGGACGTTTCACAATGGCATTGGTGAAAAGACCCGGTGGCTGAAAATTTAATGACTCAATCGACTGGACTGCCAGGTCTACCCTTTCCAAAACGTAGCTCAACGGCATGTTTGTTTATAATTCTGGGGTGGAGGTGTGTATTGTTTTGATTTAAATTTTGAATGCGAAATGTAAATGGCAAATTTCGGAAAATTTCTTCTAGCATATAATAACCATGGTTGATCTTGACAGCTGCCCTCGTAAAGCCAAAAACTCATATCTTGCGATTGGTTTGGAAGGTTCTGCCAATAAACTTGGTGTGGGAGTGATCCGTCATCCTATTGGCCCATTAAACTCTGAAAACAAGGCCGAGATCTTATCAAATGTCAGGCACACATACATCACGCCGCCAGGCGAAGGGTTTCTTCCTCGTGACACAGCCAGACATCATAGAAACTGGGCTGTTCGTATCATTAAGCAGGCAATTGAAGACGCTGGAATCAGTCATCAGGATCTTGACTGTATTTGTTTTACCCAAGGTCCTGGTATGGGTGCTCCCCTCCAGAGTGTCGTGATTGCTGCCAGAACGTTGAGCCAGCTTTGGAATATTCCATTGGTGGGTGTTAATCACTGTGTAGCACACATCGAAATGGGCCGTGAAATCACCGGCGCTGATAACCCCGTGGTTTTGTACGTGTCAGGAGGGAATACCCAAGTCATCGCCTACACACAACAGAGATATTTGATTTTTGGAGAAACATTGGATATAGCCATTGGTAACTGTTTGGATAGATTTGCTAGAACGTTGCGGATCCCCAATGAACCATCTCCAGGCTACAACATAGAACAAATGGCCAGAAAGGGCAAGCACTTGGTACCGTTGCCCTACACTATTAAGGGAATGGACTTGTCAATGTCTGGTATTTTGACTCACATAGATACATTGGCCAAGGACATGTTTAACAATAGTAAGCAGCAAAAGAAACCATTGGTTGACGAAGAAACAGGAGAGTTGATCACTCCGGAAGACTTGTGCTACTCACTCCAAGAAACGTTGTTTTCAATGTTGGTAGAAATCACAGAACGTGCATTGGCCCATGTCAATAGTAAACAAGTATTGATCGTGGGAGGAGTTGGCTGTAACGAAAGATTGCAGGAGATGATGAAGCTAATGCTTTTAGATCGAAAGGACGGTCAAATCTACGCGACAGACGAACGTTTCTGTATTGATAACGGAATAATGATTGCGCATGCCGGGCTCCTTAGATATAGAGCCGGCCAGAATACAGAGATTCAAGATTCTCAAACCACTCAATACTTCAGAACTGACCGTGTATTCGTCGATTGGAGAAGCGATTAATACATGTATTTATGCTATTGTAGTTCTGTAATGTGGCTCCGACTGTTAAGCTGCATCAACAGACACTTTTCCAACCTGTTGATGCAAGTGAAGTCTAGGACTTCACAATGTCGAACAATTACTTATATTTTTACAAGGCTGTCAGTGACACTCTCATATGAGAGGCCTTGACCACTGCCAAGTCAGATACGGATATTACATCGCATCCAATTGACCCAAAGTATACTTGTTCAATATAGAGTCAACCACCCTATTGCCAGACACTACCAGTCGGTAACCTCTTGGTCTTTTTTTGTGTTGATCCACAGCCTCAGCATATGAATCATTGGTTAATGGTCGGCATTCCCGTAGTAAACTGGCCAATTTTCGTACATTGGTGCCATCCCATATTGTAGCTGATTTTCTGTAATCATGTTTGAGTGCTTTGTCGGCATCAGCAGCGTTTTCGTATTCGATTATAGCTGTATTGTAGCGAGGTGCTTTCTCAGAATTGTGTTGGATCTCAACTCGCTTCAAAGGACCAAACATTTGCATTATCTCAACCAAAACTGTTTCATCAATTAGGCCATCAAGTTCAGGCTTATGCTTCCATTTGATAAGCAAGTCCTGCTTGCTAGTTTGTTCGAGCGAGACATAATTCTTGATGGGCACCGCTGTAAACGGCACGTACGCCGATGGGGAACCTTCCAGTTGGTATTTAGCCAGTTCTTGCTTTCTCCTTTTCCTCATTGCATCCTCTTTGAGAATATCAAGCTCGTTTTGCCGAGCAAGGCTTGATACATCTTGCTTGTGTGAATGCTTGCGTTCTGCTTCCTCTAATTCCTGTTGAAAGCGGCGAGTATTCTCCGCCAACTTTTCCCGCTCAATCTGCTTAGCCATTCGAGCATGTCTGATCTCATTGTATTTGTTTCGTAAGTTGTCATCTAGTAATATTTCATATACTTTGGATAGTAAGTTGAATTTATGCTCATCGCCTCCCTGCTTGTCAGGATGGTACAACAACGCTTTCCTTCTGTATTGACGTCTGATTTCGGAGCTCAGAGCATCCACCGGCACTTCAAGATATTCGTAGATATCTATTTCCCCATTGATGATCTGTGTAGTATCTGACATGGCCCTCGATCGCAATTTGATTGTGATATTCAATAAATTTATCAAAACTAGAAACTTTACAAAAATGCTATATTACGCAACCTTAACTTGACTTTACAAATTCATGATTATGCATATATTCTTCATGGATCTAAACTATCTGGAATTTGCCTCCCATACATCGTATGCTTTTATCGTTTATTCTATGATACATTTTAAGCCTTAACAGTTCTCAAGCCGTGGTTGGATCTGAAAATAGCATCACCTTCAGAGTAGCCTCTACCTAAACCGAAGCCGACACCCAACCAAACAGGAAATGATCTTCTCTTAAACAATAAGATAGAAGCCAAGACACCTCCACCAAAACCCAAACCGGTCTTAATCAAAGTGTTGGATAACACAACGTCCCATTTGTCATTTAACAAGTTTTGCGAAGCAGCTGGTACGGTCTTTTGTTCAGTAGCAGACATCTGGACGGTTAGTATTGGAACTAGACTATGCCATTTCGATGCAAGTCAAATTTCACCATTCAATTAAAACGCAGTTGATCATCACAAAAATCTCAAGCACGCAATCAATTGTATGGTTGAAAAGGTGTATCTTGCACTTTCAACTTACCTTTTCTTATATCAGTTTCTAGACAGATTGGTGCCAATGATATTTCGTACTCGAAGTTATTCAATTTTGGTTGGTCGAAAAAAATCTCCAACGTGAGTTTGGTCACGTGATATAATTTTTGATTAGACAAAGCTAATACTTTCCATTTTGAGCAATTATGATGAAAGTACAGTTTGGAAGAATATAACAGTAAGGGCTTAAAATATTGCAGTGATATGTGGATGAGTTTTTTATCTTTTTAGTGGCCGTTACTTTAATTTAAATTAGCTACTTTTTTACAACTTGTTTGAAAATGTTCAAATCAGCCCACTGCATTGGAAGAAAGCAAAAAAAGGGGTATATTCTGACATTAACAATAATTCATAAGCGTTCACAGATATTTGATGAAATGCCCTGTAAACCAATTCGCCGTTCGTAGTTTGGGTAGAACTGACAATATAAGCTAACATCTCCGTTGTCCAAATCAGGTAATATTTGTTTCACACGACCCCAAGTTCAATATAAACAAAACGTAAAAATATGCAGAGGAAAAAATAATAATTGGAATCAAAAGCCAAAAAGGACAAAGAAAAAAACAACACTGCTCATAAACGCCAGACGTTGGGTTCGAAGAAGACAACGTTATAGTCAGACTAAAGTTTGCTTTTCGGTCAGTAACAACCACTGTGTGATTGATTGGCTTGCTACTTCTGTGTACGGTCTCTGTGCTTGACACATCACACTCCCCAGATCATAAGAGGTCACCAAAATCGTCTTCTCCAGTTTTTAATCCCTAAGGGTTAATGCACATTTAATAATCCACAAATTTCCTATTCCAACTATACGTCACTCATTTCCAGTTATCAATTAAATGACTTCTTATTCCAACCAAACTCCGAGCCACCAGGCCCAGAGCGGAAATTTCCAATCTACCCCTAAAAATCAACACAAGACTCCAACAAAAAACCAACCTGTATCGCACCACGGCATTCTGTCTAAACCAAACTTAGTATCCTCACTAAGTGCAGCCGCAGATCTTGGGGGTGGTTCTAATAAGAAATTGAGCGTTTATTCGCCAAATAATAGGGAGATGAGTGCCAGACCAACAACTGCTGCACCAAACCCTCCATCACCGAAAATGTTTGCCCACAGCAGAAGCCATAGTCATAATAACACTCCTTCACCACCTTTGTTTCAACCTGTACATCATGACCAGATCCCATCGACAAATTATCAGCCCAACTTTAATTTCCATACAGATGCCACAAACACGAACAAGCTGTCCAACTGGACGTCGCTTATACCTCCGTTGCCAGCAAAACCACAGTCATCTTATGCTTCAGATAGCCAGAAGGGGGCTCCATTTATGACTTCTCCGCCTAATACGACTGCATACCCTTTCCAACAACAACCGATGCCTTATGGTAAGAACCAGAAGAACCAAACACCTCCCAATCCAAACCAGCGTCATTCTATTGCAATTTCTTCTACAGACAATTTGCTCAAAGATAATGACCCCAATAATTCATCTGCATACTTTCAACAATCGTTCAACAAAAAATTGCAAGCTCCACCAGCACCCACCCAAGAAATTCCACCAAATATAAGTATTGATCAAACAAGAAGAAAAAGTACAAGGCGAAAGAGTAAAAAGACTTGCAAAAAGTGTGGTTTGGAAATTACTGGTCAGTTTGTGAGGGCTTTAAACAGTGCTTTTCACGTGGAATGTTTCTGTTGTCATGAATGTGGCAAGCAATGCTCCGCAAAGTTTTTTCCTTATGAAATGGAGGATCCAGAAAAGAATGTCAAGACTCAAGTGGCATTGTGCGAGTTTCACTATTTTAAGAAGTTGGATTTGATTTGTTTCAATTGTAATAACGCACTTAGAGGTCCTTACATCACAGCATTAGGGAACAAGTACCATTTGGAACATTTTAAATGTGCCGTATGTGAGAAAGTATTTGAGTCAGATGAGAGTTATTATGAACATGAAAACAGTATTCTATGTCACTACCACTATTCCAAACTCTATGCTTCTTATTGTGAGGGATGCCATTCTTCAATTGTTAAACAATTTGTTGAGCTATTCAGAGGTGGAAGGAACCAGCAGTGGCACCCAGAATGTTATATGGTTCATAAATTTTGGAACGTTTGTGTTATGGCTGATTCAGTTGGCCTTCAAAAAAAGTTTGGTGTTGATGAATCAACCTTACTGAAGCTCAGAAATTTACGAAATGAAGAGGAAAGTTCATTTGATCCTAAATTGCTTCTCTCAATAGAGCAACAGATTGAAAACATTGTCATGCAATGTTGGTTGACTTTATCAGGCTTCGAAGAAACGACTGCAGGATGTATTAGTGATATGCTCTTGAATGCTTGTACAGGTAATCAAGAAAAAGGATTGTTAGCAACTGGGAAATTGATTTTGAATATTGAAATTTTATTCAGTGCTTTAGATTATATTTTAAAGCTATGCAAATCATCTGTTCCTATTTTGAAAGAACAGTTCCAACCCCAAATCACACCAGAAGACCTGGACAGTTCGGTGACCTTGGAAAACGAATATTTTCAACCATTAAAAAAGGAGCCTAGAAATATTTCTGGTAAAATTATGAGTTATTTGGCAATCCTTAGAAAGTCGAATCAAATATCCAAATCAGGTAGTTTGTCTGCAGAATTACTTTCTGTAATCACTGGCTGTGCTCATTACTTGAAATTGTTAATCAGAATGGGGCTTAATAATGCTTTAAAGCTCAATAAGTTGCTTCGGTCTACGGATGCAACTGACAATTTTTTGAAAATGACAGCATTGTTTGAAACATACAACAACTCAGAAGAGACTTCTGCTGATATTGTCTTGATTACGAATCAACTTGCTGTTCCCACCCAGGCAACAGATGCTTGCGTGAGCTGTACGAAGAGTATTGAAAAGTCATGCTTTAGATACAAAGAACTGAGATGGCATATCAATTGTTTCACTTGCGCAGAATGCCATCGTGAAATTCCTACCCAAGAAGCAGATGTGACTAAATTCAATACCGAAAACTCGACTGTTATTTGTAAAAATTGCAAAGGTAAAGATTTTCCAATTGGCTTTGAAGTTATCAGTGATTTATCTCAACTCATATATTTGCTCAAGATTGCTTTATCCAGGTCACAATCGGTGATGGGCGTTCTGATTGCAAACACAATCGATGCCACACAACAAAATGATAGCAACCTTTCAAAGATCGAAGAAGATGATCGCAGCGCCACTGAAGACAATTATTCAAAGACTCTTAATGATGTTACTAGGTTGAGAACAAGAAGACAAAGTCAAAAGTTATCCAATTCAATTAAACAAAATGCCAGAAAGTCCGTTATTCTTGAGGCTCCAGAGGCTGATAAAGCAAAGAAGGATGAAGTTGCAAATATTGATGAGACTGTTCTTGAGGAATTAAGTGACATTAGTTTTGACAATAAAACCACACCAACCAAGAGAACAGATCGAAAATCAAGCTCTGCATCCCACTTTTCATTTACTTTGCTGCAACAGGGAAGTGACAACTTGAACGTGAAGAAAGCTTTGAAAATTAAAGATGAACCACAAAAAAAGTTGACTAATGCTCAACTTGATCGTACCTCAGACTTATTGAAGAACGAGAAATCATTGACTTTGGATGATATTCCAAGAATTGTTGCTGCCGAACAGGCTAGAGATCAGCGTCCTAATGCATTTAAACACCACAATTCGCTCTACCTTCGTCAAAAGCCAATCAATCCAGTTAAATCAGTTAATAATAACTTGGGAAGCAACAATAGTCCTTTACTTTCTAGTCCTTCTAATGCTCTTGACAATATCCTAAACACACCAAGTGCTGTTGACGCAAAGAAAGCAAAGTATTACTCGGAATTGACTAAGGATGAACATTTCATTATGAGACACATTGCCGTTGAGGCCCTTTTACACTTTAGCGGCAACGAATACAATAAGGAAGAGTTACTTTCATTGATTCAAACCAAAAAACAACCAACATTTTGGGACAAATTCAAGTTTGGTGGAGATGGATCGAAGAAGGACAAAAACATGGTTGTATTTGGCGTTGATATTCTAGATTTGACTAGGAAATACGGCATCGATTCTGATTTGGGCGTTGGACCTTCGAAATTGAGGATTCCGATAATAATTGATGATGTTATCAACGCTTTGAGGCAGAAGGATATGTCTGTTGAAGGTATCTTCAGACTTAACGGTAACATCAAGAGATTACGTGAACTTACAGAGGAGATCAATAAGAGTCCATTGAAGTCGCCAGATTTCTCTCATCAAAGTGCAGTACAATTAGCAGCCTTGATGAAGAAATGGCTTAGAGAATTACCGAATCCTTTGTTAACGTTTAATCTTTATGAGTTATGGCTTGCATCACAGAGAGAGAGCAATTCTGTTAAGCGGAAGAGAGTGTTACAGTTAGCATACTGTATGTTGCCTCGGAGTCATCGAAACTTGCTCGAAGTTTTGCTTTACTTTTTCAGCTGGGTGGCTTCATTTGCTGAAATTGATGAAGAGACAGGTTCGAAAATGGATATTCATAATCTTGCGACAGTGATAGCGCCCAACATTTTGTTTGCCCGGAACGCTGGAGGCGATGCTGTTCCCCAATCAGGAGATACCTACTTTTTGGCCATAGAGGTAGTTAATCTGTTGATTGAGTTGCATGAGGAAATGAGTGTTATTCCTGACGACTTACTACAGTTTTTTGACAAGTGTGGATTCAACAACTTGAAGCCTGATATTTCAACGAAGGAAATCATGAGTATCTTGGAACGAGTGTTGAAGGAAGAGCCCAACTTTTTCAACCTTGAGTCGCTTGCCACACCAGAGGGGATTTCCAATCAGATGGTGCATACCAACACTATTCTGAGAAATCAATCCAAGGTATTGGTAGAGTCGCGGGGCGAGTCTTCAAAGATCGAGTAGTAGTATTGGTAATGTAATAATATAATTTGTTAAAAAAAAGTAAAAGCGCGGAGGAAAAATAAATTTGATTAATCAGATATAATATACGAGCAACTATAGGATGTCTTTAACGGCGGACTCATTCAAGCAAATTATCCAAGAAAGATTGCAAGCCAGCTTGGTTCAAGTGGAGGACATGTCTGGAGGCTGTGGCCAGGCATTTGCTGTAATAATAGTATCAGACTTATTTAATGGCAAGAACAAATTGATGAGACATCGGTTGGTCAATAATGCATTAAAGGAAGAGATTGCTGGCATTCACGCATTCACGCAGAAGGGCTTTACGTCAGATGAATGGATCAAACAAGGAGGAAACTTATAGGAAGTCCCTTGTGTATTGTATATTATAGAAAGCATCACCCATCTACAGCGTTTGAAATATACGCTTTTTATCTAGAGCTTAGTGCGCGAATAGGAACCAGCAAACTTGCGTATAATACCAACCCACATCAACAGCAAGATACCGTACAATGTCATGATGATAACTGGTAGGATGCTGAGCCCTACATCACTGGATTCTGCAATAAGGCCAATCAAGAAGGGAATCCCAGCAGAACCTCCCCCACCAAAGGCACAGATAAAACCAACACCTGCAGTGTGATATTTTCCAGGTAAAATTTTGATAGCACTGACAATTGTTGTTGGGAAAATGGGGCCCACGGCCATACCAGTCAAGAAAACAACAAAAAAGAGAACATAGGTAAGGTCGGACCACGAAAGCACCCAGAAAGCCAAGTAGCCGACAAATGACGACACAATATATGTGAAATTGGCCGTCAATTCGGTGCTAAAGAAGGATGCAGTGGCAAACCCCAACACAATCCGTCCTGTAGTTAGCCCGAACCAGAAGGATGAAGCCATGTACGAAGCTTGCTTATATGAGTACAGTTTGATTCTCATAAGATATGTCACTAGCCACTCACCGAATGCCACCTCTCCACCTACATAGATGAACAATATAGAGGAGAAGACCCAAATCAACTTGGTCCTGATGGCTTCTTTAAATGTGACTTCACCGTGGTCCTCATCGTCATCTTGTGTACCATCTGAGTTGTTTTCCAGATCTCTCTTTTGAATGCTAAACCGATACGCCTTCATCCGGAGCATGTACTTATACTTCGTTGGGGTCTCATAACGGAAGGTCACAATCATCAACACCAAATTGAAACAGCCCAAGATCGACAATACCACGTAAATTTGATTCCACGTCCAAGGATCGTGCTCCCGATCCAAAAGATGGGTGATAACGGTGGGTGAAATCATACACCCAATTCCGTAGCAGCCATGCATGATCCCAAGCAATTGGTTTGAATCAACCAAATTCCCCATCCACCCGTTCAAGGCGGCATCTAATGATCCCATACCAAGCCCATTCAACAAAAAGGAAAGCATAAGAATGAAATATGGTGGTCTTGCAGACACGATCAACTCACAAAGAGCCATTGAGGAGCATCCTAGAACAACAACTCCCTTGATCCCAACTCTCTTATGCCAAAAATCAGTTAATAGGGCCAGAACGGAGTACCCCAAAACGGTACATAAAAAGATCATGCTAATTTCAATGTCATTGACGTTATAATAGGCCTGGAGCTTAGGAATCAATGTCCCTACAGCTTGTTCTCCTAAACCAAAAAGGATAAACACCGTATAGGATGCTAATATCTGTAATTTTAACAATGTTGAGCTTCGCCAGTCGTTTGAGTCTACCCATACTGTTTCATTATCAAACTCTATGTTATATTTTTCAATGCCATGAATTGCTTCATAATCCTCAAGACTTTCGTTTCCAGTTTCCATTGCCAATATGTCCGGCCCTGGATCTTTGTAATTATTGTCCGTGGTTGACTCTCGAGTTGGTAACCGGTCGAAACTCATACTGTTGAAAAATGTGGGGAGGGGGGTTGAGAGGTTGAATTGTAAATGGGAAATAAGCCTTATTGCGCTAATTTTTTTGCGAATTGCGAGGTTAAAAATTGCGCTGTATTCAAGCCAAGCAAAGATTGTCTCACGTCTGGTGCTATTTAATCCCTAGAGACAAAGTTAGGTATCCTTTTCTAGTGCTTAAAGTACTCCCAAAAAATTTTATATGCCCCCCCACACCGGAATTAGTTCCCAAATTGGAACTCACTTTCTGGAGGTGCGGTAAACTGCAGAAGTTACATCGCGCTAGTAACATGCAAAGAGAAACACGTCTTGATTTTAATGTAAATACATAATTACATACTCTGTTAAAGAACCAAATCATTACCCTGTACATATTACAAATCTAGATTCATACCATATGACTTTATCACGAAATCATGCTGCAGTTCGAGTCTATTTCTGACTCTGAGCAAGAAGAGCTCTTGACTACTTCTATGATTTCACCACACGAAGTAGCGTCTCGCTTAATACAATTACCACCCCAACTGAGAGAAGCCGTCAAAGAATGCATAAAGTCCCAGTTTTCCAATTTGTTTACAGAAAATGAATGGAATGATCCATCATCTGTCTCGAAACGACTGTCTATTTCAGATAAACAACAGCAAGAGGTTGAAAACAACAATAATTTAAAGATTTATTTAAATTCAAGAAACTACGAGTCGGTGTCAGCATCTCGAAGAGGATTAAGGAAGAGAAATTTTGCCAGTACGCATCCATATTTGGCTGATCAGGCTCATTATTTGGGTCTTACAAGCGTTGACTACTTAAATGACATGTATCACGATAGACAAGATTTGGAAGGAATTGTCAGGTTCTTGAACCAATCTTATGTTAGGTTGAAGGAGTCAAGCCCAAAAGACGAAAAGTATAAGTCTAAAAACTTTTACACAATTTTGGGAATGCAATCGGCCATTGCAAGAACGAAGGAAAAAGAACAGGAACTGGAAGCATACGAAAAGATCGGAGAGGAGAACGATGGCACCCAAGGACTCACATATAGCCAATCCAGCTTGGCCATGAATGAAGAAAGTGATTTTTCTGATTCAATTCCACTCATGGAACTTCCTGAAAGGAATTTGGAAGTTACTTTTTCTGAATCGCATCAGGAAAACAGTTCCGATACTGATTTATATCTGGATGATGATATCCCCGAAGATTCAACTGTTGTACGGGTTGGTGGCAGAATGAGAAGCGAGAAAAGCTTGTTAAAAGGCGTATTACCAGAGTCAGCAAAAAGACTCGACATTTACAAAAACAAGAAACAGAAGTCTTCTCATCCACAGAAAAAGCGTAAGATTGAATACAGAAAGGGATTAGCCATACGAAAAACAGGGAATCACGTTCGAGATTCAAACAAGGATATCCTGGAGTTCTTGGATGATAATTTCCAGGCTGATGATAGCGATATTTACTACAATATTGACACTTCGAGGGAAATAATGTCAGATTTCGATCGCCCTCAGAAAACTATAGATACCTTTGGGATTTTATCTGATTCCTCCAGCTCTGACGAGGATATAAATCTATTAGATGGGCTAGATTTATTTGATAATGAGCCACACGAAGTTACGACCAACCAGATGTCTAATATATTAGACTATTCAGATATTGAAGAAGTGTCTGAAATTAATCCAATGCTTGCCAATGCGAAAAGCAAGAAATCAAGCTCTGATACCATCAAGAGTAAACAGCATAGAAAGACAAAGCAAACTCTTTCATCAAACAAAAATCCCACAACCAGAAGAAGACATGGCCAAACTACCTTACCCAAAACCAAGCAATTGAAAACCAAATCAGGGTCGTTCCCTCCATCGCGAAAGACAACCACAAAGAAGAAGACTCAAAAACAGATAGAACCAGTTGCAAAGATAATCAACCCAAAAGAATTATTAAAGTCAGACTATTCGTTTCTGAGAGAGCCAGGACAATTTACCATAGCATTTGAAGCAGAAAGCGAAAGTAGGTTTGTTAAAGAAAAGCCACGGGGTCCCACCATAGTTCCACACAAAGGAAGTTATTTCAATCGAACCACCGTGTATCCACCTTCATATATTCTTTCATGCATAAATGTGGAAAAAATTAATGCAATTAGATCTGGAAAGATTTATACGATCAAGGAAGATTCGGTTACAGTGATGCTTGCGGGAGAACGTTATTTTATGTCTTTAATTGACATGACGGATGCACAAAATAAAACAGAGCATCTTTTCGCAAAGATGTTGAAAATGTTTCGGGATCTGAAAGCTTTGACAAACCGAACTATCTTGGATGAACTTTACGAATGTCTTAAATGTATTTTGAAGTGGTATTTAATGTTACAGCAACCACCAAGAGAAAGGGAAGCACGATTATTGAAAGCAATCTTGTCTGTTATGGGGCAGAATAAGAATTATGAATTGTTGGAAACTTTCAAATTCTTTTATCCTTATTTTGTTTTGACCTATTTTTTGGTAACGATTTTTGAAGAAGGGAAGAAGGAGGTTGATTTACTAAAATATTTTCTGCAATATTGGAAGTTGTTTATTTGTCTGTTTGAAAGTGAGTCGTTCAATAAAATGACAACTGAAACCAACACAGTCTCAAAAAACATGGAATCCTTTCATCTCATGTACACTATTTTGAGCTTTCAAGATAAAGGATGGTGGGGACTGATTAATTCAGTACTTGAAGATGTGATTTTGAATGTGGATTATGAGATTGTTTTGGAAGCTGTGTACTTTTTAGGTGCATTCATTCCAGCAAAGAACTTCAGTTGGGAGTCTTTTTATCTAATCTTTCGTCATATCCTTGTATCAGAGAATTCTAGGATTCACGATCGTTTTCTAGACATTGTTTGTAAATTGAACCAAAGATTCAGTTGGCCAATTGAAGAGAAACTTGTGTTATTACTTTACAGTCTGGTAACTCGAATGAAATTTGCAAACTTTGAGGATGAATGGTCTGTTCCAAGGCTTATCGGACTAATCCATACTCGTAATGATATTCCTGATGATTCCTTTTTTGAAAGATTCATGTTAATTGTGTACAACTACGTGTCAGAACTTTCTTCACCGACTCAAAGAAAACGATTAATTACCAAATTAATTACTTCAAGTCATTACCAATACAAAAAAAGCAAGACATATTTCGTGATGTTCATCAATAGAATGAATTTCATTTTATTGTTATACCAATTATCAGGTACAGATCTAAAAAGCCAGTTATTTGACTTGCTTAATAAAACCATTTATGCCGATGACACTGAAATCCTAAACACAGGAATCAAGGCTCTAAGTTTCTACTCGGAAATATCAATAAGAAGTGGGAACCCTGTACCTATATCAAGCTTTGTGCTATGTTTGAATCGTGTTGCCGATTCGTATTTGAAAATTCCTGGTATGTTGAAGTCATGGAAAATGTTGATGCAAAACATAGATCGTTTACTTAATTCCGAGAATATCAGGTATTGTTTATCTGTTTTGGAAATTACTCGAAAAATCAACGAAGATGTTCCCAGTCGTTTGGCATGTGAGGTACAAAATTTGGTTATGAAATCGATCGAACGCCTTGAGAAAACCAGTATCAATGACAATGCTTGGGACCGTAATGTCCTCGAAGAAGTCAACGAGAAAAACTATCGTCTTTTGCATAATCATATGGGCCGAATTCCACTTCCAACTGTTGCTGAAGAGAATAAACTTGATGGATTAATTGAATTGTGTATCAAAATCTGGATTCGATGCACTTCAATTCTACCAAGTACCAATTGGGATATTATCACCCTTCAAAAGTTTCCCTATCTTGGAAACCCTCAGCTGAGGGAAAAGTATGTGTTGTTTTTCTACTTGGAGTTATGGAAATTCACAAGTCACAGAAACTCAAGAGACAATGGCATTATAGCTTTGATCCGCAGTTTAGTACTGTTCACTCCATCCAAGTACATTCCTGTTGTAATGAACCAACTAAACCAAGACAAGAATGAAGTCGTGGTGTTCCAGAAGAAGTATATTCCAGAGCAGGTCACGTCGTTTCACTTACAGAACTTCAGACTCAAATTGGTGAGCAATATCATATCCAACATTTCAAGAGCTAGGATCGATACTGTAACGAAAAGGATTTATCTTGAAGAGCTTTTGAAGAGTATGAGCTACGAATTTGACAAATATTTTACGTCCAGCTGGTATAAGGAATTTTGCGGGGGAGTGATCAAAGCAATACAGAAGTACTGCGCAAGTATTTCAACAAACACCAATTTGCTACGTCCATTAGCATCAAAGTTGGGAATTCTGCAGCATGACCTCGATAAATTCGAATGGCAAACAATGCCGACAAGACAAAGATTAAGCTCGTTACATGCGAACTTTTTGACCGCATTGCATTTTAACAAAGATTACGAGAAGATCTTGGAAAGTTACACCTTTTTTGAAGGAACCGAGTTAATTTACCATCTAATCAGCATATACACCAAAGCCATCATGATGAATCAACCCGAAAAGTGGAGGCTCTTATTTATTTTCACGACATTTTTCAGCATTAACATGAAATTATTCAAGTTCAAAATTATTGACGCTTCATTCAAGAAGTTTTTGAAGCTCTTGGTGGAGATACCCAAAATATCCAACCGAACATTATCGAACATCGAGCAGATGTACAAGATTAAAACAAGCATATCAATAATGGAGATTTTGCGCTATTCATTAATTATATTTGACGGTTATAAGGATGTTGAATTCATTCAAACCATCACCAATTCTTGCATGGATAATTACGAGGTAGACATGTCCAATATTTCGTTTTATTCCTCTTATAAGTTGTTTGATATTCAAGACATGAGGACGGAGTTGCTGTTAGCGTTAACTAATGATGATGTGACTCAAGATTCCCTTTCTATTCTTGGTATATTGTTGTCCAAGAATACGGATGATTTAAAATCCACCGCATCTCCTGGACCACATACTACCAGCTGCATATCATTTGACTTTCATCTTTAGTTCTTTATAATACTTTACATCTATATTACACTTATTCAAGTCCTCTTTGACTCTTAATCAATCCGATTTCAGCTTCCAACTTATCTTTACCCTTTTTAACTTCCAACAAGGCAACAACAGAACGAATCAATTCGTCATATTTGGTCATTGTCTTCCGCGTGGGCATGACTGGTTTCCAGCTGGTTCCACCCGCCGTTGGGATGTCAAGTTCCTGCAACACAGTATTCACTGACTTTAGCACTGATTGCTTCTGTTGCAAACCTGGAAGTCTTTGGGTAGATCTCAATATAACACCGGGGGTAAGCTTTTCGCTACCGTGGAAATACAAACCATAAGCTTCTTCCTCTTTCTGGGTAAGTCTTTTTTGAATTAATTGTTGCATAGCATTCATATCTTGCTTGACATGAGGATTTTGCTGATTTTGATTTTGTTTAACAAGACCAGAAAGGTACTGCTGTAAATGTGTTTGAAACGACCTGTCCTTCTTAAAAGAAGAAGAGGCAGCAATAGGGATTGGAGGTGGTACAGGATCTCTATCACCATTCAGGGATTTCTGTTGTTGCTGCTGCAATTGACGCTTCTTTTGATGTTTGTCGATAATCATCAAGTTATTGTACAAGTTGGTAAGACCTTGTGACGATTGATACTGTTGGACTGATTGGGTGGTTTGAGGGGAGTCTAACAAAGTCAAAAGATGTGACCGTTCAATCAACATTTTCTTAGCTGCCAACTCGAAACGGCGGGCTTCAATAACGAGAGATTCTTCTTCAGCTATTTCTGCGGGAGTTCTCTTCAACAAGTTTTCGAGGTATTGCTTTCTTTCAGTCTCCCGAGTTTTTGAATAAGCTCTTAGAGACTCAACTAAAGCAGGATTAGCATTTTCTTGATCTTCAAAAATTTTGATCATGATTCTGTAAAAGTGTTCTTTCAAATCTTCTTGTGTACGTGTAGGTGAATATGCGTAACGATCATAAATCACATGCCATTTTAATTCAAAGTTGTTACAAAGGTCAAAAAGATACTTAGTCTCTTCGTATGACCATTCTTCTTCAGGTTCATCTTCTTCATCATCTTCTTCATCATCTTCTTCTGAGATATCTTTCTTTTCCTCTGCTTCGTTCTTCTGTTCATTTTCATTATCGTCGTTATTTTCAATCTTAACGTCTACTTTATCTTTGGTCTCTTCAACTACTGCTCCACTATCTCCATTTTCATCGCTTTGCTTTTCCTTTTTCTTCTTCTCCCTTTCCTCTTCCTTTCTTCTTTCTCTTTCCCTGGCCCTCTTTTCTTCCTTTATGAGCTGTTCCTTTTCTTTATTTTCTTTTATGTATCTGTCATAAGTTTCTTCATCCACTAACTTTGGAATGTCCAAAACCACGTTGAATTTGTCAAAGAAATAGGGCTTTTGTGCATGTTCTTGTTCTAAAAACTCCTTAGAACCCTTTTCCCAATGACTCAACGAAAACTTCTTTCCCTGTGGTGTAAATTTTGTTTTAGTCCAGGGCAGTGGTCTGCGAAGTTTCTCTCTAGTACTGGAAGCTGTAGTCGTAAAGCTTACGGGTGGTGTGTTAGGTCCGATCAAGTTGTATAACTCACGCGCCATCCCGGAATGCCTTGGAGCAGGCTCTGAATTCAACTTGACTTTCTTCTTTGCTGGCTTATCATCTCGCTGGATGTTCAACACGTCCAAAATATCATTTGCTGACATGATGTGTGATTGGTGATTGTATTCTTGTTTACGTATTTTGAGATTGAATTAAATTCGTGCGACAAAAAATTATCGATTTTTTATGGTATATAGTGTATGTTTATGTATACATACATTTTCATGCTACGTAATGGTAAAGATTCTTTATCTCATCGTCTCTCTTGATATACTCCTTTTCGATCAAGTCCTCCACTCTTTGCTTGATGAGCGAAATCAGCGGCTGGAACCGGTTAGTAAGCTGCTTGATGATTTCTTCAATTAATTCGTTATGTCTGATACTTTGACGTGCCTTCATTATCCGCACAATCGCAGCATTGACTTCCATCTTACGTCCTTCAATGATGTTACTATTCACCTCTTCAGCTTCTTCCTCCTGTTCAGTCTTGCCCTTACTCTTTGTGACTCCAGACGAAGACGATGCAGATACAGTAAGGACTTTAACCTTAACTGAAGGTGACTTGAACTTGTCATTCAATTTAAATGAATCGCTATTGTTCACGTCTTTCGACATAGGTTGCTTGATCAAGAGCCTCAGCCTTGGCGCAACTGCTATCGATTGCAAATGTCTTTTCAAATCTTGTTCTGGAATGCCAGTAAGCTCTTTGATCTCATCATAAGTATACTCTCTCTTCTCCTCAAAAGCCAGTACCTGAGACCCATCATTATCTGTGGATTGTGGAGCAAACAAAAGCATAATGAGCCCTGCATAAGTAGACATGTTGATCTCGTATGTTCTAGACGGATATGTTATGCGAAAATCCATTGAACCAAACTTTGGACTCCAAAATAATGACTTATTGTGGTTTTTCTTGCCAGCAAACCAAAACTCTTCAAACATACTAATCGTTGGACGTAACTGCCGAGACCAAATGAATTGTGTTTCAGAGTCTGCGGTGTTGGAAAAAGCCTTATAGTCTTTGGTCATAGATTTTGGCCAATCAGTGACATTACATATCTTCAATTCCAAATTAACCAATTCATCACGTTTTGGACACTCGTTGAGATACTTCTTCCACTCGTTGGTGATGTCACGCGACAGCTTAATATCTCTATTCATCTTTATGACCTTCTCAAGTGAAGAAGTACCCATCTCTTCACCTAGCTTGGCAATAATTAACTCTTCCAAATCGACTCCCAAGTTACTATTTGAGTTGCCTGATTGAGACGAGCCCTTGGAGTTTAAAAATCTTTTGGCAAAATGATTGGCGTAATTGGCTTCGAACGAGTCCTTGTCTTTAATGAAACCCAAAAAGGTTGTTGATTTAGTGATTAACTCACCTGACGGATCGGAGCTTGTAGAGGATATTTCCTTTGGTGAATTTTTGCTCAACAGTTTGATATGATGATCCATATAGACGGACAACAATTCAGCAGCATTAACAGAATTAGGATCTTTCTTAGATGGTAAAATGTTGATAAAGTCACGCATTGCATAGGTAACTGTTTGTTCGATAAGGGGGTCTCTGTCGAACGCTTCCTTGATAATTGCTTTCATTTGATCATAATATAAGAGAATCGTGCCAACCCATTTATTTGCAAAAGCTGGAGAGTTGGTAGCACTCTTTTTTGCACCTGAAGCTTCCAATGCACTTCGCACATAGTTTGGAATAGAACTACCTTGTGCAATGATTGTTTCCTTCAATCTTAGACGGAGAAGCTTCTCCTCAGGGTCAATTCTTCCAATCAATTCACGTAATATGGATAATTCTTTAATGCTATGAGGTTCATTCTTGTCCTCAAAAATGTTTCTGGTGACTGATTGCAACCAATACGAAAAGCCTTGATTTTCTTGAGGCAACAACATAATGCTATCAATCTTATCTTTAATCAAAATGTTGTTCATGAGATCTGAAAGCTTAGGATAAGTGGACGATGGTAAAGAAAAAAGGTTGATACGGTACTGTTCATCCTTTGTGAATTGGCTTGTTTCATGCAAGTATCTTATACCCAGTCCATAGTTGACAAATTCCTGAGCCAACTTGTGGAAGAAAGTCTCTGAGTTCAGAAGGAATGCAGGCTCAAACATCAGTTGATAGTAATTTTCTCCGTACTGGATCTCAACTCCTCCTGTTTCCACCATAAGCTCAAGCATGTTGATGATTTTGGCTATGTACATGTTGGTAGTGATGGCTTCACCACTTCTAGCACGTGAGACGTCCTGAATAACAATATCTATGAGCTTGCGGCCAACTTCGTTGTCGTTGTACTTGATGATGCTGTCTTTGAATAGTTGGATCCCCAAATCGTAAATAAGCAATTTCTTGTGTTCTTTAATGTAAACACGATTGAGGTACATCAAGACATCGCTGACAAACTTCATTGCCTGCAAATGTTCGTTCCATTCCAAAAGAATGGCTTTCATGAAGTCTTCGTTGCCCGTATTGATCGATATCAAGTAATCGCGTCTCGAAAGCAAATGCGTAGTCACAAGAGCCGCCACATTGTCGTAGAGTTTTGCTCCGTATTTCCTCAAGACCAAAATATATGCCTTTCTGTACAACTGTTCGTACAGTAAGTTGGAAACGTTCTTGCTTTGTATTTGGGTGATCGCGTTGGAAAGTACCTCCCATGATTTGTCATAGTCCACAACCAGATCGGAGCCATTATCCATGGAAGAACTGACCAACAACTTTCGTGGTGGCCGAATTTTGGACCGCTTGCTTCCTGGCGGTAACATGTTGCTGATGGAGATAGTGTTGGTATATGATGCAGTAAATAATGAAGTAGAGCTAACCTGTAATTGGTACGGGCCCATCCGTAACCTGTAATCTGGGTACAAAAAATGTAAACCTTGCTAAACTGTAAAGTGTGTGTGTTTTTAAAGCCCCACCGGGATTACTTTTTCCTCCGTTATTATTGGAGCATTTTCCGGAGACCTGGAGCGCTCCGTTACCGCGCCGGTACCGGTGCCCGGTTTTTCAATGACTCGGCTCGCCAACGAAATTTTCCTAGTATATATATCCTCAAGGATCTGGCATCCACCTCTCACCAGGCTACAATTAGTAAACATGGCTGCTAAAACATTATATGACAAGGTCTTTGAAGACCACATAGTCCACAAGGACGAATCTGGATCCTACTTATTATACATAGATAGACACTTGGTGCACGAAGTGACGTCTCCCCAAGCGTTTGAAGGATTGGCCAATGCCGGCAGAAGTGTGAGAAGAACCGACTGTACGTTGGCCACTGTTGACCACAATATCCCCACAGTATCGCGTACCAACTTCAAAGACGTCAGCTCCTTCATTGAACAAGACGACTCGAGATTACAAGTGGAAACTTTGGAACAAAACGTCAAGAACTTTGACATCACCTATTTCGGTATGGATGACTCAAGACAAGGTATTGTCCACATTGTGGGTCCGGAACAGGGCTTCACTTTGCCTGGTACTACTGTTGTGTGTGGAGACTCGCACACTTCGACACACGGTGCTTTCGGCTCGCTTGCCTTTGGTATCGGTACCTCGGAAGTCGAACACGTTTTGGCTACGCAAACCATTATCCAAGCCAAGTCCAAGAACATGAGAATTACCGTCGACGGTGACTTATCTCCAGGAATCACCTCCAAGGACTTGGTTCTTCACGTCATCGGTGTAATTGGTACTGCTGGTGGTACCGGTTGTGTGATTGAGTTTGCTGGTAAGGCCATTGAGAGCTTATCGATGGAAGCTAGAATGTCCATCTGTAACATGGCCATTGAAGCTGGTGCTCGTGCCGGTATGATCAAGCCAGATGATATCACTTTCGAATACATCAAGGGTAGACCATTGGCTCCAAAGGGTGCCGAATGGGACAAGGCTCTTGCCTACTGGAAGACTTTACACTCCGATGAAGGCGCACACTTTGATTACGACATCAAGATCCCAGCTTCTGACATTGTTCCAACCATCACCTGGGGTAACTCGCCACAAGATGCCTTGCCAATCACAGCCAGTGTTCCAGACCCAGCCAATGTGTCTGACCCAATCAAGAAGTCTGGTATGGAAAGAGCCTTGGAGTACCAAGGTTTGACCCCCAACACACCATTGAAGCTGATCAAGATTGACAAGGCCTTTATTGGTTCGTGTACCAACGCCAGAATTGAGGACTTGCGTGCTGCTGCCCGTGTTGCCAAGGGTCACCACAAGGCCGACAACGTCAAGTTGGTTCTTATTGTTCCTGGATCTGGTTTGATAAAGGCACAAGCCGAAAAAGAAGGCTTGGACAAGATCTTTGAGGCTGCTGGTTTCTCGTGGAGAGAAGCTGGTTGTTCCATGTGTTTGGGTATGAACCCAGATATTTTGGACCCTGAAGAAAGATGTGCGTCGACTTCCAATAGAAACTTTGAAGGCCGTCAAGGTGCTCGTTCCAGAACTCACTTGATGTCGCCTGCCATGGCTGCTGCTGCTGCCATCAAGGGTCACTTTACTGATATCCGTGAATTTGACTACGATAACTCTGACGAAGCTGCAGTTACTATTGAAACTGACAATGAAGTAGAAGACAAGGCTTTACAAGATGCTGTTTATGAACACGAGAAGGAACCAGTGGCTGACAGTCCAGCTGCTGAAGCCGAAAGAATTGACGATATTCCTAAACCATCAACCACTACCGCAAAGACCATCGAGTCTGCTACCAGTGGAGCACCTTCAGGCATGGCCAAGTTCACGGTTCTCACTGGTATCACTGCCCCATTGGACAAGGCCAATGTTGATACCGATGCCATTATTCCAAAGCAATTCTTGAAGACCATTAAGCGTACGGGATTGAAGAATGGTTTGTTCTACGAAGCCAGATTCGTTAAGGATCCAAAGACCGGTAATGATGTTGAAACGGACTTTGTCTTGAACGTTGGTCAGAACCGTAATGCCGAAATCTTATTGGTCACTGGTGATAACTTTGGATGTGGATCTTCGAGAGAACACGCACCATGGGCATTGAAGGACTTTGGTATCAAGTGTATGATTGCACCATCCTTTGGTGATATTTTCTACAACAACTCGTGCAAGAACGGCTTGTTGCCCATCAGAATTCCAGCTGATGTCATCAGAGACGTTTTATACCCCGTTGCATCTGCTGGTCACAAGTTGACGGTCGACTTGCCCAACCAACAAATCAAGCACGGTGAAACCGGTGAGGTTTTGGTGGAGAACTTTGAAATCGAACAGTTCAGAAAGCACTGTTTGGTCAATGGCTTGGACGACATTGGCTTGACGTTACAAAAGGAAGAATTCATCAGCAAATACGAAGCATTGAGAAAGGAAAAGTTTTCGTTTTTGGAAGGCGGCTCCAAGCTCATCAAGCCCATCAAGGGTACCAAGAAGTCCTTGTACGGTCTCAAGGCACAGGAATGGTAATTTATGTGTTTAGAATAATCAAACATTTTATGATAAAAGAAGTTAATACATATGATTCATAGACCCGCCTTTCGAAGAAAGAAATGATCACATTGTCTAATCTGCCTTTTCACTCATCACTTGCTTGACTGGCTCCGTCTCGTAGTACAATTTGTTCTGCTGTATGTATCTAATCACAGAATTGGGGAGCAAGTATTGCACCGACATTCCTCTTCTGATGAACAACCGTATCTTTGTCGATGAGATATCGTTGTAAATCAACTGCTTGATCACCAAGACGTTTCTCCGGTGCTCATACATGATATCATGACTCAAGAGGAAACTTCTAACATCCGATCCCGTTCTTTCCACAATCAAACACCCGTACTTGCCCAAAATGTGGTGCAAGTCCTGGTCGGCCCACACGTCAGGCTCGCCCATTGACTCTATCAAATCTCCTCCTGCCAACAACATGATCTTGACGCCTCTCTTTTCGCCGGATTTTGTCATGATGCCTCCGCGCTTGATATTGATCTCTTCATTAAAGTGGTCCAAGACCAATGCTGTGCGGGTGTATTTGGGCTGCAACGACTCCCAGGCATCAACCATAAGCCATGACGATGTTCTTTCGCATGCTAACTCGCACATACGCACCCGGTGGTGGGCAGGGGCCAATCCTTGTTTCTTGTAGTTGGACGAAACGGGCGAGTAGTAGCCTCCAACAACCTCAAAGCGGGTCTGTTCTGAAATGGCATCCAATGCCATCTCAAACATACGGAGATGTAAGTAGGTGATGGGTGAAAACGACCCACACGCAACAATCACAAGCGGATACTTTGTGTCGTCCGACAAGGTCGTTGCCAATCTATGGGTGGGAAACTCGTACTTGTCGAGAGTCTTGGCCTGTCTCTGTACGCCATGGGGTACTTCTTCTAAGTCTGCAATCTGAGACGACTTGACCTCGACGGTGGGCGGCAAAATTGTAGTTGTGGCTTCGGTGGCCGGGACTGACTGTGATCCATGAACCTCTTCGTCGCTCGACGAATTGACCAAATCGCCGTGGATCCGAGGGATCTTGGAGTGGAACTTGCCCTCGTCGTCCAGCTTGGTGCTCTTTTTGGTGGTGGAAGGGTGTGGGGAAGGTGCATCGACGGGGTTTCCCAAGTCTGCCAACACAAAGGGTTGTATGGGCATGTTTGGGGGGATCTGGGACGAGGGAGCCGTGGGCTCAATGTCTCTGTTTAAGGACGGCCTTGTGAAGTTGGGATCGTTTGTGGGATCCATAGTTGTTGTACCAAAATTATAAAAATTGGCGGTGTAGTCTTAAAACCGAACCAAACAAGTACTCTATTAAATACTCCCCTACGACCGATAATCAGCAAGTCGAAGATTTTTTCGTGCGATTCGGACTTTCCGCGGTGACTACCGTGAGGTAGCGTGAGAAATACAAAAAGCTGCGGCAGAATCCAACATTAAGTTGCGTTCTCTAACGGAGATTGGGCTCCGGAGCCATCACATGACTCATATCTCCACAACGTTAAAGCCAACAGTGAAAAAATCAAAAAAGTATAACGTCACAGACAGGATTCGAACCTGCGCAGGAAAATCCCAACACCTGAACCGCATGATAGCAGGGTGTCGCCTTAACCACTCGGCCACTGTAACTGTTTGTGGAAAATAATGCAAATTGTGTGATCATACTGTAAAAAAAGCAATGGCAAATAGTGTCAGAATTTGCTGTAAACGTGTTGTATTCTATCCAATTGATGGTCAGGAAATACTCTCTCACATCCAAGCGTGGAATCAAGCGCATTTTGCACCGTGTTTGGGCCTTAGTTAACATATGGATCTTTTTTAGCTCTGATTATTGCTACCTACATATTGTGCAATTTTTCTCTTCTCACAATCATCACCATGACAAAAGTAAGGCCCGCCAAAAAGTTGATGGAGACGAGTGCCAAGTGCTCCAAGGAGGGCTTGGCATACGGTAACTGTGTTTTGAACGGCTACCAAACCTTGTCAAAGGATTCGTGTGCTCAGGAGTTTACAAAGTTCAAGCAATGCATCACCAACCAATTGGGTAAAAAATGGTAGACATGAATATCAACGACACCACACACAACAACGACGCCACACGATATGTCCATTCACATTTGGCATACCATACACAACTTAGCATACAACCACCGGAGGATATAGAAGATATGAAATTGAGAAACTCTACGACAACTGGGCTTCTTATTAGATCGATCAGTCAATACATTTTAAAAATCCCCTACTATTGAACTGGCCATGTTCTTTCCAGCAACAGCCAAACAGATCCTTTGTAGATTTACTCCCAAATATATTCATACTTAGTTCTACTTGTCAACCAGTGTAGCGACAAAAAACCACATCCTGCATGTGAGGCAAGACCTCGGCTCCGCGGATGTGGGGTATTTCAAATTGCTGACGGCTTTTTGGAGTTCTGTTTACAACAACAACACACTTCTTTTATCCATTAGTTAGCCGCTTGCCACCCATGATTGCCGTCTCGAGAATGATGGGCTGGTCCAGGCAGGATATACGAAATATTATCACCATATTTCGAGAAGCCCTTGCCACCAACAAGGTCAAGATAAATTACCAGTCACGACCCGTCATTCTATTCCTCAGTACAATCATCTCAACCTTGGGGCTAGGCGTATACTTCACCTTGCGGAACTTGTTAACCAAATATAATGAACACCAGTTGAACAAACGTCTCAACAGACCTGCCTTGATCAGACAATCGTCCACTATTCTCAAGAACGGATCGAGAGAAATATTGATACCAAAGGGTAAGAACAAGGTCTCTCGTATTATTGTTCCCAAACCTAATTTGGACCGGTATGCAGCAGACAAGTATTTGTACAAGAACTTCTTATTGGAACAATCGATTGCTAGCCAGCAACAGGGCAAGATCTTCCATTCCAAGTTCTTGAGTCAGTTGCGTATCATTTGGAGAATTCTTATGCCCAAGTATACCTCAAGAAATATGACCCTTTTGTTGTCCCAAGTGTTTTTTCTCATTTTGAGAACTTGGTTATCATTATTGGTGGCCAAGTTGGATGGTCAGATTGTGAAGAACTTGATTGGGGGTAATGGAAAGAAGTTTGCTCGTGATTTAATTTACTGGCTTTTAATTGCATTTCCTGCCTCCTACACAAATGCAGCAATCAAATACTTGACTGACAGATTGTCTTTGAGTTTCAGAACTAACTTGACAAGATACATCCACGACATGTACCTCGACAAGGTGATGGCCTACTATAAAATCTCGCTCAATAGCTCTGAAATTGAAAACATTGACCAATACATTACCAATGATGTGGCCAAGTTTTGTGACTCGATCTGTGGGTTGTTCTCCAGTATGGGTAAACCAGCTATGGATATGGTTTTCTTTGCCGTTTATTTGAGAGATAACTTGGGAACCGGTGCCATCATTGGTATCTTTGCTAACTATTTTATTACAGCAATGTTCTTGAAAAAGTACTCGCCTTCTTTTGGTAAACTTTCAACAAGAAGGACTCATTTGGAAGGTCAGTACTATAACCAACATTTGAATTTGATGACAAACTGTGAAGAAATTGGTTTCTACAAGGGATCGATCATTGAAAAGACGAAATTACACGAAAAGTTTACCGAGTTAATTAGACACATCAACAAGGAGATAAACATCTCTTTCTACTACTCAGTTTTGGAAGATTATATTTTGAAATATACCTGGTCTGCTTGGGGGTATGTCTTTGCTGGTTTGCCGGTATTTTTGGATGAAATATGGCCGAAGGAAGGCGAAGCCAAGGTTACGCAGGTAAACGAAAGAAACAACATGAAACAGTTTATCATCAACAAGAGATTGATGTTGTCGATTGCTGATGCTGGTTCCAGGTTGATGTATTCCATCAAGGATGTTTCTGAATTGACTGGGTATACTGAAAGAGTATTTAACTTGTTGACCAATCTCCACAAGGTTCATTCTCCTCGCTTTGACTTTGGATCGGACTTGGGTATCCAAGATATTCGTGGTACTATTCAGAATAACTACAGTGACGGTGTTAGATTTGAGAACATTCCCGTTATTATTCCAACAGCACAAGGCTCCGAATCTCCATCATTAATTAAGGATTTGAACTTCCAGCTTAACCCACACAAGAACTTGTTGATTTTGGGGGCCAATGGAAGTGGTAAAACATCCATTGCTCGTATCATTGCTGGTTTGTGGCCATTGTACCGGGGATTGTTGTCGAAGCCCGACGATAACGATATTTTTTACTTGCCGCAAAAGACATACTTCACCACTGGTAACTTAAGAGACCAGATCATTTATCCCTACAGCTATGACGACATGCTTGAAATGGGCTACAATGACGATTACTTGTACCATGTTTTACGCGAGGTCAAGTTGGAGTACTTGTTGAAGAGAGAGGGCAGTTTCAATGTTGTCAAGGACTGGAAGGATGTTTTCAGTGGAGGCGAAAAGCAGAGAGTTAGTTTGGCTCGTGTTTTGTTCAAGCACCCCAAGTTGGTCATTTTGGATGAAAGCACCAATGCGGTGTCGACCGATGTTGAAGATTACTTGTTTGAGCTTTTGCTGAGAAAGAAGATTGCATTTATCACGTTGTCGCACCGTCCGTTGTTGATGAAGTACCATGACTTTGTGCTTGAAATTGAAGACGGAGGATCCGACTGGAAGTTCCACGACTTGACGTCTGAAGAGAACTTGAAGTCGATTGATAACGAGATCAAGGAGATCCAGGAGAAGTTGAGTCAGGTCAAGGAATGGGAAGTGAGAAAGGCAGATATCGAACGGTACCTTGATGGTAAGTACGATGATATAGAAGAAAGCACCACTGAGTTACCACAGGGCGTCAAGGTGTGAAGTGATATGAATGAATGGATTTAATTCTTTATTTATTTAAGTTGTAGTTTCAAAAGAAACGCGTGAAATTTCTTTTTTGGGCGGCCCGTTTGAAGGCGAAACAAAAGACATTTTTGGGAACAAAATCTTTGTTGGAACACCACACGTTTTTATCCCACTTACGTGATGTCTGAACCAATTAGAAGCAAGAACGGCGACATTTCGAAGGCTCCAACGCCCCAGAACACCCCCAGTTCGGTGACCAACTCATACTTGAGATCGCAGCCACCCACCGTTTCCACCATTAACGAAGAAAGCAACGATGATGTGAACAAGGTTACCCAGCAGTTGGCCAACAACCCCGCTCTTTTGTCGATGATTCAAGGCAAGCTCGGTACGTTGGTCGGCCAGCAAAGCGGATACGTTGACGGATTGCCTAAGAAGATCAAGCAAAGAATCAATGGATTGAAGAGCATCCAGCAGCAGCAGATGAAGGTTGAAGCCGAGTTCCAAAAGGAGCTTTTCGAGTTGGAGAAGAAGTACCTCAAGAAGTACGAGCCATTGTACCTGAGAAGAAAGAACATCATTGTTGGTACGGAAGAACCCACTGCAGCCGAAATCGAAGAGGGCGAAGCTCTTGCCGATGACTTTGGTGCTGAAGACGAAGAAGACGGAGAAGACAAAGAGGAAGAAGAAGGAGAAGTCGAGGCGGGTATTTCGGGATTCTGGCTCACTGCTATGGAGAACTTGGCCTCGCTTTCGGAGCTCATCACTGACAGAGATGCCGAAGTGTTGCAATATCTCAGTGATATCAGATTGGAATACTTGGATACCCCAGGCTATGAGTTGGTGTTTGAGTTCAGCAAGGACAACACGTATTTCTCCAACCAGATTTTGACCAAGACATACCACTACCAAGCCGAGTTGAACTACTCTGGTGACTTTGTGTATGACCATGCCGATGGGTGCGAAATCAACTGGACATCGAAGGAAAACAATGTCACGATTGAAATCGAAAGAAGAAAGCAAAGAAACAAGAACACCAAGCAGACCAGAACCATTGAGAAGTTGACGCCGGCCGAGTCGTTTTTCAACTTTTTCGATCCGCCAAAGCCACCAAAGAAGAGCATTAATGAAGATGATGACGAAGTGGAAGAAGAAGAAGAAGAAGACGAAGAAGAGGCTGCTGAATTGGAAGAAAGATTATCTTGGGATTACGAGTTGGGTGAGGCCTTCAAGGACCTTTTGATTCCAAGAGCCATCGACTGGTTCACAGGTGAGTACGTTGACTTGGCTGGCGAGGAAGAAGAAGATGAATTTGACGGTAGTGAAGACGAAGAGGGCGATGACGACGATGAAGACGATGATGAGGAAGATGATGGAAAGCCCAAGGAAAACCCTCCTGAATGTAAACAGCAATAAGTAAATGGATATATTTTTACAGAAAAAGGCTGATGTTTTATTTTCTTGTAGATCATCA
This sequence comes from Teunomyces funiuensis, assembly GCA_030558095.1. NCBI lineage: Eukaryota > Fungi > Ascomycota > Pichiomycetes > Serinales > Debaryomycetaceae > Teunomyces > Teunomyces funiuensis. The sequence continues at coordinate 1,089,445 of JAJMRW010000002.1, forward strand.
CCAGATTGGTGGCGCGGACCGAGGTTCGTAGACCTACCACAAATCAGGGAGGAACTCCGGCTTGCGGTTCTCTGCCTGGTAACAGGAGGGCCCTGGTCTCAGGATCGAAGATTGAACCCAAGGTGCAGCTATTGTTATCAGTTGGATACTGATAGTGAATAAACCTTATTTTGACACAAGGGCCCATGAAATGCGATGCCTTATCATCTTCCATTTCACATGCACGCGGCAGAAACGCGTGGCGGTCCTTAAGAAAAATTAAAGCAACTGGTGTGCACACAGCCGAGGCGTTTGCGGATATTTCTTCTACTTGCGGCTTTTGTGTAACGTGATGGCTGCCAATCCCCTTTTATAAATACTACCACACTTGCTCCCGATAGACTTTATCGTCTAAGAGTTAATCCCTCCAGTCCATTCTACCATGTCCAAGCTTACCAACTTTGAATCCAAGTCGTTGTCGCACCTTTTGTCCTACACCTACGTTGCAAAGGTGGTGGACTTTGTTGCCAGCTTCTCTCTTGTGTCGCTCATCTACTCACAATACGCCTTGCCCCTCTGGAACTGGGTTAATAGCCACATTATTTCCCACTACAGCGTCATTTACGAAAACTTGTCTCTTGTCGATGCAAAGTTCAACGACTTGGTCTTGTCGTACCTTTTCGATGACCTTGTTTTGACACGGCCCGTTACCAAGTTGAAGCAGATCAATGACTACTCGTACTCCGTGTTGGACACTTATGTTCCAGCAGCCGCCAACAAGGCTGAGGCGGCCAAGGACGAGGCTCAAAACGAAATAGCAAAGTCTATTGGTTTCGCAAAGGAACTCGTGGCCAGACTCGTCCAACTCGTGTCTGACAGATCGACGCAGGTCTCCAACAAGGTCATTTCCACCTACAATGAAGAAATCAAGTCGACTGCCAATGACCAAACCAACCAGATCTCCAAGAACTTGACTGCTTCTTACAACACTGCCACCAAATCGATCCAGGAACTCAACCAGTCCTACATCCAGCCTTTGAAGGCCCAGACCGAAAACTACGTCAGTGAACTCACCCAGTCCACCAAGGAAAAGGTTGCTCCTGCTTCCAAGGAATTTGCTGACAAGTTGAAGGGTGCTGCTCCTATTGCTTCTTCTGCGTAGGCACTGTGTCCATAGCTTTATTTATTGATTTCTAGTAAACGGATATTTTCGGGACCCTGAAAAAATGCTTATCGCAAAATTGTGGTGCAGCAAAATAGCGCACAATTGATGTGGGAATTAAAACTGTTTAAGGTAATTGTTGCCGTTGACACACTGTGGTACAGTCATCTGGTGCAAGTTACCCAAGACCTTTTGGTTAATATGTAGACCCACGCCGACAGTTCTAGACGTGGTATCGTGTTCCAAAATGAGGCCGCGTCCGTTCGTCTTGACGTTGTGCGCCTCAACGTCACGGAAAATGGTTGTTTCGACGCGCACATCTCCCGGCACCGGAGTCGCAAGCTTCCAGTCCAACGTGTCAAAGTCCCAAAGCACGTTCTGCATGCCAAACTGGCGCACAATGGCACGCACACGATTATCAACACCTCCAAATGGTGGCCGAAACCACTTGGGCAAGTGTCCACTGGTGGCATTCATGGCCCAGATGGACCACTCGATCTGTGCTACGATTTCCTCGTTGCTGAGCGACGGCAAAAACTTGTGGCTCCACGTATGCGAGCCCATGATGTGGCCATGCGAAACGGTTTCACGGTACGTTTCTGGGTACCGTACGATGTTGATACCCAAGGTGAAGAAGGTTGACGGCTGCTTGAGGCCCCTGATCAATGCTGGTGTGGCTTCAGTGGGACCATCGTCAAATGTCTGTGACAATACGGGACAGGTATAAACGTCGTCATAGCTGACACAGTTGTAGCAGTCAAACGAACAGGCAGCATCGCGTGTAGCATCGTCACATGTGCCCGGTGGGTGTGGAGCAAGGGGTGGGACCTTGTCAAACAGGATGAAAGCAAGCGGAATGTACGGCGGATCCATGCCTGGCCATTCATTAAGGCCTGTAAACTCAGCGAGCCACCGCGGGAACGGTAGCGTAGCAGCGGTCTGGGACACTTCGTGGGCGAGATGGGGCGTTTCAAGTTGCATTGGTCTACGTCCAGAAACAGCCTGGGCCCCAGCAACGACAGTAAGCGCAGCAACGCCAATTCTAAGGTATGGGTTCATAAGGAGACGGATGTTGTTTGGCGCCAACTGGCTCGGAGCTACATTTGTGTTTTCGCAGCCATTTGTTTTTGTGGCACCTCACTAAAAATACGGGGCCATCTACGGATCGTCTAAAAAGAATGGTCTCATAAAGCTATCCTGATCTATACTGGTCCAATTCTGCCCGTAACCGCTTGATTTCCTGTTTCAAGGTCCTATTTTCTTCTAAAAGCACGTCTGTCGACGTGGTGGAGTTGTTTCTGCTCCTCATCCGGGGATTGACTGCCGGTTCCACCTTGTACTTTTTAAACAACTCCTCGTTCGATGCAGTCGGCGGATTCATCTGGTAACTGGGAAAGATGATGCTGTTTCTCTTTGTAGCCGAAGCCGAGGGAGTGGGAGGCTGCGAGATCGAGCTAGACGACGAAATCGAGTTGCGATTCGACGACAACGACGACGACCGCCTCACGCCGGCGTTTGTAGTGGCGGCGGCGCCCAATGAGTTTTTGAGCTGGCTGTTTTCGTGCTTCAACACATCGATTTCCCGCGTGAGTTTGATCACAATGGCATCCTGTTCTCGCTCCATCATGTCAAAGATCTGGTCTGAGCTCGCGGGGGCGTTGTATTCGTGGCCTGAGAACGAGTAGCGTTTGTGGTGGTTGTGGCTGTGCACACCGCTTGTGGTTGATGGTGTGCGCTGAACTGACGAAGCAGGCGATGCAAAGTGTGAGTGGCCACTGCTACTCCGTTGGTGGAGGTACGGAGACTGCTGGAGAAGCGGTGGCGATGTGCTTAGTGGCGCTAGCTCGTGGTGCGAGAGTTGCTGCCGCTGCGGCATTTGCGGAGTCACTGGGCCCTCGCGCTGCACACGATGTGCGGTGTCCATCGTAGAAAGCAGCGCCACCGTCGCATACTGCATGTCGTGGATGTAGTTCTTGGACATTCTTATCTATATAGCAAGAAGAGAAAGTGGTACATATATTTTATTTTGTCTTATCTTAGTCGGTGTCGATGTTCAGGCATTTCTCCACTTTTTTATTATTTTCCCCTAAAAATGGTTCTGTGTCGCATTGCCTCAGGGATACAATGGAAAAAAAAGCTTCACGCTAACAAGGGCCTTATTCGTCGCTGCGGTTGCGTCTCTTGACAAGATGGTTCATGTTATTGGCTTTCCGCTTGACTGTGAGTGTATTGACACGTATGCTGGATGCAACGGTGCTGGTACCACCACTACCACCGCCACCATTGGTTGATCCACGTACTGCTTCGCTGTCGCAGCCGACAATTTTCACATATTTGTACTCATTGTTGCAAAACTTTTGCATCGCAACCGGAAGAGAATTTGTCGCCAAGTTAACCACGTCCGGTTCCTGGCTGTAATCGGTATCTTTGATGACATTGATAATGTGTTTGTAGTCTGCCAACGACAATACAATGGGTTTCTTGTTCGATGCGGGCCCGGGGTCGGCACCGACGTTTGTTTCGCAGCCAATAAGCCCAACCATGCTGTTGAGCCGGAACTCCTGACGAAATCCCAACTCCTGGTAAAACTGCCCAACATTTACTGAACTGTACCTGTTTTCAACAATCAAGTGTTCTAGAAACCGGCCCTTAGGGTCATCGGGAAACAATGGGATGTTGTACACAGCAGGCAGGCCGTTTCCAGTGTCAAATATATGGCCAACAGACCACCGGGCTGAATACGGATCAATATATTTCTTCGTTATGGGCGTTTCTGTACCCGGTATAAGAACCTTGCAACTCCACTGCGGCGTTGTAGCGCCATCAACAACCTTGAGCCACCACTTCAACAACAGCTGGCCATCAACCAAGTGCTTGTGAGGATTCTTTTCGGAGTTGGGGAACAAGTACTGGCCACCAGCACGTGTAAATAGCGCTATTTTGGTACTCCGGGTTTTGGAAAGCTCCACGAGTCTTTTATCGGACTCATTTGCGGTGGGGTTTTGGTTATAGTACGGCAATGAGGCATAATACTCTGGATCGCCGAGCTTACCGGCAATTTTGATCAAGGAATACGTTGGGTCTTTCTGGTTAAGGTCATATTCCTTGGATCGGACAGTTTGAGCCGTTTCCAGCTGTTTGTGGTTTTGTTCCCGCTTCTTGATATTGTACTGGGCCAAGTCGTACGTCACCAAGTACTGAAGCATACACCTGACGATGGGGCCAACCTTGAAATTGAGTTTGTGGAGTCCAACGGTATCACATTTCGACACAAACACAAAATGATCAAGTGTTGGCCCGATTTTGACGTAAACAAGAAACTCAATTCCAAAAATAACAGTCTTGGTCTTTGAATCGATCAAGGTGAAAAAGTGTCTGATTTTGACCGTATCGGAGTGGTGCGCCGAGCGGCGCTGTGTAACAAGCGGTTTGACATACACGGGTTTGCTCTGAATGTAGAACAAATCTGAGGCGTAGCCTTTGGGCAAAACAGCCGCCAATTCATTTAGTAGAGTGTCCATAATGGATGGAGTATGGAGCCATGTTGAAGATTGGTTTGCGCCTGCAGGTGAACCACCAAAAAAACCCGACCAGCACGCAACATGTGTATTTGATAACGACAAGGCGCTAGACCCAACAGCAACCTAAAAGGTATATGACAATGATCTGTCTTGGCCAATTTCAAGATGGTCGCTCTTTTAAGACATCGTGCAGCGTAGAAAGAGAAAGTTTAGCCAAGTGAGCGCAATTTTGGAGGATGTTTAGGATGGATCTTTTGCCGAGATGGGCCGGATAAGGACGAAGGTGGGGTAGAACCGCTCAGGCCATCAGGCTGTCTATTATTGGGGCACCGGTTATGGGACAGAGCTGTCATACAATAGAGCTTAAGATTGAAATTGATTTGCAGGTTGTGGGGTCCACTTTACAAGATTTGCAGGACTTAATCCCCGCAAAATAATCTATTTTTCGGAGCTTAAAACGAACACCAAGAACCTGATCTAGCACTACAGCAGGCCGAAATGTAGTCAGCTAAAGGTTAATCCGGAATCGATTGTCGGAGTCCCGTTCACAGCAATACGTACAATCTTTTCAATTGCTGGAGAAGCAGGGTTCTATCGACACAGTTTCATTACACAAAGCGCGGCTCTGCAACAACGAGGGGTATCCGATGCGCCGAGGATGCATCCTGTTTCGATGTAAAAGATAGACTTTTCGTTGCCTTAAGTCTGCGGAGAGTGGGGATTGGTAAGCTCACTGGCCTAAATAGGCATGTTCCATACGTCCATTTACGTGAAACCGGGCATAGTGGGGGTGACTCGCGAGGGGCATTTTGTCTCAGCAACCTGGAGGAGTACCCCAGGTCGCAAAATTTGCGCTTGTCGACTGCTTAGCCGGCGGACGTTATGCAGCCCCGTATGTCGCATGCATGTTGCCGCAGGTAAAATAATTAATAATTTCCCGCTACCTTATTAGTCACGGTTGGCACGACGTCGACCCCGTCATGTCTGAAACTTTACGAAAAACAATAGTATCGTTTATGACCCCGAATCCCAAGCGGGACACGCTGTGAGCGCTCCGGTGCCCTTGATAAGTGCTTTAAACGATTGACAGTTTAGGTCTTCTTCTACAGTAAACCCCTTCAGTATTGCCTTTTTTTTCCGTGTCCTCCGCAATGCCTCATTTGATAGCTTAATCTGGGGTCGGACCGCGATTACCAGATGGCTTAGTCTAGACATATAATTTTTTTATATTTTTGCTACAAAATTTTTTGTCGGTCTCAAAACCCAAAGCTTCCAAGAAGCATTAACCTTAAGGGGCGATATAAATACTTTTTAAAATTGCCCAATTTCATGTGGGATATATAAAAGCCGGCCATTTGCTTTCTTTTTTACACGATGAATGGCTTCTTCGGAGACCCCACTGATCCCAATCCTTTATCATCTCCTCCGAATAAAAGCACATCAGATCCATCGTCCTTTCTTGATATGGTCTCGGCAGACATGGATTTTGAACAAGCATATTCCATGTATACGACTCTCCAACAAAAGCATGCTATTGCTTCTATCGAACAGTTGGAGAAGGTTCAGCTTTTGAACCAGCAATATATAACAAACTTGGCTCCGCCTTCAACCTCTCTGGCATTCGTACCGCATCAACAACAACAACAGGAACAACAACAAGAACAACCTCCTTCATCAAGCTCCAACAACTGCTTTCCAGGAAATAACCAGTTTGATTTCAACTTGGCGCATGCAGAGCACCCTACTTCCAAACGACCTACCACCACACCCAACACCAACTACAAGTACCACCGGTCCCAGATCCTCAACGGAGGCCTCATGAGTAATGTCGACAACAAAACCTATTCAGAAGATGCCACTCCCCCAACAAGCACATTACCGGCCCAGAAGATGTCGAAGTCAATGTCTGAACAAACGCGTTCCAAATCCATCGACGAAGAAGAGGACGATTTTGACCAGTTCTTCTCCAACACAGAATCGGATGCATTGGAGAAGTTTTTGGATAACTTAGCCAACCCCACTGCATTCAAGAACCCCATGGACTTCTATGGCGATACAACGAGAATCTTGTCCCCCTCTGGCGCAACGCATAACGAATTTAACGACCTATTTGAGCTACACACCATGAAAGCGGTGCCGAATCCCAGTGGGCTCCGACTCCAGAACTCTGCAAACACCATTACCCCCACCAGTTCGTTGGAGCACGAGAACTTGAAGAAGGAATTAACAGAAGCATTCAGCCAGCCACATGTTCCACGCATAGAAACGAATGTCCTTTCCCCCCAAAACCAATTACCGACGCCGTCCGAATCGCGTGAGTGGTCGTCATCATTCGTTATCAACGATATGAAGAGAAACGTGTTGATCACGCCTCCTTCAACTGACGAAGGTAAGGACTCGGCCCGCAATACCACCAATACCGATAGTGACGAAAATGACCAACCATTGAAGAAGAGGCGCAGATCATCGACAAAGCCACTTCTTTCCTTGGAACAAAAGCGGTTGAACCATTCCAACTCGGAACAAAAGAGAAGACAAATGTGTAAGTTGGCGTACGAACGGTGTCTCCGTTTGATTATCGATATCGATGCGTTCAATAAGTTGCCCGACGAAAAATTCGAGCAGCGCAAGAGCAAACGTGCACGGATCAACAAGGATGGGTTGCCCAACTTGTCGAAGCACAATGCATTGATTAGAATCAGCAATGAGATTTCCCTCATTCTGGACCTCAACCTGAAGTTGAAGTCGGTACTTACACAAGCTGGCGCTCAAGCAGATGTCAACAATATAGAAGAAAAGATGCGGAACAGCGTTGAAGTTCAAAGTGAGCCCATGGGCTAACACAGTAACACCCTTTTGGCTACGATTTATGATGTACTATTAGATAATGAATAGGAGATTTCTTGTAAGGTTGACGTAACGTGCCTTTTTGTTTGTAGTGATGAGACGCGTGCGCATGCATCAAACACGTAAAATTTCACCGAGCAACTTATCTTTTCTTTATTATGGTTTCCAAACATAAGGGAAGCACCCCGAACGGTGCTGCTGAAGTGGACGAGTCCCATCCCATTAACAGTTTGACCTTTGGTGATGCTGAACAAATTGCAGTGTTGGGCAAATTGCTGCCGGTTTATCTCGCCAACCAAGTCGATACCGTTCTCCAAACACAAGAGCTCAACAGTCTACGTGTTTCTTACAAGTATCTTTACGTCAACAACTGGCTCCATCATTTTAGAGGATACTTGAAGTTGCAGTCTGAGTTCTTCGATGTCGATATATTTGAGTTGGAGCTTCTCAACCATTTCCCCTCCATCAGTGCCAGCCAACTTTTGAACTTGGAGGACGCCGGCCACGAAAACTCCCAGACTCTATTGATCAAAAAGTTGAAGTTGGCATTGATCTCGACGGTCCAAAACTCAAAACTATCGTCCATCAACAACTTTGAAAAGATCTTTCGTCTTTGGTTTGGATCGGAGACTCCCTTGGGAGGATATGATGATGACGACGATGAAGACGAAATAAAGCCTCAGAATAATGAAGACGACCTTGTCAAGTTTGACCAGTTACGTATCTCAGACAAGTACGAGATCTTGTACATTTTGATAAAGCACATCTCCAAATACGCGGGGTTCAGGAATTGGCTCGACAAGAACGAACTCAGCATGGAATTATTACGCATGAGCCCCATATACTCCACCGAGGAAGAAGGATATACAGTCGATTATCTCTTTTTGTTTGATAACAGATTGTACAAACGTACTATAAGGTTTAATCCACTTGTCATCCCTAAGAAGAGAAAGTTGGCTCCGGAATATCCTGAGGAACACTACGAACAAGAACAGTTTGATATCAAACACGAAATCGAGTTTGAGCTTGTGTTTAAGAACATTTACGAAGTGGACAGTGTGTTGGAAACCATTGGGGAAGCCATCGCTGACGAAATCTTGGAATTATCTATTATCAACGCCATCTTTGCCAGTGAAATCAAAAAGAGAAGATATTTAGTCAACAAGCGCAAGGAAGCCCAGTTGGTAGGATTGATGGCAACCAGAAAGAGATCGTCCCGGTTGGAGGCAAAGGAAAAGCAGCGCCAGGAAGAGTTGAGAGTTCAACGCATTCAAGAGGAACAAGAACTCAAAATGGCTGCTGAAAAGAGAATTGAAAGAAGAAGATTGATCAAACAACAGCAAATTTATGGTGCTACCAATACGCATTTATCTAGAGACGACCGTTTAAAAAGAAGGTTGGCATCGACCCCTGAGTCAAACCAAATTGAAGTGTCTGATGAAGTTAAAGAAGAAGTGCCAAAGTCACCGGTTGATCCAGTTGCTGACGAAGCCCAACCCGATACTTCCATTAAACAAGAAGCTGTTCCTGTCTTTCACGATTCTACGACTGTATAATTACTATCGATAATATTATTAAAATGTTTGATACACAGCGATTCAATGATTCAACGAATTCTTTACAAATTCATTTCATTCAAAATTTGACCCGCCAATGTCTTGTAGTTCCACGTATTACCCAACAACTTTTTGAATTGAACACCATATAATCCAACCAATGGCACCTTGACAATGTGAATCTCAAACTTCAATGGCGATTTCTTGGATCTTTGGTTAGACATGCTTGGTGTGTGATGGTGTCTAGCCCGTTGTTCCACCCGGGAGGATACCAACATGTCACTGCCACCTTCAAGGTTCATTCCATTCAAAGAGTCATAAGAATCGTCGTCGTATTGATCGCCCCTTTCCAAATTTTCATTAGAGAACTCGTCCTCGTTATCGTATCCTCTTATAACCTTAGCAGCTGCAGGAGTGTTTGGTGGCATCAACGCATCTGAACCATTCTTCTTACGGTAGGTACCAAGAATGGAGTTACCGATTGAGAACTTACGTCTGTGACCACCACCAATGGAGTTTGATGAGCGATGGCTCTTGTGACTGGGTGGTGAAAGCATTTGTGTGTTGATGTTCAACGATGGTTGTCTGCTGACCAGGTGCTCAGGAGTTCTGGCTCTAGCCATGTCCTCTTCAACCGACGACGATGTCAGTTTGAATGCATCTCCATAGAGCCTGTTTTCTTCGCTTGTTGCATCATTGCCTGCTTCTTCTTCATCCTTTTGAGAAGAAAGTTGAGTGCTGGTGTTGTTGGAGTAACCTTCTGAAGAGAGTTGCTGTAAAGAAGGTGTGTGTGCACATACAAAACCACCCTTAACTTCTTGGAACTTGACTCCCAACTTACTCAACACATTAATGATGTTGTATCGAATAACTGGCAATGGTTTTGTAGATGTAGTTTGTACACTGAAAAACCCCTTCAAGAATAAGGTCTTGCAATGTTCAATTGAAGGCATGCTGTTTGGCTTTGCCTGGTTGAATTGTTGAATAATCTGTTCTTCGGTAAGTTGAGGTACTTCATGGAGCTCAACATCGTCCAATTGAACATCATCAAAGAAACCGTCATTCATACCGTCACCAACCAATTCATCACTATTTTGTGACCTCATAGCATTAGGTAAAGGTGGATAGTTCTGATGTGCGCCACCAAATTGGTAAGAATCTTTTCTGACATGACCTCCAACCGATTTGGCTCTAGCCGTTGGATGTAATTTACGGCCACCTGAAGCTGATCCTGGTTTCAACAAGTTACTGTTGACACTATTAGCATTGACATGTGTGCTGGTGGTAGGACCTGCCTTGTGAGCATTCAAGTCTGGCAAAGGAGGCAAGTATTCAACCGGAATAAATCCATGAAATTTATTCTGTCCAGTACTGCTCGTTCTAGCATGTGTAGTAGTTTTCTTTTCTGGTTGTGGCTTGGAAATAAGAGGTGCTTGCTGAGATGGCTGTGAAGGTGAGGAATGCAAAGTAGTTGATGAAGACTTCTCCTTGGCAGTGATTTTCATACTGATACCACGGCGAACCATTGGATCCCGCTTGGTCGATGAATAGGAGTTTTGAGGTGACAAATTTGGAGACTCGTGTGATATGGAAACTTTTGGAATCACTGGAGGTGCCAATGTATTGTATTGAGCGTCCCTTGTTGGCGAGCTTGGCTGGCCAGACTTCTTGGTAGACAATCTTCTCAATAACGAGTTGAATCCAGTACCAGATTTACCAGCATTAGGATCTAAAGTATCAGGAGTTGCTTCTTTAGGACTCTGTGGTTGTTGTTCCGGAATGGCAGAAGCATCTAACTTAATAACGTCCGAAACTGGAGATTGTGACTTTCTTTCAAAGCTTGAAGGAATGGTAGATGTGTGAGCCTGCTGTGGAAACGACAACACTGGCACTTCCTGTTTTCTCATTGGTTTTGTTTGCAAAGGTGGGATATTAGCAAACTGTGGATGAGCTGATGGAGGTGGTGGGGTAGAAATAAACTCAGGAGTTCTAGCCTGCTGTTCCAATTCTTCTGCTTGCTTCCGTTTTTCGCGGGATTGCACTTGAGTCCTAAGTGCTTCTTCCTTGGCACGTTTCCGTTTCTTCATTTCATCAACAAGGAAATAAATAGAAATTAATGGATGGAATCCACCAGTCGGATCTGGTAAAATGTGAGCATTAGATGCCGATGCATATTCACATCCCAGTTCAGTAATTTTAAACCAGTTATCGCAACTCATTTGATACTCCACGCTAGTTAACACATTGGTTAACTCTTCAGTAATATGTTGGACAGATCCCAAGTCAAACGATGCAATTGTTTTAATGATATCTGCGTCCAACGGCAAAGACAATGGAGCTCTCTTTGGAAGGTAAGAAAATACAATCTCTTCATATCCCTTGTTCATCCATGGGTGATGAATAACCTCATATAAAGTCGCTCTCTTTGTTGGATCAACAACTAACATTCTGGAAAGTAAGGAGACGCATTCTTTGGAAAGAAAAGATGGATATTCAACAGCACCCCTTTTGATCTTTTCGTGCAAAACAGAAACAGAAGAATCATCAAATGGAACCTTACCACATACCAAGACATACAACACAACCCCAAAAGACCACACATCAACTTCTGGTCCAATGTACGGTTTTGCGCAAAGCAATTCTGGAGCAGCAAAGTACAAGGACCCACAATAGGTCTTTAAAAGGTTCTTTGGGGAGTACAAGTTAGAAAGCCCAAAGTCAATGATCTTGATATCTCCCTTTTCATTGATCATGATGTTTTCGATCTTCAAGTCACGATGAACCACGTTGTTTTTATGGCAGTAGTCTAATGCTGATGCAATTCCCCTAGCAAACTTCCTGGCACTCTTTTCTTTCAATGAACCGTGGGCAACAATGTAATCTAACATCTGACCACCTTCGACATGTTCAAAAAGCATGTAGTAATGGTTAGTCATTGGTACCATTTCATACAAACGACAAATAAAGGGATGAAATAATAATCTTCCCAATGCACCTTCACGAATGGTTCTTTTATCTCTTGCAATTTCCTTCTCGTATTCCTTGTGCCTTTGCGCGGCTTCTTGAGAAGTTGCTGGAGGAGGATCGGCAGCATGCGCTCTCTGATACAATTTTGCTGCACGAGGAATGATTTTCACCGCACATGTTTCGTGGGTGGTGTTGTGTTGCGCAAGTTTGACTTTCCCCATGGAACCGGCACCAATTGTTTTTATAAAGTCCCAGTCACCAATGGATTTTCTATGAAACTGTTGTTGGTTGGACGGTTGTGAATGGCTCTGGGGTTGTGGTTGTTGCTGTTGATGCAGTTTAGGTTGCCTTTGACTGCCATGTGCGCCATTCTGGTGTGGTGTAGTAGGCACTGCAGACGACGGGTGATGTTGATTAGACGCCAAGGCACCAGAATGACTTTGATCTTTCGTGTTGGGAGATGCAAGGGAGGCGGGTGGCAAAAGTTCAGGTTTTCTTTGGGATTGACTGTTGGTCTGCAGAGCTGACCGCGACCTCTGGATCACCGGGTCGTTTGAGGACGTAGTTCTGCGGTGAAACATCTGTTGTTGCTGTTGCTGTTGTTGCTGTTGTTGTAGTTGAAACTGCCTCTGTTGTTGAACTTGGAAACTAGACTCCCTCGTATGAGACGGTTGGTGTTCGTTTGCCACGTAATTGGGCGAGTCGGCAACCAGTTCGTGTTGTCGAGATTGTTGCGGTTGCTTATTGGTAGCCGACGAATTAATCTCAGATTTGGAGTTCCTCAACGAGCCACTGATGCTACGCAACATTCTGGGTGTAGCTGGCTCACCAGGTTTGGGCGTGGGGATATGGTCCATTTGGTGAGTCGCTTGCTGCTGCGCTTGCTGAAGCGAGGCGCTCGTTGTCCGTCTGGGTTGGTACTGCGAATCGAAAGGATCCATTTCTATAAGTATTGAAGGGTCGCCAACTGCTTAACTAGAAACACACGAAGCCTAGCAGTCCAATGAGAGCAGTTATTGCAAAGTATAAAGTTGGATAAGTCAGAAAAATTCACTTTTGATTGATGAAATGGGGAGAAGTTTTTTTTCCCATTATCAAGGGGGAGCGTGTAAGAGAAAAAAAATACGGGCATTCCGTCTACGTCAACAGGGTCCAAGATAGTCAGAGTTAGCCGTGAGAACAATCAGTTTGTTGCTTTGATTACTGGGTTTGCAGCTGGCACACAATTCAATTGAAAGGCCAATTGGAGTTCGTGATTGCTGAGACCAACTTGAAAGCTTGCGCGGTCGTGTATAGTTTGTAGTGGAAGCAAGATAAGCGCGACTGGACCCCAAAGTTAGTCATATTTTTATCTTACAACGGTGATCTTCTTCATTATTTATATACTTAAGGGGTAAAATGTCTTCATCAGATAATCCTGTCATAGAGATCGCTCCATTCCGGTAGCCAATTCTTTCACAGCCAAGTTTATCAAGTGAAGGTTCCGTCTAGCCAGCCAAGCCAGCAAATAATCTGGTTTCGCGTACAGGAGCAATTTTACATGAAACTGGACCTTCTCTTTTAGTTTGAAATTGGCAAGCACGACTTCGAGGCATCAAAGTGAATCGTAGTTTTGATGTTTGCATGTTTTAACTTCTTGAAGCATATAAACTTTCCCTTACTCTATCCCATTTTGGTTCTACAACTATCCATCAATTGATCTTTATTTGCTATACACCTAGTGGTCCTTGTGGTGCTTCAAGTGAGTTTGGTATTCCCAAGTGTAACCCAAAACAACAACAGCAATGGCCAAGTGGAGTAATGGTTTACCGGAAGCATTGTCACCTTCGAAGTAAGCGGCCTTGTACTTGGAAAATGGGTTGGTTGGCTTCTTAGCAGCTGGTTGAGGACCAGTTGGCAACTTTTTGTAGAAGGAAACAACTTCAGCCATTCTTTTGGCATTTGGGTTGGAACCAATGTTCTAAATGTTAGTATAGTTCATGTAGGTAGCAGTAGTTTCACTCTATGAAGTTGTGAATACTGAACGGATCGATCCAGAAAGAATTGTACCCAGCTCATGACCTCAACCGGCCTCAAAACCGGTTGGACATCGTTGCTTTCCATCTAACTCTATTCTTTCCACTTTGTTGATATTTCATCATCGATCCAAAATGTCCATTTTCATATTCAACTATTACTCGCTTCTATTCTTGGGCAATACGTACCTTGGCAGACGCAATCTTTGGTGGAATCAAAGTAGACAATTGTCTTCTGATGACGAACGACATAGTTACTAACGTAGTTTATATCTAATTGACAATGTATAGCGAGTCCATTTTCCACCGAATTTTCCTGATGTTTTTGGTCTGCGCACGCTCCTCTCCGGTAGACATTCGGGTTGTCAAGATCGCTTGTGATTCGCCCGTTGGTTTGTGCAGTTCTTCACGTGATCATTTTCATATGACTACGCCTACAAGGACTACTACTGTTGAACCTACACTAAATGGTGCATTATCTTCATGTCATTTATTGGTATTCCTATGCCTGGAAAACACATTTCACCCTTGGTGTGGGAATGATTATTGCTCACTAATATATAATACTGTTTGGTTAGTAAAATGGTCAAATATACCTCTTGATCTCATTCTTGTTATTGTTTCAAGCGAGTCAAGTTTTTATCTTTCGTTACACGTACCATTGTTTCCTCTAATAAAAACATCTCCGTAGGATTCAGTTGGCTTGTTGTCAACTAATTCTTTTCCATCATCCAAAACGATGTTCATACATCCATCTATGCTCTGAAGGTTACCGGAGTATTGGATACCATTATTTAATTTGACAACAACTGAGCTTCCAATTATGTTGCTCAAAAAGTTTGATGGATCGGTTTTGACTGTTTCTGACATTGTTTCAGTCTTTATGGTTTTTTAAGGTTGATAGTTTTCGTGATTGATGCTTGACACAAAATTAAAGTAAAAGGTCGTGTGTGGACAAGTATCCCAATTTATTACTGGAACCATTTTAAGGTGTAGGGTTCACTGGTCAATTGTAACTTACCCTTCCCATGCTAATTAAAGGATCCATTCTTCCTGCTAGTGTAGCAGTATTATAAAGTGGGTTTAAAAAAAATTTAAAAAATAAATGATTTTGCCCAGGATCGAACTGGGGACGTTCTGCGTGTTAAGCAGATGCCATAACCAACTAGACCACAAAACCATTTGTTGAAGTAAAAACCTTTGGCAGGATTTCTGACCTCATCACAGCGCCAAAATAAATACATCGATATGCTGTACTTGTCTAAGCTGTGCTATGTTTTACTTTATTTTAAGTCCATTGCATTTGATCAACACTATATGAATTGACTGCTGGGGGTCTCCTTCTTCAAGAAGCACACAAGTACTTGGGGTGTGAAATTCCATAAAAGTATAAAAATTCTTTAGATTTCATTCATCTATACCTAAACTACTAAACTATTCATCCTGGTAATTGACTAAGGTGTCCAACAAAGTAAAAAGCTTTGCCATTTCTTCGAGCCCAAGCAAAGTTTGCTGATCACTCCGGTAGATTCCAGTTTTTGGTTTCTCGTTTTCTATAATGATATCACGCTTCATTATTCCAACAACAAGTGGTTCGAAATTTCTCATCAAATCTTTGGCTTGGATTAAACTTGGCTTGTAGCTGGGTCCCATTGCCAACAAGATTGTAATTACTAGTTGAAATATTGGAATCAAAAACTCAAAGTATGAGATGCTGTTAACATCGTGAATGTTGTCTGTTTCAGACAAGTCTCTTAATGATAATGGTGTATCTAACAAAAGATTGACCTTAATGTTCTTGACATCATTCGATTCATCAATTTTCAAGTTTAATCCTAGGTCAGGATCAATCTTTAACAAGTTTGATTGTTTCAATATGGAAAATATCTCATTCTGAATTAGTTGAACTGAGCCAGATTTTGAATGCGCCACTCTGATTAAAAAGTACAAGGTCGATTTGAAAGCAGTAAGCTCATACAACAAAGTGTCCACCCCTATTCCTGAGTTGGATTCCGAACAAAGTTGCAACATTTCGTCAGTCCGCTTGATCGACCTTACAAGCAACAACAACGAGTTGCTTTTCACCAACAAGTCCAAAACAAAATTATTTTGAGTCATTGAAGTCAAGTGAATTAAGGATTCTAAAAGAAGAATTGAAGTAATTCTCGACGATCCTTCAGAGTAAATTGCATCATTGCTGATAATTTCAACAAATTTTTTGTCGATGGACCTAATAATCTTGGATAGCTGACTGACCAATTTTTCATTATCAAAAATCTTCATCAAAAATTTGTTTGCCAAAACGTACAAGTCTGATCTCAAATTTGGAGTCGAATTGGAATTTAAGATTCCCGAAATACAAGTCTTGAATAACGGGATGATCCTTTCCACCCCTAAAAGGAAAATGTCACCTTTACTATCAGCCAATATTTCTTTATCATAGAGGTCAAAGATGATAACACTCAATGAAATCAACTCCTCAGAGAACAGTATGTCAGATTCCAAATAATCGTTAATTTTTGGCAAGATTGTTTGAAGCACTTCCAAAATCAAAATCTTTGAATTCACATTGTCATCTGTAATCAATATTTCAATAAGCTGACACCACGAGTGCAAACATTTCAACTGAATTTCTCTCAATTTGTTGGACACAACATATTTGGTTATGAATTCTCGGATGTTGTTACCATCCGTCATAACTTCTGCAGAAACTGCCAATTTTATGTCGTCTGAGACAGGTTTGGCATTCTGACAAACTAATTTGTAAATCTTGGGTAAAATGGACAAATCCAATTCTTGATCCTGTGAGTTTTTAACCTCTTCAAGAATCAAAGGTAAGTTATACTTTGAATTGAGAACTTCAAAATGCTGTACTTCAAAATTTTTAAAATTGAGATTCAAAACGTCCAAGAAACTCAAAATCTTTGGAGAGCCATTAAGATATTCTTTATTGTCCAAAAGCATTTTGATATAGTACTCTTTTTTGGATACTGATGTGATATGATGAAACTCCAATGATAAGTACTGTAAGAGGAAGTTTCTTTGGTTGATGAAGGAAAAGAAAGCTTGAGAACTATCATTATTCTCAATGAAGCCATTCACTGTTCCATCTTGTAAGTCGCCATCAAACGTAGTGCTACTCCAAATAGTGTGAGTATCTATTTTTGGTTGGTACTTGATTAGTTTTTCAAACAAATTATCGTACTCCCGCAAATAATCCAACGTTATGACACAACTAATTGAGTCTTGACTCAATTTAACAAGGGTTTCAAGTATGAGTGATGTTAATTTTGCAGGGTCAACTTCGACAATGTGACTATTTCCATTGTAATAGTCGATTTCAGCAAGGGAATCAAGACTTGTACTCAAAGTAGTGATCAAAGCATCAATCAAAGAATGGTCTTCATCGTGTTCAAGAAGTAAGTTGCCGCCCCTCACACCATAACCCAATAAAAAATGAGCAACGGTCGGTTCTTTTCCATTGGAAGCATGCAAATTGTCCAACAAAAATCCAAGAATTTCAAATTTGACCTCAGTTATACCGCTCTCAAACTGTTCCACAAAAGTGTATTGAATCTTGCTTGATTCATCAATATTTTCC
Organism: Teunomyces funiuensis; assembly: GCA_030558095.1. Taxonomy (NCBI): domain Eukaryota; kingdom Fungi; phylum Ascomycota; class Pichiomycetes; order Serinales; family Debaryomycetaceae; genus Teunomyces; species Teunomyces funiuensis. The sequence goes on from JAJMRW010000002.1 coordinate 1,107,093, forward strand.
AAAGCAGTTAATAATCTGTTTTTTCCCAAAACAGGGTCAATTGTATTGAACTTCAGTTTCGCAGCAAATGAATTGGAAACTGCTATTTTACTTAAAATATGCAATGACGACTTGGTGATGTTGCTATTGGAACTCCCTGTGTATAATGCAATGTGAACAACAGTTGATAAATAGAACAAAAGGATTTCATAAAAGTCGTTTGCACCATTAGTTCCAATATTTTTTGGGAAATACACATTATCAAATATCGATCTTGGAGTGGACAATACTAAGCTCATGCTCGTACCAAAGCCTATCTGACCTTTTTCGGCTGGAACAGGTACAATATCACTGTTTTTCAAAATTGGAAGTAATCTGTTAATGAACGTGTTTTGCACCTTCAATATAGATTCTAGAATATTCAAGGACTTAATTATCATGTCTGTAAGTTGAGGGTTTCCGTTCACAGTCTCGACACCTAAACCTAAAATGGAAAACAAGGTCTTGTAAGCTCTATCGTCAAACAAATAATTGAGAATTGCAATGGAATGATGTAATTGGACATATAAGTTGTAGTTCAATTGGATGTTAGGGATTTTCGAATCAAAAAGGTACTCAAAATTCTCTAAGTGATGGATGATGTTGCGAGAAAGATCGTTTAAGAATACCCAATCAATCTCTTGCAATGAAGTTTGGACTATGTCTAAAATACTTTCTTGTAAATTGTACCTGTCTGTGGCGTCGGTAAGCTGTTCAGACTTGGAGAACACATGAATCAATAGATATTCCATATATGGCCAAATACCAATTTGATTGTTGCTTCTGTATCCATATCCCAAATCAGCAGGGTACAATAATGAGTATTCAGTAAATGCTTGGTTGCTATTGCTCAAAGGCTTGAGCAATTTCGACAATAACCAAACAAAGTTGACAACTTGCGAAAAATGTGTTAAGGTAATTTCAAAGCCTTGATTAATTCTCAAATTTCTCTTATTGGAATATTTTGGTCTGCCTTGTGGTTGACGCATTAATAAGGAGTCGACTGAATTTGCACTTTGAGTGTTTGTAGATGAGTTGTCATGTAAAGCTTGATATATCCAGGAATCAAGTACTTTCCAAATACTGTACCTCATTTGTAAATCACAATCATCTTCAACAAAGCTTCCTAAGAAATTTAACAAAAGATTGGTTAAAACAATTCTGTTCTCATCGTTGACAAAGACATTTGGTAAATCAATCAATTTGGGGTCAGTTGAATTCTGTGCATTTATATCAACTGATAAAGTAGTTCCACCAGTGATCAAATTGTCAAACTTTAAAAAGTTAATAATGACTGGAAAGAATCTGTCGAAAGCAATCTTTTTGATTTCCTTCGATCTTCCATTGGCAGGTGCTAAATTTTTCACTATGTCAGCAATGAGCTGTATAAAGCCTGAGATAAAGACAATAGAATCCTCGGATAATTCTATAATAATTTTTTCATTAGATTTATCGGCAATATCACGCTTTCCTGAGTTGCTTGAAAACAAAAAGTCTTGTCTCTTTTGTTGAAGTCTAAGCTTCTCAGTGAGATTTTGTTCAAAGCTCTCATTGAGAGATTCAACGTAGTAGTTTAAAGAGTCAATTATGGAGTCAACAGAAATCTTTGAGTAATCGTTTTTCTTCAAAGTGGAGTTATTATTGTGAACAAGAATTTCCCATAATCTGGAAGAGGCATTATCTCCTCCTGATGCTAAAGAGCCCAAGAGTAAGCAGAATGTCGAAGTAATCAACGGCGAAGTGTTATTACTCAAACCCCAAGTGATAAAACCAATCAAATCATTGGTTTGATCCTCGTTTCCCCAAACCAACGAACATAAATCTGGTCTGTTATTGTATGTGTATGTGAAGGACAAGTAGAATCTCTCCAAATCCGATCTCGAAGCAATTTCGTCAAGATCGTAACCAGTATTGATTTTTTTATTATTACTCTTTGTACTGTCGTTTTCGCCCACGCTTGTTCTTCTTTTATTTCCCAAAAAGTCATTTTGATCATCGCTGTCTTCAATTTGTTTCCTGTTGATTGATGAAAGTAAAAAGTCTTCTTCGCTATCTCTCAACAGTGTAAGGATAATTGCTGCATTTGTGATAAAACCACTAAAAAATTCGTGAAAGTATGGGGCCAACAAGTAGTTGCTGAACTGTGAACCTATCTTGTAGCACGCAGTTTCAGCTAATTTGGTGACATTTTCAAAGCCAGGCCTAATATCCTTCGCATTGAGTAACTCTTGTATAGAAGGGTAGATAAATTTGACTGGCTTCAAGTTGGGGTATTTCTTTTGTAACAATGCTCTGAAATTATAATGATTGGCCCATTCGAGCAACTTTTTGGTCTGTTCTGTTGAAGTTTCTGCTGTGTAGTTCAACAACTTCTCCATTACATCGTAGTTAATTAACCACTCGATGTATTTAAGAATGTCAGCCTTGAAATCGTATTTTTGGGTACGAGCTTCGCGCTCTTTGCACCAAGCAATGAAGAACGTAAAAAATACCAAGTCAACCACAGTCTCAAACCACTTGAGCTTCGATTTGGTTAAATCAACAAGGTCGTTCTCTATCAAGTTTTTGTGGTCGTCGGACAATCGGTTACTGATATAACTGACAAACGTTGGTACCTGAACATCGCTATCTGCTGATTTGAATAAGCCTGAAATAAAGGAGAATAATCCAGGCAAATAATGAAGAACAAGGACATCATCGTCACTGATATTTGTGCTAATGAAATCTATCAACTTTTTGTAATTGTTTAAAGAACCAAATTTGTCAAAATAGTGTTGAGTTGACAAACACAAAATTTGTCCTAATAATTCATGAAGGCCGAAGAGTTGTGATTTCGAATAGTTGATGCTGTTGATAAAACCAAGGTTGTTGATGTCATTGGTGATTTTCTGTTTGTCTATGAGGTCATTAAGCACATTCAATAGTTTGTAAATTTTCGTAAAACTTTGCAAGATGGATTCAAAGAAAGTGTCGTAATCGTTTCCATCCAAAACCAAGTGTACCTGATTAGTGGATAGTAAATAACCAAGAATGTTGAGAATGTATTCGAATCTTAAATAAAATGCCAAAATGGCGCTGTCTTCAAACGTCGTTCCTTTATGATACCGCAAATTTTCAGAATGGAAGAGCAACTCTGCGGTGGATACTTCGCTCATATCAAATTGGTTGGACAACAAAAACGCTGATTCAATAAACAGCTTATTGACTTTGACTTGGTCACCATTACTGAACTCTATTGGCTTTGAGTCGTCTGAGATCTGCTTGCGTGCTTGGTCGCTTTTGGGAGGAGTTACCATGACCGTCAACAAATCTTGCTTCAATTCAAAGAGAAGATCCACGTCAACGGCATTGCGGCTTTTGATGAATTTATAACAGTCCTCAAAAAGCCCTACAGACCAATTCAATGGCTTGTTGGTAGTCATGGCGTTTAAAGTTGTTGTTTGTCTGTAGTGATGAAGAGAAAAATTTGTTTACATTGAGTTACTGTATTTATGTGCAGGGGCGCCGATTTTGGAACTTACACCTAAACTCGTCAAAGCCAAAATCTTATCTATTCAGATCACATACATATATATTCATTTACCTATACTAATGAAATTTGGCAGCCGTTCTTGAGGTTCATGGTCAATTGGGAATTTTTCCTTGGTGGGTATTCGTCAGGGTTAAACGATTCCAATTTTGAGAACATTTGCACAAGTCTGGTTACAACATATGAAGCCTCTGTTAAAGCAAACTGCTGACCCAAACAGATTCTAGGACCTCCGTTAAAGGGGAGGAAGGACCAGCCCAATTTCCTAGTTTCAGGCTCAAACCATCTCTCAGGTCTGAATTCTTGAGCGTCTTTGCCATATGTAGCTTCGTCTCTGTGAGTAACATAAATGGGGTACGTGACGGTTTGTCCCTTTCTCACCAAAATTGGAGAGTTACCGTCTGGTCCACCTCCTCTAGGCAATGTAGTATCTTTTGTTGCATATCTAAAGTTTTGAGGTACCGATGGGTACAATCTCAAGCTTTCATTCAAAATGGCCTTCAAGTATTCACACTTCTTGAGCGACTCGAATGTGATTTCATCAACTCTAGCATCTTCACCTTGCCCAAACTTTTCATAAATCTCTTCCTTCAACTTTTCCCATGCGTCGAGGTTTCTGGATAATTCGTAGAAAGCAAAAGATAACAAACCGGCAGTAGTGTCTCTTCCAGCAACCAAGATATTAAGCAACTGGTCTCTCAAAACAATTGGGTTTCTAGTTTCCTTGACTAATTCATACAAGAAAATGTATCCATCCCTGGAATGTTTTTCCAATTCTTCTGGAGATGCAGATAATGCCCTTTGAACGTAGTAGTCAGCAAACTTATGCACAGCCTTATTGTCTCTTTGGAACTTTTTGGAATTAAGCAAAAAATAAAGCTGTTGCATCACTGATCTACTGGCCAAATAACTTTGCGAATCGTTAAAAGCTTCAGAAAACCCTTTCTTACCATCAAAATCAAGAGCAGCTTGTTCCATACCAATCGATGCGTCTTGTAAGCTTGCAACACTTTCACCAAATAAAAATTCAGTTGCAGAGTCAACAGTCAATCTGAAAAACAACTCTTGCATGTCAAATGGCTTCCCATTCTTAACCTTAACGTGTTTGGCCAATAATTGAACGTGTGGCTCCAATAATTTCACATGAGAAACTTGTTCTCTTGCAAACTGGGGTCTCAACATGGCTCTTGAATGTTTCCAACCTTCACCGTCCAAAGTGAAAATACCCTCACCCAAAAGTGGCTTGAATTGTCGATGTCTCCTTCCCAAAGCGAAATCATTGAATTGTGTAGCCAATATAGCCTTGATATTTTCGGGGTCTTTTGTAGAAACAACCTGCACACCAAACATTCTCATGACAAAGGTACCTACAGAGGGATGCGTAATTTCCTTGTATCTTTCAACCATAAAGTCCATCATCGTACCCTCTTCCTTTGCCTGCAAGATTTCTAAGGGGACTTTAAACCCAAGCACACCGTCCGTTTCGTTATTGAGGGCTGGTTTGGCACCCAATTTCCTCATTAAGAATCTAGTCTGGAGCCATGATGTCACAATAAAAACCACAGCCGCTCCAAATAAAATCGTGTACCATCTTGTGGCGTAAGGTTGGATTTGTTCCCAGACAGAAAAATCGCTCATTCTAACGTGTTTTGTTATACAGGGGTAGGCTGGGGAGCAGGGGTATATTTATAACTTTGTCGAGTGGGTTTCATGCCAATAAAATGACATTGGACAAATTAGGAAGTCTCCTTGTGGAGAGAGTGCCTTTTTTTTTTTTTGTTGGTGTTGAATAAACATGTGAAAATCGGACTTTTTCCTGACAAATTCCGCGTTAAACACTGGATATGTACAGCGCCTACACCATACAGTACGACAGCGAATTGAAGAACAAACAAACTGCATGTGAAATAGCATTCAGAGGCACAGTAAAAAACCTTCCTTCCCCCCACACCCCTCTTTTTCCCCAGACCAAGTCCGGGTATTTACGCGGAGATTCGCGGAGATACTTTAGTGGCAACTCTTCTTATCTGTGACGTCGAAGTTGTCTACTGCGGCCCAGTCGATTTAGCTACAAAATATTGCTATTCTGCGCATAAAGATACAGGAATCAAGTTGCATGTGAATAAATTATGATAAACCTATTTGGAAAAGAGATGACTAATGAATAAATTATGGGTAGAGCTTAAGTGTTTAAGCATCAGGACCAGCCTTTTGGACTTCAACAGTGGCCTGGTCAGAGTACTTCTTAAAGTTTTCAGCAAACTTACCAGCCAATGACTTGATTTCATTGTTGAAAGATTCCACACCTTCACTCCAGGCCTTGGTTGGGTTCAAGATTTCAGAAGGAACACCAGGACAAGACTTTGGAACATTCAAGTTGAAAACTGGGAAGTTTTCGTATTCAGACTTGTTCAATTCACCAGAGTGGATGGCGTCCAAGATGGCTCTAGTGTACTTCAAGGAACATCTCTTACCACCTCTAGCGGCAGAAGCACCAACCCAACCAGTGTTCAACAACCAGGCGTTGGCATTGTGTTGACTGATCTTGTCAGACAATTGTTGTGCGTACTTCATTGGGTGCAAAACCAAGAATGGTTGACCGAAACAAGCAGAGAAGGTAGCTTGTGGTTCAGTGACACCTTCTTCGGTACCAGCCATCTTGGAGGTGTAACCGGAGATAAAGTGGTACATGACTTGAGCGTTGCTCAACTTGGAAACTGGAGGTAAAACACCAGAAGCATCACAGGTCAACAAGATAATGTTGGTTGGGTGGGTATCAGCCAAACATGGAATCTTAGCAGAAGGAATAAAGTCGATTGGGTAAGCACATCTGGTGTTTTCAGTGATAGCAGAGTCATTGTAGTCAACAATCTTGGTTGCTGGGTCGTAGACAACGTTTTCCAAAATAGAACCAAACTTGATGGAGTTGAAGATTTCTGGTTCCTTTTCAGCAGACAAGTCCAAACACTTAGCGTAACAACCACCTTCAATGTTGAAGACACCGTTGTCAGACCAACAGTGTTCATCGTCACCAATCAACTTTCTATTTGGGTCAGCAGACAAGGTAGTCTTACCAGTACCAGACAAACCAAAGAAGAGAGTGACATCACCGTTGGCAGTACCTTGGTTACAAGAAGAGTGCAAGGTCAAGACTTGGTGCTTGATAGGCATCAAGTAGAACATCACAGTGAAGATACCCTTCTTCATTTCACCAGCGTATTCAGTACCCAAGATAACCATTTCCATAGCCTTGAAGTTAATTTCAACAGATGTAGAAGAGGTCATACCCTTAGTGTGGACGTTAGCTGGGAATTGACCAGCGTTGTAAATAGTGAAGTCTGGTTCACCGAAGTTTGCCAATTCTTCTTCGGTTGGTCTGATCAACATATTGGTCATGAACAAAGCGTGGTATGCTCTGGCACAGATAATTCTAACCTTGATTCTGTATCTTGGGTCCCAACCGGCGTAAGCGTCAACAACGAACAACTTTTCTCTGGTTCTCAAGTAATCCAAAGCTCTGGATCTAGAAATCTTCCAGGTCAATTCGTCAACTTGCTTGTTGACAGGACCCCACCAAATGTTGTGGGAAGAAGTTTCTTCGTCGACAATTCTCTTATCCTTTGGAGATCTACCAGTCTTCTTACCGGAGTAGGCCATCAAGGCACCGGTGGAGGAGATGGTAGTACCCTTTTCCAACAAACCGTCTTCGTATAAAGTTGGAGGAGGAGCGTTGTGACGAATGGTGGTTTCAGAACCCAACGATAATTGTTTCACCACTGGGTCTTGGGTGGACTTAATGGTTGGATGACCACCAAAATTGATTGATGATTCGATAGCAGTAGGAGGAGCCATTTTTTATGTGTGAAATGTGTTTATAAGATTTGGATACTTATAGCTGTCAATGAAATAGCAAAAGATGGGGAATTCGAAGGATATTTATATTCAGAAGTCATAGCAAAATCGACCCCGGAGAGACGGAAGTACGCATTTTGCTCCAGGTTCCTAATTTTGGAAAAAAGTCTGGGGTAAGGAGCGCGCCGGAACAAATGCCCCATAGTTAACGAGCATTCCGGCGTTTCCCGACTTTATCATGAATTATGTAATCGTCCCGGCCGCACTTTGTGTCTTGCCCCGGAGAAAAGGAAGCCCCGCCAAACCGAGCTTGAGCAAGCCGTGAGAACTCGGGTCGAAGAAAGGTAACTTCCGGGCATGACACACTATCAAAACAACCAGCTGCAAAACCATAATGTTAGCGCCCCTAGTGCTACAAGTGGGCCCAGCAACACTTCTACACATATTAAATCGGGCCACAATCACTTACTTTACCTTTCGGCCGGAAAGCAGCTGCTTTTGCGGGTTATGTTATTCGCATTTCTTTTCTCCTAGTGTTACGATTAACCATATTGGGAGGATATATTGTTATGGTCGCGGGAATTTTCTCATGGCTTCGCCCAGGCGGTTTCAAAAAGACCCCACTTTTTTTTCTCTTCCAGCGACCTTGTATAGAATAAATGACCTCAAGAAACTAAGTACAGTAAGACTGAAATCTGTTCCTGTAAATCTTCCAGCCAATAACATTGTTACTTATGCATATGTTTTCCAACGGTTTCGCGGGGCAAAGGTGGGGCATCGGAACTAAAGGCCCGGGGGTCCGGGACAAGACATAACGTTCTAGATCCTAAACGTCACAGCCTTGTCTGGTTAGAGCACTAACGCGAGATTTCCCGTATCTTTCCTTACATCCCGGAAAATGCCCCTATGAATGTGATAGCTCTCAATATCTAAATCCGGGATACTACTAGAAGACCACCATGATGCAACATTTGCTATAGTAGCAATCCTTTTGTAGAATTCTTTCTTTTAGTAATCTGTCGTGGGAGAAGATAATTGCTACTTCGTGAAAAAAGTTGGATGCAAAATTGTAAATTTACAAAAAACGCTAAAATTTAATAAATTTAGTTCAATTAATAACACATTGTTAAACTGTCATATTATCACCTGTTCTGGATTAGCCTTTTTGTCGTAATGATCGTAGTAATATTTCCATTCTTTAAATCCAATCTCCTTTACTCCATTAATCGATTTATCATCATTGATACCAAGCATCATACATTGGTTCACTTGGACCTCGCCATCGTTCAAACTAGATTTCAAGTACGTTATAGCAGAACAAATCAACCCATACTTGAATATTTCGGTAAGATTAGAGTACTGGGGATCAATAACTGGTCCCACAATACCACCAATCAAAGGGGTTTTGGTTTCATCCTGCGTTGCACCTTCATCAATGAAGGGATAAAACTTGGATAGCTGCGATTTGTTGGTGAATAAAATAATACTACCAATGACATTTTGATTTGTTGGCTCAAGGGCAATGATAATTTTGACACCGTAAGAAGATGGGTTCTGGATGTGCTTTATTGCTTCCGAATATAAGCTTTCCATTCCAGCTTTTTCATCTGTATCCTCAATGCTATCTTCATCTTTAATCACACGATTGATTAGTTTCATTAACTTTCTAGGATCGTTACAAATATCAAACCTCACACCAACAATCATCAACTCCCTAAAGATTTTCTTTGGAACTTGCCACTCGTTCAAGTTGTCCAACAACATGATGTATTTCTTTTTCAAGTTTTCGACTCGGACATTCCAATCAATGCTTTGGATAAAACTAAGTGTTTTTGTAGCAGGTGGGATGAACATATTAGATTCTGGGAAACTCAATAGAGGAAATGAGCTCCCCAATGAGACCTGAACACAGTTCTTTTCCTGAAACAAGTACCTAAGGGCACGAGCGTGAAGATTCTTCCCAATACTTTGTGATCGCCTTGATTTATCGACAAGTATGTATACAATACTTCCTGTATTGTATGGATCCACTGTCAAGTCTCCGTCAAGAGGTAAATGTTCAAACACCCAAGTAATAACTATGCCATACAATACGTTAAGCGACGAGTTTCTGACAACAAAATGTCTTTGGTTCTTCGATGTCGCCAACAAACCATACAATTTTTTGTAAAACTCATCGTTCAGATAGTCAACTCCGTTTTGACCAGAAATAAACAAGTCGGCATCAACAGTGTTGTGTTTCCACAAATTCACCAAGCCCGTCAAGTCTCTATTCAATTCAAAGTCATCTACCAACCACTTTCTCTTGGGAGTAGAACTCTTAGGGTGCTTGGGGCTTTCATCGTTGCGATTCGATTCTATCTGTTTTCTCTTCCTATTTTTACCAACAAACTTCTTTTCACCAGGAATGCAACCTTTTGGTTCGAAATCTCCCATTAGCACGCCAACCACTTTACTCAACGCGTTATTGGTGTAATCATAACAGCACAAGTAAGCACTTCCTATACTTTTGTTGTAAAAAAAGTCATAAGGCGACGAGGTAGCGATAATAATCAATGGTTTGGATAGCTGTGTAAATGATGAAGTATTTTTACCCAAAGAACTGGGGTTTGCACCGCAGAGAACAGACACATATTTAACAATACCAATTTGGTACATGTTTCGTGTTGCTTCAGATGTTAAGATGATGATAATCTTTGAGTTTTCAATTAATGATTCATGGAGAGGGGTCAATCCATTTGCAGTGTAAGTTGTATGTAATACCTTGTAAAGTCTGTCGTTGTTAATGGGGTGGTTTGATAATATGTCACCAAACTTTTGAAAAACTTCTTCACTGTTGTATAGTTGTGGTTCCTGTTTCAGCTCCACATGGGCTGGATAGATTGGATTCACCAACGGAGTTAATAACAAAATGTTTTCAACTTCTCCCTTTCTGAAAAATTTTGTAATAGGTAAAGTTGAATTGAAATCACGGACTAGAGTGATTGATTTTTGGTATGCCAAACTCGACAATTTGAGGTGTTTCTGCCAAAGATCTGGCGACTCTAGTTTGAAAGGGACAATTTCATCTTCTATGGCTGACTCTTTACCCCGAGGAAACAACTCATTCCAAGTCGAAAGTCCTTTCTGTAGTATTCTAATTCTGTTAAAACTTTTAACAACAGTGTCCTCATCGAGGTTCCCACTGAGCAAGCCTTTTCTGATCGATGCAATAGCTTCGTTTTGGATCGACAAGTTATGGCACACCATGACTAGGTCACACCCAGCAGATATGGCTAATATCACACCCTGTTCCAATCCCACAGAGTGATACAATGCGTCCATCTCCAAGCATTCACTAATAACAAACCCTTCAAATTTCAACTCTTGACGAAGTAATTGAGTAATTAATACTGGAGACAAACATGCGTGTGTTTCGTCAGGACTGATGGTGGGGACCCCACAGCCAGCAGCACTGATACCATCAAGTAAATTTTCCAGAATTAAGCGAGCAAAGGGAACACTGTTGAAATGTTTAACTTGGTCTAGGGAATCCGCTATCATTGGCAATTCTAAGATCGAATCGACTGTAGCATTACCAATACCTGGAAAATGCTTACCAACGCAATACAATCCACCAGCTCTAAACCCACGGGCACAAGCTGACCCATACTTGGTGACATCCTCTAGAGTGGTGCCAAAACTCCGGACCCCCAAAAGCTGATGCGAAATCTTGGTGACGACATCCAACACTGGACCCAACACAATCAGAAAACCAATCTTTTTTAATTCAATAGCAATGGCTTTGGAGACCTCATAGGCCAATTCTGTATCTCCCGTGGCCGCAAGGGCCATCGCGCAGGGGAACTGGGCGATGTGATTTTGGTCAAAGAGAGAGTTCATCAGCCCACCCTCCGAGTCAATCGCAAACAAAATAGGGTACTCGTAGTTACCCTCCTTATATGCAATGTATTGTAAATCACGAATTAACTTTGTCATTTGGGCAACAGAGGTTGTGTTCTTTCGAGAAAGGATCATAGTAGATATCTTATGCTCAACAATTAAATGGTAGGCCTGTGATGTCACAGAGGTCCCTTGGAAACCTCCACAGAGAAACTGCCCCGCATGTATATCTTCAATATTAACAGAGCTCATCTATTATATGGCAAGGCCAGCTTGTTGTCTCCTCTGTTTTATTTTATTGTATGATATCTGGGTCGTTTATTTTTTCACTATTTAGCTGGGGTATCCCCATGTTTAAAATTATAACTAATCAAAGTAGCACTAAAAGTGTTTGTAAACTCTCCATTCAACATGTCGACTTGTTGACCACTCCCCTCCGGTAAACTTCATCAAGGTTTCTGGTTATTTTAGAGTAACTATTAGCGTAGGTGGTATTTATTGGTTGGCGCACGCCCAAACGTATACTGTTATCATAAACATAAACACGTACAAATCCCACTGAGTCATTAAAAGCTCACCTTTATGGTTATTCAGCCATGTACAAAGAGACTAATTCATAATTCAGTTTTATTGTTCTCAGCATACATAATATGGGAATAGCGGAACTTTGGGATATATTGAAACCAGGTTTAGACGAACGAACACCACTAGACATATTTGTTGCTACATTTATACAGCTTCACAAAAGACCACCCCGCTTAGTTATAGATGGGCAATTGCTTTTATTTCAATCTAATCATAGTGATATCCGAACAGATGAATCAAACATTGTTAAACGCAACTTTATGGCCAAGTTGCATTACATGATATCGTTGAACATTTCGCTAGCAGTTGTTTTTGACGGAGCTTTCAAACCAAATAAGCTACGACGAACAGGACTGGGCGAAATTCGAAGTTATGAGGATGAATATGCCTTTTTTAAAGCATCACCTACAGGCTTGTACAAGGAAAACATCCAAACAGTTGAAGAGATCAAGGAATTGCTCAAATCAAACAGAATCGACTATATCCAAGCACCAGGAGAAGCGGAGGCCCAATGTGCATATCTTCAGAGATGCGGAGTATTTGATTTTGTTCTTTCTGATGACGTGGATACTCTTGTCTTTGGTGCAACCAACATGCTACGTAAATTTAGCCGATCTAAGTTGGAAAGTCAATCGACAACAAAAGCTACGAAATACTACGTTTCTCCTGTTTACATGTCTAACATAGAGAAGTATACGGGTTTAAACACCCGAAGACTAGTACTTTTAGCTACTCTTAGGGGTGGCGACTACTCGAAAGGCGTTGAAAGGTTTGGTATCATGAACGCATATCAAGTAGTGGTATGTGATACAAAATTTGCTACTTACAAAACAAAAAAGTTACCCAAAGGCAGCCTGAAGAAACCAATCGGAACTTTGGTAGATTTTTCTGAGCAGTTTATTGCTTGCTTCGTGAAGAAAGAGAAGCTGGTATACCATATGTGGGACTCAATTCAAAACTCTACTACCAGAAGCAAGAAACTTGAAAAGTTTCTTCAAGATCTTAATAAGACAATTCAAGAAAATAACATTCTAATTTTTGGGCGTCGTTTGAATGTTGAAAACATCACAATTGAAGAATACTACACGTTGCTATATCTCTTTCCTGTTGTAGAGAAAGGGTTATTCAAATTTATTCCAGAATCTTTAAGCTATGGAGAGCTAAAGTCACCAATTAATGACCTAAAGCTTCCAACTTTTTGGCCAATTTCTGATTCTTTAAAGACAGAGATTCTTCAAAGAACCAATAATGGGAGAATTATTGGTAGTCTGCGAATTACGTATTCACGAAAGGGTATACAGGACCAAGAGTATGAGAAGAAAGGTGTATACACAGACTTAAATTTACTCCTTCCAATCCCCTCTGGTTTTACTGGATCCATTCGGAGTATTATAATTAAACTATTGAGTCATGTTGAAGGCAGAAAATATATTCAAATCACAGGTTCTAAGTTTGAGGAAGAAATTGAGCTTCTTATGGTAAAGTATGATCCAGTAAAAGTCAGCGAGATGTTTCCAAAAACTCGAAAAGCAGGCGAAGTGGAAGAGATTTCTCCCACGAAGGAAAAGCAATCCTCTACAAAACTAGACTACTTATGGGTTCCAAAGATAATCATTCAAGATATCAACCAAACAGCCATTAACGAGTATGAACAGCAAAAGAAAGAAAAGTTGTCAAAATCAGACTCCAGAAAGTCGTCTCCTCAGCATTATCAAAAAACAACATTAGACCATTTTAAAGGATTCACTTCACCAGACAAAGTTATTGATTTTAAATCTGTGCCCGTTCTTGGTGATATTATATCTCCTCCCTCCAAAGTAAAAATTTCACCTTCTCCCAGAAGATCCAAAAGAAATAGTAAACTACCTGGGCAAAGAGATATTGACGCGTATTTCAAGAGCGATGTCAAAAATCATATCGAAGAAGATAAAGATCCGTTTGTAGACAGTTTTTTGAATCAGAAAGAGAACAAGCTACCTGAAGTATTCATCAACCGTCCTTTGCTTTTGCATCCCACAATGAAGCCTAATCTTGAGTTACGCCGGCCAACATCGAGTCCGTCTACGTCGTTTAACACGACTGAATCTCCTACTAAAAGAAGACCTACTTCGAGTCCCTCTACCAGTCCACTAAAAAGGAGTCGTATAGATGAAACTGAAAGCAATGCTGATCGTTCTATTATCTCAGTGCACAGCAATTCGGACGACTCAATTATTGAGCTCGACGCGAATTGGGTGCAAAATTCACCGTGACTCGAGAGTCTACTAAAGCTAATCTATATACACACCAGAAATTTATATGCATAATCATACAAAACCATTCAAGTCGCCAAATTTGCTATCCCTTCACAATGTCAAGTATGAGTTGGGAGCGACCTTCAAAGAGAATACATGAAGGAACTGACCTAGTCAATTTCAAAAGATCCATTGGGTTCAAAAGATTGCGTCATACTTTATTCACAATAGTTCAGAAGGTCGAGGGCCAAGAAGTTCCTCATGGCATTTTAAATCTTACTTTGGTCAGGTGTAAACCCGAGCCTAATTCATTACATTTAGCCGCTCCTACACCCTTGGAAAGCACACAAAACACTGTGGTGGATTCGAATGTCGAGGGTTTAATAATCATATTGGACCAGCTCAATACATATATCAATGAGATACCACCACTAGCTGGGCCAAGACGTTTTGGAAACCTAGCTTGTCGAAAGTGGCATGAGAAAGTAAATGAAAATATTGCGAACCTTCTTAAACACCATTTGAAAACAGATTACGAAGATGCCTTTTATGACGAATTGAGCTACTACTTATCTAACTCTTTTGGTTCGCTGATCCGGCTCGATTATGGGACAGGTCACGAAATGTCATATCTTGCCTTCATTGGAAGTCTTATTGATGTTGGAATACTTAAGGACGTTTCTGGAAAACAGCTCTTGATTTTATTTGCAAAGTATTACGACGTTGCCCGTCGACTCATATTGGATTACAACTTGGAACCAGCTGGATCTCACGGTGTTTGGGGATTGGATGACCATTTCCATTTAATTTATATACTAGGTGCGGCAGAATTCAGTACTGTTAAATCTGCCCCTGCCGTTCTGCTGGTTTTAACTGGTCAAGTGATTAATTTCTACTCAAAAAGCAACTTATACGTGAATGCAATTGCCTTCATCCATCAAATCAAACTGGGTCCTTTTAACGAACATTCGCCCATATTGTATGATATACATACAAATGTTCAGCTTTGGTCAAAGGTTTTACAAGGTTTATTAAAGATGTATGACGATGAAGTATTTGGCAAGTTTCCTGTGATTCAACACTTTTGGATGGGGAATGTATTATATCCATGGCGAGACGCTGAATCTAACAAACCACTTCCTGTCAATAAGCGTGAAGAGGATGACTCCAATGGCTTTATCAATGGATCCACGGGTGTTAACACCACTAAGACCAACATATCTATGACAGCCGCACCCTGGGCAAACACAAGAAGACCAAATCCCATCACCAGAAGATGATACATATATTGATTATGCTAGATAAGTTTAATTTCTCGCCCTGAAATTGAACTCAGAACGACATAATGGACAGGAACTACTTCCCGAACTCTTGAACCACTTGTAAAGACAGGCAGCATGGAATTTGTTGGAACAAGTTGAACAAGTCTTGGAAGGAAGCGAAAGATCTTGATGCAAGATCGAATAACAAATAGCACATTCCTCAAATCCTGAAAAGTGAAGATTAACATTTCTGTTGAAGAGTTCAATAGCTTCAATAATGGAACCGTTGGTTAGAGAAATGATTCTTTGTGAAGCTAAAAGCCATGCCTTCCATCTGATTTCTTTCACACCCAAACGTAATGGACCCTCTACGCTGACGTTGTCAAGAGGGTAAGACGCAGGAACCTTAATAACCATTTCCATAGTCTGTTCATCAATAATGTATACTGATTTAATTTCATTGGTGACCGAATTGACCTTAATTGTCAAATTCTCGTCCATGCTTTGTAACTTGTCTTTCTGTGCCAAAACTGACTCCAAGATTTCAGACACCAACAATGGAGAAACAAACTTGACAGAAAACTTCTCAACTGCCTGCTTCAACTGCAAGTCACGAACTTCCTTGAACCATTGTTGAACATAAGAACCAACGTATTTGAACGACAAGTAGTATAAATGGAGCAGTAAAAATTGAAGCTCAAAAGAGAAATTTTCTCCCACAACTCCCTTCAAAATATTGTAGTTGGGAATCAAGTTCTCCGTCAAATCAAATTTGGAAACATTTCCCGAAACTAGCTTCTTCAAAAAGTTCCCATCATTCACATTGACTTGGTCAAATATAAAAGAGAGGAGTCCATCAATTGCTTTGTTCTCTTTAATTTGATTAACATATTCGGTTTGGATCGACACAGTTATATCCTCAAAGTGTGCAAAAATTAAGTACCAACTCCACAAATACTTACTGACTTCGGCAGAGTTAGTTTCAATGTCAAGTTCATGATGACCTTCTATAATCTTTAATAAGGATTGAGGTAACTTGGCTTCAACCTTTTCATCGCTGTCTCCTAAATTGGATTTTTGAAGTTGGTATTCTACCACAAAGTCCTCTTGATTCTTGATAATCAATTTATGCAATAACGAAACTGCAATTCTTTGAAGCTTGACAAACTTACTCTCTGAGGCAAGAGTATAAAGCTCTTCAATCTTGCTGTTCGATAATGATTGAGGAAGTTCAACAACCAGAAATAATCTCAAAGTCAAGTCATGTGTCAACCGAACAGGCTGATTGGACAAAGACGAATCCGTTGCTAAAGTGTCTCTGCTGAGAATAATTTCAAATAATTCTTCGTAAATGGAACTCTTGTTATCTAACCAAGCTTCAGATTGTTGGAATTGTTTCAATACGGTTTGAAGCAATTTTAAAGTAAAGAATCTCAACTCAATTCTCGATGTTTCCACCTGCGACGTACTTAAATTATCGTTTATAAGTTGAACTGCCAATTCGCAAGCCTTTTCAGGCACATTCTCTTGTGTTAAAATCAAACCATTCAAAAACCTGGCAAGTTGTACTCTCATGACAATGAATGACTCGTCATATGCGATGTCTGACTCCAACCACGACAGAATGTGGTTCAAAATCATAGCCAATCTATGATGTGAAATGACTTCGTATGGTTCATCTGAATTGAAAAAGTTAATCGACAACGTCAACCATTTTAAGCCTTCCAGCAAGATTTGTGATTGTTGCCTAGCACCCAAAATTTCAGCAGCAACGTAGTTTCTAATTCGATCAAACTTTTTCAGAACATTCAAAAAGTTTAACCCACTGATTAAGAAACAACTTAACTTAAGTGGAGACATTTTGTTGAAGTTGAGGGGAAGAGCATCAAAATTTTGAAGAGATAAATCGCCAAAGTAATAACCCAAAATATTTAAGTAAACTCTGGCGGAGTATAATGAAGAGGAATCAGCCACAATTAAGCTTGAGTCTAATTCACGGAAAAATTCAAGAACTCTATCGTCCGCCGATAATTCCCCTTCCACAACAGAAATCAAGCTTTGCAAAGTTACATTATCAAAATATTGTTTAAACTCTTTGTCCAAGTTTTCCTTAATAGTAAGGATTGATGATTCTTGATCACTATTGCTGAGAAAAAGATAATCATCAATGTACTCACTCAAGTATCCTGCCAAAAGCAAATAGTTTACAGCGGTGGATTTCTTGAGAATGGAGGAGACAAACTTCCCGTAAACAACAGTTGAGGTGTTTAACTTGGTATCGTTTCCTCCCTTGGCCAACACAATGTTTGGGCCCAAAGGATTAGAAATTGAAAGCAAATCGTTGGACACATTGGAAATGCTGTCTATCACGATCTTCTCCAATTGCTTAAAGTAAATTTTCGTGTCAGCCAAATAGGACAGTACAACTTCAAAATCTGTACTAAGTGACGAGCTGCCTAAAAATTGAATGAATGACGTTTCAAAAGCAGGATATGTTTTGCATCTGTCCAAAAACAGAGTAACACCAGGCTTTTGAATATTTGCCCAAGCGGAGATCAATAACGGTTGCAAATCTTCTTCGAAACTTTCAAGCGTAATGTTTGACTTTGACAGTGCTTCAATAAATTTGAGACTTGCTTCCTGCGTTTTTCTGGATAATTTTAACTGGTTTTGAAGTACTTCGGGAATACTTAAATATTTGAAGACGAGCTCATATTCAGTTTCAGTCATAGAATCTTGCTCGGACAATTTGATAATGTATTGAACAAAATCTGAGTACTTGCTTTTGTCTGTTAAATCTAAGAAATCAGAAATCAGCAAAATAAAGCTGGCCAATTTTTTAGGTACCTCTAAAGAGAGCTTTATAAAAAAGTCGCCAGCAACAAGATCAAAGTACTTGGTGGCTGGGCTTTTCTTTAGATACTCAATGAAGTAAGTGACTAGAGGATCCACAAACTCCTCAGTTATATAACTTGGTGCAATTTCAACTGAGCTTATCACTGAACAAGATGAGGTGTCGCCAGATTCTTTAACATATAGAGTCAAAACCTGGAAAACTATGCTTGGCTTGGACAAAGAGTCTTCTGTTTCCAATGCTTCAGTAAGCTGCTCTTGTAATTGAATCATAAAAGACTTATTTTCGAACTGGCAAAGAAGCTTAATATACGTATCAAGAACATCAGCATCAACGGATTCTTCAGAATTTCTTTTACTAACATCCACAAGCTTAGTATTATATGTTGCAAATAATGATTCGATTTCCGACTCCTTTAATGTCTTTTCGAGAAACTGAGTCAAACTTGCGATGGATGGAGTATAGTCTGTTCTCGACTTTTTTGCAAACGTGTTGATTCCAGAGAATACAATTTTTTCCAAAATTGGAATAAATTTATCTTGCAACTTATCGTGGAAGAGCTTTGCCACTCGCAAAATGCAAGAGTACGCCTTCACAATAAAAGTTCCATTGCTGCCATTTAATTGGGGTAGCAAAACTTTGAAAAGGATCTCTGCATCCTCCAATGACTGAAAAGATAAAAATTCAAATTCTTCATCCTTGAAATCGATTGCACTCAAGGTTTCAAAAAAGTGACTGAGAATATTGTAATACGCTGGATCCAGCAGACATGGTCCCAACTTAATATATTCAACTAGTCGTGAGTAACTCTTGCCTCCGCCCAATTCCCAAAAATTTTTCTTTATTTTAAGCAGTTTCTTCACTTCTGGAGTTAAAATTGAAAACTTTGTTAAGACGACAATAGTATCCCAAAACTGCAAGATGACATTGGAAAATATGATAAGTGTTTTACTTTTGAGCGTAACGAGTTTAATAAATTTCTTGGAAACAAGTTTATAGACGGCTTTGATATCCTGACTAGCCGCAAATTTGCTTGGTTGATCTTCTGTCTTTGCAAATATGGTACGCTGTAAAATAAGAAGTGACTTGAAAAGTGCAGAATTGTAAGTTCCTTCAGCAGAGGCAGAACCTAACGCGTCCCAAATCTTCTCATTCAAAATAAGGTCTGACAACAAGCTAGAGTCCAAGTCGTCGTTACTATTGAATGTGTTTATGAGCTTTATTAATAATTGAACCATACCGGTCAAAACTCTCTCGTATTTGACAACCGAGTCCAGCTCTTTGATATATCTTTTGTCTGACAAGCTATCATGTGTCTCAGCTATAGCATTTACGCAATAGTTGGCAATCTGTTCATAAAAAAGAACCCATAACTTTTCAATCTTTTGAGTATCATTGAAGCTGTCAACAAAGGTCTTGTGACATGCCGTGGCAACAATCTTTTCTGAATCGTAAAGACCCAGCAACCATACCGGGATGGAACTTTTCAAATACTTGCTAAATGCTTTGCCACCGACGGCCGACAATAACTTGGCCTGAACCTGGTGACTTAAAGATCTCACCTTACGGGAGTCATCAATTGCCAATTTAGGGTACAACTGGATCCATGAAATAGTCACCAATTCATCCTGAATTGCATCCTTGGACTCTTGCTTCTCCAAGAAGTTGACCAATTCGGTCAAAGACTTCTCTTTGGTGATAGCATCTTTCTTCAATAAAGACTTGAAGATAAGGACAACAGTCCCATCGCTAATTGAAGCTGGATCAGGTAAGGCTGAAAAGTAGTTCAACGATACCGGAAACCCATTATATCCTATCCCATCAACTTCTGTCATATTTTAGTGTTTAGCTATAAATGATTCATAATTTTTCGCACCAGAAAATTTTAGGTAAGGCATTTTACACCGCTTTGATTCTATCGTAGAATTCTCTGACAACATCACTGACCTGAACCTTTTGAGGATGGAAATTACGGATCTCCAATCTATCTTTACTTGTAGCTCTTGATAATGCAACGTAAACCTGACCCTTTTCAAAGGCACGACCCAAATCAAGCTTTAATCGATCGATGGTTTGACCCTGTGCCTTGTGGATGGAAAGGGCCCATGCAAGAAGCAATGGAAGTTGTTCTCGAGTCATCTTGTCGGGCACACCGCTGGAAAATGAGCCTTGTGGCTTACCCATGTCAATCAGAAACTCGTGTGTAGTCACCAAGTGGAAGTTATCGTAGTCATTGAGCCTGAAATTGACCACTGGAAGTTTATCAGTTACCAATTCTTTGCTAGCGTGTTGACACAAGCTCAGAAACTTAGTTTGTCTTTCAACTGGAATACTTGCGAATATCTTAGATTCGGCTTCAGTCCAGCTTCCATTGACCCCGATTCTGTTTGATAGCAACCGCATCTCTCTAATAATATCAGTATCACTACTTTCAAAGGATGGGTATAGTTCGAGAACTTTTTCCCATAACTTAACAGTAAGGAAGAAGAACACCGTTCCCACTGATCCGTTGACAAGGTTGTTGTCGGAATTTATAAGATACATCACCTGGGCCCCTTCTTTTAAAACCAATTCCTCTTCACACATAAGATTCCCCAATTGTTTCTTATGTATCTCCAGTGAAACATTATCCTTTGCACGATATGAGATGGGGGGTGATTGCAACATGTCTAATCGAATCTTATTTGCTCTCTTGACCTCTTCTCGGGTTGGAAACAATTCTGTGGGCTCTATTCCATCAGGATAGTTTACTTTTCGAGATAGTTTGTAAAACTTTGCAATAGTAGCTGAGTCGAGATTTCCATAACGTAAACAATTCAACATATCGATAAGCTCATTGTCACCTTTCTGTCTGAAAACCTTAGTCAACAAGATTGTTTTCGATATTATTTCCCTCCACGCATTGGTCTCAAAGCAATATTTGGCTCTTTCATTTTTGGATATTGGAGGTAATTGAAAAAAATCACCAGTACAAACAAGCTGAATGCCACCAAATGGTTTTTTGTTACCACGAAGCAATTTTGCTAACTCGTTAAGTTTTTCGAACAAAACACCATCAATCATTGATATTTCGTCAATAATTAAAACCTTGAGTCGGATCCATTTGTTCAAAAGCATGCTATTTTTCTTGATTCTCTTAGAAAGCTCCAATGGACTTGCTGAACCAAGTCCTATCCCTAAAAACTTATGAATGGTTTGGCCACCAATATTACATGCAGCCATACCGGTTGAAGCTGTTAACCCCACATTTTCACGGTATTTGTTTCTGAGTTGCTGCATTAAATTTCTCAAAACCACGGATTTTCCTGTCCCAGCACTACCAGTATAAAAGACATTGACTTTATCCTTCAACACAGCACTAATTACGACGTTTTGTTCAGCGCTCAAATCGGCTAGCTCTGTTGAAATTTTGGTTTCAGTTGGAGGCGGTGTGTTAAGCTTCGGTACTTTTCTCGCTTGGCCGGATGCAATACCATGAAAAAGATCAGAACTTTCCCTTTTCAAAAAAGAGCTCTCCCTTTTCAATTGGAAAGGTGCGACAGCCGATTTGGAATCAGAGTGTCTTATTTCACAGACCTCGTCATCATCACTCGGCATTAAAATGGTAGTAAATGTGTTGTTGCTGGTGATTTTGCCTTGAAAAGAGCGAGTCAACTTTGGATTTGAAAAGTTGTTAATTTCTATTGATCCAAATGAAGTGTCTGAACAGTCAACCTCATCAAAACCGCTATCTGTATTCGCCTTCGAAAGAACCGAGTTGCTTCGCGACAATGCAACCTTCTCGGGTGTGGTGAATTTTGCCTTTGTGGCTTCTTTCTTTGGTGGGCAAGAAACAGAGAAAAATGATGCTATACTTTTCTGACCTTTGATAGGTTCCCTTTTTATCCTCAGTCGGCCTGTACTCATATAGAGGTGTTGGTTAGCTCAATAGACATTGGCAGATTGATTGTATTTACGCTACGCGCAGACGCGACTTGGGTGTGTATATAAGACAAAGATGCAGGATCTCTTCGCCATCAACAGGAAGCATTTCAAGCGCCACAAGTCAGTTCAAGCTTGCGTAAATTAACCATGATTTTGAAAGGCTTATCGATGATGTAGACGATCATTCTTGACGTGCAATTTAAGCTTGAAGTATGGTTTTAGTCCGTTAGGTTATAGTTCACATGATTAAGGTCACGTGCCTTAATGTACAAACAGATCTGTTACATACCGCATGTTCACAATACTCCACAAATTGGTTACAGTTCCAAATAGAATCTCCGAAAGTTTTACTTTACAACTTTGCATTCCTTCTATTTTATTCATAAAGGCATAAACATGAAGAATTTAGAAGTTGAACATTCCGAAAGTTCCTCTTTGGAAGAGCTCAAGAGAAAGCCTGGTGTTTTCTCCAAGGGAATCAAAAAGTTGACCAAATCTACGTCGATACGCAACTTTAACGAAATGGCTGCCACTGGTTTGGGTGTGGCTTCTAATACCCCGAAGACGCCTTTGAATGACAGTGCTGAGTTCCATGCCATTGGATATGACTCAACTGCAACAACCCAAGAACCCATTCATGTGAAATATTTACCTGAGAGAAGCTCAATGCCAACACAATCCCCCAGACTACCCTCCGCAGGCTCGCTAAACTTTCTGGACTCCAAAAGCAATCGTGAACAAACTGAATTGGACTCCTGTGCCGGTAGCATCCTCAGCAACAATACCGGTAACTTTGCATCGCTTGATCCCAAATCAGCACCCGAATACGTCCAGCCAGGATTAGCCGAAATCGGCTTAAATTTGGCAGGTTATGGACTCTCCTCAGATGATCTTATACCTCCACCTGCCATGAAACCCATGCAATTTAATACCCTTCATTCCACTTTCAGACAAAATAATACCTCTGCATCTTCACTTCCGGAAAAAGATTCTCCAGCTCCAACACCCTTGAAGCAATCACAAACATTGGGAGCTCTTAATACAAGAGTTAAGCAAAGCACTTCAAGAACAGTTTCACCCTCTACCATCACCTTATCTCCTAAATTGAATGCAAACCATGCGGTACAATCTTTTGCGACAGCCGCAACTTATATGAACCAGATGCCTCGGACGGAAATTGTTGATCAACTTTTTGAAAAACTTTTATCCACGAGAGCCTTTGCTGACAAAGCTGTTAAAACCTTGAGAGAACAAACCACCAAGCGTAAATGGGAATTGCTTTTGCGTGAGAGTGAAGCAAATTCGGCATTCGACTTGAAGACATTAACAAAGCAGGCTACTTTGACAATCAAGCTGACAAAAGATTTTAATGGAAAGGTTACTTATGAGAGTTATCATGAAAGAAAATTTGTCGAACCAGAACAGGAACAGAGAAATGTCGACGAGTTTGATTTTAAATCAAAGCAGCATACTGCCATGAAAGTTATGTCGATGATTGGCGTTGCACCCAAAAAGTCAGAGGAAGAGCAATATACCAAGAAGAAGTCGATTGATTCGTCTGGTTCAAATGAAATTGAAACTACATCTGGATTGAAAAAGCTGAAAGTAAGGGAAGGCTCGCCTGAGTGGTATGTTTCAAGAATCATGTCTAATAAACTCTCTGTCAAGGAGTACAGAAAGTTGGAGAAAAAATTGGCTGAAAATTCATTATCTCCCAAGTATGGGACCCATTGGGTTGACATCTTTATCAAGTCTCAAGGCGAAACGGCTTTGTCGGTGATCCTTTCCCGTGTCAACAAAAAATCCATTAAATCCAATGATGAGTTTGATAAAGAGTATACCATTGTCAAATGTATCAAGCATATCATAAACTCAGAAAAATTGGAAGAACAAGAAATTGGAGATGAATCTTCCATCAAGTCGTCGACAAAGAAAAATAAGTACCACGTTATCAAGTCCTTGATATTCTCCTTAATATCCCCTAGACTTGCAACTAGGATTCTTGTGACAGAGGTTTTAATTTTTTTGTCATACTACAGAAACAATCAGTTCAATTCCTATATCTTGGACAGCATGGTCAACCTTCAAGATCTCTTGGGAGATTTTGTTAGATTTCAACCTTGGCTAAATGCCTTAGAGTTGTTCCTTGACCAATATTTCACCACTGGTGGTAGATTTGGTAATGATGTCATGGTGAAGAATTATGCTTTGACTTCCTTATTGTTGGTGAATTCGATAATGGGTGGGACAAGTTCCATCAAAAAAAGAATTGCATTACGGAGAGAGTTTGTGGACTCGAGATTGCCAAAGATATTTGACAAGTTGAAAGTTGTTAATGATGATAGAATCAATGAGGAAATCGATAAATTTGAAGAGTATGCCGAGGAAGACTACTCTGAGTTCTTCAAACTTGGGACAGCTGATAAAAATAACCAAATTCATGGAATTGATGAGTTATTCAATCAACTCAAAGTCCAATACAATGAAGACGAAGGGGAAAACACCGACGAAAGATACTTGAGGTCTATTTTCCAAAAATTTTTGATGCTCAAAGACAGTGGAAGAAATGATTCTGAAATCAGTAAACTCCTTGTCTTGATTGATTCTGTCATGCAGCACATTATTGCTGAATCTTCTATGATTGCCTCAGATGCCAATTCGGTGCTCAATAGTTCCATTCAAAGATTGATGGACAGAATGAATACAGATGACACTGCAAATAGGGCAATATTGGAGACAAAAGATTTGCAAAAAGCTTTGAAATTGTTGGAAGGGGAGAAGAAACAGTTAGAGTTGGAAGCAAGCTTTGGTCAAGACGAAACCATTGCCAACTTGAAGAAAGAGTGTCAGCTTGGGGAAATCAAGATTGCGGAGCAAGAAACCCACATTTTCTTGTTGCAATCCCAAATCAAGCGAATGGAAGAGGAAAAGAATAAGCTTGCCAAATTGGTCGAAAGTAACCGCCTGAACCTGTTTATCTCGCCTAACATTAGGACTATTGAAACCAAAATCAATAAGGATAACATTGTTCATGAGCTTGAAAACACTTTCTCCAAGCAAACACATGCTTTGAAGGAAGCTAATGCTGACACTTGGTTTGTGAACTCCAATGAGACATTGAAGTCTTCAAAAGTAAATGGCTCCACTGCTGTTTCAACGAGTTTTCCACCACCTCCTACTGAAAATTCAGTTGGCCCATCAACTCCACCACCTCCTCCACCATTACCTAGTATGTTGAAAAATCTGGGAAACACTAATGCCCCTCCACCTCCTCCACCAATTCCTGCCATGTTTGCTAAACTGGGTAGTTCATTGCCCCCACCTCCTCCACCTCCATTACCTGATATGTTTGCAAACGTCAAGCCATCCATACCCCCTCCTCCACCATTACCTGCCATGCTTGGAGAGAGGGCAACTGCATCCACATCTACTCCGCCTCCACCTCCACCTCCTCCATTACCTGGCATGTTCGGTAAACAGGGGACTACTAACACACCTCCTCCTCCCCCTCCTCCTCCAATGCCTGGTATGTTTGGAAAACCAGGAGCTGGCTCAACACCTCCTCCTCCTCCTCCTCCTCCTCCACCACCATTCCTTCCTCTGCTTGTCATCAATGTTAAGTCGGAATCCACCAGCAATGAATCTTCTGATTGCTCACCACCAACCACTCCATCGAATTTAACTAGAGGAAACAGTCCAGATACCTTGTCAGCCTCACTGACCATGGCAAGACCAAAGACCAAACTCAAGCAAATGCATTGGGATAAGATTGATGACATCAAAGAAACTTTCTGGTCTGATATCGAACATGGAAAGGTCTCAGATACATTGTTCAAGAAAGGGATTTTGAACGAAGTTGAAAAGGTATTTGTGGCAAAGACATCGAACATCAAACTTAAAAAGGATGTGGGTATTCACGCCGCAAAAACTTCCAAGCCCAAACAGGTGTCGTTTTTGACAAGAGATTTGGCTCAATCCTTTGGTATTAACCTTCACATGTTTGTCAACAACTCAGTTGAAAATTTTGTGCTAAGCGTTTTGCATTGTGATGAACAAATCTTGGAAAGCATCAGCGTTTTGGAATTCTTTAATTCGGATGCCCTTGTCGAGATCAGCGATAGTATGATGAGAGACTTTATGCCATATTCTACCGATTTCAGAAATAATAAGGAGCCATTGAAATCGCCTGAGGAATTGGAGAGGGCGGACAGAATTTACCTTGAATTGTGCTTCAATTTAAGACACTACTGGAAATCCAGATCGAGGGCTTTGCTATTGACTCAAACTTACCAAAAGGACTACACCGATCTTGCTAGCAAAATTCAATTGATTGACAATGTCAACCAAAATTTGAGGGGTTCTGAAAACTTGAAGAACGTTTTAGGGATAATTAGATCTGTTGGCAATTTCATGAATGATCATTCCAAACAAGCCATGGGATTCAAGCTCAGCACTTTACAGAGATTGAAATTTATGAAGGACGATACTAACTCGATCAACTTTTTACATTACATCGAGAAAATTATCCGTAATACCTTCCCTGAATATGGTGCCTTTGTTGATGACTTGAGTTCCTTGAACCATACTCAAAATATCTCGATAGAACAATTGGAAAACGATTGTGAAGAATACGAGAGAATTGTCAACAACGTTTGCACCTCGATCACTAAGGGAAATTTGAGTGACTTCTCCTCAATGCATCCAGAGGACAAAATCATCAACAGTGTCTCCACTCCATTAGAAGAAGCAAAGACCAAGAGCAAAATATTACGGGAACTTTTGACAAAGACTATTACCGAGTACAATTCCTTGATGGAATACTTTGGTGAAAACCCGGCTGATGCGGGTGCTCGGGCTGGATTCTTTGTTAAACTTTCATCATTTGTTAATGAATTCAAAAAAGCACATGTGGAGAACGTCCAACGTGAAGAAGATCAAAGAGCATACGAGGCAAGAAAACGGATGATTGAACAGTCCAAGTTGAACCTTTCAAAGAAACCGTTACCCTCTGCAAAAGAAAATGTCACAGTCGAGGAAGAGGCTTCTACTCTTGGCAGCGCTGGAGGCGATGGATCAAGTGCTCTTATTGATGATTTGATGGAAAGATTGAAGTCGAGCGCCCCATCTTCATCTGCTGGAAAGGATCGCAAGAACAGAAACAGAAGGAGCAAGGCAATGTCGTTTTACTCAAGCATGTCTCTTGAAACATTAAACGAGAAACAGAGTGACTCTTCTCGTTCACTGTCTTCCAGAAACAACGAGTATGAAAGTGTGACGACACTCAAAAGGAGATTAACAACCAGAAAGAAGCAATCTGAAGGTAATGCTATCTTGAAGACAGATGAGGTGATGATGCGTGCTCAAGCGATGCTAGACGAACTCCGGAATTAAAAGATGGTTTTCAACAAAACCTCCACCGCCTAATGGCAATTTTGCATAAAACTTTATAGTGATAATAGAGATATTTATTTTATTAAAATTGGGTGCAAATTCCTGTACAAGAAGTTGCGGCATAGTTATTTGACTCGGGCCAAACGCACTAGATTTAGTAAAATTTGACTTCGAAAAACTAGCCCCGTTGACTCGGAACTCATCTTATTTGTTCACTTTTGACTCTTCCTTTGTAGATAGTGATATGGCCCTTTTGAAGGGGTTTTCTCCATATAAAAGCCATAGGTGATCAGAAGAGTCTCTCAACATGGGTAAACTGCACTTGGAACGCTCAGCCAATAGCAGGCCTTATGGAATGACTCATCGCCTGGTAAAAAAAGAAAGAAATTTTTTTACCTATACGGGAGGATAATCCGATTGTGCGGACTGCACATGGTACTCCGGGCTTTCTTTTTCATACACCTATTCTCTATATATATCTTTATTAACCTTCTAAATTATCCAAAGTAGTTATACGTCTTAGATCCAGGATGTTATCTAGAAATATAGTGATGCGCCGCTTAACTGCTAGGGCCTTCCACAAGTCTAGTGTCAATCTTGACGCTGTGGTTGTCTCTGGTACGAAATTGGCAAAGTCCATCAGAAGCCAAATTGCTGATAAAGTTATCCAGTACAATCAAAAACACTTTAAGGAATTCAGTGAGGTACAAAGTATTCCATTTGAAAACTTGAAGTTCAAGCCTTCCTTGACCATTATCCAAGTGGGAAGCAGACCCGACTCTTCAGCTTATGTGAGATCAAAATTGAAGGCTGCCCAGTCCTCCAACTTGACTTCTAATTTGCTCAAGTTCGATGAGTCCATTACCCAAGAAGAATTGTTGGAAGAGATTGACATTTTGAATAAGGATCCAAATGTTAACGGTTTGTTGATCCAATTGCCATTGCCAAAGCACATCGATGAAACTTTGGTCACCAATTCGGTGGCTACTGAAAAGGATGTTGATGGATTCGACCGTTACAATGTCGGTGAACTTTCGAAAAGAGGTGGTTCCCCAATTTTCAAACCTTGTACTCCCAACGGTATTATTGAGTTAATCAAGACTACCGGAATCAAATTTAGAGGTAAGAATGCTGTTGTCATTGGTAGATCTGATATCGTTGGTACCCCAGTTGCTGCTATGTTGAGAAACGAAGATTGTACTGTGACCATTTGTCACCGTTACACTCTCGATTTGCCAAACGTCGTGAGAAATGCCGATATCGTGGTTGCTGCTGTCGGTATTCCAGAATACGTTCAAGCCGACTGGATTAAGCAGGACGCAGTTGTTATTGATGTTGGTATCAACTACAAGGAAGATCCTTCTGCCAAGAATGGAAAGAAGTTGGTTGGAGATGTCGATTACGAACCTGTGGCGAAAAAGGCCGGTTTCATTACTCCAGTTCCTGGTGGAGTTGGACCAATGACTGTTGCAATGTTGTGTTCTAACGTTTACGATGCTGCTATTTTGCAAGCTAAAAGGGCCCACGAAAATGCCTTCAAGCCTTTGCCATTGGACTTGCAAATTCCAGTTCCTTCTGATATTGCCATTTCTCGTGCTCAAAAGCCTAAAAAGATTACCAAGCTTGCACAAGAATTAGGTTTGTTGGAAAGGGAATTGGAACCATATGGTCACTTCAAGGCAAAGGTTGACCCAAAACAAGTCATTGATCGTTTGGATGAACAGGCTGAAGGTTCCTTGCAAGCCAAGGGTAATTACGTGTTGGTTGCCGGTATCACTCCAACACCTTTGGGTGAAGGTAAGTCAACCACCACCATGGGTTTGACTCAAGCTTTGGGTGCTCATTTGGGCTACAACTCCATTGCAAACGTCAGACAACCATCTATGGGTCCTACTTTTGGTGTTAAGGGAGGTGCTGCTGGTGGTGGTTATGCTCAAGTTATCCCTATGGATGAATTCAACATGCATTTAACTGGTGACATCCATGCCATTTCTGCTGCTCAAAACTTGTTGTGTGCTGCTGTTGACACCAGAATGTTCCACGAATCTACATCTAAGTCCATCGCAGGTTTCTACAAGAGATTGGTACCTGTGAAGAAGGGTTCTAGATCTTTCACACCTTCAATGACAGCTAGATTGAACAAACTCGGTATCCACAAGACAAACCCTGATGATTTGACACCTGAAGAGGTTGGTAAGTTTGCCAAGTTGGACATTGATCCAGAATCCATTACCATCAAGCGTGTGGTGGACTGTAACGATAGATTTGTCCGTGAAATCACTATTGGTGAAGGTAAGAACGAGGCCTCAAAGTACCCACCACGTAAGTCCGGTATGGATATTACCGTTGCTTCTGAATTGATGGCTATCTTGGCCCTTTCTTCTTCATTGAAAGATTTGAGAGAAAGAGTTGGTAAGCTTGTTGTCGGTACTCAAAGAAACACCGGTGTTGCAATTACTGCCGAAGACATTGGCTGTGCTGGTGCAATTACTGCATTGTTGAAGGATGCCATCAAGCCTAATTTGATGCAAACATTAGAAGGCACTCCTGTTTTTGTGCATGCTGGTCCATTTGCCAACATCTCCATTGGTGCTTCTTCTGTTATTGCTGACAAGTTGGCTCTTAAGTTGACCTCTCCTTCCAACCCAATTAACAATGGTGAAAAGGGTTTTGTTGTTACTGAGGCTGGTTTTGATTTCACTATGGGTGGTGAAAGATTCTTTAACATCAAGTGCAGAACCTCGGG
This sequence comes from Teunomyces funiuensis, assembly GCA_030558095.1. Taxonomy (NCBI): domain Eukaryota; kingdom Fungi; phylum Ascomycota; class Pichiomycetes; order Serinales; family Debaryomycetaceae; genus Teunomyces; species Teunomyces funiuensis. The sequence goes on from JAJMRW010000002.1 coordinate 1,137,370, forward strand.
TTTCAAGCCAGATACTGTTGTTTTAGTTGCCACTTCTAGAGCATTGAAGTTGCACGGTGGTGCTCCTGATGTCAAACCAGGCCAAACCTTGCCAGCTGAATACGTGACTGAAAATCTTTCCTATTTGGAAAAGGGCTGTGTTAACATGGCTAAGCAGATTTCCAACATTAAGCAATACAATGTTCCAGTTGTTGTTTGCATTAACCAATTTGAGACTGATACCCAAGCTGAAATTGAGTTGATCCAAGAACAAGCACTCAAGGCTGGTGCAGACTTTGCTGTTCCTTCGAACCATTGGGCTCAAGGTGGTGCTGGTGCTGTTGAACTTGCCAAGGCTGTGACTCAAGCTGTCAAGAAGTCTGACCCTGCTGTACCACAGACCTTCTTGTACGATGTCAACGACACAGTTGAAAACAAGTTGTTCACCATTGCAAGCAAGATGTACGGTGCTGCTGCAATTGAGTTATCTCCATTGGCCAAGCAACAGATTGAAACTTACACAACTCAAGGTTATGACAAGTTGCCTATTTGTATTGCCAAGACTCAATACTCGTTGTCGCACGACCCTGCTTTGAAGGGTGTTCCAACTGGTTTCACTGTTCCAATCAGAGAAGTGAGATGTTCCGCCGGTGCGGGTTACTTGTACGCATTAGCTGCAGAAATCATGACTATTCCTGGTTTACCCACACATGCCGGGTTCATGAACGTGGAAGTGAATGAAGATGGAGAGATTGAAGGGTTGTTCTAGACTGCATTTTGTATAATATTATAGACGTGATAGATTTTTTTTGTATATTTTGGTTGCAAATTTATAAAAAAGTAAAGAATAAAGAAAATTGATAAAAACAGTAGTATGTAGGAATAATATAGTGACGGACTACTACTTCATTACAATCGTATAATTGGGAGTCTCATGCTTCTACTACTCGCTTTTCACGTAGTTAATCAATCTTTTTGATGGCACTAGCAATCTCTTCGTCACCATTTGCAAAGTCAAATGCTTTGCCAATGGTATTTTTTGCGTTGATAACGTCATAAATGACCTTGGCGACATCTGCTCTTGTAATGCGGCCACTTTCTTCCTTTTCACTCTTAATCAAACGAATCTTGTTGGAAGGACTATCGTCTGTTAATGTAGTAGGTCTCAAAATGGTGTAGTCCAACTTGTCCTTGAATTCACCCTGGAGAATACGGTCCGCGTAGTGCTTGGAGGTATAGTAGTCTCTGAGGGAAGACTTGACAAAGACGTGACGCTTGTCAGCATGAAGCGCACTGATGATAAGATATCTCTTGACATTGGCCAAAACGGACCCTTCAAAGGTCTTTACTGCACCATCCAAGTCCACCTGTAACAACTTCTTACCACCAGAGCCGACCGTAAAAACAACAGCATCATGGCCGGAAATCACCTGAGAAATCTCTTCAGATGAAGCATCGTCCAATGAAAAGGTCTTGGTTTGAATGTTTTGGGAATTGTTGGAGATTTCAGCAATGGTCTTTGCTTGCTCGTCGTTTCTAACAACAGCAGTTGCCTTGAAAGGTGACAGAGGTTGAGAGACCAAACGGATCAAATGTTGGCCAATCTTTCCGTGTGAGCCGAAGATAATGACGTTCTTGTAAGACATTGGTGCAAGGACTAATAGAAGTTGAGTAAGGAGAACCTGTATGTCTGTACTTGAACCGGTAGCAACTTATTATGTCACGACTGCACATAAATGCTATTGCTATAATACATATTATTAAATCAATTCTAAATAACTCATCAAGAGTACTATCATTATAATCGTTAAGTTTATGAAGTTTCCAGATGACTGTAGACTTATTGTACAGGGTAAGGGTTGCCAACCCTTTTAGGCAGCTGCTTTGGACCTTGAATCATGGGAGATCCATTAGCGGGATGAATGTTTTTGGGCTGACTATTAAAGTTGGAACCCGAGCCAGATGACGAACCTCTACTATGAAGTGAGTTTGCACCCGTTGCGGTAGAATTCTGAACGGAAAGTGACTTTTGGGTGAGCGACTTTTGTGGGTATGAAGCGCCTGACTGTTGTGATTGCTGCTGTTGTTGTTGTTGTTGTTGCTGCTGCTTATTCGCAAGCTGTTGCTGTTGTAATGCTCTCATCTTAGCTTGTTGAAGGTAAGCCTGTTGGCGTTGATGCACAGATTCACGCAACAAACCATACGATTTAGACAACAACATTGAACCAAAACGAATGGATTGCGTATCATCACTGATACAGTTCAACTTGGAGGGATCTAAACTGAAAGGGTCTTGAACTCCTTTCTGACTTTCAGTCAAGTCATTGTCAAATTTCCAACGGGAATCCAACCTTTTAATTGCATCGCTCTTTGAGTCATAGACATTGGGGATGGCTGGTTTGTCTTTATCGTCGTCAAACTTCAAGAATGCATCAATCTCATCAGTTGGGCGAGTCATCAAACTTCGTCTGTCTATAAATGTCCGATTGGCTCTTCCAACTCTCTTCCGTAACCTAAAAACAGGTTCAGAATATTTGGATCCGTCTTCTGCCTCGTTATCATGTTGATTCTGCTGGTAGCCATAGTCATTGTTGTATGCACTGAAATTGTGTGTTTCTATATTTGATAACAACTGCGCAATATAGCCAACAGAAGTATACTTGTTGTCATTAATCTTTTCTTGAAGTAAGGAGGAAATATGGGGGAATGCTTTCGAAGGAATAAGTTCACCATTTGATCCTCTAAATGTTTTCATTCCAGGTAATGATTTTTTGCCTTCTTCTAATAACTTTTTCAAGGAGTCACCAATGTAATTTGTTGTGTTGAATTGGTGGAAGTTCGCTGAAGCAATGGATGAATATGGAATGTGACTCAACTCCTTGTTATCAGAATTGGTCGAAATATTGAAGAATGGTTGGTAGGGGTCATCGGTGATATTGACAAATCCTTTATCTTGTTCCTTCCGCTTACGCAACTTCTCCAAAACGGCTCTCTTTATAGTTTCGTTCTTCTCCTTTAATACCAAAGAAACAGTAACGAGGTCCATGTCAGGAATCTTTGAAGGAGGTAACTTGACATATGGTTGCGTGGATGAAGAAGCTGTACCATCTTGCTGCTGAAGTTGTTGTTGTTGAAGTTTATCTTTGCTGAGATTACCACCAACACCTGTTCCAGAACCAGATACTTCGCGAGCATCAAGACGTTTCTTTTCCTTCTTCTTGTAATCTTTGTCATCTTCTTCCTTGGGTTTGAAAACCTTTTTACGCTTGTGTGGGTAGAACAAATGGTCATCACCTTTGATTCCAACTGATCTTTTCAAATTTTTGGCCTCACAACGAAGCTTAAAAATTTCCTCTTCTGCCTTCCAATCTTCCAACTTTAAAAGTTCTCTTTGACTGACAGAAAGAATAAGCTCACGAGCCTTTTGCAAAGATTTCTGAAGTAATCTGATTCTCTCAGCACCGAGTGCATCAGCTCTTCTTGTCTTACGAGCTTGTCTAAACTCACGACGACGGAAACAAACATAAGGATCGTTTTCATTCTCCTTTTCGTTTGCATTTGGATCTTCAAACTTCAAGACTGGTTGGACTGACTTTCCTTTCCGTTCTATTTTTCTTTCTTTCCAATGGTTATAAATTGGCTCACCAAATAACTCAAAGAGTTTTGGAATTGTTCTAACTGCTGATTGCTGTGCATCGTCTTGATTTTTGTCAAAAACGGTAGCAAAGGGAGCAAAGTTTAATTCCTTGGAAAGATTTTCTTTCAATGCAGATGTGGTCAAATATTTCAAGTTTGAACCGTATTGTGAATATGGTGAGTTATGACTTGTACTTTTAAATTCATCTATGATGTACGATGACAATTCCTGATAAGTTAAAATATTGGAAGGATCCATCGAAAGAAATGGCTGCTTTTCTTCTATAGTCTTTTCAAGCTTGTCACATACCAATTCAAATTCTGTTTCAGAACATTTCCTTGAGTTTATCTCCTTCGCCTCCTTTGATTCATTTTTGGCCTTTTTTGGATTTATCTTGGGGTAGTTCTTATTCAAATCATCAGTACGGAAGGATTCATCAATTTCATCCATATTGTATTCAACTCCCACTGTGTCTTCCACAGTGGCACTGAATTTGATATAGGATTCCGGTTCTTTAAACACTTGATCTTTATAATATTTGTGGGCATCAGGCCAAATTCGGGACGCATCAGGGGTAGGGATATATACATTTGAAACTTCCTTTGGCTGATCCTTCTTTTTATCACTTGAAGCTTCATCTTTGGATCCCAAAAGAGCTCGTTGGGCTGCATTAATGACTTGTTGTAAGTGAACTTCATCTTCTTCATTTTTGTCCACTCCGGTTTCAATGGAATGTAAATCTCGTTGTTGTTGGCCTGTACCGTTTGAGTTTAGATGATGTATTTGGGATGGTTCAAGTTCGTTTGTGAGATCAAGGGTTGGTATTTCCTTTTGTTTGTAAATCGTCAAAGGTTGCTTCACGGAAATTTTCCGTTGTCTGAATCTAGCACCACTAGCATGTTGCTTTGCATTACTGGAGTTGTTAGCCGGTAGGATTGCCATCGTGGATGTAATTATTGCCACAGAGAATCCAAAACACGGAAATCAAAACAAATCCAGATTAAAAAGCTTATTCAGTAGAAAAAGCTATTCCGTGGTAAGTAACCCTCAAATATCAAAGACCTTTTCACCGCCGAACTACTGTATGGTAACTGTCGCCTTCGGAACTTGGTTCGACGTCGACAATTGAACAGATATCCAAGTTAAGTATTGGTGTGTGGATGTTGCGCGCCCGATGCAAGGTTTTTTTCCAAGTCCTCCGTTAAAAATTTTAACACGGTCCACGCAATATCGTCCAGGGGCGAGGGGGGTGATTGATGACACGAATTCGTGTTGATGGAGAGCCCGGATGCTAATGTGGCTGTTGTGTAGATGGGCCAGGGAGTATAGGACTGGTGGACTCAAATGTGAAACCCGTGTGGTTGATTAGCTAAGCTTGAGTAAGGGCTGGCGGGTGGCAATACGGGTGTGACAAGGGGGGTTTTGCGAATAAACACTGAGAATTTTTTTTTTGTCTTGCGTCGAAATGTTATTGGAGCGCGAATCGGGTTTGTGTAACTTAGTCACGTTTATCCACATGTGACCACTATCCACATGTGACCACTTATAATCAGCAGTTAATTTGAACATGACATTCCGCTAGGGTATTATGGTTCACAGCTAGATATTGTGTTCAAGTGATAGATAGTGTGAAACAGGCTGCTTAATAGATGACTGTTTGAAAAAATTTGAAATTTTTTTGCAACGACATCGTTATAAAACTAATCAAGAACTTGGGAACAACTGGTATAAGTGAATAGAGTGCTGATATGGTCTGGATCTGTGACATTGAAGCTCTCGCAAAGCTCAACCGTTTATCTTAAACAACCATTTTTTGCCCCCTTTCACCCAGATTTCTTTCAAGTGTATGTCTGGCTTGTTTGCGGTGGATGTTCCATCGCACAAGCGCTAGCTTTACCTGTAGTGTGTGGAGAGTGACATGCTTAGTATTTGGTAGCCTAAACTATGAAACTTGTGAAAAAACTGTAGATTTTCTTTAGTATTAGTGACAAGGAATGGGAAGCAGTTGGTTTTTTTTTGAAACATATTAGCTGCATGCAAGCTGCCTGCAGGATTAATTACTTTTTTTTGTGTCTGACTAAAAATGAGTACTCCGATAGGGTTTTACTATCTGCAGAATCAGACTGCAGGTAAAATCTCCGACCATAGTTCAACATGGAGAACGTACCCCTAGTTGCAATATATCTGATTGCTGGTAATAATCCCCTGTTATAACGAGACTTCTATAGTTGTAATACTTACAATGACGCTGGAAGTTGCAGCCAATGGTGACCTCCCCACGACATTACCGTTTTTAAACTCTGTGTGTCCGGGGTTTTCATTTCTAGATGAAAACGTGCATTATAACATCAAACATGATAAAGCGAAAAAGGGAACTCCTAGCATCGATTGGCCCTTAACTCTGCCAAGTACGTCCGAAGCACAATTGCATGACACTTATTTGAATATTGCTAGGCCACCACTATCCACATCATCAAATGAATCGACAACTTATGTTTCGCTTCCATACCATGTCACCAATTACTTCAAGCTGCTTGTAAAGCTAAAGGATAAACGTTTGGATGGAAATATGCACATTGGGGCAAACGTTAGTCCGCTTACACACGATCCGTACAGCCTTCTTGACTGGAACCCTGGATGTTTAACCTCAATTGTTGATCTCAAAAGTTCAGACACCAATCTGCGTAGATACCAGTCAACCGAGACTTCCAACAAAAATCCATTTAACCGGTTATCTTTGAATTTTAATAAACTCCTCAAGTTCTCGACAGGATCAGATAAAGTTCAAGACAATTTTCTCAATATTTTTCCTTTGGAAAAGAAGCAGGGACATATAATTGACAAGCTTTTGAATTACAATGCTGAAACCTTCTTGAATGAGTTACAATCTCCAAATACAGCCAAAGTTTTGGTTTCGACTCATGTTAACATTCTAAATGTGATTGCTATTGATCCAAAAGGTAGATACAAGCACACTACCGAGATCAAAACAACAAAACCAAAAATTCCATACACTGGCGAAGATCTGTACGTCGATTCTAATGAACCCAAAGAAAAACCCAACAATGTACCAACTCCACAGTTAAATAAAAAGATTATAGAGGAACCATTGTTGAGAGTTCAGTTCCGGCAAAACTCGATTATTACATCTATGAAGTCATTCATCACTCGTTCAAATGACTTATTTGTACTTTTGGGGTTTGACTGCGGCGAAATTGTTGTTTTGAACTTGACAAACTTATCGTATCAATATCTTGACGATTTAGGATTGCAAGGTCGTGGCTCTCGATGCTCTACATCAGATTCGGGCTCCATCAAGTCTGCAAACTCAATATACTCACAAAAATTTGGAAACGTACCCGTTACTTCATTGCAGATTATAGATAATCCATCTAATGATTTTCTTATTCTAGCCGGCTATGCTAACGGAGAAGTTATGATTCTCAATCCGTTTTACGAAAATACAGTAACCACCAATATTTTGGGTCTTAGCAGCGGTGGAGATGACAAGAACAAGAAGCCTGACGGACCAAAGTACACTAAGAAAGTAGTTGGAACTGACAATTATATCACTTACTACAAAAGATTTGACCTTAGTCCATTTACAAAGAGACAAAGTCTGAGTGACGACGATTCTTATCCACCGTACTTATTTGGCCACTTTAAAGTCACTGACAAGGCCATCACTTCGATTGCTTCGACAATTCCTTACAACAAGCACGAACACGAGTATCAGCACCCGTATATTATTGCTATTGCTTCTGATGATGGGTTAGTCAGACTTATTGACTTGATACTGACTTACAATTTGAACTACGGTAATGACGAGAAAACAAGCTCGTCAATCTTAACAGATGTGGTATCGAATTACTTCAACGAAGGTATAACTCAGGTTGAATTTTCTCCAGATAATAAGTTCATGTGTCTAGTTGGTAAGGGTGATATTATTGAGATGTTTAAATTGACATACTATAACGTCAATGGCTTATTGAGCAAGAATCAGTCCAGTATCAGCCATCATCAGTCACAAACTAATATCAGCACCTTGAATTCTACTGGAAGGCGTTCTAGAAGCGGGACTGTTGGAACAACTAACAGTGTTGGTTCAGACTCACAACCGTACAGAAATTCAAGCAATTTGCTTTTATCGCATATGAATATCACGCCGTCAAACAGCATCGATATTGCAAGAGGGGAACAGCAAGCCCATTCCAAACTGGCACACCACTTTTATCCACCATTGTTAAAGGATATCACAGCTGTGTGTCATTTAAAGGGACACTGCAATATTGTCAAGGGCATACAATTTATTTTAGACGAACTGACCGATCTAGAGCCTTCAACCAGTTCAGCATACAAAATAATTAGTCATGGATTTGATGCTAAAATCAATGTGTGGGAGTTTGACTACAAGGCATTGCCCAAGGTCAAAAAAGTGCCCAAAAAGGATAAAGAGAAAACAAAAAAGAGAAGATCGATGGCAGGTACCAAGTCTCCAAAACCGAATTCCACAACAGCTGCAAGGAAAGTTAGCACGAATGTCCCACTTGCACCAGGAACAAATCCCATCAAACCTACAGGTGTTCATACGAGAACCAGGTCGACAATCACTAGTGATGAGTTTTCTCCGATACTTGGTCTCACCAATGGCACAACGATGAACATGACCACGATCTTGAACTCAGGTAGTCGCAACAGCGATATTTCTACCAATGTTGGTGAAACTGCGGATCAGATCGAAGTAGTCACCTCGCTTTATAAGTCCTTGTTTGATTTGCGGACGAAGAGACACTATAAGGGCAGCAAGACTCGACTCCGCACAATCTTCCATCCAATTATAAATGACCAATTGGTTCCTTCAATTGAGATCCCAATTGCCAGCTTGGATTTTTCTCTGTGGATTCACAATGGCAAAATCGATGGAGTATATTTGGACAACCTCAATCTCTATGTTTTTGGTAAAAATGGAGATATTTTTAAACTCTAGAGAAATTTACCATTAAAAGTCATTAAGCAATTTATATTGTACATAGTATGAACCTTTATAATTCAACTGAAATGACTGTAAGCACCGTTTCCGTCCAATCCAAAACCAAGTTCTTCCTCTAATCTAAACAAATCTGAGTTACCAGTTGGAGGTTGCGCAAAATCATTAAAGTCCTTTTGGAGAGGCAGTTCGTTGTAAATACTGCTGTTTGAAAAGGCAAAATCGTCGAGTTCTTGTGGTTTGGGAACAGATTGGTAGTATTGGATTTCCTGTGCATTGTTTAGGTCTGAAGGATTGGTGTTAACTGCAGCATTCGGTACATTTGAGTTTGCGTTCATGTAGTTGCCCATGACTTCAAATTGAGTAGAATCAACTTCGATTTGGTCCTGGAGTTGCTGTTCTTCGAGTTTTCGTTGTTCTTCGGCCTCCTCTTTCTGGCGCTGTTGGATTTGGAGTTGTAACTGTATCTTCTGTTGTTCTTGGACCGGCTTTCTAACAAACTCTCTAAAGTTCTTCACTTCTTCAAGGATTAATTGCTTCATACTTTCCATGTCATCGACTGTTTCAAAAGACTTGAAATCAAACTTGACTTGACATTCAGGCTCGTCTTGAGGATCATGCCATATGGAGAGATATGGGTGATTTAAGGCTTCCTCCACTGTGATTCTTTCAAAGGGGTCAAGTGTCAACATTTTTTCCAACAAGTCTAATGCCAAAGGATTGGCATCAGGTAACAAGTCCTGGTATGGAACCTTTTTCATAAAGGGCAACGATCTAACGTAATTTTGTGCTCTGACAGAGCCAATCTTGGTGAGTGTGGATTCTTTTGGTGTACCCAAGACCAACAAGATCTGGTTCAATTGATCGACATAGTCCTTTCCTCGGAAAATGGGCTTACCGCCACATAATTCTGCCAAGATACAACCAACAGACCATACATCAATTGCCTTGGTGTAGTTGGTGAAACTTAACATGATTTCAGGAGCACGGTACCATCTAGTTGCGACATATTCGGTCATGAAACCGGCATTTTGTTCAGGGTCCTCTGAGAAGCCTCTTGCCAAACCAAAATCACAGATTTTGAGTTCACAGTCCGCATTGACCAAAAGGTTTCCTGGTTTCAAGTCACGATGCAAAACGTCTGCCGAATGGATGTATTTAAGGCCACATAAGACCTGGTAGATGAATGATTGGTAGTGGGAGTCGGTCAACGGTTGTCCCGATCTGATGATTTGATGCATGTCACATTCCATTAACTCTTCGTAGAGATATATTTCGTTAAACTCGCCTGTAAGGGGGTTAGGAATCACATCGAGATCGTAGAGGCAGGTGATGTTCTTGTGGCCCCTAAAGAATTGAAGAAGCTTTAGTTCTCTGACCGATCTCTTGCACAAGATCTTTTTGCTGAATATGTTTGTGATTTTCTTGATGGCAACGTAGCTCCCGTCGGACGACGATGAGTTGGATGTGTTTGAGTCAGCAGAGGGATCGGAGTCCGAACCGTCGTCATATTTGGCGGAACAGACAATACCGTAAGCACCATGGCCCAATTCCTTGACTATCTTGAATCTTTTGTCGATAATGAAGTCCTGGTTGAAGACCTTATTTACCGAACGGCCATAGTATACCTGATCAGACATGAGTAATGGAGGAGGAGGAGGGGAAGGTGACTAAAATGTGAAATGTGAAGAAAAGGGTGTGCTGGGTGGTGTTCGGAATCAGGTCAGTATACGATTGGTGGCGCCTTGAACCGAGATGGGAGTATTAAGTTGGTGTTTGTAGGTAGTAATTTCAGACCACACCTGTTAATATTCCAGGTTATTGTAGGAGGTGTGCGCAGCCAGAAAAAATTTGTGAGTCGACGACTTGTCACGTTTGCAGCTCGCAACCACGCTTGTAGAGACGTTAGAGATTTGGGGATGTGGAGAGCAGAAACAGAATGTCAACCGCTCTATTTCTAGAGGCGGGGCGAGGTGAATATTATATACGTGGCTCCACCGTGTGACATTGGATCTTTGATGTTTGCCGTGCCTTGTTCTTAAGCCATTTTGTTTGTTTTTATCTAGTATATTTTTAGACTATCTATCACTAGTTAAAAATAGTTTCTTGTCTGTTGACACATGACTTAAAACTGACATGTCCTCACTGCACACTGAGATATGCAGCGACAATACGTTGGGTTCGCCATGTTGCATATGTTCATAACTTGACGCCGTAACATTGCTGTGAAACGGAGCCGGAAAAAATCGGAGTTCAACTGCGACTACACAAAAAAAAAGACTCCCAAACGCCGCGCTACGTAAAGCCGATAGCTCCATCTTATTGATCCAAACATGAGCCCCATGCTATAAAAGAATTCTAGACCAGATTCAATTTTATAGCCGACCTACACTAGCTCAACAAAATAAAACGTCGGATAATAAACAGCCTGCATCATCTGACACTTATTTTAAATGTAATATATAGCTGGTTGGCACGGAAATTCCGGATCCGGTAATATACCGCCATCGGTTCGGTTCAGTTTTTTCTTCTGACACATCGCGTGCTCCTGCCGCAACCCCTAAAGTGCAACCCCCTTGCGACGCGGAATATCCTTTATGGTCTACGGGCTTCTACCCACTTTTTCAAATTTTCTAGGCCTCCCCTGATGTTTTCTGTCTTGTTTCCAAACCCTATACGCAAGTGCAGTTTTGTGTCATTGAAAACTTCGCCAGGAACAATCAACGTGCCGTAGTTTTCACTCAAGTCAACACACATGTCGTATGTGTTGACACCAGGAATATTAACCTTGACAAAACACGTGGATCCACCCGTGGGCTTGACCCACAGAAACTGGCCCTCAGAGTCATTGATAAACTTTTCCAAGATTTCTAAATTTTCTTGACAAATCCTGTAGCTTCTTTCTAAAACCAACTTAAAGTTTGAAAGGGCCAAAGTGGCCACGATATCGTCAAGAATGGAAATGGAAATGGTATTGTAGTCACGCTTGTTGAACAAATCATCAAGCAATGCCTTGTTCTTTGTCACGATCCAGCCCAACCTGACTCCCGCCAAGGAGAAAGCCTTGGATGCAGACGACGTCGAAATGGTTTTATCATAACCATAGTTGACAACTGACTTGGGTGGCTGTTCGAGCGAGTGATATAACGGCCGATAAACTTCATCGCACATGAGCCAGACGTCATATTTTTTACAAAGGTCCACGATAGCTGCCATGATGTCGTTGCCCCACACGGCACCAGTAGGGTTATTGGGGTTATTGATCACCAACAATTTCACCTTTTCATTGGCAAAGTACTGTTCCAACTGGTCCAAATCGGGCAAGTACAGATTCTCGGCGACCAATTGCCACCGAATAACTTGCTGCTGCGAAAAGACCTGTGGAACACTTTGCAACTGCTGGTACGTAGGTTCAACCACAATAACTCGGTCGTTTGGATTAACAATAGAATAGAAAGTAAGAAAGTTTGCCCCTATCGCTCCGTTTGTTATCACAATATTGTCCAAACTCAATTCCGGTGTATGGTACAAGGCTAAAATTGCCTTCTTCAATTGCGGCGAGCCTCTAATGTCTCCATAAGTTAACTTGCGAGAGAAAAGCTGCTCCTGAATTGATTTGATAAGACCTTGACTATTTTGGGGATCGATTAAGCTGATCAATTCTTCCAAACTCAATGAGTCTACACATGTCTCGCCCATGTTGTAACGAACGTTACTTTCATGGGCGTCCATGAATTGTTCGACGTGGAATACTTCTTGTTTGACCATTTGAGGGGGGAGATTGTTTTTTTTGATTATCGAAAAGCTCAGGATTTATCCCTAAATTACTTTACTGAATGAGTCACAGGCATTGTTTCTGCCTTCATATAATCAAGGGTTTCGTCAAAAAAATAAGATAGCGGAAACAGAGCGGGGCGCAAAAAGATAGGCCGATACGCCAATACGCACGCCACGAGTTTAGCGGTAGTTTCCAAATTGGGAATTTACACTTTCTACATATATGAAAAAAAAACGGTCATACGAGCCGCAAGATGCAGAATCGTGACAAGACAACAATAAAACAGTAAAAAAAAAAGAATTGTTTTCCGGAAATTCACTTTTACGAGAAAAGCCTTAGCATGAGTCGAACCGAGAGCATGACTATGCAAAAATAAGCAAATCTCTAAGAAAATATCAAACCCTGTGCTGACGAAATGATGTCATATGGTGACTGGGAAACCATTTAACTTAAACTTTTTTCCCCACACGCAGCGTGGTGAAAATTTTGATACAGCAATAAAATTTTGATTTAAAATCGTAGCCTGCGGATGATCTGACAATAATATCTAAATAAACTAGAAGCTAAACTGCGTCTGGTATCAACTAGCCAGTACGGAATTGATAAGAAAAGCGGTGATTTTATGGTCAATACCTATTTGTCAGTAACATTCTTCGGTCCAGCCGCTATGAAATATTATGCACATGACTACATAAATCCGTCTGCACCACTTTGTGTCCGTGGCGAGATACAAACCGTACCAGCGGGCTAAAAATATTTATTTTCCAGTAAGCTAGATCCGACAGTAGCAGTAAACCGCTAGTGCCAATTAGTTGTTGCGTTAGTGGCCGTTGTAGTGATCTATTATCTAGAAGTGGATATCTTGGCCCGAATGATTTTTTTTTCACTCGCTTGGATTTGCAGCGGATCAGCCGATAATACGAAAGCGAGCTGACGCAGAATTCCGTTTACGACGGATTCGACGCAAGAAGGTTCCATCGAATCCACATAACCCAACAAAGTAACTTCAAGGTTTTTCGGCCTAGCAGTCATAAGATATAGCAGAACAACGCCGAGTGTAACATTGCATGAGAACGGAAATGCCGTTATTTTTTAACCAAAGAAGGTATTTTTCCTTATTGTCTCTCCAGTCATTCCAATTTGCGCTTGCTAATTGGTGTAGTTTGTGCCGACATGAAGTCCTTTTGTCTTGTCTCAAGTTTAAATAATTAGCCTATTTTCAATACGATGGGGGTTTGAACATGGGCCATTTCAACCCGAGTATATAATAAGAATATCCGCCGCCAATCCTTCATGCCTTATTTTTTTCTTATACTTCATCTTGAAAGAGTATACACCAATAAGTTCTGTCTGATTTGCTTCTTGTTTTACGTGTCGCCGGACTTAGCGCTTACACCTATTTTTTAGCTGCAAACCAAGATTCTCATATTTTCGTTCCGACCTAAAAAATCCTCGCTCACCCCGCTAAACAAAAAGAGCTCCATCCCTCACACAAAATAGTGTCCACCACATGAATTCAGCCTCCAAAGATAGATTAGACGATCTAGCGTCCTTGTTTCTACCAGACATACTTCATGCGGGTGGTGTTTCCCAGTCAAACACCGCGTCGCCGCTGGTTCTCGGTAACAGCGTCAAACAAGAAGAGTTTGACTATAACTACATCAACAACTCGTCCAACGTCGCCGCCCCGAATACAATTCCTCCAGCAAACACAAGCACAAACTTCAACAACTTTATGAACAACAACAACTTTATCACCGCTCAGCTGCTCAGTGCTTCGTCCACTCCGCTAATTCCGCACGAATCTGGCGACCCATATTCGTTGGCGTCTAATCAACAATCATCGCAACAGGCCCAAAAGCAACAATCGCCCCAACTGTCCCTACAACCACAAGCAAACACCAGGTATCCACCAGCAAATGTTGGGGGCCACATCAACCACTATGCTGGCTTTATACCGTATGAAGCCAGCGGCATTCAATCACATTCTTACCAGCACATGGCCATGTACCCGTTGAATCTGTACAACCCGATCTACCCTCAGCAACAGCAGCAAGAACAAAGTCAATATACTTATCCTGGGTTGGGGAACTCCAACTCAACCACCAATTTTTTCAAAAATAACGACTGGTATAATAATAATACCAACAACAATAACAACAATAATAATATGGATGGTCTTGTGCTTAACAATGGTGCTGCACCATTACATATTAAAGACCCAACGCCAGATATACTCGCTGCTGATTCTAGACTGGTTTTGAGAGACAAGGAAGAACAAAGAAAGAGACAGAAATCTAAAAGTTTGAGAGATATCAAACACTCAGAATTTGCCATTGACTACACATCTTCTAAGTTGAGAAGATTATTAGACTTCAAACCAGTTACTGATACCAAGGGCTCAGGGGACTTTAAGATAATAGATAAAGAGAATAACGAAACGAAAATTAGTTTCAATGGATTCCTTAACGGCCGTTTCTTGACCAATGATACGGATAACAATAACTATTTATTTACCAAAAAAGTGTTGGGCGATGAAGACAAAAAGAGTCCCACCGATCTTGAAAATCCAAGCTCCAAGGTTATCGATCCCAAAGTCATTTCTTGCTACCGAAGAAACTTCATACAGATTTCATTAAACATGAATATCAGTGGTCTTACATCCAAAAGTAAGCTATTGAGATTGCAAAGCAGCGAATATGGCTACACCGTAACCAGGGTCATAAAATATTTCAAGATTGAAATTTTAGCCGGTACTAATGTGTCAAGCAACAAAAATGTTCCTGTCATTATTAAAAAGCAAAAGGAAAAGGGAAGAAAACTCTCTCCTCCACTTATCTCTGAGCAAAAGGACGATGTTGTGCTGCTTACTTACATCAATGACCAGCAACATATTGTCATTCTTAATGACGATATTCCAATAACTGATGGACAGATTGACCAGTACTTTATCATTAAAAAATTGCAATTCAAAAGTGCAACTCCAAATAACGGAAACTTGACATTTCAAAACTATTACCACTTGCGAATTAAGCTTTCGGCAGTGGTAGCAGATTTGTACTATGATGACTACGTGGATGATGAGATGAACAATGGCATTAACAATGCAACCCTGGACAACAACGAAATTGTGTTGTATGAGATAATGAGTGAGCCAATTATTGTGAGAGGCCGTAACCCACACTTTTATGCGGATAGAAGCGATATCTTGATAAAGGGAAGAAGAAATGCATCAAAACGCAGTTACCTTTCGGTAGGAGAAGCTACATCGGAAGATGATGAAGACGATAGAGCTGGGGTAATTCATCATGATGTTGAAGTAAAGCAAGAGGACGACGATAATGATATTGATGATGAGCAGGATGCAAACATTATTCCTGACCAGCCTGAGGAAGATTCTCAAAACTCGTCGGGAGAAGATGAAATTCCAGAGATCAGCGCACTGGAACAGAAAGAATATCATGGAGACCAAGAAATGGCCCTCCAACCGAGCCGGTCTTCATTAGATTTGAAGTCGGTCGACAAATACAAATACTTCCCCATCTCCAATGTCTATTACTTGCCACCAATCAATGTTGTTTACTTCCCACACGGAGCACACCAAAGAGAAGGAACCGAACCCCACGTTGAGCCCGTTGTTGAACAGAGAAAGAGTTCGAATGTCTATTTTAAGTAGACCAAATGTTGTATTATTTAAAACACGAAGCAAATGCACACCACACGATTTTAACTTTTATTTGTAAAACACCATGTAGTACTAAGAAGATATTGCTATATAATAAATAATAAGAAAACAATTTCAATCAATAAAATTATTCACTCCTTGACGAGAATAGAAGCAGCACCCATACCAGTACCAATACACATAGAGGTCAAACCAATTTCACCCTTCTTCAATAATCTCAAGATGGTAGCGTATTGTCTAGCACCAGTAGAGCCCAATGGGTGACCAAGAGCAATAGCACCACCGTTAATGTTCAACTTTTCATCTGGAATGTTGCAACTTTGGGCCGAGTATAAACATTGAGCGGCAAATGCTTCGTTAACTTCAAACACAGCGACATCGCTAATGTTCAAGCCAGTCTTCTTCAAAACAGTTGGAATTGCAACGGCTGGACCAACTCCCATAATTTCTGGAGGAACACCAACAGATGAGCACAAGACGAACTTACCTTCAATTTTGTAGCCCTTCTTTTCTGCCAAAGATCTTCTCATTAACAAGACGGCGGCAGCACCATCAGAAACTTGGGAAGCATTACCGGCGTGAGTAACACCATCTTTTCTAAATGCTGGCTTCAACTTGCCCAAGGAAGCAGCAGTAACACCCTTTCTTGGACCTTCATCAGTGTCAACAACAATCTTCTTGTAGGTAATGTTGTCGTCATCGTCTTCTTCAGCCAAGAACGATTCGATTGGCAAGATTTCGTCCTTGAAAGCACCAGAAGAAACAGCCTTTTCTGCCTTTTGGTACGAGGCAGCAGCAAATTCGTCTTGGATGCCTCTTGGAATGGAGTACTTGGCAGCAACGTTTTCGTTAGTGATACCCATAGGAATCAAACACTTTTGCATTTCAGCATCTTCTTCCATGTGCTTGTCCACCTTTGGAATGGATTGTGGGCCGTAGTTGGACGACATGGATTCCACACCGGCAGCCAAACCACAGTCGATTTCACCAGCCTTGATCTTGTTGGCGATATCAGAGATGGCCATCAAACCCGAGGAACATTGTCTGTTAATGGCAACAAAAGCGGCCGAGTTTGGGATACCTGCAGCCAAGGAGGCACCTCTGTGTTCAGAAGCACCGGCGGCTCTGTTCAAGACGTTACCCACAGCAACATCTTCAATCAAGCTGGCGTCAACCTCAGTCTTTTCAAGGAAAGCTTGCAAGAACTTGGTCAAAATGTAGTCAGAACCAACGTCCTTGAAACCACCTCTACCACCTTTAGTCAAGGCGGTTCTGTAAGCGGCAACAATAACAACGTCGTCTGGGTTCTTTTGGAGAAGAGCTTGCTTAGAAGAAGGGTTCAACTGTCCTGATAATTGGTTCAATCTTTCCATTGTTGTGATATTTGTGTTGGAACAGTTTAATTTATGTAAACTTGTGAGTATCCCTAGAGATTAGCAGGAGCTGATACTTTTATAGTTCCCCATAAAATCACAGGCAGCATGCGATTTTCTGGAGAAAAAATGTCCGAGTGCACGCACCCGCCCAATCTCCGCAATATTTGCTGTTACCGAGGCACGATATACCGAGGATAATCAGTGGAAGAAAAAAAGCTTCTCGAATTTTTCACGGTGTGCGATTTGAAAATATTTGATTGATATGATACGAATTAATTAAGCGTTTTGATATACATACAACTAATCTTCCGTTTCAAACGAAAAGATTCCTATGAATGGCTCCGTTTTATCCGGACGTCCTTCAGGACATTTGCCTCTGAAAATAAGCGTGGGTACCTCGCTCTCATTATACTTGTCGTCGCCACCAAGATGAGTGCCTAGAATGTCCTCCTCCCTAATACTGTGGGGCAGGGCGGCGGTGGCGTTGATTGAAGCATCACTTCCTAGACTGCTGGTGGAAAAAGTATTCGAGGTTGCTCCATCTTCGTGTATCCCTGCATTGTTTTGATTATTCTTGTACGTAAAGATCTTGGTGAAGTCGATTCTCAAAAGCCCTTCCTCGTCCACAGTGACATACAACTTATACTTCTGGTCAATAAAATCGTTTGAATCGTTGTAGTGAATAAGACCCTTGGTGGACCCTGTGATAAGCCCCATCGCTGAGCCTATACCCATGAGGTTGGTTCCTATAATCTTGATATATAACCCACTCAATCCAAACGGAGAACAGTGGATCTCCAAGTCACACTCATTTGCGTACTGGAACGTGATCTCGTCATCCTGCTGCATCATATGCTGCTGCTCAGACTGTTGCGGTACTAGCACTTGCTGATGTATAGGTATTTCTGCTGCCATGCACCACTTTAGCCTAGTCTCGTTTTGCAAGTTTCATTGCTGCTCAACCACGCATTTATGCAGGAGAGTGGATGCCGATTTTTGTGCAGGTTGCCACGTCCATATCTTGTGCCCCTATACAATCAATAAGCTATTTAGTTTCCACTGAGCAAATTCGTCTTCTGGTAACAAAAACGACGTCATGTTGTTGGTTATCCAGTTCAACACGGCCACCAAGTTGTTGTTGTCAAAATTGTAGCTCTTCAAGTTGCCCACAAACGTCTTTTCTATCTGTTTGTATTCCTTAGTCAACTCCAACAATTCCCGCTTGTCGGTATCCTTGTAGTACTTGAGTATAAGGTTGGAATGAAAGTTGTTGGCAATACTAATAGTCAATGGGTCCTGAGGATAACTGATAGGAACAGAAACCATCAAATCAACTGTATTGTTCTGACGCCAAATGCTTGGAACACTCGGAAATAGCACAGGCAACAGAATCTTATAACGGTTTTCCGTGACAGATTTTTTAAACAATTTGCTATGTGGTCCGAGCTTGTTATTCATTTCTTCAATGAGCTTGTTTCTATTATCCACAACTTCCCTTGGAACATTTGCAGATATTTTTTCCTGTTTGGGTTGTTCCTTTGTAGTATTTTTCTTAGTAACTGTAGGCTTTGCGGCCGGTTGTGCTTCAGGCGTCTTTTTTCTTGTCTTGACAAATATCACCGTTTGTCTCTTTTCCTGTTTCAAGAAAAGTTCTAGGTACTTATCCAAGGTCAAGAACATTGACTTCAAGCCTGCTCCTTCCACCAACTCGATATCTTCGTCTTGATGATTCTTCAATGCAATTTCAACGATACGTCTGAATCCGAGCTCGACATTGATGGCAAACCCGCGGGGAATATCGTCGTTCAACACAACTATAGACGGCTTAGCATCCTTGTTATGTGGATATTCAGCAGGAACAGTAAGGTTTACCTTTAAGCTTTCTAAATCAAACGGGAAATCAGGATCTGAAGGCCGCATCACAAACGAAATGTAAATGTATCCTTCAGGCTGGGTTCTGATATATTCAAGCAAATGTTTCTGAAGATTCGAAAGACGTTCACTATTCTTGTACTGTTTGTAGTAGTCGGGTTCTTCTTCCTGCTTCTTCTTTACTTGTTCATGCAAAGTGTTGGTTGGTATACCGTTAATGGTCACAGGCTTATATTTCTTGATAAGCTTGGAAATCTGAAGAAATCTGGCGGTAGCAGTCAAGTCATCATCTTTGGGTTTGGTAGGTTTCTTGGGCCTGTTCGGCTTCCTAGAGTCAGGTCTCCGCTTGGGTGTTTTCTTAGGTTGGTCAGACATAACTGTTGTTAGTTAGTTAATCAAAAGAATTATTAGTCATTTTATAAAATGATTAATTCTCAAAAAGGAAATCGTGATGCGACCCCGACTACTTTCACCAATGCAACTATTGTTGGATTAGAATACGTCTCCAAAGCCAATTTACATAGCGATGAGTCAACAGCCGAGCCGTATAAACCGAGTTTCTCGGAGTTTTTCAAAGCCGGGCCGACATTAACGGAAGAAGATTAACACAATCGGACTTTGGTAAGATAATCTCTGGCACATAGGAGGTTGTGAAAATATGGCAGATCACGGGATTTGGCCGAATTGGAACCCAACTGTGGATCTCCAAATTGCAAAATACATACGAATTATGCTTACATTGGACAATAGACCACCTGTTGATCTTACATGATGCTGTTGCCGTCGATGTTGCTGCAAGAAAAGACCATGCGTGCTGGTGTAGCGTGTAACTCATGTCGAGAAAGCAAGCTTAAGTGTATGAACAATAACGATGGCTCCAAGTGTCAGCGATGTTCCCTACTTGACTTGACATGTTCCTATACATTAAAGATGTCACAGTTGAAAAAGCGAAGTCTTAAAAACTACATCACACCAACAACAAATGGTAACGACGATGTGCCACCGCGTCCTTCCAAACGACCATATAACAAAAAGCACCACTCGCCCAGCCCATCGGTACGTAAACTGACGTCACCATTTGCTAAGCTTCCCGATAAACAGTTGATTTTTGAAGTGTGTGAAATATACTTTGAAAACCAATATAAAGGCATTTTCCCCATTCTTCACAAGCCGTCGTTTCTATCATTTGTACGATCTAGTGACTTCAACCCCAAAACATATTTTGACGATTACTATAAGAAATACTTTGAAGAAAACTATTCAAGCTCATTGAAATACCCCGATCCGGTGGTTCTACTTGCTGTTTTGGCACTTTGTGCTCGTCTTCATCCCGTTATGCCCAAGATATACGGGACTTTTGACGAGACAAACCCTGACCAATTCGAACCAAACTTTAATACGCGAGATACCACCACCATCATAGATAATTACTCGATTAATGCAGCATCCAATGCTTCCAACTATTTTGGATGGCATGCTCGTAACTTGTTGAAGGAAGTGTTTGATAGTCCAACTATTCAGCGTGTTCAAGCACTTACAATTCTCAGTAGTCATGAGTGGGGCGAAGGCCACGTATCTCGGAGCTATTTATATGTTGGAATAGCAGCGAGGATGGCACTTGTTCTAGGGCTTGCACACGAAGATGGGTTGGTAGAGCCTGCTGACTCAAAATTGGACGAGTCCACTCGCTTTCTATGTGTCGAGAGTAAGAGAAGAACAATTTGGGCGGTTTACATGATGGACAGATGTAATTCGAGTGGGAGAAATCGGTCATCGTGCATCAGGCTTTCTGATATTAAAGTGAAGCTTCCTTGCCAGGAGAATATCTTTTTATTTGGGAACTATAGAAAACAATCCCTAACTTTCACGGAAGCCAATGAATATATTCATAACCCTGAAAAGAGAGATTTATTGAACGAAACATCATGTTTTGGATTCTTGATAGTTCTTTTCGAAACATGGAAATTGATAGCGAAATGGGTAGGTGAAAAGGGTGCCAAATTAGAAAAGCTCCATCCATGGGACACCAACTCGGAATACTATACTTTATCAAGGGAGTTAGACACATTTAAAAACAGTTTACCGCAGCACTTGCAGTTCAACTCCTTCAACTTAGAAGCACATATAGCTGACGGTTCTGCGGCTGACTTTGGATACTTCCACGGCTTGTTCTTCTTGTGTCGGATATTTTTGAATAGAGAGTACTTTTTCGTTTCTCCCGATTTATTTCCAGAAGGCTGGTGGGAAATGGAAACCAAGATTCTTCTTGAAACGCTTGATAACTTGGCTTCAATCACACGTATTTTGAAACCGATAAACAAAATGGTGATTGCTCCATTCACTGGATTTCAAGTGTTTACCACTGCCGCAACCAGTCTCTATATTCATGCGTTTCCTGGGAAAATTTTATCAAAATATCTAACTCTTGAAACCAATTCTGACTATGGGTCAATGTCACTGGAAGAGGCCAAAGAATGGCAGGCGGCATCGCTCAAGCGAAAATACGAGCAGTTGGCACTTGAAAACATTGAGTCTCTCATCTCTTGGAAAAAGTACTGGGGACTTGGAGAAGGTTGGTGCGATACTTGTCTCAAGCTTCAGAAACTCTTCAACAATATCTCGCGAGAGAAACCAACTCCGCTACAGGACGATGATCTCAGACACACGATGCACGACTACGGAGAGGGCAAAGTAAAGGAAGTTTACAAGCCCCAGTATGTGCGTGATCGCAAACACATGCAGATTCTGAATCTTTTGGTCTACGATAATCTCGATGCGTCACCCAGAACCTTGCAGCCACTGACTACTGCAGAGACATCATCGTCGTCGCCAGATATTATTGGTATTACTGCTGAGGAAGTCGTGTCTAATGGGATAAATTCCCCAGCACTTGACTTTATGAATAATCTAGACTTGTCTCATATGTTCAACGGCTGGAACGATGCCATGAAGATATAGTTTAAATATTTATAGTGGCAGCTCCAAAATCTGGTGGTCGTGCCAAACACATAATCACAGTCGCTTCCTCAACCAACAAAATGCTGCTGAGCCAAACGAGTTTAGATCGACACCGTAGATGGGCGATTGCTACTTAACCTTGAACGTGCCGTTTGAAACGGCCAAACAGGCGCTTATTGCCAAGAACACATTTGTTCCTGATCCAATTCTCAGGCCCGAAGAGTTGCAAACCGAATACACCACCAAGGATAATGTGTTTGTATGCAACTTCCGTGCATCAAGTGATAGAGTTCTCAGAGTGGCTGTCAGCAGTGTTATAGATAACATCAAGACGGTGATAGAGTGTTTTGAGGTTTTCAAGGAATAATAGCATACAATTAATAACGAATATATTATGAATTTAACTTATAATTTGAGATGAGATGAGCAGTCGTAGCCTAGTAATTAAAATGTCCCATAACACGTAATCAACTGTCAATAGTACTACGGAAAATGTTGAATCTAGCTTTGAATACATTTATACAAACTCCATCCTCGAAACGTTATAGTTTCAATTTAAGATCAATGTTTTGACTATTGGAAAAAAAACCTTCACCATGTTGTCGTTATCAAAAGGGATACGGGGCTCCTCGTTACAACAGGTCAGAACCCTTTTCAAAAACTTCAAACAAGCCTCTAAGGAGCTCCAGAAAGCCAACAGCTCAAAGGACGAAAGCTTCCATCACGAATACTCTATCCGTCCAGATACATTCTCATTTAAGGTATCTGCAAGCAATGAGAAATCACGTTCTCTTGTACAAAGAAGCAGCGATAAAGATGTGAACTATGCTTCTAAACCACATCCATTCCAAAAAGGCAAAGAAACTGATGACGGATTCAATTTGGTTCAATTCATTTATAGACACTCGACCAATTATCCGTTCGATACAAAGTCTCCACAAGAAGTGTTTAATGAGTATCCACAAACAAACTCAGCGACTCTTGCCAGATCAAAACATCGTCCAAAGAAAGTTAAGATGTTGATCTCCGATTTCATTGAAGATTCCTTGTATAATCCTAGCTACGGGTATTTCTCTCAGGAAGTGGAAATCTTTCACCAAGACAAGCCTTTTGACTACAACAACATCAACGATATAGACGACTTTATGGACAATTGGCAAAGTGCATATGCCAAATATGATGAACTTGATCCTAAAATTAACCAAACGAAGCAACAAGTCAACGATATGATGTACGAGAAGGAAAAGTCCAAGTTTGCTAAAAGAGCCAAAAAGATCCAGAAGGACGATGCACAATTGGTCACAACAGGTCAATTCAGAAAGAGTAAGAGATCCTTACAACTTTGGCACACTCCGACCGAGCTCTTCCAGCCATATTACGGTGAAGCTCTTGCTAGATATTTACTAGTCAACTATAAGCTCAATGGCAGTTATCCATACGAAGATTTGATAATCTACGAAATGGGTGGAGGTAATGGAACCCTTATGTGCAACATATTGAATTACATCAAAGAAAACCAACCTGACGTTTACAACAGAACACAGTACAAGATCATTGAAATATCGAGTCAGTTGGCTGAGAAACAATTCACCAATGCTCTCAAGTCGAAGTTGGTGCTGCAAGGATTAGATTCCAACAAGTTAGAAATCATCAATAAGTCCATTTTCAAGTGGGATAAGGTAGTCAACGAACCCTGCTTCTTTATTGCTCTTGAAGTGTTTGATAACTTTGCCCATGACTTGATTAGATACGACAACATAACCGGGGAACCTCACGAAGGACAAGTTTTAATTAACAACCATGGTGATTTTTACGAGTTTTTCACACCAGAGTTGAGCTACTACTCTAATGCATTTTTGCAGTTGAGAGAAAACGGAGAGTATCCTGTTTTAAGACACTCCAACTCATTGGCAGGAAAGTACGAAACTTTTAAAAGTACAATTCCATTTTTGACCAATAAAGACAAGATCCACCCATTACACCACTCGTCAGCCAAGCTCAGATGGAAGAACTCTATCCTTCCATTTAAGGACAACCTCACACCAGGCGAATTTATTCCAACTCGACTTCTCCAGTTTTTTCAGATTTTGAAGCACAGATTCCCCAACCATTCTCTTATAAGTTCCGACTTCCACTACTTGCCAAAAGCCATTCCTGGCTATTACAATAGTCCTGTTGTACAAACAGTCTTACAGGACAAAATGATTGATGTCAGCACTTATATGACATATCAAGGCTACTTTGATATCATGTTTCCTACCGACTTTGGTGTGGCAAGTGATTTGTACAAGCAAGTCACTGGTAAAGTTCCTCGAGTTGAGTCACATCGTGAATTCTTGGAACAATGGTCAGATACTGAGTCCACGACCACCAAGAAGGGAGAAAACCCCATGTTAGATTTCTACCAAAATGTCAGCTTTATGGTCAGTTGAACCATCACCATGAACTCATCAGTACTTGTACATAGCAATACTAAAACAAAATATATATATAACCTTCCAGCCAAACTACAGCTAATCAATAGCTATAGAAGAATAGTAACCCAACCACTTTCTCAAACCCCTCTATCACAACGCCACCTGCACTTGTTAACTGATCAAAGCAACTGTGAGCTAAGCAGCTCAAGTCTCCACAAAACTCAGATAGCTTTTCCGAGACAAAGCTTTCAACCCCCCAGGTCATAGGTTTCACAACCTCAGGTGGAGGTGAACTGGTAATAGAAGACATTCCGTTGCAAACGTAAAACTCAATGGTAGAGGCAAGCCCACTTGTGATTCCGACTCCAATACCAATTCCCAACGTAAAGGTGCACAATAACCAAAATTTAGAAATACCTTCATCTCCATCGCCATTAACGAATTTTGATACTATCGACTCAAAGATATTGAAATATGAACAGCTTTTGGAGATCCGAAGTGGATCGGTATAAGTGCTAGAGGTTAGCAATTCGGACTTGAACTGCTTTTCAATATGTTTGTAATCAGGCTTTTCTTTTGAAATGAGGGACGAGTATAGCGATCTCGACCTATCGAGACTCCTATAAAGATCCATGTTCAAGTCCTTATTTTTTTCGGTCAATTGGGTACATTTGTCTTGTTGAATTAATTCTGCCTCAATGAAGCTTTTGAGGCGATTAACCAACTTTACTTCTTTTAATGAAGTTGTTTTCCAGATCTGATAAGGTTCCAAATTATTGATCAAGTCAAGCAAATTAATAAAGTAGTTTACTGTCATAATGTTAATAATTGTTAGTTTAGGAATAGGTTCCTGACTTTTCACATCCGATGATTCAAAAATATTATTGAAGAATTCAACAAATAAAGAAGAGCCATCATTCACAATGAAGATTAAGTCAGAATTTCTAACCATAATTTCGTCAAAATCGTGCGACTCGCTAAGACATTCTTTTGGCTGCAAAGTGATGTGATGAATAATTACAGACTCGTAATCCATCACATTTTCAACACTATTGATTAGTTGGGCGGTGTCAGGATTGTGGGCAGCATGGGCAGTCAATACACTGATCTTGAGACAACTGTCTTTGCCCCGAGGAAAATTGTCAGAAACAGACAATTTGGGCATGATAAATGAGCTGGGTTTAGGTATTTCAGTCTGATCATCAGGATCACCCTCTTCATCCGTTTCAAATACCATGACATTAGTTGGTCTGGGCGATGGAATAACAACAGTAGACTCCTTAGTATATTCGTCGTCAGTTGACATCGAGAGAATCGAAACTGTCTTGGCAACAGGTGGAGCAACATTCTTCTTGTAAGTGTTCAATATGGAATCAGTGCTGATGGATTGCCATGCAGAAAAGGTGGCGCTATGCTCCATCAAGTCAGGTGTGATTCGGGGCGGGGTCAAGGCCAAAGACACGTCTAACTCGGGGTTATTTAACGCAGTATAGATAGACAGATGCGAGCTCAAAAGCTTTTTTAACGACGTTGAGTCGTACGATGGCTTTGTGGGCTCCTGATTTTGTCTTGATACTTCTTGGGCCTCTGCTAATAGCGGGGAGTTTTGTCCTGTAGAAGTTTGCGGGCGGTTATCTTGACAAGTCGCATGGGATCTGCGGCTTGAACGATTCTTTTTGCCCTTCCTACTTCTGGAGCTATTTGACGGTGGTCCTGTACTTGATGGCAACATGTTCAGCATGATGTTAGGGCAAAGGATCAACTCAAATTATAATAACTGTTTGTTGTATTTGAAAGGAGGGGTGTAACAACCCTTGAATTTATGTAGTGTGAGTACTGTGTATAGTCATGCATGTCGTGCATATTGATTCCACTGATAACAATCATGCCAGATAAGTAGTTTGGGAGCTGTGTACATACAGGGAAATTACAATGTACATCCTAATGGAGGGTTGGCCGAGTGGTCTAAGGCGGCAGACTTAAGATCTGCTGGACGTTGTCCGCGCGAGTTCGAACCTCGCATCCTTCATTTTTTTTCTTTACTTTTTTTTGGCTGATGGGACTAATTTCACACCTTATTGTTGCACATGAATTTCATTTCGAACCACATTAAGCTTTCTTAGGAGTTATATCGACGTAAATACGTTTGTTTTTAGTTAGAAAATAATTAGCAGTTATTTTTAAGCCCCCTGCTACCAAGATTGCCCTTACCAACCGCCGCCTAAGTAGGTTTCATTGGGGAACGCGCCCTTAGACGCGTTACAAGGATTTTTTTTTTTGACCTAAAAATTACTTGTTCGTTTCCTTGACAGGTATTCTACGACTCTTAAACCGAAACACAATCGTGCTACACGCCAATAACATTTGTTAGAGAAGCATCTTACTTCGATTTCTGTCTAATATAATATGTATCAAGCTCCGGCCGCAAATACATCTCATTTTAGCACTTCCTCGAGCGTATATTCTCCTCTCGAGTCCGAGTTTGGGTTCAACAGACAAACACAATCACACGAGATAATCCACGAAGTTGAAGAAGATGAAGAATCAAAAGTAAACCGCTCCCACAATCTAAGTCGTTCAAGCTATGATAGTTTTGAAACCTCGAATCAAAATCAAATGACCTCGGAGGTTTCTGCTCAAACATTCGAATCATTCAGAACTGCAACAGGAACTTTTGAACCACACAGTTTCAGCTCGATTAATCGTTCTCTTTTGAGACAATCTTCTGAAGGTAGTCTCGAGGACTATACATACACTGGATCCCACCAACTTAATAATCCATTCGATAATGATAAGACTCCGAAATTTGACTCAGCACCGACTTACTATACCGACGAAGTTGACGACACCACTCCAATAATCAAGGATGGCTTAGTGTTTGATAATAAAGTCGGCCATGATCTCCCAGCTTTAAATAACAACTTAGCTCCTTCGTCGAATGGTGAAAAGTCTACCTCACCCCATTTACCACAACAAGAGTTATCATCAAAATTCAAAAGACTCTCCACCACATTACAACAATCCAGGGCATCCGGTGACTCCTATGTGTTTTTGAGCTCCTTTCAGCAAAATGTTGAAAAAGTCAATAATGATCCGAGCAGCAAGAGTCAAAATTCCACTTCTGGCAAAAATTCAAGGACCAGTTTGTATTATAGAAAGATTCATGAAAAGCACGATTCCAAAGACAATGAAGTTGATTACAAAGCAAAGCAGAATATAACTGCGGCAGAAACTTCAGTATTACACCAAGATGCTGCCTCGATACTGAGCACAGTCAGTGATCGGTCCAGCATAGTCAGTCAAAATAGTCTGATTACAGAATTTCGGCCAGTCACTTTAAATAGTGCAGCTCAACCTAGTTTTCCTGCTGTAAACTCTGCAAGCTCCTTTACTATAGGTAGTAGCTCCACGTCTGCTTTCAACTTTGCAGGCTCAAGAGACTCCCCTACCAAGGAAAGCTTTTCAGAAGATGAAATACCGATCAGAAGGGACTTGGTCAGCAAATTTGAACAGCTATCCCCTTCCGAAAACATGAGTGAAAAAGAAAAGAATGATAGATTCATTGCTGGCAAATTAAATTTATCTCAAAACCACGCTCAGGGTTTGAAGATTTCGCTTACAGACTCGTCGCTAGATCCTAGAAAACATTCTGATGACTCTTCATATGACATTTCACAAGATTCGGGTGTTGACAGAACTTCACCATCTGCTGTTATCAGAGAAACAACGATATCGCATCATAGCTCTACAACAAATGAGGACGATGATTTGTCTTCTTTGTTTATTCGAGCTTTGCACCCTTTTGACTCAACCACTTTGCAATCCGAATCGGATGCTTCAATATGTTTATCCTTTGAGAAAGATGATTTAGCTTTTGTTCACACTATTGATGATTCTGGCTGGGGTGAAGTGACTCTTATAGAATCACTTCAAAGAGGATGGATTCCAATGAACTATTTTGCAATTGCTGTAACTGATGACGATGATCCTAGTAGTGAGTCATATGATGACTTGGATGAGGCAGAACAAGAAGAAAAGATTCCTAACAGCTATTATTTGAAACCGCTTTTTCACGCTAGTGGTAAGTTTCTTATGAATCCTTTGAGTCACAAGACTCGTCGTGACAGGTACACTTTTTCCATTCGTGTGATTAACTCAATCAGAGATGGAGTAAGACTTTTGTTGCAACAAACGGACTGCTTATCTCGATCGAATGAAATAGTCACAAAGAGACCGATTGTCAGAAAAACCCGTAAATCTTTATTGGCAGTTTGGTACAACTTGATGGTCAAGGCTAATGATTACAAAGGGACCTCCAATTTTAATAAAATTGAAGTGTTGACTTTAATGATTTATCAGGTCACAAGAAAGGCAGTTGCCTTTTTACAAGTCTGGTCTATTGAAAGCAAAGAAGTAATCAAAAGAGAAAATGAAAAGAAATTACAGAGTGATATGAACAATTATCCATTATTGTCTTCTCCTCCATTAGCAAAACAAAGAGTCACAGAAATAAACGGACTCTTGTACTCTTACTTGGGATTGATTATTGGAAGATTGGATTTAGTTGAACACAATCCAGTTGGGTGTGATATTTTGGAAACTTTGACTCATCAAATCATTTTATTACTCCGTGAATTATTGTTCATTTCAAGAACGGGCTCGGATTTTTCATCTAAACAACCTGCTGATCTTGACAACTCGTTGGATATCTTACTTTCTTTGGTGAGTGATCTTGTTTCTGGGGTAAAAAATTTGGTTGTTAAAACATTCAATGAAAATGAAGCTGACAAGAAAAACACCATAAACTCTCCTAACCCCAATGGAATTCCTCGAGATTACTACTATACTCAAGAAGGTGGCGAATTGATTCAAATTGCAGCTAAAATGATAAAATCTCTTGGTGCTACCATTGCATCAATCAGAGAATTGCTCAATCTCACTGGTGACTTCAAGTTAAATTCCGAAAGGTCATACCCAGATTATTCTAAAATGAAAATTGACCCCGAAGAGTTTATCAAGAGAAGTACGTTAGGCATTGCTAAAACTTCAATTAAGCACAGAGATTTGTCAACATTGAAACAGGAAAATCGCCGAAAATCTAATAGGTATTCCATAATGAGATCTGGTCAAACGGGAAGTTTGGGTTTGAATAGCAGTGGTGCTTCTTTAATGCACGAAGTTTTGTTGGGTGAAATAGATGGTAATTCGCCCTTTTCGATTTCCAACGTGGAATTTGAGCCATTTACCACATCAGTCGATGGTGCAAGCAGTAACATCAACGATGAGTTATTGGTTGATAGTAACGGCAATTTATTGGGTGCTTCATTCAAAGGGTTAGTCTTCACTCTTACTAATGAAAATTCACCTCCAGAATACTTTTTTGTCTCGACATTTTTCATCTGCTTTAAGGGATTTGCTAACGGAATTGATTTGATTGAGGAGCTAATCAGCAGATTTGACATTTCCAATAAATCATTGAAGAACCAAACAAAATCAGACGTTTCAGGAGAGGTCAAATTAAAAAATAGAAGACGTTTGATTGTCAAAATGTTCCAAATTTGGATGGAATCATACTGGAACCAACAACAGGATTACAGTTTATTGCCCACTTTAGTGAACTTTTTCAATGAAGGCGTTTCACTTTATTTACCGTTTGATGCCATGAAGTTGATTGAAATTGCCGCAAAATTATCCACTAGACCCTTGATTGAAAACCAACCTAGAAGCAAACTCACTCCTACAAATAAGCAATTGATTTCTAGAAAGATCACTATTGCAGGAAATAATAGGAAACATTCCGTGCTCAGCAGTGATTCTGCCTTGACATCGCGTTACTCTGTTGTTGACGGCTACGAGCTTGCTAAAATCAATACCAACTCATCCACTTCATCAAGTATGATGTCTATGACATTACCTATGCCTCTAGGTGTGGGTAACCAAACGTCCTCGTCGAGTTCGTTGTTGAGCAACCACCAAGCACAAACAATTGAAAAAGTGAATTTGACTTACAGAGCTATTTTGGGAACTAGTTGGTGTTTGCAAAAATACATTGATGCCAAATCTTATATCCCACTTGATCTTGCGTCGCTTTTACCCAATTGGTTTGCCATTTGTGAACAAAACTGGGTGTTGTCGAACTACCGCCCTAACTTGCTTGATTTTAATGGTCTTGAAATTGCAAAGCAATTAACCTTGATTGAATCGCAAATCTTCTGTTCCATCAAGCCTGAAGAGTTGTTGAATGAAAATTTTACTGCAAAGAGGGCACATTTACAATTGGCTCCAAACGTTCGTCAATCCTTATTGTTTACAAACTGCTTATCGGAGTACGTTTTGGAAACAGTGTTGCAACCCAAGATTAATCAGAAAATGAGGGTTAACATGATAAAGACCTGGTTAAAGGTAGCCATTTCATGTTTGTATTTGAGAAACTTTAATTCTTTGGCTGCCATCATTACTGCCTTGCAATCGCATTTAATTACTCGGTTAGTTAAAGTCTGGGCCGACTTGTCAGAAAAATACCAGGAGCTATACGACTATTTATCTGGAATTGTTCATCCCGATAAAAACTATACTGTTTACCGTTCAAAGTTGAAGAACTTCTTGGAATCCAACGAATATCGTATTCCAATAGTTCCATACTTTTCATTGTTCTTACAGGACTTGACATTTGTCACCGAAGGGAATTCAAACTTCAGAAAGGCTGACACGTTTTTGAACCAAAAGTTGATCAATATTGATAAGCACTTGAAGCTCACGCGTATCATTGCCAACATTGAAAGTTTGCAAATTCCATACACCGTTACATCTCAGAAGGGAACCAAACGAAGCAGTATGCTTTTCTTGCCAGGGCCCAAACATACTGAGAATGACGATTACACAATTGTGGCCGTTCCTGCATTGCAGGAGCTTGTATTATTAGAGCTTTGGAAGATCAACCAGTTGAACAGAACAGAGGAGGACCGTAGCTGGAAATTGAGTTGTATGATTCAACCGCGGGACGTTACTCAACATTAATGACTTTATGCAGTAATTCAATATTTTCAACTCTTTAACGCGATAAAAAAAGTAGATGCCAAACGCGTATTTAGTGCGCGTTCTGGTGAAAACATAAACACCATTTCTGAACCATGAGTAGTGCCGAATTGAAAGAGACGCTTGCGTCGGTTGACCTTGACTATTCATTTACGACGGCAGAGCAGGAATTTGCCGACTCTAAAGTTGAACTTGAAAACCCTCGACATATCCAAGATGAGTATATGTATCAGAAACAGCTTTTCTCCAAGCTCAAGTTTATATATTTGGAGCAGGAGACCAGAGACAAGTTTCTTCGAAAGATATCCGAGATATCAGCAGAGGATTTGGGGAAAGATGATCTTGAGACGATTGAGGCTGAAACTGTAGAAAAGAAGGCAAAGTTTAAGCAGCTCAAAGCAGAGATGACACAACAAATAGACCAGCTAGATACTTTAGTTCTGGAGAATATTGAGCTATACGATAAAAGCAGGGCCAAGTTGGATCAAACAAACATTCTCCTTGGCGAAATCAGCGAACTTGAAGCACAGATCAACAACATTTTAAATGAAGAAGAGGAAAACAACCAAAATAGACAACTTATATCGAGCTTGGTGGATAATGAAGCGAATGATGAAGCCAATTTCGAAACGATAGTCGAAGATACAAATGAAGAAATTGAAAGGAAATTACAATTTCTTAACGAATTGACGTCAGAAATTGAAGATAAAAAGAGAGCTGATTTGGATAACCAACGGCACCTTGAAGACTCTAATGCAAAGTTGCAAGAGTTGAAAAAAGTAGCTGAGAAGGGAGGCAAAAGTCAAAATAATGATGTTGACGACGTTGACGACGACGATACTGCTGACTCCGATCAAAAATACGCCAAGCAGTGTGTGGAGAAGAATCAAATAATCGCCGAGTATTTTGATGTTGTTAAACTGTTGAAGTTGAAAGCAATCAATAAGGATGGAGCCAGATTGACAATTCAGAATAAAGATCATCAAGTCATCGTTACATTCAATAATGAGTTTAAGGTGCTAAACATACAAGGACACGCCAATGAGAAGTGGAAACGAAAGTTAGTTGAGAGCTTCGGGAAGGATCTTGTTAAGCAATTGGCACAATTAGTCCGCGAAGTTTCGCAAGGCTAAAATTCTCGTAAACACTCTCGCGCTTACTAAGGCACCCCCACCTATGGAAACTCCTTCAAACTGACGGTCAACAGATACGTGAGTAAGTTGTATTTGAATACTGATCTCATTCAATGTGGATGTCGGACGTGTTCTGGCGTGAAAATTACACTAAAAGGACCGTTTTTGAAGATAAGTTCACGAAAGGGTTTGTGGATCCCCCACTTCTCAATTTATTATTTGGGCGTTTTTTGACCAATCTTGGAGTCACCGGTAATAATATTCGTACTGCGTCACATAACGTTCTTATATAAATATAGATAAAATGCATTGAGCTCTGAACGTACCCCAAAAATGACAAAGTTTGGTAGAGAGTTTCGTGAAAAGTATTTTACAACGTTAAAGGATATAGTTCCTGTAAACCACGGCTCTTATGGCTGTCCACCAAACTCCATTATAGACAAGTTTTTTGAATCGATTAAACATGATTTGACTTTTGCAGACCGTTATGCCCATTTTGAACTTCCCGAAGTGTACCTCGAGTCTGTGAAGGCTGTTGGAAAGTTATTTAACGCTGACTATCATAATATCGCTCTAGTAACTAGTGCAACTTCTGGGGTCAACGCAGTATTAAGAAGCATACCATTGCAGAAGGGCGACAAAATTGTTGTTCACGACACAGCGTATGGTTCCTGCCGTAATACCATTGACTTTTTGAAAACCCAACTTGGCATTGAAGTCATTGTTATCACATTGAAATATCCTTTGGAGAATGATGAAATTGTTCAGAAGCTTGAGGAAACTATCCAGAAAGAAAAGCCCAAAATTGTATTGTTCGATGGTATTTCTTCTAAACCAGCTGTTAGACTTCCCTTTGAGCAGTTGATTGAATTGACAGCCAAATATGATGCTCTTTCTATTGTGGACGGAGCCCACTTGGTGGGGCAAATTCCTGTTGATTTATCTAAAATAAAGCCTGATTTCTTAGTTTCCAATTTACACAAATGGTTCTTTGTTCCAAGAGGGTGCTGTGTTTTATATGTTGATCCAAAACATCATAAGACCATCCAAAATAACCCAATTGGTCATGGCTACGTTCCTCAAGATAAGATTTTGACGCCTGAAGAAGAAGAAAACTTGTTGCTTTTTAAATTCTCGCACCCCAGTACAAGTACCTATGGCCAGATCAGCGTTATTCCTGACGTCGTGGCTTTTAGGAATGAAATCTGCGGTGGAGAGGAAGCCATTGCTTCATATTGCTCGTCTTTGGCACGGGAAGTTGGTCAGAAAATTTCAAACAAGTGGAACTCGTCCTATCTTACTAATAATGACGACACTCTTATTGACAGCATGGTTAACATTGAGATTCCTCTTGAACAGTTTGGTTTTCCTACTAGTTTATTGATACAAAACTTTGCAAAATTGGAAGACATAGTCGCTCGGAAGTTGGCTGAGGAACTGAAGGTATATGCTCCAGTTTATGTTCACAATTCCAAAATCTACGTTCGTTATTCGATTCAAATCTATACAGAGTTTGAGGATTTTGATTTCGCAAGCGATAAGTTGTTAGAAGCTTGGAGCGTAGTGATCGGCTCATTTTTTTCCATTTAGACAATTTTGAATAAATCACATTTTTTAGCATAATTTAAAAATTATAGAAATGGCCAAAAAGTTTCTCTTTCATTTACCAAAGATATGTCCAAAACAGAGAATACTCTTCTGATTTATCTGAATTGTACTTCAAACAATTGAGTGTTTTTTATGCCAAATTTTTAGAAAGTAACCGACGTCAAAGGCATGTAGGTTTTGTGTCGCACTAAATTTTGCGTGCCGAGGATAATCTTTATCTAAAAGTGGTAATCTCCATACATAAAACATCAAGTATGGTTACTCAACTTCCGACCAAAAGCAAGCGAGAAGTAATTGAAAGCCTTATAAAACTAGCAGAAAAAGAACAGCTGCTTGGCAATAAGTCAGTAACTCAAGAGAAGCTAGATAACTTCAGGAAATATCTTGATAGTGGAGATCACAGTACGAAACCCCACCCACAATTCAAAAAATTTGATAACCTCCCACCACCACCCAAGCCAAAGTTCTCTCCTTTTTACAGCAAATTTGTCCTCAAAAAGGACGTCAGTCAAGAGGAAAACAAAAAACCAGTCAGACCAAGACCATACAAACCAAGTGCTTACAAGAAGTTCTCTTTTAAACGAGCTGAAGCAATTGTGATTGAATTACTTGAGACCACAGCCAATATACTAGACAATCTACACTTATTCTCCAAGTTTCCAATGTTTCCAAAGGTCTTAGTGAATCTTCTCAAGCAAACCAACAAGCTTTGGGTCTTGATTTTGGTATTTTTAATCAGAAAAACCATCTCGCAATTACTTAATGTGCTACGAAAAGAAAACAAGGTGAAGGTCGAGCTTGACATCTTGAATAAAAACAAGACTTCAGCAATAGTCAACGAAGACATTAACAGAAAATATGAAAAGGTACTCAAGGATTTACGTTTCGACAAAATGATGTTATACTTGGAGTTGCTTGGTAACTTTCTTGATATGACATTCAACCTTATTGAGTTGTATGGCTTACCTGTACCAGACTGGTTTATGAGTTTGTTGAATTTTGCCAGTATGTCCATGACTATCTATAGAATGAACAAGGATGATGAATATGTCGATGATGACATTACAGAGGATCTTATATAATCAACGAATATACGACACAGGAAAATAAACTAACGAGGTGATTTGGTAGAGTCAATTCCTGCATCAAAATAACTCCAACAAACACTAACCTCCAACACACTAATGACACTTGAAACGCTTTTGCAGACATACCTGGAACAGCTAAAGGTTTTAGAATCAGAAACTCAAGTGGTCTTGAAAAGTATCACCAAAGAATCATTGTTGAGAGAACCTGCTTTGGTGCAGAAATTTGAACAACAAAACAGACTCGAAAATGACTTGCTGTCGCTAAACTTGTCCCAATTGAATAAGCGCAAGGAAGTGATCTTGAATGATATCACTGAGCTAAAACGTATAGGCGAACTCAATTTGCAGCTACGTGAAATCAAGTCATTGTTGAAAAAGGAAAAGACCATCTCAGATATCCTTGACTACCAACAGCTTTTCACTTTCTTTAAAAGTTTCAAGAAGATCCCGGCCAATTCCAGTTCATTAATTTATACTCATATTGCCAAAGCAGTAGATCAAGAGTATGAAACTTTCCTTAACCAGTTGGAGGATTACTTAAAGTTACTATTACCCAACGAGTTTACCATTGCCAATATTGGAATCTTGAATCAATTTAATGATTTATTATTGAACAATTCAATAACATTATCATATTATAAGACATTGAGAAATAAATGG
This sequence comes from Teunomyces funiuensis, assembly GCA_030558095.1. NCBI lineage: Eukaryota > Fungi > Ascomycota > Pichiomycetes > Serinales > Debaryomycetaceae > Teunomyces > Teunomyces funiuensis. The sequence goes on from JAJMRW010000002.1 coordinate 1,173,583, forward strand.
GACAACCTCATCGAAACAGCTATGGATAGCATTGATTTGATTCTTGACGATGAAAAGTTATTGGACTTTGATTCTGTTGAGTTGAAATCAACTTCAACCTCAACGCCAAATTATTTGAAATCCACTTATAACTTTATTGAATTCATAAACTATTTGGGCTTGAAAAGTGTTAAGCAATATCTTAACCCAAAGATTTCACTGTTATTAGTCGATAAGATATCTACTAATATCAAGGAAATTATTCATAATGAAACTACAATTAAATCATTGAAACAATTGGTAGACATGTCAAAGTTGACCAACTGGAACATTGTAAATGGCTTTGATACAAACAACAATTCCATTTCAGACAGTTTACGCAACCTCTACCAAGATTGGATACTCGATAATTTCGTTGACGAAATAAGAACAGCATTTGATTCAAACCTTATCAAGGAAGAAGGCACCCCTGATGAGACTCCGGAGATGAATGAGGCTGAAGAAGAGGAAGCAGATGCATGGGATGATAATTGGGATGATAATTGGGATGACGAAGATGGCGAGAAGGTTGCCATTAATCCAAAGAAGGTTAAGTCTCTTGTCAAGGTTTCACAATTGCCATCTAAGCTCATTTCGATTATAAACGAATTCAATCAAAAAGAACCAACAGATACTTCGGTGCTTGTATCTTCCATCATTGCATTATCTTCTACAGCATACCCTTCATTATCAGATTCGTTTTTGCTCGCAAACGATTTTGAATATTTAAGCAAGCACCTTCAAATGGCAGACTTTGCAAAAGCTGCTGCCACATCCTGGAATCAAGTTATGGTAAAACACTATGAAGACCTTAAGATACTTGTATCTTCCCTCTATCTTGGAGCCGAGGTTCCGAGTGCGGGGTCTAGTGAAGAATCTTTTGAGGTAGACGATTACAACTTAAATCAGCTCAGTTTAATCTATAAATGGTTCAACAGGATTTTTCAGGATACCCAATTGAAATCTACTAATTTAATAAGGTTTCAAGAGATGATTACTAGTTTTGTTGAATTTTTGAATAATTGGGTTATCGAATCAATCTTGAGCCTACAGGAGATCACCGAACTTCAATCCAAAAAGTTGGCAGATATCATAGACGCCTTAAATAACGTGACGCTTCCATTCTTAGTACAAGCAGATTTGACCAAGGATTCAATCAAGTCTTACAACAGATTGGTCAACATAAAAGCGTTGATGACCAACCACTTGAAGGATATCATGGCCAAGTTTTATGAAGGTGAATTTTTTGATATTACTACTACTGAATTGATATCGGTGATTAAAAGCGTTTTCATTGAGAGTGATCAGCGTACAGATGCTATTGATCAAATCCAAGAATTTAGAGCGGTAACATAGCATTTTCATTCAATAGCATTCATTATTTATCCTACTTCGTCATGTTTATTCAATAACCTTTCCTCCGTTAACCTTCTTGCCTGTCTTTGCAATAGTGTTGTAGACGGTATCGTAGTCGAGGGATTCGGCAGCTGTGACATCCACAGTTTGCTTTTCGAGGGAAATGTCAACGTTAGAGACGCCATCCAACTTGTTGAGAACTCTGTTGACAGCATTGGAACAACCAGAACATGTCATGGTAACGTCAAAGTGGTATTTGTGAGGCATCTTATAGTAGTATAGTTGATTAAACAATCGAGTTAGTAATATTGACAGGAATTCCGGCACCTTAAATAATCTATTCCGAACGGCATGACACAAAGCAAAGCAGCCGCAAAAACCGCTCAAAATGCTCAAAATGCTCAATATCGGGTGCAAAAAAAACTGTGGCCACCGAAAGATAAATTGACGATTATTAATTAAACACTAATGTACTGCCTATTTATAAATCTCATGAGTTGACGCTTGGAATGGGTTGGATATTCTGTTACACGTGTTGCAAACGTTTCTAAAGTTAGTTTCTCTCTATGCATGTACGCATCGAAAGCTTTAGCAAGCTCTTTGATGTTGTAGAGAGCATTGTGAGAAATCAAGTCTTCGATCAAACAAAGTATGCATTTTCTCTCTCTGTAACGCTGCAAAATTTTTGTGTCTTTGATCCAATGAAGATCCCATGATTGCTCCTTCTCATCACCTTTATTCCACAGGTCAATGAGCTCAGTCACCGTCGTTATGTTACCCTTAACAGCAAATTGCGGTAAATCCAAGTTGTGTTCTTTGTGGCATTTTTTAAGAGAAGGCTGTGGAGTTTGGATGTTCGATATAAACTCATTGACTTTGTCCATGTCAGGAATTGGTTCTGGATACTTGTCACTGAGCTCATGTAATTTGCATATTCTGTCAAGTATCTCCTCAAGTTTGTGCGACAGTATGTCTGGATACCTGGAAACAACTTCAGTTGCAAAATATTTGCATATGAGGTCACCCAGTATACTATAGTTATCCAAGCCCTGGTGTTGGCAAAATGCAATGTATTTCTTTATTTCCAAATAGCATAACTTCTTACCGGCATTGGACAAATCATTAAATATGGCCGAGCTCGGATAGAGTTTGGTCAAGGGAGCATCTTGAGGAAGCTTCCGTTTTAAAGATTTCTCACTTTTTTGATTAACTTGTTCCATAAATTTATTAAGGATATCCAATATTTGCGCTTCTGGAACCTGTTCACCATAAACCAACTCATTGAATTGATGCATTTTTAGTAAACTTCGGCGTAAACTTTTGAATTTGTTGGCGAAATTGCAACTTGTCTCGTATTCCCAAGCAAAAAAGTCTTCGAGAATTTTCTGATCAAGACAGAAGCTGTTTGAATTTTGTCGACCACAGAAGCGTATAAACCTCTTGATGTCAACACAGTAAGCTTTGAGTGTACTATCTGCCAATCCTTGAAGAACGTACTTTGTTTTTGGCGAATTTAAAATTTCTTTCTCGAACTTGTGCAATAAGTCCTGCTCTTTGTGCGAGTACAGCTTTTTAACTCCATCAACAATTTTAACAGTTCCATTACTGCCCAAAAGCTCTTCCACCAAACCCTCTAAAGGATCAGGCTCTTGGTGATCTCCATAAACTATACAATTCATTGCATATAGTTTATTAAGAGGCGACTTGATACTTTTGATGGTGTTTGCACTAATACATCCACGCAACTCACCCTCCTGTCGAATCAATTCTATGGTCAATTCCTTGTTGACATAAAAGTCTTTAAGACCCTTGTTTGCACAATGACGGATGTATCTTCTTATTTGATAAAGGTATTTTTCTTGTGTGTCCAAACGTACATTCTTCATCAAGCCAATTGCTGCAACATTGGTCATTATTTCTTGGTCGAATTTCTGCAACAATTTGGTCTCAACATGAGAACATTTCGTGTAGTTGGGGCTCTTCAGCAGCGTGGTATCTTTGTACGTTGTAAAACGCCCAAAGCCATTGGGCATAGTCATAGTTGTTATGTATAATTAGTACATTCTCAAAATGTGGTGTTTCTACATTTTATAGTTCGCGATAACCACTATATAACCACTATATTCCTTTTTTTTGCGGCCCTATTGATTCGATTGGGGATTCATTGCCAACCTGACAACACACTAAAGAGACTATACTAATACCTTTTAAAATAGAGTGATCTCTCGCAATTTAAATATATTCGTAAATTACGTCGACTACTTGGTACCTAATTTTAATCCAGATTGTTGTCCTGTATTGAAAAAATGTCTTCAATATTGAGCATAGACTTGATGTTCGAGGTTATTTAACTGATTCGACTTTTGGTCATACTTAGCTTTAAACTTTTCAATTGGTTCGCCAACTCCTTGGCCACAGTCTGAATTTTCATACTTTTTCTCTTATTATCGTTTATCACTTTTCTATCATCAGCAACTTTCTCATGATTGATCTTTAGAGTAACTTCGATTGACAGATTTTGAAGAATTTGTCGTTGGTCATCAAGAAGTCTTTATTTGTGTTTTGTGATATCACCCACTTCTTATTCCTTCTTGAAGAAGTAACTGAGGTATTCTACGTATCCAAAAATGTGGCGGAAAAACCAATCACATCCACGGAATTATTCCTCACGAATAAGGCCATTATTTTCTTTGGACTGATATATAGGCTACATTCAGCATCGAATCTCTCGAGGGATTCTTGACACAGGCACGGGATATAAACAATAAAGCCTCCAGAGCGTGCGCGTATGAATGCTCGACATTTGTCTTCATTAGGATTATTCTAACCTGTGCACAGAACGAAGTACGCTGCACAGAACGTTGCATCTAGTAAAATTACGAGACGACTCTTGTCTAGCCTTGTCGTAAAACTGTTGTGCTGAGAGATAGAGTACTTTAAAGTCAAAAATGTGCAGTCTGACGGTACAGCTTTCCTACTTATCTAAGAGTAGAACGTCGCCTCACGACGTAGTGCGTTCACTGTTTGCAAACAGTGATATTTAAGAGTGACAAACGTGCTATACAGGCTTATTATTCAACGTACACGCCCAATTAAGTTTTGTGTTCTTTCTTCTGACATCTTTGTGTAATTGACAAGGTGATGTAGGCTGCCAGTACCGGTGTGCTTACAGAGAGTATCTGGGTAAATATCATGTAACTGTGGCCCACATTACAAATCAGAGCATATGGAAAACTTACAAGTATCCTTTTATGCACAAATCTTCTCTGTTAAATACACTTTACACAGTAATAAACTATTAATGAGTAACCCCGGTTATTTGATGCGTGAGGTTGTGATGTCTTCCCGATTGGGCTAATGTGCCTCGATCGCAAAATCCAGAATCAATTTTAACTCTACTCAAACTCATTGTACAACAAGATAAGCTCCAATACATAAGCGTGGACGAATTATTTCCTTTATACCAAGCACCATATCCAAAACTCATACCTTTTACAACTTAGCTACTCTCATTTCCCATTTTAGCCCATGGCCATCCAACTAACTCAAGAGCAGGTTAATATAACCACGAGCACGATACGTGATGACGTATACCAACACGACGGGATACCGCCGGACTCTACTAGACAGCCACAGTCATATCACGAGTACGAGCTAAACCAGTCTGAATCGCTCAACTTCTTATACAACTTATTGTATGATGAAAATTCCCTGCTCTCCAAGGCAGACATACTAAGTATATTAAACTCACTCAAGCAAAGAGAGGACAGACTACCATTTTCCATAGACAAGTTGGAGGAAACAGACAGCCAAGGAGTCAAATGGCCACCGGGACTAAAGGAAAAGTTTCATGCCGATCGACTCCGGGTTGGCGGTAGTAACTGGTTCCACAATGTTACTGGCTCGAGGGGCAAAGCATTGAAAGTAAGTTCTTTCACCAAACTTGTGCACTTAACAAAACATTACTAACATTCAGAACCTTTCCATTAAAAATTTGCACACAACTACAGACTTTTATCGTTTCCACAGATTTTACAGCAAAATAAAGCTTCACATAACCCATTTCCAACTAAGAAACTTGGTGTGCTGTGGCAGCGACATAACCAACGGCATATACTTTCAACTGAGCTATTATCATGATCACAATCTTCGTACAGTGCATAGTAATTCAATTGTGGGAATAGACTCAGAAGACGATTTCTTTAGCTATTTCAAGATCAGCAGACTCATGCCCGACACTGATATATGCACTCGATCAGAGTCCATGAAGTTGGACTGTCTAATAGATTCGAGAAGACTACACCGAAACTCAAACAATCGAGTATCCACAATGGCATGTACTAATAATTGGTTAGCATGTGGAACATTCGAAGGCGGATACCTATTAACAAATGTGGCCAATCTGGAACATCTCAACAAGGTTGAAGAGTTTCATCTTACTGCTAATACTGATGGAATAACCAACCATATCGTTATCAACGAATATGATAATGAGCTACTAATTTCCTCAAATGATCGTTCATTCCGTACCATTGACATGAACTCAAACTCAGTGATTCGAATGATGGAAGTTCCGTTTGCTATCAATTGTGCAACATTAAATCCTACCAACGCGAATGAATTGTTTGTTACTGGTGACGACTTAAATTCATATATCATAGATAAAAGAGCACAATGTTTTGAAGGTACTGCTTTCAAAGGGCACCAGGACTTTGGATTTAGTTGTGATTGGTGTCCCAGCAACCCAAACTTATTGCTAACGGGAAACCAAGACACCTGTGTTAAGCTTTGGGATAGAAGAAAGCCTGAGTCATCTATTCATACCTGGAGCGGGTCTCTTGGATCCAGATTCCCTGATCATCACGGTGGACCCGTGAGGAACTGCAAGTTCAGTTACAAGGGGGAGTATGTTTCATGGGCCGAAAGCTTGGACCATATTGGATTGATCAGTCTTGATGAATTAATGAAGTCCGAAGATTATGTTCCAAGAGCTCAATCAATAGAATTCGTTGGTAAATGTACCGGTTTAACGTTTGCACCAGTTGAGAATGGGAATGGTGAACAACTTATAGTGGGAGTGAATGACTGTCCACTTGGTGGAATACTCAGCTACAAGTTGGAATCAAAAATGAAGTCGCTAGACTTTGATTTCCATTTCTAGACTTTATAGATCATAGTAATATTAATACCCTACCACATTTCTTCGACGTTTTCACTAACCTGTACGGATCCACCTAGTTCCTTAGTAATGTTGTCCAACTCGGAAATTTTCCAGGATTCCTTAACCAAACTGGTAATAAGTCTGAGCTTGTTTCGTGCCTTTCCGAGTCGCTTTTCAAACTCAGCAACGGCCAGATCGCCATTGGTAATGGGTATATCATCTACCAACAGCTTTAGTTGAGCTATATGTTGATCAAAAGACGACACATTATACTTTTCTCTATGTTTCTCCCAGTCTTCAAGGTATCCTTTGATGCACCCGATGATCATCGCTCTTTGAAATCCGGTTTGGTAGCCATATTCTTTCCCCTCACGATACTGTTCTCTTGTAGAGTAATCTTGGCCAGCCTTGAACCCCTTTATATAATACTCCTCCTCGAGGTTTAGCACTTCGTTGCTGTCAATATCCATGTTTGATTATTAAGTGAAGCGCTCGCGCCAAAATATTGAACTGACAAAGATGAGTGATGATGAGGAGCGTCCAGCTACAAAGTCTCGATTGAAATTGGATTATGACTCCGACTCCTCGGTAGAAGACTACAACAAGGACAATGTTGAAAAGAAAGATGAGGACAAAGACGACATGTTTGCCAGTGACACCGAGAAGGAGCCAGTCCTCAAGCGCAAACCAAGTGCGGAGTACTTGGATATGCAAGAGTTTGAAAAGGAAGAAGGAATTGGCAGTTTTGATGCGGAAAAACCAGATGTTCCAAGCGAAGAGAACCAAGAGGACGATAATCAACCCAAAATAGAAGCATTTGATCTTCGACAGCAGGCAGAAGAAGGCAAATTTGATAAGGAAGGAAATTTTATTGCTAACAAGGAAGACATGCTTATACCAGAAGATGCGTGGATAACAGATTATGGCAAGGATGAAATTGCCAGGGCCCAGAAGGCACAGGAAAAGCGTGCTAAAGAACGTCTGGAGAGAAAGTTAGATCGCAATACAAACATGGCTGATACTGCAACTCTACTCAAAACACTTATAGAACTATTGGAGCCAGCAGAAACACCCATGGAAGCATTGGCCAGATTAGCACTCAAGAAGAAACGCTCCAAACAAAAAACTTTGTCGGAAGAAGATCAAGTGAAAAAGACCGCTATTGTCACAATTACAGACACTTGTGAAGCTTTAGTCAAAGACAAATATATTTCAGATACCTATGACCTTTCCAAGGAAGAGTTGATGAGAAAGTATAAACAAGAATCCGGTCAAGAGTACCAGGCAAGTAAATCTCAAAAACGACTGTTTGACGAGGTTGAGCCTGACTACGGCGAGAAAGTCTGGGAATTCCGCTGGATCAACACAGACGAAGTAAATGGGCCTTATTCCGACTACGAAATGCATTACTGGAAACAATCATATTTTGATAGTAAAGTGGAAGTTCGTCGTATTGGCGAACATACATTCAAACATGTTGACACAGTGACATTCAATACTACTTAGTTATCTTTTTGAGAAAGATACTCAAGCAAAGGGAAATCCACATCATCAGCAAGACTGACCACTGTAGACCATGTGATGTTACACCTCCATCTCACCCTTGCACCCAAAATATCAGAGGAAGCAGATTTACTAATAAGACCTAAGGAGAATAGCGTTGCTAGTTGACTATTGAGGTCAGAGTTTCGACTCAAGGTAAACTTTGACCGCTCAAATTCTTTCTTCTCTTCGTTTTTCTCGGTATAGAGGATATCAATAGCTTCATTAGCGTCATCTTGTAAAGAGGCAGCTTCAGTTCTGTATATCACCAGCAAAATAGCAAGTAATCTCTCAAGATCAAAATAGTTTGGCGAAAGTAATCTGTTATCAATATCATTTTTAGTTAAATGGCCCTTTTTCACTTTGGCCAAATTTGATGGTTCTCTTCTCTTGTATTTGACTGCTTTCAATTTCGAGAAGTAATGCAAATCGTTTCGGGGTTCGTTGAATGATGCTAAGTAAGACGCAATGAGAATGTATTTGGAATGTGTAGGAATATCTTTCATGTTACCACTATCAACTGATTTCTCTTCTTCTAAAGTTTTAAAATCTCGTATCGACGCATTGATGACGATATCTTCGTTTTGGAACAAATGGGAACTGGCTCTGTAGACTTTCATAAAGTCATTAACGCCATATGTTCCGTTGGTGACTGGTTGAACAAAAGATGGCCATAACTTGACAGCAACATCGCGAAGTAAAGCCATATCTGAGCCAGTGTATGCATAGAATAAGTCTGTAACCACTTTGGAATACTGTTTCCAGAATGTTTTTCTTGACTGATTATTATCGATCGATTCAACTCCAAATTTACAAAGTTGCGTAGCCAGAAGAATTCGTACAACCTGGTCTTCGTTATAGCCTTCAAAGTATATAGAAGGAATGGTGGAGGTCACGACATCTCTGGGTTCGTCAGTGGATATAATGAAGATGATGGTAAAGTTTTTAATATCGGACAGTTCACGAAGCCGAGCAAAAGCAGCAAATAAATCATTGGTGGACTCAAGACATTGATCAAAACGATCAAGTACGAGAACATGTGGCTCATGGTAGTTGTTTGATTTTTGAAATTGTTCCAACGCAGTGATGAACGATGGGAATGTTTCTCCTAGCGACCCCAATCGCGCATGGTTCTTGTAATTCGCCAGATCAACTCCACTATCTGTCCGTATGTTTCTAAAACATCTCTGGAGAAGAAGCTTTTTTGTTATGCTTTCATCACATCGTATCACTGTGTGTCGTACGTTCAATTCTTGAAGAAATCTTTCAACGGTCAATGACTTTCCAACAGATTTGTATCCATGTACAACCAATGCAGGGGCCAGGACTTGTGAATCTTTCAGGATGTATGCATTGAGTAAGTCAATTTGAGTGTCTCTGCATCCAATCTCAGTTTTGAGCTTTTTGACTTGTTCTGTAGAGAGAGACATGTATTTGGTTTGAAAGATGTGTTGACATTTAATCAATTTCGCGCTTTGCAATCGTTACATTTTTCGTCTTGATCAAAACTACTTGTATTGAAATCTTCCTAATCTAATTCCTCTACCAATCCTTTTAATAGTTGTAAATCGTATGCTTTAGCAACACTTCCAAAGACGTGAAGTTTCTTTTCAACATCAACATGACTGATTGTCTCAACCCAGTTACCGGAACACTTGCAGTATAATCTCATATTGGTGCCCTTAATCTGATTACACTTGTCACAACGGTGGTCCTGTACAAGGAAGGTGGTAATTATCCGCTGGTACTGTGAGATGAGTTCTTCTTCCAAAGCAACTCTGTTGTACGGTTTGCTGCAATTGATACAGTTCCACATAGAGCTTTCCGTATCACGACAGAAGTCAATGTCCCGAATGTAATTACAGTAATCACAAATCACATGGGGAACCTTCAATGAAGTGCTAGGGTTCTTAAACGTGCCTTCTTCACTGAACTCTTTAATGTCAAAAATGGACAATAATTCTTTCCGTAAGACTCTTGTTTCAATGGTTCTTTTTCCTGATAATCCAAAAACAGCACATAAGAATTTCACCACTTCTAATACGGGGTTTCTCAAGGACAAATGACTACCAGGTAATATCGGGAATGCATATTCTTGCTTAAATTCGGGATTAATAATGGCTTCATTCTGTCTTCGGTACAACTTCTCCATCCTCTTTTGTAATGGTTTACGGAAAAGCTCAATCGCACCATTAAAAACGTCTTCGTCTTCCACATCACCGTCATCAAGTTTCTTCTGTCCTTTAAGAATATGTGCAATCTGAGTAACTCTGGGAGTTGCTGTCTGTGTTCCGGTTAAAGTGTCACTCTTGTATTTCGTTAAGGCATCCAAGAAGATTAAAAGCCAATCATCAAATTCTGCTTGGAAGATTTCTGGCAAAAAGTTCTTTATTTGCCAGTGATTGACCGGTTGCAAGTTTTGCAAGTCATCACTTGTGATTTCCGTACAAGCGCGCCCACCGTAGTTGTATTCGTCCATCCAAATCAAAATGTCCCAATAACAAACAATCTTGAGGTCCAAGTAGTTGAACAAGGGTTTAGACCTGGCAGCTTTGAGAATGTACTGACCGTATGCGTAAGAATTTTCGACCGAAACCTTGGTTGTTTGGATAAAAAGCTTGTTTCTGTTAGCGAATATGACTTGAGCATTCATTCTTCGGAATTCCCCGATCAACTGCAACAAGGCCTTCGTTGTCAAATTATGAACATGATAGTGCAAAGCATAATCGTACAAGAAAGAATCTTTTCTTTGAACCCAAGTAACCAAGTTGTTCATCATCGAATCAGCATTAATATTGCTTTTCAAAGCATCGTCCCACCAGTCCTTGACCATACCTCTCAAGACCGACAAGGCAGGTGTCGAAAAAGAGTCTTCTGCCATCGTTGATGCCCCATTATTAGTGTCAAACTGAACAGAATCATCAGCTAAATCTGTACCTTCTGCTTCATTAATCAATGCACTTGTTAAAATTGTGTTGATGGTCAAAGTACCAACATCAACTTCCAAACATGCTGTCTCATATATCTCTGGATAGTTTATATCGGGAACGTCCAAATTCTCAAAATTGGTAGCATTATCCAGCTCAAACCCACCATGATCTGGTAATGGGTTCGAGGACCACCACAAAACAATGTTGTTGTTTTTCAATCTTCTGGCATACTCAATGTCAATCAAGCATCCAACATTTTCAATTTGCAAATTACACAATGGGACGTTACCATACTTTGCCAAAGCAATTAGATTCTTGATCCAAGAAGCTAACACAAAGTAATGGTTGATTAATCTTTTGGTTATTAAAGCTTGCCAACCAATTGCCGGTAAAGTAAGTTCTTTTATATTCATTTTCACAGTAGGCATGTCTTGGGCGGAATTCAAAATGTTGAGTATTCTGTTTGTGTAGGGCGATTGGACCGCCAATAACGATTTATTGGACCTACCTTCGTGAATTTTGCCAATGGTTTGATTCAATTTCTTAAGTAATCTGGAGCTTTCATGATAGTAGTGGGTCTCAAATGACATTGTCTGAGGATATTCGATGATATTATACAACTTTCCAAGTTTATCCTTTTTGATTTCAAAGATCTCTTGATATATCTTTTCCATATTAGAAGGTAATTCTTGGGCGTTAGCAGATGGTTTCAAGATGAACATTTCGGTATTGTTGTCCCACGACTTGAAAAGTGTGTAGAATTCGTAACTATTCGTTACAACGTGCAACAAGTAGACAATTTGCATGTCAAACCGCCTCAAATAGTTGCTGCTATCAACATTGTTCAAGTCTTTAAGATCAAAACCGTTCTTCAAACCTCTTCCAAGAGACCCAACTCTAGTGTCATCGAATCTGACCGTATTACCAAGTTCGATAATAGCACTCTCAACAGGACCTAGCTGAGTTTCATACAAGGCTTTAAGAGTTGAGTCTTGCAACAAACTTTCAAAATTGGTAATTTCTTCATTGTAAGTTGTTTCGGGCATGGTCATTTTGTATAAATGTGTCCCATCATGACCATTAGGTAACACTGCAGATGATTTTTCAATGATGCAGCCTGGAATCGTCTTTCTTGGCGATAACTGCGATTTGAAAGACGCATAGATGGATTTGGGAATACGGAAAGTGAATGTGTGGACCTTGTTATTAGCCAGTACGTAGACTTTCAAGTCTCCTGGGTTTCTTGGATCCAATTTATACTCCAAGATTTCCCAATTGGATCCCGCTATGGATTCAGCTTGTTTACGGATCAAACCACCTACAGAAGATCTGTTGGAAGAATCGGAATTTGATCCAAAAAGTTTCTTTCTGCTATCACGATTCTTGGATTGCATGGTCCACTTTGCTTTCTGGTATTGCAAGAAACCAACATAATCTTCCACCATTGAGGGGCATGGCCCATTCAAGGCAGCTAACCTCCTTTCTTCTTCTTCAGTATCAGATATACTTTCAAGTTTTCCGTTTCTTCTCTTACGAGATGTAACTTTACCTATTTTAGGCTTTGGAAGTGAATCAATATCTCCAAAATCTTCGATATCCTTGACTTTTATCTCTTTCTCGGATCCCTTGTTAAAAAATGACTCAATTTTTGTTTGCTTCTTGGTCTCGGCCATAATACGAAGTTTGTTCTGCAACCAAGGAGGATGTTCAACTCTAGGAAGTGGATGACGAACATTTTGTAATGCAGCCGGAATAGTAATAATCTTTTGTATAACCAGTTCCAAACGACTCTTGTAGTAATCCCAATGAATAATGTCACGAGGACCAAACTTCTCCAATGATGGGTCTTTAAGCCACTTCTTTAAGTAGAATTCTTTCTTATCCGATGAAAAAATGGAAACTGGAATAGCTCTTTCTGTAACAGGTGCACCCAAAGGACGCTCACTAATAACGTACTTGGTAGCCAAACCAGCATCTTTGACCATTTCTTCTCCCAAAAACTCTCCCAATCTTCTTGCGGTAGTGATGGAAGTAGATTTTTGGTCTCCATATTCTGCCAAACTTTTAGACATACTTCTGTTTTCACAAATAAGTTCAATGAGATCTTCATCTTCAAGCATTCCACCACGCAGTTCAATAACATCCAACCAGTTTGCTGCAACTTTGGCAACTGCTCCGTAACATTCTTCAAGTGTACTTCCTTCAAGGAAAAGCTTGAAAATGTCGGATTGGAAATTTTTGATTAAGCGCAATTCACCTCTTCTCTTCATTTCAAACCCCTTCAATTCAGCCAAAGTTCCATCTTCATTGAAAACAGCATACCGTTTTTTCAAGTTCTTACCTTCTTCCATAGAAGTTGGTAAGATCATCGCTTTGTACGGACCATCAACTTCAAAGAAAATCGAATTGTCTGCTCTAGTTTCGTACTTGAAAGTATCGGGATCAACCAAGTCTTGATATTGATGATTTGTAAACTTTTGGTGAACGAGGTAATTCAACATGGAACATGGGTATTCAAGAAATATCTTCTTGCCATCTTTGCATTTCAAGTTGAAGTTTTCCGGGAATGTCTTGGGTAATATACACCAAATACCGTCAGTGTCCAATTCTAAAGGTCTTCCTAATCTTTCCACCAAGCTTCTTGCCATTTGAATAATGGTAGCGCCAGTAAGACAAGTCACACCTGCCATCTCCATAGAGTACCAACGGGAACCTTTTCTCATAACATACCCGTAGAAAGAATTCAAAATGACTTTGTGGGCCAATTGCAAGGAGTCATACAAGACCACCATCTTATTAGCTTCATCTTTTGCAATAGTATCGCTTTTATCAATCTTCCCCACTTTTCCCTTCCACACTTTCGCTAAACCTTTAAATTCATAACGACGATCCCTAAAACTTCTGACTGTATCGACATAAAATGGATTTTCTCTTTGACAGATGATAGCTTCTCTCGTTACAACTTTCAGCTCTTTGATTTTGTGATATACCTTTCGACTGTATTCGGTCAAACGTGATCTAATCAATTCAGCTTGTTTAGGAAATGGCAACCCGTCAAAAGGCACGGGTGGTTTTGATGGATCAATGACAATTCCTTTATCATCGTCTTGGAAACCTTTTTTAATCATGTTGTACTCATTCATTTGAGCTGGTAAGTACTCGCCTCTCCACGACCAAGGAAGTCTTCTGTCACAATTCTTTCCTGGACGATTGAAGTCACACGAAGCACAATCTTCTTCCGATTTCATAGAATCAGGCTGCAATCTATTAGATGTCATAATGTTGGGGTACATCGATGCCACATCGACATGATAAATCAAAGGAGTCTCTTTTCTAACCGGTCTATCCCTTAAATCTAGCAATTTGGTTTTGATTTCTTGATAAACTTCATCATAGTTCTCCACGTCCTCAACTTTTTTGCCATTTTCCACCTCAATACAGAATTTGATCGAATTGTGCAAATCAGCCAAAATTTCGTCAACAGCCTTAGGATCTATCTTGAAGTCATTCTCCAAATCACTTCTAAACACCCCGGCTTCTAACGATTCCACATGGCCACCAACATAAGTTTCGGACTCTAATAAATGACCATCATAAAATCGCTCAATTGGTTCCTTGTGCTTGTTAGGAAGTAAAATGTTTTTCTCGTACGCTTGAACGGATAACAACATTTCGCATAATGTACCAGTTCCCTTTCTCAACACTTCATCGGGATTGAGAGGAATGATCGTACCCAAAGAAAAGATGAAAGGATGCACATACTTGAAGTATAAGTAATAGGTAGCAACAGCATCGGAAACAGAGTACTCGGAAAGTAATTGAGGATGTTCGTATGCGTAAGGTGTCATCAATTCAGGATCCAATTCAGTAGGATTATATCCCAATTTTGCAGTTGTGACAGCTTTCAAACCCTGAGAACCTTGAGGCAAGTAAGAGTCTCTCTTGACCCATCTGAAACAATCCATATGTACACAGTACTTGGATTTGTATTCATTTTCAGCGTCTTTGGCAAACCCAATTTCATCAAACATATCCAAGTCATGAAACCTACTTCTATTTTCAATGAATGGCCAATCAAAAAAATCACCGTTAAAAGTAGCCATCACAGTAGGTTTCACTTCACGTATATGCTCATAAAATCTCAATAAGACGTGTTTTTCATCAGCTTCGTTGAAAATGGTAAATAAACCAGGATATTCGGGCCTAGGAGTGTACTCAAAGTCCTCTATATCTTTAGAAATGATTTCTCTGTTGGTGATCAAGAAACCTTCACCATCAATCATATACGAAATCATCATGATCTGATCAATCTTTGCATCAGGAAATTTTAATGGTGCCTTTGTGGTTTCGATATCAAATGCTAAAACAACGGGGTCGGCAAATGCAAGTTTCTCTTTATCTTCGACAAACGAAACTTCGCCGTGTTTGGCATAAACATCATACCATTTTCCCACTCTCAAATTCGAGTCAATTGCTACTCTAACATGGTATGGTAAATCGTACTCCTTCATGTCGTCAATAAAAGTGGAAGGCTCTGAAACAATTGTTGGAGCTTTCTGGTTTTGTCCTGGATAAATATTCAAATTAGTATTAGTGTTTGTCATCAAACGGTATGCATCTCTCGTGTCTCTTGTGGACTGATTCTTTTGTATAATTGGCATGAGTAGCCTTCTAGCAGCAAGCAAGTCAGGATTATTATGAAAGTTTAACTTGATCAAGTGTTTTTGCAAACCAACTAAATGGTTTGGTAATGCTAAATCTTCTTTTAAAACTCGAGACAATGACTTGAGATTGGCAGGTTCAAGAAAACGTCGCAACCATTCCTCCGCTTCTGCTTCATGGCCCGGTACCACTTCCAAAAACATGTAAGGATCAAACTGAAGGGTCGCTTTAAAAGACCCACCTTCTTCGTCCAAGAAGTAGTAATCGACACCAGCGCGTGCCACTACGTCACCTTCTTGGGAAATAGTTGTGGAATGCATGTTTATCAACCAGCCCTTGCGAGGTTTCTTTCCGTCTCTCTCACCATGCTCAAATCTGTCAAATCCCATGAGAGAATCTAACTTATCTATTCTTTTGATGAGATCTCTCTTTTCTATCGAGTTGGGAAGCATTGGGTTGTTGGCCACATACGGATTGACTGGAGCCGCTGGTTTCCAGTTCTTGAATTCGGACTTGACCGTGTTTTTGAGAAAAAGTCCTGTCGAATGACCTTTAAACGGCGTCGTCATGCTAATAAGATAGTGTGGTTTATGCAAATTGATAGTAGACTTATTGTCGCATCTTAGTGCGCGTTAGGTTATAAAACGCGTGAAAATTGTTGCCTGCGCGTAAGTTTATTGGACTGCATACAAACAAATCTATCTACTCATAAATAATATAATGAGACCTTGTACAACAACCGAATAGATGAATAAGAATTGAATTCTGATTCTTCTTTGCTTGGTGCTGATGCTGTTGCTGGTTCCGGTGACACTGTTTGGTAACACCAAAAACTTTAACGATCTCATCAAAAATACAGCCAAGTTCACAATTAAGGCAAGCACAACAGGATAATAAGCTACCCATCCATTACCAATGATGTGTTTCCAGCACAACAAAACAACTATGGAAACGTATTTGTAGCCAGAGAAACTAACCAAGTCCCATAAGGAGCTTTGTGTTGAACAATTCAAGAGGTACAAACCGATCTTAAAGATAAAGATGTCCAAAAGGGAGAATGCCAAAGTCTGAGAAGCCAAGTAGCCAAACACCTGAGGGTGGAAATCACCTTTCAAACCTTGGAACGAAGCCCACAATAAAATGTAACTGACAAAAGACATCAATGGAACATACAAGTCTGGTGCGTTGACATCGTAAACCGGTGGTGCGAATTGGGACACTCCGTTGGCACCACCATCAACATCGTTGGTAGTGATTCGGGTCCAGTTCTTGTTTGTGTATGGGAATAACACCAAGCAAATTTTCCTAAATACATAGGAATTGCTGACCTTGAAGTAATACTTGAGATCGCCAGTTCCAGGCAAAAACCCGCCAAAGTTTTGTTGCAAGTATTGGTTGGAGGATTCCAAGCCATTCATGGCAAATTGCGAAGCAAGAGACGCAGCCTGGTCATTGATGAACGATGGATAAGCATTGGCACTACCCTTTTGCTGCTGATGTTGCGGTTGAAGTTGGGGATGCTGAGGGTTGTGAGTGTGCTGTTGGAATTGCTGTTGCTGTTGCTGTTGCTGTTGTTGCTGTGGTGGGTATTGGTTTTGTTGGTAAGCAGGATGTTGTGGCTGTGGATGCTGGAGATTATTTGGAGTCCCATATTGGCTCTGCTGGTAAGCGTTGTTGTTACCGTACGAAGTATACATGGTTGTTAAAGAGTAGCTGTAACTGAAACTAATGTTTTTTTCCCTGGCAGGCGAATTTTTTGAATAGTTGGGGCTCTCGATTTTCGATCGATTTCCAAATTGGGCCGCCTCACACCATGCACAACTGTAACGGATCAGAGCAATACACGGATATCTTTCTATAAATTTACAGCAATCCTTACTATTTTTCCACTCTAAGGTCTCAATGGTTCAAGGCAAAGTATTAGTTATTTCAAACAGATTGCCAGTCACCATCAAGCGTGATGCTGATGGTTCTTACGACTACTCGATGTCCTCAGGTGGTTTGGTGACAGCACTTCAAGGATTGAAGAAATCCACCGAATTCCAATGGTTTGGCTGGCCAGGCTTAGAGCTTCCAGAGGATGAACAGGAAAAAGTTAACCACGACTTGAAAGAAAAGTTCAACTGTACTGCCATCTTCTTGAGTGACACAATTGCTGATCTTCATTACAATGGGTTTTCCAACAGTATCTTGTGGCCATTATTCCACTACCACCCTGGTGAAATGAACTTTGACGAGAATGCTTGGGCAGCATATATCGAAGCTAACAGGGAGTTTGCTAAGAAGATTGCTAGTCAAGTACAAGATGAAGACATGGTCTGGGTCCATGACTATCACTTGATGCTCTTGCCCCAAATGTTGAGGGAAGAGATTGGCAATACCAAGAAGAATGTTCGTATTGGGTTTTTCTTGCACACTCCATTTCCATCTTCGGAAATTTACAGAATCTTGCCAACCAGAAAGGAAATCTTGGTTGGTGTTTTGAGTTGTGACTTGATTGGATTCCATACTTATGACTACGCCAGACATTTCTTATCCTCAGTTTCAAGAATTGTGTCAAACGTAACAACTGTACCAAATGGCATTCAGTATGAAGGTAAATCCATCTCAATTGGAGCATTCCCAATTGGTATCGATGTGGACAATTTTATTGATGGTTTGAAAAAGGATTCGGTTGTTGAAAGAATAAAACTGTTGAAATCCAAGTTTGGCAATACAAAAATTATTGTGGGTGTTGACAGATTGGATTACATTAAAGGTGTTCCTCAAAAGCTCCATGCTTTTGAAACTTTTCTTACCGAGAACCCTGAGTGGATCGGTAGGGTTATTTTGGTTCAAGTTGCAGTGCCTTCCAGAGGTGATGTTGAAGAATATCAAAGTCTCCGTGCCACCGTTAATGAGTTGGTTGGTAGAATTAACGGGAGATTTGGTACTGTTGAATTTGTCCCAATCCATTACTTACACAAATCAATACCCTTTGATGAATTGATTAGTTTGTACCATATGTCTGACGTTTGTTTGGTCAGTTCAACAAGAGACGGAATGAACTTGGTCAGTTACGAATATATTGCCTGTCAACAAGAAAAGAATGGGGTTCTTATTTTGTCCGAATTTGCTGGAGCTGCCCAGTCCTTGAATGGTGCCATCATCGTTAACCCTTGGAATACAGAAGAGTTGAGTGATGCCATCAACGAAAGTTTGACGATACCACAGGAAAAGAAAATAC
The DNA here is from genome assembly GCA_030558095.1 of Teunomyces funiuensis. Taxonomy (NCBI): domain Eukaryota; kingdom Fungi; phylum Ascomycota; class Pichiomycetes; order Serinales; family Debaryomycetaceae; genus Teunomyces; species Teunomyces funiuensis. The sequence goes on from JAJMRW010000002.1 coordinate 1,192,478, forward strand.
TCAACTTCAACAAGTTGTTCAGCTATATCTCCAAGTACACCTCAGGCTTCTGGGGTGAAAGTTTTGTAAAGGAGTTATACAAGTGTTCCAGCGAAAAGAAGTGAGTGATGTATATGCATATGTAAAATTATCTAGTTTACAGAAATGAAATACTGGTTTCAAGTGACTTAATCGACGTAATCATTGAAAGGCTCCAGTGCCAACCTCGATATGGTGTGTGATTCAAGATTGGCTTTTGTAAGTGGGGCACTATCTTGCTCGTTTTCCTTATTGTTTTCATCTTTAGACTTTAAGAAAAGACGATTTGCAGGTGATTGAATATGCTTCTGGTTGTTTAATTTGCCAGTAGTAGCAAGTTCCTTGGGCATATGTGTGGTGATGACTTGAGGCTTGATCCCTAACTTGGATAAAAGCGAGTTGTTTGAATATAAGTATGATGCAGCCGATGGTGTAGGTGGGCTCTGGGGTTGTGTCAATATCGTACTTTGTGAGTATAGCGAATTTTCGGGTAAATGAGATTTCAGAACAAAAAACTGTTTCTTGGATAGTATATCCTCGTCCTCAGATTCACCCTTCCCTTTATCTTCTTCCTTGTTGGCTTGTCTTTCTTCTTCTTTATAATGGCTAACATCTTCCTCGAAATTTTTGGCTGAACTGAACGCAGACATCAAGTAAGGCAATTCGTCCGAAATCGTAGTTTTGTGAAGCATTGTCGAGGTTGAAAATGAAGAAATAGAGTCCCTTCTATGCAAATTGTGTTCGTGTGGTTTGGTAATGGAATGTATCATTGGTGGTTGTGTTAGACTGGATGAATATAAAGAGTTCGAGCCAATATCTGAATCGGAGTATTCTTCGTATTCGTCCAGGATACGTTGTGGTGATGGTTGTTGGGTTTTAGGGATGTTGATGGATTTTTCAGGTGACAAATCGACAAATTCTTCGAAATTTTTAGATTCCATCTCTTTATCTGCCCTTCGTTTCTCATTCGCTTCCTCTCTTCTCTTTTCTTCTCGTCTTTTCTCTTCTTCTTTTCGGATTTTTTCTTCTTCCTGTAATTTTTGATTTTGCTGCTGTTTGCTTATGGCAATGTCTTTAACTCTTTCCAACTTGAAAGACTCAAACATTTTTTCCATGTCATTAATAACAGCCAAACATTCGTACTTCGTCTCATTATCCTCTTGTTCAATTGATGTATTCAATTGCTTCAATAAATTAATAATGAATGATCTGTAGGTTACTACAGTCACATCTGCGTCAGAATCGGCAAGCATATCCTCCAATTCCTTCCCAATTAGAATTAGCTTTGCCTTCAGATAGGAAATTGTGAGAGCCTCTGCCACCTCATTTTTCAACTTGATATTTCGTAATATGAGGGATGTTAACAATGTGCCACTATCTGATATGTACTCAATGGGTGTCAATGTTTTAGATGCCTTTGTGATTTGGTCCAAATCAATTGTAATTCGAGTAATTTTCTTGTTGATTTCCTGGGTAGTGGAAATGACTTTTTCGGCAATGTTGTTGTTAAAGTTTTTAATCTTGGTGTCTCTATTGTTAAAATGCTGATCGCTGTTGAAGTCCAAAGACATAAACTCCCAGCTCTTGAATGTAAGGTTAATTTTTTCAAGAGTCTGAAGGATTGTGAATGAAGTCAGACACAATTTGCTGACTTTTCTTTCAGCTAATGGCAAACCATGGATGAGGTGGATAAGCTTGGAAGTCTTGGACTTATCTCGGCTAAGGTCGGGGTCCTGTATGAGTCGTAATATGGGGTCTTCATACGATTCTATTTCGGTCATGAGGGAATATATGCTAATGCAAGGTGATCATAAAGGGTACAAAAGAGGGTTATGCTCTTTTAATGTAAAAGTAATGCAGGATCAACGGTAGATTTGGAGCAACGGCTTGTTGTTATCGTCCGATGTACTTTTGCTATATTGCATGTTTTTCTAAAGTTTTTGCCTCGGCGCACTACCAGTTCCCATCTAGACGAATTCCTATTGAGCCAAGTACTACAACTGATTTTCTAGCCTTTGTGTATTATGATCATAAATCGTATCTGTTAAGCATTAGATCAAATCCTTTTCTTTTAAAATCTTTGTTTTCATAGCATTGTACCACTCGTCCAACGTGTTCTCACCGTGGACAGCCACGATGATCAACGTCATATTATCAAAGCCAATACCCGTATAATTATTTGCCATCATCAAGCAATCATGCAAAATGAACTCAGTAATTTTGTTTAGCCGCCACCCTAGCGCCAACTTATCTCGAATCACCAGTATCAACTTACTATTTTTGTAGCAGTCCCATATTCCATCGCACGCCAAAATGATAAACTCGGGTTGGGCAGTAGCGTTTTGTAAGTTGTACACAATGAATTCTGGCTCCACTGTGACCTGGAATAGTTCTGGCGGAAGATGTATCAAGTCGTTTTTGAAAAATTGTCTGTTTTGAATAATGTACTTGTTTCGGGTGTTGTCCATGTAGGGCACTTTGAATTTAAAGTCGCCAAACGCCCGTGAGAGAGCCAATACTTCATTGATTCGATTGTTCATCACGTATCCATTGCTATTTTCCACCCGGATTCGTTCATTCATACTTGTTGGCTTGTGGTCAAACGAAAGTGTTTTGGGATTCCCATCCAATGACAATATACACCGAGAATCCCCCGTGTTAGCCACCACTAGGTATTCGTTTTTGATCACAGTGGCCACTATTCCTGTCGAGCCACAATTTATAAGGTTCGGTAAGTTTGATAAATCCCGATCGACTTCAAAAAAGACATCCTTGATAATGGACATGTACTTGGCCAAGTCAAACGTCGCTTCCTTGTTGAGTTTTTTGAAGATAAGCCTCACCAAGTGTTCCTGTAAGTATAGGGAACATGCTGTGCCCCCGTGGCCATCAAAAACACCAAACACTGCCAAACTCTCATTCTCATTAATTTTGACATCGTGTGCATCTTCCATCGTCATTCGGTAGCCCTGCATGGTCCCAATACACCACGACATCGTCTCGTGGCTCTTGTAGTCTATGGTCTTATCCTCAATGGGATGTGATAACAATTGACCCATTCTCGACTTGTTCGCTTCTGCTATGGAATTTGCGGTATCTTATCCAGGTTGTGAAGCGGAGTTTAGGTTTTGGGATAGTTGGTTACTGTCACGTGGAGCATAAGCGAGCGAGTGCGCACTTTTTTTTTTCTTTGGGCTGAGTGGTTCATCCCCCCCATTGCGTCTCCCTGCGCTGCGCGCAGCCACCCCTCTAAAATGCAAAATCGCTACCCCGTATTTTTGCGTGTGTGACTTGTCACGTCCTTTTTGTAGCCATTTAACAATTGGAACTTTAAGTATGCAGCTTCCTCAAATCACCACTGAATCGCTTGAAGGCGACAAGAACTACCGTGCACCCACTTCTTTCCCACTTGGGCCCTTTAAAAAGTACGAGGGCAACCCCATTCTTACGCCCAACCCCGAGCTAGAATTCGAGAACGGATACCTCTACAATGCAACAGCCATTGTGGTTGATGACCGGGTATTTTTGCTCTATCGGGCCCAGAACAAACAGAAAGTCTCTACAGTGGGACTTGCATGGTCCGATGATGGAATCAACTTTGTCAAGTACCATAAACCAATCATTACTCCGACTGAGGAGTGGGAGTTGGGTGGAGGAATCGAGGACCCAAGAATCGTTAGAGACCCAAAAAGCAAGCTTTTTATTGTCACATACACTGCCTATGACTTACGTACGGCCCGCTTATGCGTGGCTACCTCGGAAGACTTGTTCCACTGGGAAAAGCATCCTACTTTAGTCCCATCATATTGGCAAGATATTGAGGTTCTTATCAATGGAGAAAAACGGATTCGCAACCAATGGTCAAAATCAGGTGCAATTTTCACTGAAAAGAACAAGGACGGCAACTACTATATGATCTGGGGCGATTCTGCCCTCCATTTAGCCGTATCTAGCGATTTAGTGTCGTGGGATGTTACTAGTGGAGATTACAACGCTAATAGGTTCACCAACGGCGTCTTTAACTACGAAAATAGATTGATTGAATCAGGACCCGCGCCTATCAAGTTGAATAACGGCAAGAACCAATGGATATTTGTCTACAACGCCAGCACCACTGGTGGCGGCGACTTGGCTAAAGGAACTTATTCCATCAGTCAAATGTTGATTGATTATGACAAGATAAAGGAGGGTCCTATTGCCAGGTTAGAAAAACCCACTCTCAGACCAGAGCAAGCCAATGAGGTCACCGGTCAGGTTAACCAAGTTGTTTTCTGTGAAGGATTAGTTCAATTTAATGGCAAATGGCTTTTGTATTATGGCCAGGGCGATTCCAATTTGGGTGTAGCAATTGCACCAGTCAACTAAAAATAGAGCAATAGAAGCAGCTTTTGTTAGAGGTTAGAATTTCAGTACTTTTTCCTTCCTTTTTGTAGTTTCTTTCTTTCGATGATTTCTCGAATCATATATGCAAGTGAATGGTCAACATCATTAGTATTGTCCGTGGCAACAAACCCACACTTCCAGAACTTAGCAAGCTTGACACCATTCTCAATAAGTCTGGGTGATGCTAATGAACTGTTTGAATGTGTACATATGATCCAAATAGGTGGGGGGCATGCCGGGTCGCTGGGGTCCATCGAGTTATCGATCAACTTGAACTCCTTTCTCAACTGGTTCCGCATACTTTCCACTTCATGCAAATTCTGGTCCTTCCATATGTTTTTGAATGCATTCTTGAGAGAGAAGATATCGTGTTCTTTACCCTGCTCCCATCTTGTTTTGAATGAATGGTACTCTTTCCATGCTTCGTCAAGTGCACCTTTCATAATCGTTAATAAGTTAAAAGTATGGTCACCAGGTAATTCTTGGATGGGGCCTTCGGATTTTGGCTCTATGCTTTCTGTTTCATTGTATGCTGGAGGATTGTACGAAGGTACGGCACTGTAGACAAAAAAGTATCCGTCGATATTCCCGTTCAACTCGCTGGCACCGCTGGCTACCAACAACGGATTGGTCGAAACTGGTTTGCGCGGCTCATTGGCTAAGTTGTGTAAAATATCCTTGTCAAGTTTGATGTACAACGACGCTTCCAAGAAGGGAACTACCTGTTTCGGATTGAAGCTCGGTGTATCTACCAACTCAACCAAAATCGGCGAGATATGTGGGGCAACGTACTCCGATTGGATCTCCTCGCGTGTACGATATGACAAGTAGTACTGGTTCTTGGAGTTGAGTACCAATTCAGACGTAGATTCGATGCTTTTCTTAGGGGTTTTGGATCTAGACAACGATTGATAAATCACTGGACTCAAGACGACATTGTGGTCAAGCATATCGAGAGTATGCTCGATATCGTTCTCATCCAACACACAGCGTGATTCATAAGATTCTGGAACAAAAGTATGGAGAATGGGATTAATCTTATGTGTAGGGTAATATGTATCAGTGAAATGGCCCAAGCTGAGCTTAGAAATCGTCGAAGTTTTGCCGGATTTGGCCCCTCCCAAAAGGGCTATACGGATCGGATTGGTTTGGTTTAGTGGCTCCTGTACATCTGCTATTGAGAGTGTCGCTGATTTGCGCAATAGTCCCGACATTTGTGGTTTACTAATGGGTTGGAAAAGCTTGCGGCTAGTTTTAGCGATGCAGACTGTGCGCGATACCTATGTCCAAATTAGGCAAGTGTTATTTGAGACTCCATACAACTCCATAAAGCCGCGCACTAGGGTCACTAACATAATCATCGCTTACTTACCTTGATACTTTCCATAGAGTCGTTTGTTGGTGCTATGCGTTAGTTTGAAGGACTCTTAAATTTGTCAAAAGTTTTTGTTCTGTGGTTTTTACTTCAAGGAATACCAAATGACCCCCTCTCCATCCGTAATGAAGCCTTCACTAACAGACGAAGTACACCAGCTCCGTAAGGATGTCCAGCTGAATGAAGCCATCAATTACTTGTACAAGCGCCAAATCAATTGCATTTTTGAAATCACCAACCAGCTCCAGAACGGAATTCCTATTAATCAAGAGATTCTTGACCAAATAGAGGACGGACCCTCAATCACTGCCGTCAAAACACTAGCCACACAGCTTAATAAGCTTCGCATACTTAATCTTGCTTTAAAAACACGAACTTTGGCTCGGTCCATTGAACACCTATCAAAAGATAAAGATTCGCTACAATCACAGATCGTTGCCACCAGAGAAACAATACAGCACCAGAGATCACTAATAGAACAAAAGAAACATCAACTTAACCGCAATCATACAACTGAGACACTGAAGGTTTGCAAGCTGATAGAGGAAATGGTCCACGATAAAATTCCTCAGATACAACGCCAGACTCTCTCTTTCCAACGCAAACACTTTTCTGTGTTGAAAGAAGCCGTATTCACCCATACCAAAACTCGGATAATGTTTTTCCTGCAACAGATAATACCCATCAAGCTGTTTTTGTCCACAAATGTTCTTTCAGTTAACCAATTTCTTGAGAATTTGGTGATACTACAACTACAATTGGTGGGTATCTTCAAAATACGGCTTCCGTACATCAATGAGCTAGCCGATTTCCTTCCCAATACTGAATTCTACAATCTTGTGAGAGAGAAGGACTTACAAATATCTGGTGTTTCTAATGAAAAGGACGAGCCTGAGGAAGAGTTACAAGTTGAGTCACAAGAAGTGGTGGAACGGGTGATCAAACTTGGTGATACTATCAAACTCCCACTCTCATCAAAGACAATCAATAACCAGCGTCGAGCCTCATTGGTCAAACTGCCGGATCTCGAAAGTATTCCGGTGACAAAGGAAAGCACCATTCTAAACAAACCAGCTTCCAATCTGAAAAAGATGGTCATAATCCCACACAAAATACTCAACAAACCTTTCTCCAAAATATCCATCAAAGAGTTTCTCAAGTTCCTCTTTGTCAACGTTCGAATACTCGTCAATTTCCATGCTTTCTTTTCACAAATGGCAGGCAACAGTGTCCACGACTACGAATTGGTTGACTACGAAAGTATTTTACGCAAAGTAGCTACACTCGACATCACAGTTCCACAAAAGATACCAAAAGAGACCGTCACGCTAGAACTCAAACAGTTGATGACGGACGTGTACAACCAGCTCACTGTGCACAAGGGACTGCCGGCAGATCCCCAGCTGTTTCGAGTGCCAATACTGCTCCAGGACTTGAATCTCAGTGACCTCATTGCAAACCAGACAAAGGTACAGATGGATGACTGGGATGTTGTCAGTAAACTATATAACTATAAATAAAGAGGCCCACGCCCGTTAGTGGTGGCTCGCACATCGTGTCCTGCACGCGTAATTTTGAGCACTGGATTTTTTCATCGAGATTTCGTCCTCCAACCATAGGGGTGCGCTTATCACCAACAGATCTCAACAGATTAAGGCCACTTGCATATCCGCCATCACTGCTTTTGAACACTACATTTGTGACAGAGCTGCTGACTGTACGATTGATTGATTGAATACCGCATACCACGATGTCTCTCTCCGATAAAGAATTGTTCGAATTGAACAAGAAGGCTGTCACCGAAGGCTTCAAAATCAAGCCTAGAGTCAACTACAATACTGTTGGTGGTGTCAATGGTCCTTTGGTTATCTTGGACCACGTCAAGTTCCCACGTTTCAACGAAATCGTCAACTTGACCTTGCCAGATGGCTCGACCAGACAGGGGCAAGTTTTGGAAGTCAGAGGCACCAAGGCTATCGTCCAAGTCTTCGAAGGTACTTCTGGTATCGATGTCAAGAAGACTAGAGTTGAATTCACCGGTGAAAACTTGAAGATTCCTGTTTCCGAAGACATGTTGGGTAGAATCTTTGACGGTTCTGGTAGACCTATCGACAAAGGTCCAAAGATTTTTGCTGAAGACTACTTGGACATCAACGGTTCTCCAATTAACCCATATGCCCGTATTTACCCAGAAGAAATGATTTCCACCGGTATCTCGGCCATCGACACCATGAACTCGATTGCTAGAGGTCAAAAGATTCCTATCTTCTCTGCATCCGGTTTGCCACACAACGAAATTGCTGCCCAGATTTGTAGACAAGCTGGTTTGGTTAGACCAACCAAGGATGTCCACGATGGTCACGAAGAAAATTTCTCCATTGTTTTCGCTGCCATGGGTGTTAACTTGGAAACATCGAGATTCTTCAAGCAAGATTTCGAAGAAAACGGTTCTTTGGAAAGAACTTCCTTATTCTTGAACTTGGCTAACGACCCTACTATTGAAAGAATTATTACTCCTCGTTTGGCTTTGACTACTGCCGAATACTTGGCTTACCAAACCGAAAGACACGTCTTGACCATTTTGACCGATATGTCTTCGTACGCCGACGCCTTGAGAGAAGTCTCTGCTGCCAGAGAAGAAGTTCCAGGTAGAAGAGGTTACCCAGGTTACATGTACACAGATTTGTCGACCATTTATGAAAGAGCAGGTAGAGTTGAAGGAAGAAACGGTTCCATCACTCAAATTCCTATCTTGACTATGCCAAACGACGATATCACTCACCCTATTCCTGATTTGACCGGTTATATTACCGAAGGTCAAATCTTCGTCGACAGACAATTGGACAACAGGGGTATTTACCCACCAATTAATGTTTTGCCATCGTTGTCTCGTTTGATGAAGTCGGCTATTGGTGAAGGTATGACCAGAAAGGATCATGGTGACGTTTCTAACCAGTTGTACGCCAAGTACGCTATTGGTAAGGATGCTGCTTCCATGAAGGCCGTTGTTGGTGAAGAAGCATTGTCTACTGAAGATAAGTTGTCTTTGGAATTCTTGGAAAAGTTTGAAAAGAACTTCATTGCTCAAGGTGCCTACGAAAACAGATCCATCTTTGAATCCTTGGACCAAGCCTGGTCTTTGTTGAGAATCTACCCTAAGGAATTGTTGAACAGAATCAGTCCTAAGATTTTGGGTGAATTCTACGACAGAGCTAGAGAACAAGAAGATGATGAAGAAGAACAGGAAGAAGACGCTGACAAGTCCCACGACTTGATTGACGCTTAAGTCCACTTTGCTCATTCTCTTTGAAAAGTCATTCATTTCACCACAGACATTGAGTTTTGTTTATTTCTATGCTCACCCTCCGCAGGAAGCCACCTTTTTCTATATAATTCGTTTTAGAATAATACACATTCAGTTTAAAATTATTTTGGTTGTTCTATGCTATTATGCTGATTGTCTCTTCAAGTTACCAATGTGATTGATGGCAGAACCAGCCTTGAAGAAGTCGATTTGGTCCTTCGACATCGTGTGCTTACACACAATGTCAAATTCAGAACCATCCTTTTTGGTAACCTTGACCTTCAATGTGCCACCATTGTCGCCGTTCTTGGCAACCAAGTCTTTCAAATCAACAGTGGTCAACAAGTCACCAGCCGAGATCTTGTCGTAATCGCTCTCGTTTGCAAAGGTTAATGGCAACATACCTTGTTTCTTCAAGTTGGTTTCGTGGATTCTGGCAAAAGACTTGACCAAAATGATGGAACCTCCCAAGAAACGAGGCGACAAAGCTGCGTGTTCTCTGGCAGAACCTTCACCGTAGTTGTGTTCAGCTACAACAACCCATGGTCTACCGTCTTGCTTCCACTTGATCATCAATTCAGGAATGCTGTACTGGTCACCGTTCAAGTCATAGGCCTTGTTGACCTCACCAGTTTCCTTATTCACAGCACCAATCAAAGTGTTGTTGGAGATGTTTTCCAAGTGACCCTTGTATTTCAACCAAGCACCAGCAGCAGAAATGTGATCAGTGGTACACTTACCTTCAACCTTCAACAAAACGTTGGTAGACAATTCTTCGCCTGACCATGCGTCAAATGGTTCCAATAATTGTAATCTGTCCGATTCAGGAGAAACATTGACTTCAACTTCTGGCTTTGGTTGAGGGGCAGCTTCAGGGTAGAATTCTTCACGGCCCTTGATGAAACCTGAGCCTGGCAATTCGTCACCGGAAGGAGGTTGGAATCTGAACTCTTCACCATTGTCCAATTTGATCGAGTCGGTGACTGGGTTGTAGTTCATATCACCAGAGTAAATCATGGCAGTAACCATATCTGGGGAAGTCAAAAAGTTCATGGTATTCCTGTTACCGTCATTTCTTGCTCTGAAGTTTCTGTTGAAAGAAGTGAAAATAGCATTGCTTTCGGTAGATGTCTTTGAAACGTCTGTTCTATCCCATTGGCCAATACAAGGACCACAGGCGTTGGCCAAGACAATTGCTCCGTTCTTTTCAAATGTATCGATTAATCCATCTCTAGCAATCGTGGCTCTAATTTGTTCCGAACCAGGAGTGACGAAAAATGGAATCTTTGGCTTCAAACCAACTTCTTCAGCTTGTTTGATAATAGATACAGCACGCGACATGTCCTGGTAAGAAGAGTTGGTACAAGAACCAATCAAACCGGCAGAAACGGTTTGTGGCCAGCCTTCCCGCTTGGAAGTCTCACCAAATAAAGAGATGGGCGTGGACAAATCTGGAGTGAAAGGTCCGTTAACGTGTGGTTCCAATTCGCTAAGATTGATCTCTACAACCTTGTCGTATTGAGCACCATTGTCTGCTTTCAAAAAGTTGTATTTCTTGTTTGCAATGTCTGCTGCTTCTGAGATGGGTGCTCTTCCGGTCTCAATTAAGTAGCGGCGGTGGGCATCCTGGTATGGGAAGGTGGAGGTGGTGGCACCAATCTCAGCACCCATATTACAGATGGTGGCCATACCGGTACAAGACAAGGTTTCAACACCTTCTCCAAAGTACTCAACAATATAACCAGTACCACCTCTGACAGTTAAAATACCTGCCAACTTGGTAATGACATCCTTTGGCGACAACCAGCCCGACAATTGACCGGTCAACTTGACACCCAAGACCTTTGGAGCCTTCAATTCCCAAGGTGTACCCGTCAAGGCGTCAACGGCATCGGCACCACCAACACCAATGGCGATGGCTCCGAGACCACCGGCGTTTGGAGTATGGGAGTCGGTACCCAACATCATTAAACCTGGAACTGAAAAGTTTTCCAAAACAATCTGGTGGATAATCCCCGAGCCTGGACCCCAAAACTGGATCCCATATTTTTCACCACAACTCTGAAGGAAGTCAAACACCTCTTTGTTGGTAGCGATCGATTTGACCAAATCTTCTTCGGCACCGTCCTTACCAACAATCAAGTGGTCACAGTGGATGGAAGCAGGCACAGCAGTCGATGGCATACCACAAGTCATAAATTGGAGAAGAGCCATTTGCGCCGATGCATCTTGCATGGCGACTCTGTCGGGATTCAACTTTAAGTAAACCTCGCCTCTGATATTGGATAATTTGCCCTGCGACGATGCAAGACTCTCTTCTGGATTCACCAAATGAGAATACAAGATCTTTTCGGCCAAGGTCAATGGCTGGTCTCCCACAATTTTTTTGACTGTTGCAAGATTTTCAATCAATTTGGCATATGGCGGGGTTCTCGATTGGAATTCCTGTGGTACTTCATGTGTATATGGTCTGGTGGCCAAGGTACGAAGCCCGTTGACCACTCTCTTTGTGTGTCTAGCTCTCAACATGGTTGTGAAGGTACGTGGGTTGGAGTAGAATGGAAATTTCCCCGTTGAAAATTTTCAGCCTAAATCAGTATCACTAAATTCATAACCGCCGGCCAATAAATTTAGGTGCAGATTGTATGACTCAGAAGTTCTTTTGCCGTGTTATCTACACGTGATGTATTATCTACAGGAAAGAAAACAAGATAAGTTCTGCAGGTGATCGGTGCAGTATTCTATGGCTCGCTAATAAATGAGCATTGGCTACTAATATTTGTTAGAGCATTAGTGCAATGGCTGTTTTCTGCTCTAAGAAAACATGAATTCATTTGAATATTGTCAAAAGTCAATTTAAACCAATTTTACCACGACCCCAAGCAAGACTCCGATTAGTCAGTTACGTCTTCTTCATAACATTTGTTTTTGGCAACATCTTTTATATTGAACAGTACATACGTTGCATCCATATACCGTACTTTATTCTATAGTACATTGGTTAGTCATCTTCATTCTTTATTAACCATTATTGCTTCTTATAGCTCAAGCAATTCCCTTCCAGGCTCTATTCACCCATCCACAGTCTCTGATGTTATCGTCTCCAGCATCAACCTTCCAGTTATTCGTAGGATCGTTGTAGTTGTTGGAAACTTCGCCAGCAGGCTTGGAAATGCAAATGTGTCTGCCATCAGGCAAGAAACACCGAAGTTGAGATGATGGATATGGACATGGGCAAAACTTTGGTTCATCAACACACAAGCCTGTGTCAGCACACAAGAATCTTGTACATCTGGTGTTGAGAACGTTGGATTCGTGTTCCTCGGGAGACTGAACGCGTCCTTCGGGCTTGGAGCCTCCACCAAAGCCTCCTTGGTTGAAAAAGTTGAAGAAGTTAGCTGAAACAACTGAGATGAACAAAAATACCGATAACAACCCGCCAAACATTTTGTGCTAATGAGATGGAATGCTTGCTTCGAAAAGGTTACACGTAAACTTCAAATGGTTTCTGGGAATGATGTGCAGGACAATCTTCTGGCGGATTTTGTGCACCTTTTGACTGAATAAATTAAAATCATAAATCTAAAATAATCGGTTTATTGGTATTAACTGCCGAAGTAAGCATGTATCCGTACTTATTTAATTATTTTTATCGTGAATTTGCAATTATATAATAAATAGGAAGTGGTTTTCAAATCTTCAAATAAGTTCTATATTTTGCAATTCTACTTGAATTAATTGCAAATAATTTAATACTAACGACCGATTTTCATCACTCAAGTAGTTAAAACCCCGAACAATAAACCTTACTGCATCGTCTGTATTTGAAATACTATTGTTAGTATGCTTAAAGTAAAAAGTATGCCTCATTAATTACTTACTATGGTTTATTGTAGAACGAATCGTACGTGCTGTGCACAACCATACCCAAAACCACAAAGCACAATACAAGCAATATTAGGTGTACAGTATCCATCATACTGTCATACCAATAACTATATTTAACCAATGTACCTTTGTCATCACCAGATTGTATTGTAACCACCCCTTTTTCCAAGTCTTTTTTTATTGTCATTTAAAAAAGTAGTAGTTGCAAAATTTAAGCGCCATTCCTGATACCGAGATTTAAAGTGCAAGCATAACACAAAAGAATAATTAATTTGTAGCTATGCCTTCCTTTTTCAACCAAACAGTACCATACACATATACTCGTACACAGCTTAAGGTCTACTACAGAAGTAGCATCACTACAAGTCCAAACTAAAAAAAATTAAAACAAAAAAAGAATGGGGCATACTGGGAATTGAACCCAGGGCCTCTCGCATATTTGTTAAAATCCATTGCTGAACTGTAACCCAAAGCGAGAATCATACCACTAGACCACACGCCCGATTTCTTGTTAAACAATGCTGCCAGCTATATGGCATTCACGTTCACATGCCCAAATGCAGTAGTTTTTAATTAGAAGAGGAGTACGAAGACAAGTGGGGAAGCATGCAGTCAGCCCCTCTCCACAGTTCTGTTTACGTTGTAAATGTGACAGGAAACATTTCAAGGTTCTAGTTTCATATTTATACCTACTCTTTTGTCTTATACTAGCTATCTATATGTTTCGCTCCAAATCTAAACTGCACGCCCAGTTCCTTAGTACTGTTAAACCTAAACAAAATGGTTACTCAATCATGACTATCATCACCGAATTTTACGTGCAGCTAGGATATAAACCCCCAATTAAAGGTGTCCATGAGTTGATTCCAAACCCCTTCACAGTCAATGATGTTAGCGTTCCTATGCCCAGACATGTTCAATGCGGTACATTGTGGGACTTCTTTCCAGTCCTCAGTATCATAGACAACGGCAAGGGTAACCCACCAAAATTAGCCATCAAATGGAAACCACGAATTGAACTCCTTTACATATTGTACAAAGCCACTAATACGGACCATGTACCCCTTGATGATTTCACAACTCTAGTTAACCAGGCACCACGTCAAGTTAATTTGGAAGGACTTATACGAGGAGTCAATGAGCTTAAGAGCCATGTGAATAAGCTATGTGATCCAATGAGACAAGATCCAAAAGTCGATGCGGTTTGGCAACATTATGAAGCAATTCTTGATCCTATTGAGGACAAATTGGATCGGTTAACCTTGAAAATTGCCCAATTAAAAGATGAAAAAAGACTGATTGAAAAGGAGAGAAACACCAAGTTAGCTGAGGTATTGTAATCATTCATCTTTCAATGCTCGAAACACATCCTCCACTTCCAATTCAACTTCCTGCAAGGCTCGCAGCTCGGACCTCACCCCCATGTACCAGAACAAACCATTGATTGTACCTGTAATACCGATGACTGTGTTCAAAAACATCAATAAAATAGCTGGCACTGGCGTTACCACAAGGAAGAAAGGCATGGAAAAGTGTAAGGTGACAACAGCAATGATTGAAATGAAAAAGTGCACTTTTCTCCATCTAGCTTGGTAAGTTATGGTAACCCTGCGGTATTCGCCAATTTCTTGGAGGAGTTCTTGGTAAAGAGATAATTTATCTGTTGTGTGCTGGCTTTCAGGCGGGCGGACGTAGTCATCGCGGTTGTTGACCACCAACTCAGCGTGGTATGCAAAATGATCAGATAATGAGCAGTTGTAGGGCTCAGGTAATTTTTGAGTAAATCTAACTTCGGTATTGATGACTTTAATATTATTGGAATCAACCATGGCATAGTCGAGACGACATGCTTCCCAGATTTTACGGCTTGCTCGCCAGGTATTTAACTGTGAGTCACATGTTACGCCAGCAAGCTTGATTTGATCATGGGGAGACATTTGGGCTATTTGTTCTGTAGAGATTATGGCGTTTTTGTGGCAGTTGTCCCATGAATCACTAAGACCACCTTCAATGGTGAATAATTTGTATGGTAGAGAGCCTGGTTTTGAGTTCAAATCTCCAACTTGAATGACGGCATAGCCAGCCTTTTTGAGCATCTTGACAAGCTTGGTGAAGTCCCAGGCTTGACAAGCACGGTGGCAAGCATAAGCGGCTTCTCCTGTTTGGGCATAGGGCGCGTGCATGTGGGAGTTTAACACCGCAATTGGTAAGGCTTTAGGGTTGTGTGGTTTCAACATAACAACTGCAACACTCTTGCCCACCATCCAGTCTCCACGGTTAACTGCCCACGGCTGGCCATTAATGGGGAATCGGTAGAGGAATGTTTCGCTGATAGGGATCTTGGACAAGATGGCCAATCCCGGTCCAGTGACGATACCGGACTTGAAGATTCTCCGGTACGGATACTTCAGCGCACACGTCTTGTCGATAGTATGCCAGTCTTCTTCACACCAAACTTCCTGGAGTGCCACGATATCGTAATCGTCGCCGTTGGCCAACGCGTCGGCAATGGCCCGCAGCCGCTCGGTTCGGTACTTGGAGATGAATTTGAGGCCCCACGTGTTGAAAGTGAGCAATTTTATGGGAACACTGCCATTCGACATGTCATTAGAAGTAGATAAAACATGAGCAGAGGACTTGCTGGAGTCGCTAGCAGTGGTAGTTGCCATTAAAAGAGAAAGGTACCTTAGAATAAAGTGCGTTGCGTCGCAAAATTCGCGAAGAGAAAAACAAACAAACAAACAAAAATAAAAACAAGTAAACCAACTGCTTGACTCAACAGAACCAAAGACAACAATGTCGTCGATCGAAGAGTTTGAAGACTTGCTGGTGCAAATGAAGGAGTTTTCCGCCAGCATTGAACGCAAGCTTATAGGAAAGAGGGCGCAGCTCATCAACGATAAGCAGGACCATTACATCAAGCTCAACGAGCTCCGAAGCCAACAACTGAAACTCCTGGCAAACATTGGTACACTCAAGGAAAAAGAAACAAGAACAAAGACCACCGTGACACGCTCGATTGATGCTCTTCAACTACAAAAACAGAAAGTCGACGAACTACTCAAGAAGCAGCACGAATTGCTTGAACAGAGAAACGACCTCCAGAACCAAATCAGCGACTTGAACAAGTCCATTGCAGTCTCTGGGCAAGACTTGCACCACTCACAAGCCAGTTTAGAGGAACAGATCCAGCGCAATTATCCCGAGCTTTTGAAGTACGAAGCGTATCTTGGCTTGAAGATCGAAGCCATTACTACTGATTTGATAAAATTTATATTCACAAACATTGATCCACAAAACACCCAGCGTGAGTTCTGGATAGAATTGTCTATTGAGACCGACAGGTACATTATTGGGAATTCGAGTCCAGCACTTGGTGACGATATTGTTGCGCTTTTGGAGAGCGAGTACAATACACACCAAGAACTCGTAAAGTTTCTTAAAACCACCAGAAACTTGTTCAAAGACTTGGTATGAACCTATTCTTGCTTCAAGATATTGAGTCTCTTGACAACAAAGTACCCTTCAATGAAGTGCATCAAGATCCAAGCCAAGGCCTGAGGGCCGGGGATTCTATATTTCTTGATGGTTGGAATCGTAAACACGGCAACTTCGACAAGGTGAATTCCGTACACGGTCACAAACAATTTGAGCGATTGTCTTTCGATGAGCTGGTATGCCGAAACAAGAGCACTAGGGACGTATGTCAATGCCTTTGAAAGAAACGCGTCCCTAGCAAAGAGTCCTCGCAAGATCGAAGGGTCATAGGCATTCAATGCCAACAAGACGAAAATCGCATACATAAAATGGGAAGCCTTTGGACCTACAACCTTGGTAATCTTCTTGTGGGCATAGCCCTGCTGGCGAGCTGCATAGTGCGCCATGGCCACCAATTTGCCCTTCAAGTCCTTCAAGCTTGAGATTTTGACGTTGTCGTTTTCTTTACACTCGTCCCAGGTGGCTGTCCATTGTTTGAAAGCCGAAGAACCCTTGGTTTGGTAGTCAATGGTCAACTTAGTTTCGTCAATGGCACTGATCCCTACGGTCGACTCCACAATGGACGCGGGGCTGATCTTGCCGTACACCGCAAGGTAATCAAGAAGAGCCAATTGGTGGTCGGCATTCATGTGGGAGATGATTCTCTTGGTGGCTTCTGACATGGCGTGGATATGGAGAGAAACGGTAGATGGTACTCTATACTCGAGTGGTGGAGGTTGTTTTTTCCGGCCTCGGCCAAAACCCTGTGCATCTGAATTTTTAATGCGCACCCAGCTCGGACATATCGCGCGTATATGTACATTTAGATTATACCTATCGATACACGGACGTTAAGTCACTTTTTGTCTCTTTTTGAGCGAGTCTTCGTTGTCTTCGTCGTCACTCAAGTCCAACTCTTCGCCCTCCGAGCTGTCCTGTTCTTCGTCATCGTCGTCGTCGTCGTTTGAAGGCAATGCCACGATGTAGTACTTGAGGGCATTGACGTACAAGTCGTCGACAATCAAGCGGGTCAAGTCCTCGCCGTGTCTGAACTCCTTTCCGGGCTTCTCGCCTGTCCATGCAAACCACGCAAAAAAGGACTTCATGCCCAATCTGTAGTTGGCCTTGTCTTCCTTCGACAAGGGCTTGTTGGAGCGCTTCGATTCCTGCTTGATGTGCTGTGGGTTGACCCTCTGGAGCTCCTGCGGCCACTCCACGTCAGCAGCAGTCGCATACAACCTTTCTTCGCCGTCCTCAACAACCGTCTGGAACTGCTTGGTCACCGTCTGCTTGATGTCGCCGTTGAAGGTGATGGTGATGGAAAAGTCCTTGTAGTGAAGCAAGTCCTCATCAGAGGGAGTGTCTACCGACGAAACACGATGCTCCACATAGATGTTCTCTATGTTCTCAAGATACTTCAAGTCGTCCATGCTCACATACTCGGCAAAATCGTCGTTCTCCGCCAACACGATGTACCAGAACTTGGGGATCTGCGCAAGAATGGCGCGTCTCTTGACATACACCGCCTGCGTGCGTTTGATCTGGAAGATCTCAACCTCCCTGTCTGCCACAGCCATCTCCTTCTCACATTCGGCCAACTGGTTCAAGCTTTCCTGGAGTTGCGACGCCATTGTGCGATGGTTGGTGTTGGTGTTGGTGTTGGTGCGAATTTCACCACCACCGGCGCGCGCGCTGATCTCCTCGTTAAGCAATCTAACATGTACTCGTCGTCTGTGCCAGCACCGTTCAATGCTTAAGGAAAACGACATCATATCGAAGGTCCTTGTCAGCATCGACCAATGTAAGGGCAGCATAGCACTGTTGAAGACACAGGTGACTGACAGCGACTACACGCCAAAAAGACCGTACTTCTCGCGCACCTTGGTGTGGAAGTGCTGCCTCATAACAGACAGCTTAAAGATCCAGACATGGGACGCCAAACTCAGTGCTTCGCGTGTGGTTTACCACGAACTCACAAGCAGAAACGATATGCAAGTGCCGTGGTGGACGTTGGACGACGAAAGCCCGTTTTTCAGGCCAAAAGAAACGGTCCTGACACTGTCGTCACGATCTTCATCTATACAGCCTCTGCTGGCCAAACACCCGTCACGATCCCGCTTGCTGCGTAACTTGCCACGAGTCAGTGACGTGGCTGACCCCTTACGGTCTCCTTCGCCTGCTAGAGTACCGTCACGGACCAGAACGTCGTCACGCATACCGTCGCCAGTTTCAGCCGCAGACGATGCAGAGCTTCTCCACACAATTGTCATGGACATCGACAGACTCTTCCCAGGCGAGCCATTCTTCGAGCCATCCAACCCACGCTCCATCCTGGCCAAAAGAAGCCTCATTGAGATCCTTTTTGTGTGGTCAAAGTGTAATCTGGTGGGCTACAAGCAGGGCCTACACGAAGTGGTTGGCCTTCTTTACATGCATTTATATGAAGAGTCAACTGCCATCCCCAGAACAAACACCTTTACAGTGGAAGACTTGGCCATTCTCCTGCTCTACGACATTGAATACTTACTGCATGATCTCTTCACCATATTCAACAAGTTCTTGGTGCAGAGCGGCGTCATTGCCAATTTCTACGAAAACGAGGCCGTGTTGTGGAAGTCCATCGAGACCTTCAACGCAAACTTGATGAAGGTCGACCAGCTCATCCACTACAACCTTGTGAGCAAGTTGAAGCTCGAGTCGCAGCTCTGGATCATCAGATACTTGCGTCTCCTACTCTTGCGAGAACTCGGCAACGATACGACGCTTTTGCTCTGGGATAAGCTCATATCGACCCAATTGGTCAACCACAGCGGCTCTGCCCTAACTGCGATTCCCGACTTGATCATCTTTGTGACGATCCAGCTTCTTATTCAGATCAAAACCGAATTGATTGTCTGCGACTTTAGCGAGAGCTTGTCGTTGCTTTTGCATTATCCTTCGGCCAACACCAAGGATCTACACAGGGATGCTGTCAAGCTCTACGAACGCAGGACAAACGACTTAAAGCTCTACGAATACGGACTTGCCCTCAACAATAAGTTCAATCCAGCACTCAGAGTCACAATGAGCTACACAGGCAGTGCCCGTAACTCGAACGACCTGGCCGAAACTCGCGCAGAAACCCGCTCCCCCACGCCCAACACACGTTCTGAACAAATGAAGTTCGAGAAAGTCCGTCTAGAAGTGAGACTCAAGAAACGGGCTCAACAATTAATGAAACCTTAGATAGAAATATAGACCCATGTCGCACACTATTTGTCGCACATTTTTTTTTGTCGCAAATGTTCTCACTCAACTCAAAAATTTCATCGCTTGCACAAACCACACCAAACCTACGCTATGGGTAAAAGAAAGTCGTCGGCCAAGCCGCAGAAAAAGATCAAACAAACGTTAGATATCACATTCACGTGTTTATTTTGCAATCACGAGAGATCAGTGGTGTGTACCTTGGACAAGCGGAACCTAGTTGGCGAACTCCACTGCAAAATCTGTGGCCAGAGCTTCCAGACGGCCATACATTCCTTATCGCAACCAGTCGACATTTATTCAGACTGGATCGATGCATGTGAAGACTTGGCCGAAGAAGCAGATAAAACAGGCGGTGTTGGTGACGAAAACGGCGACGAGTACAGCGATGACGACGAACAACCTACAAAGGGTAGAACGATAGACCTGGAAGACGAATACTAGAACGTCATTGTCGTAGGATGCTCTGCTGGCTGGTGATCTTACACGTGTATCCATCTGTATTATACTCTTGTTAATAAAAGATTGTCTAAAAAATAACGAAATGACACTCATTTCCTCAAGTTACTCAATACTTTATCGTAGGCTTTGCCCATAGCAGCATCACCATCGCCATCCTTGCTTGTTTCGGGTGAATTGACGGCGTCTTGTACTTGCGGAACTGGTGTCTCTAATGGTTCGCCTTCAGATTTCTCACTCAATTGTTGCAACTTCTTCTGAATATCGCTGATATTGAGCGCATCCTCTTCTAACTGTTTCAGGTACATGTCATCGGCGCTTCCATTCCGATTAAACATGACATCTAGTGACAACCCATGCTCTTTCAAATTTTCAATATATCCAATGATCTTGTCCAAATCTGAAAAGTCAATACCCATAAGTTTCTGCCGAATCTCATCTCCTGACATCCCTCCCAACAGTTGAAAGAATTTCCCTTCTTGGCATCCAGAGTGGTGGAAATCGTGCAATTTCAGCAACTTCAACACCGATCCTTCTTGTCTCTCCAAATTACTCAAGTTCGACTTGGACTCCGACCGTGAAAGTACCAATGGCGAAACACTTGGAGGAATGGTCGATGCATGCGGCGTGTCAAGCCTTCCGTCATCACTTGTGACTGTGTCTCTGGTGTATAGTTGGTACTTGTTCTTTTCATCCTCGGCTCCCAATAAGAGCGTATTTGGATGAATGGTGTCTTCTGAAACCAAGGAATTGTCTATGAGTTGCAAACCTTTTTCAATGGAAGAATCAATAAAGATAAACCTAATAAGCGTTTCCTTGCCTTCAAGATTAAGTTCATTCTTCAATTGAAGCTTCAACAACTCATTGATGGCTTCTTTAAGTTCGTGGCGGATTTTCTGGGCTCTCATAAGGAACTTTGTCACGGCAGGAGAACTCAAATCAAGCTGATGTGCTGCTTTCATTTCCAAAATGGTATTAAGTTGTTCTGTAAGAGATTCCTCTTCGTTGTCGCCTTCTTTGTGGATCAATTTTCCCTTGTTCGAATACAACAACCGTTCCATGTTTCTCATAGTGTACAAACCAATCTTGTCCTTGAAAAAGTCAGGGAAATCATCGTAGTCACAGTCCAAATTGATAAGACTTTTGGAGTTCTTTAATGCTTGAATCATCGCTGAAGAAGATGTTAAATCCATCTTATTGCCAACCAAGGAAAGGTAGCCCAAGTTTTTGCAAAAGGGAATGACTTTGGCAATCGAAAGCAAGGAATCATCACTATAATTGTTATTTTCCAAATGCAAACGAACCAAACAGGGAAACATGGGGAGTTTTGAAGTGAAGTAAGAAGTTATGGAATTTTCACTTAGGTCTAACTCACGTTCGGACGATGCAATAGTAGATTCAGACGACGACGATTTAGATCCAGGTGTATCTGCTTCCTCCTCCAGGGTCTTGGACTTGATATTGGTTCCAAAAAGCCTTTGGTTATTTGAGAAATCAAGATACTTCAAATTCGGAAGTTTCATCAATATGGATTCAAATACTTCTTTGAAATATTCCGTAAAACGAATGTTGGTTGAGTTGAAACTCAAAAATGTCAAGGTAGACTTGGCTAGCTTTTCTGCAAAATGTGGTGATTTCTTTGCATCCAACAATATCGCCATCATCTTGGCTGACAGGAAATCATTATATCCCAAGTCGACACCTCTCGCAAAATCTTGGAAAATCCAATTATCAACAATGATCTTGAAATGTTTTGGAGTTAACTGATTGTAGGCAAGTCCTAATCTGGTTGTTTTCTTGACAACTACCAACTTGATTAACTTTTCAAATATGTCCAAGTCAGTAATGCAACAACCAGTGAGAATCAACTCTTCAATCCCTCCTCTTGCTACCATGGTGGCAACAAATAACGACCAATCCATGTCCGATCTGTTATCTTTGTTGCACACCATTCGGTTAGCGTCTTCAGTCTTTTTACTGTCGTCCTTCTTCTTTTTCTTCTTTAAAACATTCACCGACAATGAAATACATTGTGTGATATCCAATCTGTTCAAAACAGTATTACGAGACAAAAACCAACACAAGAGAGACCAGCCCTCATGGTCAATCGGAGTGTTACGCAAACTTAACTTCTCCAATTGTTGCTTTGCACTCATGGCTGAAAGGATAATTTTGAACTGTTCAAGTGTTAAACTGACTCCATCCAATGAAACACAAATAATAGGTGCTATTCTAATGAAATCAGCAAAGGTTTGAATCTCAACCAATGTCGGTGTTGGGTTCCGCAACTGCAATAATGGTAATGGTGCCATGGATCCCTTGGGAATTTGCTTCATAATAGCCGGAATAGGAAGAATCTCACGAAGGTGGCAACAACGCGTATACATCAAATCAAGTGCCATCTTCTTAACTGGAGTGGTGTATGAGTGAACTTGGTGCGTAATCATTGGTTTGTCGATAGCAAGCAGTTTTGCGTGTTTATCGACTGCAGTATCTTCTTCGCTATCATCATTGAGCTTGCCGTTACTTTCTTCAGTATCTATTCCTGCTTCAGAATCGTCTTCGTTAGTGCCTGATGCAGGCACATCTGATTCCTTTAGTGGTTTCTTAATTAATCCTAAGGCTCCAGTTCCTCCAACAACGATTCCTCCACCTTGACCCATTTGCGACTTTTCAATAGCAACCTTATCTTCTTCAGTCAATGGATTGATTCGAACTACTCCATTGGGCAATACCTCAACATTGCCCCTTCTTGGGGTTCTGGAAGGAATTTGTTGCGGTGGATCAATCAAGAAGGTAGACAGATGAAAGGCAACTCTTTTCAACGGCTTCAACTCCTTAAAGCTAGGGTGTACTTCAGAAATTGGAGGAGGGGACATTGAAGTACCTGACAACAATGAAACGGTAGAATCGGTTGATGGTCTGGGAGCTGAAGTAGTATTGGTCGAGCCTGATACGCTCTTTCTTCTGAAAAGAGATGAGAACTTTGCGGTTGTCAGTGCTTCAGAAGTAGGTGCTGCCAAAGGAGTTGTATTCTTGTTATAAGTAACATTATCAAACCCGTTGGTTAAAACACTAGGTAATGGAGAATACTCCGGGTGGCTAGGAATACCTGCTGGCGTGGGTTCTGCAGTTGGTGGATAAAAACATGATATCAGTGAGCTGCGGCGAGGATTCTTTTGCTTAAAGAATTTAATGTATTCTTCAAGTCTTGGATCAGAATTATCATTTGTGCTTGTTGGTGCAGTGGCAGTCCTATAAAGCGGCTTAACACTAGGATCATATACTGGGGATGCCTGGTTGCTCATTGTTTTGCGTAAACCCATATCGTAATTGTCCTTGAAGACAGGTGTCGGTTTGACAGTAGATTTCTGTTGCTGTGGGGATGGAGCTTGCAAGACAGGAGTGGGTTCCTTATGGCCAAGCTTACCCTTAAGTTTGGAGAAAAACCCACCAGAGGAAGCAGTGCTACCAGTACTTCCGTTTGAAGTTACACTGGAAACACTACTTGCCCTTCTTCTTCTGGCAAATGCATCGGAAGGCTGTCTTGGAGTGAGGGGTGGCGATGATGCCACGTTCTCTTCTTGTATGGGTGCAATCGAGGCTTTGGTTTTGGTAGAAATGCGATCATTTGAATTGGAAATAGTAGCATTCAAATGCACTTGTGATAAGGAGGACGAGCTTGTGTCAGCGTCTTCCTTTTCAAGTGTTGTTGTGGTTGACTTTTCCGACTCGGATGCCTCCACAGGTAGCACTCTGGGTTTTATATCAGAAGAAATTTTTGAATCTCTCAAGAACCAGTCAACATCGGCGTTTTTGACTCCATCAAGATAATCGTGGTTACCTTGTTCAAGGATGTTTCTAATTTCTCCAAAGTCAAACGTGCTGTCCTTCGGAAAGGTGATTTCATGAACATCTGAGCTGTTCAAAACACTTGAGGCAACCTTTTTGTAGGGAGGATCTGGGCCATGAGACATTGTTGTGGGCTAGGTTTCCAAGTAGTAAAGATGATGAAGGATCTTTATGAAGCAAACGTTTTCTGGTGAAAATGGTACAATGGAAAGTAAACTGTTGCTTGCTACTTTATTATGGGCTTACGACTAAGTGGAGTTGCTTACTGGGAAGTGAGACGGTTGTATACTGCAATAGCCAATCCTTAAAAGTGCGTGCGAAATTCAAGTTCCTAAAATGACCTGACCGAAGTGTGAATTTTGACACTCGGGCGCGGCAGCAACATCGGCCGACTCTTGTGAACAAATTCGGCAACTGATTTTACAGCCAAGTGTCACTAATGTGACTTCCAATTTTACGGTAGTGAAGTGTTACCACTGGTTTGCATCAGTCACCTATATGTTTGCTACACGAGCTCACCTTGAGTGTGCCCCGGATTTCATCTCCCCCACATCTGACTGTGTTGCCGACTTCCTGGTGATATTGAGGGGAAAGAACATCAAAACAAAAATATTCATTTCAGGGTGCATTGAAAATTAAAAAATAACGACAACTGCAGGATTCGAACCTGCGCGGGCAAAGCCCAAAAGATTTCTAATCTTTCTCCTTAACCACTCGGACAAGTTGCCTGAAACTTGAACGTAAAATCTTTTGTGTTAAGGTCAATCTTCTTTCATCTTTTACATTGCATTAAAACTGTATTATCTTCACTAATTCGAAACTTTAAACTACCTCATACAATTACAAAAATGTCATGCCTATTTTTTGATGTAAATTGATCAAACAGAAAAGTCTTCTCAAGCAATAAAACACGTCTCATACGTAATTTCCTCTTTACAAAGTTTAGGCGTTGCAGATCTCGTAAAATGTGGGACTCTGGTAAAAAAATAAAATGCGGCTGCGTTTAATTAGTACGAAAAGAGTAATTTTCATCAGTCCGCATCCATCGGTGGATACAACTTGAAACCCACACATCAAACGCACAAATATCTATATAAATGATAGTTACCATGTATAAATCAATATAAGCTATCACAAAATGCTGTGCACAGAAACTCAAACATCTTATACCATTAGGGCCGTACACTCTTCCCCTAAACAGGTATTGTTCAAGGTCCACAGTAACTTTAGAGTTGAGAAAATCTTGGGAGAGGGAGCCTACGGTGTGGTGTGCTCAGCAACACATATACCTACCGGCTTGAAAGTTGCAATCAAAAAGATTGAGCCATTTGAAAAACCGCTAATTGGCTTAAGAACCTTACGAGAAATCAAATTGTTAAACAAGTTCAAGAACCATGAAAATATCATAACTTTGTACGAAGCCCATCGTCCCACAAGCTTCAACAATTTCAATGAAGTGTACTTGATTCAGGAATATATGCCCACCGATCTTGCTCGCGTCATTCAAACTCATAATTTGTCTGATGAACACTGCCAATACTTCGTGTATCAAATGTTGCGGGGATTGAAGTTGATCCACAGTGCCAATGTCATTCATCGTGATCTCAAACCTTCCAACATTTTGGTTAATGATCATTGTGATTTGAAGATTTGCGATTTTGGTTTGGCCCGTCTTGATACCGCCAGAGGGAAATATGAAAAGGAAGTCTCCCCCACAATTTCTCTGCTCACCGAATACGTCGCCACTAGATGGTACAGGGCACCGGAAATCATGTTATCAGCATCGCAGTATTCCACAGCGGTTGATCTCTGGGGTATTGGATGTATCATGGCAGAACTATTCACTTATACGCCGTTGTTTCCAGGTAGTGATTTTAAGAATCAGCTTGATTTAATTCTAGCAGTTGTGGGGACGCCCGTTGGAAGCGATCTTCGATCCATCAAATCATTAAGGTCAAGGCAGTATGTCGAGAGTCTTCCATTCAAGAAGAAGCTCAACATTGGCTCTTTACTCAATAACCATCCTCTCCGTATTAAACGGGCGGGACTGCAAAAGATTAACCCCCAAGGAATTGATTTGCTTGAGAAAATGTTGATTTTTGATCCTGCCAAGCGTATTTCGGTGGAAGAAGCATTGAAACATCCTTATTTGCAAAGCTACCATGACCTCGACGACGAACCAACAACGACTCAAATGCATTATGAAGACTTTGATTTCGATGTCACCAAAGGTCAACTCAACAATTTGGAATTGAAGAAAAGAATCTACGAGGAGATCATGAAGTGAAAACCAAACTAATTTTTATCATATTCATATCTATCTTCTTTCATAGGTGAAAAAGTGCAAGAATACATACCCAAGCACCAAGAAAACGCCAGTTAAAACACCTAATAAACTGACATCTTTCCAGAACGCAGCAACATTAAAACCAAAAGAGCTCAAGATGACTGCCCCTGGCACTTCGATGGATAAGCCATACTTCTTTTCCTTCAATATTAAATCCTTCACTTCGTTAATAGATAAAGATTCGTAAGCGTAATGGAAAACTGAAATCCATTCTAACCACTTGATTTGGACTTGCAATTCCTTGCTGTTGATAAATAATCCAGCAAATAATAATGAAAGTAACAAAACCAAAACGGCACACATGGTGGAAGTGCCCGGATCTTTGATTAAGATTCCAACAATCAACATTTCGACTGCCACGGCAACATTAAACAACACCAAGATGAGAATGGTTTTCAAAAATCCATTATGTTCCATTGTCAAACCAACGAGTGGATATGCAATGCTGATCAAGATAACTGGAGGAAGCACTCTCAATGGAAGGACATCACAAATTATTTTACTTATGTAGTAACTGAATGGATGGTAGTAGTTGTTTGCTCTTTCACGGATGAAAATAATTCTTTCGTGAGAGAATGAATACAAACCAGTCAAAGATTGGAATCCGAAAAAGGCAAGAATAAAGAAGAACAACCCCAACCTGTTTTGAAACCCACTGATGTCGTTAGAAACATCAAAATACAAGTATCCACAGAAGACACCAACTAGCAATGAAATAATGTAATGAGTTAACAAAAGTCTGGGGTTTCTGTACAAATTCTTGAAAGTTCTTGAAGACAAGATCAATGTCTGATCAAATAAATTGGCCTTCTTCAAATATTGATGACTCAAATCAAGTGTAGTTGCATTATCCTTTGCATCGTCAATTTCCTTCTTGATTTCCAATGCCAAAGAAGATTCACTGAAAATCTGGGGTAACTTATTCTTGATTTGGATGTATGTTTCATCTTCTCCAAAAGTGTCTTTACCTGATCCTACCTGATCATAATTGTATTCATCTCTATGAGTGGCAAAATGTGCCCATTCTCTAGTAGTGTCAATATCTGAAGAAGTAGGATTCCGTACAAACTCCTGATGTGCATCGGTTTCAGAGTGGCTCAAATTAAGAATATCTGCCGCGGAAGTTCCTGAAAATTGTTCATCAGTATTGTTTACCTTAATGATTTTCTTGTGGTCAGCAGTGATGTCAATTAGGTAATCAGCAATATTGTACCCCAACGGACATTGGTACCCATTCTTGCCAAAATAATCATTACACTTTATCATGTCTCCCGAGTAAATCAAATCACCCTCACTTAATAACAAGAGTTTATCAAATAAGGAGACGATATTACTTCTTGGCTGATGAATCGTGAAAACAATGGTTCGGTTGAAGTCTCTCGATAACTTGACCAAACTTTCAACAACATTTCTGGCATTGTAAGAATCCAATCCCGAAGTTGGTTCGTCAAGAAACAAAATGGACGGAGAGGTGACCAATTCACATGCAATGGAAACTCTTCTCTTTTCTCCTCCGGAAATACCCCTCTTGAAGTCCGATCCAATAACTCTGTCTTTGATACCTAAAATACGTAATTCATTCAAAACTTCAACCACTCTAGCTTCTTTCTGTCTGAGACTCATGGTTCTGGGTAATCTGAGCAAAGCACTGTTCAAAACTGTCTCGTAAACTGTCAATGTTGAAATCAAGTGATCTTCTTGGTCAACAAAACCAACAATCTTTTTGTAGTCCGCTTTTTCTAAAATGCTCCCATTGACGTAGATGTTACCCGAAATTTTACCTTCCTTGTTTTTACCGGCCAAAATGTCCAATAAAGTCGTTTTACCTGCTCCAGAACCACCCATAATTGCCAAACATTCGCCTGGGTTCACCAAGCCAAATACATCGTGTAGAACCTGGTTGCCATTTTTGACAGTAAAACCAATATTCTCAAATGAAAGGACTGTGGGAACAAAGTTTTGATTCAATGCGCTGGAGTCAGCATCAATTCCAACATCTATATCCGACGATTGGAATAATGGTGATTTGTTGATATTGTAAACCGAAGTGATTACAATTAAGCCACAAACAAATGCAACGCTAATAATGACAACCAAATTGCCCAATGAAAGCCTTGTTTTGTCTGGTAAATCATAGCCAGGAATCTCACTCTTGTGGAGACATTCGCCTGATTTACACTTCAATGTAATAAATGGATCACCAAACACATTGGAAATCAAATCGTTCATACTTGGTTCAGAAAAACGACACGTCTTGGCTTTAATATCACAGGTAAAATCACCAGGTCCTCTAATTGTTTCTGTTAAAAACTCGGAAATATCAATGGAGCCAGCTTGACCACAAAGCATCTTGCCAGGTAGACATTGACAAGAAACGTCTTCGCAATTGTAATGAGTAGTATTAGTCTGTAAGTCGTAATTGAATTGACACTTGTTCAAATCACAGTAGAAGGATTCGTCTTGATCAATCCAGAATTGAAAATCGCAACTTGAAGCAGTTCTATTGCAACTGAATGTAGCTTGAGGTTTCTTGCCGTTCAATATGGCAATGATTTTGGAATTGGTAACATCACACATTTGATGGTTCTTGTTGACAATGATTCCTGACTTGTAGCAAGTTCCTTTCAACCCCTCAGGCATGAAACGGTCACAAGATGCATCAGTTGTACACAAGTTACAGTTTATACCACCCCAACCATCTTTGCATTCACAAGTTTCGTTTGCATCTCTAATAGGTCTATTGCGGTTGCCGTCAGATAACGAACCGCACAACGGTTCGGAGCAATCCATGCCCCCATAACCATCACGGCACTCACACATACCCGTGAAGGCGTTGCATGTAGAAAACTGAGCACAGTCAAAGTTTGGTAAGTTGCAATTGAAACATGGAGGACATTTATCTTTTTCAGTATCTGGCTCGTGCAAGCCTTGTTTTATGGTGAATATGTCATTGAAGACTACGCCGCTCTTTATTCTGTCAAACGAATTGTGCAAATCTTGTTCATTTTCAACCCTTATACTTGCAGTTAACAATGGTAGAGCAAATAATCCCCACACTAGTGACAACTTCATTGCTATTGTGGTCGTAACAAGGGGTTTAGGGTACTATGAAGGTAGCAAGGCTCGTGGAGCTGGCCCGCACTTTTGTATCGATAAGCAAATTTGGGTAACCGCACGCCCCATGACTTTTAAGTTTTACGCAAACCTATTGTTTACATCACCAACCTTGTCTTCTGGCAATGAAGAATACACAGACATATAATCCTGCCAAGTTCAGAAGGATAATCCAATCGACATCCAAAGATGGTGTAGGCAAGAAACTCAAGAAGGATAACTGTGATTTGTTGATCTACCTTATCTATATCAATTACCTTAACGAATTGATACAAGAGGGGAGCAGTCGCAGCCAAGGTGCAGTTGGTGCCGAGGGTGAACTTACCCCGTTCCGCATAGAAAAAGCACACGAATTTTTAATGAAAAAGCACAAGGGTTAAAGGATTCTATAAGAGGGGGATGGTATATACATATTTACACTAAAATACATTGTTTGGGTTTTGCAAAGTTGCAATCATGTCGATGGCCGTGCGAGGATCACGCTTATTATATACAAACAATCCTTGGAGTTGGGCTGTGCTGATGTCGTGTAGCTTCAACTCGTGGTATTTGGCCATGAATTCTTCACAAAGTTCCTTTTCGTTTTCGTAGAAACGCAAAAACATCTTTCTCACTTGGTACTCGGTAGCATTGTTAACCAAGACCTTGTAGTCGACTCTTCCTGGTCTCATAAGGGCAGGATCAAGCTTTTCTGGATGGTTGGTCGTCATGAAAGTAATACACTCTTCAGCACTTGCAACCCCATCGAGAGCGTTCAAGAGACCAGAAAATGTCACTCCCGAAGTGTAGCCCTTTTCATCACTCTGGTCTCTCTTATTGAAAGCAGCATCGATATCTTCCAATAACAAGATAGATCTTTCAGGAATGTGATTCATCAAGTGGTTAAGTCTGTCGTCAGTCAAGTTGTTCTCCGACAAGTTGAGAATACAAATGTTGTAATCCAACTCGCCTGCCAATGCTTGGATGAACGATGTTTTCCCACTACCTGGTGGACCATACAACAAGTATCCTCTTCTATATGGAATACCTCTCTGATGGTACCATTCGCCACTTGACAAGAAATCACGGACATCTTCTAATATGTTTTCGGTCAAACCTTTGTCCAAGATCACTGAGCCAAGCATTCTCTTCATTCTAGGCTGGCCAAATGGTCTCCATTCAGGACCCCAAGAAGTGTAGATGACAGTTTTACCCTCACGAGCCTTTAAGGCCATTCTTTTGGCGTCATCCAACAAATCACTAAAGAGTTTCCTATCACGGTAAAGGGTAGTCAATGTAACGGTTTCAAATGGAGTACCACT
Source organism: Teunomyces funiuensis (assembly GCA_030558095.1). NCBI lineage: Eukaryota > Fungi > Ascomycota > Pichiomycetes > Serinales > Debaryomycetaceae > Teunomyces > Teunomyces funiuensis. The sequence goes on from JAJMRW010000002.1 coordinate 1,223,242, forward strand.
GGTCATGTCCAACAATTTACCCGAACGTTCACGGTTAACAAGCATGAATGCACCCTTGTATCTGATTAAATGTTTACCTGGACCAGGAACCAATGAAAACTTGGTGGAGACGGCGCCATTGTCGTGTTGGACAAAGTTGGTTTCAACAGATAAGTGACGCGACGAGCGGTGTTTGTACTTAGACATCCACTCTAAGAACCAAAGATAAGACTTGTCCTTGGAAGGAATCTCCAAGTCCACCAACAACTGACGGTAGACAAATCCGGAACCCTTAACTGCTGCCAGTCGAGCCAATGCAAGTGTAGTTCCCAACAACATCAAGCCACCCCCAGCAGCAAAGTAAGGATTGTTGATGACCACCTCATTGAATCCCAGCTGAAACATGCTCACAAAGGAGCCATCAGAGTTCTTCTTGATCTTCTCGAAATCAATCGACTGCGCATTCATTGTGCCTCTGTGAATAGATTCAAGCTTTTCACTCGTGTTTTCTGCAGGCTTGGTGAATTTTCGCGGCGACTGATCACTACCCATAATCGACTCTAGGTGCCATATCTATTGGCATTACGGTAAACCACGACAGTTTTGGAGCATTGATTATGATCGACACTGAAACTACAAGTACCACAAGTGATAGCACTACCGATTTGTCCTTGTCGTCGACACCTTCGGCTGGAAACCCTTTCAATACACAGCAGGCGCCAACGCTGCGGTTCAAGAGTAATAATCCATTTGCTACATCCAATGGTGAAGCTGAATCGCAACTCTCCACACGTGTGGGGTTGTCTACATCTGAATCATTGGGCAATGACCAAGTCGATACTGAACTTCCTAAGTTACTTCACAACAGAACGACGATTGCTCCGGACGATCTCAAAAACTACCCTTTCAAAACACTCAACAGAATTTTGGACGATTTGAAGTATACCGTTTCTTATAGATCAAAGTACAACGCTGGATTGCTTAACTCCAAACCTATTGACTATGCATCGAATTTAAGCAACCTTGCCAGCACTAAATTGCATGATTACCACTTACTTACCCTCAACAACCTTCTTGAATATTCGCCTTCTGCCGAACAACAGGTGCTTGAAGATAGTAAGATCTCTCTTTTAACTATAAGAGGGATGGTGGTTAATGCAAATGAAGTATATCATTTCCGTCTATTAGTGTTGGAAACAATTAGTAATCCGTTCCAGTATCCCATCGACATTCACGAGTACCATATTATCCCCAAGAGTGTGTTATCAAAGGATGATTTCTCCATATTGAAAGCTGATCAAACGATAAACTTGCTAGATGATGCATACTTTATGAGTGCAAACAGTCCTAACAACCATATTTTACGAGTATCGCTTTTCCTGCTGGAGTTTTCAAAAGATCACTTGTTTTCATTATCAGATCCAGAAACTATTGAAAGTAGGTATCAAGATGGTTTGGAAAAGCATCCGTCTTTATCTGCTGATACCGTCCCAACAGCAGTGCAAACCTATAAAACTTTAGTCAAAGTCTTGAAAGGACCAATATTGTTGAAACCTGAAGATCCAATTAAAACAATCAGCTTGAAATCTACAGTACTTGATGCCCAAATAGATATTAACTTCTTGTTGAAGGAATTGTCGTTTAGAACAGACGCTGAACAAACAGAATTGGTTCCTCCAGCACTTCATTCATTACCGGAACTAAAAGAACAATATATCAGAAAGGTGCAAGAATTGATTTATTTGGGCAAAATGTTAGGAAGCCAAGTTTCAAAGAATGATTTTAACAACACATATTCTTTCTCAGATAACTTGTCCCTAGTTTTCACCAAGATTCCTGAATACGATAAACACTTAAATTTGGTTCATTTCAAATCGCATAACTCTAATCAATTACCATTTTTGATTAGTTTAAGTATTTGCTCCTACTTCCAAGATGAATTGATTATTAAATGTTTTGAAAATACTGTCGCTTCAGATTTACAAAATAAGCTCCATTATGTTGACGCCTTGAAAAATACCATTAGTTTCCGAAACGGTTCTACACCCAAAAATAAGCTTACAAAGTACTTGAAGAATTTGTCTTCCAAAGGTGAACTTATTGGATTTCACGACTACTTGGATTCGATGAAGGTTCTTGGCTTGAACGTTAGGGAACCTAACGAAATTAAAAATATTGATGATGATGTTGTACTTGCAATGTACAAATCAGGCTTCAAAAACGATCCTAAGAACTATCCTTACTTTAATTCTCATTTGGAGAAGATTGCTAAAGTTCGAGAATCCAAGAAACTCTTTGAATTTATTGACAATGAAATTATTCCATTAAATCTTGCTATCGAAGAGCTTAATATTGAAGAAATTACAGAAGACGACGTGGTTGTTACTGCATACGAGTTTAAATTGGATGAAACCTTACAGGCTAATGGATTCAACGCCAATGGAAGTGACGTTAAATTTTTAAATCGGTCACTTTTATCTGTGGGTGTCAACAGAAAGAGCCATTTGTTACTTAACTACATTGAAACAAAGTTACCACATATCATCAAAATTCCAAAAGAAAAGATCACCTACGCTAAAGCTTTTGAAATTTTGGGATGTGATCCAAAATCCTCCGAGTTTGAGATCATAACCAACTTCCAGACCAAGTTGAGTTTAAATGATACAAATGATATTGAGAGTGACGTTAGAACATTACGTTACTCCGTGAGTGTCATTGCCGAAAACAGAAAATCGGAAATCTTGCTCAGCTTCTTGAAGAACGGTAAGATTGTCCCCTCCTTGTTACCGGCAGTGGACTGGCCAGCTGGATTGGATAATATTGGTAATACTTGCTATCTCAATTCGCTACTTCAATATTACTTTTGCATCAAACCATTGAGAGATATGGTCTTGGAATTTAGTGAAAATCAAGATTTGAATTTGATTGAAGGTAGAAAAATCGGAGGAAGAAAAGTTGAATCTTGGGAAATTGAAAGGTCCAATCAATTTATCTTTCATTTGAGACATCTCTTTTCTGAGATGATTCATACAGAGAGAAGATGTGTCCAGCCACTGAAAGAGTTGGCATATCTTTCCTTTTTGCCATCTTCGCAGCCAGTTCAGTTTAAGACGAATGAACCAGAAGTCATTGAAATCCTTGAAGATGACGAAAGAGAAACTGAACCCATTTTGATTTCTTCAGTTTCTCCAACATCTGACGAAGCTGATGATGTAGTAATGCTTGAAAGTGACGTTCACATCGAAAATCATGAGGCTATGGAAGAAAAAGAGGATAAACCGGATCAAATAGTTACTCCTGAACATTTGGAGTCTACAGGTCCCAAAATTTTGCCTATCAGTTTGGATCAAATGGACAGCACAATTGAAGTAGGACGACAACAGGATGTGACTGAATGTATTGAGAATGTTACATATCAAATTGAAACCGCTTTGGCTCCTGAACACTTAGAGTCTGATGGTGAACAGTATGACTTAATCAAGAAATTGTTTTATGGGAAGACAAAACAGACCATTATTCCACTTGAATCATCAAACTCGACTTCAAGAGTTTCGATCGAGAGGTTCTTCAGTTTGATTATTAATGTTAGTGATCACCCCAAAAACATTTATGATTCCTTGGACACTTACTTCAGTGAAGACTTGGTGAAGTTGGAGGATGGTATTGTGAAAAAGTCTATCACCATAACTGAGTTACCAGAAGTCTTACAGTTCCATGTTCAAAGAGTTATGTTTGATAGAGAAAGGTTAGTTGCTTATAAGTCAAACGAGCATATCCCATTCAGTGAAAAGATCTATCTTGATAGATATTTAGATACTGATGATCCCGAAGTTTTGAGCAAGAGAAGCGAGGTATTCAGCTGGAAGTCTGAAATAAAGGAGCTTAATGAAAAGAAAAACGAAATTTTGCAACCTGATGAGCTGACCAGTTTAAACATCATTGATACGATGATCACGACTAAAAAGTATCTTGAATCACGAGTCATCAAGGATGATGTTTTATCAATCAATCCTACGACTATTGTGACCATTCAAGAGCAAATCGATGACTTGAAGAGTGAGTTGGAAACTATTGATGCAAAATTGCATTCGTTACATGAAAAGGTTTCCAATCAATTTACTTCATATACAAAGGTCGGCTACTCAATTTTTGCCATTTTTATTCATCGTGGGGAAGCAAGTTACGGCCATTATTGGATTTACATTAAGGATCCACACCGTAACATTTACAGAAAGTATAACGATGAAACGGTTACAGAAGTGTCGCCACAAGAGGTTTTTAATTTTAGTGAGGGAAACACGGCTACACCATACTACATCGTGTACGTGAAGGAAAATTTGGAGACTGATTATGTCGAACCATTGAAGAGAGATATTAGTTGAATGTTTGATACTATTAGACTTGCGATGCTCAGTGATTGGTTTGGTATAGGAAAGTTTGTGCTGTTCAATCCATATGAATTTCAATATAGATTACTATCGTACGATTTTAAGTAATGAAATTTGATTAATGTAATTTTTCAATTGGACTGCGATTGACGAGAGAGGTTTAAATGGTTTGGTGATTTGATTTTTTAGCTTTGAACAAAGGTCAAATGTTTTTTGCATGTAAAACCACAAGCCAACAAAAATAAAATTTTGAAGTCAACCTGAGTCTCCTCTCGTCAACCAAGTTGCTTAAAGGCTGTGGGGTTGAATTACTACACGATTTTAAAAATTTAGTCCCGATGAAATTTCGTCTTTTTTTGGAAATAGTACGGAATGCTCTTTGTGATCATCATTATTTTTTACGGGATTATTGTGATATTTTGTACTCGTTTGGGATACATTGCCATGCAGCAAAAATGTTCCATAAATGTATTGAAGGGAAGACAAAGAGCATTGTAGAATCCTTTGGTTTGTTAGACAATAAAGGATATCACGTACAAAAAACGTTTGTGCAATTGTGATCTACCTTCGCTATGACTACCAGATGAAAATATCTATATCGCATTGTTTAGATAAAGACCAGTTTTAGGGTTTTACTAATGAAACAGTGTGTTGTACATGAAGAGTGCAAAAAAGTGTTATCGTCAGGTAACAATAAACTTAAAACAATATGAATTCAAGATTTGAAATTACACAATTTTAAAATCTTAAAAATTGTACAAAATATAGAAAAAACAAGAACTAATGCAGGGTTGATATTGCGAATTGACGGGAGGGTTAATATTTAGAATTGACGAATGGGTGACAATCAGTGAAGCTGACGACAAATACTAATAAAATACTACGTGTTAACTATTAGTTATAATCGTGAATATTAAGTAATAATACATTACATTAAATAAAGTGAAAGAAGACGTTCAAGTATAAATCCCAAGAATTGTATTAATAGACCTCATCGAAAACCCCGTCAAAGTTAATATCTTCCAATTAAACCCTTCTCTTCTTGAACTGACCACGTTCTTGAGCCAGCTCTTCCTCCTGGTTCAAAAGCGACAGCACGTTTCCGTGCTCTTTCAACGATTTATCTAGTTCACTAACCGATGGTAATTGTTTCTTGGTCGCTGGAGGATCTTCTTCAGATCTGGGCAATGGAGTAGATGGCTTGTTTTTATCATAAACTGGAGAACCAGCGCGGACTCCATTAACATTGGCCATATTTTGGGGCACAGTTCTTGTCGAGTAGTGCGCTTGTGGTACCGAAACATTAACAGGTGCATTGTAGGAGTTGAGGGGCACCTGGAAACGATGTGGTGATTGAGATTGGTGCTGCTGGTCATACATCGAAGTAAATGAGTTACGCTGGTAATAGTTGGAAGTTGGCCCAACGTTCTTTTGTTCAGGACCCATTCCAGTCGGCGTTCCTCCATTTTCAATCGATGGATTTGGCAAAGAGTTGGTTCTAGCACTGGCAGAATACAACCTTCCGTTTATAGGAGGTAAGTTTCCAGAGCCGGGACTTTCAGGGTACGTGGTTTGGGATTGTGCTGAGGAACTTTGAGAAGGAGAAGACTGAATTGGACCAATGTGGACTGCTGGCTGAATATAAACAGGACCTGATGGCTGCTGGTTAGGCCCACCAATAGTCAACGGACTGTAGCTCTTTGACTTGTTACGCATATGAATGTTGGCATTATGCGAAGCTATCACTGCCGCATTTGCATCTTCACCCAAAACACGAGAGCCCTGTCTCAGTGGAATTGGTTGTAAAGGATCCATGAGAACAGAAAGATGACGGCCAGATTGTGGTTGACCTTGACCTTCATCCTTTGTAGCAGCGGCCAACTTGACATTCCTGAAAGGAGCTTCGTTATGGTCACGATATATAGCATAGTGAGGGTTCAATGGATAGTGTTGAGGTACGATGTTTATATTGTGACTCGAAGGTTTCCTTGAATTTGACGCCTGATAGTGCTTGTTCAAGTGGTAAGGCGCCAGTGTGGGCTGTTGCTGTTGCTGGGGTGGTTGTATTGATTGCTGGAAGTTGTTGATTCTCAGTTGAATGGCCATCTTGAACTTCTGCAAGTCTTGTTGAATATAAGTTCCAGAGGGAGGGGGAGCCTGGTTCTTGTGATGGCCGGACATTGGCGAAGTATTGGTGTCGTCGACCATGGCCTCAACTTTATTTACAGGCGTTTTGTTGCTTGTTCTATCTGGAACTGCATTGAAAATGGTTGTGTCGATGTTTGGTTTGTCTGATCCTTCCTGTTTTACACAGGTGGTAGCAGTTGATTCAAGCAACTGTTGGAGCATTTCAACAATCAGAAGGGTATCAGCCTGGTTTCTCTTCAATTCAAGGTATACCGATTCATACCTAGAGTTGGCCACGTTGACTTCATTTCTGAGAATGTTAAGTTGGTTGTTGAGTTCAACAAACTTAAAGTTGACTGAGTTTTCAAACGAAGAATTTGAGACCAAGGGAGGAGGTGCCGGGACTTGCTCAGACGGGTGTTGGATCGAAGAGTTTCGAGACACATTTCCTGGGCCTGGGCTGGCACTTGAAGGTGATTGGTTGAGGAGGGACTGTTGTTGCATATGTACTGATTGGTGGTACTGCTGTTGGAGGTTTTCCAGGGATGCAAGTCTTGAAGGCGGTTCCTCATCAGACATGTATGGCCCTGGTGCCGACATGTACATGGGCTGAGGAACCATGGGGATGTTTGAGGATGCTACATTGTTGTCTTGAAGATGGAGGGGAGGTGTTTGGGAGACCGGGATGGGATGAGCCAAGGGTCGTCCAAAGTACTCAGGGTCTGGGTTGGAGGTCGGGATTGCCTTTAAGCTGACGAACTCCTTGTGGGAGTTGATGTTTTTGGAAGATCGCCTTTTGATGAGCTTGAGTGATTCGATGTCGCCCTTTCTGAACTGGTTCGTTGAGTGACGGAACTCCCATTTTGTGGATGATGATGATGCTGTAGACAGACCCGAGGCGCCATCGGGGTTATTTATGGTTGTATTGTTGTTATTATCTGACGAGGAGGAGGAGTTGTTGTTGTTGTTATTGTTACCATTGTTCTGGAAGGTATCGTTTACTTTGTGGAAGCCATACATGTTGAGCTGCCGTATAAAGGAAGCGATGTTAGTGTGTTTGAAGTACTGGGACAAGACCTTGGAGAAGTCTTCTCCAGGCAAGAGACAGAAGGAGTCGTTTGTGGGCGACCACCATATGAGGTGGGCTATTGATCGGTCGTGGAGCATGTCGTAGAGCTTATGGATGAAGACGGTTTGGGTTTTGCCTGAGGAAGAAACCGAGCCTGTAGATGAAGGCGAAGGTGACGTGGGCACGTCCACGGGGGTCGATTTGATTACTGACAACGGCATGTGGCTGGTAGTTTTTACGTTTGATATAAACAACAGTGAGCGAGAGAAATGAAGAAAGAGCAGCAAAGTGCGAAGTATCTCGTTGTGCGCCGCAAACAGGAATGCGCACAGGTCGGGCCACTTCGAAAAAATTAATGCGAGGAGTCGGCTTTAGCTACGAGGCAAGGAGGCTGACAAAGCGGAGGGATGCAGCTGTGGAGATAAAATGAGAGGAGAGGCTCAGGGTTGAGGCAAATTGAAATCTCCAAATGTGTTAATGGGCTAATAACGAGGATCAACGAAGCCTCCGATCCACAGCAGTTACAATATGGAACCTACCATCGAGAAGACAACAAAAGCAGCTGAAATAAGCCCAAGATATTTTTTGGGCGATATTTTTTGCTGAGGAGTTTTTCATCTGAGAGCGAACGACCGCCGGGCGGTTAGGAACTTGAAGTCCCCGTAGGGACATAAGCCACGGGCGGAACCCGAAAACGGATAGGCGACGCAGTGGCCTCACGACTTGCAGCACCGTATTTGGAAAAATAGATCTTTCAGCAGCAGAAGCTGCAGGCAAGATGAAATTGAGTGATTTAGTAGGCTAGGGCAATGTGCAGGGCTGTTCGAGTGTTGCATGTTGTTGAGAACCTGAAACAGAGATCAAGCAGACGGTGGTGGGCCCATATGGGCCCATATGGCCGTGTCTATGCCCCATGCCCATGTACATGGGCATGGGGCGGTAGCATAAGCCTACCCTTTAAACTTCCTTCTCATGCAGCACTACTGCGTCACCGTCTTACATCACCGTTTCGTGTTTCAAATCTGCTTACACGTTTACGATGCAACCTCCTGCCTGCGTCGGAAGAGGATCGTTCTGCATGGACGCATGACGACACCGGGAATATGCGCGCTATTACCAAGGGCGGCAGGCCAGCAAAAAAAGAAAGAAACAAAAACACCACACGTGACCGCGGGCACTTGCTGACAATCGCTGACCAACCACTTTACGGCCACGGCCACTCGATCAAATCTTTTTTTGGTACAACCTAGTTGGTGTACGCCTCGTCGCAAACCGCCTGTAACCATAAAGCGTTATCGGCGAATAAAAGCGCCATGCGTTCTAGACGTCACTTTCGGGTATGCAGTAGGTCAACGTAAACGGGGTACTGATCGCCTGGCGAGCAGAGCCGTGCGGAGCCGTGCCCACTCTTTGTTGCCCTGTGTTTGATGATCCAGCTACAAAGAAGTTATGGTTTCAGACGTGTAGGTAGTGCGCGATCGCACTTTTGCTCCTACATTTCTACGATTTCATTCACTTGCGTATATGCGAACGCCCGCATCGGGACTCCGCACGATCTTGCCACCGCCATCTGGAACAGCAATGACTCAGTCCATCATCCATCACTATTCCGTTGTGTGACCGTTATCACAGGCTTACGCACTGACCTTTTTCTTTTTTTTTGCCGGAATTTCTTTTTCTTTTTTTTTTATTGTAATTTTTTGTTCTTCTTATATTCACCCTTTAATTTCATATCGTCTGTCATCGACACTTAAAACTCCCAATCTCATCCTCCTCCCCTTCCTCATACAAAAACCCCATCGCCCCCTCGCCCCTGCCACACCACTATAACTTTTTTGATCCGTCCGCTTATATATTCCCCTGTCCCGTTTCCTTCCTTTCCCTGTCCTACCAGATCCATCTCCTACCTCCTTACGGCCTTTGTTCTCCCCAAAATGAACTCCCACATTAACAACGAAAACCAGGAAATGTTCCAGGAAGAACAGTTCCGACAAGTCTGTTTCGACAAGTCGGCCACGAAGGAACCAACTCAGCCGTCGTCGGCAAACACATCGTCCGCCGCCGCCGCCGCCGCTGCTGCCGCTGCCGCGGCAAACAAATCGGCTGCCCAAAACCCATCGTCGCCACCAGGTTCATCATCAACATACAAAAGAAACTCATCTTCTGCAGGCTCCTCTACTACTGCAGAGCAACCAAAAAGAACCAAACTCGACCCTTCCATCCTCGTCTCCACCAACCCAAATGTCTCGTCGACTCCACCAACATCCCAACCTTACGACTCTATGCCCTCTCCCAAATCCACATACACCAACGAAATGCTCATGATGAAGAAGCCTCACCACCTCCCTTTATCCAGCTCATCGGTAGCTGCTTCTCCGTCAGGAGAAGTGTCCTCGTCGGACCCCGCCGTCACTGCCACAATGCGAGCTGCCAACCCTTCCCTCCTCTCCGCATCCAAATCAAAGGGACCCAAGTTCATCAGAAGGTTCAGATCGAGATCGTTGCCCATAATCAACTACAACTCCCAAAGATCGCACTTCCACCACCACCAGCATAGCTCCGGGAAACCACCCACTTTTTCCTCCAGCAGTATTCCAACCCTCCCACCAATCAACCTTCAAAGCCTCAAGGAAATCGACCTTCATGAAATCTTGAAGAACCCTCAGTTGAGGCACGACATTTTGTTTGACCCACAACTCCAGTTCAGACCTAACCTCGACGGCGAAAGAGGTAAGCGCAAGAAATCCATCATTGACAAGTACTGGTACGAAATCCAAAAGGAATGTCTCCAGTTCTTTAAACCACAGAGCTCCAACATCAAGATCAACCGCTTGCCCATCTTGTTCACCACCGTAAGAGACATCATGTTGTCTCTTTTGCCCACTAAAGACCGCCAACAAGTTAACGAAATTATGGATATCGATCTTTTGATCCAACAATTAAACCACGGCTCATTTGACTTTGTTGAGATGTCAAAGTGGCTCGGTGAAGTGTTCAAGTCACATTGTGCTCCAATGAGAGACCAGTGGGTTATTGAGATGCACCAGAAGTTTGTCGATGCTTACAACCTCAATTCTGTTGAGTACCTTGTCAGTGGCTTGAGAATGATCTTCCAGATCTTGGAAGCCATGAAGTTGGATGTCGCTAACCACCAAATCAGATTGCTCAGACCAGTTTTGATTGAAACTGCTGTCGACTTTGAACGCGACTACTTCCAGACCTTGATTAACCATCAAAAAATCAATATCAATGATTCCTTAAACTGGTTCTACAAGAAGTTCATTAAGCAGCAATCCACGGTTGCAGTCATTGATGAAGCCGACGACGAAGAATCCGACAATGTTTCCATTGACGACACCAAGCTCAAACCAGTCATCATTTCTGCTATCATTAACCTCTTATCCTGTCGCCAAATGGCCACCGAGTTTCCATCCACATTGGCTTTCGACCACACGAGGCTTGTTTTGTTACGTACTGATGTTCGTCAATTAGTTTGCGTTCAGTTGTGTATTGTCTTGTTCAAGCAACTCGTGTTTAACTCGAAGCAAGGTCCTGAAGCGTTGTCTCGTTTACTTTCTCCTGCCAATATTGTCAAGGTGCAGCAAGAAATTCTCGCTATTGTTACTGATGACAATGGGAACATCAAGTGGACCAAGAACATCTCGTCCATTTCGCTCCAGTTGGTTAAGAAAGTATTGGGAGTCTCCAGCAAACTCCCCAATGACATGATTGAGTTCAGTTACAACTGGTTGATCAAGCATATCCAACCAAGCTCTGAAGTCTACGGATTGATGGAATCAAAGGTCTTCAAGGACTTGTTGGGGGAAATCTTGAGCAACATCGACGACGTTTCGTCAGTCCCACCAGTTGGCAACAGCACCGAGACGAAGGAAGAAACATCGACTTCAGAATTGAAAAACATAGCTGCTAGAATTGCAACCTTGGTAAAATTCCACTGGAGCGTCTTTAGCAACTACTACATTGATTACATCAAGTTGCAACACCAGAAAATTCAACAGGATAAGATGAACAGGAGAAACGTCACCATCAACAAAAAGAAGATCATCAGCACCCAACCCAGCAGCAGCCCTAGAGAAGTTGCTGGCGATGGCAATGATAACAATGATAACGATAACAAAAACAACGGCAGCGGTTCTGATGGAAACCCTGCCACCATCATCACGACATAACCACACATAATATCATACTACTTTTATATCTGGGGGTCTACATTTCGTTCATACACTAATTGCATGCCATGGCCGATATGCATCGGTATTAGATTTTTTTTTTTAATCTACATTTTCTTATTTGCATAGTTTCAGTGGATTGATACGGTTCTGTGACTACATATCTCTTGTATAGTGGTAGTAATGTACATATACCTGAGCAAAGAGCTGTAGCATTGGATGTCGCGCAAAGCACACTACACGACATTTGCGACATTTGCGCATAACAGATTCTGAGACATACATTTGATTCTGGCAATTACAACCATTCACAGCAATGTCAGCTATAGGAATAGCCAAGCAGATTTACCATATATTTGTGGCAAGTCCAATTATGTATGTTTACCGTTTTGTCAGTGGACTTGCGGGACTCTGCACAGCAGTGGTGCAGCACACAATAATCATTCCCCTTTATCTCACCTTCAATATTATGGTTTACACTCCATTCATCAAAATACCACTTCTTCTACCATTGGCATATGTCCTTGAGCTTAACGGGACAGACAGATTACAAGACTATGCATGGATCTTTGAACAGATCAGGCTTTTAGTCACAACAGCAGCACACTTTCTCACAACAACCATATTCATTGGTCTTTTTGTGGGGACGGTGGTAGGCATCAATATGGCCATCATTGAGTTTATATTTAGGTGGAGAGGCGGTGATAAGGAACAAGCAAGACTGGAATTCAAACCAAAGTCCAAAAACAACAACAACGGACCGACTACAACTACTTCTTTGCAAAAGTCACGGGGGTTGCAAACAACTCCGTTCTTGAATGACTTGATCAATCAAGTTACCATAAGCGAAGAAAATGAATCAGCCAACAAAATTCGAATTTTTGAAGATGATGACGGCTACAACGACAAGACTGTTCCGGTGCCCGTAAACCAAGCACTCCTGAAGGATTCAGACGGATATACAAGCGGAGCCAATGAATCTTCCGAACAGTTATTTTCCGTAAGACAAAGAAACACAAACGATTCTCCTGAAATCACGCCTTCCTCCTCGGTTGTTTCAACGCTAAGAGATCAATCTACAAAACGCCACAGCACTTACAGGAGCTAAAGTTTTGGTTGTGTTGGAGATTTGTTTGTGTTCCGGAGGGGAAATGCCCTAACAAAGATTGGTTCCTGCAGATAGTCCAGTAACATATCACTATATAACAACCTTGGCTCCTGCCAGTGTTTGGCAGCTGGCAGCGAGCCCACGATGTTAAAACATCCTTCAGCATTGGCAATTAAGCACCAGGAATTATTAAGGATTAGCTCACCTGCTTATGAGGAACACAGAGCTCGAATGGACGACGTATACAAGAAACCATCGTCGCGAACAGTACGAGTTCTCAGCCGCATTTTCACCAACAAGCAGGCACTGGTGATTACTCCACCTTCAAGTGCTCCTACTGAAGATACAACCAAGTTCACTAAAGAATTCAGATTTTTTGACAAGTCTAAACAGTTTGCTACACACATTGGCTGGCCCAAGTTGAGATCCAGAGCCAGGCCCAATTACTTTGAACCTTCTGATAAGGTTGCAGAACTAGGACGCGAATTGGTTCAACTTCTCAATGAACTTGAATTTATCAATGGTAATCTTGAGGAAAAGGATACGAAAGTGAGACCCATTCTAGATAGTCATCAGAAGTTGTTCTATTGCAGTATTGCGTTTGCCACACACTATCGCCTCGAGACTTTTGATATCGAAATCAACCTCCAGTATTACCGGAAACACACTTCACAGGACGGAATTCCTTCATTGTTCATTACCAATGAACAGTTATCGAATTACTTAGTTGACAAACTTATGTTTAACGAACAAGACACAGATCTAGCACGAAAAATTGAATCAATGTTGGGATTAGCATACATTACGCTCCATATAAACGGCCTTGAGGTGGTACTTTAAAGGGAGGTTCGCTGAAAGTGTCCAGGAGACGGCGGAACACTTTCTTGTTCCCAAACAATTGGTTGGTTGCCAAGATTAAACTCTATTGAACCACCGGTTTGGAAGATAGAATGTTCTATCCAATTTCTGTGAATTTCCGTTCCATTAATTTGGACACTTTGAATATAGATATTCTCCGGGGACAAATTATTGGACACGATTTCAACATTATTACCATTAGGCAAATTGAGTTTGATATATGGAATAAATGGCGTTGATAGCAAATAGTAGGGCGTACCAGCCACTGGATAAAATCCCATTAGCCCAAATAATAGCCACGCTTGCATGGCTCCCCCGTCAGAATTTCCAGGCAAGCCCGATGCCCCAGACTTAAAGTAGTTATTGACAATATACCTAACTGTTTCAACACTTTTATGCTGCCTGTTGATGTAATTGTACAAATAGGGCGTGAGGAAACTTGGTTCATTCCCAACATCAACGACTTGAGAAGCTCCATGAAGTGCATACATGTCATCTAACCTGGTAGCGAACGTATCGTTATCACCAATGAACTGAAGCAAGGTTGCAATATCAAACGGAACAGACCACCCATACTCCACTGGTTTTCCTTCATACTCATCATCGCCCCAGTAACAGCCACCACACGAAAAGGCATCATAATTTGTATAATTAAATGTACCATCGGCATTTCTCGGCTGAATGAATCCCTTATAAGACTTACCCTCAGCGGTAGCATCAAAATTCCAAATATTCTGCCAGTTGGAAGATCTTTCGAGGTACTTTTCGTATGCTGTTTGGTTGCCCAATCCCTTTGCCACGACTGCTAATGCATAGTCATCATATGCATAGTCAATTGTCCGAGAAACTGAACGGGTGTAATTTCTCGTAATGTATCCGTATTTTAACCAATCAGGTAAAGCTCCTCTTCCATCCTTGGTGGAAGCATCAGGAGCAAAGGAGTCGTACCAATACGGTGGAGCCACTTCGGCATTTTTCACCATGGCTGCAAATGCATCGGTCCAATTGATATTAGAAATCCCCTTAACATATGCATCTGCCATTAAAATATCTGAGTTGGAACCACCCTGGGTTCTGCCATTCTGATTGGCGGACCGTCCATCGGGCGTGTATCCGTCTTTCTGGTAAATTTCAATTAAGCTTTGGACAAGCTCTGAGCCTCGAGTTGGATTGATAATGTTATATAACGGGTTCAAACACCGAAATGTATCCCAAATGGTAAACCAGTCGTCATAATATGTTGTTCCGTGGTCAGACCAATTTGGATTTTCACCAGTTCTGTTGGAAGGAATTAAATGGGCTCCATATAACGAAGTGTAGACCCATGATGCGAGGGTATCATTGTTGTTTGATACAGATATTTTGCTAAACACCTCATCATTCCATTTCTGTTGAGTTTCCAAAACCAAGTCCTCGATTGAGTAATCATTTAAATCATTTTGTTGATTTCTTGCAGCCTGGTCAATGGAAATGAACGAAATCCCTACCTTTGATTTAATTACGGTGGTATCATTCCATTCAAATACCAATCCTAATGAGTCTGTCAGCTTCAATAACTCGGTGGAGTTGTAACGGATTATTTTTTGGCCCTCAAAAGCCACTACCAGACTGGCATTAGTTTCAAAATCAGCATAAAAGTATAAAGTCCATGGTGCTTGATCACCCCATCCACCCTGAATAGTAACACTTCCTGAGTATCCCGATAAATTGGGGTTGGCACTGATAGAACCATTGACAAAATTCTGTGTCCACCACGGCCGTTTTGGAGCAGCTAGATGATGGGAAACATTGACCAACAATTGAGGCAGAGACAATTCGGGAAACTGGTACAGGAGTAAGCCTGATCTTTCCGCTGCTGCAAACTCAGCAACAATTCCGTCAGAAGTGTTGAAGTTATAGTACCCTACCTCTGCAATATCTTGTCCTTGACGAGTGATGTTGGTTTGGACCGAAGGATCAAATGGAGTGATAAATGGCAATTGGGAAACAACACCATATTCCGGAGCTCCACCTGTGCCTGACTCGTGCATCATTGAAATACCTGTGACGACTCCTCCAGGAGCGTAGCCAGAGTAAGCATCTCCAAAGCTTGGGTCAATAACATCAATTCCTAGCTTGGCCATTCCAAACGGCCGTGATGGGCCTGGAAACATATGTCCTCCTCCCTGTGTACCGTAAAACAAATCAACATACACAATTGGGCTCAGTACAATATCATTGTTACGTTTTATTGAGTGTGTTAAAGGGAACTGGTGACTAAGTGTACTAAAGAATACGACCGTAAGCCATAAATTTATCATCATCTACTGTAAAGACTAGAGAAAGGAAATCAGGAACTTAACATACCTGGGAAAGGTTATATATTAACTATAATAGATAAGGAGAATAAAAAATGTAATACAGATATATCTATCAACGTGGGTATATTCTGCTATATGCGATGAGAACTGCTGACTCGAAAACCATTTTTCTTTTCGAGTTTTGCAACCATTAAAGGCTTCAATATGACGCCTCGTATTCAGGAACACTACTGAAGCCAGTCCCAAAGAAGATGAAGCTTGGAGTGGTGTTGTTTGAGTGGTATGTAGTTATTGGTGTAATAAAAATTGTGCAGTACATTCAGCGAACGAAGAAAACGTGCATGGAAAGGTACGTTCCAGTTTTCCAAACTGTGGATCCAGATGGTAACCAAGTCATGAGTAGGTTTGAAACTGGTCCAGGTGCTGTTTAAGGGTAAGCAGGAAGAACCCGAATTTGCTTGGCTAGTACTAGCATGAAACTCCAAAAATAGCGGAGGCATGCTAAAAATAAGTGGGCCAGAGCTAATAATACTATTGATGATTCATGATTGTTCGTCCTGGTTTTATGGTAAACAAAAAATGTTAAATTCTAAACCCGGATCACCATGTGTAATAAGGAAGCATCATAGAGATCTTTCTTGTAGCGCTACAGTGATTGATATTAACCAGAAGAAGTGGTGATGTCAGCCCTGCATATGTGCGGAAGTTAAATGGTTGCAAATGGAGACCCATTTCTTAATTAGGTAATGCGCGCGCAAGTAAGCAACCCTGACATAAGCACCCTATAATTAAATGCGTTGCGCAGCCAAACGTAACTGCGGGTTACTCGTCGTATGTGGAACTTCGAAAAGATGTGTCAGCAATATTTTCTTCTGTTGTAGTACGACTGACACAGCCAGGAAGTACTACCACAGTCATATGAAGAGTCATTGAAGTTGGTTTTAAACGCGCAGAAGTCTTGGTATTGGCAGTGCAAAAAATAAATGCTAAAAAAATCACTCACACTAGTCAATTCTCAGGGCATAGACAAATCAGCTGGTGCTAGTAAAGGAAGGACGTGCTAACATTCAGTATGGTCACTGTGTTTACTGTAGTCACTGCAGTGACTCAATTTCTTCCACATTTTTCTCTTTAATATTGCAACCTAACGCTTCTATTTACGTCAAATTCTAACGAGTTATAGCCGTTTTGCCACCACTTACTCCAAGCTTTTGGTATAGCCACTGCAGGATTTGCGCGTAGAACTTCTACTACAGGACAAAGACGTGCAAGGGAAAATTTTTTTTTTTTGCTTAC
The DNA here is from genome assembly GCA_030558095.1 of Teunomyces funiuensis. Taxonomy (NCBI): domain Eukaryota; kingdom Fungi; phylum Ascomycota; class Pichiomycetes; order Serinales; family Debaryomycetaceae; genus Teunomyces; species Teunomyces funiuensis. The sequence goes on from JAJMRW010000002.1 coordinate 1,240,557, forward strand.
GACTATTTGTAGAGGCTGATTTCCAGCCGATTTTATTGCCGTCAAAAGACAACACTCCGTTCCTTAGCTCGTCTACGTGTTTTGCCCTCTTGTCGCAAGCGCCGCTGCAATATAACCACCGGCCTCCAGCGCCTGATAACCTCATTTTCATAGGGCTGTTTGTTTTCGTGTCTGTTTCACAGAAAATCCCGCAGTAAATTCCATTATTTACTGCCATTTTGCTCATCAGCTACTTTTTTTGCCCTATTCACCACCTACACTCAAAGGTCTATGGTCGACTCCAGATCCAAAAAGACTATCAACAAACTAGGCAAGCTCTTTGGTGTGCTGTCAACTAACCTCACCACTATCAAGCAAGACACCAACGGCACGCCTGTAGTCTCAGAAGCATCGTCTCCATCCCTCTCGCCCACATCGTCTCTTCCACACAAGGTCGCCTCACCACTGACGAACGACACCGACTTTATACTATCCCAACAGGAAAATGACATTGTTTCGCCCTTGCCATATGAAAACGCCGCAAAATCTCCCCTTGTCTCGCCCCGAGTCGCTACACCGTCATCGCGTGCTACCACACCGGGAAATACCGACTCGAACGGTACGGTGGACAACTTGTCGCCCATCCTGAGAACTTCTTCCAACGATGGCGCATCATACTTGTCCTTTGGCACCAAGTCCAAAGTGGCACACCCCCAACCATCTATAATTTCCGAATCCAACTTGAACAACCTCAACTCCAAGTTGAACAACATATCTATCGATACAAAATCGCCGTTGGTTCCTCCCTCCAACCACAAGTCACCTACCGTGTCTAGATCGTCATCGACCACAAGCCACCCTGTTCGTAAGGTCAGTTCGCCTGCAATCAAGTCCAACCCTGTCTCGCGAAACTCATCAACAAAGTTGAAGAACCAAAATTCCCACTCGTCAAATATTGCTACGGTATCATCTACGGCAAACCTTTCGTCTATGGCCAGTCTGCACCCTGTAAAACCCAGGTTTAGGATGTTAGAAAATGGTAACCACGAGCATTATTTAAGGTCAGCAAAAAGACAAGAAAAGCTTTCAAACATGTTGAAGGATTTGCTTGGAGCCAAAAAATTGCGTGACGGTGCTGTTTCAGCCGTGCCTGACATCTTGCAGGGTGCGATGGTGCAGCCTAAACAAAGCGATAAACCCCCAACTTTGTTTGCTGGTTTGGTCAAACATATCCAGAACAACACGTCGCCATATGGAGCTGGTCCTGCACCAGGAGCTGTTGTACCCGAAAGTACTGGAACCGAACTCAATACCAGCTCTTTTTTACCTGCTACACCTGGTCTACAGCTGGACTCGCGTTCTTTTGTTGAGAAATATGGTCGTTGTCAGGAAGTCATTGGCCGTGGGGCGTTTGGTGTTGTTCGTGTATCACACAAGAAGTTGATGCCTACTGATAGTTCAACATCTCCTCAACCAGAAGAGATTCTTTATGCCGTGAAGGAGTTTAAGAGAAATCCTAATGAATCGGAGAAGAAGTATAACCGCAGATTGACCTCCGAGTTCTGTATCTCGTCATCCTTGAAACATTTGAATATCATTGACACGTTGGACTTGATGAAGGATAACAAGGGTGATTACTGCGAGGTGATGGAGTACTGTTCAGGAGGCGATTTGTACACGTTGATTATTGCTTCCGGCAAATTGGAGTATGCTGAAGCCGATTGTTTCTTCAAGCAACTTATACGAGGTGTCAACTACATGCATGACATGGGTGTGTGTCATCGGGACTTGAAGCCCGAAAACTTGTTGTTGACGCAACAAGGTGTGATTAAAATCACTGATTTTGGTAACGGGGAATGTTTTAAGATGGCGTGGGAAGATGAGATCCAGTTTAGTGAAGGGATCTGTGGGTCTTCGCCGTACATTGCACCCGAAGAATTCACGCAGAGTTCGTTTGATCCGCGAGGTGTTGATATCTGGGCATGTGGGGTGATCTACATGGCTATGAGAACAGGGAGACAGTTGTGGAAATTGGCCGATCCCAAGAAGGACGAGTTCTTTGAAGAGTACTTGTTCAAGAGAAAGGATGCCTCTGGATACGACCCGATTGAGAGCTTGAAGCGGGCACGGTGTAGAAATGTGATTTATTCGATCTTGGACCCCAAGCCCGAGAGAAGAATCACAGGCAAACAGATCTTGAACAGTGAATGGGGACGAGAAATCAAGGTGTGTGAAGCTGGCGAGGGCCATGTCTTTGGATAGTTTGTTTGTTTTCCCCCATAACGACGAATATCACGACATTTAATGGAATCTTTTTGTAGAGTGAAACGCGGTGTTTCTCGTCACTTGTTCGTTTAGGGCAATGTCGCAAAAAAGAAACACGCGAATTTCTGACAGCAGCGCAAAGTAAACAACGCCGTGAGCATTTTTTACTGCCATCTAGCACCAACCGACATTTGCATTTAAAACATAAGCGCTTTCTCCCGTCACAATCACCATGGTTGAGTTATCGGATTACCAGCGTCAGGAAAAGGTCGGCGAAGGCACGTACGGTGTTGTGTACAAGGCGCTCGACACCAAACACAACAACCGCGTGGTTGCACTCAAGAAGATCCGGTTAGAGTCCGAGGACGAAGGGGTTCCGTCAACCGCCATCAGGGAAATCTCGCTTCTCAAGGAGATGCGTGACGACAACATCGTCCGTCTCTACGATATAATACACTCCGACTCCCACAAACTCTATCTTGTGTTTGAGTTTTTGGACTTGGACTTGAAGAAGTACATGGAGTCGATCCCGCAGGGCGTGGGCTTGGGAGCAAACATGGTCAAGCGCTTCATGAACCAGTTGGTTAAGGGCATCAAGCACTGCCACAGCCACCGTGTGTTGCACCGAGATTTGAAGCCGCAGAACTTGTTGATCGACAAGGAAGGAAACCTCAAGTTGGCCGATTTCGGTTTGGCCAGAGCCTTTGGGGTCCCCTTGCGTGCATACACCCACGAGGTGGTCACGTTGTGGTACCGTGCCCCGGAGATCTTGTTGGGAGGGAAACAATATTCAACTGGTGTGGATATGTGGTCGGTGGGCTGTATCTTTGCCGAAATGAGCAACCGCAAGCCTCTCTTCCCTGGAGATTCCGAAATCGATGAAATCTTTAGAATATTCAGAATCTTGGGCACGCCTAACGAAGAGACATGGCCCGATGTGTCGTACTTGCCCGATTTCAAGCCTACGTTCCCCAAATGGGCCAAGAAGAACTTGGCTGGGTTTGTCCCTTCGTTGGACGCAGATGGGGTTGATCTTTTGGAACAGATGTTGGTCTACGACCCTAGTGGGAGAATAAGTGCCAAGCGTGCATTGATCCATCCTTATTTCAACGAAGAAGAGGGCGACAACTATGACAGTTATCCCCGCTCCGTCAACATGGGTTAAGTATATACCACTACCAAGGAAACAACGAGTATAAACATTGCGAAATAGAAGGAATGTAGGTTGGTTGACTTTTGTGATGATGTATTGGAAACTTCTGGTGTGCTGGAAAGTTCACAGGGTATATCGATGGGTTCTATTGTTGTTGCTTCATCATCCAGTATCTTACTTCGTATCAGATTAATCATCTCCACGTCGTCGTCACTCAATTGTGTCGCTATGTAATCCACACCAGGCACATAGACGATTCGAGGAGCATTGGGATCGATTTCTTGTGCCTGTGAGCTGAGACCTGCTAGCTCTGAACGGATCAGATCGATTCTTTGGATCATGCGGTTGTTTTGTTTTGTTAGTTTGCGAAGATGTTCCAAATCAGAGTTGTTCTGAACTCTCAAACTGTGAAGATTCCTGTCAAAGTCACTAAACTTGTTCTGGAGAGCTGCATGGAATTCCTGGAGATCTTCCAATGACTTCTTGAGCTCGAATTCATCTTTGGTGTGATGCTGATCCGATACAATGCTATAAGGCGAGCTCATAAGTGATCGTGTATCCATCAAGGATGCAGAGTCGTCATAATCATCATATTTCTCAAGATCGACCTTCTCGATAATGGAATTGTAGTTGTCTTGGTAGTATAGGTGCTTGTCATCAAAATTGCCATAAACCTTGTGTGTTGAGTAGTCAAAGATCTTGAAATCTCGCAACACGTCCTTGATTATTTCAAACATGTCATCCTTGGGAACAAGGATTGTCTTGCTTGAACATCCAAGCCTGTTTTGTAGCTCGGTTATTATGTTTGCTATTTGGCAGTTGACATCGCTATCTTGCGACAAAAACGGGCCTATCTGGAGCTCAGACTCTATTGCCGCCAATAGATCATATGTTCGATTAAGCGAAAGGTAACTGGTCTCTTCCATTGTGTCCCAAACCATATCAAAGAGACACTGGTCCATGATGTAACAATAGTGATGACTGTTTGTGAATTGTTGGGCGCACGAATTGTTTTTGGCCTAATCGGGAAAAGTAATTGGCAACAGTGTATGTGCAGGTAGTTTACATGTTACCTTCCAAAATGCAAATTTTATACAAAACATCAAAACAGAATTTGCATACAACACATACCTAACCGTGGAACTATGGGGTTTGACAACAATAATCATCCTGGAGATGGCAGTTCGGGCTATGGCTCGGGCTCAAAATATGGTTCAGGCTACGACACGGGGTCTGGGGCCAGTGACAGCTACTACGGATCCGGTCACCAGTACGATGACGGTTACCAGTCGTACAGAGGTAGTGGGTATCGTAAACGGGGCCGCGGAAGTCTGTACCGAGGACGTGGGGGCTACAATGATACATACCACGGTCGAGGGAGAGGCGGAAGTGGTAGCGGTGGTGGATACCGGCGTGACTCGTACTATGAGGGGAGAAGCGGTAGTTATCACGAAGAGAACCACGATGAAGGACGATATGTGGGCGAAAGTACCGAAAATAAAGGACTGTACTATGATTCTGGCCGTGACTCTTACCGTGGCAGCTACAGTGGTGGCAGCAGTCGCGGTGGATACCGTGGAAACGGCAGTAATACGAGCTATGGCCGCAGCTACAGCCAGTCACACCATAGCGAGTCCAAATCGTCATACGAATCGAAATATAACAAAGAAGAAGGCGGCAGTCCTTCAGTTTCAAAGGGATACCCGAGAGAAGTACATGTAAAACCAAAGGAAAAGGCCAAAACGTATAACAACCCGTGGATCGAAACACTTGGAATCAAGGACGATACAACCAAGGATACGTTGGAGTCGAGATATAACGAATTAAGCAAGATCGACCGCGAAATCACCCACCTACAAAGCACCAAAGTCAAACTACAGAGTTCTCTCAACACTTTGGAGAGAACCGCAGAGAAAGAACAACTAATGGTCCAAATCGCCAGTGAAAAGCTCGACCAGTTTAGGTATATATGAAAATTGTTGAGTTGTGCCTGTATATTATAAAGCTGCGGTTTGAATAAAAAAAAGTCTCAGTTTGAGGGTTTACAAACTTTAACCATGCTGTGCTTCACCGTCATCAACCAGTTTAGCGAATGTAAGGCTGTTCAGGCCGTTCTTTATGGTGCCTTATTGTTTGGGGTCTACAAATTGACGACATTGACCCTCAGTTTTGGCGCAGTGCTCGTCGACTTGTTTATATTGCCAGCCACCAACTTTAAAAAGTACGGGGCCAAGAAGGGCAAATGGGCCGTTGTTACCGGTGCTTCCGATGGAATCGGTAAGGAGTACGCGTTCCAATTGGCTGCCAAGGGCCTCAATGTTGTTTTGGTGTCGAGAACTCAATCGAAGTTGGAGTTGATTGCCACCGAGATTGGCGCCAAGTACAACGTCGAAACCAAAATCGTTGCGTTTGACGCGTCCACCAATGAGCAATCCAACTACGATGCTCTCCAACAAGCCATTGCTGGGTTGCCAGTCACTGTATTGATCAACAACGTTGGCCAATCGCACTCGATTCCGGTTCCTTTCTTGGAGACCACCGAAAAGGAATTGAGCGACATCGTGACCATCAACAACTTGGCCACTTTAAAGATCACTCAGGTTGTTGGCGATGTGATTGCTTCTACTGTTGCCAGCGAAAAGAAGAAGGTTCGTGGTTTGATCTTGACAATGGGTTCGTTTGGCGGTTTGTTGCCTACGCCTTACTTGGCCACGTACTCCGGTTCCAAGGCCTTCCTTCAGTCGTGGTCGAATGCTTTGGCAGGCGAATTGAAGCCTCAGGGCATTGATGTTGAGTTGGTGATTTCTTACTTGGTTACTTCCGCCATGTCGAAGATCAGACGCACTTCCATCACCATTCCTAACCCCAAGCAGTTTGTCAAGTCTGCCTTGAGAGGTGTTGGTCGTCGTAACGGTGCCCAGGAGAGATTTGCTACAAGCACTCCGTACTGGACCCATGCTTTGATGCACTTTGGCATTGAGAACACCGTTGGTGTCTACTCCAAGTTTGCCAATGCTTTGAATTTCAACATGCACAAGAGTATCCGTACGAGAGCATTGAAGAAGGCTGCACGTGCCAAAAAGGAATAGGTGAGATGCAGAGTATAGTAACAGTTAAATCTATTAGTGCTTGTAGTTAGTTGGCAAAACGGTTTTTTTTAATGATCACGTGACCCGATCCTCTTTCCTCGAATATTCTAGAACCATCTTGAACGGGATTCACCCGTTAATATATCAAAGTGAGGATTTCACCGATTGCTCTTTCGTCAAATCAACATGGTTAAAGAAACAAAGCTCTACGATTTGTTGGGAGTGTCGCCATCGGCCTCCGAGACCGAAATCAAGAAGGCCTACAGAAAGACCGCGTTGAAGTACCATCCTGATAAACCCACTGGTGATACTGAAAAGTTTAAAGAAATCTCAGAAGCGTTTGACATCTTGTCCAACGGCGACAAGAGACAGGTTTACGACGATTATGGACTTGAAGCGGCCAGAGGCAATGCTCCTGCTGGCGGGAATCCCTTTGCTGGTGCAGGTGGCGGCGGGGGTGCGTCGCCGTTTGGTGCTGGAGGCTTTGGTGGAGGAGGATTCTCGCAAGCTGATGCCTTCAACATTTTCTCGCAGATGGGAGGCTTTGGCATGGGCGGTGGTGATGACTTTGGAGGGTTTGGTGGACACAGCTTTGGTGGCCAGGGCTTTAGTGCTGGCGGTATGCCTGGAGGCTTTGGTGGGCGTTCGGCCCGTCGTCCCGAGCCAGACACCGTGGAGATGCCGTTGCCGGTATCTTTGGAGGACTTGTTCAGCGGGACCACCAAGAAGATGAAGCTCAACACCAAGGGCCCCAATGGCACGAGAGACAGCAAGGTGATTGAAATCAACATCAGACCAGGCTGGAAGGCCGGAACAAAGATCAACTTCACCAACGAGGGCGACTACCAGCCCGAGTGCCAGGCCAGACAGACCATTCGGTTCATCATTGAGGAAAAACCACATCCATTGTTCAAAAGAGACGGGAACGACTTGAAGTTGACCGTGCCATTGACCTTTAAGGAATCGTTGATAGGTTTCGACAAGGAGGTCACCACCATCGACGGCAGAAGAATCTCGTTGACCAGATCGTCTCCTGTGCAGCCCTCGACCACAGCAACGTACCCAGGCTTGGGTATGCCCATTAGCAAGTCGCCCAGCCAGAGAGGCGACTTGTACATCAACTACAAGATCGACTATCCGATTTCGTTGACCCCTGCGCAGAAACAAATCATCAAGGACAATTTTTGAGCAACCTACGTGCATTGTGTAATGAATCCGTTACGTCATAGAGGCAACTCCGCTACTAGTATAGTCTGTAATATAAACGTTAGAAATAAAAATCGGTCGTGTGGAAACCATTATCACCACATTTGTAGATTCGCGATAAAGTAATCATCACCAACATGTCGGTCATTCTAGCATCCGCGGGCTACGACCATACCATCAGGTTCTGGGATGCACTCACGGGTGTATGCTCACGCACCATTCAACACACAGACTCACAGGTGAACCGTCTTGAGATCACGTCCGACAAACGCTTTTTGGCGGCAGCAGGAAACCTCTACGTGCGGCTCTACGATATCAGACAGGTGGGGCTGTCGGGGAACAATGCCACCAATGCGTCTGCCGCCAACGGAGGAAGCAACGGAAGCAGCGGCGGCGCATCAACATCGAATAACAACAATAACAATAACCCCGTCATGACGTTTGAGGGCCACACCAATAACGTGACGTCGTTGGCGTTCCAGATGGAAAACAAGTGGATGGTGACGTCGCTGGAAGACGGAATGGTCAAGGTGTGGGACGTGCGGTCGCCATCTGTGCAGCGCAACTACAAGCACCACTGTCCTGTGAACGAAGTGGTGATCCATCCGAACCAGGGAGAGTTGATCAGCTGTGACCAGGACGGCAACATCCGGATCTGGGACTTGGGCGAGAACCAGTGCACGCACCACTTGATTCCCGAGGACGACGTGCCGATCAACTCGCTCTCTGTGGCCAGCGACGGGTCGATGTTGGTGGCCGGCAACAACAAGGGCAACTGCTACGTGTGGAAGATGCAGAACCAGCGGGACGTGACGTCGCTCACGCCCGTGACGAAGTTCCGGTCGCATCTGAAGTACATCACGCGCGTCTTGCTCCTGACCGACATGAAGCACTTGGCTACGTGTCTGGCGGACCACACGGCGCGGATCTGGTCGACGGAAAACAACTTCAACTTGGAAACAACGCTCCAGGGGCACCAGCGGTGGGTGTGGGACTGTGCTTTTAGTGCAGACAGCGCGTACTTGGTGACGGCGTGCTCCGACCACTACGTGCGGTTGTGGGACTTGTCCAACTCGGAAACAGTGAGGCAGTACAACGGCCACCACAAGGGCGCGGTGTGTGTTGCATTGAACGATATCTGAACGGGCATGAACAAAGATATTGACTAGTGATTGTGTGGAGTTGTGTCACTTTACTGTCACTGAACTGTTATTGTAGTCACTTTACTGAACTGAGCTGTCACTGAGTGTCACTTTACTGAGCTGTAATGCACTGTCACTTTATTGAACTGTCACTGTCACTTTACTGTCCCTGTCACTTTACTGTTACTTTACTGAACTGAGCTGTCACTTTACTGAACTGTCACTTTTACTGTCACTGAACTGTCACTGCACAGTCACTGCACAGTCACTTTCTGCACTTTACTGTCACTTGTCATCTTGAAATGTCACTTTACTGTCATCTTGTAATGTCATTGTAGTGTCATTGTCACTGTAGTGTCACTGTCACTTTATTGTCACTGTAGTGTCACTTTACTGTCACTTTGCTGCACTGAACTGTCACTTTACTGTCACTTTAATGAACTGTCACTTTAATGAACTGTCACTTTACTGAACTGTCACTTTAATGAACTACCACTGTAGTGTCACTAACTGAACTGTCACTGTAGTGTCATTGTCACTTTACTGTTACTTTGCTGTAATTTCACTGTCACTTAGTGTCACATTACTGTAATTTCACTGTCACTCTCATTGTAGTGTCACTGTTACTGTCACTTTAATGCACTGTTACTGTCACTGTCACTGTTATTGTGATGTCACTGTCACTTTACTGTCATTGTAATGCACTGTCACTGTACTTTACTGTACTTTACTGTACTTTACTGTACTTTACTGTACTTTACTGTACTTTACTGTTATTGTACTCACTCACTCACTCACTCACTCGCTTCGCTCGTTCGTTTGTTCGTTTGTTCGCTCTATTATGCTATCTCGTTATGCTAATGTAATGCTATCAAAATGACTCGTTCTCGTAGTTGAGGAGGATATCATGACCCGACTGGTCGAGGCCCGCGTCTCCGTAGCTGCCGTCGAGCAAATCAACCATCCGCAACGAGGCATTGGGGTTCTGGGCCTGGTGGTCCAAAGTTTCGTCCTCGGTCACCACGGACTCGAGCTTCACTGCCGACTCCGTCGCAAACTCCGTTTGGAACAAGCCTCCCAACTCAAATGTCCACGAGAGGTACTCGTCGATCCAACATCTGACGATCCACCACGCACCAAAGCCCTGGCCGCTGGTGAGACTGATCTCGCGCAAGCAGGTGGTCAAGAGGTTGCTGGTCAACAAGATGAACAAGCGCGCGTTGACGTTGGCAAACTTGCCCGGGAGCTCGTCGATGTAGCTGCTGATGCGCAGCATGTCGTTGGGGTCGGCCAGGCCGTCGCTGTGAAAGCTCAACAAGTTGACCAAGTCGTGGTTGAGCACCGTGAGCAACACGTGGAGGTTCTTGTCGCCGCACGGCACCTCGCGCGCGATGATCTCGTCGAGATCGAGCTTCATCCAGTCCTGGAGCATGGCCTTCTTCTCGAGCGGGTCGCTGAGGATGCGGAATGCGGACTGGCCCGTCTCTATGACCTTGATGAGGCGGTTCAAGAGGTTGACGAAGTTCTTGGCCAACTTCAACTTCATCACCACGAACGGCTTGGCCACCTGCGCGCTGAGCAAGGTGCCCGACACGGCCTTGACGTAGCCCGCCGCCACCTGCTTCAACAGGAGCACCACCTCCGCCGGGACGGAGAACTGCGCCAGCAACCTGCTCAACATGCGCACCATGCGGCGGTACACGATCACGTCGCACTCCTGGACCCACGCGAGCGTGTGCTCGCTGGTGTAGAGCTTGAACACGGGCGCGGTCAAGATGCTGTGGAAGTTGGCGAAGCTCGCAAACAACTTCTTGATGTGCATGTAGCGGAGCAGGTCGAACAACGCGTTCACGTGCACCTTGTAGAGCGAGTACAAGGTGTCTGCGATGTCGTAGTCGGTTTCGCGCGGCAAGTGGCGGTAGATCATCGGCAACTGGATCGCGACGTTGGGGTTCGAACCGCGGCCCGCGCTGCTGCCGAGGAGCGCGAACAAGTTGGGCACGTGCCGGAGGTGCGACACCAGCGGCAACTGGTCGGCGATGACGCTGGAGGCGGCGATGGACGGCGAGTTGATCGGCGTGTATGACGGGGTGTGGAAGTGGGACGACACCGGCGAGTCTTCGTACGAGACCGACGAGTTGGTGGACGAGATCGGCGACTGGACCAGCGGCGGCGCGGCAAACGCCAGCGAGCCCAACGCCTGCGGCGTCGCGGCGGCCTGTTTCTGGTCGTTCTGGTCGCCAATGAGCTTGATGCCGCAGTAGTGGTACTTGGACTGCCCGCGCATGCCCAAGCGCCTGGTGGTCAAGTTCGGGAAAGAGAGGCGCACGAGCTTGCCGAAGCTGGCGGGCGGGAACGGGCTGACGTTGTTTTCGGCGCAGTGCTGGACGTAGCGCGCGTAGATGCGGTTGCGCGGCACGACGGCGGTGGAGCTCGCCTCGCAGTAGTTGATGATCCACACCATTCCGTACAACTGGCGCTGTCGCTCACGGACCTCCTTGGTCCTGGTGGGCTGGTGGCGGCCAGCAGTGCCATCTTCGGGCGCGGGACTCTCCTCGTTCTCGAGCTGCTTGATGCGTGCCGCAATGTCGCCGAGCGGCACGTCGCACGATTTCTGCGCGAGCTTCAACAACTCGGAGTCGCCGTGCTCGGCGGGCGGGTCCGTCCGTCTGGCTCTTTTGCGGGGGGAGTCGGCAGATTCAAGCTCGGGACGGTACTGGTACAAATTGTACGGAACGTACTGCTGGGGCTGAGCGTGGGCTTGAACCTGGGCCTGCGCTTGTCTTTGGACGAACTGCTGGCTCATCAATTGGTGCTGCTGCTGCTGTAGGTGCGGCGCCAACGGCTGCATCTGCTGAAAGTGCTGCTGAAAGTGCTGCTGCTGCATTTGAAAGTGCTGCTGCTGGTACGGCAGCTTGTAGACGGGATCGCCCGGTTCCTGCTTGACAAAGACGTCTTGCGGGTGCGGCAGCGGCGTGTCGTGGCTGCGCAGCGCAGCATGCAAAGGGTACGCCTCATCAACGGGAAGATGGTGGGTGTGTTGGTGATCCATATAGGACGGCTGGGTGGGCTCAGGGTCGATGCGGCCACCGTTGGTAGCTGGTGGTGCGATGGAGGCAACAGGAGCGGTGTGCACTGTGGAGAGAAAAATGCGAGGGGCAGCGGTGCGGCGAAGCGGTGCGATGGCGGCCTGGTCCGTTGGCGGGGTGTGCAGCTTCTGATTGGTGGGGTGGGGGTGGCTATGGGTCGA